>CM024761.1:44874297-46118094 GCA_014218235.1 Colocasia esculenta | reverse complement strand
GCTTTCCTGCTCCAGAGTTTGCCTCCATTCCTGCTTCTGCTCCTTCTCCTGCACCTCTTCTCCCAGCCCTTCGTCGCCTTCTCCTCCTCCGACACTGATGGCTCAACGCGCGGGGAAGGCCATGATCGAGGCTAGCGGATCACTGCCGGTGAAGATGAAGGCAGTGAAGTACCAGAGCTTTGAGGCTACGCCAGCGGTCTGGATCGGAGACGAGTACGAGATCATCCTGATGAGGAGGATCAGACGTACATGACAGACAAGACCCGGGTGCTTCGTTCCACTCGCTGGACCTCTTGAAGTTGGATTCCGACTACCGGTGCCGAAAATCGCGAGAACCTTCTCAACGCCTGGAAGGTCGCACCGATCCAGCTGACGCCGAATTCCTGGAGGAACTATCTTCGTTTTTTGCATCATGTGCAAGAAGAAGGAGGTCAGCAATGGCGGAGGTCTTCCGCAATCACTTCATCCTAGCCTCGTCTTCGCAATCTGGCTACGGGATTGTGTACACGAAGCACCGGGCAATCGAATGCAGATCCAGTTTTTCCCCCGACTGTCGAACAACAAGGGGTGTACAGAGCGACTCTTCTTCATTGGTCGGAAGAAGGGAACCAGAGCTCCAGACTGGGGCTTCCCTATTCGGGTTGTGGAGCCGCCGAAGAGGACCGACATGGCCCCCTTTCTCATCCAGGATGCAGCCAAGGCATCCCAGGCTTTGTCTACCATGCTCGTGAACCACGCCGAGGGGTACTTGACCAAGTATAAACTCATTAAGTACAAACTTAGCCGCGCGTGGGGTAAGTCTTGTTTTTGGCATTGTCCTGCATGATGTTAGGACAAGTATATGAACCGTTCTCCTCTTTTTAGACGATGCCAAGCTAGCCGCCGGCCGGGACGATAAGGACATGGCCAACTATGCCGAATAGATTCCGGTCAAGTTATACTTGACATATCTGGATGAGGGCGTACCCCCAACCACGTCCGGTGTGAGAAGTCCTGCCAGCGGGCTGCTTGCCGAGAAGCGACCTCTGAAGAACAGCCTCCGGAAGGACTCTGCATCTATGACGACGGCGAGGACTGTGTAGGAGGCCGAGAAGTAGGAAAACGTTGCTCCCCAGCTCCAACTTCGCAAGAATAGGAAGCTAGTGAAGGCAGCAGAACAAGAGAGGTCGAGGGTATCAGCGGCAACGAAGCCCTTGATGGTCGAAGGGGTGATTCCGGAGCTGGGCTCGGCGGGGAGAAGTTGGTCATTGTCAGCGACCAATCTGACAGAGGCTCCCCCGAGGACCAGTCGGGGAGCTAGTGCCCCTAGGCCCTATCGGGGGCCGTGAGGAGGGCGTGGGTGGTGCAAGAGCGCTGAGCCCTCCGGTGGCGGATGAGGAAACCACCCCGCACAAATGTTGTTGGGTTGAGTGTGAAGACAATTCTTTTCCCATCATATTTTGATGATGGCAATATGTGATTTAATGCACAATAATTGGAACATGTTAGATGCCCCCACACATGTATGACCACATTTAAAAGCATGTTTCCAAACACATTTATTACTTTATCTCATGATAAATCAATGGACTAATGATTTACATGTTTATTTCTTAGGGACATACAATTCTTTCAAGGGTAGTGTCGCCAACCCCCATACTGGTGTCGACACAATGCTCCAAGCCTAAGCCAAAAGGAAGAAAGGTCAAGTAGTGTCGACACAAGATCAAGTCAGGTCGACATAGACCCAGTTCCCAATGAGCCCTGTTAACAGGTCTGGATAGTGTGTCGACACTAAGTCAGATGGTGTCGACACTAGAGACCTCTCCAGAAGGCCTATTTTGTAGTACTCTCTAGTGTTCGACACGAGATGAAGTGGTGTCGACACTAGAGACCTCTCCCAGGGAAGTTAGTTTTGCCAATCTGGGATAGTGTGTCGACACTAGATCAAGTCAGGTCGACACACTCCGGAAAGTTTGTGACTTAAAGTCTCTCCTGGACACGGGCACCCTAGGGAATGGGGGGATCGCCTTGATCATGTGCCCCCGACCCCAAGGTACGTTTTTGACATTTTGGGTATAAATACTCTCCTACTTGGCCATCCAACCAAGAGAGAGCCTCCAAGAGCCTTCCAGAAATCCTTTTGCGGCAGTGAGAGCTCTCCCTCCCTGTTCTTGCTCCTCTTGTGCCTCTTCAACCCAATTTCCCACATCTCCAAGCATAAGAAGTGAAGATTGATCTAAGATGAAGCCATGTGATCAACTTTCAGGATGCAGATCGAGTAGAAGCAGACCATTGTTAAGAATTCAAGGAGATCCCAAAGACCCAAGTTGCAGAGCATCGGCCTGGGACTTCAAGTGATCGAGCCTCTTCACAATTCAGCCTCTACAAGGAGTCTTCGTGAAGAACAAGGACTTCTCACCCCCATTCCTCATTTTTCCTCCTTGTTTCTTCTTGATCATTCTAGAGATTGTGCATGAACTGTTGCATTAATCCTTTTGAATGAACCTCCTTAGATCAGATCATTGCTAGAAGATCTGAATCTTTGTGTTTGTGATCTAGCAAGTGGTTGTGAGCCTGTGTGCTCAGTGTTGAGTCATCGTACTCAGTTGTGGTTGAGCATTGTGCTCAGGTTCTAGAGTAGTCTGCTCTAGAGGTTGTGTGAGTTGTAAAACTCTATGTTGGAGTTGTCAGGTCCCCTGTGTGTGGTATATCTGGTTGTTTAGTGGATCTCACAGTGTGAGGGTGGATGTAGGAATCACATGGTGTGATTTCCGAACCACCTAAAATTTCTCTCTGTGCAGTTGTTTGTGTGTGACTTCAATTCACCTTGCACTAGATGTATGCTAGGTTTTTGAATTCATTCTAATCAACTTGATTCCACACTTCAATCATCTAATTCACACACTTATTCATCAGATCTCTAAATTGCTGTTTTCAAATTATCTTTGATTTCTTGCATTGTTTTAATTGGCTAAGCTTCCGCATAGTTGGCCTAGATCTATTCAACCCCCCCTTCTAGATCTTGTCCTCACATCTTCGATCCTTCAAATGTCTGCGCCGAGCCTGCCCCCCGAGATCACCGCCTCGGGGGTTGTCGTAGAGGGAGCATTGGAACTCCCTTCGACGACTGTCGCTGCTGTCGAGGGCCAGTTGCAGGGGCTCACGCCCGTGACTGTTATCGAGCAGCCAGTGGAGGTTGACGAGGTGAGGTCTTCTCCAAAGGCACCTGCCAGTAGTGTTGGAGGCCAGGCGATGGCGGCTACTGAAGCGGCCGCCGAAGAAGTGGTCGGGGAGACCTGCCTCCCTTCCGAGCGGAACGCCACTATGGCCGAGATCAGGGCTCGGTCTAAGGAGGACCAGGCACCCCTGTCGAGGGTGTTGAAAGTGAGGTCCCCGTCCCGGCCCACGGAAGTGAACCTGGAGGCCGCCTTGGTGCGCTTCAAAGGGGGGCCCTCGCGGAACCTGTCCCCCTATCCCACCGCCAAGCAGCTTGAGGTACTCGCGCGGTGCCATGGGTTGAGCTCGGAGGAGACTCCAGAGCGGTCCGAGGAGATTCACAAGGAGAGCCACTAGGATGACGATGGCGACCTCGACGTTGGAGAGCTGGTCGGAGGCATCACACGGTCGTTGGAGGTGCTTCGAAGACTCGTGTCGTGAGCTTGAGACCAACGACATATGTGGGATGTTGAGATTGCGTTCTCGGAGGAGCGCGAAAAGCGGTACCATCGTCAGGAGGCCGAGCTGCAAAAGGAGAATGACAATCTTCGAATAGCACTCAGAGCCTCCAAGCTGGAGCTTGCGGTCGTGCGAGCGGAGAAGACTGCCCTTTTAGGGGTCCTTTCTGAAGCCGAAGCTTGCGGGATTGCTGAGTATATGGCTGGGCCGGAGTTCTGAGAAGATTTGGAATAGTACAATGCGTCATATTACAAGGTGGGGCTTGGAGTCGGCGAGGACCAAGGACGGTGGCTGGCCACGGACGAGTATGCTCGTAAAGCTTTTGAAGCCGCCCTCTAGGAGTGTCGATGACGAACTCAAGATCCAAGCCTGGATGGGGTCCGTTTTGCGAACTTCCGAGCAGGACGAATGACTTCCGGGGATGATGAGGCAGGCCCTTCCGAACAGGTTCCCTAAGCCTTGTATCTACCCTTTTTCTATTTTGTTTGTAACTTGTCCTCGGTGGGTCTTTGTACGAACCTTCTTTGGTAAAATGAAAAGATCATTTTGAGTATATGAATGGCTTCTCTCTTCTTCCTTTGTTATGTTCTTGTTCGAATCAAATTCGTCGGTGCTTAGAGGCTCCTAGGTACCGCATAGGTCTCTGGAACTTAAAAGCTCCGACCAGGGGTTTGTACCGTATGCCTGATTCTAGGATAGGTACCGCGCAAGCCTTCTGAGCTGAAGAGCTCTTGGCTGGGGGTTGTACCGATTGTCCTTGTGTATGGCTTTTGGGCACCACGCTAGTCCTTCGAGCTGAGAAGCTTCGACTTGGGGATGTGCCGCACACCCTTTTTGAGAATCGATAGAACATGAGGAAGAGTAGGATGTCAAACAGGAGGCTCTCACGAATAATAAGCCTTTAAATTGGATACATGCCAGGTCCTTGGTATGGTCTCACCACTAAGGGTAGTTAACTTGTAAGAGCCTTTCCCAAGAACCTGGATGACCGTATAAGGTCCTTCCAATTTCGGGGAGAGTTTACCAGTTGCTCTTCGTGGATCAGATGCCGAGCAACGGTGTAGAACAAGGTCACCTTCAAAGAAGCGCCGCTCTCAAACCCTTGAGTTATAATACTACGCGAGCCGCTGTTGATAAGAGACTAGCCTGATGCTGGCATCTCTTTGGCACTTACCGAGCATGTCTAGATTCCCCCTTAACGCGCGGTTGTTGGCTACTTCGTAACAGTAAGTTGTTCTGATTGTGGGAGAGTAACCTCCAAGGGCACAACAACTTCTGATCCATAGGCCAAGTGGAAGGGGGTCTCCCCGGTGGCCACTCGAGCGGTTGTTCAGTGACACCAAAAGACATTGGGGAGCTCTTCGATCCACGAACTTCCATCGGCCTCCACCCTCGTGCGTATCCCATGGAGTAGAGTTCGGTTGGCGTTCTCGACCAATCCATTTGCTTGGGGATGTGCAAACGAAGTGAATTGGTTTTAGATGCCAAGCTTTGAACACTTCTGTTTGAAGAACGCACTATTGAACTGCTTCCCGTTGTCGGTGGTGAACACTTTCAGGATGCCAAATCGGCAGAGGATGTTTTTCCAGACAAACTTCCAAGTTGCCTGGTCAGTGATGGTGGCTACAGGATTGACCTCGATCCACTTGGTAAAGTAGTCGATGGCGACGAGCATGAATTTTTTCCGACCCTGAGCTTCTGAAAATGGTCCCATGATATCGATACCCCAAAGAGCGAAAGGACGTGGTTCAAAAAGAGTATGAAGCTATTCGGCAGGCTTTTGGATAAGCTGCCCAAACTTCTGGCACTCTGGGCACTTCTTTGCATAGGACGTACAATCCTTTTATAGTGAAGGCCACCAGAACCCTGCTCGGAGGATGTTGTGCGCTAGTGTCCTCCCCCACAAATGGCTCCCGCACAAACCTTCGTGGACCTCTTCGATGGCCGGTGTCGCCTTGGTAGAACTGAGGCACCGTAACAGAGGTCTTGAGAAGGAATGCCAGTACAGTTGGCCTTCGATGATGGTGAACCTTTGACAGCGCAGCTTGATCTTGCGGGCTTCCGTTTGGTCTGGAGGGAGTTCTCCCCGAAGCATATAGGCCAGAAGTGGATCCTTCCAGCTTGGAGCTGTTTGGTCGGTCTCAATGGCTACTGCATCTACTTCAGTGCATGGTGAAGCGAGCTCTTCTATAAATACGGAGTGAGAAGGGGCGATGTCTCCTAAAAACGTTAGTCTAGTGAGTGCATCAGCCTGCGCATTCTGCTCTCATGGAACGTGCACAACTTTGAAGTAGAGAAGGCCCTCTGTCTGGTGCTTAACTTGTTGGTGGTATTGCACCATGCAGGGCTCCCTGGCCTCGAACTTCCCGTTCACCTGGTCGGCGACCAATTAGGAGTCGTTGAAGGCCCGTAGCCGAAGTGCTCCGTGGTGCCTAGCTATGCGGATGCCGGACAGGAGCGCTTCATATTCGGCTACGTTGTTGGAAGCAGTGAAGCGAAACCTAAGAGCGTACTGGAATTCTAAACCTTCTGGGGAGGTAAGAACCACTCCTGCTCCGCTTCTTGTGACTCAGGAGGATCCATCGACGTAGAGCTCCCAAGGAGGCTCGTTCGCCAGTGGATGGTCTTTCTCGTCGGAAGGGTGCATTTCGCCACAAAGTTCGCTAGCACTTGCACCTTTATGGCAGTTCCTGGTCAGTAGCTGATGTCAAAGTCCCCGAGCTCGATGGCCCATTTGATGAGCCTCCCAGAAGCCTCTGGACGTTGAAGAATGAGCTTCAATGGCTGGTCGGTTAACACCATGATCAGATGGGCCTGAAAGTATGGCCTGAGCTTCCAAGCAGCCATGACAAGCACCAGAGTGAGCTTCTCTGCTCGGGGGTATCTTCTCTCAGCTTCTTGGAGCACCCTGCTTATGTAATAAACAGGCATTGTGTCGTTGCCTCTTCTCTAATAAGAATCGTGCTGATGGAGTGTTCGGTGACCGAAAGGTACACGAACAGTGGTTCTCCGAGCACATGCTTTGAGAGAACAGGTGGGGCAGCGAGATATGCCTTCATCTCGGTGAAGGCAGCTTCGCAGTCCTTGTTCCACCGTAGTTGACCCCCTTGCGGTGAGGCACCTTTGGGGACTTATAGCAATTTGAAGAAGTTGAAGCTTCATTTTGCTGCCCGGGACATAAAGCGATTGAGTGCCGCAAGATGTCCAGTGAGCCGCTGGACATCACGTACGGTCTTGGGACTGCTCATCTCAAGTATGGCCTGAATTTTCTCAGGATTAGCCTCTATTCCTCTGTTAGAGACGAGGAAGCCGAGGAATTTCCCCAAACGGACTCTGAACGCACACTTTGCTGGGTTGAGCTTCATATTGTACCTTCGCAGGATTGTGAAAGTTTCTTTGAGGTTAGCAATGTGGTCAGTGCTTGGGAGCATCTTGACCAGCATATCGTCGACGTAGAGCTCCATGTTGCACCCAATATACTGCTCGAACATCTTATTGACCAGCCGTTGGTAAGTTGCACCTGCGTTCTTCAGACTAAACAGCATTCTGGTGAAGCAGTAAAGGCCGAGGTCGATGACGAACGTCGTGGCGTCCTAGTCCGGGGGATGCATGCTGATTTAGTGGTAACCAGAGTAAGCATATAGGAAGCTGAGAAGCTCATGCTCGGAAGTGGCGTCCACCAGCTGGTCGATGTGCAGTAGTGGGAAGTTGTCCTTGGGCATCGCTTTGTTGAGATCCTTGTAGTCCACGCACACACGCCATTTGCCATTGACTTTACATACAAGGACCACGTTGGAAATCCATCTTGGATACTGGGCTTCCCAGAGGAGCCCAACTGCTCGGCTCGTGATGACGTGATCGTAGATCGTGGTCTGCCGTTCTTGATTAACTGGTCGCCGCCTCTGCTGGACAGGCAGCACCTTCGGATCCAAGTTGAGATGATGAGTGATGACCTCGGAAGGGATGCTGGGCAGCTCGTCATCCGACCATGTGAACACGTCCAGGTTGGCAAGCAGAAAAGCCTTAGAGGGTTGTTGTTCAGCTTCTGGCAGAAGAGCGCCAATGTAAAGAACGTGCTCGGGGTCATCGTCCACCCGCACAGGTAGATCTTCGGCGGGAGACCCTCGGCTGGTGGAGGGCTCGTTGGTCGGCGCAGGTAGTGCTTCTGGGTCGGAAATGGGTCGTTTGTCTCGTAAGGAGAGAACGTAGCACCGCCGCGACTCACGTTGACTGCCAAGCACCTCCCCAATGCTGTGCGGAGTGGGAAACTTCATCTTCTAGTGTAAAGAAGAGGGTATGGCTCAGATGCGGCCGATCAGGCCCCTGTCGAGAATGGCATTGTAGCCTGGCATGCTCTTGATCACCAGAAAATCGACCATTTTGGTTATATTTTTTTGGTGCTGTCCCTAGGGTGATTGGGAGATTAATCTATCCCATGGGATGCACAGAGACCCCAGAGAAGCCGAACAAAGGCGATTCTACTAGGGTAAGCTGGTCGATTTTCAAGCCCATCATGAGAAAACAGTCGTAAGCCAACACGTTCGGGGCGCTTCCATTATCTACCAGTATGCGACGCACAATACAATGATTGATGGTGGCTGCAATAACCAGTGCATCAGTGTGTGGAGTCGTAACTCCTACAAGATCATTGTGCGAGAAGGTGATAGCTTCCTCGGAATGTGCATGTGCTGGACTGCGATAAGGGCTTGGTCGTGGCACCGGGGGCCGTTCAACCTAGTGCACTCGATGAGCGTAATCATGCCAGCTCTGGCTGATTTCTCCGCCTGTGCTGAAACCTTCTGTGATCACATTGATGTCTTGCCCATTTGGCTCATTGTTGATGGGCTGCACAGGGGTCCGCTCTCAGCATCTTGGGCGATCTTCATTCCGGCGCACATAGCACCCCAAATATTCGCACTTGATCATGGACTCAATCTCGTCCTTGAGTTGGCGGCACTCCGAGGTGTCGTGGCCGTGGTCATGGTGGAAGCAACAATATTTGTCTGGGTTGCGCCTGTGGGGGTCAGAGCACATCCTGGGCGGCCACCAAACATACTGCTCATCTCGGATTTCGGCCAGGATCTGTTCGGGGGCCACCGTGAGGGGGGTGTAGTCGGTGAAGGGGCATGGTCGGTGCGGTGAATCCCCGTTGCGCCGGCCCTTCTTCTGTTCGCGGTCGTAACCATTGTCGGAAAGCTCTTCTTGTCCGCCGGTTCGCCCTGCTCTGCTCGGCCGGCTGCCAAACTCTCCTCGCACGCAGCGTGGTGCTGGGCGGTGGAGAGGAGCTTGGCCAGAGTGGTGGGCTGTTGCACCCGCAGCATCCTCTGGCGGAAGCCGTCACGAGTGCCTTGAATGAAGGCACTGGTAGCTAACAGGATGTCTAAGTGGGGGATGCGAAGCGCCTCAGTCTGGAACTACTTGATGTAGTCTCAAAGCGCTTCACCCTTCTTCTGTCACATAGATAAGAGGGAGGCTATAGTGTGCGGTTGCGATCTTCCACCCAGGAAGTTGTCCCGAAATGACTTCTTCAGCTAGTTGAAGGATGAGATGGAACCCGCATGGAGGGTTTCAAACCAAGCCCGTGCGGTCTCCTTCAGCGTGGCCGGGAAGGCCGTGCATTTGGCTGCGTTGATGCTCCGTGGAACACCATGTGCGACTCAAACACGTGGATGTGATCCGTCGGGTTGGAGGTGCTGTCATAGGGCATGATGGTGGGCAGGGGTAGCTTCGGGGAGACCCGGGCCTCCAAGATCTCTATAGTGAATAGGGAGTGGAAGTCCAGATCCTCATTCCATGGAGCTCTGCCCTCTGCCCTCTGGACCATGGCGTCCATGCGACGTTCGAGGTTGACGACGCGGTGGAGATGTCTGGCTAACCCCTAATCGGAGTGCACAGAGTCTTCGCACTTGGACCCGTGGGAGTTGGCGCCGACGACGGAGCACAGAGGAGGGGGAGCCATGGCAGATCGGCGGAGGGAGTCATCTTGCCGCTCAGAGCTCTTCGTGAGCATCGGGCCCATTCCTCGCGTCGTTCTTTCCGAGCCGACGGGGCAGGGGGTCGTCGTCGTGACGACTCCGCCTGCTGTTCCAGCGGCGGGGGGTTCGTCAGGGCTGGCTGTCTAGCCAACTGAGCCTGGAGGCCTTGACAGCCCCCCACAAGTTGTTGTATTTGCCCCCAGAGCTCTGCTACTTCTTGGGCCGTTGCAGGGGCACCGGCAGTAGGATCATTGGTAGTCGCTCCGGTGGGGGTTGCGTTGTCGTCAGAAGCCAAGGCTTGCACACGCGAGTCTGCGCACGAGTGAAGAGACCTTGTTGCCCTACTACCGGGATTTTGGTGAGAGGTTCGTCCACGAGCCATGGCAGTTGTCGTTCCCACAGACGGCTCTAAAAATGTGAATGTGATTTCCCGTTCAGATCTGGGCCGAACGGGCCTCCACTAACAAGAGGGATTGAACTGTTGCCAGTGCAGACGAAGACCTGCAAAACCCAAAAAGATCAGGGGGACCCAGTTGAAGAACTGAGGAGAACCCTCCGATGCCTATGTCAGGACAAACTATAAAGGAGGCAAGAATGGAAGGTTCTCTAATGTATGTTCGCGCGTGGGCACGTGTGTATATGAGAGGTTGCGTACCTTTGCCTGGGGATTACCTGCGCCTTTTATAGGTAAGGGAAATGAACGGTCTGGACTCAATCTCCTTCAATGATGATCGAAGGGACACACCGGTTGGAGTTCCCAGGCGGGGAGTTGTCTATTTGAGGCACCTGTTGGGGTCCTTTGTAGTAAGTGCACTTTCACCATGGGGTGCGCGTTGCATCGTCGTATTAACTATAGTTGGGAGGTGAAGGGGCCTCACAGGGCTGTAGACCAAGGGGCGCCGTGCAGGGGCCGGCTCGGTCATGGCTAGACTGTGCGGTGCTCGGTGCTCAGAATCACCTGCTCGGTTATAAGTCATGGGAGGATCAAACAAGGGGCCTGTGGTCTGCTAGGTAGACTGCTCCCTACTCGAACAGGCGGTGAGGTGTCCAAAGACTTCCTTTAGGGCCCTTAGGTGCCTGGCAGCCAGAGTGTGTTGGGGAGCCTCTGGCTGAACCCGAGGACACGTGTCTTGACGTCCAGAACTTAGGGGTCTTGATGGGCCATGATGGGCCTGTAGGCCTAGGGGGCTAGAAATAGCCTCCACACCAATAATATCATAGGATTCCACTAACTATAAACTAGATCCACTACTGACTACCCATGTTCGAAACCTCCATCAACCTAGATCTGCTAATGGTTCCTGGACAGTATCTAATGCCACATCTCTCTCTCTCTCTCTCTCTCTCTCTCTCTATATATATATATATATATATATATTATATATATATATATATAATGTTTCATGCATGGTTTATGGCTTTATGCACTCATCCAATGAGGATGGCTTAATGCAGGAAGATCAAACTTCGTATAGGGGATCCAAGGGACCTCTCTTGTCCTCTTCCAAGGAGCATCACCACCCATGGAAGTACCGCAACAACTAGATCACCTTGGGTTGTGGAGTCCTAGCTGTATTCATCAAGGTGTTTATTGAAGTTCCTCCCATTTCAATAAGACAGTTTACATAAACATTAAACATTACAAACGTGCCCCACCCACATTCGGATCTGGGCTCTCCCAAATGCTAAACTTAGCAGAACTTACTCATCACATGAGGAGGAGATCAGTGTAAATGCCCTTTGCATGTGTTTGTGTGTGCGCCCTGATCACAACAGCTTGACTTCAGGTACCCCTTGTTCTTCTTCATCTATTATGCTTCAAAGTGTAAATAAATGACCTTTATGAAATCTGCAGGATGCCCTGTTGCAGAGGCTTCATGCAACTGTTAGGGCATATCCTTAATTCTTTTTGCTGCCTTCTGCTCCTGGTGAACACTCCTTGGGTTGTCACTCCGCATTCGAGCTAATTAGATAGAGAGAAAAACTGTTACAACATAGTGGCTGTCCCTCCCCCAAAAAGGAGGGGGGGGGGGGCAGCAGGAGGGCGCATGTTCTTCTCCCCACTTTCCCCTCGATCCCTTTATACCAACTTACCTAAAAAAAAAAAATAGAGAACACTTCCCATAAAGCAGCAGCAGCAACAGTAGCAGCACATCTTGCAATATTGCTATATATTCTCAATTGTTTCTCCATTAGAAAAGGTAAAGTATTGGGATAGCTGGGATTCCTGGTCTCCCGCAAATTAGTAGAATTCCAGCAGTCCCCCTTAACTATTAGAAGACAACAATATGCTATCTATTTCGTAAGGGAGGGTGCTTGCATACATGTCAAGGCAAGGCTTGTATATATCTATCATGGCGCTTGGAAACACGACCTTCCCTCACCAGCCATCCATCCATGCACTAAGCTTCTCACCGGGAGAGCTACAGATCACTGTTTCTAATGAGAACTGCAACATGATCATATGATATTCAAATGAACATGAATGAAGTCACACCCACCTGTACTAAAAGATCCAGGATGAAATTTTGTTCAAACATGATCTTATTTGCTCACCCTTAATGTTGATTTTATAAAGTCCAATCATGAAGTCGTTTATTGAGTACACTGGCTTAGCCTACACCCAATTTAACTTTTAGTCTTTATAACTTGACTATCTGGCCATGTATCCAAAACTTAGAAGCAAGTCCTTTTCAAGGACCTTATAATTTTTAATTTAGTCATTTAATAACTCCTAATGAGCATATGAATCGAAACTAGTTAATTTTTAAGATTTTAAATTATTTGATAAAATTTATGAAATGATATCTAATTTAACAACTTAAATCTGAAAAGCCTCTTAATTTTTATGTCAAGGAAAATCACTCTTTTTTTCAGACCCTCGACTTCCCAAACCCTAGCCCTCACGACCTTCCCTCTCCCACCTCTCCTTTCGACGAAGCGCTCCTTCCCTTCCATCACAGCACCCTCCCCTCCTCCTCTCATGGACGACAAACATCACTGTGTCGTCCCCTCCTCTTCTGGACTTCGGGCGTCTCCATGCCCTTCTCTCCTCCTCTGGCAGAACTCACTCACCGACGTTGGCCCCTCTATGATACTGCCACCATCACGTTCGGCACCGGCGCCATCACCTTCGACGACTTGTGGATCTCAGAGATCTTTACCACCATCTGTGCCAATCCATATGCCAAAACTACTGCTCCCTCCGTAGGAGTGGCGGCAGATCCCTTGCAGGATCAAGATCTCATCCTCGTCCATCCAAAGCCGCTGGAACAACTTCCGCGAGTCCTCTAGGGCCCCCAGGGGCTTCCTCCCCTTCACCATTACTGTGGCCCTCATCCTCTGAAGCTTGCTCCATGGGTGGCATAGCCACCGCCCCACCTCCTCACCGGCCACGGTGGCGTGGACTGCGCTAGAGCCGCCGTTCAAGTTAGGAATAGTAGAGGCGGTGAAGAGTGTGGAGTGCTCTTTGGAGGCCTCCTACAGTGCCGCTGACGCTGACGAAGCCGCCACCACCCATGGCTTCTGCCTCTGCAAGTGCTTGTGATGTCTCCTCTTCATCATCAAACACCTCCTCCAAGATTTCCTCATCAGAGTCCTCGAGGTCGTCCCCATCAGTGAAGATGTGGGGACATTTCTATTTTTTCCTTTTTTCTCTCCTTTTTTGGAAATTGGAAGTGGGGGAAGAGGGAGGGAGGAGAAGTGAGATCGAATCGGATCTAGGCGTGGAGGCAACAGAGGCTGATACTTCTCATACTTTCTATTTTCAATAAAAATAGAATTGAAAATTTAAATTTAGGAGTATTTTTAAGTATATAAGAGTATTTTAATCAAATAATAAATTAATTCAGATATATTTTGAGTTAGTTATCAAACACCTTTTAATATAAGTCTTCATTTATTTAAGTACTTCTTATGTAACGCCCCAGAAATTTAAATGATTTAAAATATAGAAAATGACATTAATTAAAAATGGTGAATAAAAGTCATGGTTAAACCCCCAAAGTGTGAAATTAGCTACTTAAATTATATTGGGCGAAAACAACTCCAATTGGGCCAAAGAACAAAGCCCAATGATATTAAACCCCAAAATTTATGCCCATAATTGTGCAGAAAATAGAAAAGGGCAAATTAGGGTTAAATCATGAGTGATTAGCCATGGATGGCAATCAAAATCATGCCTAGCCATGACGGGAAGTTCCTAATCGCATTCTTACTTCAATTGGGAGGAGAATCCCCAAAGCAAGGAAGGGACCAAGCCAAAACTGCAACCCTCCTTCCTAGTCTTGTTAGGACTTGAAATTAAACCCTAATCATATAAATAATCATCCTAAAACTAGTCGAGAAGGTTTACCATCGAGTTGGGGTCGTGTGGAGGCGCACTAGGGCACCAGAGGAGAAGGAGAATGGCCAGGAACTATAGACATGCGAATTTGGCTCCACCGCAGGCAAATTTCACGTTGCGCCATAATGCCACAAATGGCCCTCTTTTTGCCTTGCAAGAGTAGTTTTCCCAATCATTCTGGATCACCCCATTCTTCCCCCGGTGCGTCCCCTCCATTTTCCATGGCCCCTCGATCGGGAATTATAGGCATCAATTCCATGTCGCGACGGGTATGGTAGCCGCATTATGAAGGCATCCGAGATGGTGGACGCGATTTAGGACCTTATCGTGACAGCTCTAACAGGCACGACCTTAACGTGACGGCTTCATGGGGCACGACCTTAACGCGACGGCCATGCAGGGTGTAACCATGAAATTTGCGTCATGCATGCCGTACGCGTTTATTAGCATGTGCCTAAAGGGAATTGCATCCAATCCGTTGGACGTGATTTGAAAGTCAAAAAGGCTATGGCCCAGAAAGTTGTTGCGCATAGGCCCGCAATCATGAGAAAATCCTGTAATCACGTCCTTGTGAGCAGACGCAATTTCAATGGTCAAATCATAATTCCCCGTTATCAGAAAGCGCATTTATGAGTTGATTGCCTCGGAAAATGCCCCTAAGGTAATCGCATCGGCCATGACCGCCGCGTTTCAAGTCGCGGCAGCCATGACAGACGTGATTAATACCCATGTCGCGACGCTCTGACAGGACGCGATTCAGAAGCATTGATGGCAATCATACGCATGTCTCATCAAATTGACCTTGCGAATCACGACCTGCCGCCTGGACGCAATTCAATCCATGTCGCGGCGCACTATCCCGACGTGATTCTAGTCGCGGCCTGCCGCCTAGACGCGTTTCAGGCTTCTTGTCGCGGCAGCTGTACCCGACACCATTCAAAGATTTCACCCCTATAAATTGACCCCCGAGGGTCATTTGTAAAGGGGGGTTCCAAGAAGCGGCGAAGCTTTGTCGGATTCTCGCCTCAACCTCTGGCCCAAGGAGCTCTTCCTCGTCGATTCATCCTCCTCCTTCCACGCGTACCGGAGCGGAGCAAGGTAGGAGCACTCTTCTTCCTCCTCTCCGTCCGTCCAATCGGCAGCGACCTTCACGCCATCAACATTTGGGGAAGCACCCCCTCCCCTTCCTTTGTTTACTTTATCTCCTCCGAGCCCCATGTGCCCCTTTATATTTTCATCTCCTCTGGGCCCCTTGTGGCCCCTTGTCTTTCATACATACACACATGCATGCACACACACACACACCTACATTTTAGGGGTTTAAATTCACCATACGGTAAGTCGTTCCCCATGTTCTTTTATTCTTTCATTCCATTTATTTAGAATTGATACTACGCATGTGTGGCTAATCCCCTCTTATTTTCTTTGTCTATTTTGTCAGGGTAATCAAATAAGGAAACACCCTCTACCGCGGTCGGCCGTGTTCGTAGAGGAAGAAAGGACCCACATCATCCCCCACGCAATCTCCCCGCTAAAAAGGTACGCTCGCGATCACTCTTCCATCTCGCACCCCTCACCGTTCGTCTCCATTCGGCACCCTCGTGTGCTTGGCGATCACGATCACCCACACCAAACCCCTCATCTATCCCTCTTTGTGGACCGCATGTCGTCCGTCGGTGGTGTCTACAGATTGGCGATCACGGTGGGACCTCTTTTGTATTTTCCCTTTTGATTACCCTCCTCCTTCGTGCCCCACGTGGCACTCTCCTTTCGTTTCTCGCTTTATACTGTGTTGCATGCTATAGTTTTTATTTTTCTCGTCTTTTTACACATCTCCAGCTTTCTTGCGCTTTTTCTTCTGTCCTCGGGTGGTTGTTGCAACCGCGTCCAACATAGAGGACGCGTTCATAACACGTCCATTGTACCAGACGCATTTCATTTTGCTATTGTGGTGGTTAAAGCCGACTCATTTAGTTGCTTTGTCGCGGCGGCCTTAGCCGATGCGTCTCCCTTGTCGCGGCGGCTAAGGCCGATGCTTCTCTGTATTCTTAATCCTATTTTATGCACCTCTTTCCTGCTTACTACTTTTTATTGCTTTAGTTTTTGTTTTCGACAGCCTATTTGGAATCGCGTCCCACACAGTGGATGCAATTCAGGATTTTAGTAACGTGTCCGCCTACCCAGACGCGCTATACTTTTCTTGTCGTGCCAGCTAAGGCCGACGCATTCTTGTCGCGGCGGCAACGGCCGACGCGTCTCTGCCAGCAGTCGTCTGATAATTACAAAATTTTTAGTGTTAAAATTCATGCATATAGTTAAGTTTAGACAGTCTTTGTCTGTAAATAAAGTGTATGTTGATTTTAATTTTCATTTCGTCCAAAAATAAAATTTAAAACATATTAGTTAAATTCTCGAGTTGAACACATGGTTAAAGTCTCATTTAATAAAAATCAATAAATTTTGAATAGTTTATGTTTCTTTACACTGTATATAAATAAAATTTTTTATCACTTTAAATATTTTTTTAATTCTTGTAAATATTAGTGTATAAAAATAAAAAAAATAAAAATTTGATTCACCCAATGTAATCATGACATATACCCCCTCCCTCATATGACCATTACATATTTTTTAATCTCATCTCACCATCATACCACACACCCCCACCCAATCCCATTAAAACAAAATATTTTAATATTCCAATATTATCCTTTTAATCACATGATGCCACAACCCCCATTCCCATTTAAACATTTTTTACCACAACCCGATACTAACCTAACCATTTCTTTTCCATTATATGTTCTTATCCATTGGAATGTGAAGGCGGCCAGCGCCCAGGTGATCTGGCGGAAGCATGGCGGGAAGGTGATGGAGGCGCCCCTGCTGAGGCGGGCTGGGTAGGTCAGCTGAGCCGGGAGCTGGTGTGCAGGGCTGGGGTTTGTGCTGGGCCGAAGCAGCAGGAGCTCGGGCGCCCAGGTCTGGGCATGGCGGCTCGGTGTGGTGCTGCCAGGTGAGAGATGGGCGCGGGCGTGGGCGGCCAGGTGCTGCAGCAGATGCAGATGGAGCTGGGTGGTGAGCTGGCAGGCCCTGGCGCATCCGGTGTGCGATCAGCCAGGGGTGTGAAGCCAGAGCTCGTGTGGAGGCCAGGAGGGCGGTTTGCAGGCGGCTCGTGCGATGAGGGCTGAGGTGCCCAGGCTGGTGCGGCCCGGATCGCAGATGTGCAACGGCTGGCAGGTGTGTGTTGTGTGCGGCGGCTGATGGTGCTGTGCATGCGCTGGTGTGGGCCAGGCGGTTCAGTGCTGTGGTGGAGGCGCGGCTGGGGTTTGAAGCGGTGTGAAGACGATGCAGAGGTCAGGTGGAGGCGGGAAGCATGTGCACGCGGTGCACTGGAGCGGCCTGTGACCTGGTTTGGGCCTGGCGTGTGCTGCTGGACCAGGTGGTGAGATGGAGATGCTGAGGTGGCGTGGGCGGCCAGGTGCTACAGCAGATACAGATGGCGCGATGGGGCTGTGCAAGGCCGGGTGAGGGCTGGCTGGAGGCGGGTCCCTGCTGGGCCAGAGGATGGCGCGCTGAGCTGGCGATCCAGGTGCCCATGAGAAGCGATTTGGGGCAGAGCAGAGGCCCTGAGGCCTATAAAAGGACCCCAGGTCCTCTTCTCCGAGGTCCCCGGGGATCGATTTTTTTTAGAAGTTTCATTTCCCAGTCTCCCTGTATTTGTCCCTGTTTGAGCATTGTCCCTGTTTGAGCAGAGCAGTGAGGATGGGGATACCAGGGGGTTCTCTCCGGTGGGGAATTTCGTAGGATTTTTAATTCAGTTTTTTCTTGATTTTTCTGTTGAGCGTTTGAGCAGAGCGAGAGGGTTGAGGGTTTCGAATTTCTTGGGTTGTATTTCTATCAGTTCGTTCTATACTCTTTCTTTCAACAGATATTTGGGAGATTTGAGGGCTGTGAGAGTTCGTCCAGGGACTCCATTTCTTCTTTTATTGATTGAATTTCAGTCAGTGGCAATTTCCCTTTTCGTTCTTGTCTTTCTCTGGTTCAAGCACTTTGAGGGAATTCAGTTTATATTTTTGCATTCCATTTTTTTGTATTCGTCTGTCCTTCGAGCTTGCTATTGCTTTGTTCTTTGCGTCTGTGTTTAACTTTTGCCATTGTTGGGTTGAATGTCTAATTCATATCATTTCCCTCCTATTTTGATGATGACAAGAAGTGTTCTTAAAGCAATTTAATTGGAACATGTCAAAAGCATCATACCTGAAAGTCATGCTCAAAAAGCTTTTTCAAACCACATTTATCATTTGTGGTAATGATAAATCATTTAACTAATGATATATGTGTTTATTTTTCAGGTACAAACTTTTTATGCAAAAGATGTGTCGACACACCCATCAATGGTGTCGACACATCAACACAGACTCAAAGAGAAATTGTGCAAAAATGTCAAGTGTGTCGACACATGTCAAGAGTGTGTCGACACGAGTGGCAGTTTTCCAGAGATCAAGGGTACCCAGGTCGACACACTCCCAGGGCAGGTCGACACTAGACCCAGTTCCCAGAACAGCCAGTTTGAGGAATTGGGACAGCAGGTCGACACACTCCCAGGGCAGGTCGACACTAGACCCAGTTCCCAGAACAGCCAGTTTGAGGAATTGGGACAGCAGGTCGACACACTCAAGAGCAGGTCGACACGGGACCTTTCTCCCAGAACAGATTCTTCTATCTTTGGAACAGTGTGTCGACACAACCACCAGGGCAGGTCGACACACTACGGAAACTTTTCATCCTAAGAGCTGATGGCTGCCACGTGTCCTTCTAGGGCGATCAGAATCTTCCTAGGGAAGCGTGCCCTTGTACCCCAAAAGGGTATCTTTGGAATCCTAAGGGTATAAAAGGCTCCTTTTGGCCTCCCTTCAAGAGAGAGACCCAACTAACCTCTTAGAGCCTCCTGAAAAATTCCTGGCGGCCATAAGAGTTCGTGTCTCCCTCCTCTGCTTCCTGGAGTCTCCTGAACACCTCTTCTCACCAATTCAAGGTGTGAGAATTGTGGTTTGATCTTTAAAGAAGCCTCTGAAGCATCTCAAGGAAGTAGATCAGGTAGAAGCCATCGTTGGAGAAGAATTCAAGGAAGGTCCAACCTCCCAGATTGCAGAGCATCGTCTTGGACTTCATGTTTACAAGCTTCTTCCCAATTCAAGCTTCTACAAGGGAGTACACTTGAAGAACGAAGTCATTCAATACCTTTTTACTTTACTTCTGTTCTTCTGAGATATCTCTTGAGATTATGCAAGTGCTTCTGCATAATTCTCATTAGTGTTCTCAAATTTCGACTAGATCTGTTGCTAGGAGATCTTGTCTTAAGTTGGTGTCTAGCAAGTCTATGTGTGAGCCTTGTGCTCAGATTGTTGTGAGCCGGTGCGCTCAGTGTTGAGTTGTCAAACTCAAGTGTGTGTTGAGCAGTCTTGCTCAGTTGTTCTAGAGTAGTCTTGCTCTAGAAGTGGTGTGAGTTGTAAGCTCTTCAGTGTTGGAGTTGTCAGGCTCCAGTGGGTGTGTTACCCAGTTGTGTTAGTGAATCCTCACGGGTTGTGAGGGGTGGATGTAGGAATCACATGGGTGATTTCCGAACCACCTAAAAATCCTTGTGCATTTGTGTTCTGTGGTTTGACTGGTTCATCCGCTAGATGCTTGCATAGGACTCGTTTCTAATTCACTTAATCAACTTGATTCTCATCTAAGTTTTTCAACTCACTCCAATCTAATCAGATCAGCAGCTTTTCACTGATATTATTGCCTCTGATTCTAAATAGTTTTAAAATTATTTAAGCTTCCGCAAAAGTGGCTAAGATCTATTCATCCCCCCCCTTCTAGATCTTTTCCACACATTTATTTCGATCCTTCAATTGGTATCAGAGCGGGTTTATATCGATCTGATTTGAACTGAGCAGCTTTTGTTTCTGAGTATTGAGTGTTTGTTTGTCTGTCTATCTGGTTGTTTGTTTGCCTGCTTGCTCAACTACTTCTCCTTGCATTTACTTAAGTGTCATGGACTCAAAGGGTTTTATAGCTGAGGGCCATTCCATAAATAGGCCACCATTCTTTAATGGTTTGGACTATTCTTATTGGAAGAACAGAATGCAAGTATTCTTAAGGGCCCAGAACTATGAGATCTGGAAAGTAGTTGAGGCTGGTCCCTATGAAAACCAGGGTGAGGAAGAAACCTGGACGAGGGAGCAAATTAGGAGAGCTACATTGAATTACAGTGCCATGAATATGATTCAATGTGCTGTCCATCCCAAGGAGTATTCGAGAATCTCTATGTGTAAATCTGCCAAAGAGATGTGGGATAAACTCGAACTACTCTATGAGGGAACATCTCAGGTCAAGGAGACCAAGGCAAATATATTAGTTTCAGAATATGAACTTTTCATGATGAAATCTAATGAATCTATTTCTGAAATGTTTGCCAGATTTATGGTGATTGTCAATGGACTCAAGGCTTTGGGTAAGGAGTATACTGATGCAGATTTGGTAAGAAAAATTTTGCGTTCACTTTCTTCAATTTGGCATACCAAGGCCACTGTTATTGAAGATTCAAAAGATTTATCCAAAATGTCTTTGGATGAATTGATTGGATCTTTAATGACGTATGAAATAAACTTAAGAAGAAATGAAGATCTTATCATTAAGACCAAGCCTATGGCACTCAAAGCCTCTTCAAGCAACAAAGATAAAAATCAGGATAAAACAAGTTCTGAAGAGTCTGAGTCAAATGAGGATGAGATTGCCCTCATGACCAGACAATTCAGGAAATTCTTGAAATATAGGAAAGGGAAAATGACTGGGAAAAAGAAATTTTCCCCAGGTAAGAAGAATATTTCCTCTTCCAATTTCAATAAGAATCATAAACCTGATGAGAATGTTATCTGTTACAGGTGCAACAAGCCAGGACACATGAAGGAGAGTGTCCTGAGAACAAAAAGGAAAAGCACAAAAGATTCCAGAAATACAAGAAGCCCAAGGCCATGGTAGCCACTTGGTCTGATGAAGACACAAGTGAGGAAGAAGAAGAGAAGAAGTCCTCAAGCTCAGAGAGTGAGGAAGTTTGCTTCATGGCCAACAGCACAGATGGAAAGGTAAATACTTCCTTTGAAGATTATAGTGTTGAAGATTGGCAGGATGTGTATGCTGAATTGGTAGAAAGATACTCTGAAATGAGAAAAGAAAACAAACACATCAAAAAGAAAATTGAAAATCTTTACCATAACCAATCTTCAAACAATAGAATCTGTGAACTGGAATCTGAAGTAACAGAATTGGTTGAAGAAAAAGAAAATTTACTGAACCAAATTGATGAATTAAAGCTTGCTTCTCAGAAGGCCTCCCAACTTCAGAAATTTAAATGAAAAGCTGGAAATTGAAAAACAAGAAAACAACAGAAAATCGAAGAAATTGAAATTCTTAAAAACCAGCTAAAGGAAAAGGAGGAGGTTATCCAACCTTCACAAAAGGCCAAGATAACCTAGAGGCATTGCTAGGATCCAACAAGACAACCACATCTCATGGATTGGGATTCAACAAAAAGAAATCAACAAAAGATAAATCTGGTGAGAAAAAGGGAAAAGCACCATTAATCAACTTTGTTAAAGGTCCCAATCTGGAAAACACTGAAATCCAACACCAGCAAACAAAACCCCAAACAAAAACCCAAACAAAACTCAAAACAAATCAAAAATTCAAAACAAAAGAAGACTGTCAGGTCGACACAGTCCCCTGACAGGTCGACCTGTTCAACACCAAAAACCATAATAACTCAACTAAAAATTCAAATAAAAATCTGAGAAATAAGAAAAGGGAAAAGAAATGATCCATGAAAAACCTTGGACCTCCAAGACAGCTCCTCAAGAAAATTGGATTAATCCTTGGAACCAATGGTATGAAAATCCCTGTTGGCATTATCCTCAATACCCTTATCCAAATTTCTGGATGTACCAACACAATCCATGGATTCCACCTCCTTCTATGAACTCAAATTTTCAAATGAAAAACTCCCCTCCTACCAAAAACAAAGATCTTGGTGCTTTCATTCCTAAAAGAAAGAACAAACAGAAAAATGCTGAAAACACCAAAGTAACAAAACAAAAATCTAAAAATCAAATTTGGGTGAGAAAGGATTTGCTGTCTATGTTAAATCATTCTGATGGTCCCAACTCTGTTTGGGTACCAAAATCTTCTCTCCACTGATCTTGTTGCAGGGAAGTCGTGCACCCAACACAAATGTATGGTTTCT
This sequence comes from Colocasia esculenta, assembly GCA_014218235.1. Lineage (NCBI taxonomy): Eukaryota > Viridiplantae > Streptophyta > Magnoliopsida > Alismatales > Araceae > Colocasia > Colocasia esculenta. Next base: position 46,095,830 of record CM024761.1, on the reverse strand, counting down.
TGACAGTGGGTGTTCACGACATATGACTGGAGATAGAGCCAAATTCTCATTCCTGCTTGAAAAGGAGGGAGGGTCAGTCACCTTTGGAGGTAAAAATAAAGGAAAGATCATTGGATCTGGTAAGGTTGGTCAAACTTCTTCAAACTCTGTAGATAATGTCTTGTTAGTTGATGGACTTGACTATAATTTGCTCAGTATCAGCCAACTATGTGACAAAGGTCACAAAGTTGTGTTTGAATCTGATTTTTGCAAGATAATAGATTCATCAACTGATAAAATCAAATTCTTTGGAAAAAGAGAAAACAATGTCTACATGATCAACCTTATAAAAACTTTTCTGAAAATCTTTGTTTTGTTGCAAATAAAGATGAAATTGCATGGACTTGGCACAAAAGACTTGGCCATGCAAGCTTCAGAACAATGAATAAGTTGTTAAGATTGAATTTGGTTAAAGGTCTTCCTGAATCCTTTTCTAGTGTTGAAGGTCAAATTTGTGGGATCTGTGCTAAAGGAAAACAAACTAGAAAATCCTTTAAAGTCTTCAATGATGTACTCACATCTAAGCCACTAGAACTTCTTCACATGGACCTCTTTGGGCCAACAAGAGTTCTAAGCTTGAGTGGCAAAAGATATGGATTTGTAATCATTGATGACTTTACTAGATTTACCTGGGTTATTTTTCTATCTCACAAAAGTGATGCATGCCTTGAATTCAGGAACTTTGTACCACTGTCTTAACCACTTATCCATATAAAATCAAAAACATCTTAACTGATCATGGGGGTGAATTTGAAAACACATCCTTTTCTGATTTTTGTGCTGAATTTCAGATATTCCACAAGTTTTCTTCACCAAGAACTCCAGAACAAAGTTGTGGAAAGAAAGAACAGAACTCTTGTGGAAATGGCTAGAACCATGCTTCTTGAGAGTATTTACCCAAATCCTTCTGGGCTGAAGCTGTGAACACAGCAAATCACATACTCAATAGAGCATTGGTCAGACCAAAAATCAAGAAAACCCCCTATGAATTATTGAAAAACAAAAAGCCAACTGTTTCCTATTTTAAAGTCTTTGGGTGCAAATGCTATGTTCACAATAATAACAAAGAAAACCTTGACAAGTTTGATGCTAAGAGTCAGGAAGCTATCTTCCTTGGCTATTCTGAAGTGTCAAGGGCCTTCAAAGTGTACATAATAAAAACCAAATCTATTGAAGAATCTCCACATGTTATTTTAATGAAAACTCCTTTTCCACTAATGATTCTAAATCTTGCAGGGAAAAACAAGACAATGAAGAGGATGACCTCATTGTGGATTCTTCACCAACCGTTGAGGAGAGTAATAACATTGAAGAAAACCTGAACAACAACTCACAATCTCCAAATGGTTCAGGTAATACTGATTCAGAAGTGGGTACCTCTCAACAGGTAATTTCTGAACCTCGATTTCTAAGAGATCACCCATTAGATAGTGTAGTTGGCAATCTAAATGATAGAGTTAGGACCAGATCATCCTTTTTGCAAAACATTGAAGAAGACTCACTAGCTCTAATTTCCCAAATTGAACCCAAGTCAATTGATGAAGCCTTATCCAGTTCTGATTGGATTAATGCTATGCATGATGAACTTCATCAATTTGAAAGAAATCAAGTGTGGGAATTAGTGCCTAGACCTAGTGACCAAACAGTGATTGGCACTAGATGGGTTTTCAGAAATAAATTGAATGAAGCTGGTCAAGTAATAAGAAACAAAGCTAGGCTAGTTGCAAAGGGGTATAACCAAGAATTTGGAATTGACTTTGAAGAATCTTATGCCCCTGTAGCTAGACTAGAAGCTGTGAGAATTTTCCTTGCTTTTGCATCCTCCATGAAATTCAAAGTCTTTCAAATGGATGTTAAAAGTGCATTTCTAAATGGATATAAAGGAAAATGTGTTGTTGAACAACCTCCTGGATTTGATAATGAAAAATATCCTAACCATTTTTCAAGCTTAATAAGGCACTCTATGGTCTTAAACAAGCTCCAAGAGCTTGGTATGATCGTTTGAGTTCCTTTTTACTTGAAAAAGGATATTCTAGAGGTAATGTTGATCAAACATTGTTCACTAAAACAGTAAAAAATCAAATAATTGTGGTCCAAATTTATGTTGATGACATAATTTTTGGCTCCACCAATAAAGGCCTTTGCACTGAATTTTCAAATCAAATGCAGAATGAATTTGAAATGAGCTTAATGGGAGACTTAACATCTTTTTGGGGTTGCAGGTTAACCAAACGAATGAAGGTATCTTCATCAGTCAAACCAAATATGTCAAGGAGCTACTGAAAAGGTTTGACTATCAGAACCTTAAACATTCAAGCACACCCATTGCAATAAATGCTAAGCTAGAAGAAGACCCATCTGGTAAGTCAGTAGATCCAAAGACCTACAGAGGTATGATTGGCTCTCTGCTCTACCTTACTACTTCTAGACCTGACATTCAGTTTTGTGTGTGCTTATGTGCTAGATTCCAATCAAATCCTAAAGAAAGTCATATGCTTGCTGTGAAAAGAATTTTTAAATATCTTGTTGGAACATGTGACTTAGGAATTTGGTATCCTGCTGGTTGCAAGTTAGAATTGTTTGCCTATTGTGATGCTGATTATGCTGGGTGTAAGTTAGATAGAAAAAGCACAAGTGGCTTGTGTGTATTTCTAGGTGGGTGCCTTATTTCTTGGGCTTCTAAGAAGCAACATTCAGTGGCTCTGTCAACAGCAGAAGCTGAATATGTTGCAGCAGGTAGATGTGGAACTCAGATTCTCTGGGTGAAACATCAACTTCTTGATTACAACCAAGATTTAGGGTGTGTACCCATCCTATGTGATAACACAAGTGCAATCAATCTTTCTAAAAACCCCATTCAGCATTCTAGAACAAAACACATTGAAATCAGGCATCATTTCTTGAGAGATGAGGTTGCCAAGAAATCTTTTGAACTCCATTTTATTGAACTGAAAAACAAATTGCAGACATATTCACAAAACCCCTTCCTGAAAATAGATTCTCATCTTTAAGGAGAGAACTTGGTCTTTGTAAATGTCCATCCTTCTGATCTCTCTTAAAGTTTGGGTTGAATGATGCTTTGTCTAAGGGGGAGTTCTTTGTATTTCATAACTCCTTGCTTCCTCAAGCTACATTGCTCATATCTCTCTCTATTCCAATTCCATTTCCCTTTTTACAATAAATTCTTCACTTCTGATTGTGTTGAAACTTCTTGGTATATCAAATAGTGATTTGGAGAAGGACAGGCTATGCTTGTCTAGACACTTTCACTATGCGTGAGAACATATCTCCGCCAAGTACTAAGAAGTCAATATGCAATAGTTGAGGGGGAGCTTTTATTGTTCAAAGAGAATGTCTTTTTCTGATTTCAAAACTTGCACAGTTTTAACCTTCATTTCTTTCTGATAATGAATTCTTCAACTCTTATTGTATTGAAATCTCTTGGTATATCAAATGGTGACTTGGAGAAGGACAGTTATGCTTGTCTGGACACTTTCACTATGCGAGAGTATATGTCTCCGCCAAGTACCAAGAAATGAATATACAATTGTTGAGAAGAAATCTTTGTTATCCAAAAGAAACATTCTTTCTGATTTCAAAAAAAAAAAAAATGCATATCTTTATTTTGATGAAAAATGATTGAAATCATCATCTCAGGGGGAGCTAGAAAATTCACAAGTCATCTTTTTGCAAATTTCAGAACCCTTCTTGCATTTCATCAATTCCTTGCATGATGTCCTCATTCTAAATTCTAGAGTCTCAAAGTGAACCTTGAGTGATACATTATATTTTTTACTAATCAACTTTCCACTATGTCTCTCAATCCACAGAAACTCAGATCTCTTCCTAAACTAAATTACAATTGTGTCTTGAACTTAAAACATTACCTTGTTTGCAACTGATGGCTGGATGTATTTGAATTCTATCCTACAAACTCCCAAATCTTGTAAAATTCAACAGAGCAATGACATCTGTGCTGAGAAACTGCACACCTTCACAATGAATGAAGTGCTATGCATGTCATGAGGCATTCTTGTTAACTCTGTTCAAAGGGGATCCAAATTGAAAATAACCTCAAAATTTAAGCAATTATGTGCTATGCTTTTTGATGATGACTGAGTAACTGGAAATATTGGCGTCTAAAAAACGTATATTTTCATGTCAAAAAGTCATCATTTACCCCTTGACAATGACTACAGACACACACATCTTGAGTATCCAGGACTATGGTGTGTAAAAAGCACTAGTACTTGAGTGAAAGAGATTTACATCATTTGATAGTTTGTTAAAAGAACAAAAATATGAAAATTATTGGAGATTTTTTAGAAAGAATCATCTTCCTCCTTCATCAAGTTGTTCTTTAAGTTTGTGTTTTACTTTCAACACAACTGTGTTTAGTCTAGATGATATCTTTAACTCTTGAAAATTGAGAAACATGGCATTTTGGTTGATTGTAATACATTATATCCCTCAATTTATCATTTTGTTGATTCAAGTCTTGGAATGCTAATATCCTGTTGGAAATTGTATGAAATACTTGAACTGTAATGAATTTTTGTAAAATACAGCAAATGAATTTTTAGGCCTCTTAAAAATCCTTCAAATGATAATTCCTCTCATTATTTATCATTATAAAGATGTCCCCAATTTCTCAAAAATTCCTCTCAAAAATTCTCATTTCTCTCAAAGGCTGTGTCGACACAATCCTCTCTCGTGTCGACACATAATTCCAGTCAGGTCGACACACCCTTCCTCATGTGTCGACACTGCCTTCTTGCCAGAACTTTTTCAAATCTTTCGGGTTCACCTTAACCCTTGTTGTTCCTGCGGGGCAGTGTACCTCTGCATCCCTTTTTGAGCATCAGGTCGACCCGACGGCCAAACTCTCACCATTCCGGCAAGAAATTTTCACCATCTCTCTCTAATCTTCAATCACCTCACCAATCTTCCCTCCTCTCTGACATTCCACTCCTTCCTTGCACCATGGTCCGCAAGTTGGGTCCCCGCCGTGGCGCAAGGTCTCAGGCTTCTTCAAGGCAGGTTCCGGCACAGGTTCCAGTTGAACAGATTGAAAGAAGAACCAAGCGAAGAAATGATCCTGCAGAGCTTCCAGGATCCTCTTCTGCACCTCTCAGAGCTTCAAAGAGAGGTAGGACCTCCAATGCTGGCAGAGGTAGACAAAGTTCAAACCCTAGATCAGATATTTCGGGCGATTCCTCTGACCATCATGAGGAATCATCTTCGTCTTCCTCTACTGAGTCTCAAGAGGATATACCCTCAGAATCCGTCAGTGCTGCCAAACTGATTTTGAAGCCTAGAATTCTTGACCTTTCTGACACCCAATTAGCAGACTCTCTCCCTGAAATTCAAACCTATTTCTCCTTTCAATCTTGGATTCCTTTCATTTCTGAATTTCAAGTCTGCTATCCAAGGTTAGTTAGAGAGTTCTACAAAAACCTCACCTGCACAGAAGAAGGTTTTAAATCCAAAGTCAAGGGGATAGAGATAGACATGCCAACTGATGTAGCAGCCTCCATTTTCAAAGTGCCAGATGAGGGGGCTGACTACCATGAATTTGAATTTGACTTACATGAAGCCTACTCAATCTTGACAGGCCATCCTGCAGATCCATCAGATGCCAAACAAACCTATGTGACAAGGTTTAATGCCAACTCATTTCCACCTGTGTTAAGGGTAATTCACCACATCTTGACAACCATAGTTACCCCTCAAGGTGGTGGGCGAGATAGACTGACAGATATCCAGAGATTCATACTCTATTGCATGGTCAAAGATATCAAGGTCAACCTTCATGTGATTCTTTATCAAATCATTTCTGAAACTACAAGAACGACTTGAAGAGATCACTTCCTTATGGAGCACATCTGACCTCAGTGTTCAAGCACTTTGGTGTGCCATTGGAATCTGAAAAATCCCAGTCCATTCCCAAGTCAAATATCTATACATTCAAGAATATCCAGAAGTTCATGGGATTTAGATTAGAGGGAAATCAAATTAGAAGAGGACCAGCTGTGGTTGAGGCTCCTCCAGTTCAAGAGGAACAGCCTCAAGACCAAGGGGAACAGCCCCAACCTCAGGAGGACCAGCCTCAGGCTCCAGGGGATCAGCCCCAAGTACAGGAGGAACAGCCTCCAGCTGAAGGGGACCAGCCCCTAAGTCAAGAGGATCAGCCTCCTATGCATGAGGATCAAGCTCTTAATGAAAATGTCAGTCCTTTTCATGATCCTCTCTCACCTCAGCTTCCTCCTTTTTCTCCACAACCCTCATTCCAACCATCCACATCTTCTGGTGGGCCTCCTGTTCCACCAGAATTGATATCTTTCCTAAATGACAAATTTGAATCCTTCAACTCCTCACTTCAATCCATGTCCTCATCTTTTGAGCTACGGATTCAAAGACTGGAAAACACAGTTTCTGCCAAATTTATTGAGCAGAAGGCAGCTTCTGATTATGCAGCTCAGCGATTTAACAGACTCATAGGAACTCTGGGAGATTCCTATATTGAGCTAAAAGAACATCAGGACAAGTTAGAGAAAGTTCTTCAGGGAATTTTGGCCAATTCCCAAGCAGATGTCTTCAACACCAATCAAACATTGCATGAGATTTCCAGCACCAGACTATCATTTGCTCATTTTGTGGATGATTTGGAAAGTATGAGAATTTCAATGAGCACATTGACAAGCAGCTCACAGATTTGACCAAGGAGTTCAAAATCATGCAAAGACCTGGTTGGTCAGCTGGGTCATCAAGTTCTCAACATGTTTCAGATGAATTGAAAAGAACTCAGAGCACCTTGATAGAACATTCTGATAGAATGGAGCATTATCTTCACACTCGGCTGACAACTATCCATGAACAGATAAAGTCAAGCATGAAGTCAATGGATAAGAGATTGTCAGATATTGAGATGCTTCTAGCTCCAATTCCTCCTCCTCCTCCATCTTCTACCTAATGTACATTTTTTTTGATAATGTCAAAGGGGGAGAAGATTGAATGAATTGTAATGATCTTTTGAATGAAATGAATGACATGAAATGGTTGTTTGGCTTCAATACAATTTTTGTATTTGTGTGTGAATACTTGTTCAATTGTTGACTTGTGTGCACAAATCTTCTAATTTCAAGTAACGTTGTATCTCACAAAAATATCATCAATTGTTACTGAACAATATCAAAAGGACATTGACAAGTATGAACAAAAGAAAAACAAAAACTTAATCAATAAAAATTGCTTAAAAATCACACTTCATCAAACCACATTCAAATATGGATTTAATGTTGCCATCATCAAAAAGGGGGAGATTGTTGGGTTGAATGTCTAATTCATATCATTTCCCTCCTATTTTGATGATGACAAGAAGTGTTCTTAAAGCAATTTAATTGGAACATGTCAAAAGCATCATACCTGAAAGTCATGCTCAAAAAGCTTTTTCAAACCACATTTATCATTTGTGGTAATGATAAATCATTTAACTAATGATATATGTTTTATTTTTCAGGTACAAACTTTTTATGCAAAAGATGTGTCGACACACCCATCAATGGTGTCGACACATCAACACAGACTCAAAGAGAAATTGTGCAAAAATGTCAAGAGTGTGTCGACACATGTCAAGAGTGTGTCGACACGAGTGGCAGTTTTCCAGAGATCAAGGGTACCCAGGTCGACACACTCCCAGGGCAGGTCGACACTAGACCCAGTTCCCAGAACAGCCAGTTTGAGGAATTGGGACAGCAGGTCGACACACTCCCAGGGCAGGTCGACACTAGACCCAGTTCCCAGAACAGCCAGTTTGAGGAATTGGGACAGCAGGTCGACACACTCAAGAGCAGGTCGACACGGGACCTTTCTCCCAGAACAGATTCTTCTATCTTTGGAACAGTGTGTCGACACAACCACCAGGGCAGGTCGACACACTACGGAAACTTTTCATCCTAAGAGCTGATGGCTGCCACGTGTCCTTCTAGGGCGATCAGAATCTTCCTAGGGAAGCGTGCCCTTGTACCCCAAAAGGGTATCTTTGGAATCCTAAGGGTATAAAAGGCTCCTTTTGGCCTCCCTTCAAAGAGAGAGACCCAACTAACCTCTTAGAGCCTCCTGAAAAATTCCTGGCGGCCATAAGAGTTCGTGTCTCCCTCCTCTGCTTCCTGGAGTCTCCTGAACACCTCTTCTCACCAATTCAAGGTGTGAGAATTGTGGTTTGATCTTTAAAGAAGCCTCTGAAGCATCTCAAGGAAGTAGATCAGGTAGAAGCCATCGTTGGAGAAGAATTCAAGGAAGGTCCAACCTCCCAGATTGCAGAGCATCGTCTTGGACTTCATGTTTACAAGCTTCTTCCCAATTCAAGCTTCTACAAGGGAGTACACTTGAAGAACGAAGTCATTCAATACCTTTTTACTTTACTTCTGTTCTTCTGAGATATCTCTTGAGATTATGCAAGTGCTTCTGCATAATTCTCATTAGTGTTCTCAAATTTCGACTAGATCTGTTGCTAGGAGATCTTGTCTTAAGTTGGTGTCTAGCAAGTCTATGTGTGAGCCTTGTGCTCAGATTGTTGTGAGCCGGTGCGCTCAGTGTTGAGTTGTCAAACTCAAGTGTGTGTTGAGCAGTCTTGCTCAGTTGTTCTAGAGTAGTCTTGCTCTAGAAGTGGTGTGAGTTGTAAGCTCTTCAGTGTTGGAGTTGTCAGGCTCCAGTGGGTGTGTTACCCAGTTGTGTTAGTGAATCCTCACGGGTTGTGAGGGGTGGATGTAGGAATCACATGGGTGATTTCCGAACCACCTAAAAATCCTTGTGCATTTGTGTTCTGTGGTTTGACTGGTTCATCCGCTAGATGCTTGCATAGGACTCGTTTCTAATTCACTTAATCAACTTGATTCTCATCTAAGTTTTTCAACTCACTCCAATCTAATCAGATCAGCAGCTTTTCACTGATATTATTGCCTCTGATTCTAAATAGTTTTAAAATTATTTAAGCTTCCGCAAAAGTGGCTAAGATCTATTCATCCCCCCCTTCTAGATCTTTTCCACACATTTATTTCGATCCTTCATCCATTTCCTTCGTGTGCTTGAAGAGACCGATCCAAGATGGAGTGTTGCTGTTATTATTTTCTTTTTTTTCTTTCTGTGAGATTGGACGGTGGGTTGAAGAATTCGACCCTGTGGATTTCATTCTTCTTTTGCTCTGCGAGGATTCCCGGAGGCTGGCTTGGATCGACGTGGTGCTTCCTTCCTTCGTGGAGATTGGTGTCGTCCGCCACTGGAGGCAAGACCATCTGAAGTCTGGCATCCGGGACTCTCGGAAGTACAGAGAGCTATTCTTGCTTTGAGAGATCTGAGGGATGGATCCCTCGCTGTTGCTCTTGAAATTTTTTATGGTGTTCTTCTTCCTTTGCATAGTTCTAGAGTTTGACATCGCAGTTCATATCTCTTTTGCTATTTCTTACCGATTCATCAGACTGTGAGGAAGACAAGATCCACTGTGTCTCTCCTTCACTGTTCTGAAGTTCTTTACATCTATTTCCCGGTTATTCGTCCCCTCAGTTGTGTTGTGTGGTAGGTGATATGAAATTTCCATAGTTCAAAGTTTCTCAGTGCAATCTTTGTTTGAGCTCTTTGATTTCCTTACTGTCAATTGTTCTAGTTATTTCTCTTGCACACTGAAGCATTCATCATTTAAGATCTTTTTGCTATGGTGCTTCCCTTCGAGTTATGAAGTGTGAGCAATTCTGGAACAACAACAAGTTGAAATAAGAAGTGAAATGTTTGTTGCGTATTGCATCAATTGCTTTGTGGAAGGATGATTGGCTTGGTCTCTTACTAAGAGTTCTCAGTTTAGTTTTCATGTTTTGAGAATTTAAAATTTGTTATTGTTCAATTGGTTGTGATATCAAAGGATTCTAATCGCACTGGAACTTTTAGTGAGCTGAGTGGGTTAAGTCAAATTTTACTATTGAATCTTCTTGATTTCAAGTTTAAGTAGTTTAATTCAAACTTTATTCTGCCTCTCTGTGGATATGACCTGTACTCACTATTGTGCTAGTTCTTCTTTATGACTTTATGTTTGTGAGACAGTTTAGAGGAAGTGCGCATTTTGATGTGTGCGAAGAACTCTGGACAACGAAGTTACACAGTCAACACTGTCGCGCGTTTCATCGCGGCGCCAACGGCTGACGCGTCTCTGCCAGCAGTCGTCCACAGGGACCAGGCGCAACACTGACAGCCTTCTGGGGCTCTCAGTTTCGCATCCAGGTGACTGGACGCGATTCTGTAGTCGCGGCGGCTGTCCCCGCCGTGATTCACAGTGCTGACAGAAACGCGCCCCTTCTACCATTTTTGCTATAAACTGCTGCATACAAATCATATTGCATCGGTCGGGGGACCTCCTTCCCTCATATCCTAGGCTCCACACACCCTTCCAGTGAAGGCGAGCTCTCCATTAGGCATTCCATCCCTTTGGACTAGCGAACCTTCTCCCGAAACCCCGTAAGACTCCGTACCCCGTGGATTCCCTCACGGCGGACCGAGCTGGCGGTACCACTTCGTTGACCCGGGTTAGCTATCCCATTGCGTGGTGAGAGGTGATTCTAGTTGTACCCAAAGTTCCATACTCTACCCAACTAGGATCTCACCTGGAGTGACACAATATTTTTCAATCCATTAATTAATTGTGAAACTCCTAAAAACAGTGGTTAACTACATTGAGAAATCTTGTGCTAATTTGTACCTCCTCTCATCTCATATATGAAAACTAACTTCTAGCTGCTTAGGGAAGGTAGTGGCCCTCTCACACCGTGAGGACGCCCCTACCTACTCCTTTTGGTTCGGCTATATTCAAAAAAAAAAGTCGTGCTAATTTCTTTTACAATGGGACTAATGGTACTCGTCGGAAGCATTGGATTTCATGGGATATCATCCAACGCCCTATTTCTGAAGGAGGACATCAGATTAAGAGTCTTTGGCACCTTCAGCTTGCTTTGGCTACAAAACAAATATGGAACATTTATCATGGCTCCTCCATGTGGGCCAGGTACGCTAGAATCAGATTTAAGGTTGACTGTGGAGAGCCCTTTTCAAATTTGATTCCTCATGGCATGCCTAGAGTGGTTTTTAATGTTGCTCATACAACTGTTATCAAGAATTCCAGATGGATCATTGGTGATGGTAGGAGGGTGGATTTTCTTAAGCATGGATGGATTGGGCAAGACCCGTATAATGAGATGCTATCCTCTCCTTACACTGGGCCTGCTCTCACTATTCGTGAGGTCATTGAAAACGCTGATCACCCCATTCATAGCCTCATTTCCTCCCCCAACATTCTTAAGGATATCAAGTTGATTGATCAGGAAGACTGTTGCGTGTGGTTTGCATGTCCGGTGGCTCTTTCACAAATTCTTCTGCTTATAGCATGCTTTCCCTACATGGGGTGGAAAGGAACCCCCTGGACCGTCTGTGGTATCATCCCTTCTATAAGCGCGCCTCTCTATTTTGCTGGAAGCTTTTACATCGAGCTATTTCTGTGGATTCCCATATATCAGATCAGGGTGTTCCTTTTTTCTCGCGGTGTTCCTGCTGTACTAGCTCTTCCTCAGAAGACTTGAACCATTTGTTCATATCTAGTGACTTGGCGCGTAGCTTGTGGGCGTGGGTTGTCCCCATCCTGGACATTAATGTGTCAACCTATGTCAACATTACGACCCTCCTTTAGCAAATCCTTCGCCATTGCAATCCAGCAACGCCTTATGGCTTCACCTCCCTGTACTCTTCCATGCTGCTTCTCTGGGAAATCTGGCGTGCTCGGTGTCTCATGAGGTTCGAGGGAAAGCGGACTTCAGTTAATCGTATTGTTCATAATATTCGTTTCATGGTATCTTCGTCCCTTGATATGTAGGTTTTTAAGAGCTCCTCTTCTGATAAGCACCTCAAGGATCTTCAGTCCTTTGGTTTATCTCCTATTATCAAAGCGAGGACTTACAAGTTTGTCAGATGGATCCCGCCCGACTATGGACTGGTTCTTAATGTTGATGGGGCCAACAAGGGAAACCCGGGTATTTGTGGGGGAGGCGGGTGTATAAGGGACAGTTCGGGCAATCTCCTTATGGCTTTTGCTCACTATTATGGGTTTGGTGGTAGTTTGATTGCAGAGGTGCGCGCCCTTTGCGATGGTCTTCATTTGGCATCTGAATATGGTTTCCCGCTGTCCTTGATCTACTCAGATTCGGTCACTCTTGTCAACTCCATCAGCTCAAACAAATCTCCTTCTTGGGACTTCCTGCGCTGGTGGCGTGAAGCTTCCTCTTACATTCATAACTCACATGTCAAGGTAGCTCACACTTATAGACAAGCTAATCAGGTTGCCGATGCTTTGGCTATTGTTGGTTGTAAGATTGTTAGCAATCTTATTTTTTTTTTTATTCTTCTTTACCTCGTGAATGTAAAGGTCCTCTCACTCTGGACCGGTCTGGAGTTCCTAACTTCAGACCTGGCTAGCTGGGGTATGCCCCTGTGATCTTGTACTCATGTTAATCTTTATAATAGTTTTGGCCCAGGTTGCCCTCACTAGTGGAGTGAGAACATTCTCCCCTTTGGGGGAGGGTGCACTCTCCTAGTTTGAGGCCCTGAGGACCACTTAAAAAAAAAAAGGAAACTCCTAAAAACAAGCGCTAAGCATTCTAACTCATTTGAACCATCATTGACCGATTAATTTTGTTCAACCTTGTTTGTTTGCTTGCCTTTTAAAAATGGACCTATATTATCATGCCGATTTTTATTATGAGGACTATGAGGATAATTCAAGCGTCTAATCATTTCAATCCCATGTCCGTCCATTTCACGACCGTGAGGGACAACCTTCCACTTCCTATGGTTATGTGTGCACACCACGCACTAACCAATCTGATGTCCCTCCATACCTCACTCCAATCAGAACCCGGCAAGGGCCTTCCCCCCACCATGATCCCGTAGTCCAAACTGTCTTGCATGAACTCGATCAACTCACCCATTAACAATTAAATTTGATCCAATCTTTAGTTGAGGGTGTGACTCCCTCTCCTTCTCCCTCTCCTTCTCCCAGGCACCCACCTTTGTACATTCCGGTGACTTCGCCGCATGCCCTTGTACGTTCTCCATCACCTCGGCCCCCTGGCCATTTGCACTCCCGTACTCCGGTCAGAACAGATCGCCTCTTGGGAAGGCCCATTAATTCAAGGCCACCCCCATGTACTCCCTCACATGCCCAACAGTAGTCTACTCCACTCCAAAGTACTCTTCTCCAGAAATTGAATAATTTGGAGAATCAAATAAATAAGCTTTCAAATTCCACGGTGACCCCGTCGCTGCCATGCCGGCTCTCCCTCAGATTTATATACATCCTTCGGAGATGCCAACGTACCGATTGTACAATGGCACGGGTAACCCCTACCTCCATGTCAAAGAGTTTCTCTATGAATCTTTGCGTTGGCAGCAAGACCCCATTACCTTGGCATATTTATTTAGAAAATCTCTTAACGGCCCTGCACTCGAATGGTTCTACTCCCTAGAACCAAGTGAGGCAGGAGACTTCTGCCCCCTGCACAAAAAATTCCTTTAGAGGTATAAAGACCGCATCAGCCCTTATCTGTCTATCATAGATCTAGCATCCGAGAAGATGGGGGCCGATGAGACTTTTGTACAATTTGCTGACCGTCGGAGGTCAATGGCCACGAGAATACAGCATGAGCTCTCAGAGTCAGAGCAAGTTAAAATAATCATTTCCAACTCTACTCCGAGGTTCAGGCACATCTTTGCCATGAATTAGATCACCTCCATGGAGGAGCTCTACGAACGGGGACGTTACATCCAAGCCAATTTAATAGACTCCCCGATCGTGGAGCTATTTGATCAAATTAAACCAAGAAAGAACGGATCAGTGGATGCCATCCACCATTCACCTCACCACCATACAACAAGCACCCCATGTATACCTCCACAAACACCCATCTACCACAACATGCCACCACCTAGGTGTCCACTGATTCGTCCTTTCTGGACCCAAAAACCTCCAACCAGGCCCTACGATGCCCCTATTTTTAATGAAGAAGCTCTTGCGCCCTATGTTGTGCCTGCTCCGGCACTCGTGCCGATTCCCATACCTCCACGACAACAACCACCACCTCCACCACAGCCTGTTGCTCGGGCAGAGGTTGCCAATGACCAACCCATCTGCGAAACCACTTGGTGCTACGACGATGAACCTTCTGAGGTCATGTTCGTACGCCATTTACCTACTCCTCCCACATTGCCATCCACATTTACAAAATCCTCCACTATCAAGCCTCCACCCATCATTACACCAATCATTACACCTCCCATTTCGCCAACACCATTGGCAACCGAACCCGAGCAAATATTCCCCTTCATACCTACTACACCTCCACCAGTCATACAACCCTCCATTATACCCACAACATCTATTCCCATCCAACAGAGCAGGCGCAAGTTTTTAAGGAGCAACAGGCGTCAGCAAAAGAAGGAAGACCCGGGACTGGGCATGCTTTACAAATTCCAAGATTTTATCCTCGCGTGCCAGTCATTGTCAAAATACTAGGCACATTCACCGAGCGGGAGTCCTCCCCACCACTCATGGTTGTCAAGAGGCCTTCTAAATCAATGCCAATCATACCCGTTGCCAACTGGGCATAATTTACCATACTTATAGGGAATCAAACTCTCCAAGCTCTCATGACCCCTCACACAATTGTTGTGAACCTTTCCACTCTAGTGAAGGGGTCAACCATCCGAATTGTGCTCACGCATTCCAAGGCCAAATCCTTGGCACAATTAATTACTTAAGGGGTCGTGCCCCTTCCCACATCAAACATTATACAATCTTTGGGCACAGTCCCCTCATTGTTGCTTCCAACTCCACCAGTGGAAGTCCCTACCATTTCATCACACTACATTCCAAGGGAGTTACCACTATTGCTTGGAACTCTGACGGAAGTCAACAGCCCTCCAATCATTGAGAGCAGCTGCTCAATCCCTCGGAGAAGAGCAAGACCATCTGCCCACTGGGTAAAATTTATGAGGATGTACTTGAAGGTCAGAACGTCGACTCCCAAGCGGAAGCACAAATGCCGGGCAAGGCAAAAGACCAGGGGATATCCTCCATTCTTTTCATTTTCTTTTCAATCATCTTTCGTGCTGCTTAGCACCTTCCCGTAGGTTCTCCACATTCCCTCCCCGCAGGAGGCATTTTATTTTCATTTATTGTACAATCCATCCTTGTGCATCAGGCATCGCACCCCTTTTTGTACTCCTTATCCTCCCTTCCGTGCCCCACGTGGAACACCTCCTTCCTGTGCCCCACGTGGCACATCTCCTTCCAGTGCCCCACGCTGCGCACCCTCCTTTCTAGCCCCTGGCGGCCCGCTTTTTCCTTTCTCCCCTCTGGCCCCACTGGATTCTTTTCTTCTTTCAGGGCACCACTCCCTCCTTCTTCTCCAATCTCCTCCGGCCCTGCCGGAGTCTCCAAAATCTTTCCTCCACTCTCTCCTCGCCGCCTTTAATCGGGTCCTTCGACCCTTCTCGCATTGTTTTTGGGGTTTTAGCCCCCACTCGTCGTTTTAATTCCAAACAAAAAATGTAAATTCTTGTAGGCCCCGAGTCTTTCCCCAACACATGGCATTCATCTCCTTTTACCTTCCAAAAACTCTTATTATATTGAAAATCCAAAAAATTGAATATTTAGCATTGCCATACCGTCGCAGCATTTCTGTTATAAGAATTTCACGCCAGGAGTCCAAAATTCCCTCCTGGGTCATTAAGGTTTGCCCTTAGCATGGGCACTTGCACACACTTCATGGCGCCCTACGTCGATTGCTCCCGGTAGACACTGTCACCGTTACAGCCACGCCTGAAAGGCACAATAGTCTGTTTCTCCTCTTACTCGGCCAAAATATGGGTAGCAGAGGTAGTCTGGGCAAGGCAACCAACCCAAAGCACCTCCGTCATAAGAAGACATCCTCAAGAATGAGCAAATCAAAATGACCAAGAAAAATAAGTCAAATGCATGTTAAGAGCGGCGAAGTTCCCACAGGGATCCAAATGGACCTGGTCGTATGCATGCAAAGTTAAAAACCAAATCAATCATAATAGGGCATGGCAAAGAGTGGTAAAGTCCCCGCGGAGATCCAAATGGACTCAGTCGTACGCATGTCTCTACAATCAAGTGGTCATCACTCAAGATTCCAAAATAATTAGAAAAGCCACAGTTTTTAAATGAGACTAAATCTTCTGACGGTTGTGCCAATGAAGGAAGTCAAACCCAACTCCTCGATAACCCATACCAAGCTTATCTCAATGTTTTCTTCCCTTCTTACTGCCAGACCTAGTTGCCTTTTCAGGCGTGGCTTTGGTAATGCACTGTTAACCAAGTGCAATTAGCTCGTGGGCGCCACGTTAAAACGCACGCCCTACTCTGGGCAACCCTTAATGAAACGGGAGCTAACAAAAGACCCCTCGCCAGTCAATTTTTATAACCCTAATGTTGCCATGGCACGACAATATTTTCAAAATCTAAAAAAAATCAAATGCTTCTAAAAAAATAATCAAATATTTCCAAAATCAACAAAAATCAAATATTTCCAAGATCACAAAAAAATCCAAATATTTTCAAAATAAAAAAATTCAAATACTCCAAAATCCAACAAAAAATTAAATATTTCTCAAAATCCACAAAATCCGAATATTTCAAAAAATCCAAAAAAATCATGATGGTTTTGCACCATGGCAGCGCATCGCATCCTGTCTACGTCAGATCGATGCATTCTTCCCCTTCATGGTTCCTCCCATCCTTAACTCCAATCTCCTTAGCCAAGATCACCTATCCTCATGGTCCAACAACAAATTGTTTAAGCTATTTGTCGTTGACTACTTTAGTCATGGTCCATGCTATGAATGTTGTTTTCCATGATGTTTGTTATTTTTGGCTAATGGGTTTTGAGCGCAGGATTCGAGTTACCTCATCTGGTGCTACATCAGGCAGCTGTTGCCTTCACCATCAACTATCTGCATCTACTATATGTTGTACCCTTAAAGCATACCAAGGACCTTGTAGCTCTGAGGAATCTGGGATTTGAGTTCCCCTCTATCAAAAATGATGATTACCCCAGAGGATTCTTAACCGCACAGATAGGCCGTTACGCTTGGCATGTGAGGACGACGGACCCATGCATAAAACCCCGGTCCTGACTCACCGGCGTGACAATATTATCCTTGGTTATTTTCTACTCCACTTTTAATCTTATTTTTCTTTTAGCCCAACATACATGCATATTGAAATCTCAGTGGAAATCCACTCTTGCAATGCAATTTGAGGGTCATCTGCACCTCAAATTCAAAAACAACCTTGAAATATTCCATTCTGGGTCGAATACCTAACTCCCTTTGTTATTTCCTCCAGGCCGATTTCCTTAAGAATCCTTTGTTTGGACTTATCCCTTTTATTTTTTGCTTTTACTCCCAGAGATCCACCTGCGGCAGTGGCAGACGCCCCCAATGGTGAAACTTAACGGATTGTGTCCTTAGGTACTTCCCCTTCACTGGAAGTTGGTCTCTCTTTCTCTCCCAAGATCCACCTGTGGCAGTGGCAGACGCCTCCAATGGTGAAACCTAACAGATTGTGTCTTATATACTTCCCCGATGCTGGAAGTTGGTCTTTTCTTTCCTTTTGTGCCAGCGCGCACCTTTCCTTTCTTATCCCTTTCCTTTGTCCAAACATTCATTTTCTTTAGGTCTACTTTCGATGGTGACTTCCTAGGTTGTTGGGGAAAAGACTCTTATCAGGTGGTAGTCACCCATTACTCACGCGCGTCTATTTTTCACCTTGGCGTCTACTTTTCAGTCCGCTCCCGCTGCACTCCACTTCGCTACGCTTCATTTCTTTTTCACTTCACTTAACTCCATTTCACTCCATTGTACTCCACTTCGTGTCCTTTCGCTTCGCTCCCCTGCAAAGCAGACGCCAAGGCGTGGAGCTGTAGACACGCAAATTTGGCTCCACCACAGGCAAATTTCACGTTGCGCCATAATATCACAAATGGCCCACTTTTTGCCTTGCAAGAGTAGTTTTTCCAATCATTCTGGATCACCCCATTCTTCCCCCGGTGCTTCCCCTCCATTTTCCATTGCCCCTTGGGAATTATAGGCATCAATTCCATTATAGGCATCAATTCTATGTCGCGATGGGTATGGCAGCCGCATTATGAAAGGCGTCTGAGATGGTGGACGTGATTCAGGACCTTATCGCGACAGCTCTAACAGGTGTGACCTTAACGCGACGGCTTCATGAGGCGCGACCTTAATGTGACGGCCATGTAGGGCGCAACCATGAAATTTGCATCATGCATGCCGGATGCGTTTATCAGCATGTGGCTAAAGGGAATTGCGTCCAATCCGTTGGACACGATTTGAAAGTCAAAAAGGCTATGGCCCAGAAAGTCATCGCGCGTAGCCCCGCAATCATGAGTAAATCCTGTAATCACGTCCTTATCAGCAGACACGATTTAAAAGGTCAAATCATAATTCCCCATTAGCAGACAACACATTTATGAGTTGATTGCCTCGGAAATTTCCCCTAAGGTAATCGCGTTGGCCATGACTGCCGCGTTTCAAGTCGCGGCAGCCATGGCGGACGTGATTAATACCCATGTCGCGGCGCCCTGACAGGACGTGATTCAGAAGCAGTGGCGGCAATCATGCACATGTCTCATCAAATTGACCTTGCGAATCGCGGCTTGCCGCCCGGACTCAATTCAATCCATGTCACGGCGCGTTGTCCCGACGGGATTCTAGTCGCGGCCCGCAGCCCAGACGCGTTTCAGGCTTCTTGTCGCGGCAGCTGTACCCGGCGCAATTCAAAGATTTCATCCCTATAAATTGACCCCCGAGGGTCATTTGTAAAGGGGGTTCCAAGAAGTGGCAAAGCCCTGTCAGATTCTCGCCTCAACCTCCGGCCCAAAGAGCTCTTCCTCGTCGATCCGTCCTCCTCCTTCCACGCGTAGCGGAGAGGAGCAAGGAGGGAGCACTCTTCTTCCTCCTCTCCGTTCGTCCAATCGGCAACAACCCTCACGTCATCAACATTTGGGGAAGCACCCCCTCCCCTTCCTTTGTTTACTTTATCTCCTCTGGGCCCCACGTGCCCCTTTATATTTCATCTCCTCCGGGCCCCTTGTGGCCCCTTTTCTTTCATACATACACACATGTATGCACACACACACACACCTACATTTTAGGGGTTTAAAAGCCACCATACGATAAGTCATTCCCCATGTTCTTTTATTCTTTCATTCCATTTATTTAGAATTGATACTATGCATGTGTGGATAATCCCCTCTTATTTTCTTATCTATTTTTCTGGGTAATCAAATAAGGAAACGTCCTCTACCGTGGCCGGTTGTTTTCGTAGAGGAAGAAAGGACCCACATCATCCCCTACGCAATCTCCCCGCTAAAAAGGTATGCTCACGATCACTCTTCCATCTCGCACCCCTCGCCGTGCGTCTCCATTCGGCACC
Source organism: Colocasia esculenta (assembly GCA_014218235.1). Classification (NCBI taxonomy): domain Eukaryota; kingdom Viridiplantae; phylum Streptophyta; class Magnoliopsida; order Alismatales; family Araceae; genus Colocasia; species Colocasia esculenta. Next base: position 46,076,221 of record CM024761.1, on the reverse strand, counting down.
CTCATGTGCCTGGCGATCACGATCACCCCCACCAAACCCCTCATCTATCCCTCTTTATGGACCGCACGTCATCCGTCGGCGGTGTCTACAGGAATCAGAGCTTCTTCCCCATCCATCCACTACTGCAACCTATGTCATCACCCATCTTAGAGCTACACAAAGGTAGGTGATCTTGGGCTTAAGGTAAACATTCCACATACCATTGGAAAGAGCATCGAGTCTAGTTTCATTTGCATGTGTTTTCCCCAATTTTCATGAACCATGTAAGTCGTGTTAAGCGTTTTCCAAGAGTCGCGCAAGTTTAGGGCTTTATGTGTTCTTCATGTGTTTCATGCAAACCGAGGCCGAATTGGGTTAAACCAAAATAGTAGTTTTCTTCTACTCGATGTCCTTGACACTTTTCATGTTCAGCGTTTGGTCTAAATATCGCTAGATGTCAAGTTATAAGTCTATCATGAAGGAGTGTCATGTTTTCTGGCTTTCGGGCAAGATCCAAGAACGCAACGACACCAGACGTCGCGATTCTTGTTGCATGAATGCGATGTACATGTACATCGCAATTCAAGAATAGGTGACAAACCATTCCGTCGTGATTTAAGGTCTGACCAGTCAACCCTGACGCATGAAACTATGCATCGCATGGGTTTCAGAGCCCTTCTTGAACGCGATAGCATATACCGTCGTGATTTGAACTTTTTTCGGCTCAAACATTTTTGCCTATTTTTATATTCAGATTTTAAAATCAACTTTTGAACGCAACGTAGGAGAACTTCACGATTTAAAGGTCATCACGACATATCGACTTGTCGCATTATGTGGACCCGTCGCGTTCCTGTTTAGACAATAGATGTGGTAATCGATTCTCGACCGAAAAGGCGAGAATCTATCCTGTCGCGATTTGAACGCGACGGGTAGGTCCGTCGTGATTTACCTACTTGTTACAGAACCGTGATTTCACTGTGTACGGCCCTTTGAAGTGCGACGACTGTGTCCATCGCAATTTAAAGGCCAACCTTAGACTGTTTTAAGGAGCTGTACAGTCTACCATATGCATGTCCTTATGTCACATCATGTCATATAGTTATGCAATGGCCTAAAAGTGATCAACCTACATGGAAATCATAAGAATATGAATATCTATTCTAGGTGTTAATGATTGATTGATGTCGTCTACCATGTGATCATGTGATGAATATATGCTATGTCCATATTCTGACTTGTCCATAATCGAAATGTGATATATGTTAAAAGTACAGCAACCATGTGATAGATTGAATTGCATATATGTCATGCATATTTGTTATAAGCTTTTCGTCATGTTTCAAACCGATGGATTGTGGATTTAGACATGCTCTACACTTCACATTGCACATGTAGGCAGCCCTTTCTTGGGGGATTGGAAACTCATGGCCGGTTATTCCGTATCGACAGTCTAGTGACCTTTCTCTTAAGACCTCCGTAATTCTCCGTACTCTGTGGATTCTCTCATGGAGACTGGGTTGGTTGTACTAATGAAGTACCCGGAAGATAGATTGCACTTCTATTCTTATCTACTTCTCATGAGAGTGATTTGATAACAATGAAACCAAGACATTAAGTGTAAAGATTGAACTAATGAGATTAAGTCGTTATGTTGCCGAAATTAATCTGGATCATGTTCCCTTGCATTGTTCTCTATCATCACTGACATGATCTTTAGATCATCATTGTCCAATGCTTGGAAAATCATGTTGGCCATAAATGAATGAATGGAATTATCAGAAACTATTAGAACTTTGGTTCACAACTATGTCTGTATAAATAGGGCTCAGTCTGGTCCTGGGAGGAGCACCTGAAATACTTATAAATTGTGAGAGTATATGATCCATTGAGGTGTCAGGCAATCACCAAATTGAATGCAAGATTGATCTCGGTAATTTCCATAATGTAATTGAATGATTGAATGATGATTGAATTGTTATATGTGAAATGGCCAAATCTATTGTACATGTCATCGTTATTGAACTCAATATGTCATTGTCCACTGGAAATTGTCCACTGGAATTCTATGGAATTCAACTTGAGATATCTATTGTACATGCTACATGTTATGAATCCCATCCATTGATAAATGATCGTACTGTCATCCTACTCATTGATATTCGTTCTGTTCTACATGAGAATTGTCACGAATTGCTATTGAGCCATCCTTGTACGTGTTATAGCTTTGATTGTCTCTATCGTTATTGTCATGAGCATTGCATGATAGTATTGCCAATGTTAACATGTTAATTACGTAAAGCATGCCCGCACCATGAGATGTAAATCCTATTGGGCGCTAGTGCGCTCACACCTGATTTTCTTAATATTTTCAGGTAATGATTATGAAGAGTTTGAGAATGATGGGACTGGGGATGAGTGATCATGAGCTGCTCAAGTGTACCAATCTATTTAGTACGTCAGCCATTGAAGTTTAGAGTTCATAGAGTCTGTAATAGTTAGGTTTAATTTCTTGAAGTCTTATGTACTTGAGATACAATATTGGGCACTGTTATTGGCTCTGATGATGTAAGGATTTAAATTAGTTGAATGGAAATGAAATAAAAGTTATTTGATTGGCTATCTTATTGTCTCACGTCTTTTGTTATATTTAGTTGCTACTCTGAATTACTGGACTGTGATATGCACACTTGTATCGCTCACGCTCTCGACGTTCATTTTCCGCCTAAATGTCGGGGCGTGACATCTTATGTTTCGAATTTAGAGAATAGACACAAACTAAGATTTAGACTAAGATTTAAGTTGTTGGCCCTTTTGGTACGACAACAAGCTAACCTAGAGGGGGGGGGGGTGAATAGGTTTTCTGAAATCGAAATAGAAACTTAAACACAGAAAATTATCACTTGAAAGTTTGGTTAGTTGAGTGTGATAGAGAGTAGCAGTGCCGAAGTAAATAAAAAATCACACAAAGAATACAAGGAATTTATCCTGTTTAGGCCCTTCCCACATGGAAGTCCTACATCTAGTCCTCAAGCAATCTCTTGGGATTAAACTAACCAAGGGTACAGTCCCCCTCAAGGACAATACAACACCCAGCACCCCAGCTAGTCTTCTTCTCTTTCTCGGGCAAGAAGGCAGCCCACTTCTCTTATAGGTCAAGAAGCCAACCTCCTTGGTACAAACTCCAGTGTGGTTCTTCTAGTCTTAAACCTCCAGCTAGGTTCTACACTGAGTACAGTCCCTCAGCTAGACAGAAAATGCCAGCAACTACACTGGCCAACTCTTTACACAGGAAGAGACTCACTGTATACAGTCCTACAGCTGGACAGAAATCTTTCTTAGAAAAGAAAGAACAAAGCTGAGAGTTTTACAAGAATGGACACTAACCCAAAAACTCTCAGTAAAGGAATCTCCCCAAGAATTACAATGACCATAGAGAGAGAGTGAAGAGAGGAAGGCTTGAAAGCTTCGAAAACTTCAACTATGAAAAGCTTCTCTTGATTAGACTTGAGCTCTTCTCTCTTTCTTTGAGTGTATGTGGAGTTGAAGTTCCTCACAGGATGTACACTCCTTTAAAGATCTTCAGGAAAGTTCTCTTCGCGTGATCTACAACCTTGCTTCATCTTTTATATGAGCGGCTTTGAATAGGTCCGTTGAAGAGATCCATTGGAACTCTTCTAGTCGTTGCTGATCTTTCTATTCTTCTTCTTCTGACTATCAGCCACTTGGTGGTCTTCGAGGTTTGCAAGCATAAAAGAAAGTGTTTAGATCAAAGAGTGGTTCGGTCAAAAATGCTTGTACTTCTATGTTTCCTACAGTCACCCAGAAGTGGTAGGTAAGCCATTTTTGTCTGACAGGAAAGAAGAGATCCTATAAGATAAGCAAAAGGATCTTCTATCAGAAATATAGAAGATAAATAAAATGTATTTGACTTTTCATTAGGCCCCAAAAACATTTTGAAATCTGAGTATAAAAGAAATCGATGTTTAAGTTGAAATCTATGTTTGAATAGAATCCATGTTCTAATGAAATCCATGTTTAAATGAAATCGGTGTTAGAACAGAATCGATGTTTAAGTGAAATCGATGTTAAATGAAATCGATGTTCATGAAATCGATGTTTAAATGAAATCGATGTTTAAGTGAAATTGATGTTCATGAAATCAATGTTTCAATAAAATTGATGTTTACAGGAGATGAACCACAATCGATGTCTTTGTATGGAAATCTTTGTGGCACTTAGTTTGTAATCGATGTGTATTGAATAGATTTTGCTTTTCAGTGTAAATCACACAGCGATAGTACCATAAATTTATATTTATTAGGAAAACATGATATTAAATATATTTATAATATTTAATTAATCATAAGTTTTGTAGTGCCCTAGGATTTTTCTTAAATTTATTTTGCAAATTGTGTGTTTAATACTGCATGTATTTGAGTGTTGTTCTGTGGTGAACTTGGCGTCCACATCTGTTGACATTAAGTCTTGTTAGTGGCATGATCACCTGCCGTTTATTTTCTGTTAACGACAGACTATTGTGTCATTTACTATTTTCAGAATTATTTAATTTTCGGGCAAGACTATAGACGACATCATCAATGGACGTTTACATTGAGGCTGACGACATCTTATGTTGACGTTAAGCTGACTTGCCTTGTAAGGCCCTCGAATTTTGTTGCATTATTTTAATTTCGTGTAAATAATTTATGTTGTATATGCATAGATGTACATATCTACGTATGTATTAACTATTTATACTTATGTATGCATGTGTATAGGTTAGTGTGTAATGTATGAATAGTATGATGGTAGTGTGTACATGATGATACATACATATGGCATGTATATAGGTATAAGTTGTGCATGGTTTATGCATGTTTTTGAGTTCTGGCCGAAGGCCAGATTGGCGTCAATATCAATGGACGTTTGTGTTGTGTAGGCGTCAACCATATGGACGCCAACACTAAATCCAGCGTTCAGCGATGTGGACGTCAATATCACTAGCTTGCATGCGTTGCAGAGCCGGAAATCCCGGGAACAAGCTACCCCAACCATTGGGGAGCTATCCCCAACGGTCTGAAAGGCTTTCTTGTCAAGCCTGCGTGAAAGGAGAGCCCCCTCTCCTATTTACCAAGCCTTTTGCAACCGCAACAACCCTCTCTTGACCTCTTTCAAGAGATAGAGAAAACCATAGCTCGGAGCTGCACAAAGACTCAACTTTGGAGGCTTCAATCCGGCGATTCAAGGCTTCATCCGGCAACCTACTGCATCGGGAGGGTAGCTGGAACATCGGGGAGGACTTCCCCAACCGTGGTTTGGTTTCTGCATCGACATAGAACCCAGAGGAGAGCAATTGTGGAGGCTTCTTGGGACTGCCCAAGGAGAGCTTCACCAAGCTTTAAGATCCATCTGCAGTATTTTCTAGAGGCAAGTAACCTACCCCTATCGTCCATGTAGATGTCTAGTAGGGTTTTATGATTTTTACACAATTTTCCTCGTGTCCTGGATCCCCCATTCACCCCGTTATTTGGAGTTCGGTCTGTGTTTCTGCACAGACAGGAACTTGGCGTCAATGCCTTGACGCCAAGATTCCCGTGTGCATCCAGCGATCTTGCCGTCCACTCCTGGAACGGCCAGAGACCGCCGTTAAGTTCATCTGGGCAGAACAGTGAACTGTTCTCCCCTTATATATGATTACTTTCGATGTTTTTGCGATGAGGATATATTGTAAACCTATTATACTACGTAATGTGGATGTTGGAATGTGTGGGAGAATGGTTGGACATTTATTTTGTGGATGGTTGAGTTATTATTTATTTTTTAAATGCATGTGGAAGAATGGCCATGTATGTTCACCCATGATCCTAATAATCCGTGGGAAATTAGGATGCCCTAATCCTGTTGAATCATGTCTATATACGTCAGTCTCTGTTCTGAATTTTCTGGAATTTTCCCATGTCAATGTGATTTACTAAAAACTTATACTTGGGAAATAGAAAACATGTGTAGGATTGCTAAATTTCCAGTAAATCATGTATTGTGAAATAAATCCCCGGGAAATTTCTGTGGTGTTGTGTATATTGGGTTCAGGGTTATGACCTATTAAACTGAAATTTTATGTTACACACCATGGTGGATTGAATCACGAATGATATGAAAAATTGATGTTTGATTTTCTGTAATTGCATCATGAGTCAGAAAATTCCAGAATTTTGTATGTGAGGTCATGAACCCGAAATCAGCATGTGGTTAAAATTTTAGGTCGTTTGGACAACTATATAGTGAAATATGAATTTTTCCTTGCAAAGATGTGAACAATGCATGTTAATGGGGAATAATGTGACATGTGTGTGTGATCTGATTTATGCAAATTACTGAACATGTGATCCCTGTTAATTGTAGAATCATGTTAGGAAAACAGAGCCCTTGTGTGAATGAGAAAATGAATGAGAGGTAAGTGACATGTGTAAAGATATGCGTAAAATTGGTAAATGTGTAAATCGTGCCAAGTGTGACACTGCTTCCATAGAGGGCAGTGGAACCGTATCAGGGAAAAGTCCCCCTGAGAAGGTTCAATGTGTTGTGATCCTAAGGGCATTAGGATGAAATCCTAGAGGTGGACAAGTACCACTGGTTAGGGTGTAGATTTGTTCTCCCGGTCTGCGCAGTCCAAGAGTCGTCACTGTATTGCCTAGGTGACGTCTATGTGTATATGATGTGATGTGTCCTTCTTATGGTGGTTTGGACTATGTGTCACAGCACTAAAGTGTAAAATGTGAAATGTGATTGTGATCATGTGCAAATTGTGTAATGTGAACAATGTGTAAATGTGCATGTGTAAAGTGTAAATTATGTGAATGAGAAATTGTGTAAATATGCGAAACCAAAACGTGAGGGTTGTGAATTTGTGATCCATGTTGTGGTAATCTGAAATCATGATAAAACAGTAAACTAAATGTACTTATGATCATGCTTTACATGTGTAAATTGCCTAGAATCCATGTTAGAAACGATTCTTAGTGGTGTGTAAGTAATCCCATGCTTGTTTGCCCTCATGATGTGATTTAAATTGATTAAGTAGCTCTCGTGTGTTGGGTTATGCTTTCTAGTCCATGTAAAACCAGCAAGCTTAAAGAAGATGAAATGGTCATGAGCATGTATAGGAATGTATAGAAATTCATGCTAAGTGCGTTCTTTTACGTAGGCATTGAAATCATGCTAAACTTGCTTTCATGTTTTAGTTTAATTGAAAGTAGACCTTTCATGTGTTGGAGTGATTAGAGAGCATGTGATAGGAGATTTTGATTTAGAAAATCTGAAAGCATGAATCGTGTGTTTAATGAGTAGAACCACCATGATAGGTTGTTAATTTCAATGTCAAGCATGCTACATGTTGTGTCTTGTAAATGGTATGTAAAAACCTGCTATGATATGTGCATGTGTGATAGATGTAGTGTTATTTGCTGAGTCTTTTAGACTCATTACCTGCTTCGGCGTACAGGCGTAGTTGGTGACGACACACTTGAGGAGGAGGCAGTGGAGACCGACTCCGAGCGTGGAGATTAGATCGTTGGTGTGCTTTGCGATATTTTGATTTCATAGTATGTAATTGCAACATTGTACTAGCATTATCATGGAAAAATGTTTAAGTGTGGACAATTATGTATTTGATTCTCAGCAATTTAATTATGTGGACTTTTAGTTCTTTAAATGTTATTGCAATCATGTATGTTAAATGTGGATGATGAATGAAATGAAGACAGTGGTTCTTTACTTCCGCTACTCTGTTCTTATATTCACGTGTATCTCAGCTGAATGTTATTGTTGGGTAAATGTCCCACTGTGGCAACGTTCACTATACCGACGTGGGTTGGTATAATCATACCGGTATAATGAGGGTCGCTACATGCCTGTTTTTGATATTTCCGTTCGGGGAAAGAGAGATCGGCCGTTTTTAAGGGGTTTTAATGCGTAGATCCAAGCGTTTAGAATCTGAGGGTCAGGATTTAGGCTGGCCATTGCGTGGGAGGTCTTTATAAGACCGGATTTCGCGATTAGAAAGGGGTTTATGCTCTGGTTTTTTGAGGAGAGAAAGAGGGCCGAGAAAGGGTGATTCTGTGCTAGTTCATGTGGATTGGAGGCTTCTGAACCAAGGAGGTTCGACCAGCTACGTAATCGGGAGCTCATTCAAGCAGGAGAACTTGCGTTGATGGTTGATTGGAGGGTTTGAAGTCGGCGGGAAGAACTGCCTCACAGACGAGGCGGGCATCTTCGGGCTTAGAATCGTCAATCTTGAAGGAGGGTTAAAGGCAAGTTACATGGGGGTTCAGTTTAGGATATGATACACTATCTATTTACCATTTTTTCGTATTTTTAAAGCATGCAAATAACCTACGGGAAGGGGTAGAAGTTGCGTTATTTCATGTAGGGTTTTCTGTGTTTTCTGCGCATAAGAACTAGACGTCCAGATCGCTTGCCATCTATATCTTGTTAACGGCGGCATCGACTGTCGTCTACTTCATGTGATCAGCGTTCGTTTTCTGACTTTTATTATATGTAACGGCGCTATGTGCTGCCGTCAATATGTGTTAACAGCGTTATGTGCCGCCATCTATTTGGGCTTAACGGCAAAGTATGTGGACGTCTACTTAAGTAAACGCCACATACCTTGCCGTCAAGTTTATCAGTAACATGCATTTCTAGAAAATCTGATTTTAATTGTCTATATATGATCCATGCTTATATGAGTTTCGGCCATATGATGTTAGAGTATTTGTTTACTGTTATAATATGGACTGATTATTGCAATAGTATACAGGCTATATATATATATATATATATATATATATATATATATATATATGAATGTTGATGTTGTTGACAAAAAGACAAGTGAAATGGATTGTAAAACGATGTATGTTAGAATATGGATGGTTGAAGACTGAATTACTGTGGGAGATAATGCATGTCAGTGATTCTTTGTTCTGTATAAATTGCATGATCTTTTACTAGATGTTGTACCATGTTAATTAGTCAAATTGATGAAATTAATTCATGAAAAAAATAGTTACAGAGATCAGAAAAATACGAAATTTTGCATGTGCATAGAATATCCTGATTCTGAATTTTTGTTAAAATTTCGAAATTTTTAGACATCTGTACATTCTCTTATGAATTTTTGAATAATAAGTTACATGCAGAATTTAAATAAAAATGCAAGGATGTGCATGAATGAATGTGTTGCATGTAGTACCATGATAGGGGACTGTCATGCAGAAAAATGAAATTGCAGAACTGAAAAGTTATGTTGTAGATTATTGCATTGATATATGTTAGAATGCATGGAATGTAAAAGAAATGTAGTGATATCATACATGTTAGTGCATGCATTGAAATGAAATGCTAATAAAGACATTGCTATATTAGAGATTCCTACAAGGAACTACACCATAGATGTCCCTATGATAATGGATCACCTATATGTAAATGAATGAATGAATCCGTGGGCAACAGATTGAAATCCTGGAGGTAGACAAGTTCTACTGGTTAAGGTGGGAATGACTTTCCCCGGTTTTGCGCAAATACTATGACTTCATCACTATATTGCCTAGGTGATAAGTGAATGTTAAATGACTACTGATCTCTATTATAGTGCGGGCTATGTCTTGGCAATTAAATGAAAATGACCTACATGCTACATGCCAATATGAACATTGTCTACATGATTTCATGCTACATGTCTATGTGTTAAATGTTACATGAATTACATATAAATATATATATATATATATATAAGAATTGCTACATGTTTAAATGGTCCATTGTTACATGACAACGGCTACATATTGCATAATGTAGAATAAGACTCTAATTGAAATGATTTACATGTCGCATGATAAAAGGAGATACCATGATAATAATGATTGTGTGTTATATTTAGGAATATGATAATTCGATTGTTAGAAAATAAAAATATGGATTTTCATGACATGATAGGTTTTATTTCCATGATAATTAGAAATGCTATGAAATTACAAATTGCCAATAGACTTAGAACCATGTTAGTAGGAAGAGTATAGAATATCAATGAAATGAGTGATAATATGTTACCATGTTTTAAACATATGATATTTATAATATCGTGAACTGTCTTTCATGTGATTTGCTGAGTCTTGTAAACTCATACTTGCTTAACATTTCAGGAGAACCAGAAGACACTCAAGAGTTAGTACACACTGACTCGGAGCGAGAGGACATGGAGACTTAGATTGGTTGAGAGATTTTGGAGTGACTCTTGTATGTGAGGACCATATGTATTTTCCTTTATGCATTTGGACTATGAAATGTAATAAGTTTGGGACTAATTGTTATATCTCTTTTATGCACTAGACTTTATATTTGAGTATAATGTTGATTTCAATCATTTAGTTCCATATTCCGTTGCTTATTATTGGAATTGAGTTGTCATTTGTGTATATCTCAACCTGTACCGTCAATTGTTAGATTTATTCCACTGTAATACCTCTGTTAGATCCAATGTGAGTTGGTATAATTGTACTGGGTCTAAGAGGGGCGTTACAAGTTTTGTTATCACCAAAATATAAGGGTAAAAATATAAGAGTGGTTCAACATAAGTGTTATCAAACGTCACCTTAGTCCTTTAAATAACATGCTTCTAAAGAAAATTCAAATTCTTGGACTCCATGACTAAGGTGGCGTTTGATAACACTTAATCTAAAATCTTATTTTCCATCTATTTCTTAAATCTGAAATTAAAAAAAAAACTTGATATATATAAGATATTCATTAAGAGGTGTTCGATAACCAACTTAAAAAATATCTGAATTATGGCACAGTTAGTTAAAATGTTACTTTTCTATTGGCTAGGTCTTGGGTTCAAAACTTAAAACCAACAAAAATATTTTTTTGGAACCGAGTCGTCGAAATTGGATTTCGGTCACCACCGGTGACTGGCGAGTCATCGGATTTCGGCGCCATCTGTCAGATTTTGGCGATCTCTAGTGTCATCCATTGGATTCCGGCGACAGTCGGTGGAGGTGCCGACTAGATTCCAGCAATCACTGGCGCCTTCCGTCGAAATACGGCGATCACTAGCGGTGTCGCCACATTCCCGCAGTGGAACAGCCATTCGCCGACTGTAGGTTGAGAAAATGACAGTCTTAAAAAAGTGATTTCTCTTGGTTTAAAAATTAAGTAATTTTTCATATTTAAATGGTTAATTTAGATATTATTTTAGATATTTTATCAAATAATCTAAAATCTTAAAAATTAAATTTTTAGACGTTAGATGACCGTTAAATGTTATCAAATAGGCCCTGAATAGACAAAATCAAAGGATTAAAAACTAATTGCAAAATATTGTAAAGACTAAAAATTAGATAATTCCCTTCATTATGGTACAAAAACAAAGAGAAATTTACTGAAATTATGCAAAGTTTCAGGCATTCAGCTGGGATTGGCATGATTAATCAGCCAATCCCAGGTCAAGTTCCGGCGAGTCGCTTTAATCCCACATAACATATCCGGTTCTTCTTGGGCCAGATGGGCCGATCCAGTTCGGATCACCCCTTAGACCGAATCAGGCCAATTTGCTGTACAAACCGGACAACATGGCTAGCCTAGCCATTAGGCAATATATAGACCAGTGATTGTTGGTCATAATTAGTCTTAGGGCATTCTGATCTATATAAAGTCTTGATGAGGGAAAAAGAAAGGGAGAATTAATACCCGCCCCCTGTTTTATTGGGGGGTTTTTTTCCGGTCCCTGTCAGATTTTACCTTCATGTCCGCCCCCTGCTTTATGGGGGACTTTTTTTCCAGTCCCTGGAGCCCTGTAAGTGTGTAACTGTGTAACTGTTACACAGTTACAGTTACCCAGTTATACATGTAAATGTGTTAGTTAGTGCGGATGGTAGTTATCGTTTTGGAAATATTCTTTAAATATTTTTTCATCATCTTAGCATTGAGATAACATTAATATCTTTATATTATTTTTTAATAAAATTATGTAACTGTATAACTGCGTAACTGTAACTATGTAACGTAACAGTTACACACTTACAGGGCTCCAGGGACTGGAAAAATAACTGTGTAACTGTGTAACTGTTACACAGTTACAGTTACCCAGTTATACATGTAAATGTGTTAGTTAGTGCGGATGGTAGTTATCGTTTTGGAAATATTCTTTAAATATGTTTTCATCATCTTAGCATTGAGATAACATTAATATTTTTCATCATCTTAGCATTGAGATAACATTAATATCTTTATATTATTTTTTAATAAAATTATGTAACTGTATAACTGCGTAACTGTAACTGTGTAACTGTGTAACAGTTACACAGTTACACACTTACAGGGCTCCAGGGACTGGAAAAAAAGTCCCCCATAAAACAGGGGGCGGACATGAAGACAAAATCTGACAGGGACCTGAAATTAATGTCAGATCCCTGCCAGGGACCTGCAATTAATTCTCCCAAAAAGAAATTCTTTTCAAGTACCAAGAGCATGCGTCATCTCTCATAGACTTTTTAATTGCAGTTTTCGTTAATGTAATTAGTTATGCTAGTTAAACAAAGTCTAAGATTTTTTTTTCTTTTGTTGGTTAAACATTGTATTAGTGCAAATTTGTCAATAAACAATTTTATTTACGAAATAATGCCAATAAAAACCTCCTCGTGATCAAATTAATCAACGATTAGAGACGTGATGTATGGGCAATTGCATAGACGAATAATTCCACAAAACTGAGTTTAGTTATGCCTTATCAATTACTAGATCAAATCGGAGTAGCTTGACCAAATATGGAACAACAGGTCATTAATCAAGATTTTGTATGGTTTGGTAATAAAATAAAGGCACCCATAATATCATAAATGACAATTTAGAGTCTACTTCACTCCATCCGCACGTTCAAGAACTTTTAATTTGACCAAACCATCACTTGGCCATGTCACTTGCTGATGAGTGACCTTTCAAAAAAAAATTGTCATGGTCTCCCTCACTAGAACATTCATGCAAGAAGAAAGACAAGGAAGCAAAGGCAAAAATATCTCTTACGCCGCACATCAGTCTGAAGAGTGAGCAATGAAATGGCAGAATTACTCTTATATAATTAGTTTGCATAAAAATAACAAGACATACTTTTATTAAAAAAAATACGGTCTATTATCATATTTCATCTGATTCTTTGACACCTTCATATATACCGATTACGGTCAACCTCATCATTTTCTGCACACCTAGATATTGAGTAAATATTACTCAGATCTCGTCCCCCTCATAATTAAAGAAAACATTTTAGAGTAATGAGGCCTTCCCCAATATCCCCAACCAGCCCTTTATCCCTTATCACGCAGTGTTATACATGTGATAAGGTTACATTTGCAAAACTCTAATAGCTTTTTTATTTGAGAAATATTTAAGGTTCATTTGGTTGGTTATAAAATATATTCAAAATGGAAAAGTTTTCTAAGAAATAGTATTTAAATGAAAATAAAAAAACATAATTACTTATTTGTCACGTAAATAATTTCCCTAAAAAAAATCTGATATTTGTTTTCAAGTTAAATATTTTTAAAAAAGTATTTTTACCAGTTTAAGAATATACAAATCGGGCAACACTGACCTAAACAACACTAGTCGTCAGATTCATATTGTGCCAAAGAAGGTTTTTGAGAAACACATATGAAAAATGAAAGACCCAAAACTACTCAAACACATCAGGGGATAAAATTAAGGGAAATCACAGCACTCGACAGCGAACAAGCTACCTCACCAATGAACAAAACAAAATTAATTGAAAGAAAAGTAGTAGCATTCCTCTGTCTGAAGCTGTGATATTGTCCAAGTTAATTAGGAGCCCATGGTCCTATCTATCACTAACCTCCACTCGACATTGTCCTAAAAAAGTAACCTTTTTTCTAGATCAACAAGGAAGAACCGCTGGGAAAACTGCATTTTTTATTTTTTGTTCTTGTTGTTGCTTGCTCATGGCGACACCTGTGGTTGGCCACGCTCCTTCTTCAGCCGGTGGGAGAAAAGCCAGCAGACCTCCATGCTCAGGTCGATCGCCACCGCCACGAACGCCACTGCGTCCTCCGTGCACTGAACCTGCTGCATGCCACCTCTACCAACAGGCGGGTACGCCCCTTCCCCTCCCCCTTCACGGTCCAAACCTCAGTGGCCGACGAAGGGGTATAACTTGTACGGCTGTTAACAGGTCGGATTTAAAATTAAAAATATATATTTTATTTTTACATTTTATGTATCGAAAATAAAATTGAAATCATAAATGAGTATTCTCATTTTTACATCAATTTTCACTTTCTAACGAAAAATAAAAAATATAATCAGATCCAAAATCAGTAATTCGAAAACATGTGACATCAACATATGAATTAGTAGATACATATATTCAAATCATATAATTTTAAATGTAAATATATTAATCCATATTGCAATAAAATTTTGATAAATATAAACAACTCATATGCACAAATTATATATGTAACGGCCCTGGATATTTATACCGAATAAGGGTCCATATCCAGATCCGTCTCCCGCGAACGGACCGAAGTCTTATAAGGGATATCCTTAACACGTGTCCAGTACGAATAGAAAAGACCACAAGTACAGTATAAGACACAAGAAAGTACAAGTGCTTATAACAGTAAACAACAATGTACAAAAGTCCCGTTACAATTTTACATGTCCAATTTAAAGAGTACAACTACCTGGGGCATATCCCAAGGGAGCACAAGCTCAGACGACTCAACTACTCTACTGCTGGTGGCACAAGTCTGCCACGACTCCTCCTCGAGCCACACGGAACTGGCTAATCCCTGCAAAGACTGTAAGGGAGTGAGCCTCAACACGTCACTGGCTCAGTAGGGACCTCCCACAACGAAACCATAACAACACAAAGAGACCTCAACCCCAAAGGGGTGTCACTGGAAACACCGGTAGCCGAAGCATAACATGAACACACACAAGCATGTTAAACGACAACTAGTCACAAGCACACCAGCTAAACCCGGTCCTCGGAGAGTAAAGGGAAACACAGGACTAGCTTAACACCGCTAGTCCTCCGTACAACCGAACCACCTCGACCATAAGCCTCACCGGAAAACCACTGCCTAGGCCACAGTCTCACTAGCAAACCACACGCACAGAATATCGGGATTGGCGACAACCAGCCAATACCCGCATACCAAACCATAACCAGTAACACACAGCATGTGGAGAATCACACCGCAAGATCTCCACAGTACGCACGATCTCACCTCATCACCAACTGAGGGCAAGACACACGTACCACAACACAACTCTACCCACAAGGGGTACATGTACCTACTACCACGAGGTACAACACTAAACCACAGAACCGTGCCACCTCCAGGGCACACCACAACGGTTACAAATGTCAAGCTTAGCTTGTCAACGGTCATCATGTGACCTCCAAGCCAACCAACACCGACACATACATAAACCATAATAATGGGACATAACATCGCATGTCATTGATCACCTCGTGACCTCGATGGCTACATACACACCACTTAACACATAACCATCACAATAACCTTTAAAGATTAACAATAAACTAGGGCTAGGTCTACACAAGACCCTCACTGCCCAACCACCATAAATCAACCTCGGAGCTTAAACACGTCAGACACAGCCGCCGCCACTTGAATCGCGTCAATCATCCCAGACGCAATTTGAAATGCTGTCGCGACAGACCTTAGTGACGCGACTAAGTCACATTGGCCCGACACGATGCTTTTAGACCAAACCGGTGAAACCAATGGTCAACATATAATCACGTCCGACAACATCGATGCATTTCCATAAGAACGCGTCGGGTCAAACAGACAGGATACCAACATCGCCACTGCGCACAGACAAAACCAGAAACACGTCGACTCAACGTGCCACATTCCAACATGAACATGTCGTCTGTCCTGGACGCGTTTCAACAGTGATAGTGGGTTCAGCTCACGGGCCGAACCCACTATCCCACACAGAAGAACCCACAACAATTCCCATCATTCAATCCATTAAAACTGTAAACAGGATAAACCCAACAAGGCAAACCACCCACACATGATCCATCCCTTAATCCCCAATCCATTCATGCCTTTAAACAATAAACAAAGGTAGAAAGTCTCCCTACGGGAAGTAGACGTCGAAGAACACCGGAAACCTCCACGTTGACGGCATGCCCACGCTCTGAACGCCGTCCTCGTGTGGTTCCCATGCTGCACGAGCCACCCAAGGTCGAAAACCACCAGAATCCGCCGGAGAAGCTCCATAGCATCTCCCCCTGCGTCGGACATAGCATCCTCTGCTCTGTCTGGCCAAAACGACACACTTAAAACTCTGATCGAAATCACGTCCAGAGCAGACGCCATGTTTAACTTCTTTAAACGCGTCCACCCAAGCTAACGCCACATAGGATCCGAGCGACATGCGTCACAGAGGTGGTTCACTGAATCGCGTCAGGCAAGGCTGACGCGTTCAAATCACGTCGTCTGGCTCCGCCGCGTTTCAAAACAGTGAACTAGTAGTGCAAATGGGCTGGCATATCCGGCCCACACTGCTCACCCTATGCACACAAACCACACAAACAGCCCAATTGACCATCTCTTGGTCAAGAGCACCACACATAGACCCGATAAACCTGGATCCGAACGACCGTACTGTTACATTACTAACACCTAATAAGAAAATGTCATCCTCGACATTCAGGGCGAAACCACGGCAAGTTAGACTAACACCTAAAAAGAAATAAAGCCATATACAGAACAAGTAGGATACACTCTTTGTTGCTCTTGCTTTTCAAATCATTGTCCACAGACTACCTTGATCTGCTCATTTTCATACCTTTCTTGCTTTACCGTTCTCTTTCATCCTCTTCATATTTTCTCTACTCTTTATGTCATTCTGCCGTTCTCCACTTTTCAATGGTAGCTATTCTAACTTGCTATTGGCGCTTTATCTTCTTTGACTCAACCTGTTTCCACACTTTCCGAACTGTGCCTGCAATATTCCTTTCTAGGCCGCTTTACTTCCTCAAATTGTTTACTAAACATTGCT
Source organism: Colocasia esculenta (assembly GCA_014218235.1). NCBI lineage: Eukaryota > Viridiplantae > Streptophyta > Magnoliopsida > Alismatales > Araceae > Colocasia > Colocasia esculenta. The sequence continues at coordinate 46,059,118 of CM024761.1, read as the reverse complement.
CCACTGTGATGCTTTACCATGTCATAACCTCTTTCAATTCTCAAATTTTTCGGTGCCATTTTATTTCTGTTTATCATTGCCTACTGTTGTTCTGCCTCATCTGTATTTATATTCTCATCTACCATTTAAAACCATCTTATTTTTCCTCACACTCTATAGTGCCATATCTTATCTACTCATGACTGTCAACTATTCTATGCTTTATCTTTCTTTCTTCTTCCTTACACTGTCAACTGCTAACTTTTCCACAGAAAACTCATTATCTTTTTCTAAATTTTCTGCCTTTTCATGCTATTCTACTCGCATTTCTTTAACTCATATTTCTTAAATTTCTTGGTCTCTTGCCCGTCTGTGCCAAAATCTGCAATTCCCCTTTCAAACAAAGGAATTTGTGGAGTATAGCCCCACTATGCTTCCGCTGCGCTACTCTGATCATACTGACCACTTGGCACAATCTTTCATAAATTCTATTTCCGATACTATTTTTATTTGCTTTCCACTTTTACTATTACTCGAATCCCATTTGGACTCAATTCTCATTTCACATATTTCTCTATTTATTCTGCTCAACCAACTACCACTGGCCTAAAACACTAAAGTTTGCTGATCTACTTTTCTTTTTGTATCAAATCTACTTGGGCTTTATTTTTAAATGCTGCACTCTGGTTCATGACTACTGGCAGATCATGTTCACCTCGTACCTTTCTCATCTTTAAACCATCTTCTCTAGCTGATTTTTCACATTGCCTCTTCATTATTTCCAAAATACTGTACTCATCACTTTAACTCTACAATTTCTTATCTCATATAATACTGCGCTGACTATTCTACACAAATTCCATATTTCTCTTGACTAACTCTTTTGCACACAAGTGCCACATTTTCTTAATTTTTTTTCCTTACTCAACTGATCATCGTTTTCTTTATGTGCTTGCCCATTCCAATTATCTCTATCTCTACCCATTTTTGTTTCTTACTAAAACATTCTTCCTAGATTTCATAACTGAAATCACTAATCCCACTGGTTTCATGGCTGTGGATTCTTTAAACAACTTAACTAGCCTTTGACACACTTAATTTCTATCTCTAATCTTACCATTTTTCTGCCATGTCTAACATCTACTAGATTTACACACAACCTTTTTCATAATCTTTCACTTTCCACAGACTGCATTTCTTACTAATCATCTCTGTTCCTGCTACTACCAACAGCTGCCTAACCTTTTTTTTTTTAATCAAAATTGGTCCTCAAGTAATCTAGGCTAGGAGAGTGCACCCTCCCCCGGGGGGGAGAATGTTCCCACTCCACCAGCAATTACTTGGGCCGAAATATATATGAGATATAATGGGGAGATACAAAAATCGGGGCAAGCCCCTACAATCCAGGACTAGCCTAACCGAACATTAGGAAGGCCAGTTTTATCCAGAGTAGCTGGACCCCTACAAGCCAGGGGCAGTGAAGAAGAAGAGGTAAAAACTTTGTTTTCATGGATTGAACTCGCATAGGAGGCAAGGGCATAAGATACCTTGTTGGCTTCTCGAAACACATGGCAAATGTTAATATCAAGAGTATGAAAACTGGCATAAGCAGGCTGCCACCATCTAGCACACTCCCAAGAGGGTAAGGAGTTGTTATGAAAAGATTGAACCAATGTGGCAGAGTCTGAATAAATCTAGCTGATTCGAAGACCAAATTCTGCAGCTAACATTAAGCCATCATGAAGAGCTCTAACCTCTGCTTGAAGGCTGTTACCAAAGCCATAGTGAAATGCAAAAGACAGAGAGATATCACCATTTGAATCTCTAATGCAACCACCACCACCACTAAAGCCAGGATTTCCTTTAGAGGCACCATCTACATTTAAGCAAAGACCACTTATAGGGGGAATCCAACGAACTAACTTTAGTTTAATACTTCTGACAAGAGGCATATATCCAAAGGACACTAAGCATTTTGCTGGTAAGCAGAAGGAGCTTTGTTGAACATAACCTGATGGATAGCATGAGAAATATGACTTCTAATGTTTTCAATAATAACCTTACTGGAAGTAAATTTCTTTTCATACCACCTCTTGCACCTCTCCTTCCATATTTCCCATATAATGAGAATCATACCATATAAGGAAGCAAAACCAAAGGGAGATTGAAGGTTAGAACCTTGAATTGTTCTCCAGCATCAAGAGGTAAAGTGATCATTATTGCTATGAGGGGGGGCCAATAAAGGAAAGAACCAACGCCATAAGGTAGTAGCTATATCACTATTAATAAATAGGTGATCAATATCCTCGTAGTGGCCAGTGTAGCAGCAGGAGCATTTAGAGGGGAGACAAACACCTTGATATGAGATTCTTGAGTCAACGGGAATCACCCTGTTCATGACTTTCCAGCAGAACATGGAAGCCTTCCTAAGGAAAAGGCGGCGCCAAATCCTAGCCAAGGCAGGTCTATAAATACCCCGAGGGCGCAAGATATTGTAAGCCGATTTACACATGTCATTATCTTCCGAAAGATGAACATTACTCAACCTTTGTATGTTCGGTACCATCAACCAGCACGGGTGGGAAGGATCCTGCAACATCTCCTTGATAGTAACATGAGGGGCGTTATTCGGTTCAGGAAGCAAAAGTCATAAAAGGTGAATTACCCACACAGCAATCATGGAAAAAGTCCACCGACTTCCCACTCTCCAAAATCCATCTGGAGTTATCATCAACAACAACTTTAACAATAGAAAAGACCTTCTTAGGGAGACCAAAAGTCGATGAGAAAACAACCAAGCATATCGTGCCCAAATAGAGGATCCATGAAAGATATTCTAGAGATATTTAGCGGCCATAGATAATTGGACATGCCATAAACTGCGAACCCCAAGCCCCCCTTCAACAATTGGGCGCTGAATAATATGCCAGGGTAACCAGTGGCGCCTTTGGATCCCATCAAGCCCACTCCAGAAGAAGGAAGCACAAGCATTTTCCAACATCCTGATAACACCTTTAGGAAGAACCAGAGCAGAGGCAGTGTAAATGGGGATAGAAGAGAGCACCGAGTTAATGAGGGTGACCCTCCAGCCTGTGAAAGGAATTTAGATTTCCAGGAAGTGAGTTTTTTGTTGATCTTTTCAAATAGGTACTTAAAATCAGAGATTTTTAATCTACCTTCTTTCAGCGGAACTCCAAGATAAGTTAAAGAACCCTGTTGCTGTTTAAAACCAGTGATAGCTTTAATGCTAGAAGCAAGGGTGGCAGGAGCTTTCCTGGAAACAATAAACTGGATTTTGCAGCTATTAATCAGCTGCCCCGAAGAGACCTCATAAGACTTGATGAACTGAAGAAGATTTCTGACATTTTTGGCATGACCATTGGTAAAAACAAGAGTATCGTCAGCATACAAAAGATGCGAGATAGTAGGACAGGCACGTGGGCCTGCATAAGGTTTAAAGGATCCAGATGACAAAAGTTTCCGAAGACCTCTGCTGAGAACCTCCTCCATTATTATAAAGAGCGCCGTTGCTAAAGGATCATCCTGTCTTAACCCCCTGGAAGATTTAAAATAACCAGCTTGGTGGCCATTGACAAGAACCGAGAACCAACAATTAGAGATCAACATGCCCACATAGAAATAAATTTATTGCAGAAACCAAAATGGCAAAGAATAGTAAAAAGAATCTCCCATTCAACACGGTCGTAAGCCTTCATCATGTCAAGCTTAAATATGATATTATGGCCCCTTATTTTCTGACTGAGATTTCTAAACAGATTTTTGGATAAAGAGATATTGTCAGTGATAGATCGACCTTTAACAAAAGCACCTTGCTCTTCGGAGATAATACTAGGAAGGATATCCGTAAGACGGCTACACAAAATCTTTGAGATGATTTTATGACAAAAGTTGCACAGACTTATCGGCCGAAAGTCAGTAAAAGAGCAGGGATTGCTTACCTTGGGGATGAGAGCAATGATAGTGGAAGTAATACCACGGGGTAAGGGAAACCCATTAAAGAAACCTTGCATCATGAACATCAGAGGCAATAATATCCCAACAAGAAGTATAGAAAATACCAGAGAAACCATCAGGGCCAGGGGCACCGTTACCATTCATAGACCAAATAGCATTTCTAACCTCTTCCCGAGTAGGAGGAGAACAAAGCTGTCCATTCTGGGGGGCAGATATTGTCATGGGGATCACCTCCAGTAGATTATTATTAATCACATAATCTCCAGAAGAAATAAGAGTACCAAAATATTGCATAACAACTTCTCTTATGGCGGCCTGGTTGTCACACCAGTTATTGGAGTCGTTTATTTTGAGTCTGGATATATAACTACGACACCTGTTACCCTGCACAATTGCATGATAGAAATTGGTATTCTTGTCCCCATCGTTCAGCCATTGGAGTCTAGCTTTTTGGGACCAGTAGATTTCCTCACAACGCTGAGCATGTTTAAGATGAGCATTTGCACGATTCAGGGACATTCTATTGTCTTGCGTAGGAGAGGAATCAAAAATTTGTTCGGCAGTAGACACCTCCTCAGTAGCAGCTTGTAAATTATCATGAATATTGCCAAAGACACCAACATTCCAGGACTTAAGAGTAGATTTAAGGTTCTTTAGCTTAACCTGGAGATTAACCAAAGGGTTAGGATACCCACAGATGGACTCCCTCCATGTTTTATCAACAATAACCTTGAAATTATCATGCATGGTCCACATAGATTGGAAGATAAATCTAGCAGGATGCTTAGGAATGTTCCGAACAGAAACAAGTAGAGGAGCATGATCTGACGGCCCCTTGGATAAATGAGAGACACAGAACTCAGGTAGATGATTAGTCCAGTCAGCAGAGAATAGAAAACGGTCCAGTCTAGCCTTAATTGAAGTGAGTCCCACTCTATTATTGGACTAGGTAAAAGGCGAACCAGAAAAACCTGCGTCAACCAGGGAGCTAGCAGATATGAACGCATTAAGATCAATCATGGAGGGAATATTGGAAAAACCACCACCAATTTTCTCTGAGGGCTTGGAAATGCAATTAAAGTCTCCACCCACTAACCAGGGGTCTGAAAAATGAGAAGCATAATTCAAGAGCTCATGGAACATGGACCTTCACTCCCTTTGACTACAAGAAGCATAGACAAAAGTAATATAGCAGATAACCTCATCACCAACCTTGTTGACCAAGGTTATGTATTGCGAAGAACTACAAACAACCTCCAAATGAACATCCTCCTGCCAGAAGACCCAAATCTTCGAAGAGTCACCATCATTACCCGCGACATCATGCATTTTAATAGATCTACACAGAATATCGGCACGACTAAAAGGGATCATCGGTTCAGAGATAGCAATTATCAGGGGACGATGCTTCCGACACAACTGACAAAGGTGTCGCCTTGAGGCTAGGTTAGAAACACCTCTAATATTCTAGAAAATAGTATTGTAATTCATGAGGAGAGATAACCAGATGTTAATCTATCAGCCTTGGCCTTTGATCTAGTGTGGACATTAAGAAATTGTCAATATTAGCACGATCAGCGACAATACTAATTTTAATATCCCCTGGTATGATTTTCTCTTTAGGCACCAAAAGATCCTTCGGACTCCGGCTAGTAGGTGGGATAGAATACTCCTTATGAGGCAAAACCGCATCCGTGTGAAGAGTTTCATTAGAAGGTTTGATAAGATCCCCCGAAACCAAATGCTCATGTTGAAGAGGCAATACGTGGGGGGTATCATGCAGGATAGTTTCATCGGCGCAGTTATTGCCATGCATCGCACCATGCACGTTGGATGGGACCACGTGACCAGTATCACAATCTTCTTGTATGCCCGTATTTATTGCGTCTGAAGGAGATGCCTGAAGTACATCTTCATAAGGTGGAATCTGATCGTCCTCCTCTTCAGAAACAAGGTTTTGAAACCTATTAGACGTGTCTAGGGTGATTGGAGAGGAATCTGAGTTTTCTTCTGCCATAGCTTTTTTACAGGCAATGCTTCCCCGATTTTGATCAGGTCCTTGCTAGGTACTTCAACTGCGGGCGAGGATTTCTTCTGTTTCTTATGACAGACATTAGCAGTATGTCCCAGTTTTCTAAAAAAAGAACATAAGGACGGTAAACGATGGTAATTAACCGGTTGCCAAAACCCTTCCTTTTCACAGCCAATCCATATTCTTTCCGGTTTAGGATTTTTTACATCCATCTCCACACAAACAAGGGCCTCATGCGTTTGAGTCAAGGTGGTAGTAGCATCATGTATACATAAGACCTGCCCAAGATTTCCTGCAATAGACCTTAGGTAGTCTTCAAAATAAAAGTTTACAAGAAGTAAGGGGAAACCAACCCAGACCGGGATAAGAGTAGGATCTGCTTCAAAATCGAATGAAGGTTCCCATCGAAAGAACCGAAATAAGAGGCCTTTAATGTAGAGACTTCTTCTTAAGATAACCTTCATGAAGTCTTCCTTGTCTTCAAATCTGAATAGGAGATGTCTTTGGTGCAACGTACTAACTATGAAATCATGTTTCAAATCTAGACGTTGGGTAAGGCATGATTTAAGTTCAGGGATGGAGCACCGACCATAAGAGCACTTTGCAATAATCGCCAGCTTCAGAGGCTTCATAGAAAGAGACAGCTCCTCCTTCGAGAAGAACGTTGCAGGATCACCAAGATTGGTGAAGGCTGCAGGTTTGACTCCGATCTGGATCACAGATTGGGGTTTAGAAGACGCGATGATCTGAGCGTACGACAACCGACTAACAAGAGGTCCAGTAGCATCGCTAGGGGGAGGAGGCGCAATGGGAGGGCTGCCACCGGCCCCAGGGGGGCGGCGGCTGCAGGAAACCTAAATTCGCCACAGAGCTTCTCTCTCTAACTTTCACTCTCACCAAAAACTCAGCAACAGCTGCCTAACCAACATATATAATTCACATAACAAAAACGTACATGAAAACCATTTTAAATCACGTAAAACCACAGACTTACTACCAGCAGTGGACATTAATCCATGTATTGGGACGTTGTACCTTCAATGTCCTTTCATATTCTAACTGGACCATTGCTCTGATACCAATTGTAACGGCCCTAGATATTTATACCCAATAAGGGTCCATATCCAGATCCATCTCCCGCGAATAGACCGAAGTCTTACAAGGGATATCTTTAACACGTGTCCAGTACGAATAGAAAAGACCACAAGTACAGTATAAGACACAGGAAAGTACAAGTGCTTATTACTGTAAACAACAATGTACAAAAGTCCCATTACAATTTTACATGTCCAATTTAAAGAGTAATACTACCTGGGGCATACCCCGAGGGAGCACAAGCTCAGACGACTCAACTACTCTACTTCTAGTGGTACAAGTCTGCCACGACTCCTACTCGAGCCAGCAAGGCAAACCACCCACATATGATCCATCCCTTAATCCCCAATCCATTCATGCCTTTAAACTTAAACAAAAGTAGGAAGTCTCCCTACTAGAAGAAGACGTCGAAGAACGCCCGAAACCTCCTCGTCAATGGCACGCCCGAGCTCTGAACGCCATCCTCGCATGGTTCCTGTGCCGCACGAGCCACCCGAGGTCGAAAACCACCGGAATCTGCCGAAGAAGCTCCATAGCATCTCCCCCTGCGCTGGACAGAGCATCCTCTGCTCTGTCTAGCCGAAACGACACACTTAAAACTCTGATCAAAATCGCGTCCAGAGCAGGCGCCGCGTTTAACTTCTTTAAATGCGTCCACCCAAGCTGACGCCACATAGGATCCGAGCGACACACATCATAGAGGCAGTTCGCTGAATCGCGTCGGGCAAGGCTGACGCGTTCAAATCGCGTCGCCTGGCTCCGCCGCATTTCAAAACTATGAACCAGCAATGCAAATGGGCTGGCATATCTGGCCCACACTGCTCACCCTGTGCACACAAACCACACAAACAGCCCATTGACCATCTCTTGGTCAAGAGCACCACATATAGGCCCGATAAACTCGGATCCGAACGACCGTACTGTTACAATATAGATGTCTAAATTTATAATCACAAATCATAAAATCTTAGATCAATCTATTAATTCATACTGTAAGAATATTTGGATAACCATCACAAATTCATAGATCCATAATGCATAGGAATGATAAGATACATAAACTAAAATCACCCAATTTATAACATAAATTTATCAATCCACAAATTATATAATCTCAACTACAACTTAAACATCAACTTCTGTTAAACATCGACTTCACTTAAACATCGATTTCAGTTCAACATCGATTTCATCTTAAACATCGACTTCAACAACGATTTCATCTAAAACAACGATTTCATTCCAACATCGATTATGTCTCAACATCGATTACACTTATACATAGATTATATTCACATCGACTTCATTTCAACATCGATTACCTATATGAAACATCGATTACATCTGAAAGTCGAAGTTTTGCAGTTGTATTGTTGTCTCTTACTCTAACTCCTTGAAAGTCGAAGTTTCTCATATCAACTTCTGTATACCTATTCGTAGATGATCTTTTATGTTTCTATCAGTAAGCACAACTTAATGTAATCATTACATGAGTTTTACATTGAAATATCGTTTACATAAAGATAGTTTCCTTAAGTCCTATAAATCATGTTTCTTGTAGTTTATATAAAATTCAAATTACCTTTTGGCGGGAAAATATTTTATTCAATATTAGTCATCTGTGAAATATCCTTTTTGAGATCTGTAAAAGATGTAGATATATTTTGTTATCCCTTCCACTGACCGTATGTATGGAGGTATATGCTTTTGTCTTGTTCTTTCAGGCTTGCAGAACATTTATGAAGCATGGTTTGCTCCCAGCTTTGCGCATGGAGTTCACAAAACATTAATGAAGCTGTCTTTCAAGCATGAAGCTACAAAATATAGCCTAAAGACATTGGGACTCATGGAGCTGAAGATCTAATGAACAAACCTAAAAAGCTCAAAGTCTCCTCTCAACGGACATCCTTCAATGGCTAACTTCCAACGACCAAATTCAAACGGGCTAATTTTTTGAAGTCCACAAATATAGAAGCAGATGCTTGAAACCAAAACAAACAAACGAGAAGAATAGAGGAAGAATGCACACACAAGGCCTCATACATAGAAGAAGTTAGAAGCTCACATTCCACTCTAATCAGAAAGCTAGAAGAGCCATTGAAAAGAGAAAGAGAGCCACACTTCAATCCTCGACTTGCATGCTCTCCGTTGGCATTGAGAAGTCTTCTTCCTTGGTGGCCTACTGCATTGCAGATCTTCTCAGTCCACCTCCTTGTTTCAGAAAGAGTTTTGTGTTTCATTCTGTAATTGTTTCTCTTTCTTATTCTTGTGTTTGCTCATTCTGTTGAGCAGACACACTAGTGCATTTTCACTTCTGAGTAAGATAACCCGCAGGGGGTTTGTACCCTACAGTGCCCCTCTTGTGAAGGGAAGACCTACAAGGGTAGGTGGTTTTGTACCCCTTGGTGAAGGGAAGACTTACTTGGGAGCAAGTGCGTTTGTAATACCTCTCGGGTTTTAGAGAAGGACAAGTATTTTTGCCAGTTAGTGAAATCCCAAGTGGTTTCTTGGGGACTAGACGTAGGACTTCCATGTGGGATGGGCCGAACCAGAATAAAATCCTTGTGCATTCTTGTGTGATTGATTCCGCCAAGTTCACTTGTTTCACACACATCACACTAATTACTAACAACTCTATTAAGTGTTATCTAGTTTTTAGATAATTTTTAAAGTGCAAGAAGTCCTATTCACCCCCCTCTAAGACAACTATAGTGCCATCTCGATCCAACAAGTGGTATCAGAGCGAGGTTTTCTCAGAAGAATCGAAAGATTTGAGAAGAGATGGCAGCTAAAGCACACAACTATAAAGGTCAGTCAGTTACCAGACCACCATTCTTCGATGGTGAGGACTACCAATATTGGAAGATGTGAATGGAATGTTTCATCAGAAGCACAGACTTTGATTTGTGGCAAGTAATAGAAAAAGGTGATTTCATTATTACTCCTACTGTAGGTGCGACGACCCTCCTTATACCGGTACGATTATACCAATCCACGTCGGTATAGTGAGTCCCGTCATAGTGGGACATTTACCCAACACTAGTACACATGGCTGAGATGCTCATAAATATAGATACAGAGTAGCGGAAGTAAAAGAACTACTTGTCATTTCATTTCATCATCCACATTTAACATACATGGTTCAAATAACAATTTTTAAGAGAACTAAAGTCCACATAAATAAAATACTAAAATCAGATTACATAGCTCATCCACAATTACATAATAGTTCTATTACAATGCCTCATTACGTATTATGAAAGCAAAAGTCACAACGTCGACTCCACCAAGCTACTCGCCAAGCTCGGAGTCACTCTCCACTGTCTCCTCCAAAGGTGTCAGGTCACCAACTAAACATGTACGCCGAAGCAAGGAGTGAGTCTAAAAGACTCAGCAAATAACTCCATACACATCATTCATGCATACATCACAGTAGGTTCTGCATTCCAATTCACGAAGCAAAACATATAGCATGCTTGAACATTGATAAGAGACAACCTATCATGGTATTTCTACAAAATTTAAAACATATGGTACATGACTTAGGACATTCCAAAATAAATATCCTATCACATGCTTACTACTCATTCAATTACATTAAACTACAACATGATAGCAACTAATATGAGATTCTCACATGCATAAAAGGAAACATTCCTATCATGGTTTCTACACATTCATGCACATGCACACTATCATTCCATACACTTTAAGGTTTCTGTTATAACATTATTTCACATTAACATATCATGGATCACAATTTCACAATCTAACACATTGGTTTCACATGTTTACACAATTACTGATTCACATAGTTCTCTTTTTACACATTGCACGTTTACACATATTCACACTACACAATTTACACATATTCACATTCACATTTCACAATTTAGTGCCGTGACACATAGTCCAAACCACCATTAGAAGGACACATCACATAACACATACACATAACACATAGACGTCACCTGGGCAATACAGTGACGACTCTTGGACTGCACAAACCGGGAGAACAAGTCTCCACCCTAACCAGTGGTACTTGTCCACCTCCAGGATTTCATCCTAATGCCCTTAGGATCTTAACACATTGAACCTTCCCATGGGGACTTTTCCATGGTACGGTTCCACGGCCCTCTATGGAAGCAGTGTCTCACATGGCACATTCTTACACATTACACATTTCGATTTTAACACACATATTACACATGATATACACATGTCTTTACATTTTCTCACTTATACACATGGCTCTGTTTTCCTATTTATGATACTACTGCTGACAGAAATCAAACATTCAGTACCTTACACTAATCAGGTTGAAACATACATAATCAACCATGTTCATATTAGCATGCGTTGAACACTCATTTTTGCATGGAAATTTCATAGAGCACTCTACAGTTATCCAAATAACATGAGAATTTAACCACAAACTAATTTCAAGTTTATGATCACACATGCAAATTTTCATATTTTTTTGAGTCATATTACATTTACAGAAATTAAAACATTCAATCTCATGCCATTTATAATTCAATTTATCATGGAACATAACATGAATGTTCGATTTGACCATTCACAGGTCTGTACCTATCATTCATAATGTCACAGAAATTTTCCCCAAAATTTTTGCACAACATGCAAATTTCCGAAGTTTTAAAACAATCTAGACATGCTCTCTATTTTCTAATACAAAAATTATAACAAGTTTCATAATCGTGGGAAAATTCCCAAATTTTCGGGACATGGACTGTCATGCATTTACATCATCTGGAAATTTTATGGAAGTCAAATTACACATGGATCATGCAAACAGTAAGCTACCATACCCATGATCTTCATTTCACATGCATTTCACATAATTCTATCAACTTAGATAAATCACAGAAAAGTATAAAAGTCTCACAAACACATTCCATTATCCATATTACATAACATATAGTGTTTACAATATATCCTCATGCGAAAACACATCGAAAATTTATCATATAGGAGGAGAGAACAGCTCACTGTTCTGTCCTGAAGAACTTAACGACATAGTCTGGCCGTTAAAGGAGATTAACGGCAATATCGTTGGCCGTTAATCGAAGAGCTTCACGGCAAGAGATCTTGCCGTCAAGTTCCAGTCCGTGCAAAAAGACGGACCGAGCTCTAAATACAAGAAGAATGGGGGAATCCAGGACACGGAAAAATCTCATAAAAATGATAGAAACCTCCTAGACACATACATGGACGAAGTGGGTAGGTTACCTGCCTCTTGTAAAATCTCAAAAGGGGTGAAAATGGGCGATGAAGCTCTCCTTAGGCAGTCCCAAGAAGCCTCCAAAACACCTTCACTCCGTCTTCTGTGGTGTTGTAGCTTCCAGTCTGAGGTCGGGGAAGCCTCCTCCTATGTCCAACCTAGCTTCTAGTCGCTGTAGATCGCCGGATGAAGCTCCAATCGCCGGATCTGAGCTCTCAAAGCTTAGGTTTTCTCACAGGGCGTAGGGTTTCTCTCCTTCTCCTTGCAAAGAGCCAAGAGAGGGTCTTGGGGTTGCAAAAAGGGGTTTATTTATAGGAGAGAGACCTCTCAACTCACGCAGGGGTTGATGTGAAGGCTTGAGAGCCGTTGGGGACGTCTCCCCAATGGTTGAGATAGCTTGCCCCTGGAATTTTGGGGTCTGCTGCGCACTGAGTTTTAGAGAGCTAGACGTCCACATCCATGGCCGCCTACTGAAGTGTTAGAGTCCAACGATATGGACGTTGACTCACATGGATGTCCACCGATGTTGACGCCAATTGGCCCTTCGGCTAGAGCTTAAAAACATGCAGATCCATGCTTACTCCATACATATATGTACATGAAACCTATGTAGTATAATGTATACACTACTACACCATGCAAACATCCAATATTTACAACTAATATACACATGCATACATAAGTACGACTAGCTAATATTGTACATAGATATCTACATATGCATATACAAGTTACACACAAACATGAATTCACATAAAATAGAATAAAATGACAAACAAATTCGAGGGCCTTACACCCTCTCCCCCTTAAGGAAACTTCGTGCTCGAAGTTTGAACGACACTACTCAAACAAAAGGGGATACTTCATCCTCATCGCATCCTCAAGCTCCCAAGTAGCCTCCTCTCGCGAGAAGTTCTGTCATAAAACCTTTACCGACGTAATACTCTTGTTCCGGAGATGCTGAACCTTCCGGTCAAGAATAGCTACTGGTTGCTCCACATACAACAGATCTGGCTGAATTTCCACTGGCTCATGACTAAGCACATGGGATGGATCTCGGACATACTTCCTGAGCATAGAAACGTGGAAAACAGGATGAACACTAGCCAAAGATGGGTGTAAAGCTAGCTCATATGCCACGTTGCCCAGTCGTCTGAGAATCTCATACGGGCCAATGAATCTAGGGCTTAACTTACTATGCCTGCCAAACCTGACTACACCACGAGTAGGTGATATCTTCAAGAACACATGCTCACCCGCCTCGAACTCCAAATCCTTCCTCCTGTTGTCGGCGTAGCTCTTCTGCCTATCCTGCACCGCAACAAGCCACTTTCTAATCAACTGAATCTTATCTGAAGTCTCCTGAACTAACTCCGGACCGATCAACTGCCTATCGCCGGTCTCCTCCCAACATAAAGGAGATCTGCAAGGCCTTCCATACAACGCCTCAAATGGAGCCATACCAATGCTCGCATGGAAGCTGTTGTTGCATGCGAACTCCACTAAAGGTAGATGACGCTCCCAATCATCCTTCCAATCCAGTACACACGCTCTCAACATATCCTCGAGCGTCTGGATAGTCCTCTCGGATTGTCCATCTATCTGGGGATGAAACGCCGAACTGAGCTTCAGCTCCGAACCTAACGCATCATGAAGACCCTTCCACAATCTCGAAGTAAATCTCGGATCTCGATCCGAAATGATCGACTTCGGCACACCATGCAATCTAACCACACTACTAACATACAATCTAGCTAAACTCTCAACCGACTACTTCTTCTTCACAGGTAAGAAATGCGCAGTCTTCGAGAATCTATCTACAACTACCCAAATCGAGTCATTGCCCCTTCTAGATCGAGGCAAACCCGAAACAAAGTCCATAGTGACAGCTTCCCACTTCCATACTGGGATCTCCATCCTTTGCATAAGGCCGGATGGTCGCTGTCGCTCGGCCTTCACTTGCTGGCATACTAAACACCTGGATACATAATCCGCCACATCCCTCTTCATGCCGGACCACCAAAATGACCTCTTCAAATCCTGGTACATCTTAGTGTTACCCGGATGAATAGAGAATCTCGACCTATGAGCTTCTTCTAACACATGCTCAAGCACATCTACCAAGTCAAGGACACACACTCGGTGATGGAATCTAATCATGCCATCCTCATCACGAGCAATGCCTGCCTTGCCCACTAACTCTAGGAGTCTAGGGTCGGCTTTCTACTGCTCGATCACCTCATCCAATACTGAGGATCTAAGGGATAGCTGAGCTACAAAAGCCTGACACAACGATGGCTCTAACTCTGTCATTGAGCACGCCGCATCCTCCAACATCTTCCAATCCTACTGGAGCGAAGACCTCTTCCTGCTCAGAGCATCCGCTAAGACGTTCGCCTTTCCAGGATGATACTAAAGGTCGAAGTCGTAGTCTTTTAAAAACTCAATCCATCTCCTCTGCCTTAGGTTTAATTTCTTTTGGGAGAAAAGATACTTCAAGCTCTTGTGGTCGGTAATCACCTCAAATCTGACACCATAAAGATAGTGCCTCCAGATCTTTAATGCATGAACCACTACTGCAAGCTCCAAATCATGAGTCGGATAGTTCTTCTCATGCTCCTTCAACTGACGAGAAGCATATGCCACTACCCTTCTTTGCTGCATTAGCACACAGCCTTAGCCAATCCGAGACGCATCCGTGTAGATAGCAAAACCCTCTACACCGCTCGACAAGACTAACACCGGAGCTGACGTGAACTTAGTCTTCAACAATTGAAAACTACTCTCACACTTCTCGGACCAGACAAACTTCACTCCCTTTCTGGTGAGCTGTGTCAATGGGGCGGCGATGGATGAAAATCCATCAATAAATCGCCGATAGTAACTAGCCAAACCAATAAAACTATGAATCTCTGAAGGGGTCTTGGGAATCTCCCAATCCATAACTGTATGGACCTTTGCTGGGTCATCATATAACATGCTCGAGGAAATGAACCTCGCGCAACCAGAAATCGCATTTGCTGAATTTAGCAAACAGCTTATGCTCACGAAGAACCTCTAACACTACCCTCAAATGCTGACGGTGTGTGGCCTCGTCCGGAGAGTAGACCAGCACATCATCAATGAACACTACAACAAAGCTATCAAAATAAGGCCTAAACACCCTGTTCATGAGATCCATGAATGCTGCAGGGGCGTTGGTCAACCCGAAAGGAAGGACCAAAAACTCATAATGTCCATAACGAGTTCTAAATGCCGTCTTGGACACATCCTCACTCCTAATCCTCAATTGATGATAACCAGATCGCAAATCAATCTTACAAAAGACTGATGCATCTTGCAACTGGTCAAACAAATCATCAATGCGAGGCAAGGGATACCTGTTCTTCACTATCACTTGGTTTAGCTTCCTATAATTGATGCATAACCTAAGTGATCCATCCTTCTTCTTTACGAATAAGACAGGTGCGCCCCAAGGGGAAACACTAGGGCGAATAAATCCCTTATCTAGCAACTCTTGCAACTGCATCCTTAACTCGGCTAACTCCGCAGGTGCCATCCGATATGGAGCCTTTGAGATAGGAGAGGTGCCCAGAAGCAACTCTATGGTGAACTCTATCTCTCTATCCGGTGGCAATCTAGATAAATCATCGGGAAAAACGTCTGGAAAGTCCTGCACTACCTCGATCTCTGCAAGAGTAGGTGACTCATCAGCCTCAGGTACTAACACCACGCTGGCAAGAAAAGCGTCACAACCCTTGTTTACCATGCGCATCGCCTTCACGAAAGAGTTGACCAACTTTCCCGCCAAGTTCCTTGGCAATGGATGAGAGAACTCATCCTCACCAAGAATGCGGAAAACAATCCTCTTTCCACGACAATCTACTAACGCATAGTGCTTCTCTAGCCAATCCAGACCAAGAACAGCATCATAGTCCTTCATCTTTAGCAAGAAGAAACACCCTTCTAGGACTCTATCTTCAATGCACGCAGGTAACGACGGAATGCACTTCCTAGTCGATACCGTACCCACAGGTGTGTGTATAGACAAAGGGACCTCCAAATCCTCACACTCTATGGCTGACTCTAGAGCTAACTGCCTAGCGAACCGCCCGAAAATGAATGAGTGAGTGGCACCCATATCAAACAAAACCCGAGCGTGCACACCTAGAAGTAAAACCGTACCTTCGGTGACATGCTCCGCCTGCTCGGCATCCTCTCGTGCTAGAGCAAACACTCAAGCTGGGGCTCGAGGCCTTCCTGGTCTTCCTATAGCTGGCACTGCTAATGCTATCGCTGCTGGGGCTGGCGATCTGCGCTGGACTCCCTGCTGAAGTCTCGGACAATCCTTGATCTTGTGGTCGCTGCTTCGGCACTTCAAGCATTTCCTCGCAATCATCCAACACTCCGTACCACCATGTGTCTTCCCGCAATGGGGACACTCCTTCTTCACACCAGGGGAACATTGAGAAGGTACCTGTGCACTGCTGGTTGTTACCGGACGCTGCGGTGCCTGGTACACTACTTTCTTCTTGTCCTGCCGCTGGAACGTAGCTGCAGGCCTCTTCTGCGAAGCCTTCTTCTCCTCGAGATACTGCTGCATCTGGCCCTCCTATCTACAAGCAGCACTAAGTGCCTCGTCCAAGGTACGATGGTCAAACGCCACTAGCCTCGTCCTCAGTGATGGCTTCAGGCCCATCACGAACTTCTTTGCTTTCCTGCGCTCATCTGTCACGATATGAGGTGTATATTTAGATAATTCTGCAAACCTGGCCTCATACTCGAGCGCGGTCATGGGGCCTTGAGTCAAGGAGAGGAACTCCTCCTCCATCCTGTCCTGGATATGCTCGGGGATGAATTTGGCCCGAAAGAGCCTCACGAACTCGTCCCAAGCAACCTCAATAGTGTCGTCCTCGAACCGGGTACGTAGTAATGAAGCCCACCACACATCAGCTCTGTCCTGTAACATAACCTTCATAAGCACCAACTAAACAACTTCAACTTAACAGGGGATATAAACAAATAAAACTAGCACATACCTGTAGCATATAGGTGGCTAAAGTAACCTTATCATCATCCGCACACCTAATAGCCGGAAGATCTTCTCGATCTCCCTCATCCAGTTTTCTGCTAGTAACGGATCGCTCTCCCCCCATAAAAGAGGGTGGCAACATCCTCTTGAATCTTTCCATGATGGAAGGTCCACCATGGTCCTGAGCTGGAACTTGAGCCTGCTACATCAAACAACAAATAATACACATTCAACATAACATCATACAATTAAATAAAACAGACTACACTTTGATTGATTATGCTAACCTGAGCCTCCAACTGAGCCTGGAGTGCAGCCTGGGTGCGGGCCTGCATCTGCATGGCCTGCACCAAACCTTGCATGAACACTCCATAATCCACAGGCGGCGGTGGGGGAAGTACAGGACCCTGTGGTGCCGGGGCCTGCTGCTCCGCCTGCTCCTCATGCCTCTGCTCTCCCTCACGAGCAGGCACACCACCATGTCTATCTCTCGAAGCCATGGTTGCAATAAATTTCAGCCACCATTAGAGCTATGCTATTTAATTTCCTAACCATTTTTTTTATCTATTTTCCACTCATTATTAATGTTTTCTACACATGTGGACATTCCTATGTAGACTTAGCATGTAATGGGGATGATGACTTATATATATATTCATGTGCAATCTCAACCGGTGGGCTCTGATACCAATCTCTGCAACGACCCTCCTTAAACCGGTATGATTATACCAATCCACGTCGGTATAGTGAGTCCCCTCACAGTGGGACATTTACCCAACACTAGTACACATGGCTGAGATGCTCATAAATATAGATACGGAGTAGCGGAAGTAAAAGAACTACTTGTCATTTCATTTCATCATCCACATTTAACATACATGGTTCAAATAACAATTTTTAAGAGAACTAAAGTCCACATAAATAAAATACTAAAATCAGATTACATAGCTCGTCCACAATTACATAATAGTTCTATTACAATGCCTCATTACGTACTATGAAAGCAAAAGTCACAACGTCGACTCCACCAAGCTACTCGCCACGCTCGGAGTTACTCTCCACTGTCTCCTCCAAAGGTGTCGGGTCACCGACTAAACCTGTACGCCGAAGCAAGGAGTGAGTCTAAAAGACTCAGCAAATAACTCCATACACATCATTCATGCATACATCACAGTAGGTTCTACATTCCAATTCACGAAGCAAAACATATAGCATGCTTGAACATTGATAAGAGACAACCTATCATGGTATTTCTACAAAATTTAAAACATATGGTACATGACTTAAGACATTCCAAAATAAATATCCTATCACATGCTTACTACTCATTCAATCACATTAAGCTACAACATGATAGCAACTAATATGGGATTCTCACATGCATAAAAGGAAACATTCCTATCATGGTTTCTACACATTCTTGCACATGCACACTATCATTTCATACACTTGAAGGTTGCTGTTATAACATTATTTCATATTAACATATCATGGATCACAATTTCACAATCTAACACATTGGTTTCACATGTTTGCACAATTACTCATTCACATAGTTCTCTTTTTACACATTGCACGTTTACACATATTCACACTACACAATTTACACATATTCACATTCACATTTCACAATTTAGTGCCATGACACATAGTCCAAACCACCATTAGAAGGACACATCACATAACACTTACACATAACACATAGACGTCACCTGGGCAATACAATGACGACTCTTGGACTGCGCAAATTAGGAGAAAAAGTCTCCACCCTAACCAGTGGTACTTGTCCACCTGCAGTGTCACACATGGCACATTCTTACACATTACACATTCCGATTTTAACACATATTACACATGATATACACATGTCTTTACATTTTCTCACTTATACACATGGCTCTGTTTTCCTATTCATGATACTACTGCTGACAGAAATCAAACATTTAGTACCTTACACTAATCAGGTTGAAACATACATAATCAACCATGTTCATATTAGCATACGTTGAACACTCGTTTTCGCATGGAAATTTCATAGAGCACTTTACAGTTATCTAAATAACATGAGAATTTAACCACAGACTAATTTAAGGTTTATGATCACACATGCAAATTTTGATATTTTTCTGAGTCACATTTACAGACATTATAACATTCAATCTCATGCCATTTATAATTCAATTTATCATGGAACATAACACGAATGTTCGATTTGACCGTTCACAGGTCTGTACCTATCATTCATAATGTCACAGAAATTTTCCTCGAAATATTTGCGCAACATGCAATTTTTTGAAGTTTTAAAACAATCTAGGCATGTTCTCTATTTTCTAATACAAAAATTATAACAAGTTTCATAATCATGGGAAAATTCTGAAATTTTCGGGAAATGGACTGTCATGCATTTACATCATCTGAAAATTTTATGGAAGTCAAATTACACATGGATCATGCAAACAGTAAGCTACCATACCCATGATCTTCATTTCACATAATTCTAACAACTTAGATAAATCACAGAAAAGTATAAATGTCTCACAAACACATTCCATTAACCATATTACATAACATATAGTGTTTACAATATATCCTCATGCGAAAACACATCGGAAATTTATCATATAGGAGGAGAGAACAACTCACTGTTCTGTCCTGAAGAACTTAACGGCACAGTCTGGCCGTTAAAGGAGATTAACGGCAATATCGTTGGCCGCTAATCGAAGAGCTTGATGACAAGAGATCTTGCCGTCAAGTTCCAGTCCGTGCAAAAAGATGGACCGAGCTCCAAATACAAGAAGAATGGGGGAAACCAGGACACGAAAAAATCTCATAAAAATGATAGAAACCTCCTAGACACATACATGGACGAAGTGGGTGGGTTACTTGTCTCTTGTAAAATCTCCAAAGGGGTGAAAATGGGCGATGAAGCTCTCCTTGGGCAGTCCCAAGAAGCCTCCAAAACACCTTCACTCCGTCTTTTGTGGTGTTGTAGCTTCCAGTCTGAAGTCGGGGAAGCCTCCTCCTATGTCCAACCTAGCTTCTAGTCGCTGTAGATCGCCAGATGAAGCTCCAATCGCCGGATCTGAGCTCTCAAAGCTCAGGTTTTCTCACAGGGCATAGGGTTTGTCTCATTCTCCGTGCAAAGAGCCAAGAGAGGGTCTTGGGGTTTCAAAAAGGGGTTTGTTTATAGGAGAGAGACCTCTCAACTCACGCAGGGGTTGATGTGAAGGCTTGAGAGCCGTTGGGGACGTCTCCCCAATGGTTGAGATAGCTTGCCCCCGAAATTTCGGGGTCTGCTGCGCACTGAGTTTCAGAGAGCTAGACGTCCACATCCATGGCCGCTTACTGAAGTGTTAGCGTCCAACGATATGGACGTTGACTCACATGGACGTCCACCGATGTTGACGCCAATTGGCCCTTCGGCTAGAACTTAAAAACATGCAGATCCATGCTTACTCCATACATATATGTACATGAAACCTATGTAGTATAATGTATACACTACTACACCATGAAAACATCCAATATTTACAACTAATATACACATGCATACATAAGTACGACTAGCTAATATTGTACATAGATATCTACATATGCATGTACAAGTTACACACAAACATGAATTCACATAAAATAGAATAAAATGACAAACAAATTCGAGGGCCTTATAGTAGGTACTACTGCAATTACAGTAGCTGATAAAGTTAAATTGTCTCTAAATTTTAAAGCAAATAACTATCTATGTTGTGCTTTATCAAAAAGACAATTTTGTAGATTATCAGCATGTAAATCTGCTAAAGAAATGTGGGATAAATTGCAAGTAACATATGAAGGAACTGATAAAGTAAAACAAACTAGAATAGATATTCTTGTTTCACAATATGAACAATTTAAAATGCTTCCAAATGAAAATGTTACTCAAATGTATAATAGATTTTCAAGCACAGTAGTTGGTTTAAGCTCACTTGGTAAAACTCTTTCTGATGAAGAAACTGTCAAAAAAAACTTAGATATCTAACTCATTCATGGACCCCTAAGGTCATTGCTATTGAGGAAGCTCATGATCTAACAAAACTTTCCATTGATAAATTAATTGGCTCTCTTATGGTCCAAGAAATAAATATAGAAAGATTTTATGAAAGTACATCCAAAAAGAAAATGTCAAATACTTTGAAGGCTGCAGATTCTTCTTCCTCTGAAGATTCAAAGGAGAAAATAGATGATAGTGATAATTGCTGTCAAGAAAGCTCCAACGAATTCTTGCAAAGAAAAAGAAGTTCGGCTCAAAGAGATATTTCAAAAGAGAAAAGAAGAAAGAGCCAACCTGTTATGAATGCAATCAGCCTGGACATTACAAGTCAGAATGTCCAAAACTCAAGAAGAAAGAAAAGTCTGATAAAAAGAAAGGCAAAGAAAGAAGATTCAGCAAATACAAAAAGAAGGCAATGGCCGCAGCTTGGGATAATGAAGAAGCTATAACTTCAAACTCCTCAAGTTCAGAATCAGAAGAAGAGGAACAAGTCAATCTAGCCCTCATGGCAGGACTAGAACAAGTAAACTCTAAAACATCCTTTACTTCATGTTCAAAATCTAATTTTGATAGCTTAGAGGATGCATTTAATGAACTGTATGAAAAATATATAATAGTGATTAAACAAATAAAATTGTTAAGATTAACCTACTGAATCAAGAAAAATCAAACACTTTTCTAAAAGGTGAAGTAGAAAAGATAGGACAAAACCTAACTGAAACAAAAAGGTCTAATGAACTACTGTGTGAAGATTCAAAAGCTAAAAATAGTAAAATCATAGAACTTGAAACAATTCTAAAAGAATTGAAAGATGAGGAAAAACTAAAAGAAGAAAACGACTATCTAAGTGCTACCATAGAAAAAATTTCTAACTGTAAAACATCTCTATTTGTTAGACTGAAAGATGCTCGGTCTGGTAAGAAGAAATATGGGGTAGGATATACACCTCCAACCAATGAAGAGAACATTATGTATCCTAAAAAATACCCAACTCCCAAATTTGTAAAGGAAAAGGAAATTAAATATCCTAGAAAGGTAAATCCGTATGTGTATAAACAAAAACTGAACTCTATAAACACTGCACATGTAAAGAATGCATTTGATCTGTGTTGTAGTCACTATAACCAATTAGGACACACTGTCAGCACATGCACAACTCGACACTTGCATTGGATTCCAAAGAGTAACCATCAAGGACCCAAGGAAATTTTGGTACCAAAAATTAAAACTTAGTTCTGTTTACAAGGTCGCCTAAGAGCATCCAAATGGTATTTGGATAGTGGGTGCTCAAGGTATATGACAAGTGATAGAAGGTTATTCACAAGTTTTAGAAATGAGACTGGTCAAATCACCTATGGAGATAATGGAAAAGGAAAAGTTCTAGAATGTGGAATTATAGGATCAAAGGAAAAAGATTTGATAGAAGATGTTCTATATGTAGAAGGTCTAAAGCATAATCTGATTAGCATCAGTCAACTTTGTGACAAATGTCACTTAGTCAAGTTTCAGAATGATAAGTGTATAATCCAAAAGGATGAGAAAATAGTATTTGAAGTACAAAGAGTCAAAAATCTATACACTTTACAATTGGCAGAATTAAAAGAAGTTAATCTATGTCTTGCAACCTCAAATAGTAAGGAAACTAATCTATGGCACGGAAGATTAGGACATGCTAGTACTTCAGTGATCAAGAAACTCATCAAGCATGATCTAGTTAAAAGTCTTTCGGAACTAAAGCTAAAGAAATCAAGAATCTGTACAACATGTGCAAAAGGAAAGCAGACCAAGACTTCATTTCAGTCCAAAATAGTGGTAACAACTTCCAAACCTTTAGAACTCATTCATATGGACTTGTTTGGACCAATGAGAACAGTCAGTCTTGGAGGAAAAGTTTATGGCTACGTAATCGCAAATGATTATTCAAGATTCACTTGGGTATCATTTCTGGAAACCAAATTAGAAACATTCTCAGCTTTTCTGAAGTTTAGTAAATTAGTACAGAAGAATCAGAAATTTCTTATAATTAGCATTAGATCTGATCATGGTGGAGAATTCAAGAATAAAGAATTTGTCAGATTCTGTGAAGAAAATGGCATAGATCACAACTTTTCCGCACTAAGAACACCTCAACAGAATGGAGTAGCAGAAAGAAAGAATAGAACTGTAAGGCCTCGAATTTCTTTTTTCCCGCTTCTATTTTATGTATATGATGTTTACTTGTTCTTGCATAAATGGCGTGCATGAAAATGGCGCATATTATAGATATAAATTTTGCATGTGTATATGCGTGGATGTATATTATTATCGTGAATATGAGTAATTGGCCAATTTTGTGTATAAGGCATCCATTCAAATATTATGCAAGTACCATCTAAATATTGAAGTGTACCTTATATTACCCCTTTCATGGATATTGTGTACGAATATATGAAGTGCATATGTGTATGTACGCATGTATGTTATTTTATGCATGTGATAATTGTGTACCTAATTTTACACATGTAACACCTTGGTATACTTATGTATGCATGTGTATGCCCAGGTATAAATGTTATGGATTGCACGGTGTGGTAATATACATATTATACCTTATACATTGTATGTATATACGTAGTGTAAACACAGTTCTTTGTATGTTGAGTCATGTTGTGTGTGTATATATATATATATATATATATATACATTGTATGCGTATGAAGATATTCATGTACGTGTTATTATCTTGATGTACCTATGTATGTATGTGTAGGATTAGTAGTAAATATTGGATGTTTACATGGTGTAGTGGTGTATACACTATACTACATAGGTTTCATGTGCATATATGTGTGGATTAAGCATGGTTCTGCATGATTTTTAAGTTCTGGCAGAAGAGTGTCTTGGCATCAACATGGATGGACGCCCATGATATGTCAGCGTCCATATCGACTGACGCCAACCCTAATATAGCCGTCCATGGATGTGGACGTCAATATCCCTAATTTTCTGTGCGCAACAGAGCGCAGAGAGCACTCATTGGGCCAGGCTTCTGGTTGGGGAGATGTCTTCCCAACGGCTCTTATCTGTCCCTTCAACCCCTGCACGAGCCCCTCTTGTCCCCTAGTCTATAAAACACATCCCTTTTGCAACCTAGAGAGCTCTCTTGGCTCTTTACTAGAAAGGAAACCCTAACTGAGAGAGAGAGGAAGGACTGACCTTGGAGGGCTTGGATCCGGCGACTGGAGGCGTTTTCTGGTGATCTTCTACGACAAGGAGGAAGACCATACGTAGGAGAAGGCTTCCCTGGCGTTGGACTGCAGCCTGCAACCCCCTAGAACCCGGAGCAAAGGATTTCTGGAGGCTTCTTGGCGTTGCCCAAGGAGGACTTCATCAGCTTATTCCGATCTTGTAGATTTAATTGAGAGGCAAGTAACCCATAGATCTCAATCCCATACATGTGTCCTAGGTCCCAGCAATTTTTGTGGATTTTAAATCGTGTCCTGGACCCTCCTTTTCACTTGGTATTTGGAGTTCGGTCTGTGCTGTTGCACAGACAGGAACTTGGCGTCAATACCCTTGACGCCAAGATCTCCCATCGGCGTCCAGCGATCGTGCCATCCAAACCCTTGAACGGCCAGAGGCTGCCGCCAAGTTCTTCTGGATAGAACAGTGAGCTGTTCTTCCTGGTAGATGATTATTTTCGATATGTTTTCGCAATGAGGATATAG
This sequence comes from Colocasia esculenta, assembly GCA_014218235.1. Taxonomy (NCBI): domain Eukaryota; kingdom Viridiplantae; phylum Streptophyta; class Magnoliopsida; order Alismatales; family Araceae; genus Colocasia; species Colocasia esculenta. Next base: position 46,034,023 of record CM024761.1, on the reverse strand, counting down.
TGTAAATTTTATATGCTATGTAAAATAGATAATGTGATGTGTGTGGAAATTTCTGCATTTTTCTGTGGATGGCATGAATTTTTAGATTATTGAAATATATGTTGGGAAAAGATGGATTATGCATGTTCATTTACTGTCTACCTAATTCCTGAGGAATTAAATGCCCTAGATTTTTCTATACCATGTGCATATGTATCAGTCCATGCCCTGGAATTTTGAGAAATTTTCCATGACCGTGGGATTTACTGGAATTTCTGTTTTAGAAATGAAAGACATGCATAGAAATTTTAAAATTTACATTAAATTGTGTGCTGTGCAATAAATCAAGGGAAAATTTCTGTGATGATGACTATGTTAGAATCAGGGTTGTGAATGGTTAAATCTGATGTTCGTGTTATGTTCCATGTTAAAGTGAATTATGAATAGCATGAAACTGAATGTTTTAAATTTCTGTAAATGTAATATAATTCATAAAAATCTGAAAAATTGTATGTGCGATTATAAACCTTAAAATTGTCTGTGGTTAAAATATCATGTTATTTTGATGACAGTAAGTATTGTTATGGATTTTTAATGTGAAAAATGACTATGTGAGCATGTTAATTGTGACTTGATGTGATTCAGTAAATTTCAGTATGATTATATCTGTATTATGGTTATTTGGCAGTTGCAACAGTGAGGTTAAAATCAGTAAATGAGGACTTATGTGTGAGTGTGTACATGGGACGTGAGAGAACAAGTGGTGTAGGTGTGTAAAATGGTTAATGTGATAAGATAAACAAACATGCCCATAAGACACTGCCACCCTAGATGCTTGGAGTTGTACCATAGTAATGCCCCTATGGGAAAGCTCAATGTGACATGTGATACCCTAGAGAAGGGTCTTGATAAAGTGTATACCCTAGCAAAGGGTCTTGTAAAATCCTGGAGGTGGACAAGTTCCACTGGTAATGGTGGGAAGGGCTTTCCCCGGTTTCTGCAGGAACTAAGACTTATCACTGTGCCGGTGATTAAGTAAGTGAATGTGAATGTGTATGTGTCATGTGATCGTCTATGTGGTGGTTTGGGCTGTGTCTTGGCATTAAGTGAAATTAAGTATAAGTGTGATGTGAAAAGTGTTTTGTGTTCATAGCACAAGGTATGTGCAAGATATGTGTAAATGTGGCACATGTTATGGGCAAAAGTGAAATGATAAGAAGTGTGTGAATTTGAAAGAGGAATTAATGGGAAATGTGTATAAGTATTGTGTGATGGAACAAAGTGAGTGTATGTGAAAGCCAAGGTTATCATATGGTTGTGTGTAATGAGAAAATAGTATAAGGGTAAATGACAATAGTGTTAATTGAAAAATTGTTTATTGATGTGTACAAATGTGTGTGTGTATGTGTTTATGTATAAATTGTAAATTGTTAAAAGTGATGTTACCATTAGTACCAAAATGTAAGTATATGCTTTCATATTCGTGGAATTTGAGTGATTGGATGCACATGTGTTTAGTATCATGTTGTATAGTTAAAGGTGATCCCTATGCAAAGGTAATATGAATGCCATAAAATTTGTATAAAATCAGCAAGCTAAATGTGAAGTAAATTGTTATGATTGCATGCGAAGTGAGTTAGAAATCATGCTAGGAGTGCTACCTATCTTGTATATGTTTCCATGGTTTAGTTGTGCAACTTTACAATGACTTGGATAAAGCATGAAAACGTGTGAATGTGTATTTTACTCATGTTAATGACACCATGATGTTAGTGATCTTGTTTAGATATTAGTTTTACACTTGTTTAGATAATTGATTAATGGAATTTGTTTAGGTTATAGCATGATCATGTATGATTTAACTGCTGAATTTCATTGTGTTAATTGGTAAAAAACATGTATGTATTGAATCTTAAGTTACTTGCTGAGTCTATTGCGTAGACTCACTCTTGCTAAACATTTCAGGAAACTAGCAGCTGAGGAGCTAGCAAGATTTGAAGTGGAGTTGGACCAAGGGATTGAAGAGTTGTAGTTTATATTTCATAAGTATGTAATGCTACAATTGAAATTTGGATTTTGTTCAAATGTACTTGGAGTCGGCTATGTATTTGGAACCTTTTGCTCTTATGTTATCTCTTGTTGAACTATACAGACTATGGTATGTGGATTTCAAAGTTGATGGAATGAGATTCATTTAAATTCCGTTGCATTTATTCGACTCTATTTGTGTATATCTCAGCTCATTTGTTACTTGTTGGGGTATTCTCCCCTGCAGCGGCTTGCTCTCATCCGACGTGGGTTAATCTAGGTAGATTAGATGCTAAAAGCGATGAAGGTTTTCTGTTAGGGTACATTTCAAAACCTAGAGGTTACAAAGTGTTTAATAAAAGAACTTTAACTATAGAACAATATGTTCACATTTTATTTGATTAAACTAACCCTTCTGTTAAGAAAATAGAAAAATAAGATGTTGTTGAAGAATTGTGCAGGGATCTAAAACAAACTTCTCTTGAAGAAAAAGAAGAAGACAAAGATGATCTACCACTAAAAGAATTGCAACAACCAGAAGAAACATGTAAAAGATTACCTAGAAGATTGAGGTATCACAAAGATCATCCAAAAGAAAATATTATAGGTGATCCTCAAGACAACGTAAGAACAACAGGTATGACAACTCCCTGTGATTTTACTGCATTCGTCTCTCAAATAGAGCCTAGGACAATCAATGATGCACTGGCAGATGAATCTTGGATCCTAGTTATGCAAGATGAACTTAATCAGTTCCAACGCAGTCAGGTCTGGACTCTTGTCCCTAGACCTTCTGACCATCCAGTTATTGGGACCACATGGGTCTTCAGAAACAAATTGGATGAATCAAGAGTAATCACAAGAAACAAAGCCAGACTGGTAGCACAAGGATATTCCTAAGAGGAAGGTATTGATTTTGATGAAAACTATGTTCCAGTTGCTAGATTAGAGGCTATTAGAATATTGCTAGCCTATGCATGCTCTCTTAATATCAACTTCTTTCAGATGGATGTCAAGAGTGCTTTTCTAAATGGTTTTATAAAACAAGAAGTTTATGTTGAGCAACCACCAGGCTTTGAAGATACTAAGTATCCAAATCATGTTTTTCGGTTAAAGAAAGTATTATATGGTCTGAAACAAGCTCGAAGAGCTTGGTATGGATGTCTAGGTGCTTATCTTATATCACATGATTTTGTAAGAGGTAAAGTAGATAGTACCTTATTTATTAACAAATCTTCAGAAGGAATCTTGATTGTGCAAATATATGTTGATGATATTATTTTTTGTTCTACTAATGAATCATTTTGTAAGTTTTTTGAAAATCTTATACAAAGTGAGTTTGAGATGATCATGATGGGTGAGCTTAATTACTTTCTTGGCTTGCAAATCAAGAAGACCAAGGAGGGTACTCACATCTATCAAACCAAATATATTTCAGATTTATTATCTAAATATGGTTTTGACAAGTGTAAGCCCTTAGGAACACCTATGAGCTCTGCAATTAAGTTAGATAGTGATCCAATTGGCAAGAAAGCAGATCAGAAGATATATAGAGGCATGATTGGGTCATTACTCTATCTTACTGCTAGTAGACTAGACATAATGTACAGTGTATGTTTGTGCGCCAGATTTCAAGCTGATCCGAAAGAATCACATGTCAATGCTGTTAAAAGAATTTTTAGATATCTTATAAATACAAGTAAATTAGGTTTATGGTATCCCAGATGTTCTGAATTTAATTTTCTTGGATATTGTGATGCTGACTAAGCTGGATGCAAATTAGATAGAAAAGGCACCAGTGGTACTTGTCAAATTCTTACAGGATGCTTAATTTCCTAGTCTTCTAAAAAGTAAAACTCAATAGCCTTGTCCCCAACAAAAGTAGAATATATTGCAGCTGTTGCCTAGCTAGCAAGCCCAGAGGGGGGATGAATGGGATTCTTAAAATTATTGAGAACCAAAAAAAATCTGTTCACAAAATAGTCACACAAAACACACTTCGATAGTTGTTAGTGTTAGTAAAGGTAAACAACAAACACCCAAAGGCAATCACACTACACAAGGATTTATCCTGTTCGGATCCCCTCTCCTTAGGAGTCCTACGTCCAGTCCCAGAGTAATACCTCAGGTTTTCACTACCCAAGGGTATAGTCCCCCTTATGGACCCTTACACACCCAGCTGCAGCTAGTCTTCTCTTCACAACCCGAAGAGGAATTACAACACCCTGGATACCACCAGGTCTTCCTTCAACACGAAGGGAATACACACCCTGAAACTCCCAGGTCTTCCTTCAACATGATGGGAAGAAAAGAACACAAGAATGTGGAAATGAAAACAAGCCCCTAGATCAAGCTTATACAATGCTAGATCTGAAGCTATGACTGAGAAAGAAAGGATCTACAGAATTGATCTCTCTCTCAGTACTAGAGGCTCTCTCAAGGATCCACACTAATCTCAGAGAGCAAGAGCTCGAATAGATGTGAGTGCAAAACTTGGCTCTTTAGTTTTCTCACAGAAGACTTGAAAAATTGTTGAAAGCGTTGTCTCTCTATTCAAGGTATCTTCTTCTGGAGCTTTAGTCTTCTTTATATATCTTCTATTTGAAATTTGAACGTTGAAGTGCCCGTTATCTCTAAGCTTTTGTTTACGTTAGACTGCATGTCACTGTAGAGCTTCTTGTTTGACGGTCTTTAGCTTTCCATGCACGCAACAGGAGAAAAGATATTCTCTGATATCCGTTATCTTCCATGTTTTCCAATGTTGTATTGAGGTGCGCTATCAGAGACCTGCACGCATTAAATGCTAAAACAATAGACAACTAGGCTGTCTCTTGTTGTCAGTCAACGTTAGAATGATCTTATATAAAAATAGAAGTTCCATTCTGTTCTTCTAAAAAGATCTTTACAGAATAACCACAAAAATAGAAGATATCGTTTCCATGCAGTGCAGTGATATGTTCAGTCGTAATAAATGCATGGTTGTCAGAAAGATATACGTGAAGTCTTTGACTTTTCAACGTACTCAAAAATGAGTTAAAATATCAAATCATTATAGTCCATGAAATCGTTACATGCATGACTTATGAAATCGTTATGCAAATGAGTTGATAACCATGTAAATCGTTGTGCACTTATAAGCAAACCAATGCAGATACAAATCGTTATATTGACAAATCGTTATGACTCTATAAGCAAATCGTTATGAGCAAGTTGTCAGAGACAAAATGATGTGAGCAAATCATTGTTTGCTGTATCGAATCGTTACGGTGACTAAGTCATTATGTAACTAAGCGAATCGTTACAATGACAGAGTCGTTGTGTAACTTATCGAATCATTAGAAGGATCAAATCGTTATGACGGTATAGGCAAATCGTTGTTTCACTTAAGAAATCAATGTGAGATTAAATCGTTGTTCTCACTTAAGAAATCGATGAGAGAGCAAATCGTTGTTCTCACTTAAGAAATCGATGTGAGAGCAAATCGTTGTTCTCACTTAAGAAATCGATGTGAGAGCAAATCATTGTTCTCACTTAAGAAATCGATGAGAGGGCAAATCGTTATGAACCAAGTCATTATGCTTTCCTAGCGAATCATTGTGAGGTCGATGCGATCACTTAGCAAATCGTTATGCTTTCTTAGCGAATCATTGTGAGGTTGATGCGATCACTTAGCGAATAGTTATGGAAGCAAATCGTTATGCTTTCTCGAAATCGACCAGACACTTATGAAATCATTATGATACCCAAAACGATAGAACATGTAGCGAATCCTTATGTGTATGAAATCGTTATGATAGTAAGGAAATCGTTATGAATCTATTGAAGTCGATATGATAGAGAAGGAAGTCGTTACAGCATGTAGAAAATTGATGTGTACTTCGATAAATTTCATGCTTTGAACTTATATTGCTATAGAGTAAATAATACTTACCCATTTAGCTTGATATTTTTTGTTTCATTTCCTGTACTCAAATCTCATAGAAAATATGTTAGATTAAACTTTATTATAGTTTTGTTAATCACCAAAATAAATATATAATTAATTTAAATTACATGGGGATAAACTGATCATCAATCTCCCCCTTTTTGGTGATAACAAAACTTAACAATAAGCATAGATGATCTCAAATGAATCTAAACGAAATTACGGAAATATAAGAGATATATTTCAGAAGTACTATAGTTCTCTCCCTTTTTGTTATTAAGCAAAAAAATATAAGAGTGAGACAAAGAAGAGAGAAAAGAATAAGGAGAACAAGGGATCATTTTATTCAATTTTGACTGGGTACAGGAAGATAGAAAGCAGGAGACAGAAGAGAGGCATAATGAGAAATGACTTCCCAAGCCTTTTCTTCCTACTTCTCAAAGTACAGCCTAAAAACCCCAGGTTCTAGAGAATAGGAAGGTCCCATGGTAGGAGCCATCCTGGCAAGATGAAGAACCAGCTGCTCATCTAAGAACTAAGCATACCGATCTCGATCAAGGGAAACTTTAAAGAAGGGAATCTTCCCAAAACTGGCACAGGCTAGGAACTGATCCATAGAGACTGGATAGAAAAGCTCCTGGTGCTTCAATTCTAGCCGCATGGCCACATACACCTTATACCTTTCAACCCATGTCTGATAAGGATCATGAACAAGGTGAATGAAATTCATGTCCAGAAATGTGGCAGCTGAAAGTGGAGGTTTACCTTCCCTGGCCTGAGATACATTCAGATCAGTAAGCTACTGAGCAGATAGGGGATAGAATCTGGCCCACTCTGAAGGAGAGAGTCTTTCACATTCAGACAAAAGAGGGGCGAGGACATCTGCATTGACATGGCCCTGGTGATATTCTCTGAACAAAAATATGTGAAAGGCAACCAGATGACCCTTCTGCACTTTGATTCTTCCCATGACTCTGGCTAAACGCTAAAAAATAATTGAGCCAAGAGCTGATTCCATGACCAGAGAGTGAAGAGGGGGAAGAAAAACAACATTAGGTAGCTCGAGAGTGGCAAAATCAACCTGGATAGCTTCAGTGTGAGCTTCTACAGACCCCAGAGCACGGATAGCCTGCTTGAACTGACCAAGCTAAATTTCGGGGAGATGATGGAGATACTAGTAGTCATTGAACATTTGAAAGTACCGGATCATCTTGATTTCCTTTTGTATTAAAGGAGCCCAAGTGTCGTTGTGAAGGATCTGGAACCATTCTGATAAGGTCAAGGAATGATCCCAGGGAGGGAACCTGGCTGATTTGGCATGAAGAAACTTGTTGTACAAAGTCTTGTGGCCTCGAGCCCACTGCTCTTCAGTTTTGGACTCAGCAAGAGAGAAGATTTTTGATTTTTCAGATTTTGAAAGAGGGGTGTAAGGCAAAATGACATTAAGATGATTGGTAAGATTTAGGTGAGGAAGATTAAAAATAGTAGCATAAGCAACTTTTTGAAGGAATTCTCTATAGAGTGGTTTATATTTGTTGTCCACTGTTAGAGAACACAAAGGTGGATAACAAGGGTCAGAAGAAATAGAAGAGGTGGAGGTTATTTTGCATTTCTTAGGAGCAGGGCTAGAAGTGCCTGTCCCATGAACATGAGTGCCAACCTTCAATATAGAGCGGAGAATAGCTTCTTCAAACTCATCTTTGATGTCCCTAAGAAAGGGAGCATCAATCTGAGCACTCTCCGGAATAATTGTAATGAAGGAAGGAGGAGTAGTGGGATGAAGAAAAGAATGTGAGGTAGAAGGAGGTATATCTGTTGGTCCAAAAGAAGAAGGACCAGAGGATAAGGAGGCTCCAGCTGATGAGGAGGCAATGTGAGTGGTGGAGATAGGAGATGAAGAGGACTGTGAAGGAAATGGAGTAGGTGAAGAGATGTTTCTGGGTAGTGGTTGTTTGAAAGTAGGTGGAGCTGGAGGTGCTGAGGAGGATGAAGGTGGTGAAGGAGGAGCTGGTGTCTGAATGGGAGAAGGAGCTGGGGGATCAGGAGCTACAACTTCTTCTTCTGCCCTGACATGATCAGCTTCAGGAACCATTGGCCTGGTTGGCCCTAACAGATCCTCAGCTGGCCCTCTTGGCCTAGATTCTTCAGCTGTCACCTGATCAACAATTACTGGCCCTGATGGCCCTGCTGGATCTTCAGATAGGTGCCCTAATGGCACAGACTTCACAACTTCATCAAGAATAGATGGCCCTGAAGGCCCAGACTCTTCTAGTGAAACAGGCCCTGATGGCCTAGCAATCTCTTCATTTGCATCCTCAGAAGGCTGAGGAGTAGGTGGTATCGGAGCAGGAGGTGCTGATGCTCTTACCTCCTTTAGAATGTCTGAAAAAAGAGTCTTCATGCTTCCCATTTCCTTGTTCAACCACCTTATTGCATTCTTCACCATGCCCATTTCTTTTGCTGCCGAAGCTTGGCTCATAAAAATAGAATTAACATCCGATTACAAAGAGCAAAGTATTTCACCTTGGGCATCTAACCTTTCAATCATAGGCTTCAGGTTAATGACAAACCTCTGTCTTTGTGGCCTCTGAAATGATGCTTCTACAAGGAGAGGAATCTCTGAAGCAACTTCATTTCCTTTCTTACTTGCCCTAGCAACGGGCTCCTCAAGATCATCATGAGCATCCTGACAATCTGAATCAAAAGAACTGGCAGTTACTCCTTCCTGAAAATCATTTACTAGAGATTTTTCAGTTCTCTCCCCCTAAGACTGACCTTCTTTCTCACCCAAAATCTCCCCTTCAGCAGGGGCATCTTCCATAGGTGCATCATTTTGGACTTCTGCTGCTTGCTCCCCTTGGACAGGAGCATCTTCCATCTGAACAAAATTGTGGCCTGATGCCACAATTTCATCTTCTTGATCTTGCTCGCCCTAAGCAGGAGTATCTTCTACTACAGTCTTTTCAATGTGGTCTGGTGCCACAACATCTAGTGCTACTGATTCACTGAACCTCTCAGGCTCCCCTTGAGTGCTAGAAATGGATTCCAGCACATCTCTAAGAATGGATGCCACAATAATGGTAGGGTTTAGATCTTCAGAGGTTCCTACAACTGGAACAATATTCTCTGGAGGAATTTCTTCAATTAGGCTGCCAGTGACCATGGATTCTTCTACTCTGGCCTCTGCTGCTTCTGGTTGTTCTGCTGCTGCTAGTTGATCTGCTGCTGCTGGAGTTACTGCTTCTTCTGCTAGTGCTGCTGCTGTTACTTCTTGGATTTCTTGGGCTTCGCCTATGATGGCCTCACCCTCATCCATTGATGTCTTGGCCCATACACTGTTTACAACTGAAAATCCACTCTTCCTTAAATTCCTACTGCGGATAGCCTGCCCCATCTTTTCTACTATTGCTCTAGACAAGTTAATGCGAAAATGTTGAAAGATCTTGGTGAGCAGATGAGCATAAGGCAGGGACACATTTAATTTGCTCTTCGTGTCCCAAATCCGAGCATGGGAAAACCTCATTCATTCCATGGTGACCTCGGCCATGTTTATCTCCTGGTTCTGGATGGCCCAGAACATCATGTCTGAATCTGCTTTGGTGCAGGTTGAGAAGGTAGCACTCCTCGGAGCCAAGATTTGACAAACAATAAAGTGTAGTAAGTGGTTGAACGCATTCATCTGGTTAATATCCAACTTCCCATTCTTCAGCTTTAACTCGGGACCAACAATACCTAGCCCCTTTGCCTGCGTGTCAACAGTGTGTACCCCACTGTGACCGGTGGTGTAAACTCCAAATAAAGATTTTAAAATATCATAAGTGATTCTTATTGGGGTTCCTTTGACATACGAACTCAAGGATCCATCCTCCTCCATCCTCAAACAAACGAAGAAAGCCTTCACCAAGTTTGGATAGCTTACCTCAGAGAAAGTTGCGATTTCTGTCCATTTCATCCTATCCATGGCTGCCACGATGCTGTGCATCCCATATTTCTCCAAATCTGCAATATCCACAACTTTATTTCCACAGAGCTTCGTCTTTATGGAGGTAAATCTTTCCTGTCGTTCTACTATTAGGAACTCAGTTCCGTATCCCCCGACACTCCCCGAAACACCAGAAGAGGCCATGAAGTTGAACGGGAAAGGTTTCTGGAGGATTGGAAAGAGGATTGGAACAGAAACCCTCAAGAAATTTCTGGCAGGAAGAAGTTGAAAGCTTGAAATCTTAGGGAGTCGATGTCGGAGTCGATAGGGTATCGCCTCAGGCAGGTAGAAGGAGTTGAAGGCGGGATGTGAATCGTTGCCACACATATTTTGGGATGTATTAAAAGAGTAAAGTAACTTTTTCAAAACGGAGGCAGTATGATGGCAAAAAAGGACAAAATGACCAGTTGGATGGAAACAAATTCTTTTAAAAATTACGAACCGTCAAGGATATTTAAACAAGCAGGCAGCATTTGGAATTTTGCTTAAATTCAAGGAGGAAAAATAATTGATATTCTGAATATTAGTATCTCAATTTTATATAGATGATTCTTTCACAATTTACACATGCCTAATTCCCTTCTAAGAGAAGTAAATCTCTCTTCATGTAAGGCCTTTGTGAAGATATCTGCTAACTGATTATTAGTATCAATGAAAGAAACATCTATGTTACCATTAGCTATATGATCACGAATAAAATGATATCTAACCTCAATGTGCTGAGTCCTTGAATGTTGTGCTGGATTCTTGGTTAGATTTATTGCACTCGTGTTGTCGCATAATAGGGGAATTGTCTTGATCTGGAGTCCATAATCCTCAAGTTGTTGCTTAATCCATAGGAGTTGTGTACAACAACTTCCAGCAGCTACGTGCTCAGCTTCTGCTGTAGATAATGCCACTGAATTTTGTTTCTTTGAGGACCACGAGATCAGACATCTTACAAGAAATTGACAACAACCACTGGTGCTTTTTCTATCTATTTTGCATCCAGCGTAGTCAGCATCAGAGTATTCTACTAAATTGATGTCATATGACTTTGGATACCATAAACCTAAATCATGGGTTTTATCTAAATATCTAAAGATTCTTTTGACACTAATTAAATGAGATTCTTTAGGGTCTGCCTGATACCTAGCACACATGCATATACTAAACAGTATGTTAGGTCTACTGGCAGTCAAGTAAAGTAGTAAACCTATCATACCTCTGTAGATCTTTTGGTCTACTTTCTTACCATCCTTATCACTGTCCATTCTTGTTGATGTGCTCATAGGTGTTGACAGTGGCTTGCTATTTTCGAATCCAAACTTCTTTAGAAACTCCTTGGTGTACTTGGCTTGACAGATGTGAGTTTCTTCCTTTCCTTGTTTGATTTGCAATCCAAGGAAGTAGTTGAGCTCCCCCATCATGCTCATCTCGAATTCTCCCTGCATGAGCTTTTCAAAATACTTGCAAAGGGATTCATCAGTAGAACCAAATATTATATCATCAACATATATTTGAACAAGCAGAATATGTTTGACTTTAGACTTAACAAATAATGTACTATCTACTTGACCTCTAATGAAACCATAGTTTAATAGAAATGCACTTAAACGTTCATACCATGCTCTTGGTGCTTATTTTAATCCATATAATGCTTTGTGCAACTTAAATACATGATTCGGAAAATCAATGTCATCAAAACCTGGAGGTTGTTCTACATAAACTTCCTCCTTAATAAAATCATTTAGAAAAGCTGATTTAACATCCATTTGAAATAATTTCAAGTCTAATGCAGATGCATAGGCAAGCAGAATCCTAATAGCCTCAAGTGTAGCTACAAGTGCATATGTTTCATCAAAATCTATGCCTTCCTATTGGGAATAGCCTTGAGCTACCAATCTGGCCTTGTTTCTTGTGATCACACCAGCTTCATCCAATTTATTTCTGAACACCCATTTGGTGCCAATCACTAGATGATCTGATAGTCTAGGAACAAGTGACCATACATGGTTTCTCTTGAACTAATTTAGTTCATCTTGCATGGCCAAAATCCAAGATTCATCAATGAGAGATTCATTGACTGTCCTAGGCTCTATTTGCGAGACAAAAACTAAACAATCACATGGAATTACATTACCTCTTGCCCTACCTCTACAGATGGATCACCAATGATGTTTTCTGGTGGGTGATCTTTTTATATCTCCATTCCTTTGGAAGATTTTCATGTAAAATTTCCTTTTGTTGCAGGTCTTCCAGAGGTGGATCTTCCTTGTCCTTGATAGATGTATTCTTTAATTTCTTGGACAATTCTTCTATATCATCAATATCACTATCTTCTTCCTCTCTCAAGGAAGGGTTAGTTTCATAAAAAATGATGTATACTGATTGTTCAATTAATAAAGTACGCTTATTAAATACTCTATAGCCTTTAGGTTTAGAAGCATACCCCATGAATATACCTTCATCCGATTTTGCATCTAACTTACTGATGTCTCTTTTGCCGTTGTTGTGGATGAAACATGGACATCCGAATGTCCTGAAATGACTGATCTTCGGCTTCTTTCCCTTGGTTCATATGCTGTTTTCTTCAAGATAGGCCTGATCATCACTCTATTGATAATGTAACATGACGTGTTGACTGCTTCAGCCCAAAAATACCTTGGCAAATCATATTCTGATAACATTGTCCTTGCCATATCCAACAGGGTTCTGTTCTTCCTCTCAGCAACTCCATTTTGCTGTGGTGTCCTTGGTGCTGAGAAATTGTGCTCTATCCCTTGGTCATCACAGAACTTGGCAAACTTCTCATTTTGGAATTCTCCTCCATGATCTGACCGGATTCCAACAATGCTGAACTTTTTGTCTTTCTGTACCTTCTTGCTGAAGCTTACAAAACTGTCAAATGTATCATCTTTGTGCTCCATGAAGGATACCCAAGTGAATCTAGAGTAATCGTCTACAATGACAAATCCAAAATTCTTTCCTCCAAGACTTGTGGTCCTCATTGGCCCAAATAAGTCCATATGAAGGAGTTCTAAGGGTTTAGAGGTTGTTACCATAGTTTTTGACTTGAAGGATGACTTGGTGTGCACATGGTCCGCAGACACCATCCAACCTTGTGCAGTCTTTAGGTAGACCTTCCACCAAGCTTCTCTTGATCAATTTTCTCATGCCATCAAGACTGCAGTGACCTAGTCTTCGGTGCCACAGTTCTATTGACTGCTCTTTATTTGCTACCAAATAAATGTCCTGATCTTTTAGTTCTTCTAGATAAAGCGTACATGTTCTTTTCTCTGTTGGCTTCAAAGATGATTGCACCATCCTTCATAATGCTACACTTTGACTGTAGAAATCTGATTTGATGTCCTTTGTCGCACAGCTGGCTGATACTGATGAGGTTGTGCTTCAGTCTCTTGACGCATAGAACTTCTTCAATGACTGTCTTGCCTTTGCTGCCTACTAAACCACTGCCTATTATAGTCCCTTTTCCATTATCTCCATAGGTGACTGTACCTTCTTCTGTTGAACCACTCTTTATTACCTTCATATTTTGGTGCTAACAAAATTTATGATGTAACTTAAATTGAATATTTTGTTTCATCTGTGTCGCATCAATCTCATAGAAAAATGCTAAGTCTCCCATTGATGCAATATGGCACACTAAAATGATAAAATCGATGTCTAATCTATATACATCGATTTCAGTTCAAGTGCCAAATTAATAAGCGCTACAACGATTTATTTTGATCGATTTTATAAGCGCTACAACGATTTGCTAAGGCATCATAATGATTTGATAAGTGAGTGCAACGATTTGCCCTCACATCAATTTGCCTTCCATATCGATTTGCTAAGGCATCATAACAATTTGATAAGTGAGCGCAACGATTTGCCCTCACATCAATTTGCCTTCCATATCGATTTGCTAAGGCATCATAATGATTTCATAAGTGAGAACAACGATTTGCTTCTCACATCGATTTGCTAAGATCGATTTGTTACGTCCTATAAGTATAATGATTTGATAAGTAACTTAAACAACGATTCACTTCAATTCAAACACAATTTGTTTAAGTACTTTTTGGCGCCTAAAGAGAAGTCAAATATCTTCTAACAGAAAAAGCTGCATGCGTATTTCAGAGTCTTGTCAGAAAAGATATGAACTGTTATTTTTATCATGGTAGCAGAATCACAGTTAGCAAGCACTATTATTTAATAAACACTATTTTATGCTAACACTCGTTTCTATGCTTATAGACCTCGAAGACCAACAGAGGTTGATTAAGACAAATGAAAAGCAACGTCTAGAAGAGCTCCAACGGATCTCTTCAACGGATCTTTTCAAAAGCTGCTCATATAAAAGATGAAGCAAGGTTGAACAAACAAAGAGCTTTTTCCTTAAAATCTTTGAAGGAGTGTACAACCAGTGAGGAACCTCAATGCCACATACACTCAAAGAAAGAGAGAAAGAGCCTGAGCCAAGAAGAAGCAAGCAAAAGTGTCTCAAGCATTCAAGCCTTCAAGCTTCTTTTCTCTCTTCATTCTCCCTGTGCTTATTGTAATTCTTGGGGAGACTTCTGCTGAGAGTTTTTGGGTACAGGCCATTCTTGTAGAACTCTGAGCTTTGTTCTTTCTTTTATAAGAAAGACATCCTGTCCAGCTGTAGGACTGTTTACAGTAGTTAACCTAGCTAGGGGTTTGTGTCTAGCAGAACCACATTGGGGTTTGTATCAAGAGGTTGGCTTCTTTACCTGTAAGAGAAGTGGGCTGCCTTCTTGCCCGGGAAAGAGAAGAAGACCTGGTGGGGTATCCAGGGTGTTGTAGTGTCCTTGAGGGGGACTGTACCCTTGGTTATTGAAATCCCAAGAGGTTGCTTGGGGACAGGACATAGGACTTCCATGTGGGAAGGGCCGAACCAGGATAAATTCCCTGTGTTCTTTGTGTGATTGTTTTATTTGCTTCCGCACTGCTACTCTTTATCACTAAACTAACCAAATCTTCAGATGGTATTTTTTCTGTGTTAAGTTTCTATTTTTGTACAGAAAATCTATTCACCCCCACCTGTAGATAGGTAGCTGCCGTACCCAAAAGGGCCAACAAGTGGTATCAGAGCGGGTCTCTGAACATTCAAAGAAGATCTAACGATCGTAGAGCAAAGATCCATGGTAGCTCAAGGATATGCTGAAGGTCAATCAGTCACTAGACCTCCATTCTTTGATGGAGAAGACTACCAATATTGGAAGATGAGAATGGAATGCTTCATTCGAGGCACAGACTTTGATCTGTGGCAGGTAATTGAGGTAGGTGACATTATTATTGTTCCTATTGAAGGCACTACTGCCATTACACCTGCTGATAAAAGTAACTATCTCTAAATTTTAAAGCAAAAAATTATTTATGTTGTGCTTTATCTAAAAAGGAATTTAGTAGAGTATCTGCATGCAAATCTGCTAAAGAAATTTGGGATAAACTGTAAATAACTTATGAAGGAACGGATAAAGTTAAACAAACTAGAATAGATATTCTTGTTTCACAATATGAACAATTTATAATGCTTCCAAATGAAAACATTACTACTATGTATAATAGATTTTCAAGTATAGTAGTAGGTTTAAATTCTCTTGGAAAAACTCTTTCCAATGAAGAAACTATTAGGAAGATACTTAGGTCCTTAACTATTTCATGGACACCTAAAGTAACTGCTATTGAAGAGGCCCATGATTTAACCAAATTATCGATTGATAATTTAATAGGTTCTCTCATGGCACATGAAATAAATATGGAGCGATTATCTAAAAGCTCATCTAAGAAGAAATGTACTAATGCTCTTAAAGTGGTAGCTTCTCCTTCCACTTCTTCTTCTTCTAGCTCAAAAAATGCAGGATCTGAAGGCAGTGATGTTGATGAAGTACTGTCCAAACTTCAGAAGATTTTAAAGAAGAAGAAAAATGGATCAAGAAGGATCCAAAGGAAAGAGAAAAAGGAGAAAGAACCAGTCTGCTATGAATGCAGAAAACCTGGACATCTAAGACCAGACTGTCCAAGACTCAAGAAGACTGGTCAAACCGAGAAGTCCAAGAAGCAGCACAAGAAGTTCAAAAGAAAAGCCATAGCGGCTGCTTGGGACAATGATGAGGCCACAAGCTCAGAATCATCAAGCTCAGAATCAGAGAAAGAGCAGGTAAATCTAGCCCTCATGGTAGGACTAGATGAGGTACATTCTAACTCATCTTTTGATTCTTGCACAGATTCAGGATCAAAATATGAAATTTAGAACAAGTTTTTAATGAACTTTATGATAAACACAAGGTTGTTGTAAAGAATTGAAAAATATCAAGAACAACCTAACTTGTTTGGAAAGCACTAATTTCTTCTTACCTAAGATGCGTTGTAGTCTTCTTGATAACAAAGCTTCTTCATCTTCATTGTTTTCACTACTATCTTCGTTCTTAGATTCTTCCTCAGAGCTATTTTCTGCTGCTTTGAGGGCATTCGTGTGCTTCTTTCTACTTGATGATTCTCCCAATCGTTCCATGTTTATCTCAAGGGCCATGAGGGACCCAATGAGCTTTTCCAATGACATCCTTTTGAAGTCATTGACTTCTTCTATAGCTGTTACCTTGGGAGTCCAAGAAGATGGTAGAGATCTAAGGATTTTCCTTACCATGTCTCCCATCTCATAGCTTTTTCCTAATCCTGCTAACCCGTTGGTGATGTCTGTAAATCTGCTAAACATCTATATAATGGTTTCTCCTGACTGCATCTGGAACCTCTCGTAATGTGTCACCAAAATGTCTATTCTGGTTTCCTTTACTTTGTCAGTACCTTCGTATGTGATTCTTAGCTTTTCCCACATCTCCATCGTTGATTTGCAGGCTGAAACTCGTTTAAATTCTTTCTTTCTAAGTGCACAGCATAATTTGCTCTTAGCTTTGCAGTTGAGATAAATCTTCTTTCTATCATCTTCTGTCCATTTGTCCTTATCGTTAGTGACTAGAAGGTCTCCTTCTTCTACAATTGACAAGATTTGAATGTCGAAACCTTGTAGGAAGTACTCCATTCTTGTTTTCCAATAATCTTCTCCATCGAACAGCGGTGGCCTGTTGACTGACTGACCTTCGGAGTGACCTTGGGCTGCCAGTTGATCTTTTCTCTTCAGATCGTTGGATCTTCTTCTTTGTTGTAGAGACTCGCTCTGATACCACTTGTTGCCTAGCTAGCAAGCCCAAGGGGGGGGGGGTGAATGGGATTCTTAAAATTATTGAGAACAAAAAAAAATCAGTTCACAAAACAGTCACACAAAACACACTTTGATAGTTGTTAGCGTTAGTAAAGGTAAATAGCCAACACACAAAGGCAATCACATTACACAAGGATTTATCCTAGTTTAGATCACCTCTCCTTAGGAGTCCTACATCCAGTCCCTGAGCAATACCTTAGGTTTTCACTACCCAAGGGTACAGTCCCCCTTATGGACCCTTACACACCCAGCCCCTGCTGGTCTTCTCTTCACAACCCGAAGAGGAATTACAACACCCTGGATACCACCAGGTCTTCCTTCAACATGAAGGGAATACACACCCTGGAACCCCCAGGTCTTCCTTCAACATGAGGGGAAGAAAAGAACACAAGAATGTGGAAATGAAAACAAGCCCCTAGATCAAGCTTATACAATGCTAGATCAGAAGCTAAGACTGAGAAAGAAAGGATTTGTAGAATTGATCTCTCTCTCAGTACTAGAGGCTCTCTCAAAGATCTACACTAATCTCAGAGAGCAAGAGCTAGAACAGATTGAGTGAAAAACTTGGCTCTTCAGTTTTCTCGCAGAAGACTTGAAAAATTGTTGAAAGTGTTGTCTCTCTATTCAAGGTATCTTCTTCTGGAGCTTTAGTCTTCTTTATATATCTTTTATTTGAAATTTGAACGTTGAAGTGCCCGTTGTCTCTAAGATTTTATTTACGTTAGACTGCATGTCACTATAGAGCTTCTTCTTCGACAGTCTTTAGCTTTCCATGCACGCAACAGGAGAAAGGATCTTCTCTGATATCCGTTATCTTCCATGTTGTCCAACGTTGTATTGAGGTGCGCTGTCAGAGACCTGTACGCATTAAATGCAAAAACAATAGACAACTAGGCTGTCTCTTGTTGTCAGTCAATGTTAGAATGATCTTATATAAAAATAGAAGTTCCATTATGTTCTTCTAAAAAGATGATTACAGAATAACCACAAAAATAGAAGATAACATTTCCATGCAGTGCAGTGATATGTTCAATCGTAATAAATGCATGGTTGTCAGAAAGATATACGTGAAGTCTTTGACTTTTCAACGTACTAAAAAATGAGTTAAAATATCAAATCGTTATAGTCCATGAAATCGTTACATGCAAGACTTATGAAATCGTTATGCAAATGAGTTGATAAGCATGTAAATCGTTGTGCACTTATAAGCAAATCATTATGAGCAAGTTGTCAGAGACAAAACAATGTGAGTAAATCGTTGTTTGCTGTATCGAATCGTTACGGCGACTAAGTCGTTATGTAACTAAGCGAATCGTTACAATGACAGAGTCATTGTGTAACTTATCGAATCGTTATGACGGTATAGGCAAATAGTTGTTTCACTTAAGAAATTGATGTGAGAGCAAATCGTTGTTCTCACTTAAGAAATCGATCAGAGAGCAAATCGTTGTTCTCACTTAAGAAATCGATGTGAGAGCAAATCGTTGTTCTCACTTAAGAAATCAATGTGAGAGCAAATCGTTGTTAACCAAGTCGTTATGCTTTCTTAGCGAATCATTGTGAGGTCGATGCGATCACTTAGCAAATCGTTATAGAAGCAAATCGTTATGCTTTCTCGAAATCGATCAGACACTTAAGAAATCGATGTGAGAGCAAATCGTTGTTCTCACTTAAGAAATCGATGTGAGAGCAAATCGTTGTTCTCACTTAAGAAATCGATGAGAGCGCAAATCGTTATTAACCAAGTCGTTATGCTTTCTTAGCGAATCATTGTGAGGTCGATGCGATCACTTAGCGAATCGTTATGGAAGCAAATCCTTATGCTTTCTCGAAATCGATCAGACACTTATGAAATCGTTATGATACCCAAAACGATAGACATATAGCGAATCCTTATGTGTATGAAATCGTTATGATAGTAAGGAAATCATTATGAATCTATTGAAGTCGATATGATAGAGAAGGAAGTCGTTACCGCATGCATAAAATTGATGTGTACTTAGAGAAATTTCATGCTTTGAACATATATTGCTATAGAGTAAATAATACTTACCCATTTAGCTTGATATTTCTTGTTTCATTTCCTGTACTCAAATCTCATAGAAAATATGTTAGATTAAACTTTATTATAGTTTTGTTAATCACCAAAATAAATATGTAATTAATTTAAATTACATGGGGATAAACTGATCATCAGTAGCTGGAAGCTACTGCACTCAACTGCGGTGGATTAAGCATCAACTTGAAGACTATGGTCATACACTTCAGAAAAGTCCAATGCTGTGTGACAACACAAGCACAATCAACCTCACCAAGAATCCAATCCAACATTCAAGAACCAAGCACATTGAGGTCAGACATCATTTCATCAGGGACTATGTAAGTAATGGAGATATTTCACTTGAGTTTGTCTCTACAAATAATCAATTAGCAGATATATTCACTAAACCTCTTCCTGAAGATATATTTACATCTATAAGAAGAGAAATAGGTATGTGCAATCCTAATTAAAATTTACTGCACTGCAAGCTTCTTTCATTGTAAAACTTTTCTAAGTCCTGAGACTTCAACTCTTCAGAAGTCGGAGTTCTGTACTACGACTCTCCTGTCGTCTTCCTCCTGCTTCCTACAGAGAGTAAAAATCATTGGTCACTTAGGATCTCTCTCTAAGAAAGGAATCCTTGTTGAGACCCAGCCTAGGTCTCAGGGGGAGACTAGCAAAAATCTAGATCAACCCTTGACTATTACTTCTCCTCCCACTGATCAAACTCCTCCTCCTGCTTCTGATCATACACCTCCATCAGTTATTGAACAACCTCCTCCTCCTCCACCTCTATTCCTCCTTCTCTCTATCTCCCTAGCTCCACCTTTACTCCATGATGTAAACTTTACAACAATCTATATAAGCTTGTTTCACCACATTTCCTATCTATCTTGACCCTTCTGTTAATGTCACAAAGGGGAAGAAATTAAAAACAATTGTTTTTGCATTGCCCAATTTTTGAAAGAAAGAAAACAAGAAACAAATAAGACAGAGATTAACTGTTATGCAAAATCAAATTTATTTTTCACTGTCCATTTAAATGTTTTTGTCATTAACAAAAAGGGGGAGAATTGTTGCGCAACTATTCCTTTTTATTTTTCTAAACAGCTAATTAAGATATTTTTGCTATGACAAAACCTTTTAATATCTTCGCCTTTACCATTTACCTTTTAATATCTTCACCTTTACCATTTATGAAAAACAATAATTCAAAAGGTTCTTATGTATACAAACATATTTCTGCCAAAGTTCATGCGTACACAGAACCTAAGTATCAACACAACGAAATTTCTCTAAGTCCACATCGATTCCATTCAAAACACCGATTTCAGTCAGAACATCGATTACTATACAAAAACATCGATTTCAGTTAAAACATCGAGTCCATTCAAACATCAACTTTTTTTGAACATCGATTTCAGATGAACATCGATTTCATTGAAACATCAACTTCTGTTGAACATCGATTTCAGATTAACATTGATTCCATTCAAACATCAACTTTTGTTGAACATCAATTTCGGATCAACATCGATTTCATTCAAACATCAACTTCTATTGAACATCAATTTTGGATCAACATCGATTTCATTCAAACATCAACTTTTGTTGAATATCGATTTCAGATCAATATCGATTTCATTCAAACATCAACTTCTGTTGAACATCGATCTCGGATCAACATCAATTTCATTCAAACATAGACTTCTATTGAACATCGACTTCACTTAAACATCGATTTCAGTTCAACATCAATTTCATCTTAAACATTGACTTCAACATCGATTTTAGTTCAACAACGATTTCATCTAGAATAACGATTTCATTCCAACATCGATTATGCCTCAACATCGATTACACTTATACATGGATTATGTTCACATCGACTTCATTTCAAAATCGATTACCAATATGAAACATCGATTACATCTAAAAGTCGAAGTTTTACAGTTGTATTGCTGATTCATACTCCGACTCCTTGAAAGTCGAAGTATCTCATATCAACTTCTATATACCTGTTCTTAGATGATCTTTTATGTTTCTATCAGTAAGCACAACTTAATGTAATCATTACATGAGTTTTACATTGAAATATCTTTTACATAAAGATAGTTTCCTTAAGTCCTATAAATCATGTTTCCTGTAGTGTATATAAAATTCAAATTACCTTTTGGCGGGAAAATATTTTATTCAATATTAGTCATCTGTGAAATATCCTTTTTGAGATCTAAAAAAGATGTAGATATATTTTGTTATCCCTTCCACTGACAGGAAGATAAGTTGTTCGGCAGATGGTAAAGATATTAAATGCTTGACATGTATAAGATATATGGGCTATCTGCCAGAACCTACCTACCACTGTCAGAAACCCCATGACTTTCAGAAATAGATCGTGTGCAACTGTCTGTTCTCTCTTAAATTTTCTGAACTTCTATCTGAACTTCCTCATACTATATATTCTTTTATCTAACCTACCTCCGATGGTATGTATGGAGGTATATGCTTTTGTCTTGTTCTTTCAAGGTTGCAGAACATTTATGAAGCATGGTTTGCTCCCAGCTTTGCACATGGAGTTCACAAAACATTAATGTAGCTATCTTTCAAGCATGAAGCTACAAAATATAGCCTAAAGACGTTGGGACTCATGGTGCTAAAGATCTAATGAACAAACCTAAAAAGCTCAAAGTCTCCTCTCAACGGACATCCTTCAACGGCTAGCTTCCAATGGGCAAATTCAAACGGACAAATTTTTTGATGTCCACATATATAGAAGCAGAAGCTTGAAACCAAAACAAACAAACGAGAAGAATAGAGGAAGAATGCACACACAAGGCCTCATACATAGAAGAAGTTAGAAGCTCACATTCCACTCCAATCAGAAAGCTAGAAGAGCCACTGAAAAGAGAAAGAGAGCCACACTTCAATCCTTGACTTGCATGCTCTCCATTGGAATTGAGAAGTCTTCTTCCTTGGTGGCTTACTGCAATGCAGATCTTCTCAGTCCACCTCCTTGTTTCAGAAAGAGTTTTGAGTTTCATTCTATAATTGTTTCTCTTTCTGATTCTTGTGTTTGCTCATTCTGTTGAGCAGACACACTAGTGCATTTTCACTTCTGTGTAAGATAACCCTCAGGGGGTTTGTACCCTGCAGTGCCCCTCTTGTGAAGGGAAGACCTACAAGTGTAGGATATCTAGGCAACACATACAGGCTAGTGAATGTAGAGGGTGAGGAACTCTCCCATCCTGGGAATGGTTTCTATCTGAAAAAATACTATCCCTAGATAGGAGTATGGATTTATGTGGTACAAGGATCATAAAATGAAAGGTCGTCATTTCTAATTCATTCTTCATTCTGGGTGAGTTAACCAGAGGTGTCGACAATCACACACATTTACACACCCACCCTTGGAAGCTAGAAGCACGAAATCTAAGGAAGATCAATGCCTAACCAAGAATTTAGAACAATTCCTTTTCTTTCCATTCGGTCCGCCAATAGAAATGGGAACCTGAGGGATCAACCTTTGAACCTGTCCAAAGCTTAAATGGGTAGATGTCATGGCCCAAGAGGGGAAAAGAAGGAAAACAATGCAAATCAAAGTGAAAAGAGCCTAAACAAGGCAAATTCTAAGTAAAAAGCATGTTAGGAGTGGCAAAGTCCCCGTAGAGATCCAGATGGACTTGGTCGTAAGCGTGCCAAAACCCCACAAGCCAAAAGACTGAACCCCATTGAGTGTAGGGCAGAGGATTGAGCATCTCCCCGGTCACCCAAACTGTTGGCAGACTTCCTAAACATCGCCATCCCTTCTGTAATGACCCGACCTCTCAGACCCCTCACCGGGGACCCCGAGGGTCGCGCCGCCACCCACGGATCCGAAGACCCGGAAGGGTTATATGAAAAAGTCTAGTGAGATATGTACTGAGTTCAAATAACTATAATAATCTGTACATTATACAGAAGGGTTGTACAACGCGTCCCAAGCAAAAGCACATGTACAAGAAGAAAGGTGCAGTCCTTAAGGGGCATACCCCGAGGACTTGCAAAACACAGCTCTCAGCTCACTCAGGCTACAAGAGCTCACAATGCTCGCTCTCACAACTGTTGACAAAACACGGCGCCATAGCTGCCTCTGAAACCCGTCTGACACCGAGCTCCCACGACGACGAGCCCCTAGCTGAAAGAAGTAGGGGGGTGAGCCTCGCGAACAGGGCCTAGTAGGGATTACCAGTCCCTTACCGACCAGAGCAGCAGGAACTCCGAAAATAGGAAACTACACTAGAAAGCTGTAAAGCGAGTAACACCTACAGCAGGGTACTACTAAGCAATGGAAGAGAACAGCGCAATGCCACGACCACCAACTATGGTCGGACCACACACATGACTCCCGCATAAACCAACGGAGTCGGGTACACAGCGGATGCAACACTCGGCACACCTGCCGAGACCACGGAACAACCAAGTGAGAACGACGTCTCACCACAGGCATGGCCACCTCAGACCTCTACAAGGTCGAGGGCCCATAAGCAGAACCACCCCGGACCCCGGATACACTGCAAGGTCGGGAAACAATACACGCCGGTGCCATCACAGGCTGGCACCCAAGAGCGGGACCACGAAACTGAGAAAACACCGAAGCGGGAAACACCAGAAGCACGGGTCTGCACAAGGCCAGACCAACGACGCCCATGGAAACTAGGCATAGCCGGGCTATAACTGCCGTGCAAACTAGGGCAATGGATAACACTTAGAAATGTCGTGAGGAAAATGCCGTCACAACTACAGTAACCAAGCCACCACCGCTAGCAGCCAAGAGGGGGACCCGTAGTCCGCATGCTCTGCTCGCTAGCCTAGCTCCTGCCTCCGTCCCCGCGCAAGGGCGAGACAGAGCCGCCACAGAAACACACAACACACGCAACACCGCAGCCTGGCCAAGCTGCGGCCTCACGCCTGACACTACTACGTGGCTTCAGAACCAACACAGAGAGAGGCATTGAGATAAGGGACTATCTGGTCTGTGCCAAGAAAGCACTCCGAACCCTTCGGCATCCCAGACCTAGACAAGAGAGCTCTACAAATGACTCAACGCCACTGTCCAAACCTCGTTTTCCCGTCAGCTCCAGAGTCCACTTAAGTGGGCTGCCAACTTGAGCACGCTCGTAGCCCGGATACCTCCCTCAAAGGGCTCCCGAGGATGGGGGTCCCAGGAAACGGAGGACAACCTCTGAATGGGACAAGCCCTCAAGTGCCAAGCACCGGGTGAACAGGCGGGGTAGCACAAGAAAACCACGCCGAACTGCTGGTTTGTAACAGACGACAAGCCCGGTAAGCGAGAGGCACGCACGGACCCTCAAAAGGGTCGTCGGCCAAGCAAACACGCACGAGCGAGCCAAAACCTCGGAACACCATCGGACAATATGGAAACCCGCCGCTCTGCTAATAATCGATTGACTGCCAGTCAATCGATTATTAGACAGACGCAACCCTCCTGGCACCGCTGCCAGGACACAGCCACGAAGGTGTAACCTTCGGTCACTGAACTTAGGGAGGCAACTTGCCGCGTTCTCTACCAGAAGGTCATAAAGGCAAAGCTTGCCCTGGGACACACGTCGACACACAACCGGGCCACGGAAACACCCGAGGCACCCACAGGCACTGTCGCGCCCGCACAAGCTGTTGTGATACCATCGCGATGGGGAAGGGCGCCGCGACACGAACCCTGATGCGACGGGGCAGCACGTTGCGACAGCCACCCTGTAGCGACGGGAAACTAGGTCGCGACAGCGACCCTTATCGCGACCGCCAAGTGCACCACGATAAGGTCGCGCCCGACTGGGGTGATGTCTCTACTGATGTCGCGACGCACCGTGCAGTCGCGACATCAGCAGGAAGGTAGACCGCCGGGATCCTCAATCCCGGGGCCGCCGACGAGCTACAAATATGCACACACGGGGGAGGGGAGCATGGAGAAAGCTGGAAAGCTATTCTATAAACCACAAGGGCTCCAATCCACCCGGATTAGAGAGGGCACAAGAAATCCCTACCTTAAACGAAGAACCGAACCCGCAGCGCCCTTCTCGTCGGAATGAACACCTCCTCCTCGCTCCTTGCACGCTCCATGATGCCGAGACACCACGCACGGCCCTCCTCCTCTCCTGAAACACACAAAGGGGAGAAGAGGGGAGGAAGAGGTCGCCGGAGGGAGAGGGAGAAGGGAAGAAGAATAGAGAGGGGGAAGGGGTAGCCGGCCTACGCCTTAAGCCCCCGGCACCTAGAACGCGACGGAACCGCCCCGTCGCATTAACAACCTTAACGCAACGGGTCTACGGACCGCGATAAGAACGTGCCCCCCACGGGCGCCGCGACAACGCGACAGGCCGTACTGACACACCTGCCACCCTGATAGGCGTCAGACGACCGGACATCGCAACATGACAAAACACTGTCGCGGCCCGTTGACCGGACGTGACAGCAAGATGCAACGGAGAACCAGGGTGTGACCAACACGCGACCCACAAGCTCTCCGCGACACGGATGACTGTCGCATTGGGAACCCCAGACGCGACACCAACGCATCACCCAGTCTGGACGCGTCAGTGGCCAGTCATCCCACGACACCGGACGGAAGCAGGGAAATCGCGTCTTACATTCTACCCCCCTTAAAACAATTTCGTCCTCGAAATTGGGACCAGCCCAAAAGATCCTGAGGCACGAAATGAAGCACAGGGAGCAAACGTAAGACTAGTGTGAAAAAGCCACTAAGTCTCAACACGACTTCCTTGTGGCAACAATCGCATAGCCAAACACGAGCGAAGCACACGAAGCCAGAAAACCAACGCCTCACCCAACGGGCTCCAAACACACGGGTGGAGCACACAACCGAAAACTAATGGCTTGCTCCAGCCACACGTGGGGCGCCCAAACAGAACGACAACTCCACCGGTGCCGAGCGATGCCAAATCCGACCCGAACAGCAGAAAATGCCAACTGAAATCCTCACAGTTGCAGTCACCAACAGACCTCACTATGGTGACCCAACACCCAGCAACCCACCGGTCAACAACGCACTCCGTCGCCAGTGAAACATGACGGAGTACATCATTGCCGACAACCACAAGGGAAAACACCTGAGAGTCGAACACAACACTCGAGAAAAATGGTCTCACGCCACTAGCCGCAGCTAGCATCGGTCACCACTCGACCGAGTAGCCACGCGAGAGACACAAACTAGAGCGAGGACACACTCACGGAGAATTCTTAACACATGACATAGCATCCACCGTCACCGCTAAGTCTCACCAAGGCCTTCCTTACGGTCCAACAGGGATAGCAAACGCACGCGAAGAACCCTCAACATGCAAAAATGGCATCCACTGTCACCACTAGGATTCATCCAGACCTTCCTCGTGGTCCGACAAGGATACTAAACGCACGCGGAGCCACAAAAACTAGGAGCCACATGCTCCACAACGTGGCACACCGCGACAGAAGCACAGAAGACGTATGAGGTTAAGCCAAAGCCGAGCACCTCACAACGTCGACAAACCACATGGTCGAGTACTAGAAAGCCAATAGACCTCACTGTCATCAGATGAACCGACAGTAGACTCCGCCATCGGCTTCTAGACTCACCAACACCACGCACAACAGAAAACCAATGAAGGGTTAGCAGCCCACCCGCCACGCGCACACAGAGCTCAGTGTGGGTACCGACGTGCCAACCACGAAAAGACACACAACCACGTGGGAACCGAAACAACTGCAGAGGTTCAGAACAACACGTTGACCTTAAGGGACCCAGACCGAAGCAGGGTACCACAATCGAACACACTCGCTCCAAAAGCGAGAGGGGAAACCTGGACACAGGTCACGACCAAAGCCTGGCTTACCACCAATAGGGCTACCTAGACAAGGCAAAGCAGCCACCCCACAGCGGTAACGGTACGACCACAAGACTCAGGCTAGCACACGTGTCCCAGAGGTGGAAAACTTGAAGCCTCCAACACCGAGCAAACTCGTGAAACAACGCACGAAGCACACGAACAGACACACGGCACAACATAGGGTGCTATCACAAGCACCGGGAGCTTACCAGGGTACAACACAATGCACCAGGGCTCCAGACGGCACAAAACCAAAATGCTCGAGCACGAGCACACGGTGCTACCAAAAACACCAAAAGTAAACAAAGTGCAACCCAGGTGCACTAGCGGCCAAAGCAACACTACGGCTAACAGGAAGGACTCTCCACAGGAGGCCTACCGAAAGCCATACGCCAACAACCACAAGCCTAAAAGAGTGCAACAGGCCACGTCGGCCCCAACCCTTGAGGCACAAAACACGAAGCATCGTAGAAAATGCTCAAGGCACAACACACATAGTGGCACCAATGGCCCGAGATGACACAGGCCCCACCGAAGGGGACTCTCTACCAGAGACCCACAACGGAAGCACACGGAAAGTCGACTACTACTACTTCAAGAGCGCGACAACCACATCCACTCCAAGAAGCACACGAAACACGGAACACCGACTCTGCCGCATGGGAAGCAAAACCCACAGCGACTCCCTAACGCTCAAGAGCAAGAAGCACCACCTCTATTGTGACTGATAGAGAGGCCAACCACCAAAACGACGACACGAAAAGCCTCCAAGGAACAAGCCGAGGCACAATCGATTATACACTGGAACAACGCTTGCACGAGCAAGCCAACCAGAAAATCGGTGCACAGCAGAGCAACGCTCATGCCTGCAACCCAACAAGAACACATGACTATCTCGCACTAGACAAACAGGAACCCAATGCCCCAAATTACGCAGGCTGGCATCAAGAAACAACTGCAACAACAAATGGCACGAACAGGTCCACCGACCCACGGTGCCACAAGGAAAGGACAACATGAGGGGAGCAACCAGCTCAACCCAAAAACAACTCAAGGGAAGATGACTCCACCAGAAGGTCGCAACGATGCGCACCCCGGCAACACAACACCATAGTGGAGAACCACCACCCCGAGCAACTGACGAAAATCAGAGGAAGGAGACACGCACGAGTCTCTTCCACACGCGAGAGGCAAAACCACAACGCTAGATTGACACTTCCATACGAAGCACAGCCAGCCGAGCACCACGACACTCACCAGACCACCATCTGCGAGAGCACGCCGAGTGCAAGAACAAAGCAGACCATTCAAGCCACGGGGACACACAAGCCCCACCAGCACGGCCGAGAAACTTGGAAATGACTAACGAGACAAGCTGGCCAACGCAGCAACCAGACGCACAGCCATGGGTACGACACCTTGACCGACAACGCCCAAGCAGACTGTAACACAGACAGTCCAACCGTCAACAACGACAAGCTCATATCCACAGAGAGAGAGAGCAACAACAACCAAAACAACACAAAGCAGCCTTGAGGAGAACCTCCACCAAAAAGCTCCAAGAGCCGTCCTGGGAGAACCTCACCAGAACGCAGCCCAACCAAACGGCACACTTCGAACCACAGGGGCAACACAACGGTGGCCCGAAACAAACATGAAGCACTCCTGGGAAGAACCTCCACCAGAAGCGACAAAGGGCGATCCTGGGAAGAACCTTCACTAGAATGCACAACTCAAACGACCAAACAACACGGACCATTAGAGAGAACACTGCAGCGAGCAAAACTGCAGAGGCAATGCCAACCGGCCCTGGGAGAACCTCCACCAGAACCACCAAGGCACCGCTCTGGGAAAAACCCTCCAGAACGCTCCAGCCAAACCAACAGCACACCTCAGACTCTGAGGTAGCACGACAATAGCAGAAATGAGCGTGAAATAGTCCTGAGAGAAACACTCACCAGGACAACAACAAATAGTTCTGGGAAACCTCCACCAGAACACAGGGCAACCAAGCAATGCACCTCAACCTAGAGAGCAACGCAACAGCAACCAGAAACGAGCACAACACAGTTCTGGGGAAACCTCACTCCCGCCAGAACCAACAGAGAAGAACTCCGGGAGCACCTCACCAGAGCTCACAACCAACCAGTGCCAGGCTGACAACGACCACAAACAAGTGTCGCAACGCTCAACTAGCGGTGCAACATGGCACACAAAGCACCTGCTTAGCTCGGCGTCCCGAGCACAGCGCACAACGGCGCACAGGCACACGAGGCCAAACATGCAACAATGACAACACACACCCCAACAACAAAGGGTAGCCAATAAGGCAGAGACACCTTCCATCGGTTCCACGGGCAACAACGCAGCACCGGTGAAGGCCACACAACAAGCAAGCTGTCTCAGCCTTCGCGACGCACACACACTCAAATGTGCCGTAGACGACCAGGAGCACCGCACCTGGACTTGCCTGCAAGCATCCTCCATACGGAAAGACCACTGCCCGTGAGTCCACCACAACCCGCGCCACCACGGCACGAACACACCAAGCGACCACACTCGCCACGCATGTGACGCAGCAACAACTGCAACTCGCTGCAACGTGCACGCGAACCATGCAGGGAAACCGCACACCTGCAAAACATTTGAAAGCACAAGCCTAACACCAGTTGGACGGTGTCAGCAGCGCACTAGTACCTTCCTTTGGGACAACTATAGTTATTAAATCCTTACAAATCTCAGTGGACTCCTCGCTCTGATACCAACTGGAACAACCCGACCTCTCGGACCCCTCACCGGGGACCCCGAGGGTCGCGCCGCCACCCACGGATCCGAAGACCCGAAAGGGTTATATGAAAAAGTCTAGTGAGATATGTACTGAGTTCAAATAACTATAATAATCTGTACATTATACAAAAGGGTTGTAAAACGCGTCCCAAGCAAAAGCACAGGCACAAGAAGAAAGGTGCAGTCCTTAAGGGGCATACCCTGAGGACTTGCAAAACACAGCTCTCAGCTCACTCAGGCTACAAGAGCTCACAACGCTCGCTCTCACTGCTGTTGACAACACACGGCGCCACAGCTGCCTCTGCAACCCGTCCAACACCGAGCTCCCGTGATGACGAGCCCCTAGCTGAAAGAAGTAGGGGGGTGAGCCTCGCGAACAAGGCCTAGTAGGGATTACCAGTCCCTCACCGACCAGAGCAGCAGGAACTCCGAAAATAGGAAACTACACTAGAAAGCTGTAAAGCGAGTAACACCTACAGTAGGGTACTACTAAGAAGTGGAAGAGAACAGTGCAATGCCACGACCACCAACTGAGGTCGGACCACACACATGACTCCTGCAGAAACCAACGGAGTCGGGCACACAGCAGAAGCAACACTCGGCACACCTGCCGAGACCACGGAACAACCAAGTGAGAACGACGTCTCACCACAGGCATGGCCACCTCAGACCTCTACAAGGTCGAGGGCCCACAAGCAGAACCACCCCGGACCCCGGATACACCTTAAGGCCGGTGCCATCACAGGCTGGCACCTAAGAACGGGACCACCAAACTAAGAGAACACTGAAGCGAGAAACACCAGAAGCATGGGTCTGCACAAGGCTAGACCAACGACGCCCACGGAAACTAGGCACAGCCGGGCTATAACCGCCGTGCAAACTAGGGCAATGGATAACACTTAGAAACGTCGTGAGGAAAACGCCGTTACAACAATAGCAACCAAGCCACCACTGCTAGCAGCCAAGAGGGGGACCCGTAGTCCGCATGCTCTGCTCGCTAGCCTAGCTCCTGCCTCCGTCCCTGCGCAAGGGCGAGACAGAGCCGCCACAGAAACAAACAACACACGCAACACCGCAGCCTGGCCAAGCTGCGGCCTCACGCCTGACACCACTACGTGGCTCCAGAACCAACGCAGAGAGAGGCAGTGAGACAAGGGACTGTCTGGTCTGCGCCAGGAAAGCACTCCGAACCCCTCGGCATTCCAGACCTAGACAAGAGAGCTCTACAAACGACTCAATGCCGCTGTCCAAACCACATTTTCGCCTCAGCTCCAGTGTCCGCTCACGTGGGCTGCCAACTTGAGCACGCTCGTAGCCTGGATAACTCCCTTAACGGGCTCCCGAGGATGGGGGTCCCAGGAAACAGAGACAACCTCTGAACGGGACAAGCCCTCAAGTTCCGAGCACCGGACGAATAGGTGGGGCAGCACAACAAAACCACACCGAACTATTGGCTTGTAACACACGACAAGCCCGGTAAGCGAGAGGCACGCACGGACCCTCAGAAGGGTCATCGACCAAGCAAACACGCACAAGCGAGCCAAAACCTCGAAACACCACCGGACTGTATGGAAACCCGCCGCTCTGCTAATAATCGATTGACCGCCAGTCAATCGATTATTAGATAGACGCGACCCTCCTGGCACCGGTGCCAGGACACGGCCACGAAGGTGTCACCTTCGGTCACTAAACGGTGGGAGGCAACCTGCTGCGTTCTCTACCAGATGGTCCTAAGGGCAAAGCTTGCCCTGGAGCACACGCCGACACACAACCGGGCCACGGAAATACCCGAGGCAGCCACAGGCACTGTCGCACCCCCACAGGCCGTCGCGATACCATCGCGACGGGGAAGGGCACCTCGACACGAACCTTGATGCGACGGGGCAGCGCGTCGTGACAGGCACCCTGTTGCGACGGGAAACTAGGTCGTGACAGCGACCCTTATCGCGACCGCCAAGTGCGCCGTGATAAGGTCGCGCCCGACCGGGGCGACGCCTCTACTGATGTCACGACGCACCGTGCGGTCGCAACATCAGCAGGAAGGCAGACCGCCGGGATCCTCAATCCCGGGGCCGCCCACGAGCTACAAACAAGCACACACGGGGGAGGGGAGCATGGAGAAAGCTAGAAAGCTATTCTACAAACCACAAGGGCTCCAATCCACTCGGATTAGAGAGGGCACAAGAAATCCCTACCTCAAACGAAGAACCGAACCACGTAGTGCCCTTCTCGTCGGAATGAACACCTCCTCCTCGCTCCACGCACGCTCCACGATGTCGGGACACCACGCACGGCCCTCCTCCTCTCCTGAAACACACAAAGGGGAGAAGAGGAGAGGAAGAGGTCGCCGGAGGGAGAGGGAGAAGGGAAGAAGAAGAGAGAGGGCGAAGAGGTAGTCGGCCTGTGCCTTAAGCCCCCGGCACCCAAAACGCGATGGACCGCCCCGTCGCGTTAACAACCTTAACACGACGGGTCTACAGACAGCGACAAGAACGCGCCCCCCACGGGCGCCGCGACAACGCGACAGGCCGTACTGACACACCTACCACCGTGACAGGCGTCAGAAGACCGGACAGGGCAACACGACAAAACACTGTCGTGGCCCGTTGACCAGGCGTGATAGCAAGACGCGATGGAGAACCAGGGTGCGACCAACATGCGTCCCACAAGCTCACCGCGACACGGATGACTGTCGCGTCGGGCACCCCCGACGCGACACCAACGCATCACCCAGCCTGGACACGTCAGTGGCCAGTCATCCCACGACACCGGACGGAAGCTGGGAAACCGGGTCTTACACCTTCTCCCCTATAGGTATGTCCTAGGTTCAAGCTAAGGCAATGATCAACTAAAGAGGAAGTCTCCGAAAGGCACCTTGGATGAGGGCATCGCTTAAGCATGCCCAACCTCTGTTTAAGACACGTAAGAATCATTAATGAACTTTAAATGATGACTGAGTAATTGAAGGGTCTGAGTACCACATTTTTTCAATTAGAGCCGATCTCTTTCGTTCTGCGCATCTTTGTTTAGAAAGGACTACGCCGGGTTATAGCCTTATTTTAAAAGCAAAAAAAATAGAATACTTTAAAAAAAAAAATAGAATATTTAAAAATAAAAAATGAAATATTTCAAAACCCAATGAAATAGAATATTTCAAAACAAAAAAAAAAAGAATATTTCAAATCCAAAAATGAAATTAAAACCCAATGAAATAGAATATTTCAAAATAAAAAAAATAGAATATTTCAAAACAAAAAAAAGAATATTTCAAAATCCAAAAAATGAAATTAAAACCCAATGAAATAGAATATTTCAAAATATAAAAAAACAAAATATTTCAAAACCCAAAAAAAATGAAACATTTCAAAACCAAAAAATGGAATATTTCAAAATAAAAAAAAATAAACATTCTCAAAACCAAAAAAAAAAAAAAAACTTTCAAAATCCAAGAAAAAAAGTGAATATTCCAAAATCCAAAAAAATGAATATGTTGAAAACAAAAAAAATCACACTCCATTTGTATGAATGCATCAGATGCGTGCTCTTCTTTTAATTTCTTGTCAGCATCTGCCTGCTTGCATGTTGCATTTCAATTACGTCAATTCTTTATTTACGCCTTATTTAGTAAAGACTCTGCCCCTTGACAAAATCATGAAGCCTAGTTCACCTAATGTGCAAGGGGCTGAGTCAGAGTAGCTATTTAACTGGTTTGCTCAAGTGTTTTTTAGGCACAGTAAGGGAGAAGGCAAAGCACACATGCTATACATATATATCATGGCCAAAAGGGGGGCCAACCCTAAAGTACAATATATAAAGGTACCCCACCAGGTACACATCATCATGAAAAGCAAAAAAAAAAAAGGAAGAAGAGAAGTACAAGTCATGATAGGTGGCCTAGCTCTCGCCACCGCTCTCAGCTGGCCGGGGGTGTCGGCTACTCTCCACCTCGCCGGGGTCTACTGTCGTGCGAGGAGCTGCTGGCCTTATGGAGGCACGGGAGTTGGTGGACCTCTGGGCACCTTGCCTCTCTTGGACGTTCCTATGGTACTCAGAGGAAGTCACCTGGTAGCTTGCAGAGTACGCACTGGCACGCCCTGGCCTCTCTCACGGCATGCTCGCGGCCGCGTAGGTATCGATCCTCCGCCTCGCGTAGTAGACGCTCAGAGACGCCCAGGCTCATGCATGCCTCGAGGACCTGCTGGGAGAGATGCTCCTGCTCCTACTCCCACCGGCCGCGCTCGCGCTCGTGCTCCCTCTGCTCCATGGCCAGCGTGACTCGCAGCTCCGCAGCCTCACGAGGGAGGTCTGCATCGTGCTGAGAGACTTGAGTGCGCAGCTCGGAAAGCTGCTGCGTCAACTTCGTCACCTCAGCCCCGTCGAGCGCCGCCTAGGTGATGGCGCTCTGGAGCTCGCCAGACTGTACACAAGAAGACACATGTAAGTAAAAAACAATTCACTTTCATGTATGCAATTGATTTGCTTACCCATGCAGTAAGGTCGCGCTCTACTATCTTCGCATGAGCAACCACCGACACCAGCTGCTCCCGGGGAGAGGCTACCTCCGGGTCTGGAGCACTCCAACTCGCGGAGGCACTCGCGGTATCGGTGCACTCCACAGTGGTCTATGCCGTGCGCTGCACACATTGAAGATCAGGTCAGCACATGGTAAGGTAAGAAAGCAAAGGTATGATATTTCTAACTTACTAGAGTCGCTAGGGCCTCTCGAGCCTTTGCCAGCTGGGCCTCTGTACCCGCCAGCTGGTCACGGAGGGTGTCAATCAGGCCATCCCTGGCATCCTGCACATGCACACAATTGTTAAGTCAATCATGCATATCATAATGAACAAGTCAAGTTTAGAAGTGCATACCCTGGCCGGCCTCATGTAGAATCGGTCCCCGTAGACCTCCTGGTACCACTGGAGGTAGGCAAAACTGTCCGCTGCGTCGGACTCCACCAAGAACCCTCCACGCTACCAATCGGCATATTGGTCGGGGAAGTGCAGGTGCCAGTCCACCTTCTTGCCCTTCCCCCTCGTCCTCCGGCCGATACCCCTCGGCTCCACCTCGTCGGACGACACTTGGTGCAACCCGAGTGTCCTCATGGCGAGCCGAAGGCTGAGTGGCTCGATCTCGTTCAGGCAATGGATCCAAAGGTCACACCCGAAACGAGGTTGGCCACCCTCTACCCAAGGCTAGCTGTCATCTTTCATGCCCGCATAGGGCTGCCACACCACCTGCACACATGCATATGTCATGTCACATGTTACACATCATAAATAAATGCTTGAGTGAGAAAGATGAGGTAGAATACATACCAGGATTGCCGGGAACTCCCAAATGTCGCATCAGACGGTGTCGAGCTGCAGGGAGAAGGATGCCCCTATCACTACCAACAACCACCTCCGAGCCAAGGGGAGCACGTCGGGCCGTACATCCATGGCCCTCCCCAAGGGAATGTAGTAATAACTCCAAACCTGCATGCATGAATATATTGATTAGTTGACTAACAATTTAAATGCAGGAAAATTGAAGAAATTTTAAAGCAATATTTCTTACCTGGAGGAAGGGGGCGAATCTGCCCACCGTCGTCTCACGGACCGTGCCCCTGGAGAGGTCAGCAAAGGTGTGGGACAGGAAGGCTGCACCCCATGCATACTGCCCTACCCTCTCCAAGTCCTCGAGAATCTCTAGAAAGCAGCAGTGGATGCTGTTGTGTCCCTGGTTTTGATAATGTCATAAATGTCTAACACAAGTTATATGTATCACAGGAACACTAATAAAGCTAAAGTCAACTCATTTGCATCAACGGAAGAGTCACTAAAGTTCAATGATGCTCATAAGGTCGACTCTTTATAAAGGTTAGGTCGACACTCAATGCGGTTCCAATAGCGCTGACATTCAAGAGCATCAGATCTGGTCGACACTACTCGAAGAACAAGTCGACTCTAATTGTTATTCTGGCTAGCGCTGAAGGGGAGATATCAGGTAAGGTCAACACCAGATGTGGATCAGGTCGACAATAGTCAAATTCCAAGTGAGCCTTGTGAAAAGAAGTGTTGGCTGAGGTCGATTCCATTTATGGATGAGGTCGACTCTACTAGTCTATCAGGTCGACTCTGAAGGAAGGTCAGGTCGGCTCTATCAGCAGATAAGGTCGACACTATGATGCTTTAAGGTTGACTCTACATCACAGTCAGTCAGTCAGAATCAAAGTTATTTGGATGAGGTCGACTCTGGAGGGCATAGAGTCGACTCTATTGTAGATTTTACATTGATCCAAGTTAAGTCTCATGGATGTGCGTCGACTCTATAATCTGGATGTGTTGACTCTATGACACTTATTCTACAGAGGCATAAAGAATCTGCCAGCACATAAGTGATGGGCACGTGACCCAAGGTCCAACGATTGGGAATTCGGGTACACGTCACATGGTTCTGGAAGATACCACCTTTTGGTGGCAAAAGGATCTCCCATGTTTTTGGGATTCTGTTGAGCAGCCCACTGAAAAGATTCCGTGAATCAGATCAAAAGAGGCGAGTCGTCCTGTATAGTTGGGTTTCGTGCACATAGGGAAAAGTGTAGTGATCTGAGACTGGGATATGTGCAGAGAGCAAGAGTTTGAGTTCAGGGAGAGCAGCCGACTTTGGAATAGTCATCTGATCAAGAGGAGAGGTCACTGGATCATGCCTTTTTCCAATATGAAGACCTGCTGCTGATCAACTGGAACAGAGGATCAGAATTCATCTCAGATTCAGAGCCAATTGATCCGTGTGCTACAACCAGAAGATGAATTCGATGAACTCAAGCATGAAGAAGTTGCAATTGGAGCTCAAGGAGTTTTATGACCAGTTCTAACTCCGGAGCAGAGCATTTGACATTTCTGAACTTCTTCAGACTTCTGTTTAGTTTGCTTTTCTTAATTTCTTCAAGTTATCACTCTGATTCGCTGTCTACTTCGGTTGGAGAAGGCCGAGTTGATCCTACACTTGCTATGTTTGGATCGTGAGATTTGGGTCAAATCTTGAAGCTGTGAATCAGCGGATTGTTGAAGTTGTGTATCAGGGATTTTCTAGAAGCTATGAATCAGCGGTTGTGTAAGAGTCTCACACGTTTGATATCATAGTGAAGCCTCACTTGTTTAGTGAGGGGTGGATGTAGGTCTCCACACTGGAGCCGAACCACCTTAAAAATATTGCTTCCACTTGTGTGGTTTGTTGTTCTGTGCTTAGATTGCCTTTATCAGATCAGATCCTAATTTCAATGTTTTAATTTTCTAATTGGATTTTAAATTGGTTGATATCTATTCACCCCCCCTCTAGATATTCCTTCTACACTCAACACGTGGTATCAGAGCTAGGCTCTCCAATTCATTTGGTTTTACAACCAGGAGAGAACTATGTAATATGGAGTTTAGAGGTTATATTGCTGAAGGTCATTTTGTGAATAGACCCCCTTACTTTGATGGTACTAACTATGCATACTGGAAAACTCGTATGCAATGGACTTTACGAGCTGTCTAAGGATG
This sequence comes from Colocasia esculenta, assembly GCA_014218235.1. Classification (NCBI taxonomy): domain Eukaryota; kingdom Viridiplantae; phylum Streptophyta; class Magnoliopsida; order Alismatales; family Araceae; genus Colocasia; species Colocasia esculenta. The sequence continues at coordinate 45,996,650 of CM024761.1, read as the reverse complement.
AAGAGAAGTGGACTCAAGAGGAGATTAAGAAGTCAAATGCAAATTGGAGTGTGATGAACATCATGCAATGCTCACTCCATCCAACAGAGTTCTCAAGGGTATCATCATGCTCAAGTGCTAAAGAAATATGCAATCGCCTTATGGTGATATATGAAGGTACGTCAGAGGTAAAAGAAACAAAAGCAAACATGCTAGTTTCGGAATATGAAGCATTTAAAATGAAGCATGATGAAATGATTTCTGAAATGCATGGAAGATTAACTCTGTTAACAAATAACTTAAAGAATCTAGGGAAAATTTATACAGAAAAAAAACTTGTTAGGAAAATCCTTAGATCTTTAACTCCTATTTGGCACACCAAAGCTGTAGAAATTGAAGAATCTAGAAATTTGTCCACAACTACTATTGATGAGTTAATCGGTTCATTAATGACTTATGAGTTGGGATTGAAAAGAAGTAAAGAAGATGTTAAGAAGAAGAAGCCACTTGCTCTTAAGGCAAGTCCCAGTCCTAAGGAGGCTACTGAAGAAAGCGAGTCATCCACTTCTGAAGATGATTCAGGTGAGTTTGCTTTAATTACAAGAAAATTCAGAAAATTCCTGAGGAAAGAAGGTAGGGGTTTTCTGAATGAGAAACCACAGTCAAATAATTTCTCAAAACCCAAACAGAATATGACTAAGAAATCTGACAGAATAGTTTGCTATAATTGTAGGAAACTGGGACATGTAAAATCTGAATGTCCTGAATCTCTAAAGAAAGCACAACAAAAATGGACGAAGAATAAACAAAAAGCTATGGTTAGGACATGGAGCGGGGAAGAAGATGATGAAGATGAAGAAAGCTCTGAAGCTGAGGAAACACAATAAAAAATCTGTCTGAAGGCCAGAGGAGAAGAAGTAGATGAAGAAGAGGTAAATTCTCCTTTCAAAGATTTTTCCCTAAATGATTGGGAGCTTGTATACTTTGAATTTCTAGACCAATACGATGAGCTTAAAAAGGAAAATAAAATGCTTAAAAGAAAAATAAACCATTTTGCTCATGATACTTCAGTGGAAGAGAAAGAAAAAGAACTGATTCGAGAAATCAATGTTCTAAAAGAAACTGTTAGTGAATTGAAAGTCAAAAATACTGAAAATGTGGTTGAGATAGCTCTTGCTGTTGAAAAGAATGTTGCTCTAAATAGTGTTAACACTGAAATGAGAAAAGAACTTGAAACTCTTCAAAAAGAGGTGACTAGACGACAAGAAGCATTGGAGAAATTTGTGAGTGGTAAGAATAACCTTGAAGACTTGGTTGGAAGAAAAGTTAACTTTAACAAAGAAGGGTTAGGCTTTAATCCTTCAAAGAAGAAAGAAATAGGGTTGAAAACCATCACATTTATCTCTTCAACAAATTCAGACACTTCTACTTCAAGAAAACAAGTTAATGGAAAGAACATTCAAAAAATTAAGAAAAGAGAAACAGTAAAAAATTCTGAAATTGGAAAGTTAAACAAAAAGAATAAAACAGGTGTTGGAATCAAACCTATGCCACAGAGGAACAAAAATTGGAAGTCACCTGATTGGGTAGGCCAACGCTATGTTTATGATAGGTCGACACATTCACACACTAGACCACATAATATGGTATGGTGGACTCATGATAGGACAATACCTTCACATGTCTAGTCACAGAACAAATGGACACGTGGTAGGTCAACACCTACTTACACAAATTCACAAAATATGTCTAAGTGGAGTCATGTAGGTCGACACTATCCCTACAGAGTGTCGACATACTTCTATGATTTTGCTAAATTTGATCAATCTAGATATCCTAAAAGGTTTAGCAATCAGAACAATTTTTGGTTTCATCCAAGAAACACTGGTGGGAAGTATGAAAGAAAAATCATGAAACTAAAAAAAATAATGTTTCAAAAATTCCTAAAGATAACAAAAAAAAATAAAAACCAACATGAGATCAGGAACATAATCAAACCCACAGTGAGAGGAAAGCCTAGATTTTGAAAAATCTATTTTCTTATGTGCTTGATATGGGTGATGTGAAGGGACCCAAATGTACTTGGGTTCCAAAGAGTTTTCTTTGATTGTTTTTGCAGGTATGTCTTACAGCCAAGAACAACAAGTGGTACCTTGATAGTAGTTGTTCAAGACATATGACTGGAGATAAAGATAAATTCTGTCTTCTGTCTGAAAAGAAACATGTTACTTTCAGTGGAAATAACAAAGGTAAGATTGTCGGTTCAGGAAAGGTAGGTAGAAATCCTTCTAATTCAATTGATGATGTACTCTTGGTGGAAGGATTATAGTACAACCATTTGAGTATAAGCCAACTATGTGACAAGGGTCACAAGGTAATCTTTGACTCCTTTGGTTGTACAATTTTTGAACCGAATTCAAATTGTGTGAAGTTTTCTGGAAAAGGAATTAACAATGTTTACATGGTTGATCTGGATGAACTTGAAAACACCAATTTATGTTTAACTGCCAATAAAAATGATCTTACATGTTTATGGCATCGTAGACTAGGTCATTGTCACTCCCCGATATTTAGCAGCGGAATAAATACCTCGATGCGTAAATGATACAAATAGACGTATCACAGTTGATTAGCACAGAGTCATAATCAAACATAACTACACATTTGAGACCATGATATTGTCAACAAAAGTACTCTTTATTTCATTTCCATTCAACTAATTGAAAACCTTACATCAAAGGAACCGACTAAAGGGTCCATTATTCAAATGAAAATGTTTCACTATTACACAGACTACTCAAATATCTATTCCTAATACTTCATCTCCTCATATGACGGGTGCTCATCACTCTTGTCCTGCCCCATCGGGTTCCACGATATCCTCATCACTACTTGAAATGAACAGGATGATAGGATGAGCGAACTAGCTCAGTAAGATTTACATCCCAATGTGCGGGCACTAATATACATGATTAACATTTTAAATGGGCAGGATAAGAACATGAACATGATGATAATGCATGCTTTCTAACAATTCAAATAGCCAAAGAGAACGAATATCATATCAAATCAAATATCGAATTTCATATACAATGGATAGGTAATTCAAGAATAGAATCATATCAAAAGGATTGGCCATATTCACACGGATATCACGTATTCACGTGATCAAACGGATCATATCAAGCTTGTAAGGCCCTCAAATTTTGTTGCATTATTGTATTGCATGTAAATAATTCATGTTGTGTATGTACGTATGTAAATATCTACATAAGTACTAGTTAGTATACTATTGCATGCATGTGTATGAATTAGATGTAAATAATGTACCAAGGATATGATGGTTGTGTGTGTGCGTAATAGTATACATATGACATATATAGGTATAAGGTGTACATGGTTCTGCATGTTTTAGAGTTCTGGCCGAAGGCCAGATTGGCGTCAATATCAACAGACGTCGATGTGGTGTCGGCGTCAACCATATGGACGCCAACACTAACCCCAGCGTCCAGTGATGTGGACGCCAACTTCTCTGACCTGCATGCGTTGCAGACCCCGAAATTCCGGGGGCAAGCAAGCCCAGCCATTGGGGAGATGTCCCCAACGGCTATCAGGCCATCCCATCACCCCTCCGGGATATCCCAAACCCCTTCTCCTATAAACAAAACTCCTTCTGCACCAGAAGAGCTCTCTTTGGCTCTTTGCAAAGAGGAGAGAAAACCCTAGCAAGCTGTGAGGAAGACTGGACTTTGGAGGCTTCAATTCGACGATTTGGAGCCTCAACCGGCATTCTATTGCAACTGGAGGCTAGAGGGGACCAAGGAGAAGGCTTCCCCGCCACTGGTTTAGCTTCTGCATCGACCTAGAGACCGGAGGAGAGCTTTTGTGGAGGCTTCTTGGGACTGCCCAAGGAGGGCTTCACCGCCATTTTAATCCCTTTGAAGAATTGTTTAGAGGCAAGTAACCTATACATATCGTCCCTGTAGTTGTCTAGTAGGTTTTTCTCATTTTTACACATTTTACCTCGTGTCCTAGATCCCCCATTCTCCTTGTTGTTTGGAGTTCGGTCTGTGTTTCTGCACAGACAGGAACTTGGCGTCAATGCATTGACGCCAAGATCTCCAGTGAACGTCCGGCGATCTTGCCGTCCATCTCTTGAACGGCCAGACACTGCCGCCAAGTTCTTCAGTGCAGAACAGTGAACTGTTCTGCCTTAAATAATTATTTTCCAGACTTTGACGCATGAGGATATAGTGTAAATTTTATATGTTATGTAAAATAACTAATGTGATGTGTGTGGAAATTTCTGTGATTTTCTGTGGATGGCATGAATTGTTGGATTTATCGAAATGCATGTTGGGAAAAAGGGTTACGCATGATTACTTACTGTCTATATGATTTCGAAGGAATTAATTGCCCTAGATTTTTCTACCCCATGTGTACATGTGTCAGTTTATACCCTGTGAATTTGAGAAATTATCCATGTTCATATGATTTATTGTAATTACTGCAATGGAAATAGAAAGTATGTGTAGGATTTCTAAAAATTCACAGTAAATGGTATGTCGTGAAATAAATTCGGGAAAAATTTCTATGACAACATATGTGATAAATTCAGATCTTTAAATTGCCAATCTGAGAATTTAGGTTATGTCCAATGACAAGTTGAATTATGAATGACGTGCGACTGAATGTTTTAATTTCTGTAAATGCGATATGAGTCAGGAAAATGTGAAATTTTGCATGTGGAATCATAAACCTCATATCAGCATGTGGTTAAATTTTCAAGTCGTTTGGTCAACTGTATAGTCAAATGTGAAATTTTCCATGCAAGAAATGTGAACCATAAGGCATGCTAATGTGGAAAAAAATGTGACATGTGTGTATGATCTGATTGTGCAAAATTCTGAACAGGAAATCCCTGTTAACTGTAGAATCATGTTAGGAAAACAGAGCCCTTGTGTGAGTGAGAAAATGAATGAGAGGCAAGTGTCATGTGTAAAGATATGTGTTAAAAATCGGTAAATGTGTAAAGTGTGCCAAGTGTGACACTGCTTCCATAGAGGGCAGTGGAACCGTATCAGGGAAAAGTCCCCCTGAGAAGGTTCAATGTGTTGTGATCCTAAGGGCATTAGGATGAAATCCTGGAGGTGGACAAGTACCACTGGTTAGGGTGGAGACTTGTTCTCCCGGTCTGCGCAGTCCAAGAGTCGTCACTGTATTGCCTAGGTGACGTCTATGTGTATGTGATGTGATGTGTCCTTCTTATGGTGGTTTGGACTATGTGTCACGGCACTAAAGTGTAAAATGTGAATGTGATTGTGATCATATGCAAATTGTGTAGTGTGAACAATGTGTAAATGTGCAATGTGTAAAGTGTGAAATATGTGAATGAGAAATTGTGTAAAAATGTGAAATCAAAATGTGAGGATGTGAAATTGAAATCCATGATATGATGATCTGAAATCATGTTAGAATAGCAACATAAACGTGGTCATGATTTTGTGCTATATGTGTACAATGCGTAGAACCCATGCTAGGGACAATCCTTATTTATGTGTGAACCATTCCATGTGTGTATGCCCTCACGTTGTGGTTTGAATGAGAACATAGCTTTAATGTGTTAGATTGTAAAGCGCTAAACCACATCAAAACAGCAAGCTTAAAGCATGTGAAATGGTCATGTGCATGTATAAGAATAAGTAGTAACCATGTTAGAAGTGTTTTCTTTCATGTATGTAAGCTAGTCTTGCTAAATTGCTTTCATGTTTTAGTTTAATTGAAAGTAGAATTTCCATGTGTAGGAATGATTAGAGAGCATGTGATAGGAGGTTTTGATTTAGGAAATCTGAAAGCATGAATTATGTGTTTCATTAATAGAATTACCATGATAGGTTGTTAATTTCAAGGATAAGCATGCTACATGTTGTGTCTTGTGAATGTGTATATAAAACCTGCTATGACATGTACATGTATGGTATGTGTAGAGTTATTTGCTGAGTCTTTTAGACTCATTACTTGCTTCGGCGTACAGGTGTAGTAGGTGACACACCTTTGGAGGAGACCGTGGAAAGCGACTCCGAGCGCGGGGAGTAGCTAGTTGGTGGAGCTTAGTTGTGACATTTTGGCATTTTGATGTATGTAATTGAAACATTGTATTAGCACTATCATGGAAAGAAATGTTTAAGTGTGGACAATCATGTATTTGATTTTCAGCAATTTAATTATGTGGACTTTTAATTCTTTAAATGTTATCGAATCATGTATGTTAAATGTGGATGATGAATGAAATGAAGACAGTGGTTCTTTTACTTCCGCTACTCTGTTCTTATATTCACGTGTATCTCAGCTGAATGTTATTGTTGGGTAAATGTCCCACTGTGATGACGCTCGCTATACCGACGTGGGTTGGTATAACCGTACCGGTATAATGAGGGTCGTCGCAGAGATTGGTATCAGAGCAACCGGTTGAGATTGCACATGAATATACCTAAGTCATCATCCCCATTACATGCTAAGTCTACATAGGTATGTCCACATGTGTAGAATTGATTAATAACGAATGAAAAATAGATAAGAAAATGGTTAGAAAACTTAGTAACCTAGCTAATGGTGGCTGGAATTTATTACAGCCATGGCTTCGAGAGGTAGGCGTGGCGGAGCGCCGGCCCGTGAGGACGAGCCGAGACGTGACGAGCGGGCGGAGCAGCAGGCCCCGGCACCACAAGGTCCTGTACTTCCCCCACCGCCACCTGTGGATTATGGAGTATTCATGCAAGGTCTGGTGCAAGCCATGCAGACGCAGGCTCATACCCAGGCAGCACTCCAGGCTCAGTTGGAGGCTCAGGTTAGACTAATAAAATGAATTATTATCTATTTTATTTGATTGTGCGATATTATGTTGATTGTGTATTGCTTGCTTTGTACTGTAGCAGGCTCAGGTACCAGCTCAGGACCATGGTGGACCTTCTACCATGGAAAGATTCAAGAGGATGCTGCCACCCTCTTTTAAGGGGGAGAGCGACCCATTGTTGGCTGAAAGCTGGATGAGGGAGATAGAAAAGATCTTCCGAGCCATCAGGTGTGCAGATGAGGATAAGGTTACATTAGCCACCTACATGCTACAGGTATGCCTTAGTTATATGCTTGTATGTTTTGTTAAGTTAGATTTGTTTAGATGGTGCTTATGAGCGGTGTACTGCAGGAAAGAGCTGATGTATGGTGGGCTTCATTGCTGCGTACCCGGTTTGAGGACGGAGCTATCGATGTTGCTTGGGACGAGTTCGTGAGGCTCTTTCGGGCCAAGTTCGTCCCCGAGCATGTGCAAGATCGGATGGAGCAAGAATTCCTATCTTTGGCTTAAGGATCCATGACCGTGCTAGAATATGAGGCAAGATTTTTTGAACTCTCTAAATATGCACCTCATATCGTGGCAGACGAGCGCAGGAAAACAAAGAAGTTCGTGATGGGACTCCAGCCATCACTGCGGACGAGACTCATGGCATTTGACCACCGCACGTTGGACGAGGCCCTTAGTGCTTCTTGTAGGCAGGAGGGAGAGATGGAGCAATACCTTGAAGAAAAGAAAGCTTCGCAGAAGAGGCCAGCAGCGACATTCCAACGGCAAGACAAGAAGAAAGCGGTGTACCCGACCCAGCAACGATCAGTGGCAGTCGGCAGTTCTCAGGTACCCTCTGTACGTTCCCCTGGTGTGAAGAAAGAGTGTCCCCACTGTGGGAAGACACATGGTGGTACCGAATGTTGGATGATTACGGGCAAGTGCTTGAAGTGCGGAAGCAGCGACCACAAGATCAAGGATTGCCCAAGACTTCAGCAGGGAGTCCAGCGCGGAGCGCCAGCCCCAGCAGCAGTAGCGGCAGCGGCGCCAGCTACAGGAAGACCAGGAAGGCCTCGAGCCCCAGCCCGAGTGTTTGCTCTAGCTCGCGAGGACGCCGAGCAGGCGGAGCATGTCACCGAAGGTACGGTTTTACTTTTAGGTGTGCACGCTTAGGTTTTGTTTGATACGGGTGCTACTCACTCGTTCATTTTCGAGCGGTTCGCTAGGCAGTTAGCCCTAGAGTCAGGTGGAGTCTGAGGATTTAGAGGTCCCTTTGTCTGTGCACACCCCTGCGGGTACGGTATCGACTAGGAAGTGCATCCCGTCGTTACCTGTGTGCATTGAGGATAGAATCCTAGATGGGTGTTTCTTCTTCCTAAAGATGGACTATGATGCTATTCTTAGTCTGGATTGGCTAGAGGAGCACTATGCGTTAGTGGATTGTCGTCGGAAGAGGATTGTTTTCCGCATTCTTGGTGAGGATGAGTTCTCTCATCCCTTGCCAAGGAACTTGGCGGGAAAGATGGTCATCTCTGCCATGAAGGCGATGCGCATGGTAAACAAGGGTTGTGGCGCTTTTCTTGCCAGCGTGGTACTAGTGCCAGAGGCTGATGAGTCACCTACTCTTTCGGTGATTGAGGTAGTGCAGGATTTTCCAGACGTCTTTCCTGATGACTTGACTGGATTGCCACCGGATAGAGAGATAGAGTTTAACATAGAGTTGCTTCCGGGCACCTCTCCTATCTCGAAGGCTCCATATCGGATGGCACCTGCGGAGTTAGCCAAGTTGAGGAGGCAGTTGCAAGAGTTGCTTGATAAGGGATTTATTCGCCCTAGTGTTTCCCCTTGGGGCGCACCTGTATTGTTCGTTAAGAAGAAAGACAGGTCACTTAGGTTATGCATCGACTACAGGAAGCTGAACCAAGTGACTGTGAAGAACAGGTATCCCTTACCTCGTATTGATGATTTGTTTGACCAGTTGCGAGATGCATCAGTCTTTTCTAAGATTGATTTGCGATCTGGTTATCATCAGTTGAGGATTCGGAGTGAGGATGTGTCCAAGACGGCGTTTAGAACCCGTTATGGACATTATGAGTTTTTGGTCCTTCCTTTCGGATTGACCAATGCCCCTGCAGCGTTCATGGATCTCATGAACAGGGTGTTTAGGCCTTATCTAGATAGCTTTGTCGTAGTGTTTATTGATGATGTGCTGGTTTACTCTCCGGACGAGGCCACACACCGTCAGCATTTGAGGATAGTGTTAGAGGTTCTTCGTGAGCACAAGCTGTATGCTAAGTTCAGCAAGTGCGATTTTTGGTTGCGCGAGGTTCATTTCCTCGGGCATGTTATCTCCGGTGCTGGTGTTGCAGTGGATCCAGCAAAGGTCCAGGCAGTTATGGATTGGGAGGTTCCCAAGACCCCTTCGGAGATTCGTAGTTTTATTGGTTTAGCTGGTTACTATCGGCGATTTATTGAGGGATTTTCATCCATCGCCGCCCCTTTGACTCAGCTTACCAGAAAGGGAGTGAAGTTTGTTTGGTCCGAGAAGTGTGAGAGTAGTTTTCAATTGCTGAAGACTAAGCTCACGACAGCCCGGTGTTAGTCTTACCGAGCGGTGTAGAGGGTTTTGCTATCTACACGGATGCGTCTCGGATTGGGTTAGGCTGTGTGCTAATGCAGCAGGAAAGGGTAGTGGCTTATGCTTCTCGTCAGTTGAAGGAGCATGAGAAGAACTATCCGACTCATGACTTGGAGCTCGCAGCAGTGGTTCATGCACTAAAGATCTGGAGGCACTATCTTTATGGTGTCAGATTTGAGGTGTTTACCGACCACAAGAGCTTGAAGTATCTTTTCTCCCAAAAGGAACTAAACCTGAGGCAGAGAAGATGGATTGAGTTCTTGAAGGACTATGACTTCGACCTTCAGTATCACCCTGGGAAGGCGAATGTCGTAGCGGATGCTCTGAGTAGAAAGAGGCCATCTCTCCAGCAGGATTGGAAGATGTTGGAAGATGCGGCTTGCGCGTTGACTGAGTTAGAGCCATCGCTATGCCAGGCTTTTGTAGCTCAGTTATCTCTTAGGTCCTCGGTTTTGGATGAGGTGATCGAGCAACAGAAAGCCGACCCTAGACTCTTAGAGTTAGTGGGCAAGGCAGGCATTGCTCGTGATGAGGACGGTGTGATTAGATTTCAGCACCGTGTTTGTGTCCCTGATTTAGTAGATGTCCGTGAGCATGTGTTAGCGGAGGCTCATAGATCGCGATTCTCTATTCATCCGGGTAACACTAAGATGTATCAGGATCTGAAGAGATCATTTTGGTGGTCCGGTATGAAGAGGGATGTAGCGGATTATGTATCCCGGTGTTTAGTATGCCAGCAAGTGAAGGCCGAGCGACAGCGACCATCCGGCCTTATGCAAAGGATGGACATCCCAGTGTGGAAGTGGGAAGCTGTCACTATGGACTTTGTTTGGGTTTGCCTCGATCTAGAAGGGGCAATGACTCGATTTGGGTAGTTGTAGATAGATTCTCGAAGACTGCTCATTTCTTACCTATGAAGAAGAAGCAGTCAGTAGAGAGTTTAGCTAGATTGTATGTTAGTGGTATCATTAGATTGCATGGTGTGCCGAAGTCGATCATTTCGGATCGAGATCCGAGATTCACTTCGAGGTTGTGGAAGGGTCTTCAGGATGCTTTAGGTTCGGAGCTGAAGCTCAGTTCGGCGTTTCATCCCCAGACTGATGGACAGTCCGAAAGGACTATCCAGACGCTCGAGGATATGTTGAGAGCGTGTGTGCTGGATTGGAAGGATGATTGGGAGCGTCATCTACCTCTTGTGGAGTTCGCATACAACAACAGCTTTCATGCGAGTATTGGTATGGCTCCATTCGAGGCGTTGTATGGTAGGCCCTGCAGATCTCCTTTATGTTGGGAGGAGACTGGTGATAGGCAGTTGATCGGACCGGAGTTAGTTCAGGAAACTTCGGATAAGATCCAGCTGATCAGGAAGAGGCTTGTTGCGGCACAGGATAGGCAGAAGAGTTATGCCGACAACAGGAGAAAGGATCTTGAGTTCGAGGTGGGTGATCATGTCTTCTTGAAGATATCGCCTACTCGAGGAGTCGTCAGATTTGGCAGGCATAGTAAGTTGAGCCCTAGGTTCATTGGCCCATATGAGATTCTCAGACGTTTGGGCAGCGTGGCGTATGAGCTAGCATTACCCCCATCTTTGGCTAGTGTTCATCCCGTTTTCCACGTTTCGATGCTCAGGAAGTATGTCCGAGATCCGTCTCATGTGATTAGTCATGAGCCAGTGGAGATTCAGCCAGATCTGTCGTATGTCGAGCAACCAGTAGCTATTCTTGACCGGAAGGTTCAGCATCTCCGGAACAAGAGTATTGCGTCGGTGAAAGTTCTCTGGCGGAACTTCTCACGAGAGGAGGCCACTTGGGAGCTTGAGGATGCGATGAAGAAAAGTATCCCCTTTTGTTTGAGTAGCGTCGTTCTAACTTCGAGGACGAAGTTTCTTTTAAGGGGGAGAGGGTGTAAGGCCCTCAAATTTTGTTGCATTATTGTATTGCATGTAAATAATTCATGTTGTGTATGTACGTATGTAAATATCTACGTAAGTACTAGTTAGTATACTATTGCATGCATGTGTATGAATTAGATGTAAATAATGTACGAAGGATATGATGGTTGTGTGTGTGCGTAATAGTATACATATGACATATATAGGTATAAGGTGTACATGGTTCTGCATGTTTTAGAGTTCTGGCCGAAGGCCAGATTGGCGTCAATATCAACAGACGTCGATGTGGTGTCGGCGTCAACCATATGGACGCCAACACTAACCCCAGCGTCCAGCGATGTGGACGCCAACTTCTCTGACCTGCATGCGTTGCAGACCCCGAAATTCTGGGGGCAAGCAAGCCCAGCCATTGGGGAGATGTCCCCAACGGCTATCAGGCCATCCCATCACCCCTCCGGTATATCCCAAACCCCTTCTCCTATAAACAAAACTCCTTCTGCACCAGAAGATCTCTCTTTGGCTCTTTGCAAAGAGGAGAGAAAACCCTAGCAAGCTGTGAGGAAGACTGGACTTTGAAGGCTTCAATTCGACGATTTGGAGCCTCAACCGACATTCTATTGCAACTGGAGGCTAGAGGGGACCAAGGAGAAGGCTTCCCCGCCACTGGTTTAGCTTTTGCATCGACCTAGAGACCGGAGGAGAGCTTTTGTGGAGGCTTCTTGGGACTGCCCAAGGAGGGCTTCACCGCCATTTTAATCCCTTTGAAGAATTGTTTAGAGGCAAGTAACCTATACATATCGTCCCTGTAGTTGTTTAGCAGGTTTTTCTCATTTTTACACATTTTACCTCGTGTCCTAGATCCCCCATTCTCCTTATTGTTTGGAGTTCGGTCTGTGTTTCAGCACAGACAGGAACTTGGCGTTAATGGATTGACGCCAAGATCTCCAGTGAACGTCCAGCGATCTTGCCGTCCATCTCTTGAACGGCCAGACACTGCCGCCAAGTTCTTCAGTGCAGAACAGTGAACTGTTCTGCCTTAAATAATTATTTTCCAGACTTTGACGCATGAGGATATAGTGTAAATTTTATATGTTATGTAAAATAACTAATGTGATGTGTGTGGAAATTTCTGTGATTTTCTGTGGATGGCATGAATTGTTGGATTTATCGAAATGCATGTTGGGAAAAAGGGTTACGCATGATTACTTACTGTCTATATGATTTCGGAGGAATTAATTGCCCTGGATTTTTCTACCCCATGTGTACATGTGTCAGTTTATACCCTGTGAATTTGAGAAATTATCCATGTTCATATGATTTATTGTAATTACTGCAATGGAAATAGAAAGTATGAGTAGGATTTCTAAAAATTCACAGTAAATGGTATGTCGTGAAATAAATTCGGGAAAAATTTCTATGACAACATATGTGATAAATTCAGATCTGTAAATTGCCAATCTGAGAATTTAGGTTATGTCCCATGACAAGTTGAATTATGAATGACGTGTGACTGAATGTTTTAATTTCTGTAAATGCGATATGAGTCAAGAAAATGTGAAATTTCTCATGTGGAATCATAAACCTGATATCAGCATGTGGTTAAATTTTCAAGTCGTTTGGACAACTGTATAGTGAAATGTGAATTTTTCCATGCAAGAAATGTGAACCATAAGGCATGCTAATGTGGAAAAAAATGTGACATGTGTGTATGATCTGATTGTGCAAAATTCTGAACAGGAAATCCCTGTTAACTGTAGAATCATGTTAGGAAAACAGAGCCCTTGTGTGATTGAGAAAATGAATGAGAGGCAAGTGTCATGTGTAAAGATATGTTTTAAAAATCGGTAAATGTGTAAAGTGTGCCAAGTGTAACACTGCTTCCATAGAGGGCAGTGAAACCGTATCAGGGAAAAGTCCCCCTGAGAAGGTTCAATGTGTTGTGATCCTAAGGGCATTAGGATGAAATCCTGGAGGTGGACAAGTACCACTGGTTAGGGTGGAGACTTGTTCTCCCGGTCTGCGTAGTCCAAGAGTCGTCACTGTATTGCCTAGGTGACGTCTATGTGTATGTGATGTGATGTGTCCTTCTTATGGTGGTTTGGACTATGTGTCACGGCACTAAAGTGTAAAATGTGAATGTGATTGTGATCATATGCAAATTGTGTAGTGTGAACAATGTGTAAATGTGCAATGTGTAAAGTGTGAAATATGTGAATGAGAAATTTTGTAAAAATGTGAAATCAAAATGTGAGGATGTGAAATTGAAATCCATGATATGATGATCTGAAATCATGTTAGAATAGCAACATAAACGTGGTCATGATTTTGTGCTATATGTGTACAATGCGTAGAACCCATGCTAGGGACAATCCTCATTTATGTGTGAACCATTCCATGTGTGTATGCCCTCACGTTGTGGTTTGAATGAGAACATAGCTTTAATGTGTTAGATTGTAAAGCGCTAAACCACATCAAAACAGCAAGCTTAAAGCATGTGAAATGGTCATGTGCATGTATAGGAATAAGTAGTAACCATGTTAGAAGTGTTTTCTTTCATGTATGTAAGGTAGTCTTGCTAAATTGCTTTCATGTTTTAGTTTAATTGAAAGTAGAATTTCCATGTGTAGGAATGATTAGAGAGCATGTGATAGGAGGTTTTGATTTAGGAAATCTGAAAGCATGAATTATGTGTTTCATTAATAGAATTACCATGATAGGTTGTTAATTTCAAGGATAAGCATGCTACATGTTGTGTCTTGTGAATGTGTATACAAAACCTGCTAAGACATGTACATGTATGGTATGTGTAGAGTTATTTGTTGAGTCTTTTAGACTCATTAATTGCTTCGGCGTACAGGTGTAGTAGGTGACACACCTTTGGAGGAGACTGTGGAAAGCGACTCTGAGCGCGGGGAGTAGCTAGTTGGTGGAGCTTAGTTGTGACATTTTGGCATTTTGATGTATGTAATTGAAACATTGTATTAGCACTATCATGGAATGAAATGTTTAAGTGTGGACAATCATGTATTTGATTTTCAGCAATTTAATTATGTGGACTTTTAATTCTTTAAATGTTATCGAATCATGTATGTTAAATGTGGATGACGAATGAAATGAAGACAGTGGTTCTTTTACTTCCGCTACTCTGTTCTTATATTCACGTGTATCTCAGCTGAATGTTATTGTTGGGTAAATGTCCCACTGTGATGACGCTCGCTATACCGACGTGGGTTGGTATAACCGTACCGGTATAATGAGGGTCGTCGCAAAACTTATCACATCATATCAAACGAAGGCACATTCACACAAATCTTGCACACATGTCAGTGCCATGCCAAGCACCACAAGTCCTTACTCCCGCGGTTATAAGTACGTTGGGGCGCTCCTCCCCAGGACCAGACAGGGCCTCTATTGCACAAGCATTAGTAGAGTCAAGGTAAGACAATGGCCCAAGAGATCAATTGGACATCGTAACGACATATCTTATGTTCAAAATTCATTTATGTCTTAACAAAAGGATGACTAATGACAGATCATACACGGTACAAGTGCTCTCTATCTCCAGGGTACTTCATGGTACAACCAGTCGTTCTCTATGAGGGAATCCATAGAGTACGGAGACCTATGGAGGTCTTAGGAAAAAGATCACTAGTCTGTCAATACGGAATGACCGACAGAGAGCTCCCAATTCCCCAAGAAGGGTGTGCCTAATCAAGCAATTGTGTAAGTGACATGTCATGGATCTTTCCTACACATGTATGCAATTAATGAACAAATAATTGAAACATCGGAAAGCATATAACTAAGGAAAACTCACATGCAATCATGATAGAAAACTTAACTAACAAGTCCACGCTAACATGTATTCGTCCACGCACTCATATCATATTCTTATCATGTCAATTTCATCTCAAGCTAGATCACAAGATATTAATCAATGAACGTAAGATCAATCACATAAATACACATTAGAATCATATTCATCTCATTACTGTTTTCATATTGGTTGATTACTTTTAGGCCAATGCACACTATGTAATAGTATGTCGTATGCTTACAGATCAAGAAACTAAACATGCTAACTGACTAGCAGAAAAGAACAGTCTCGGGTCGGTCCTTGAATCGCGTACACGATGTACAGTCAAACAGGGTCAACCGTGAAGAAATCTAAACCGTGTCAGCCTACATGGCCGCCTATTAACTTGATTCACGATAGGATACCCTGTCGCATTCATGAATATCTTTAAAATACTAATATAAAAATCGGGGGAGAAGTTTGAGCGGGAAACCAGCAGAATCGCGTCGGGTGTTCCCGTCGCATATCAGACAGGCACATAAATCCACGCGGCACGAAGTTTCACGCGGACCGTTGACTTGTCAGACGTTGAAACATGTCGGACTTCACGGTCATGGTTTACTGAATCATGTCGACCAATGCCGACGCGATACCAGGCACTGGAATCACGTCGCCTGGACCAGACGCAGTTCAAACCCAAAACCCAAAAACACAGGAACCAGCAGTACTCCTCTTTCCATGATTATATCTCTCTATCTACTGACATTTAGACAAAACCTTCAACATAAAACATGATGAGGACAATTAGTAGAAGAACTTTCATGTTTTGGGTAGGATCTAATTCGGTCTCAATTTGCATGTAACACATGAAGAACATAAAAATCCCTAAACATGCGCGACTTAGGGAAAACACCTAATACTTGACGGACACACCATAAAAATTGGGCAAATGAAGTGCATATGAAACTAGACATGCAGCACTACGAGTTGGTATAGGTTTTGTTTAGTCATGCCCCGAGATCACTTACCTTTGGATGAATCTAAGAGATGCAATAGCACAACCGATATAGAGCGAAGTTGAGGAAGAACCACGGTTTTCCCCAGCCGTTCTCCTCTCCTCCTGCGCCCTAGCTCTACTCCTCATGACCCCATCTCGGTGTCCAACTTACCCTAAAAGTTTGGTGGCGATTTCTTATAGCTTTAGGGTTTAATCCATTCCCTAATGGGACAAGGAAAGGTGGCATGCGAATTCTGCATGGCACCTTCCAAAACTTGGGATTTCTCCTCCCAAATGAAGTAGTTACACCATAGGAAGGTCCCAAGCATGGTTGGCCACGATTTGGCTTGCTATGCTTGGCTATAGCACTCTTTAAATCCCTAATTTCCCCTTCCTAATTACCACATATTTACAAGTACGAATTTTGGGTATTTTCTTATTCCAATTTATTCTTGGGCCAAATGTGATCCATTGGCCCAATTTTTGTTAAGGGTCATTAATCCATGATGTTGGAAGTCTTTCCAACATATTTATTTAATTTATGCTCGTGTTATTTTTTCCGCATTAACGGTTTTCCGATTTAGTTTCCTAATTTGGGTAATTAGTCACATTGTGACGTACACTTGGCCAATCAGATTTTTCATTGCATGAATTTCTTTGTGGAATATTTAAAGATAATATTTGGGGTTGATTTGTAATTTTTACAGAATTTTCTGATGTGTTGTCTTACGTACGATAGTGGTACGTAAGTTCTATCGTTCCGATAATGTGGAAATTAATCATTTCAATTTATTTCTAATTTCTCAATTACTGAATTTTCGGGGTGTTACAGTCATGCTAGCTACAACATGTTACATAAATTGGTTAAATTCAACATGGTGAAAGACTTACTTGAAATTTCTTAAAAAAAAAACTTGAAAATCTGTGAAGTATGCACACAGGGTAAGCAAACAAGAAAATCTTTTAAAAGTAGATCTGGAAGTCAATCTTCCAAACCTTTTGAGCTTATTCATATCGATCTATTTGAACCCACAAGAACAAACAGTCTAAATGGAAAAAGGTTTGGGTATGTTCTTGTTGATGACTTTTCTAGATTTACTTGGGTTTTCTTTCTTGCTCACAAGAGTGATGCTTTTATGAAATTTCATGATTTTTACCAGAAAGTTGTTCAGGAAGAAAAGTTTAAAGTAATTTCTATAATGTCTGATCATGGTGGTGAGTTTGAAAATGCTGACTTTGAAAAACTTTGCAGGGAAGAAGGGATTTCCCACAGATTTTCATCACCAAGGACTCCTGAACAGAACGGAGTTGTAGAGAGGAGGAACCGAACACTTGTGGAAATGGCAAGGACCATGCTGATTGAGAGTGGAATACCAAGAAAATTCTGGGCAGAGGCAGTAAACACTTCATGTCATATTATAAATCGAGCAATGGTAAGGCCTCATAGTAAAAAGACTCCTTATGAATTGTTGAAAGGTAAGAAATCTTCCATTGCTCATTTTAAAGTGTTTGGTGCACAATGTTTTATCCTGAATAAAATAAAAATGACTTGGACAAATTTGAACCTAAAAGTGAATTGAGGATCTTTCTTGGCTATTCTGATCATTCAAGAGGATACAAAGTTTTAAATGTAAAAGATCAAACTGTTGAAGAATCCCCTCATATAACATTTGAAGAACTTGATGCTGATTTGTGTAGGGAAAAAGAAGATGGAGAATTTCTGGAAGAAGAGGAAGTAAAAGACAAGGAAGAGAAGAAATCAGCAGCAAAGAGAATTTCAAATGATTGCAATGGACAAGAGTCAACAGATGTAAATGAAGAAAGAGATCAACTGAACATAAGGATGTTAAGAGATCATCCTCAGGAAAGTATTATTAGTAATTTACTTGATCCTCCTAGGACTAGATCTCATTTTAAGATCATTTCTGAACTTGATCAAATGGCTCTTGTTTCTCAAATAGAACCTAAAAACATTGAGGATGCCTTAAAAGATGTTTTCTGGATTTGTAAGGCCCTCTAATTTCCGTCGTATTATTTGTATCTATGTGTGAATAATTGTGCTTATGTATGTATGTACATATTTACGTACGTATTAATTAGTATAATTACGTGTGCATGTGTTTATATTAAGTATAAATAATGTATATATTGCATGATGATAGTGTGGATATAATACCATATACATATTGCATGTATATATGCTTGGTATGCATGGTTTTCTGCATAATTAGGGTTCTGGCCGAAGGCCACCTTGGCGTCAACCCAGGCCGTTGATCTGGTGTCAGCGTCCAGACCTGGACGCCAACACTAACTCCGGCGTCCAGCGATATGGACGCCAACTTCTCTGACCTGCATGCGTTGCAGAGCCAGAAAATCCGGGAGCAAGGCATGGCCTCCATTGGGGGATGTCCCCCAACGGCTCTAAGGCTGTCTAATCGGTATGGTGAGTGGGTGAGGGGCTCTCATTAGGTCTGAACCCGAATTGCCTCTCCCACTTCTCACTTCACCTTGCAAGAGGAGAAATAGAGGAGAGAAAAACCCTAGGTGAGCTGTGAGAAAAACCCATTTTAGAACCCCAAAATCCGACCCCTGGAGCTTGATCTGGAGATCCCCTGCGCAAGGAGGAAGCTGGCCAACGAGGAAGGCTTCCCCACATCCCCTCGGCGTGGAGATCACCCAGGAACCGGAGGAAGGCGATCTAGAGGGAGGTTCTGCAACTTCTTGGGACTGCCCAAGGAGGTCTTCACCAAGCTTTTAAATCCCTTAGAAGAATTTTTGAAAGGCAAGTGACCTATCTATGGTGTCCCCGTATGAGTCTAGGTGGTTTTTGTCATTTTTATGGAATTTTCCTCGAGTCCTAGACCCTCTATTTCACCCAAGATTTAAGCTCGGGTCTGTGTTTCTGCACAGACCTGATTCGACGGCAAGGTCCCTGGACGCCCAGTTCCTGCTTGGCGTCCATCGACCATGCCGCTGACCCTGAGTCAGCGGCCAGAGACCGCCGCCTAGTTCTTCTGGACAGAACAGTGGGCTGTTCTGTCCCACTTATGCAGTAATTTCGGTATGTTTTATGCGATGAGGATATATGGTAAAGCTTATACTATGTATATGGTTAGTTGTGGTGTGTGAATGAATGTGGGATGTGATGGTGAATGTGGGATAATGATATCTTGTAAACTTGTGAGCATGACTTGTAGACAATTTTGCAAATCCATGATTCATGATTTAGATTAGTGTGAATGCCTTAGTTTCGGTTTGATCATGAAGAATAGTGGGTCAGCATATGTGTTTGCAAATTTTAGTAATTTATCCATGCTTGTGGAATTTGGAATAAGCTCGGTTCGAAAAAAAAAAAATGAAAACATGCAAAAATGGTTTGTGACAATTGATCGATAGATGTATGAATTAGGGTAATGTGGTATTCTAAAATCATACATATATTAGTAGTCTCTGTACAAAACAGCAAGTGGCTAAATTACAAGATGTGTTAGACCCATGTTAACTTAAGTTGTTAATAGCATGCTAATTAGGCGTTTTATTTTCTGTAAATTCTATGTAGCTCAGAAAAATCTGAAAATTTGGGAGTATGATTATGAACCCGAAAACAGCATGTGGTAAAAATTTCAGGTCATTTGACCCGTAAATAAAAAGTTATGTGTTTTCATATGAAATGTGAATAATTCGTACATATGATCGAAATGTGATTAGATTTGTTTAAACCAGCATGATTAGTGTGTTTACTGTGTGTTAAACCTTGAAATTCTGTAGTACCATGTTAGGAAAAACAGAGGATCATGTGAGTAAGAAAGTGAATGTGATGAAAAGTGTAAAGTGTAAAAACCATGTGTAAAACGGTAAATGTGTAAAAGTGTAATTGTGCCAATGTGATACTGCTTCCGAGAAGGCAGTGGAGCCGTATCAGGGAAAAGTCCCCCTGAGAAAGTTCATTGTGTTAAGTGACCCTAAGGGCATTAGGGGGAAATCCTGGAGGTGGACAAGTACCACTGGTTAGGGTGGAGACTTGTTCTCCCGGTCTGCGCAGTCCAAGAGTCGTCATTGTATTGCGTAGATGGCGTCTATGTGATGTGATGTGTTTGTGTCCTTATTTGGTGGTTTGGACTATGTGTCACGGCACCTAAATATGTGTAAAGTGTAATGTGAAATGTGTATGTGACCATGTGTAAATGTGTAAGTGACATGTGAATGTGTATGTGTAAAGTGTAACCATGTGAAAAGAGGAAATTTGTGTACAAGAAAATGTGAAATTCTCGATGTGTAAATGTGTTATTGAAACCATGTGAGACTAAATCTGAAACCATGTGAATTCAGAAAATGCATGCTATTATTCTCATGTTTATGTGTACAAAGTGTTTAGAATCCATGGTAGGGACAACAAATGAATATGTGTGCAAAATGGCATGATGGATTGTTCATATGTGAGGTCTTAAGCAACGTTGTAGCTCTCATGTGTAGATTTATAGTCATTGAACCATGTGAAATCAGCAACCTAAAGCATGTGAAAAGTTATGTATGCACTTAAGAATATGTGGAATCCATGCAAATTGTGTTCCCCTTTCATGCATGTAAATTGTCCATGTTGATAGCTCTCATGTTTGATTCTGTAAAAGATTAAGTTCATGAGTAAATTGAATAGAGACCATGTGATAGGTGGATTTTATTTTAAAAATCTGAAAGCATGAGTTATGTATAAAATTGTAGAACTTTCATGATAGGTTGAAAACTCGAATTGACTAGCATGCTATGTGTTGCTAATTGTAATGTGCATATAGAAACCACTAGGACTTGTACGTGTATATCATGAATAGTGTTGCTTGCTGAGTCCCTGGACTCACTCCTTGCTTCGGCGTACAGGTATAGTTGGTGACACAGTACCCTTGGAGGAGGCAGCAGAGACGGACTCCGAGCGTGGAGACTAGCTAGTTTTTGGAGTTCCTTGGATTGTGTACTTCCTAGTATGTACTTGGAACATTGTATTAGAATTATCATGAGAAGAATGTATTATGTGGACATTATGTATTTCTATTTCAGTAATTTAATTTATGTGAACTTTGGTTCCTTTTTGCAAATTGTAAACTGCATGTATGTTTAATGTGGATGATGAATGAATGGAGAGAGTTCTCTTTTACTTCCGCTACTCTGTTGTATATTCGCGTGTATCTCAGCTGTATGTATCGTTTGGGTAAATGTCCCACTGTGGCAGCACTCGCTATACCGACGTGGGTCGGTATGACCGTACCAGTGTAACGAGGGCCGTCACAGAGATTTGTATCAGAGCGACCGGTTGAGATTGCACATGAATATAATAAGTCATCATCCCCATTGCATGCTAAGTATGTCCACATGTGTAGAAAACACTAATAAGAAGTGAAAATAGATAAGAAATGGCTAGAAAATTTAGTAACCTAGCTCTAATGGTGGCTGAAATTTTATTACAGCCATGGCTTCCCGTGGACGACGTGGAGGTGTGCCAGCTCGCGACGACGAGCAGAGGCGTGAGGAGCGGGCGGAGCAGCAGGCCCCGGCCCCACAGGGTCCTGTGCTTCCCCCACCACCGC
Organism: Colocasia esculenta; assembly: GCA_014218235.1. Classification (NCBI taxonomy): domain Eukaryota; kingdom Viridiplantae; phylum Streptophyta; class Magnoliopsida; order Alismatales; family Araceae; genus Colocasia; species Colocasia esculenta. Next base: position 45,974,935 of record CM024761.1, on the reverse strand, counting down.
CAGTGGACTATGGAGTATTCATGCAAGGTCTGGTGCAAGCCATGCGCGCCCACACCCAGGCAGCACTCCAGGCCCAGTTGGAGGCCCAGGTAGAATAATAAAACACCTAGTAGTTTGCTATTTAAATTGCATGATATTGTGTTTATTGTATATTGTTATTGTTTAATGTAGCAGGCTCAGGCCCCAGCTCAGGACCATGGTGGACCTTCCATCATGGAGCGATTCAAGAGGATGGCCCCACCCTCTTTAAGGGGGAGAGTGATCCGCTATTAGCAGAAAGATGGATGAGGGAGACGGAGAAAATCTTCCGAGCTATCAGGTGTCCTGATGAGGACAAGGTGACCTTAGCCACCTACATGCTACAGGTATGTTTTGGTTTATGCTTGTATGTTGTTTGTCAAGTTAGAAATTATTGGTTAGTGCTTATGAAGGTGTGTTGCAGGAGAGAGCTGATGTATGGTGGTCCTCCCTACTGCGTACGTGCTTCGAGGACGGAGCAGTAGATGTGGCATGGGACATGTTCGTGAGGCTCTTCCGAGCCAAGTTCATCCCAGAGCATATCCAGGACAAGATGGAGCAAGAATTCCTTTCCCTGACGCAAGGATCGATGACCGTCCTGGAATACGAGGCAAGGTTTTCTGAACTTTCTAAATATGCACCGCATATAGTAGAGGATGAGCGCAGGAAGACCAAGAAGTTTGTGATGGGTCTTAAACCATCACTGAGGACGAGACTCGTGGCGTTCCACCACCGCACGCTAGACGAGGCCCTCAGCGCAGCCTGTAGACAGGAGGGAGAAATGGAGCAATATCTGGAGGAGAAGAAGGCTTCACAGAAGAGGCCGGCAGCGACTTTCCAGCGGCAAGATAAGAAGAAAACGGTGTACCAGACACCGCAGAAACAAATGGCAGTCAGCAACTCTCAGGTACCCTCTGTACGTTCCCCCGGTGCGAAGAGAGAGTGTCCCCATTGTGGGAAGACCCATGGAGGTTCCGAGTGCTGGTTAGTAGCGGGTAGATGCTTAAAGTGTGGGAGCAGCGACCACAAGATCAAGGACTGCCCAAGACTTCAGCAGGAAGCTCAGCGAGGAGCGCCAGTACCAGCAGTAGCGGCAGCCGCGCCAGCTACAGGACGACCAGGAAGGCCTCGAGCCCCAGCTCGAGTGTTTGCGTTAGCTCGTGAGGACGCCGAGCAGGCGGAGCATGTCACCGAAGGTACAGTTTACTTTTCGGTGTGCACGCTCGGGTTTTGTTTGATACGGGTGCTACTCACTCGTTCATTTCCGAGCGGTTCGCTAGGCAGTTAGCCCTAGAGTCAGGCATAGAGTCTGAGGAGTTAGAGGTCCCTTTGTCTGTGCACACCCCTGCGGGTACGGTATCGACTAGGAAGTGCATTCCGTCGTTACCTGTGTGCATTGAGGATAGATTCCTAGATGGGTGTTTCTTCTTGCTAAAGATGAAGGATTATGATTGTATCCTTGGTCTGGATTGGCTAGAGGAGCACTATGCGTTAGTGGATTGTCGTAGAAGAAGATTGTTTTCCGCATTCCTGGTGAGGATGAGTTCTCTCATCCCTTGCCAAAGAACTTAGCGGGAAAGTTAGTTATCTCTGCCATGAAGGTGATGCGCATGGTGAACAAGGGTTGTGACGCATTTCTTGCCAGCGTATGCTAGTACCCGATGCTGGTTCGTCACTGACTCTTGCAGAGATTGATGTGGTGCAGGACTTTCCAGATGTCTTTCCCGATGACTTGTCTGGATTGCCACCGGATAGGGAGATAGAGTTCACTATAGAGTTGCTTCCAGGCACCTCTCCCATCTCGAAGGCCCCATATCGGATGGCCCCTGCAGAATTAGCCGAGTTGAGGAAGCAATTGCAAGAATTGCTCGATAAGGGATTCATTCGCCCTAGCGTTTCCCTTGGGGCGCACCTGTATTATTCGTCAAGAAGAAAGACGGGTCACTTCGGTTGTGCATTGATTATAGGAAGCTAAACCAGGTGACTGTGAAGAACAGGTATCCCTTACCTCGGATTGATGATCTGTTTGACCAGTTGCGAGAGGCATCAGTCTTTTCCAAGATTGACTTGCGATCTGGTTATCATCAGTTGAGGATTAGGAGTGAGGATGTGTCCAAGACGGCATTTAGAACCCGTTATGGACATTATGAGTTTTTGGTTCTTCCTTTCGGATTGACCAACGCCCTGCAGCGTTCATGGATCTCATGAACGGGTGTTTAGTCCGTATCTAGATAGCTTTGTTGTTGTGTTTATTGATGACGTGTTGGTCTATTCTCCGGATGAGGCCACACATCGTCAGCATTTGAGGTTAGTGTTAGAGGTTCTCCGTGAGCACAAGCTGTATGCGAAGTTCAGCAAGTGCGAGTTCTGGTTGCGCGAGGTTCATTTTCTCGGGCATGTTATCTCCGGCGCTGGTGTTGCAGTTGATCCAGCAAAAGTCCAGGCAGTTATGGATTGGGAGATTCCCAGGACCCCTTCGGAGATTCGTAGTTTTATTGGGTTAGCTGGTTATTATCGGCGATTCATTGAGGGTTTCTCATCCATCGCCGCCCCTTTGACAAAGCTGACCCGGAAAGGTGAGAAGTTCGTATGGTCTGAGGCATGTGAGCGTAGCTTTCAGCTATTGAAGGCTAAGCTTACTTCTGCTCCGGTATTGGTATTGCCTAGTGGTCTAGAAGGTTTTGCCATTTATACGGATGCATCTCAGGTTGGTTTAGGCTGTGTGCTCATGCAGCAAGAGAGGGTAGTGGCTTATGCTTCTCGTCAGTTGAAGGAGCATGAGAGGAACTATCCAACTCATGATTTAGAGCTCGCAGCTGTGGTTCATGCACTAAAAATCTGGAGGCACTATCTTTATGGTGTCAATTTGAGGTGTTTACCGACCACAAGAGCTTGAAGTATCTTTTCTCCCAAAAGGAATTAAACCTGAGGCAGAGAAGATGGATTGAGTTCTTGAGGACTATGACTTCGACCTTCAGTATCATCCTGGAAAGGCGAACGTCGTAGCAGATGCTCTTAGTAGAAAGAGGTCTTCGCTCCAGCAGGATTGGAAGATGTTGGAGGATGCAGCGTGCTCTATGACCGAGTTAGAGCCATCGTTGTGTCAGGCTTTTGTAGCTCAGCTATCCCTTAGATCCTCAGTCTTGGATGAGGTGATTGAGCAGCAGAAAGCCGATCCTAGATTGTTAGAGTTAGTGGGTAAGGCGGGCATTGCTCGTGATGAGGACGGTGTGATTAGATTTCAGCACCGTGTTTGTGTCCCCGATGTGGTAGATGTCCGTGAGCATGTGTTAGCGGAGGCTCATAGATCGCGATTCTCTATTCATCCGGGTAACACTAAGATGTATCAAGACCTGAAGAGATCATTTTGGTGGTCCGGCATGAAGAAGGATGTTGCGGATTATGTGTCTAGATGTCTAGTATGTCAGCAGGTGAAAGCCGAGCGGCAGCGACCATCCGGCCTTATGCAGAGGATGGATATTCCCGTGTGGAAGTGGGAAGCTGTCACTATGGATTTCGTATCGGGTTTGCCTCGATCTAGAAGGGGCAATGACTCGATTTGGGTAGTTGTAGATAGATTCTCGAAGACTGCTCATTTCTTGCCTATGAAGAAGAAGCAGTCAGTAGAGAGTTTAGCTAGATTATATGTTAGCGGTATCGTTAGATTGCATGGTGTGCCGAAGTCGATCATTTCGGATCGAGATCCGAGATTTACTTCGAGGTTGTGGAAGGGTCTTCAGGATGCGTTAGGTTCGGAGCTTAAGCTCAGTTCGGCGTTTCATCCCCAGACCGACGGACAGTCCGAGAGGACTATCCAGACGCTCGAGGATATGTTGAGAGCGTGTGTTCTGGATTGGAAGGATGATTGGGAGCGTCATTTACCTCTTGTGGAGTTCGCATACAACAACAGCTTTCATGCTAGTATTGGTATGGCTCCATTCGAGGCGTTGTATGGTAGGCCCTACAGATCTCCTTTATGTTGGGAGGAGACTGGTGATAGGCAGTTGATCGGACCGGAGTTGGTTCAGGAAACTTCGGATAAGATTCAGCTTATCAGGAAAAGGCTTGTTGCGGCACAGGATAGGCAGAAGAGTTATGCCGACAACAGGAGAAAGGATTTGGAGTTCGACGTTGGCGATCATGTTTTCTTGAAGATATCGCCTACTCGTGGAGTTGTCAGATTTGGCAGGCATAGCAAGCTAAGCCCTAGGTTCATTAGCCTGTATGAGATTCTCAGACGTTTGGGCAACGTGGCGTACGAGCTAGCTTTACCCCCAGCTTTGGCTAGCGTTCACCCTGTATTCCACGTATCTATGCTCAGGAAGTATGTCCGAGATCCGTCTCATGTGATTAGTCATGAGTCCGTGGAGATCCAGCCAGATCATTCGTATGTCGAGCAACCAGTAGCCATTTTGACCGGAAGGTTCAGCATCTCCGGAACAAGAGTATCGCGTCGGTGAAAGTTCTATGGTGGAACTTCTCACGTGAGGAGGCTACGTGGGAGCTTGAGGATGCGATGAAGAAGAAGTATCCCTTTTGTTTGAGTAGTGTCGTTCTAACTTCGAGGACGAAGTTTCTTTAAGGGGGAGAGGGTGTAAGGCCCTCTAATTTCCGTCGTATTATTTGTATCTATGTGTGAATAATTGTGCTTATGTATGTATGTACATATTTACGTACGTATTAATTAGTATAATTACGTGTGCATGTGTTTATATTAAGTATAAATAATGTATATATTGCATGATGATAGTGTGGATATAATACCATATACATATTGCATGTATATATGCTTGGTATGCATGGTTTTCTGCATAATTAGGGTTCTGGCCGAAGGCCACCTTGGCGTCAACCCTAGGCCGTTTATCTGGTGTCAGCGTCCAGACCTGGACGCCAACACTAACTCCGGCGTCCAGCGATATGGACGCCAACTTCTCTGACCTGCATGCGTTGCAGAGCCAGAAAATCCGGGAGCAAGGCATGGCCTCCATTGGGGGGATGTCCCCCAACGGCTCTAAGGCTGTCTAATCGGTATGGTGAGTGGGTGAGGGGCTCTCATTAGGTCTGAACCCGAATTGGCCTCTCCCACTTCTCACTTCACCTTGCAAGAGGAGAAATAGAGGAGAGAAAAACCCTAGGTGAGCTGTGAGAAAAACCCATTTTAGAACCCTCAAAATCCGACCCCTGGACTTGATCTGGAGTCCCCTGCTGCAAGGAGGTTGCTGGACCAAAGAGGAAGGCTTCCCCGACATCCCCTCGGCGTGGAGATCACCCAGGAACCCGGAGGAAGGCGATCTAGAGGGAGGTTCTGCAACTTCTTGGGACTGCCCAAGGAGGTCTTCACCAAGCTTTTAAATCCCTTAGAAGAATTTTGAAGGCAAGTGACCTATCTATGGTGTCCCGTATGAGTCTAGGTGGTTTTTGTCATTTTTATGGAATTTTCCTCGAGTCCTAGACCCTCTATTTCACCCAAGATTTAAAGCTCGGGTCTGTGTTTCTGCACAGACCTGATTCGACGGCAAGGTCCCTGGACGCCCAGTTCCTGCTTGGCGTCCATCGACCATGCCGCTGACCCTGAGTCAGCGGCCAGAGACCGCCGCCTAGTTCTTCTGGGCAGAACAGTGGGCTGTTCTGTCCCACTTATGCAGTAATTTCGGTATGTTTTATGCGATGAGGATATATGGTAAAGCTTATACTCTATGTATATGGTTAGTTGTGGTGTGTGAATGAATGTGGGATGTGATGGTGAATGTGGGATAATGATATTTGTAAACTTGTGAGCATGACTTGTAGACAATTTTGCAAAATCCATGATTCATGATTTAGATTAGTGTGAATGCCTTAGTTTCGATTTGATCATGAAGAATAGTGGGTCAGCATATGTGTTTGCAAATTTTAGTAATTTATCCATGCTTGTGGAATTTGGGAATAAGCTCGGTTCGGAAAAAAAAATGAAAACATGCAAAAATGGTTTGTGACAATTGATCGATAAATGTATGAATTAGGGTAATGTGGTATTCTAAAATCATACATATATTAGTAGTCTCTGTACAAAACAGCAAGTGGCTAAATTACAAGATTTGTTAGACCCATGTTAACTTAAGTTGTTAATAGCATGCTAATTAGGCGTTTTATTTTCTGTAAATTCTATGTAGCTCAGAAAAATCTGAAAATTTGGGAGTATGATTATGAACCCGAAAACAGCATGTGGTAAAAAGTTTAGGTCATTTGGACCCGTAAATAAAAAGTTATGTGTTTTCATGTGAAATGTGAATAATTCGTACATATGATCGAAATGTGATTAGATTTTGTTTAAACCCAGCATGATTAGTGTGTTTACTGTGTGTTAAACCTTGAAATTCTGTAGTACCATGTTAGGAAAAACAGAGGATTCATGTGAGTAAGAAAGTGAATGTGATGAAAAGTGTAAAGTGTAAAAACCATGTGTAAAACGGTAAATGTGTAAAAGTGTAATTGTGCCAATGTGATACTGCTTCCGAGAAGACAGTGGAGCCGTATCAGGGAAAAGTCCCCTGAGAAAGTTCATTGTGTTAAGTGACCCTAAGGGCATTAGGGGGAAATCCTGGAGGTGGACAAGTACCACTGGTTAGGGTGGAGACTTGTTCTCCCGGTCTGCGCAGTCCAAGAGTCGCCATTGTATTGCCTAGATGGCGTCTATGTGATGTGATGTGTTGTGTCCTTCTTTGGTGGTTTGGACTATGTGTCACGGCACCTAAATATGTGTAAAGTTAATGTGAAATGTGTATGTGACCATGTGTAAATGTGTAAGTGACATGTGAATGTGTATGTGTAAAGTGTAACCATGTGAAAAGAGGAAATTTGTGTAAAGAAAATGTGAAATTCTCGATGTGTAAATGTGTTATTGAAACCATGTGAGACTAAATCTGAAACCATGTGAATTCAGAAAATGCATGCTATTATTCTCATGTTTATGTGTACAAAGTGTTTAGAATCCATGGTAGGGACAACAAATGAATATGTGTGCAAAATGGCATGATGGATTGTTCATATGTGAGGTCTTAAGCAACGTTGTAGCTCTCATGTGTAGATTTATAGTCATTGAACCATGTGAAATCAGCAACCTAAAGCATGTGAAAAGTTATGTATGCACTTAAGAATATGTGGAATCCATGCAAATTGTGTTCCCCTTTCATGCATGTAAATTGTCCATGTTGATAGCTCTCATGTTTGATTCTGTAAAAGATTAGAGTTCATGAGTAAATTGAATAGAGACCATGTGATAGGTGGATTTTATTTTAAAAATCTGAAAGCATGAGTTATGTATAAAATTGTAGAACTTTCATGATAGGTTGAAAACTCGAATTGACTAGCATGCTATGTGTTGCTAATTGTAATGTGCATGTAGAAACCACTAGGACTTGTACGTGTATATCATGAATAGTGTTGCTTGCTGAGTCCCTGGACTCACTCCTTGCTTCGGCGTACAGGTATAGTTGGTGACACAGTACCCTTGGAGGAGGCAGCAGAGACGGACTCCGAGCGTGGAGACTAGCTAGTTTTTGGAGTTCCTTGTGATTGTGTACTTCCTAGTATGTACTTGGAACATTGTATTAGAATTATCATGAGAAGAATGTATTATGTGGACATTATGTATTTCTATTTCAGTAATTTAATTTATGTGAACTTTGGTTCCTTTTTGCAAATTGTAAACTGCATGTATGTTTAATGTGGATGATGAATGAATGGAGAGAGTTCTCTTTTACTTCCGCTACTCTGTTGTATATTCGCGTGTATCTCAGCTGTATGTATCGTTTGGGTAAATGTCCCACCGTGGCAGCCCTCGCTATACCGACGTGGGTCGGTATGACCGTACCGGTGTAACGAGGGCCGTCACAGGATTAATGCCATGCAAGAAGAATTGAACCAGTTTGAAAGGAATAATGTTTGACATTTGGTTCCAAGACCTTCTTCTCAAAGTGTCATTGGAACTAAATAGGTTTTTAGAAATAAAACAAGTAAAGAAGGCAAAATAATTAGAAACAAGGCTAGGCTTGTTGCAAAAGTCTATAATCAAGAATTTGGAATCGCATTTGAAGAGTCTTTTGCTCCGGTAGCTAGGCTAGAAGCAATTCAGATTTTACTTTCTTTTGCATGTGCTCATGGCATTAAATTACAGAAAATGGATGTAAAAAGTACATTTTTGAATGGTTTGATAAAGGAGGAAGTCTATGTTGAACAACCTCCTAGATTTGAATGCACTGACCTTCCTAATCATTTGTTCAAATTAGACAAAGCTCTGTATGGCCTGAAGCAAGCTCCCCGGGCATGGTATGATCGATTGAGCTCATTCCTTACAGGTAAAGGGTACTCAAGAGGTAAGGTAGATCAAACCCTCTTTACAAAAGTTCAAGGAAAGGATATCTTGTTGGTCCAAATCTATGTTGATGACATTATATTTAGATCAACAAAATCCTCACTGTGTAAGGAATTTGCTGAATTGATGACCAGTGAATTTGAAATGAACTTAATGGGAGAACTAAAATTTTTCCTTGGGTTGCAAGTTATTCAAATAAAGGAAGGAACTTTCATAAACCAGTCAAAGTACATTCAAGATTTGTTGAAGAAATACAAAATGGAAAACACAAAAGCCATGGCAACCCCAATGAGCACCATTATAAGTTTGGATGCTGATCTGAAAGGTAACATAGTAGATCCAAAGATCTACAAAGGTATGATCCGATCCTTGCTTTACTTGACAACATGTAGACCAGATAATCAATTTTCAATGTGCATGTGCGCTAGATTTCAAGCTAGTCCTAGAGAATCCCACATGAGTGCTGCAAAAAGAATTTTCAGATATCTTGCTGGAACTCATGAGTTGGGACTGTGGTATCCTGCATCTAGTGAATTCAATTTAATATCTTATTCAGATGCAGATTATGCTGGTTGTAAATTGGACAGAAAGAGTACTAGTGGCTATTGCTAATTTTTGGGAGGGTGTTTAGTCTCTTGGGCTTCTAAGAAACAACACTCGGTTGCTCTCTCTACTGCAGAGGTAGAATATGTTGCTACAGGGAGTTGTGGCACTCAAGTGTTATGGACTAAACATCAACTTCAAGACTACCAAGTAGATCTTGGATGTGTCCCAATTTTGTGTGATAACACTAGTGCAATTAGTTTAGCCAAAAATCCAATCCAACATTGTAGGACAGAGCACATAGAAATCAGGCATCATTTTTTGGGAGATGAAGTAAGCAAGAACTCTTTTGAATTGCATTTTACTGAGACATCAAAACAAATTGCTAATATCTTTACAAAACCCTTGTGCAATGAAAGATTTTCATGCTTAAGAAGAGAACTTGGTCTATGCTTGCTTGACTCATGACTGATTGTTTGAAAAGTTGCATGTAAATGTTTGCTTGTATAATTGCTTGTCAAGTGATAAAAATTTGCTACTGGTTGATCATCTTCTTGTAATTTCCAACAAAAGTGATGAGATGGACGTTGGTTGAAAGATTAGAATCAGTGAATCAAATGGTCAGTTAAGTTGGATGAATTAAATTCAATAAGTGTGCAGTTTGTGAAGGTTAATTCTGTCAGTTTTCTGAATGTTTGACCAGGCATAGGTCGACTCTATTGGCAAGAGAGTCAACACTATCTTTCATCATTCTGAACTTTTGCCATTCTTCTCAATTCATACTCTTTGATTTCCCTTTAGCAAATAAAAATTCTCTTGTTCTTGCAAATAAATTCTTGCTTCTCACATTGTATTGGTTTACTTAGTATATCAAATGGTGATTTGAAGAAGGGCAAGTCAGACTTGTCTAGACTCTTTCACTATTCGTACGTATATGTCTCCGCCAAGTATCAAGGGCCTCTTTATGCAATTGCTGAGGGGGAGTTTTGCTCATTTCTTCCTCCTTGTTTTTATAGATTCATTTTCTGAGGGGGAGTAATTCCATTGTGAGAATTGTATTTTGGGCAATTTCTCAGGGGGAGTTAAAATATTTTATACTATTAACTCCTTTATCTCTAGAAGTAAAACGATATGGTTAGTGAATTATCAATTTCTAAGTTTAACCTTGAAAGTCTCTGAAAAGTTCAAAAGGTTAAATAACAGTTGCAAAAACTAATGCATCAAGTGAGAATTACATTTTATCGAATTCAGAAATTTTCATGAAAACTGGTTACTCTGGTTAGATTTTAAAGCATCTGGGCTGCATTGTTTTAATAGTCTTCTTGATATAGAAAAATATTCAAGAATTTTCAATAGATAAAATCTTTCTTGATGACAGAACAATGACTATGCTCTGAGAAACTGCAACTCCTGATAAAATCAGTTGAGGAAATTGTATGTCATGATGAGCTAGTTAATTCTGTTCAGAGTTAGTAAAAAATTCTGCTTGTGCATACTGAGTAACTGGGGATTCTTGTGTCTAATCAACATGTATCATCACATGAAAAGTTGCACACAACCCTTGAAACAAGATGATTACCCTATTTGAGCAATCAAGAGCTCTGGTGTGTGAAGAGTATGGGCTCTTCCATGAAAAAGGAAGAGAAAATCTGATTGTTCATCTTTTTATAAAAATGCAGATAATCAGTTTAATTGAAGTTCAAATCTGAAAATTTCAAGCTAGATGTTTTAACTCAATGTATCTTAGCTTGTTTCTTCATCTATCCAAGGTTATCATTTTACATGGTTTGAGTAAGTTTTTATAAAATTGCAAATTTTTTGCCTGAAAGATTTTTTCTCTTTTGTTATTTTTTCTTGAGTCTTTCAGTGTTTTAATGGTTAAACTAAAGTTTATAATTTTCAAACCATTAATTTCGCTAAAATGAGAATAAGGTGAGGAAAGAGCATAAATGCTTTTAACATTCTCAAGATTACCCAAGAATACAGTTAATCATGGTGCTTTGCTCCTTTCTCAAAAGTTATCCAAAAATCTCATGAACTCTACTTCATAGAGTCGACACTCCTTTTGATAGAGTCGACTCTAATCATTCTCTCTTGTCTTCAAAACACGATATTTTTCGTTGTTTCATAGGAACAATGTATGGCCTAGGGCAGGTCGACGCTTCAAGCGTCGCATCACTTCGAAAACTCAGCTCTAAAGTCTGTTTGGCCTCGATTTGAACACAAGTGCCTTCATCTTCTTCATCTGTCCTCAAAATCCCCTTTCTGTGTCTGCAACTCTCGCTCATCGTTTCATTGATTCTCTATCAATGGCTCCTAAGATGCAAGCCCATCGAGGAGGAAAAAGGAAGGAGTCTGTGTCTGCGTCGTCAGAAGGGCGCACAAAGGCTAGGAATGATCCTAACAAGGGCAAAGAGTCTGTGGAGAAGAAGCCCTCAATTCCGTCTTTTTCAAGTCGGTGATTCTCTCACCCTCGTACAGCCAAGGAAAAGACTTTTTCCAAGGGTAAGAAGAAACAAGAATTTGTTGATTTGAGTAGTTCCGAAGGAGAAGACGAGAGCTTGCAAGTTTAACTGGATGAGAATCCCCGAGTATCTCATGAAGGAAGCCCTAATGTTCAGGGTTCGGGAAATTTTTCAAGTGAATAGAGATTAGAGAAACAGGAAGGTGCTCAGTCGAAGAACCATAGTGCTAGTGTTCCAGAGAAATCCGATGAGTTCAAAGAGGAATAAACACCACATGACCAAGATGAAGATGAGGTTGAATATGAAAAATAAAAAAGTTCTGATTCGAGAGGTCAGAATACCAATCAATCATCTGAATCTGAATCTGGAGATAATGAGTCACAGTTTGAAGGTTCACAAGCACAAGATGTAGTCCATCTGACTACTGAAAACAAGCAGATCTTACAGCCCAGGTTAATTGATGTTCATGATGAAGGTATGACTATTGTGTTTCCAGAACTTCTAGAGATGTTAGAATTTCAAGGATGGACTACTTTTACCAGTATGCATAGGATTTTCTATCCTATCTTAGTCTAAGAATTCTTTAGAAATCTGGTTAGCAAGGAGGATACCCTAGAGTCTATGGTCAGAGGAGTATCTATTGTACTCACAAATGATGTTGTGAGTAAATTTATGGACATTCCAAATGAGGGCCATAATCCTCAAGAATACACCTTCTGTACTCATGAGGCCTATACTATGCTGACGGGTTTGCCTCATAATAAAGAGAACATCTTCATGACTAAAGTGTCTACTCTGAATGCCAATCGATTTCCCCCTGTTAACAGAGTTCTACATCATTGGTGTACCACTATATTGACCCCTTAAAGAGGAGGAAGGCATAGGATTACCAATCTGTAAAGGTTTTTAATGTATTGTTTAATCAAAAGAGAGAAGGTCAACTTATCAACCATTTTTTGTCAGTTGCTTCATGAAGCAACTAGACAAGAGCTTAGGAAGAGTTTACCTTATGCAACACACTTGTCTACAATTTTTCAGAAGATGCATGTTCCTTTGGATAACACCAAAGTTCAGAAGATTGCAAAGTTCCACACTTATGACTTGGCTCATATTGTGAACTTTATGAAACTGAATTTGGAACCTCAGGTGGTGAGAGAACCTAATGCACCTCAAGAGGATGTCAATGAAGATTTGGATGTGGATCAGCCACATCATGATCAAGATGAGCAGAGAGAGCAGAGAGCTCATGATGAAGTTGGAGGAATTCAGTTGGATGAAGCTTTGCCTGTCCCTTCACCCTCTCTTATACCTAAATTCGATGATCTAGGTGTAGATCCTCCACATTTTTCACCTGCTCATCCCACTTCTAATGAGCCCTTTGTACCTGAGCAGGTCCACTCTTCCACCTCTTCTGCTCAAGCTCCAATTCCACCACAGCTTCTCACATTTCTACAAGATCAGTTTGCTGTTGTAAATGATTCTCTTAGTTTGTGTATACAAAAATTGAACAACAATCCTTGCAGTTTGAGAACAGGCTAGAGGATATTGAGAGGAGGCTTACTAAGAATGTTGACAGACAAGAGCAAATCGCTAAATTTACAGCCATTAGATCAGATGCACTGATAAAGAATGTTGGGGAAGTTTTCAATGCTACTGCTTACACTCAAGCTGAGATTCTTGATAAAGTACAGTCTATTGAAGAAGCACTGCAAAGAGGATCTCAAAAGCTTAATGATATTCCAAATGTGGTCAGGACTGTCCATCAGATTACTCACAAGATGAACATTCTGAGAGATTATCACAATGAAATGTCTCAAAATCTCAAACTTGTGAGAGATGTGTTTAACCAAGTATGGAAGCTCCATGATGTGACTAACACAGCTGAAAGTAATCAAGCAACCTCCTCTACAGCTGTCCCTCCAATGCCTCATGGAATTGATCATGTACCAGTTGTTCTTGAGAATCAGTTTGACAAATTGGAAGATTTTCTGAACACTAGGTTCAATGTAGTTAAGTATTTTCTTCGGAACAACTATAATGATCTACACTTTAGATTGCCCAGAATTGAGAGTAGACTATTCCAGCAGCAGCCACCTCCACCTCCTCAGTGATTGCCCACTTTTTAATTATGTCAAAGGGGGAGAACACTATCATAGATGTTTGATGTTTGCAGTGTTTTTTGTCTTTTGTACTTTGATGTTTTGATGTTTCTTGTAAACTCACTCTTATTAGTAATGAAATCATTAAAGTGTGTTTGTGTGAAATGCTCCTGTGTGAAATTGTATGCATGGTTTGTATAAACTTGTGTGGATGGCTTATGTGGACTGATATTTTTGCATAATAACATGTTTGTACATGGATTTCATCTAACAGTCCAAACTTCTATAATTAAATGTTGGCATCATCAAAAAGGGGGAGATTGTTGTGTCCCTGGTTTTGATGATGTCATAAATAAAGTAAAATGTCATAAATGTCTAACACAAGTTATATATATCACAAGAACATTAATAAAGCTAAGTCAACTCATTTGCATCAACGAAAGAGTCACTAAAGTTCAGTGATGCTCATAAGGTCGACTCTTCACAGAGGTTTGGTCGACACTCAATGAGGTTCCACTAGCGCTGACATTCATGAGCATCAGATCAGGTCGACACTACTCGAAGAATAGGTGGACTCTAATTGTTTTTATGGCTAGCGTTGAAGGGGAGATATCGGGTAAGGTCAACACCATATGTGGATCAAGTCGACACTAGTCAAATTCTCAGTGAGCCTTGTGAAGAGAAGTGTTGGCTGAGGTCGACTCCATTTATGGATGAGGTCGACTCTACCAGTCTATCAGGTTGACTTTGAAGGAAGGTCAGGTTGACTCTGAAGGAAGGTCAGGTCAACTCTATCAGCAGATAAGGTCGACACTATGATGCTGTAAGGTCGAGTGTACATCACAGTCAGTCATTTAGAATCAAAGTTATTTGTATGAGGTCGACTTTGGAGGGCATAGAGTCGACTATATTAAAGATTTTACACTGATCCAAGTTCAGTCTTATGGATGTGCGTCGACTCTATAATCTAGATGCGTCGACTCTATAATCTAGATGCGTTAACTCTATGACACTTATTCTACCGAGACATAAAGAATCTGCCAGCGCATGAGTGATGGGCATGTGACCCAAGGTCCAACGATTGGGACTTCGGGTACACGTCACATGGTTCTGGAAGATGCCACCTTTTTGCAGCAAAAGGATCTCCCAAGTTTTTGGGATTCTATTAAGGGGCCCACTGAAAAGATTCCGTGAATCAAATCAAAAGAGGTGAGTCATCCTCTACAGTTGGGTATCACGCATAGAGGGAAAAGTGCAGTGATCTGAGAGTGTGAAACGTGCAGAGAGCAAGAGTTTGAGTTCAAGGAGAGTAGCCAACATTGGAATAGTCATCTAATCAAGAGGAGAGGTCACTGGATCGTGCCTTCTTCCAATATGAAGACCTACTGCTGATCAACTAGAACAGAGGATCGGAATTCATCTTAGATTCAGAGGCAATTGATCTGTGTGCTACAACCAGAAGATGAATTCGATGAACTCAAGCATGAAGAAGTTGCAATTGGAGCTCATGGAGTTTTATGACCTGATCTAACTCCAAAGCAGAGCGTTCAACATCTTTGAACTTCTTTCGACTTCTATTTAGTTTGCTTTTCTTACTTTCTTCAAGTTATCACTCTGATTGGCTGTCTACTCCGATTGGAATAGACAAAGTTGATCCTACACTTACTGTGTTTGGATAGTGAGATTTGGGTCAAATCTTGAAGCTGTGAATCAGTGGATTGTTGAAGCTATGTATCAGCGGTTTTGTAGAAGTTGTGAATCAGCAGCTGTGTGAGAGTCTCACACATTTGATCTCATTGTGAAGCCTCACTGGTATAGTGAGGGGTGGACGTAGGTCTCCACAATGGAGCTGAACCACCTTAAAAATATTGCTTGCACTTGTGTGGTTTGTTATTCTCTGCTTAGATTGCTTTTATCAGATCAGATCCTAATTTTGAGGTTTTAATTTTCTATTTGGATTTTAAATTGGTTGATATCTATTCACCCCCCTCTAGATATTCCTTCCACACTCAACAGATGTCGTCCCCCTTGGTCCCCAATAGCATCTTCCCCAGGAACAATACAAGAAACCTCCTTAGGTCCCGATCTGCTCTCTACAACCTCAGGGTCCTGGCAGTACACTGCCTTCGCCAGACCCATTGCCTGCTGTACAAACTCCTGCAGCAACTCCTCCTCAGTTTGCCTCGCTCCCCGCATGCCAAGGCTCTCCAACAAAACCACTCGGTCGACCATCCTCCAGTCGCCGAGCTCATCCTCCCCCATTGGCTCCATCCCCAGCAAGTCCTGAGTGTGCTATGTGTAGTCCGCGTAGGTGACCCCCGTCACTGCCTCTGCATCCACCCGAAGACCTGTGATCCGTGCCACATCCTCTAGGGGCAGCACCATGTGCCCCCACGGTAGGAGGAAAGCCCTACTCGCTTAGTCCCATCGCTCCCTCAAAGCCTGTACTAGGGGCTGTCAACGTAAAAGGGCTCGATCTCCAAGATCGACCCAAACCCCATCACCCGGACTCTCTCTCTCTCTAAAAGTTCGGTAGTCCCTGGTATGCTGCTATCTCCAGCGGCCAGTGGATGCACGGCCTCATAATTCTCTGCACATTAAAAAGTCACACACATGTCAGTATAAGTCAAAGCACACTTTAACAATCAAAACTGCGTAAAACAAGCTCTAATCTCATGTGCTCGGGTGGCTTTGTGAATCGCAACCAACTCAGTGGTCGCGCTTTAGTGTGAATCGCGACCGCTGTGTCGGTCGCGGTTCACATTGAAAAGCGACGGCGCATGCCATCACGATTCAACTTATTGAATCGTGACGACTGGTGTCGTCGCGATTCGCTCTCCTCCCATCTCCGGGCTGATGGCCTGCCTCACCCTCTCACTGATGCAAACATAAGTCTACGTTTGGGGTACTCACCATATCACCTCAAGGGGGCACTTCCCGCCCACGGCGTCCCCTCTAGAGCCTTCACTCCGGCGTATCACCGTCCTCCTCCACCACCTCTTCTGACGTCTCCTCCTCTATAGCCGCTGTCGGCGCTGCTTCTTCTCCCTCCATGATCACCGCCAACTCCTCACCCGCGGTGAGGAGCTCCTCCACCAAGAGCCGGGCTGCCGTGCTCGGTGTCTCCACCCGTTCTTCCGTCATTACTTCCAGCGCCGGCGACGCCTCCTCCGCCGCCGATGTGCCTTCACCCCGCCAGTGCTTCATCGCCGTCTTCTTCATCACTGGCGCTAGAGAGAGAGAGAGAGAAACCAGAGATGAGGGAGACGAGAGAGTGTGAAAGACGAAAGAGAGCCAAAAGAGAAGAATAGAGAGGCTCTCAGATGTTTTAAGCTTTCAAAACATGTTTAAAAATGCGACGGACATAGTCGTCGTGATTTTGAGGCAGTTACTAAATATGCGATAGAGGTCGTCATCGCGATTCAGAGAATCATCATTGCCCCGGTGCTGAGTTTAAGGCATGCGAATTTTGAATTTTGAAGTACAATTGAAATGCAGCGGGGCAGATGGTCGCGATTTAGGCTTAAGAGCTATGGCCTAAATGGTCGCAGATTATGATGTTAAACGTGACGCCTATGTCTGTCGGGATTCAAGAAGCCCACCCGAGGGCAAGTTTTTTAGGAAAAATCTCAGTGTATTGGATGATACAATCATGTAAGACAATGCAATTTGGCCGTTAGAGGATGCAATTCAATTCTCATTAATGATTTAATTTTGGAGTTTACAAATGGCCACCTTGGGCCATATTTTCATGAGTTCTTTTACATAAGTCATCTTCCTCCATCTCTTCCACATCTGGGACTAGCCGCCTGAAAGAGAAAACCTTCTTGTAGCATATTGACCGTTCAGATCATGGCTTAATGGTTGTGGAGGCCAGTGTGTGTTACAGGTGTTCACGCAGATTGTGGGGCTTTGTGGGCCGACAGGTTGGGCCCAAAGAACCCACTGGTTCACTGTTTGTGAACGCGACAGGGTTGGGCATCATGTTCTTAACGCGAAGGTCCTGGGTGTCGCATTCTTGTTACTGCCGGTTTGGGTCTTCGCCTGCATGTCTGCCACGTGTTGCGCACTGGGCGGCCTTGCTGACGTCAGCAGTGAGCAGGTGATGGCCTCCTGCATCGTGTTCTTGTCACGACAGTACGGTGCGTCGCGTTCACAACTCTGAGGTGTTTTAAGTTAAGGTCAGCCGAATAGAGCTTAGAAAGCTTTGCTCGACCAAGAAGGGTTTGCTGCGGTGGATTTTAGGCGATTCAGGGTTGTGGAGTTGTTTTTAGCATGGTCTCACCGCGAGGACGTGGTACAGAGTGGGGGAAACACCGAGGTATCGCCGTTCTTTGCATTCTTCGTGAAGGTAGGGAGATTCTGCTCTGTTTCTCGACGTAGATTGCATGTTTAGCATGTTTGGTTTGTTTTACATGCTATAGACAGTAGATACCATGCTAATGTAGTGCTTAGAGCATGTATATTTGTGTTTCATGGTAGTTAGCATGGCTTGTGTGGGGAATCCGGAGATGGGTTCCCAGAATTAGGTCACTGTCTATGAAGACGACAGACCTGACTGTCGCGTTCAGAATGAGACAGTTCGACCCATCACGTTCTTCTTCAGAATGTGCCGTATCGATGCGTCGCGTTCTAAAGACGACAGTGGACCCCGTCGCGTTAATGATTCTGAGGGTTATATATTTGTGCATGGCTACGTAGTTATCGGATTATCGATATGTGTTGTGCACATCAAAGGTAAGGGGTGCATTGGCACCTGTAGAGCTCGAGGAACGGGTTGCTCTCGTGGTTGAAGTGTTGTTCACGTGGTTTGGGTGGTGTTCACGTGGTTTGTGCGTGCGTGGCGAGTAGTACGACGCCTACCATGGTTACCTCTTCAGTTGGAAGCCCCAGGTTTTGTGTGAGTCAGGCACATTAGTGCTCGGAGCTTGTCCCGACACTTGTGTATCGTCGAGGTCTGTGTCATCTTCCTAAACACGCTCACTCTTGTGTAGAGTTGTACATCTGGCTGAGGGAAAGACGACAGTGGGATAGTGACTTGTGAGAGTTTGTGTTTTGTCTCTTGTAGCGCGCTCGTGGTTGGGGGTTACGGACACCAGTAGATGTACTGGGCCCCAACTAGTTCTGTTTTCCTGTGCCTCACTTTAGGCAGCTCGGGCCGGAGTCCTTAAGGTTGTCAGGCATGGGCCTGTAGTAGTGTGGTCTGCAGGAGTGTTGTTGGTTGGTCTCCATAGTTTGTTGGCTTGTTCTAGTGGAGCGGCAGCTGGACCTTTCGTCTAAGGCTACGAGACTGAGAGGTAGTCCTCTGTCATTTGTTGGTGTCGAGAACTAGTCTTCGTGACTCTAGTGTGGCATTTTTCTACTTTAGCACGTACACCTGGCGAGGATTGTCGTTTATTTATTAAAGGTTGATTTCTATTAATGGCATGCGGTAAGTAGTGTTTACAGCTTTAATATCCTGTGTGGATAGTTCTATAATTTGCTAGCATAGCTTTCTACTTCTTACTTGTGAGTTTGTTTTAGTTCGGCTTTTGGGAGAGTTTCGCTACTGAGCCAGTGACTTGTGGGGCTCACCCCTACTTCTTTCAGGTGAGGGAGAGCAGGAGGCTTCTCACCCCTCTTCTAGTTCAGAGTCACACCGTAGCGGAGTTGGGTTTGCACCACGAGCAGTGTAATCCTCTTTCTTTGTACACCTCGGGGTATGCCCCAGGTCTGGCTACAGTTGAGAAAATAGCTATGTATATTTCATGTAAATATTTGTGAGATGGCAATCTTATATATATTTGAGTTGTTTCCTTTATATTTCTACGGACTTGTGAATGGGATCCCTTGCGAGGCTACGGCTTGTTCACGGGAGGCGGAGTCGAGTCAGGCTTGTTATTAGGTTAACGGATTTGAACGACGAGGACCGCTACAGTTGGTATCAGAGCAAGGTCCGTGTGAATATAAAGGAATTGGAAATTTGCATAGTCTATTCTCTACTTTAGCCCATTGCTGATAGTTGACCCTGGTTTTTGTATTGATTTGTTGTATGTTGTATAGTTGGAATGATATTTGTGCAGGATCAGAAATGGCAGTTAAGAGAGACTGGGGAGGAGGAGGGGATGAACCTGAGGAGATTATGTATCAGATGATAGAAAGAATATGGGAAAGTCTTCTAGGATTCGTACTACATTGGTTCATCAGGCACTAGTACAGCCGGTAGTAGGGGCACCGCCGATTGTGGAGGAGGCAGTACCAGTGGCACCAGCCCTACCACCACCAGTAGTTAAGGTAACCACCCATTGTTCCTATACTTCCTGGAGTACCAGCATGGATAGTTAGTGTGGAGGATCCCACAACACTAGTAGAGAGGTTTCTGCAGTTGTAGCCACCCACATATTCAGGAGGTCCAAATCCCGACACAGAAGAGCACTGGGTACATGAGATAGAGAGGTTTTTTGTTATTATGAGGTGTTCACAAGCTGAAAGGGTGTTACTAGCTGCCTATCGGTTGTGTGGATTTTCACAGGAATGGTGGAGATTGAAGATGCAGACGGAGTTTGCAGGAAGGATAGAGGATGCCATTACTTGGTCAAAGTTCTTGGAGGTATATAATGATACTTTCTACCCAGTTCAGGTACAACAGGCTAAGAGGGAGCAGTTCCGGACGTTGCAGCAAGGAAACCTATCAGTGCTAGAATATCAAATGAGGTTCATGGTGTTGAGTAGATATGCTCCATATGTGGTTACTGATAACACAATGATGGTGGAGTATTTTATTCAAGGACTGCGACCAGAATTTCAGGATGCAGTTATTCCTTTGATGTGCAGAATAGTGGAAGAAGCAGCACAGAGAGCAGCAATTCTGGAGAGGACTGTGCAGGCTAGGCAGTCCGGAGGAGCAGGGACAGGTAGTTTTCGGCTTCCGTAGTAGTCCACAAGTATTAGTAAGGGCAAGGCACCCTCAGGAGCATCATCATCATCAGGGTTTGCAAAGTGGGGTGGTAAATTGAAGAAGATGTTTAGAGGAGGAGGAGGTGGCAGGCAGCAGCAGGGTTTTCAACTGGGTGTTCAGCAGGGCCGAGGTGTTAGGCCAACACCGGAGGAGTCACAGCAGAGTACAGCAGGGCAGCCCGCAGCTTTTCAAGGTTTTT
Source organism: Colocasia esculenta (assembly GCA_014218235.1). NCBI lineage: Eukaryota > Viridiplantae > Streptophyta > Magnoliopsida > Alismatales > Araceae > Colocasia > Colocasia esculenta. Next base: position 45,954,321 of record CM024761.1, on the reverse strand, counting down.
GGTGTTATAATTGTGGGCAGCCAGGGCATTTATCCAGGAATTGTCTGCATCCTCAGGAGTACAGTTATGGTAGAGGAGCACCGCAGCAACAGCAGCCAGTAGAGCGAGGTAGAGGTGCACCATTCCAGAGAGGAGGATGGGGTCGAGTTATGGCAGTTACCAGAGCTCAGGTGGAGACATCCAATTTAATTGAAGGTATATTACCTCTTTTTTACTTTTCTTCTAGAATATTAATTGATTCGAGTGCTCCGCATTCGTTCATCTCTGAGGATTTTATGGATAGCATGGTACATCCCCTAGAAGAAAGGCAGTGTGAGTTGATTGTAGAGATTCCCTCAGGAGGTTTTATGCTTACTTCCTGTTACTTAAATGAGCTTCCGATAGTAATTCAAGGGAATCAGATGCCAACAAGACTATATGCACTTTCATTGAAGGATTATGATGTGATTCTGGGGATGGATTGGTTGGAAGCCTATGGGGCATTGGTGGATTGTAGAAAGAAGAAAGTCAGATTTTGCAAGCCTGGTGGAGCAGCGTTTGAGTTTCAAGGTATGTCATTCTACACTCCTAAGTTTATTATTTCTGCACTTAGAGCTAGAAAGTTGATGAATGCTGGGTGTGTACCATATCTTGCTTCAGTTAGTTTAGTAGAGACAGATAAGTCTGTAGAGATGGTACCCGTGGTCCGAGAATTTACAAATGTGTTTCCAGAGAAATTGCCAGGGTTAGCTCCACATAGAGAGGCGGATTTCACAATTGAGTTGCGGCCAGACAGTATGCCCATTTCAAAGGCACCTTATAGAATGGCACCGGCAGAGCTGAAGGAATTGAAGAAGCAATTGCAGAAACTGTTAGAGAAAGGCTTCATTAGACCCAGTCATTCGCCATGTGGAGCACCAGTTTTGTTTGTTAAAAAGAAGGATCTGAGAATGTGTATTGATTACATGCAATTGAATAAGGTTACAATCAAGAATAAATACCCACTTCCCAGAATAAATGATTTTTTTCATCAGCTTCAATCAGCCAGAGTATTTTCCAAGATTGATTTGAGGTCAGGGTATCATCAAGCGAGGATTAAGGAAGCAAACATTGACAAGACAGCTTTCAGGACCAGATATGAACATTATGAGTTTGTTGTTATGCCATTCGGGTTGACTAATGCACCGACAACATTTGTGAATTTGATGAACGGGATATTCCACCCTTATCTGGATCAGTTCATTGTAGTATTTGTTGATGATATATTGGTGTATTCAACATCAGAGGAAGAGCATGCAGCACACTTGAGGATCACATTGCAGACTTTGTGGGATCACCAGCAGTATGCCAAGTTTAGTAAATGTGAGTTTTGGCTGAAAGAAATTCAGTTTCTGGGTCATGTGATTTCAGGTGAAGGTGTTGCAGTTGATCCGGCCAAGGTAGAGGCAGTAATGAAGTGGGAAGAACCGAAGACACTGACAGAGATTAGAAGTTTTCTGGGTTTGGCAGGATATTATAGGCGGTTCATCCAATATTTCTCGAAAATTGCAGCACCAATGACAAGATTGACAAGAAAAGGAGTACCATTTGTATGGTCTTCGGATTGTCGCCACAGTTTTGCAGAGCTAAAGAAGAGGCTTACCACAACACCAATATTGGAGATATCGTTAGGTAGTGGCGAATTTGTATTGTATACCGATGCATCTAGAAGAGGTTTAGGAGCAGTGTTAATGCAGCATGGAAAGGTGGTAGCCTATGCATCCAGGCAATTGAAGAAGCATGAAGAGAATTATCTGACGCATGATTTACAACTAGCAGTAGTTGTATTTGCACTAAAGATTTGGCAGAATTATTTGTATGGTGAAAGGTTTGAAATATTCACTGATCATAAGAGTTTGAAGTACATCTTCTCCCAAAAAGATCTGAACTTGAGACAGCATAGGTGGATGGAATATTTGAAAGATTATGACTTCAGTTTGGAATACCACCCAGGCAAAGCTAATGTTGTAGCAGATGCACTAAGTAGAAAGGCAATTATGAGTCATATGATCATCAGAGAATGGAAATTGTATGAAGATGTGGCAGAAAATTCACTATATATACCAAATAGTCAGCGGCGAGCAATATTAGTAAATAGTGCAGTGGAACCTTCTCTATATTGGCAGATAATAGAAGCACAAAGAACAGATGAAAATTTAGTTGATATTGTGAGAATGGAGGAGGTGACACTTGATGATAACAATGTGGTCAAGCTTAAGGGCAGGTTGTATGTACCAGCAGATGCCGAGGTGAGGCAGAAAGTGTTAGAGGAAGCTAACAAGTCCAGATACACCATCCATCCATGCAGTACCATGATGTATCAAGATTTAAAGAAGCATTTCTGGTGGCCTAATATGAAGAAAGAGAGTGCAGAGTTTATAGCAAGATGTTCAATGTGTCAACAAGTAAAGGCAGAGCACCAGAGGCCAGGAGGACTGTTGCAGCCATTACCCATTCCACAATGGAAATGGGATGATATTCCCATGGATTTTGTAGTTGGTTTACCCAGGATAGCAACAGGTCACAATGGTATTTAGGTTTTTATGGACAGACTGAACAAAGTTTGCAGATTATTAACAATAAGTATGTCATGGACTATGGATAGATTAACCAGATTATATGTAGATAGAAGAGTACCTTTGCATGGGATTCTCGTTACTATCGTATCAGATCGAGATCCCAGGGTCACTTCAGGTTTCTGGAGGAGTTTGCAGAGAGTGATTGGTACAAAATTAAGGTACAGTTCCGCTTATCATCTACAGACAGATGGGCGAACAGAGAGAACTATTCAGACTATAGAAGATATGTTGAGAGCTTGCTGTCTAGTATGGGGAGGTACTTGGGAGCACCACTTGGGTATGGTAGAGTTTGCATATAATAACAGACATCATGCAAGTATTGGAATGGCGCCTTATGAAGCATTATATGGCAGACCGTACAGGACACCACTGAATTGGCATGAGGTAGTTGAGAGACAGATTATGGGTCCAGAGTTAATTCAGCAATGTGCAAAAATGGTTAAATTTATTAAAGAAAAACTTAAAATAGTGCATAGATGTCAAAAGAGCTATGCAGATACCAGACGCAGGCCATTACAGTTTGAAGTTGGTGATTATGTGTTTTTGAAGGTTTCTTCTACCAAGGGTGTGCTCAGGTTCAGCAAGAAGGGCAAATTAAACTCCGAGATATGTTGGCCCATTCCAGATATTAGAAAGAATTGGTGAAACAACTTACAGATTAGATCTCCCAACAGATTTCACAGATGCCCATGATGTGTTTCATGTTTCTATGCTCAGAAGATATATCCAAGATCTGTCCCAGGTGGCCAGTTATCAGAGAGATGATTTGAAGCCAGACATGACAATGCCAGAATATCCAGTACAGATAACAGGACGCAGAACTCAAAAGCTAAGGAATAAGGAAATTGAATTAGTGAAAGTCAGATGGGAGAACAGACAGGGCGGAGAGGATACGTGGGAATTAGCCGAGGAAATGATGAAAGCGTATCCATACTTGTTTGAGTAATCTTTTAATTCTTTTGGGTGATAGTACCATGCTTGTTTGATTAAAAATTTTTGGTGTTGAGTTTTCTTTCTAAATTTCGAGGACAAAATTTTTTTAGGTGATAGTATTGTAGCGTATTGACCGTTCGGATCGTGGCTTAGTGGTTGTGGAGGCAAATGTGTGTTACAGGTGTTCACGTAGGTTGTGGGGCTTTGTGGGCCGACAGGTTGTGCCCAAAGCACCCACTGGTTCACTGTTTGTGAACGCTATAGGGCTAGGCATCATGTTCTTAACGCGATAGCCCTAGGTGTCGTGTTCTTCTTACTGCCAATTTCGGTCTTTGTCTGCATGTCCGCCACGTATTGCGCGCTGGCGGCCTTGCTGACATCGGCAGTGGGAAGGTGATGGCCTCTTGCACCGCATTCTTGTCACGATGGTAGGGTGTGTCGCGTTCTCAACTCTGAGGGTTTTTAGTTAAGGTCAGCCGAACAGAGCTCAGAAAGATGTGGTCAGCCAGGAAGGGTTTGCAGCGGTGGATTTCAGGTGATTCAGAGTTGTGAGTCGTTTTCGGCGTGGTCTCACCTCGAAGACGTGGTACGGAGCGGGGTAAACTCCAGGGTATCGCCGTTCTTCGCGTTCTTCGCGAAGGTAGGGAGATTCTGCTCCATTTCACAACATAGATTGCATGTTTAGCATGTTTGGTTTGTTTTACATGCTATAGATAGTAGATACCATGCTAATGTAGTGCTTAGAGCATGTATATTTGTGTTTCATGATAGTTAGCATGGCTTGTGTGGAGAATCCAGAGATGGGTTCCGAGAATTAGGTCACTATCTATGAAGGCGACGGACCTAACTGTCGCGTTGAGAACGCGACAGCCCGACCCATCGCGTTCTTCTTCAGAACGCGTCGTATCGAGGCATCGCGTTCTGAAGGTGACAGTGGACCCCATCACGTTAATCGATTATTAGCAGAGCGATTTGTGCTTGGCTACATAGTTATCGGATTATCGATATGCGTTGTGCACGACAAGGGTAAGTGGTGCATTGGCATCTGTAGAGCTCGAGGAGCGAGTTGCTCTCGTGGTTGACGTGTTGTTCACGTGGTTTGAGCAGTGTTCACGTGGTTTGTGTGTGCATGGTGAGTAGTACGACGCCTACCGTGGTTACCTCTTCAGTTGGGAGCCCCAGGTTTTGTGTGAGATAGGCACGTTAGTGCTAGGGGTTTGTCCCAGTACTTGTGTACCGTCGAGGTTTGTGTCATCTTCTTAGACACCCTCACTCTTGTGTAGAGTTGTACATCCGGCTGAGGGAAAGATGGCAATGGGACAGTTCCTTGTGAGAGTTTGTGTTTTTCCGCTCGTAGTGCGCTCGTGGTTGGGGGTTACGGACACTAGTAGACGTACTGGGCCCCAGCTAGACCTGTTTTCCAGTGCCTTACTTTAGGGAGCTCCGGCCGGAATCCCGAAGGGTGTCAGGCATGGGCCTGTAATAGTGTGGTCCGCAGAAGTGGTGTTGGATGGTCTCCACAGTTTCTTAGCTTGTTCTAGTGGAGCGGCAGCTGGACCTTTTGTCCAAGGCTGCGAGACTGAGAGGTAGTCTTGTGTGGTTTGTCCGGGTCGGTTGCTGGTGTCGCGAACCAGTCTTCGTGACTCGAGTGTGGCGTTTTTCTACTTTAGCACATATACCTAGCGAGGTTTGCCGTTTATTTATTAAAGGCTGATTTCTATTAATGGCATGCGGTAAGTAGTGTTTACAGCTTTAATATCCTGTGTGGATGGTTCTATAAATTGCTAGCGTATCTTCCTACTTCTTACTTCTGAGTTTGGTTTTGTTCGGCTTTTGGGGGAGTTTTCCTACTGAGCTAGTGACTCATGAACCTCACCCCTACTTCTTTCAGGTGAGGGAGAGCAGGAGGCTTCTCGCCCCTCTTCTAGTTCGGAGCTGCACCGTAGCGGAGTTGGGTCTGCAACACCGATAGTGTAATCCTCTTTCTTTGTACACCTCGGGGTATGCCCCAGGTCGTTGTTGTATTTGTGTCTAGGTACAGTTGAGAAAATGTCTATGTATATTTCATGTAAATATTTGTGAGATGGCAATCTTATATAAATTTGAACTGTTTCCTTTATATTTCTATAGACTTGTGAATGGTATCCCTTGCGAGGCTACGGCTCGTTCGCGGGAGGCAGAGTTGGGTCAGGCTCGTTATTAAGTTAATCGGTTTGAACGACGAGGACCGCTACACTTCCACAGCGCTTTGATGGTGTCCGCCTCTTCTCCGTCATTGCTGGTACCAATCTCCCATCTTTTAATCGGCGGTAGATGAGATGGCCCCTCAAAGTGACACCGTAGAAGCTCGAATTGGGAGAGGCAGTGGTGTGGGTTATAAAGCATGAACTCAGTCGGCCCAATAAGTCACAACTCCACACCGGGTGCTAGCCGCGTCCATAGGTCTTCGGCTAGAAGAGGCGTTGGAGTACAAGTGAACTCATTCCTAGGCATGCTTCGACAATGATCACGCCAATCTGCTCGCGTCTTCAGTTTGGCACACGGTTTGCCACACACCCTTCTAAGCCCACCAACCCGTCCATATGATGAAGTAGACTCTTGGAAAAGATCAGAGACGGGCTGGTAGCTTCGTTATTCACATCAAACTTAAAGTGCAAGTCAGTCCAACAAGCGAATAATAACATGGAACCATAGGGAGGCCTACCCAAGCTCGCCGTCGTGAGCCTGCTATAGACGAAGGCTAGCACCTCCGGTCCCAACCTCTCTCCTTCCCATGTGCCACATACCGCACTGAGCTACTCTTCTTCAAGCACATTGTCCACAGATGGAAAGAGGAGCACACCGGCCAGGCATATGACGAAACCATTCATTACCTTTTTGAGTCTCTCGTCGTCTTCCACTCTTGGTATCTCCCTCGTTGTCCAAGCTGCTAGTTTTTGCAAGTTCACACCGTTTCTAGATTGGATGTCCCGGGACGTCCATTCACCCATGAGGCTCTCGAGCACCTCTTTGCTTGTAATGCTTCTCGGCATAATTGTCATATCATCTTTGTCACCTCTTCTCATCCACTTTAAGCCTAGCAATAGTTCAACTTCTTCCAATAGAATAGTGGCTTCGAAGGTTTTGAAGAGGAAGGTGTGGGTTTGTGGATGCCAGAGTTCTACAAGTGCACCCAGGCCGCTCAGTCAAGGTGGATTTCATGGTATCTTTTGCCATGAACAACAAGATTCTAGATTCCCCACCTAGAAAGGATAGCTTTCATGTCAAGGCTAATGTAAGAAGTCAGTTTTTGGAGCCATGGTAGACGCATGTATCTCCTTGCGCTCGAAAAAGTGGATAATCCTATAAGAGACAATGCATGGATCAGTATGGTGATGGGCATGATGAGTATGGAAAAATTATTTTGGCCATGGTGAGGGTGGCGCAGGCATGGGGAATATGACACATGGGTGACATGATCATGGAGATGGGTCGAGCATGATGAGAGGAGATTGACACATGGTCATATGGGCATGGTATGGGATTTGATAGGTTCGGCCATGGCAATTGGAAGAAGAGAAAAGAGACGAAAAGAAAGAAAAAAGTAGAGAGAAGAGAGAATAAAAACATGAAGAACACATTAAGAACAGTGAATCACACAAGCTAGAACATGAAAATTCAATGCAAGAAATATTGAACTTACCAATTTGGCTTGAATAAGCTTGCATATGTGTAAGACCTGGCTTCCCGACTTTCCGTCCGACGTCTGGGATGACTGGCCACTGACGCGTCCAGGCTGGGCGATGCGTCAATGTCGCATCGAGGGTACCTGATGCGATAGTCATCCGTGTCGTGGAGAGTCTGTGCGTCGTGTTCTTCTCGCGCCTGGGTTGCCCGTCGCGTTCTTGTAGCGCGCGGTCAATGGGTCGCGACAGTGTTTTATCGTGTGGTGCTGTCTGATCGTCTGACGCCTGTCAGGGTGGCAGGTGTGTCAGTACGGCTTGTCGCGTTGTTGCGGAGCCCTTGTAGGCCGCGTTCTTGTCGCGGTTCGTTGACCCGTCGCGTTAAGGTTCGTAACGCGACGGGGCGGTCCATCGCGTTCTGGGTGCCGGGGGCTTAAGGTGCTGGCCGGCTACCCCTTCCCCCTCTCTCTCCTCTTCTTCCCTTTCCCCTCTTCTACGGCGGTGGAGAGGCTCCCCTCCGGCGATAGGAGCGTGATGCCGCCGGCGGGCTCGTGGCACGTACGTGGAGCGAGGAGGAGGTGGCCAACCGACGTGAAGGGCCCTCGTGGGTTCGTTCTTCATGAAAGGTAGGGATTTCTTGTGCCCTCTCCCATCCGAGTGGATCGGGAGCCCTCGGGGTTTTGTAGATAGCTTTACTGCTTTCCCCATGCTCCCCTCCCCCGTGTGTGCATGTTTGTATGGTTTGGGGTGGCCCGGGATGGAGCATCCCTTGGTCTGCCTCCTGACTGATGTCGCGGCCATGGTGCGCGTCGCGACATCAGTAGAGGTGTCACCCCGGTCGGGCGCGACCTTATCGCGGCGCGGTTGGCGGTCGCGATAAGGGTCGCTGTCGTGACCTAGTTTCCCGTCACGACAGGAGGCTGTCGCGACGCGCTGCCCCATCGCATCAAGGCTATTGTCGCGGTGCCCTTCCCCATCGCGATGGCATCACGATGGCCTGTGGAGGCGCGACAGTGCCTGTGCTGCCTCAGGTGGTTTCCGTGGCCGGTTTGTGTGTCGGCGTGTGCCCCAGGGCAGGCCTTGCCCTTAGGACATTCTGGTAGGGAACGTGGCTGGTTGCCTCCCTCCGTTCAGTGACCGAAGGTGACACCTTCTTGGTCGTGTCCTGGAAGCGGTGCCAGGAGGGTCGTGTCTGCCTAATAATCGATTGACCGGCAGTCAATCGATTATTAGCAGAGCGATGGGTTTCCGTACTGTCCGGTGGTGTTCCGAGGTTCTAGTCATTCGTGCATGCCTTGGTTGGCCGACGGCCCCTTTTGAGGGTCCGTGCGTGCCTCTCACTCGCTGAGCTTCTCACGGGTTACAAGCCAGTAGTTCGGCGTGGTTTTGTTGTGCTGCCCCGCCTGTTCGCCTGGTGGTTGGCACTTGAGGGCTAGTCTCGTTCAGAGGTTGTCTCCGTTTCCTGGGACCCACGTCCTCGGGAGCCTGTTGAGGGAGTACTCTGGGCTACGAGCGTGCTCAAGTTGGCAGCCCACGTGAGCGGACTCTGGAGCTGAGGGGAAAATGAGGTTTGGACAGCGGCGCTGAGTCGTTTGTAGAGCTCTCTTGTCTAGGTCTAGGACGCCAAGGGGTTCAGAGTTCTTTCCTGGCGCAGACCAAACAGTCCTTTGTCTCATTGCCTCTCTCTGCGTTGGTTCCGGAGCCACGTAGTGGTGCTAGACGTGAGGCCGCAACTTGTCTAGGCTGCGGTGTTGCATGTGTTGTGTGTTTCTGTGGCGGCTCTATCTCACCCTTCGCGGGGGTCGAGGCAGGAGCTAGGCTAGTGAGCAGAGCGCGTGGACTATGGGTCCCCCTCTTGGCTGCTAGCGGCGGTGGCTTGGTTGTTGTTGTTGTGACGGTGTTCAGTCACGACGTTTCTAAGTGTTCTCCGTTGCCCTAGCTGCACGGCAGTTGTAGCCTGGTCGTGGCTAGCTCGCGTGGGTGTCGTTGGTCTGGCCTCGTGCGGACCGGTGCTTCTGGTGGTTTCTATTCGATGTTCCTGTGGTTCCGTGGTTCTGTGCCATGGTGCCTATCTGTGGTGGCACCGGTAGGTGTAGTTCCCGACCTGGTGCGTGTCCAGGGTCTGGGCGGTTCTGCTTGTGGGCCCTCGACCCGGTGGAGGTCTGAGGTGGCCGTGCTTGCAGTGAGACGTCATTCTCACTTGGTTGTTCCGTGGTCTCGGCAGGTGTGCAGAGCTCTGCTTCCGCTTTGTGCCCGACTCCGTTGGTTTCTGCGGGAGTCGTGTGTGTGCCACGACCTTGGTTGGTGGTCGTGGCGTTGTACTATTCTCTTCCGCTGCTTAGTAGTACCATGCTGTAGGTGTTCCTCGCTTTACAGCTTTCCAGTGTAGTTTCCTGTTTTCGGAGTTCCTGCTACTCTGGTCGGTGAGGGACTGGTAATCCCTATTGGGCCTTGTTCGCGAGGCTCACCCCCCCTACTTCCTTCAGCTAGGGGCTCGTCGTCGCGGGAGCTCGGTGTCGGACGGGTTGCAGAGGTGGCTGTGGCACCGTGTTGTTGTCAGCAGCAGTGAGAGCGAGTGTTGTGAGCTCTTGTACCCGAGTGAGCTGAGAGTTGTGTTTTGCAAGTCCTCGGGGTATGCCCCTTAAGGACTGCACCTTTCTTCTTGTACATGTGCTTTTGTTTGGGACACGTTGTACAAACTTTAGTATATTGTACAAATTGTTATAGTTATTGGAATTCAGTACATATCTCACTAGACTATTAATTATAACCCTTCCGGGTCTTCAGATCCGTGGGTGGCGACGCGATCTTTGGGCCCTGGTGGGGGTCTGCAGGGTCGGGTCGTTACAATATGTGACCATCCACCTTGCTTAGCCTCAGAAAACCTTCAGATCTTTGTCTCTTGGATGGGGGTGCTCCAGCATGTTCTATTGCTTCTCTCCTCCTCTTCTTCTTCTTCTTGCTTGATGGGGTGAATTTTGATCTTTGGAGAGGGTGGAGAGCATGAGGAAAGCAAGAGAGGGGTGTTTTTAAACGCCCATGGCCGCAGAAGCCTAAAAGTTAGCTAGAAATGCAAAATAGGCAAGAAAATTAAGCCTTGGGTGAAAGTTTCAAAATCGCGACCGACACATACGTCACGATTCAAGTGCCTCACTTCGACTTCCATTGCGACTGATGAAGGTAAATCACGACTGACTAGGTCGTTGCGATTTAGGTAAGTGAAATGCATCCACATACCCTGTTGCGATTTTCAAGCAGCATTATTTTGATATTTGTGCTCCATATTTATTGCTTGTCAATGCTAATTAATCTTTGAGTGCATGTTTTTGGACACGTGTTCCTCGCCGCAAGCTAACGCCCATCTTCTGCGAACACCCAATCTCTAGTATCATTGCATTGTACTATATGTTATACCTTATTAGAATACATTAAGGACCTCGAGGCTCTGATGAATCTGAAATTTGAGTTCCCCTCCACCGCCAAAAACAGTGATAATTTCAGAGGATTCTTACGACTTGAGGATAGGCCGTTACGTCTTGCAAGAAGATGACGGATTCCATCTGGTATCTTGACTTCGGTATCATGACAATATTATCCTTGATTATTTTATATTTTCCTTCATTTTAATAATTTTCTTTTAGCCCAACATGCATCATGTAGGACTTTGAGCTTATTTCCGAAAAATTACTCTCGTGCTTAACTAAAGAGAGTCGCTTATTCTTAATTCCAATTGACATGACATATTCCATTCCGAGTCAAGTACTCAGTTCACCTTGTTGATGTTTGAAGATCGTCTCTTGAGAAACTCCTTGTTTTGGATTCCTATATCAATTCATCTATTTTTCCCATAGATCCACCTTGGCTGCATCACGTCCACAAGCTGGTAAGCACTCCCCAATGGTGAAACCTGCTGGATTGTATCCATAGGTAACGCTGGAAGTTGATCTTTCTCCCCTTCGTGCCCACGTGCACACCCTTTCCCTTCGTCCACGCATTAAGTTACTTCTGGAGATTTTCTACAAGCTGCTTCATGGTGATCTGAAGAACAGCTCCTGTCATATGTTGTTGAAGGTGTGTCTCATCACACCTTGGTGTCTACTTTTCAGTCACTTCACTTCATTCCACTCAACTCACTTCATTTTGTTGCTTTCATCTCATGTCATTCCGGTCCGTTTCCTTGCAAAGCAGATGCCAAGGTGAGGCAGCTGTAGACACACCATTTTTGACAATATATCGAGTATATTTCATGTTATACCACAATGCCTCAAAGTGGCTCTCTTCAATTAACCTCTTGAGTGATTTTCCTATTTTCTGGATTTTTCTAGGATTTTTAGGAATTTTTCTAGGGCTTTAAGGGGTCCCCTATGCACAACTGATTCGCGACGGACACAATGGTCACGGTTTCAGGAGTTTGATCCGCGATGGGTCAATCTGTCGCGTATCACACTTCATATTCTGGCACTTGCTATGTTTTGAATCGCATCCATCCAAGTCTTCGCATTTAATAGTTCCGATTTTCGAATTATGGCAAAATTCCAAAACTATTTTTGGAAAGATTTTCTTGCTAATTAGAATCACATCCATATAGTCTATCGTGTTTCTAACCTTCCATCATATGAAGATCGATTCCCTTCAGAAGAACGATTCTTTAGAATACGCGACCACTTATGTCGTCGCGATTCAATATTTCCATTTATTAAATTTGGAAAGAATTAATCGGTATTGGAAGTGTCTTAAATGCGTCGGTTACTATCGTCGTGATTCTAAAACCTACTATAATCGATATTTGGAAAGGCTTAAACGAAGTAAGTGGATCTTGTTAAACCTGACGCTTTGGTCGGTCACAATTCATCTCAATAGGCGACCACTGTGTTCGTCGTGATTCACCAAATTTGTCCTTATAAGAAAACCCCTGAGGCCATTATTTTAAAAACACATCCCAAGCACTACGACGAAGCTCTACTGCACTGAAGAGTCAGACTCTGAGCTAAAAAAGAAGAGCCATTTCCTAAGCACCATTATCTTCATCCCTTGGAGCATTGGTTCTTCTTCGCCTCTAGTGCATTAGAGCGGGGAGGAAGCTTCTCCTGCTTCGTCCATTCACAACAACGAGCTCATTCCACCAATTCCTTCTTCTCCCTTCCTCATTTCTTTTACTTTCATTTAGTGCATTCATCACTTCATAACTCACACACTCACATCATTTCTTTCATGCCCACATTTTAGGGGTTTAACACCACCTCCACAAGGTGTGTTTAAGCCCATGTTCTTGCATTTTTTTTTCTCATCTTCATTTGAATTTCATACCACACAACTTAGTCTAACAATTTCTTCATTTGTTTGTGTGTTTGTCCATTTCACAAGGTAACCATTGAGCTAAAGTCTTCTCTGTCGGCCGGTCGATTGGAGGAGTAGGAGTCAACCTACAATAATTCACCTCCCACAATCTTCTGGTGAAGATAAGTAACACTCTGTCCTTCGTTCACTCTTTCGGTACCCTCGTGTACCTGGCGATCATACTCCATCTTTGTGCACATACACACTTTCTCCCTCATCTCCTTCCACGCATTTTATCCTATTTCTTTACAAATTTCTTATTTTTTTAATTACTTTTTGTGGAGTGTTTAAAAAAGCACATTCACAATATCAACACACACAGGTCTGTGGAAATATAAAAGAACACGTTGAACATATATAAGACTCCATATCTTACACATATTCACATGAAATGTACATATCTAGTTCTGAACCAAAGTCAAAGTACAGAGTGCAATAGCCTGGGACAAAAACCCCCAAGGCACAACAAGAAGGAAATTACTCTACTAGTGGCGTAGGCCCGACTCCACTACGGTGCGGTCCCGAACTAGAAGAGGGACAAGAACCCTCCTGCTCTCCTTCACCTGGAAGAAGAAGGGGTGAGCCTCACAAGTCACTGGCTTAGTAGGGCAACTCCCCAAAAGCCGCAAGAACAATAATCGTGATGTAATAAAAATAAGACTTATACTCAAATAAAGATACACTACTTAAGAACTATAGTTGTAAGTAAATAAACAACAATTCACGTACACGTGTACAAGCAAAAGAAGGGCATGCCACACATGAGTCACGAGAACTGGTTTGCAACACCAGCCACTGACCCAGACAAACCACACAAAACTACCTCTTAGCCTCATAGCCACAGACGAATGGTTTAGCTGCCGCTCCACCTGAACAAGGTCAAGAACTGTGGAGACCAACCAACACCACTCCTGTAGACCACACAGCTGTAGGCCCATGCATGACACCTTTAGGGACTCCGGCCTAAGCTCCCTAAAGTGAGGCACTGGAAAACCAGACTAGCTGGGGACCAGTACATCTACTAGTGTCCGTCCCCCAACCACGAGCATGCTACAAGTGACTGCACACCCACAAACACAAGTCGCTGCCCAATGTCGTCCTCCCCTCAACCGGACGTACAACTCAAACTCAGGAGTGAGGGTGTCTAGGAAGATGACACAAACCTTGACGGTACACACCATACCAGGACAAACCCCAAGCTCATTGTGCTTGGCTCACAATGAACCTGGGGTATCCAACTCGAGAGGTAATCACGAAAGGCGTTAAACAATCCAACTTGCTATGCACGCATATCCAAGCAAACTCGATGTTTCCAATCACGATATGAACCAACACACCCCTTACATGCTCTACATTACTTAACCAACACTGTACAAACAATGTACAATAGAAAACAGACAGACTGGCCATAGAACCCAACAGTTCGGGTGGCCAAATTCTAGAACGAGACCAATATAGTGGACGCCATTAAGTGCATGAATCGCGACGGACCAACCCATCGTCTTTAAACCTGAATCACGACCGGGCAGGTCATCGTGTTCAAAATGAGACGTCTGGGTCCGTCGCCCTTCAGACAAAAAACCCTACCTTGTTCTCTCATTCCGGAAATTACACCAAACAGCTATTCATGCTTGTAAAGCTTGAAATAACCATTCACATGATATCCTAAGCATGCTTACTACCAAATATATGCAATACTACAATTGAAACACCTCTAACCTAATCCACACAAGCCACACAACCAAAACAAGGAGAAAGTTCCCCTACCAATGGGAAGAACATGGAAATGACACCGTCCCGGCGTTGCCCGTGCTCCGAAGCACCTCCTCGCACCGGAAGCATGCCGAAAAACTCACCAAAACCCCTTAATCACCGAAAAATTCCCCCACAGCTCTCCTACGGCTGAACAGTGCAACCTGCACTGTTTGGCCAGGGTTGGGATCCCAAACAAAATGTAGGTAAATCGCGACATATCGGGCGGTCGTGTTTAAAACGCGACGAACTGTGTCGTCACAGTTAAGCCCCGACGTCCCTACATGTGCCACGCGGCGCGCATGCAGCCGTGCACACGTAAAAGTGGTGTTCAATTATGACGTAGCAGGTGGTCGCGTTCATTAAGAATCATGACGCCTGTGTTGGTCATGTTCTTAATGAGCGCTCCAAGGTCTGTTGGGCTGGAATTTTCCAACCCTCCAACCTCACACCCTGCTACACACAACATCAAGCACTCATGCACACTTATAAACTCAACTAATGGGCCATACACTGGCCCCCAAACTCGATAAACTACGATTCAAATGTAAGACCCGGCCCTCTCGGGCCCCTAGCCCCGCCCTCATGGTTGCAATGGACCCCTTGGCCGCGACATTGTCGTGCCAAAGGAGCCGGTCACAACATGCTTTTGGTCATGGCACACCTAGCCGTCGCATTCTGGTCGCGATGGGGTGGGCGTCGCATTCTTGTCATGGCATCTGAAGGCGACGCGACTCTGGTTCTGACCGTTCTGACCACTATCCTTTCTATCAGAATGGCTTTGTTGGGTGTTAAGCGCGTACAACGTTGACGCGACTGTGGACGTCCCGTTCCACCCCCAAATGGAACTCCGGAGATTCCCAAAACATTGAGTGGCTCCCTCGTTGGACGTTGGACGTTGCTGGTTGACCTCCTCTCGCTCTTTGACTCCCGTTTGACAAGGTTGACCAGAGAGAAAAACAAAGAAACCAGAAAATAAATGAGTGGGAGGTGATCGCCAGGGCCTTACCTGTGCCTAAGGAAGTGTTCTGATCACGCCGGTGACACAGCCTCACGTAGCGGTGGATATCGGGACTTTGACTTTCCCCTCTTCAGATGGCCAAAGAGAAGAAGCTCTGCGGTCTTGTTTGAAGTGTTCCTGCAACAAGGAAGACTCTATTAGACTTTAATGAAGTGTAGTAAATGTCTAGAAATGAAAAGAAGAGACCCAAAAGGAGAGCCCCGTACTGGTTGCGGGCTTGAGAAGAGGGGTGGCCAAATGCTATGACCACCCATCTTTCCTCCATTTTTGGTTTGGAAAACCCCTTTTAGGTGTGTATGGATGTGCACTACGTGCCTAGTGTGTGTGTGTGTGGAGTGGATAACATGCAAAGGTAGAGAGAGAAGAAGGGAAGGAGAAGGAGAAGTGGGAGATGATCCTCTTTTGCAGGCATGGGTGGCTGCTTTGTGGGCTCCTCCAGCTCGTGGTGAAGCCTCCTGAATGCTCCAAAGGTTGAGAGGAAGGGAGGAAGCAAAGGTGGAAGCTCTCAAGGGCTTGAAGTCACTTTTCTCTCTCTTCTCTCAGGGTGTTAAAGCACTAGCTCGTCCAACATCTCCTCCCTCACTTAGAAGGCTAAGGACCTTCATATATAGGCATTGGGGGCAGAGCTAGGGAGCCTAGGATGCTCAAGTGTGAGAAAACACACTTGAACATGTGGTAATCCATGTAGAAAGGCTAAGCCAATGAGAGGGGGCCAAGTAGGACTTTTACTGGGTCAAGGGAGTGCCAAGGTGGCCCATTTGCCCATTGGGAACGGCCCCATGCGTTGCATGGGTGAGGGAAGGGCGCAAGTGGGCTAGAATCTTGGGCAGTTGTGCAGACCAAGTAAATCCAGGTTGACGTCAAGCGATGTTGCCGCCAACCCTATGCAGACGTCAACACATGTGGATGTCAACCGGAGTCGACGTCAATTGAGTGTGCCGACAACCAGGAGTCAATGGTAATTGATGTTGACGTTAACATGGGATCCAAGGCAAGTCAACAAGCGATCAAACAAGTCTTAATGGGCCATGAACCACGCGGGGATGGGCCAAATCTCGCGTCTACAAATGCACCTCCGAGACATCCGATCTTGCAAGTGAGTGAAGCGGACTAAAAGGTTGGTGTCTCGGTAAACCAAGGACGTGGATATTTGATGAAAGGACCATCTCCGAAGATAGGAATTCTAGCAAGCCACACAAATGAGTTAGGCTAGAAACAAGTGACGAATCATCTGAGAGACAAGTGTGGAAAAGAGGGAGGGTGATCTACCCGTGTAACTACAACTTCAACCCAACGGTAGGGTTCCCGGCATTGCCAAGTAGGACTTTGACTAGTTTCTGGTGTTGTCTAAGTGAAAGGAGTTGTAATATGACGGTTGAATCAAGGAAATCTCACAACCGAAGTCTGTCGGGACCCGCTGACATAATCAAGACATTTGTCCAATCAGGGGGTTGTGAAGACAAAAGGGATTGATTGTACTCTCAAAGGATTATCAAAAGATTCTAACTGGAATCAATGCTTGAAAGGCCGGAAGTCCAAAATTAAGCTCATGACTGGCGAACGGTTCAAATGAACTCAATAAGACTGGAATGATAATTTATGATTTGCACGGTGGGACTGTTTGAGATTGCTTGGAGAAAAGGCAACAAAGGCCCGGTATCAGCTTGGATATTCAAGAAGGTGGTGTTGATTGACCACTTGAGCCGAGTGCCATGTAGCGATTGAGGAAAATCTCCATTTTTTTTTAATTAGCAAGGGAATGTTAGCAGTGAAATCTTAAATGCATGTTGGTGTTGGTTTCCTATCTAAAATGCAACATAGAACCAGAGGAAAAAACTAAGGCCTTACAAATAACTGAGAGATCGCAAACCCGTCATAGTTTTTGGCAAAGGGGAACTCTGGGTGGGTTCACGGTCACCAAGTTATTCACCTCTGGTGACTAAACCTATGTTAGACATACTTGTACAACACTCAAGGTCACATGAGTGTTCTTGGATTTGAAGCATCACCTGTGCTTAAATATCCTGCAAGATAACTTGAAACACAAGATGAGAAATAATGGCCATATGAACATTAAAGCCTGGAAAATTCACCAAGGTTGACGTCCAGATTGATTGCCGCCAACTTACAATTGACGTCAACATGGGTGGCCATCTACCAGAGTAAACATCCAACCATGTTGCCGTCAATAGTGCACTGATGTCAAATGATGTTGACATTAACATGCCAGCGGATTAAACCAAAAAAATAACAATTGGGAGGCCATTAGGACTCCTCCATCTTCAACCTCCGTCCTCTCTTCCTCAACTCCGAACCAGAGAAGGTTTGGGACAACCTGCAGCAACAACCATGGCCTCCACATCAACTGGAAAGTCTATAACCATGAATTCGGGTGTTCTGAGCGAGATTCTGGGGTATTTGAGCACCCGACCGGCTAATGGGGAGGTACGTATCGTCAGTTCTTGCTTCCTCTTTTTCTGAAAATGCCCCAACATCCTCTCATGGAGCTTCCTTGATGTGCAGGAGGTGCCTGCCTTCCCAAGCCAAGGCCAGGTACGGGCCTTCTCCTTGCTAATCAACTTGATGAACGTGATAACGATTGATATGAGAAGCTACATAGGAGCATGGAATCTGAGCTTCATGGTTGTCCTGGCCAAGAACATAAAGGACGTGTGGTGGGGATTTGATGCCCTGGGAGCACTCGTGGAGCGCTGGCACCCACCCACACACACACACATTCGTGTTCTAGGGATTCGAGGTGACAGTGTTACTGGAGGTGGAGCTATTTCTTGGCTGGAAACACTCCCGTGGGAAGAGATGTTGGCAGACATTGTGCAGAACAAGAAGGAGGTGCTGAGGATGACGAACAAGAACGGGATCTTCCTAGACCGGTTGGTCTGGTGGTTGATTCAGCATGTGAAGGAGATAGGCGTGGAGAGGGCGACCAGTGGACTGACACTCTGCCTAGATGGTGTGTTCCTATTCCCTACCAATGGTGATTTCCTTTTGTACGAGCATGTGGGGATCCTATCTCTACTGTGGCATGGGCAGTCACTTGCCCCTGTAGTGCTGGCACACCTCTACAGCTCCCTCACTACGATGAGCTTAGGCGGACTCACATGCGGGAGCTTGTTCCTGCTTCAGGTATGGATGGAGGCTCATTTAATGTTTGATTATGCTGAAGAACAACCTACCCCCTCCAGAATCTTTATTTGGAGTTCAATGTACTACAGCTGAGTGTGGTATGAGCCAGAGGATGAGATCAAGTGTGTGACAGCACACCTGAAGAGCAGAGATGCGTGGCATGACTACCTTGGTTATTTCCCAATGGAGGACTTCATAGTGAGGCCACTGTTCAAGAGGACCATTGAATTCAGAGTGCGCACCAGGGAGGATAGAGATCTGTGGCTGACCTGTCCTGATCATATGGTGGTGTACCAGCCATTGTGACGACTCTCCTTATACCGGTACGGTTATTCCAACCCACGTCGATATAGAGAGCGTTGCCACAGTGGGACATTTACCCATTACAATCATTAGGTCGAGATGTACATAAATATGAACACATAATAGCGGAATAAAAGAATTGGAAATAAATATCTTATTTCATCGTCAACATTTATCCACTGTCTATATATAGTACAAAAAGAAACTAATTATTTCATAACTGAGAAATTAAAATGAAGTACATTGTCTGCAACTTGCAGCTAAATAAATTACATGAATTCAACGTAGTACAAGTCCTCTTTTTTTTTTTTTACATACTATGAAAAGGAAATACAATGAAGTAAATCTCCGCAAGTAATCTCCTACTCTCGCTCCGAGTCACTCCGAACTAACTCTTCGGATGAAGTAGAGACACCTGCACCTGTACACCGAATCAAGAATGAGTCCAAAGACTCAACAAGTAATTTCCCATACATTAAGCATACATACATCACATGGCATTTTACTCTTTAACAATTTCACATATACATGTACGTGGACTTAAACAATCTTTAAGAAAAACCTAACATGATACTTCTATCAATTTCATGACACATAGTACATGGTTTATATTCATATCACAATAATAAACCTATCTCATGCTTTCTACACAATTTCTAACATACTATCTAGATTCACATTCATGTTGTATCATAATGGCACTTAAACATGGAGTTTTACACATAAAGGAAAAATGTTCCTAACATGGATTCTATGTACTTTTCCACATGCATATCATTTTTATAAACACAATAGGCTTGTTGTTTTGACAAAATTTTTGCACATTTATAAACATAATTATAGTTTCACATGTCCATATGCTTACTTACTCATTTACACAATTTATACATTCACTTTTCACATAAACACAATTTCACATTGTTATCATTATATGCCGTGACACATAGTCCGAACCACCTCTAGAAGGACACACACTTATCACATCACACACATATCTATCACCTAGGCATTACAGTGATAAATCTTAGTTACTGTGCAGAACCGGGAGAAGCACTCTCCACCCTAACCAGAGGTACTTGTTCGCCTCCAGGATTTTATCCCAATGCCCATGGGATTTCACTTACTCATATGAACATTCCCATAGGGACTTTACTACGGTATAGCTCCTCAGCCCTCTAAGATACCAGTGTCACCCATGGCACATTTACACATTTTTCTCATTTTAAAATGCACACTTTATACACTATTTTAAACACATGTTCCATGCTCACACATAATCACATATTTCAGGTTTACCTAACATGGTACTACTGTTTGCAGAGTTAAACAATCATAATTTGATTCAAATCATGCTACAACTAACTAGGTTAACATTAATTACTCTAAACATGCTCTAATTGACCTTTTCATGATGAAATAATGAATTCAGCACCTACTGTCGTCCAAGTCGCCTGAAATTTTAATGGCAGACTATTTATAGATCATTCATCCCACATGAAAATTTTCATATTTTTTGGAAGTACATACTAATTATGAAAATTGGAATAGTGATACTGCATAATTTATCAACAATTAAATTTGCATGATTCACCTTGTTACAGGTATATAAATTATCCTACACATATATGATAGTCATGTATTCATACAAACTTTCTAGGATTTTAATTGCTTTCATACAAATTATTTGAGAATTGACACTAATAATACATGTTTACTGTTTTACAATTCAGAAAATATATTCATTTACATAGATAGCAGAAAATTTCCAAAAATTTATGCCATGATCTGACATCCAGCAACATTGCTCATAAATTCTATGACACTTAAATTCCATGTAGATCATAAACAGAAATTTACTAGATTAAAACCTGTATGACAATTATTTTGGAAAATTTCTAATAAATAAAATGTGTAACGAAAATTCCACAAAATTTCACAACATCATATCCTTAAAGCACTACATAGCATATAAATTTTATAGTATATCCTCATGCATAGAAATTTGGAAAATAGATTATAAAGGGTCAAACAGTCCACTGTTCTTGCCTGAAGAACTCAGCAGCAAGGGGGTGGCCGCTTACCCAGTTAACGGCAACATAAGTGGCCGCTAACCTCGGATCTTAACGGCATCAAAGCTTGCCGTTAAGTTCCTGTCTGCAGAAAAATAGACAGAACTCACAAAAATCGAAGAGAAAGGGGGTTCCAGGACACGAATAAAATCCGTAAAATTCCCTAGAACCTACTAGACATACGTATGGTCAATGTAAATGGTTTACTTGCCTTCAAACAAATCTACAAACAGCGAATCAAGTCAGAGAAGCCCTCCTCGGCTTGAGCCAAAGAGTCCCCAAAGTCCTCCAATCCGAGTTTTGAGATGGTCTTTAAGGTCCACCGGGGTTGGGAAGATGCTCTTCGATGTCCAGTATTCCTTCCAGTCGAAGAAGAACGTCGGATGATGCCTCCAATCGTCGGATCCACGGGTCCAAAGTTCAGGTTTCGCACATGAAAGTTAGGGTTTTTGACAAAGAGCCAAAATGACCCAACAGCGCTCCAAACTGAGTCTTTTATAGAGTTGGGGTCGAAGACACGATTAGGGTAGGCTAGGTTACTGTTGGAGAACAGTTTCCTAAACTAGGGGCGACATTTTTGGAGGCGTTTCCAGATCTGAAAATGCAACAGATCAGAGAGGTTAACGTCAACATCACTGGCCGCCAATATGGATTTCGCATCCATCTATGTGGCCACTGACTCACCATTAACGTCAACTCATATTGACGCCAACAGGTCGTCTGCACAGAACTTAAAACTGCAGAAAATCATATTTACACCATACCAATACATAAAATATACAATGTACACTTCAAAAATAGTATTATCCCTGCAATGTAATTATGCATATATATATATATATATATATATATATATATATATATATATATATAATTTACATCAATTTATCAATTAGTTTATTTACATACACACACATATATATATATATATGTATATATACATATAAACATCTATTTATATCATAAGCAAACACTTATACAAGAGAGCAAATTTCTAGGGCTTTACACCCTCTCCCCCTAAAAGAAACTTCGTCCTCGAAGTTAGACCGACACTATTCAAACAATAGAGGATATTTCTTCTTCATTGCATCTTCAAGCTCCCAAGTAGCCTCCTCTCGCGAGAAGTTGCGCGATAACACTTTTACCGACGCAATGCTCTTGTTCCGGAGATGTTGAACCTTCCGGCCAAGAATATCTATTGGTTGCTCCACATAAGAAAGATCTGGCTAGATCTCTACTAGCTAGTGGCTAATAACATGAGATGGATCTCTGACATATCTTTTGAGCCTAGATACGTGGAAAACAAGATGAACGCTAGCTAAAGCCGGGGGTAAAGCTAGTTCATATGCCACGTTGCCCAATCATCTGAGAATCTCATACGGGCCAATGAATCTAGGACTTAGTTTACTATGCCTGCCAAATCTAACTACACCGCGAGTAGGCAAAATCTTCAAAAAGACATGCTCACCTACCTCGAACTCCAAATCCTGCCTCCTGTTGTTGGCATAGCTCTTCTGCCTATCCTGTGCCGCAACAAGCCTCTTCCTAATCAACTGGACCTCATCCGAAGTCTCTTGAACTAACTCTGGACCGATCAGTTGTCTATCGCCAGTCTCTGCCCAACATAAAGGAGATCTGCAAGGCCTACCATACAACGCCTCAAATGGAGCCATACCAATACTCATATGGAAACTGTTGTTGTATGCGAACTCCACAAGAGGTAAATGGCGCTCCCAATCATCCTTCCAATCCAGAACACACGCCCTCAACATATCATCGAGCGTCTGGATAGTCCTCTCAAACTGTTCATCTATCTGGGGATGAAACATCGAACTGAGCTTCAGCTCCGAACCTAATGCATCCTGAAGACCCTTCCACAACCTCGAAGTAAACCTCGGATGTCGATCCGAAATGATCGACTTCGGAACACCATGCAATCTAATAATACTACCAATATACAACCTAGCTAAACTCTCTACTGACTACTTCTTCTTCATAGGTAAGAAATGTGTAGTCTTCGAGAATCTATGTACCACTACCCATATCGAGTCATTACTCTGTCTAGATCGAGGCAAACCCGTAACAAAATCCATAGTGACAGCTTCCCACTTCCATACTGGAATCTCCATCTTCTGCATAAGACCAGATGGTCGCTGTCGCTTGGCCTTCACTTGCTGGCACACAAGACATCTAGACACATACTCCGCTACATCCTTCTTCATGCCAGACTACCAAAAAGATCTCTTCAAATCCTGGTACATCTTAGTGTTACCCAGATGAATAGAGAATCTCGACCTATGAGCCTCTGCTAAGACATGCTCACGGACATCTACAATATCGGGAACACACACGGTGATGGAATCTAATCACGCCATCCTCATCTCGAGCAATGCCTGCCTTGCCCACTAACTCTTGAAGTCTAGGGTCGGCTTTCTGTTGCTTGATCACCTCATCCAATACCGAAGACCTAATGGACAACTGAGCTACGAAAGCCTGACATAATGATGGCTCCAACTCAGTCATCGCACACGCTGCATCCTCCAACATCTTCCAATCCTACTGGAGTGATGACCTCTTCCTACTAAGGGCATCCGCTACGACATTCACCTTTCCAGGATGATACTGGAGGTCGAAGTCATAGTCCTTCAGAAACTCAATCCATCTTCTCTGCCTCAGGTTTAATTCCTTTTGGGAGAAAAGATATTTCAGAATCTTGTGGTCAGTGAACACCTCAAATCTGACACCATAAAGATAGTGTCTCCAGATCTTCAGTGCATGCACCACTGCCGCAAGCTCCAAATCATGAGTCGGATAGTTACGCTGATGCTCCTTCAATTGACGAGAAGCATATGCTACTACCCTTCCTTGCTGCATCAATACACAGCCAAGGCAAATCCGAGATGCATCCGTGTCGATAGTAAAACCCTCTACACCACTCGGAAAAACTAACACAGGAGCCGAAGTGAGCTTAGTCTTCAATAATTGAAAACTATTCTCACACTCCTAAGACCAAACAAACTTCACTCCTTTCCTGGTTAGCTGAGTCAATGGGGCGGCAATGGATGAAAATCCCTCAATAAATCACTGATAATAACCCGTCAAACCAAGGAAACTTCGAATCTCCGAAGGGGTCTTGGGAATCTCCCAATCCATAATAGCCTGGACCTTCGCTGGATCAACTGCTACACCCGCACCAGAGATAACATGCCCAAGGAAATGAACCTCGCGCAACCAAAAATTGCACTTGCTGAACTTTGCATACAGCTTGTGCTCACGAAGAACTTCCAACACTACCCTCAAATGCTGATGATGTGTGGCCTCATCCGGAGAATAGACCAACACATCATCGATGAAAACTACAACGAAACTATCTAGATACGGTCTAAACACCCTGTTCATGAGATCCATGAACGCTGCAGGGGCGTTGGTCAGACCAAACAGAAGGACCAAAAACTCATAATGTCCATAACGTGTTCGAAAAGCCGTCTTGGACACATCCTCACTCCTAATCCTCAACTGATGATAACCAGACCGCAAATCAATCTTAGAAAAGACCAATGCATTTTGCAGCTGGTCAAACAAATCATCAATCCGAGGTAAGGGATACCTGTTCTTCACCGTTACTTGGTTTAGCTTCCTATAATCGATGCATA
This sequence comes from Colocasia esculenta, assembly GCA_014218235.1. Classification (NCBI taxonomy): domain Eukaryota; kingdom Viridiplantae; phylum Streptophyta; class Magnoliopsida; order Alismatales; family Araceae; genus Colocasia; species Colocasia esculenta. The sequence goes on along the minus strand of CM024761.1, from coordinate 45,929,850 downwards.
ACCTAAGGGACCCATCCTTCTTCTTCACGAATAAGACAGGTGCTCCCCAAGAGGGAAACACTAGGGCGTATGAATCCCTTATCTAACAAATCTTGCAACTGCTTCCTTAGCTCCACTAACTCCACAGGTGCCATCCGATAAGGGGCCTTCGAGATAGGAGAGGTGTCTGGAAGCAACTATAGAGTAAACTCTATCTCTCTAGCCAGTGGCAATCCAGACAAATCCTCGGGAAAGACATTTGGAAAATCCTGCACTACATCATTCTCCACAAGGGTAGATGACTCATCAGCCTTGGGTACTAATACCACGCTGGCAAGAAAGGCGTCACAACCCTTGTTCACCATTCTCATTGTCTTCATAGACAAGATGACAAATTTTCCCGCTAAGTTCCTTAGCAATGGATGAGAAAATTCATCCTCACTAGAAATGTGGAAAACAATCTTCTTCCCACGACAATCTACTAACGCATAGTGCTCCTCTAGCCAATCCAGACCAAGAATAGCATCGTAGTCCTTCATCTTAAGCAAGAAGAAACACCCTTCTAGAACTCTATCCTCAATGCACACTGGTAAAGATGGAATACACTTCCTAGTCGATACCGTACCCGCATGTGTGTGCACAGACAGAGGGACCTCTAATTCTTCAGACTCTAACCCTGACTCTAAAGCTAACTGCCTAGCAAAATGCTCAGAAATGAATTAGTGGGTAGCACCCGTATCGAACAAAACCTGAGCGTACACACCTAAAAACAAAACCGTACCTTCGGTGACATGCTCCGCCTGCTCGGCGTCCTCACGAGCTAAGACATACACTCGAGCCGGGGCTCGAGGTCTCCCTGGTCGTCTTGTCGCTAGCGTTGCTGCTACTGCTACTGCTGGGGCTAGTGCTGCTCCATGCTGAAGCCTGGGGAAATCCTTGGTCCTATGCTCACTGCTCCCGCACTTCAAGCACTTCCCCGCTAACTTCCAACATTCGGTACCACCATGTGCCCTCCCGCAATGAGGACACTCCTTCTTGCCACTGGGGAAATGCTGAGAAGATACTTGACGACTTCCCGATGCCGCGGGACGCTGCAGTGACTGATGTGTCGCCTTCTTTCTCTCCTGCCTCTAGAACGGAGCTGCTGGCTGTTGGGGATCGGATAGGTGACTTTGATGAATGAACTAAGAAATTGTGTGTATGGCAGCAGAATTAAAATAAGTAAAACACACAATTCGATCAGATACAAGTGTGGTGTGTGAGTATAGTGAATAAGAACAGCAAACCACACATCAAACCACAGTGCACTGAAGATTTTAAGGTGGTTTGGAGAACACAACTTGTGTCTCCTACGTCCACCTCCTCACAACGGAGGAACCACTAGCATAAGTGCAGTACAATCTGAGCACAACGACTCCAACCTCTTTGAGTGCAACGACTCAAAGAAACCCAGGAGATAGGCACAAGACCTACTCCAAAGACCACTTGTGAATTCAGCAAATTCACAAGCCCTTGAGCACTACGACTCAAGCACCAGAGCACAACGGCTCCAACTCAGAGCACTAGGGCTCCAAAACAAAGTACAAAGTACTCAAACCTCTGGACCACAATAGATCCAAGTTCTGCTAGAACAAACACACTTAGAGAATAGATCCTCTAGCACGATCTATCTTAGTACAATAGAAATGGTAAAGACAAATAGAATTGGGAGATCTATGTAGAACACATACACAGATTCCCCAGAGAATTTAACACTCTGACCAAATACAGACTCGGCTGGATCTCCTTCTGGACCAGCACTACTGCAATCATGAGCTCCTTCTCTTCTTCTCCTTCTTCTTCCCTTGGCGGCGCTGCTATGCTTCTGTGGATGCAGATGCCTTTTTCCCGCTCTTCTTGCCCTCTTCCAGAATGCTCTTGGCTTGCTCTTGCGTGGGATACCTTTGGAGTACCAAACACATGGGTATTTATAGCCCCATATGTCCATAAGGAGCCTTAGGGTACGTGGGAACATGATCCAAGACCAATCCCATTGATCCCTAGAAGGCCACATGTCCAGATGGATCTTAAGATGAAAATTCAGCCGGAGTGTGTCGACACTACCACTGAGTGTGTCGACACACTGTCCCATATGCGCAAAACGGGTCTTCTGGATGTTGGGTCTAGTGTCGACACTGCCACTGGCTGTGTCGACACACTGTCACAGTCAGACAACTGGGTCTCTTGGGAACTGGGTCTAGTGTCGACACGACCATGGACTGTGTCGACACACTTGACCCTGATTTCATGAAAAAGCTTCAGGAATTCTGACCCAGTGTCGACACCATCAATGGGTGTGTCGACACTACCATGACAAAATCTGGATATTCCTAAAAATTTAACACATAAATCATTAGTACAAGATATTATCATTAAAATATGAGATATTAAACATCAAAAACATGTTGTTTAAGCATTATTGTGATATGCATAAAATGTATAACATGTTCAACATATCATCATCAAAATCACAATATGTCATCATCAAAATCAAAGTATGAGTGATGTTCATTGGTCATCATTAAAATACAACTTTAGGAAATTCCAAAACACACTCAACCCAACACTGGCCTTTTCTACGAAGCCTTCTTCTCCTCAAGATAATGCCCATGGGATTTCACTTACTCATATGAACCTTCCTGTAGGGACTTTACTACGGTACAGCTCCTCAGCCCCCTAAGGCAGCGGTGTCACCCATGGCACATTTACACATTTTTCTCATTTTAAAATGCATACTTTATACACTATTTTAAACACATGTTCCATGCTCACACATAATCACATATTTCAGATTTACGTAACATGGTGCTACTGTTTGCAGAGTTAAACAATCATAATTTGATTCAAATCATGTTGCAACTAACTAGGTTAACATTAATTACTCTAAACATGCTCTAATTGACCTTTTCATGATGAAATAATGAATTCAGTACCTGCTGTTGTCCAAGTCACCTGAAATTTTAATGGCAAACTATTTATAGATCATTCATCCCACATGAAAATTTTCATATTTTTCGAAGTACATACTAATTATGAAAATTAGAACAGTGATACTGCATAATTTATCAACAATTAAATTTGCATGATTCACCTTGTTACAGGTATATAAATTATCCTACACATATATATGACAGTCATGTATTCAAACAAACTTTATGGGATTTTAACTGGTTTAATACAAATTATTTGAGATTGACACTAATAATACATTTTTACTGTTTTACAATTCAGAAAATATATTCATTTACATAGATAGCAAAAAATTTCCAAAATTTCATGGCATGATCTAACATCTAGCAACATTGCTCATAAATTCTATGACACTTAAATTCCACGTAGATCACATAAACAGAAATTTACAAGATCAAAACTTGTATGACAGTTATTTGGAAAATTTCTAATAAATAAAATGTGTTACGAAAATTCTACAAAATTTCACAACATCATATCCATAAGGCACTACATAGCATATAAATTTTACAGTATATTCTCATGTGCATAAATTAGGAAAATAGATTATAAAGGGGCAAACAATCCACTATTCTTGCTGAAGAACTCAGCGGCAAGGGGGTGGCTGCTTACCCAGTTAACGACAACATAAGTGGCCGCTAACCTCGGATATTAACAGCATCAAAGCTTGCCGTCAAGTTCCTGTCTGTAGAAAAACAGATAGAACTCACAAAAATCAAAGAGAAAGGGGGTTCCAAGACACGAATAAAATCTGTAAAATTCCCTAGAACCTACTAGACATACTTATGGTCAATGTAAAGGATTTACTTGCCTTCAAACAAATCTACAAACAACGAATCAAGTCGGAGAAGCCCTCCTCGGCCTGAGCCAAAGAGTCCCCGAAGTCCTCCAATCTGGATTTTGAGATGGTCTTTAAGGTCCACCTGGGTTGGGAAGACGCTCTTCAATGTCCAATATTCCTTCCAGTCGAAGAAGAATGCCGGATGATGCCTCCAATCATCGGATCCATGGGTCCAAAGTTTAGGTTTCACACATGAAAGTTAGGGTTTTTGACAAAGAGCCAAAAGGACCCAACAACGCCCCAAATTGAGTCTTTTATAGAGTTGGGGTCGAAGACACGATTAGGGTAGGCTAGGTTAGCGTTGGAGAATGGTTTCCTAAACAAGGAGCGACATTTTCGGAGGCGTTTCCGGATCTGAAAACACAACAGATCAGAGAGGTTAACGTCAACATCACTGGCCGCCAATATGTAGTTGGCATCCATCGATGTGGCCGCTGACTCACCATTAACGTCAACTCATGTTGACGCCAAAAGGTCATCTGCACAAAACTTAAAATTGCAAAATCATATTTACACCAAATCAATACATAAAATATACAATGTACACTTCAAAAATAGTACTATCCATGCAATGTAATTTTACATATATGTGTGTATGTAAATAAACTAATTGATAAATTGATGTAAATTTAGGTATGTATATACCTATTGTATATATATATATATGTATGTATATATATATATATATTTATATATACATATAAACATCTATTTCTATCATAAGCAATCACCTATACAAGAGAGCAAACTTTTAGGGCCTTACAGCCACACCGGTGCCAGCATCAGCTTGGAATACCACGGGGAATCCTAGCATCATCTCACTGCACTACCATGATCATCTCAGGAAGGAATGAGAAGTTGATGAGGAAGGTTAAGAAGACATGGGAGAAGTACACAGTAAGCCAGAAAGTAGGACAAGCAGTGCAAGAGAATTGGAAGGACATCTTGGCCTATGAGGAGTACATTGACACAATTCGCCCTATTTCATGTGATTTCTTCATCACTCGTAGAGCAAAATTATGTACTTTCCTCATTTCAATAAGTGTAACACAAGCTTTAGTTAATAAACAATGAATAGAATTGAGGCACAATGTGTTGAATGACTTGAAATGAGTGGAATTGTGCTGAATTGTGCCTTGCATTGTGTGTTTTGTAAGGAATTGAGAGTGACTGAGAGTGCAGGGTTGGCGTCCACATCGATGGATGTCAACAACTAGTAAACGGCCATAAGTCTGCCGTCAACCTCCAGACTGAGGATAGACATCCAGATCGATAGACGTCCACAAGGAAGTCGACGTCTATACTTAGGTCGTCGACTGTGGTACTGTGTCTGATAGGGTACCTCGAAACAAGATATAGACGGCCAACTCCTTGCCGTCAACTTGAAATCAGCGGCCACTAACCTGACGTCAACTTGAGATCAACGGTCACAATGTGGACGTCAATTTCAAAACGTAGCTTTTCCTACCCGAGGCCATCTCCGATGCCTCTTCACGCCATTTCGAACTACCGGAGACTGTCTCACCTTCTCTTCACCTTTCCTCACGCTCTCTTGCCCTCTAATCTTCCACCCTTTCTTCCTAATCTCTTCAACTCACTCTCTCTTGTGATCTGTGCTGGACTGATACTGCGGCATCAGACTAATGGCGAGGGGGAAGAAACAAACACTGCGGACTCGACCCCGCCGGATGGAGGAAGAAGAGGAGACTGCAGGGGACTCGACGGGTGAGGAGAATACGGCGGAGGAGGAGGCGATGGCCACAGAGGTCGGTGGTAGCGTGCTGGAGGGGGAGGAAACGGCCGGCGATGATGGAGATGGGGAAGAAACGGAGGCCGAAGCACCCCGGAGGGCCCCACGCATGGTACAAGGCACTATCGGAGGCCGGATGAGGAGTAGGGTGACTTGGGACTTGTGTTAGGCATGGTACAAGGCACTGTCGGAGGCCCAGCAGACACGGGTGGCACGGATGGGGTTTGAACACCTCCTGGCAGTGTGCCCATTCCACATGGACATTCCCTACCTCTAGGAGTTGAGAGAGAGGTGGGATGAGGACTACAAGGCATTCATCATGCCTTGGGGGCACATGATACCCACATTGGAGGATGTGGCGTATCTTACAGGACTACCAGTTCAGGGAGAGCCGGTAGTAGGACAAGAGAGGAGGGATTACCACGACAATGTGGTAGAGTTACTAGGGGCAGAGTTTGTAGCTGGGCGGAGGAGGCCGATCTGGAGCATCCTACTAGGAGCTCTATCGGAGGCAGTAGGGCTGCGAGGAGGGAGGAGGGGGGCACTGGAGATGCTAGAGGAGTTCAGTGCCAGGGTGCGGGTGTCGATCCAGTTGGAGGGACGGAGTGAAGAGCAGTCCGTCCAGATCTTCATGACGTACCTCTTCGGACGGCTTCTCTTCCTGATGCAGTCACCACAGATGAACTGCAAGTTTGTGCTGCTGCTGTGAAACCTGGAGCAGATAGGTCGCTATGCCTCGAGCGCCGCAATGCTGGGACATCTTTTCTCTCTTCTCCCCAGCAGCTCGCGGCATTCTTAGAGCACTGGGGGCTTCACCCCCTTTCTACAAGTATGCAACTCCTTTAATGCTCATCATTGATTACAAATTTGTGCCTGACTGACATCTTCTTTTTGTCTTGCAGATCTGGGGGTACACCTGCATCCCCATGGGGCATGGTGTGTAGACAGAGGGGAGCCAAGCCATGGTACCCCTCATGGCTCGATGAGAGGTGACACCCAATCTGCGAGTGACGGATCGGCATATCGAGGACGTGCGAGCACGACTGGACCTCTTCCCCCACGACCAGGTATAATCCTTAAACTGCATTATCTTCTGCTTTCATTTGGCAACTGATGTGATTAACTAACCAGTTTCTTCTTCTTGCAGGTGGTATGGACCCCCATACTAGGGGGAGGCAGACGCGTCCCACCCAGCCGTGGTGGCAGGTCGCCAGTCTTCGACTGCCACGTGCTTCTGCTCTGCCTGGGGACATGCGAGCCCCTCTACCTAGAGCTGGTAGTATGGACTCTGGATTGGCACCATCCGGCCCTAGAGGTACCCTCTCTAGGGAGAGAGGGACACTCCTGCCAGCACTTTTTTGCCGAGGACCGTGACTAGGGTGAGGAGCATGGCAGCACCGTCGCCTACTGAAGGGGCAGAGGGGAGCAGGTCCTGCAGCGCACTAACCTCCAGGACAGTGCAGCGTACCTAGCTGACTATCGGGCACGCTACACCGGGCGACTCCGGCTAGACCGGCGAGTGGTGAGTGATCTTCTACCCTAAACTCTTGACATCTAAGTGATTGATTCTAACGTGCAAGTGTGGATGACAGATGCCTGAGTTTAAGGCGGTGAGACTCTTGGAGGGGTGGTTGGCAGAGCAGGCAGTGGAGATGGAGAGACTCCATGACGAGATGCGGTCCTTGGTAAGTCACGACTCACCCGTGACCACAATTTGGATTTGATTTGATTGACTGACCAATGTATGTGATTGTAGAGAGAGGAGCTAGCGAGGGTGTGGGCGAGTCGAGACATGGGGGTGTAATTACGGGAATTAATCCCCAAATAAAAATGATAAAAATTAAAGAAAAGACCGTGATTGCCACCAAAGTAGTTGCAAAAGATGATAACACGAAGAATAGGTGCTAACTACTTTGGAAAGGAAGAAAAGTGCAGAAGAAAACCTGGTGCTCTGAATGCGACAAGAAGGTCGTCGCTTTCTCATGAACGCGACCAAGAGTGTGTCGCCTTCTGCAACAGAGGATGGAAACGGTGGGTTCTTGTTCTTCTTGCTCCTCATCCGGCCAAGGGGCAAGAGCCTCATGCCTGAGATGTCTTCTTTAAGTTGCCAAGAACATCAAAATGATAGAAAACCCATTAGAAATTCGTTTGATGTAGAACCTATCCCAAAATGATGAAAGAACATGAATGAATTGGAGGGAACTCATGTGGGGTGGTGTTTTAACCCCTCTGGGTGTTTACGATAGGTGTGTGTGGAGTTATCTAATGCAAACTACGAACAGAAAAGAATCTAAATGTACATACATGAAGGGAAAAACATGAAGAATAAGGAGAGAGTATAGAGGTGAAGAAATTGCCCTGGTGGGCACTTCTTCGTCGTCTGGAGGCTGAGAGTTCTTCTGGGGATTTATAGCCCTCTGGGAGACGAAGAAGCAGACGCCAACCTTGCCCAAAACCGTGCCCTATTGACACTTTTATATGCCATTATTCCTGAACAGAATGGGAAAGGAATAATGAGCTGGAGTCCGAGTTTTGGTAATTATGCTCGTGCAAGGGGAGTCAGAACGAGGCAAGGAGGTTCTGAGGAAGGTTTCCTCCGAGTTTAGCAAGGTCTGGAGGCCTCTAGACCCACCAAAGTCATATTATTCATGAATAGCAAGGCTCCAAGTGGGAATAAGAAAGCCACATTGCATGGTTCTATGAAGGAAACCATAACGAGACAGGCTCAGTGTCGCTACCAGATAGAGATGCCTCAATATGTTGCCTTCCATAGAAGGAAGTCTTGAAGCATTTTATGACGAATTTTCAGGGAATTAAAATGCCAAATGAGAACGCGAAGTATCGAGGTGTCGCCTTCTGAAGATGATCGATTATGTTCTGGAAGCAAATCGGTGTAGGCATGAACGCGACATGAAGGGCGTCGCCTTATGAATGTGAATGCGGCAGGGACATTGTCGCCTTCAGGATCTTTCAACATATGACTCATTCAAAGTGTTTGATCTCTTGCATGGGTATCGGATTGTCACACAGTTTGAAGCGTTGGATCTCCAACTCAGAGATCTACGAGATGACGATGAAGACTAATTGATTTGACCAGGAAGAGCCCACCAGGGTGATGAACCAATAAGAAAATGCCATGATCGGATAAAGCCATCTTGGCGATGATGAGCCAACGTGGGGCGTCAATGATATGACAAGGAATTTGGCTCAGGTTATGGGCCCGAAATGACGATGTAGTAGTATGAAGCGGAATGAGATGAAAAGCGGGCATCAAGGTAAAGAGACACCCATTCTGAACGAATAAGCAGCGAGAATTATCCAGCAATCTTCGAACATGGTTGGAACAAAGTGCATGGATGGTTCCAATCTAGGATGAACAAAGATTAAAAGAAAAGAAATGATCAACCTCTTGATGTAGAGGTACCCTGGCCATGTTAGGCTTGCAGGTTTCATTCATTAGGGGATAGGTGCTGTCTCGGCAGGTCGATTCGACTCTGGCCTTGGAGCGATTCATGACTAATGAGCAGATCAGTGGGAATGGGATGACTGATATAATGAATGGGGATGAGAGGAATCCTGAATAGGAACCAAACTGGCAAACTGGCTCAAGCAACTAGCTCAAAGAAAACTTTCAAATTCGGAATGGAATGGAATTCCTTGTTTGGGAAATGAAGATCTAGTTGGACATCATTGTGAAGCTGGCTTTGACTAATCATGAAACGTGAAGCTCAAAGATCCTACATGATGCATGCTGGGCTAAAAGAAAAGAAATCATAAAAATGAAGATGCAAAGAAAAGGAGAAAATAACAAATACACAAGGATAATATTGCTTGACAAAATGAGCAAGGGTCAAGACACATCGCATCCTCGGCGTGCGATAGAATCCATCGTCCCCAAGCCATACCATCTAACGGCCTATCCAACGATTAACAGTGCACACCTAGATCATCCTTGTTTTTGTCGAAGGGGAACTCAGATCCGAGAACATACTGAGAACCAGCCAGTCCTAGAGATAATATAGTAGAGTAGATATCATATAGTAATGTAGAGATAAGGTGAGAAATACTTACCTGAACTTACCTGACGAGCCATCTTCGAATTTTCTGATTTTCTGATTTTTGTGAATTTTCTGCATTTTCTGATTTTTATGGATTTTCAAGATAAAGCAATAAAAAACAAGATAAAGAATTCAATTTGCCCTGAAACAATTAAGGAATTAAGCATAAGTGCAAGAATACATCTTGAATTGGCAAAAATAATAATGACAATGCAAAGAAATCAGCCAACAGATGTCATACACAGTAAGCGACAAGAATGTTGTCGCTACCTGGATGAGAACGCAACAATGAGGCTATTGCGACCGTATGGCGACGTATCGATACGTCGTGACCTCAGTTTCTTTGTCCAGAGCGGAATTGGCAACACGAGAGCACCATATTTGGTTCCTACTTGGACTTCTAAGGCTTCCTAGTCCTGTTCTAACTCCCTTTAGACTTTCTAAACCCTCTCCCACCATGATTAGGAGTCTTAAATGCCTATAAGTAAGGGTGTGGAGGCCAAATTCGGAGTTCAGAACCCCCCTTCTCTTCTCCAAGCTCTCAAGTCTCTCATGGCCATGAAGAGAGCTCCAAGTGGTTCCATGGGTGGAGAGGCTTCCTATGAAGGTCCCAAGCACGCCCGAACATCCTACGGAGAGCTGGTGAGGTTGACAGAGGTTCCAAACCACTTGAGTAGCAATGCCAACATGAGAGAGGTATGTAAAGTTATTTTTCAATTTTGTGTGAATTTAAGCTCCAAATTTCTCTATTAATGTATCTTCTTCTTCTTCTCCTCTCTTTTCTTTTTCTTCTCCTTCCATAGCTCTTTCCTGGCTCCCGCCGATACTCCAAACTCAATTGGATAGCACCCATGATCAAAGTTTTGCCCATGCATGTGATCCGCGCCTTGAGAGAGTGGGGTTTAGGGGGTATCTTCATAACTGCCCACAATTACCATAAAATCTCCTTTGATTGACATAGCATAACCGCACTGATAGAGTTATGGCACCCACAAGCACATACTTTTCTATTCCCAAAATTTGAGGCTACCGTCTTATTGGAGGATGTTGAAGCATTCATGGCCTTGCCCAAGACTACACGGGGAGATGAGCACAAGATATGCTATACCGTCGAGCCCATTGATCCTAAACTCATCCTAGGTGAATTCATGATGGATCCCAAGGACGTATATACCATGATTAGCCCTCAACATATTCACCTAATCCCATTGTCTAAGTGGGTCATATCTCATTGCAAGAGCAAGTGCAGGAATTACCAAGAGATAGCCAAAGTCGTGGCAATATGCTTGTGTGGAGTGGTTCTCTTCTCGTCCGGAGATCACCTCTTAGACCATGCGAACTTGAGCACCATTAGCGGGGTATGGCGGGGGCTTAGCCACTCTCATGCGGTCTTAGCCTTCCTTTATGCGAGACTTACATCGGCGACTTCGGGGGGCCCACTCTATGGCTCTATGGTCCTTTTAGAGTGTAACACCCCGGAAATTCGATAATTGGAAAATTACAAATAAATTGAAAACGATAAATTCAATATAAGTAAAATAACAAAACACACGTGCCATTATCATACATACAAAAACCCATTAGAAAATTTCATAAAAATCATAGTTCAACTCTAAATAATACTCCCTAATGACCCACGGAGAAATTCGTGCAAAGCAAAATCGAATAGTCCAGTTTAAGGCGTTTTGCTACCGAGTATCACAATCAGGAAATAACTCGGGAAATCATTATCACACATACTTAGATGAGTCAGAAAATTAAATAAAAATCATAGATGGACTTCAAATAATATCCTCTAATGATCCATCAAGAAATTTGGGTCAATAAAAGTCATTTGGGGTATATTTAAGAGCTATTGTCACTTATTATCTTAATTAGGAAATAAGTTGGAAAATCCATGATCATGTGTATAAAATGTGATCATAAACTAAATTAAAAATGATAGGTGGACTCCAAAAAATATGTGGGGATAGTCCATAAAAGAAATTGGACCAATGGACAAATTATGACCCATGAACAAATTCGAGTATAAAAATAGTAAATAAATAATTTCCATATTATTGTAATGATAGAACTTACATACCACTATCGTACGTGTGAGAACACATCGGAAAATTCCGTAAAAATTATAAATCAACCCCAAACATGATTCCTAAGTGTTCTACGAAGAAATTCATGCAACAAAAAAATCTGATTGGCCAAGCGAATGTCACATTGTGACTAATTATCCTAATTAGGAAGCAACGTCGGAAACCGGTTAGTTAATATAATGAACTAAAGTAAAATATATGTTTGAGGTCAAATCATGTTTATTGGGCCAATAAGTGGTCAAATAAAAAGGAAATAATATCTAAAATTTGTAGTAACCCAATACCTATTAGTAAAATGGGTCATTTAAGCTTAAACATGAGTTAATTGGGTCATTAATCATGACCCAAATCTAAGCCCAACATGAGAGCACGAATTTGCACTCTACTACTTGCTATTGGGGTTGGATTAAGATGGAAATAGCTTCCTATGGTAGTTCAAGTCATGGTAGGATTCCTACCATAAGATTTAGAAACCCCAAACTTAGAATTAAGCAAACCTAGCATTATAAAACCATCACAAGACCCCCCTACAGCTGACTTTAGCATGCTACCTTCATTGTTGGATGTGGGAAGAATGCCTAGGAGCAAGGAGGATGACCCTAGGGCTTGGATTTGTGAAGAGCATCTTCCCCAAGTCACTACATCGACCCAGAACCTTCAAGGAATTCTGAGCATTCAAAGGTAGGTGTTCTCAGGCCAAGATTAAATGAAACTCATACCATCATGTAGAGCTGCATGTCTAGGTTCATTTGCACTTGGTTTGCTTAATTTTCATCGAGTATACGTCGAGTTCTAGTCATTTTCCGTAAGTCACGCACAGTTAGGGCTTTTTACATGCTCCATATTTTTCACATGATTCAAGACCGAATTAGGTCCAACCCAAGTTATGAAAGTTCTTCTATTAGTTGTAATCGTCATCATTTGTGTTGATATTTTTGTCTAAATGCCATTATATTTTATGTTATAGGCCTCACATGAAGGTTTCAACGAAGTCACGTATGTTTAGGACTTTTTATGTTCTTCATATTTTGCACATGATTTGAGACCAAACTAGATCCAATCCCCAATGTAACAGTTCTTATACTAGTTGTCCTCGTCATCTTTCATGTTGAATGTTTTGTCTAGATGTCATTAGATAGAGAGTAATGGGTGTGGTAAGAGAGTTGCTGCATGAATACTGTGTTTTTGGGTTGCACTTGGAATCGCGTCCAGTCCAGACAACGCGATTCCAGTGCCTGGTAGGCCGATGCGATTCACTAAAAGGCATCCTCGAGATCCGACGTGATTCTCATGCTGACTAGTCAATGGCGCGTGTTAGACTTCACGCAGCGTGGGAGTCTATGCATGTCTAAACCGCGGTGGGAGCCCCCGACGCGAATCAGGCAATTTTCTCGCCCAATGTTTTATTTAATGATTATTCATGAATGCATCGGGATGACCTGATGTGATTCACGTTAAAAGGTGGCCGACACGATTTACCTATCTTCACGTTTGGTCTGTTTAACTGTACACCATGTTTTCAAAAACGTCCACTGCGTAGGACATGATTCATAAACCTACCCGAGACTGTACTTTTAGCCAGTCAGTCAGCATGTTAGTTTTTCTTTGTTTATAAACATGTTACATACTGTTATATAGTGTGCATTAGCTTAAAACTAACCAACCAACTTGTAAACGGTAATGACATTAATATGATTATAATGTGTAAATGTGATTGATCTTACGCTCATTTGATTATCTTCTTGCAATTTAGCGTGATATGAAACTGTCATAAAGAGTATGTGATATGAACATGTGATGAATACATGATTAGCATGGACATGTTTAGTTGAAGTTTTCCATCATGGTTTGTATGAGAGTTTTCTTTAGTTATATGCTTTCCGATATTTCAATTAATTATTCATACATTGCATACATGTTAGGAAAGATCCGTGACATGTCACTTACGCCTTCGCACGATTAGGCACACCCTTCTTGGGGAATTGGGAGCTCTCTACCGGTCATTCCGTATTGGCAGACTAGCGATCTTTTCCTTAAGACCTCCGTAAGTCTTCGTACTCTATAGATTCCCTCATAGAGACCGAGCTGGTTGTACCATGAAGTATCCTGAAGATAGAGAGCACTTGTTCCGCGTACGATCTGTCATTAGTCATCCGCGTGTCAAGACATTAACGAATTATGAAACATACGATATGTTGTTATGCTGTCCAATTGATCTTTTGAGCTATTGTCATATCTTGACTTTATAGGTGATCATGTTCTTATTACATTGAGCTTATTATTGAAATTTCATGGCCATAATATGTATATGTTTATTCGGCACAACTTAGGACTTCAGTCTATTTGGCTAATGCCTGTGCAATAGGGGCCCGGTATGGTCCTGGGGAGCAGCGCCCCAACGTACTTATTAACCGTGACTTATGGTGCTTGGCATAGCACAATGAATATGCAAGATTTGTGTGAATGTGCCTTCGTTTGATATGATATGATAAGTTTGATATGATATGTATGATCACGTGAAAATGTGATATCTACGTGAATATGGGCAATTCCTTTTGATATGCTTCTATTCCTGAATTACCTATCCAATGTATATGAAATTCACTATTTGATCTGATATGATATTCGTTCCATTCAGCTATTTGACCTGTTAGTATTGCATGCATTGTCATCATGTTCATATGTATGTCCTGCCTACTTAAAATGTTAGTCATGTATATTAGTGCTCGCACAATATTGAGATGTAAATCCTACTGAGCTAGTTCGCTCACCCCTATCATCCTGTCCATTTCAGGTAGTGATGAGGACCTCATGGAATCCGATGGGGTAGGGCAAGAGTGATGAGCACCCGTCATATAAGGATATGAAGCATTAGGAATAGATGGTTGAGTAGTTTATGTAATAGTGAGACATTTTCATTTGAATAATGGGCTCTTTGGTTGGCTCGATTGATGTAAGGCTTTTAATTAGTTGAATGGAATGGAATAAGGAGTACTTTGATGACAATATTATGGTCTCAAATGTGTTATTATATTCAATTGTGAATCTGCGTTACTCAACTGTGATATGTCTATTTGTATCGTTCACGCATCCCGATCTTTATTCCGCTACTAAATATCGGGGCGTGACAGTTGGTATCAGAGCCTCGACTTTCCCTAAGTCTTAGGCAATCAGGAATGATAGGATAAGTGTCTTTAGAACCCTTAGCTTGTCTCAAGAATTCTATACCTACGTGGTGAGATTGGGTAGAAACATGGGCTAAGTCCAAAATCTTATTTAGTGACTAAATATTGTAAGATTACAAGGTATTAACAAGGAGTAGAGAAGTGTCACGTCCCGAGAATTTCGCAGCGGATATTATTAATTAATTCGAGTCGATAATTCGAGACGTGGACAGTCGGCAAATAAGCCTCTAGCTAGCACGCACTAAATGTGTATCAACACAACATCATAATAGGGCCCATATGTTGAACTCAATATAAATTGTATTCAAATCTCAACTTATTGTATTCAAAGTGGAAACTATTACAGGACTAAGACTCAATAAAACAAAAGTACATGATACTTCTCACTTCCTACTACATGTTCTAACTCTCAAAGCGAATTACTATAACTAGACTCATAGTTGGAACGCTCATCACTCGGACGTATTCCCATCCTCGAGTTGCTCTTCCTCTTGAACTTCATAGTCACCTAGATGGGGTAAAAGTAGGGAATGAGCAAACTAGCCCAGTAGGATTTATATCTCAATGTGCGGGCAATGATATAAGTGATTAGCAATTTAGGACTAGGCAAGTACGATGAATGATATGCAAGTACGAATAAAACTCGTTAAAACATGATATATAAAACAAGCTAGAGAGAGTGATTATGATAGAGTAAGATTGATGAACAATATGACAAGATAGAACTAGCAATAGATCACTTTGTACAAGCACACAAGATTTCAATTGATGTCAAGAACACAAGATATCACTAATTGCATTAAATGCAGGATGGCCATATCACGCAAGCAACCAAGCAAGAATGTACGAGCACGATCAAGTAACACTAATCAGGCACGTAGACACTAATGTACACCGAGAAAAGATCCATCAAGAATGTACACTAGGACACGTGTATGTTGTATTGTATCTATCATTCAACACGCACGCACGATTTTCCCAGCGCAGATGCAATGCCAGTAATCATTATACCCCATGGTTAACAGTATATCTATGACTCGCCATCATTGGGGCTAGATTGGAGCCCTTGGACACACGCCGTGCCCTGTCAGCATCTCACTTAAATTTTAAATGTAGATACCCACAGTCATTTATAATGGCCAATGAGAGTTTCAACAAGTAAGCATGTGTAATGTCATGTTCATGATGATGAGGAGAACAAGTAATAAGTAATGGAACATGATTTCACGAGTACAATGGTCAAGAGATAAATTTGGCAGCATAACTGTACGATTTATACTTTCGTTCAATCTTTACATTAATGGCTTTAGTCCGGTTTGTAAGTCTCACTCACGAGAACAAGAAGAGAAAGGAAGTGTGTGCTATCTCTAGGGAACTTCAATGGTACAACCAACTCGTCGGCCATGTGGGAATCCATGGTCAGAGGAGATTTACGGAGGCCTTGGTGAAAAGGTCGCTAGTCTACCGATTCGGAATGACCGGTAGAGAGTTTCCAATTTCCCAAGAAAGGCTGCCTAATAGTGCTAGTGTGTAGTGCGGTACGCGTGTCTCAATTCAAAACCATCGGTCTCAAACTCGCAGGAAGCACTTGACAAGATAACATGGAATAAAACTATGCACTTTAACTAATCATGGTTTGCAAGATTTTATGATAACCATTATCATTTAAACGTGGAAGAACAGTAGGAAGATTAAATCACAAGTAGCACGAATGGATCATAACATTTAAGGAGCACTTAGAATAGCATTCATGTAATTAAAGCTTTTAAATGGGTTTAACACGTTTTAAGTCATTAAATAACAATCATGTAATGATCAAACCCAAGACATGCAACTTACACAGTGAATATCATATTTAAACAGACCTTGGCTTGCTACCTTCATTCCCCAAGCCACTGCATCGACCCAGAACCTTCAAGGAATTCTTTGCATTCAAAAGTAGGTGTTCTCACTCCAAGATTAAATGAAACTCATACCATCATGTAGAACGGCATGTCTAGGTTCATTTGCACTTGGTTTGCTTAATTTTCATTGAGTATACATCGAGTTCTAGTCGTTTTCCCTAAGTCGCACACATTTAGGGCTTTTTACGTTCTCCATGTTTTTCACATGATTCGAGACCGAATTAGGTCCAACCCAAGTTATAAAAGTTTTTCTATTAGTTGTAATCGTCATCTTTTGTGTTGAGAGTTTTGTCTAAATGTCTTATATCTCAAGTTATAGGCCTAACATGAAGGTTGCAATGAAGTCACATATGTTTAGGACTTTATACGTTCTTCATATTTTGCACATGATTTGAGACCGAATTAGATCCAAGCCCCAACATAAAAGGTCTTCTACTAGTTGTCTTCGTCATCTTTCATGTTGAATAGTTTGTCTAAATGTCATTAGATAGAGAGTTATAGGCATGGCAAGATTGTCGCTGCATGAATACTGTGTTTTCGGGTTGCACTTGGAATCGCCTCTGGTCCAGACGATGCGATTCCAGCGCCTGGTATCACGTCGGCCTGGGCCGACGTGATTCACTAAAAGGCGTTCATGAGATCCGATGTAATTCTCATGCTGACCAATCAATGGCGCGTGTGAGACTTCGCGCCGCCTAGGAGTCTTTGCATGCCTGAACCGCGGCGGGAGCCCCCGACGCGATTCAGGCAATTTTTCCGGCCAATGTTTTATTTAATGATTATTCATGAACGCGTCGGGATGACCCGATGTGATTCACGTTAAAAGGCAGCCTAGGTGGCCGTCGTGATTTACCTGTCTTCACGTTTGGTATGTTTAACTGTACACCGTGTTTTCAAAAACGTCCACTATGTAGGACGCAATTCATAGACCTACCCGAGACTGTACTTTTTAGCCAGTCAGTCAGCATGTTAGTTTTTCTTGGTTTATAAACATGTTACATACTGTTATATAGTGTGCATTAGCCTAAAAGTAACCAACCAACTTGTAAACGGTAATGACATTAATATGATTCTAATGTGTAAATGTGATTGATCTTATGCTCATTTGATTATCTTCTTGCAATCTAGCGTGGTATGAAACTGTCATAAAGAGTATGTGATATGAACATGTGATGAATACATGATTAGCATGGACATGGTTAGTTGAAGTTTTCCATCATGGTTTGCTTGAGAGTTTTCTATAGTTATATGCTTTCCGATGTTTCAATTAATTATTCATACATTGCATACATGTTAGGAAAGATCCGTGACACGTCACTTACACCTTTGCACGATTAGGCATACCCTTTTTGGGGAATTGAGAGCTCTCTGCCGGTCATTCCATATTGGCAGACTAGCGATCTTTTCCTTAAGACCTTCGTATGTCACCGTACTCTATGGATTCCCTCATAGAGACCGAGCTGGTTGTACCATGAAGTACCCTGGAGATAGAGAGCACTTGTTCTGCGTACGATCTGTCATTAGTCATCCTCGTGTCAAGACATTAATGAATTATGAAACATAAGATACGTTGTTATGCTGCCCAATTGATCCTTTGAGCTATTGTCATACCTTGACTCTATAGGTGATCATGTTCTTATTACATTGAGCTTATTATTGAAATTCCAGGGCCATAATATGTATATGTTTGTTCGGCACAACTTAGGACTTCGGTCCATTTGACTAATGCCTGTGCAATAGGGGTCCGGTCAGGTCCTCGGGAGGAGCACCCCAATGTTCTTATTAACCGCAAGAGTATGGACTTATGGTGCTTGGCATAGCACAACGAATACGCAAGATTTGTGTGATTGTGTCTTCGTTTGATATGATATGATAAGTTTGATATGATATGTCTGAGCACGTGAAAATGTGATATCTGTGTGAATATGCCCAATTCCTTTTGATATGCTTCTATTCTTGAATTACCTGTCCAATGTATATGAAATTCACTATTTGATCTGATATGATATTCGTCCCATTTAGCTATTTAACCTGTTAGTATTGCATGTCATCATGTTCATATGCATGCCCTGCCTACTTAAAATGTTAATCATGTATATTAGTGCCCGCACAATATTGAGATGTAAATCCTACTGACCTAGTTCGCTCACCCCTATCATCCTGTCCATTTCAGGTAGTGATGAGGACCTCGTGGAATCTGATGTGTCAGGGCAAGAGTGATGAGCACCCGTCATATAAGGAGATGAAGCATTAGGAATAGATGGTTGAGTAGTTTATGTAATAGTGAGACATTTTCATTTGAATAATGGGCCCTTTGGTTGGCTCAATTGATGTAAGGTTTTTAATTAGTTGAATGGAATGGAATAAGGAGTACTTTGATGACAATATTATGGTGTCAAATGTGTTATTATATTCAATTGTGACTTTGCGTTACTCAACTGTGATACGTCTATTTGTATCGTTCACGCATCCCGATATTTATTCCGTTGTTAAATATCGGGGCATGACATAGAGTGCTGGTTGGGAGTGAGGATAAAATTCAAACCTGTAGAAAACCGCACTATGGAGAGCCAGATCTTTGGGTGCCATCCTTTGTGCTTCATTGGCGGAGTGGCCAAGTTCTCCGATCACGTTGTGTGCAGGACAGCAGATAAGAAGACTCGGAGTGCATGGCGGCTATACCTCAACACACTTCCGATAGAGCACTTCGCCATGGACATAGCGGCGCTACACGGAGTTGATTTACGGCTTCCCCTTGGACGTGGATTGGACCTACAACTCGTGGGGAACATGGCGATGGTTCTCTACAACCCGTACAGGTGCTACCTTCAAGTCGGGAAGCCTAGGACAAAGCTACTTCAGCCATCACACTTGCCTCCTATGAAAGCAAGGCGCTTAGGAAATCCGGAGGATGAGAAAATCGTGCGGAGCGTGCTAGTGATGTGGCTTGTATGTGCCACTCACACTCTACCACCCACGATGCATGAGGAGCGCGAGGCATATTAGGCGTACCTCAAGGAGTACAGAGAGATTCGGCCATGTGGGGACCGCGAGCTTGTGAGAGAGACTTGATTGTACTTTTGGAGATTTTTGAGAGATTTGATGTGTTGGAAGCATGAGAGTGATGTATCAAACACTTTATGATGATTTTCAGCTTTTATATGATGTATACATTTGAGATTTGCAGCAAAAATGTGAATTTTTAAGGGTTCTGTGCACAGACTGAGAAGGCGACAGCATTGGCGTCGCAACCCGGAACGCGACAGGTCAATGGTCGCTACCTGATATTAGAATGTTATAGGATACCTATCGCAATCTGAAATGAACGTGACACCCTTCTTGTCGCGACCACAGGCCCGAGGCGGTTTGAATTCCGGGCCCCACTGTCATCTCTCTCTTTCCCTCTTTCACTTCTCTCTCATCTTTCCCCTCCTTTCTTCCAGAGACCGACCTCCTTTCCGCCTGTCTTCTCCGGCGATCCCCTGCCAGCGGTGGGCTGCAGTTCGGTTTCCTCTTCCTCCTTCCTCCCTTCTCCCTGCTTCTTCTCCTCCCTCTTTTCTCTCCCCCGGTTGCCCATGGCGATGGAGGGCGGTGGTATGGAAGGTGGTGATGGCGGTGGTGTGAATGAATGGAAAAGGTGCGTAGCACCCATTGTAGGGCATTTTGCCCAAGTTGAAACGACCGGGGAATGGCTATTGGCCACCCTCGGTCACCCTGTGAACGCGACAGGATGCCTGTCGCCTTACCAGGGAGAACGCGACACACTAGGCGTCGCATTCAGAAGGCGACGGCTCGACCCGTCGCCTTCAAGAACCTAAATGCGACACCCTTTGTGTCGCATTCAGAAGGTAACAGTAATTGTCATGTCCCGAGAATTAAGCAGCAGATATTAATTCGAAGAATTCGAGTCGATAATTCGAGACGTGGACAGTAGGCAAATAAGCCTCTAGCTAGCACGCACTAAATGTGTATCAACACAACATCATAATAGGGCCCATATGTTGAACTCAATATAAATTGTATTCAAATCTCAACTTATTGTATTCAAAGTGGAAACTATTACAGGACTAAGACTCAATAAAAGCGAAAGTACATAATACCTCACTTCCTACTACATTGTTCTAAGACTCAAAATAACTAACTATAGATAGACTCATAATTGGAACGCTCATCACTCGGACGTATTCCCATCCTCGACTTGCTCTTCCTCTAGAACTTCATAGTCACCTAGATGGGGTAAAAGTAGGGAATGAGCAAACTAGCGCAGTAGGATTTAACATAGGACAGTTCGGTATACGATGTTCGTGACTCCCGCATCGCAGGCAAGCCCCGGCCTTCTTCCAGCACTTGTCCTCTTGATGCCCAGGCTTGTTGCAAAATTTACAATATTCAACCATCGTTGTTTCTACTACTTTGATCTTTTTCTCCATGCTATAGTCCTTCCCCGTGGTTGGCCTTTTGTTGTTGTTGTAGTTATTATTGGGGAAAGTTCCAGTTGTATCGACTGCTCCCCTTTTTATAAAGGTCGGCCTTGAGATGTCCTTCCCCCTCATGCCTTCCACCTTAGCCATAGTGTCTTCTACCAGTTGAGCTCTTTGGACCATCTCAGTGTAAGTTTGAATATTTTGTGGTCCGAGCATTTCAATGAACATGGGCCTGAGCCCGTCCATGAAACGGTTAGCCTTTAATCTTTCTGTTCCCACCAAATGTGGGGCATATACAGAAAGTCGTGCGAACTGAGCCTCATACTCAGCCATAGACATCCCTTTCTGTTTTAGTGCGGCAAACTCTGCTGCCTTCTTCTCCTTGACTCTCTTAGAGAAATACTTTCCCCAAAATATCTCCAGGAATTTGGCCAACTCTAGTTCGCCAACATTAGGCAGGTGGGCCGATGTGGCCTTCCACCATGCTCGGGCATCATTAGTAAATTGGAAAGTGGCCAGTACCACCTTCTCCCTATTGGTGCATTGCATTACTTGGAAGATCCTTTCTATTTCCTCTTGCCAATTCTCTGCCTCATCTGGGTCAGGGGACCAAGAGAAACGAGGAGGGTTCAAACTCCAAAAATTCCGGTGCATATCACCGACTCCGTTCCTTGCAGCTGTAGCCTGATTTCTAGCCTGAACTGCATTTTGCAGGGCCTGCGTAAGTCCAGCCACAGTGTCTTGCATAGCTTGACACTGGTTGCGAGCCATTGCAGTTGTGTGAGAGTGTTATGAGGATTCTTGAGAAAAAGGATGGAAACCAATTAATGTCTCCAGATACATTATAAGAGTTAATGGGTAGGAGTGTTTAATTCTTTCTAACATATTCCCAGTCTCTACCCATTCTCACCAGGAACTGTATTTAATTTCTCATGACCTAGGTTCCATAGGTATCTCCTATTCCTGAGACATATCCTATTTGGTATTCCTAGGCTCTGATGCCACTAAACTGTCACGTCCAGAGAATTACGCAGCAGATATTAATTCGAAGAATTCGAGTCGATAATTCGAGACGTGGACAGATGGAAAATAAGCCTCTAGCTAGCACGCACTAAATGTGTATCAACACAACATCATAATAGGGCCCATATGTTGAACTCAATATAAATTGTATTCAAATCTCAACTTATTGTATTCAAAGTGGAAACTATTACATGACTAAGACTCAATAAAAGCGAAAGTACATAATACCTCACTTCCTACTACATTGTTCTAACACTCAAAATAACTAACTATAGATAGACTCATAATTGGAACGCTCATCACTCGGACGCATTCCCATCCTCGACTTGCTCTTCCTCTTGAACTTCATAGTCACCTAGATGGGGTAAAAGTAGGGAATGAGCAAACTAGCCCAGTAGGATTTATATCTCAATGTGCGGGCAATGATATAAGTGATTAACATTTTAGAACTAGGCAAGTACGATGAATGACATGCCAGTACGAATAAAAACTTGTTAAAACATGATATATAAAACAAGCTAGAGAGAGTGATTACGATAGAACAAGATTGATGAACAAGATGACAAGAGAGAACTAGAAATAGATCACTTTGCACAAGGACGCAAGATTTCAATTGATGTCAAGAACGCAAGATATCATTAATTGCATTAACTGCAGGATGGCCATATCACGCAAGCAAGCAAGCAAGGTTTCACAAGCACGATCAAGTAACACTAATCCGGCACATAGACACCAATGTACACCAAGAAAAGATCCATCAAGAATGTACACCAGGACACGTGTATGTGGTTATGTATCTAACATTCAACAAGCAAGAAAGTACTCCCAGCGCAGATGCAACGCCAGTAATCATTATACCCCATGGTTAACAGTATATTTATGACTCTCCGTCATTGGGGCTAGACTGGAGCCCTTGGACACACGCTGCGCCCTGTCAGCCATCTCATGAAAATTTTAAATGTAGATACCCACAGTCATTAATAATGGCCAATGAGAGTTTCAATAAGTAAGCATGTGTAATGTCATGTTCATGATGATGAGGAGAACAAGTAATAAGTAATGGAACATGATTTCACAAGTACAATGGTCAAGAGATAAATTCGGCAGCATAACGGTACGATTTATACTTTCGTTCAATCTTTACATTAATGGCTTTAGTCCAGTTTGTAAGTCTCACTCACGAGAACAAGAAGAGAAAGGAAGTGCATGCTATCTCCAGGGAACTTCAATGGTACAACCAACTCGTCGGCCATGTGGGAATCCATGGTCAGAGGAGATTTACGGAGGCCTTGGTGAAAAGGTCGCTAGTCTACCGATTCGGAATGACCGGTAGAGAGTTTCCAATTTCCCAAGAAAGGCTGCCTAATAGTGCTAGTGTGTAGTGCGGTACACGTGTCTCAATTCACAAACCATCGGTCTCAAACTCGCAGGAAGCACTTGACAAGATAACATGGAATAAAACTATGCACTTTAACTAATCATGGTTTGCAAGATTTTATGATAACCATTATCATTTAAACGTGGAAGAACAGTAGGAAGATTAAATCACAAGTAGCACGAATGGATCATAACATTTAAGGAGCACTTAGAATAGCATTCATGTAATTAAAACTTTTAAATGGGTTTAACACTTTTTAAGTCATTAAATAACAATCATGTAATGATCAGACCCAAGACATGTGATTTACCCACTAAATATTACCTTGACCAACCCTTAGGTAAGGCAGTTAGGTTTACAAGAAAGTAAGGGGGGGGGGGGGGGGTTTCATGACAAAACCTGAGATCGCGAGAGGTGCCTACAGGGAAGGCGACAGAGTGTCAGATTGCGACAGGACAAGGGCCGCGAAGGGATGGCTAGAAGGCGACAGGGGGTTGTGAAGAACGCGACTGGGCTGTCAGATTCAGGCAGCATGATCGCGACAAAGGTCTTGTCGCAATCAGGTCGCGACATGTCGGGCTGTCGCGACAAGACCTCGGAAGACGACACATCGAGCTGTCTCATTCACAGGATCTGCGCCAGATCCTGCCAGAGCAAGGACAGGTTCTTGGATTGCGGCCCAGACTTCCCTTCTTTTGACACAGGGTGCTTCTAAAATAGAGAACAATTTGTACAGGGTATGAAAAATAACGAAACCAGTTTTAAAACAACCTAGACATACAAGGGTACTTCTAGTAAATCGGAATTGGATAATAAGGATGGTTTCGATAGGCTTTGATCACAGGGAACACAAGGTCAGACCAAGGGTAACTTGAAGACGTAGTTTTATGCAGCAACCCTATTACCATGCTTATAACTCTCTAACTAATGAGATTTAGACAAAACGTTCAACATGAAACCTGACGAGGACAACTATTAGAATAACTTTCATGTTATGAGTTGTCTCTAATTCGGTCTTGAAACACATGCAACATATTATGAATGGGAAAAGCTCTAACAGTGCGCGACTTTGGCAAAACGCTTATAAATCATGATCTACTAAATGGAATTCGATGAAACCAGTGGGAAATGAAATTTAACTTGATGCTCTACACATTGGTATAGGATATGTTAAGGTTTGGCCCGAGAAAACCTACCTTTTGGGTTGAAGAAGTCCCGTTATTCCTGAAAACCAGTGTTCAGACCACTTGGAGGAAAACGCTTATTACTCCGTGTATACTGCATGGAATTTGGGCATTCCACTTGGGTTAGAACGCAGAATTGACCCTCTTTCCAGGTGTATAGGCCTTGAAAGGTTTGGTTTAGGTTTGACTCACCTTTGGTCGACTTCAAGAGGGTGGTTTGTGCAGGTCGCAGCAGACGAGAAGAGGAAGAAGAACGGCTTCTTGTGGTCGTTCCACAGCTCCTCAGCCACCAAGAGCTCCTCCACACGACCCTAGCAAGTTCTAAATTCGTTCCTAGGGTTTGGGTGAAGAGTATTTAAGTAACCATGGTGTTTAGGAGTCCTATTATAACTAGGAAAGGAGGGTTTCGGGATTGGTATGTTTGGTTTCCTATTTTTGATGATTTCCTCCTCCCTTTGAGTGTGAGGCATTAGGAAACCTCCCCTCATAGTTAGGCACAAATTTGGGTTGCCATGAATGCATGATTGCATCCCAATTCAACTCTAATTGCCTCTTTTTAATTTGAGCTTATTTATGGTTACGAATTTCTATGTATTTTCTAGCTTTATTTGATTTTTGGGCCAAATGTTGCCCATTGGCCCAATTATGATAATGGGTCATCAATATATAATGTTGGAAGTCTCCCCAACACTTTTATTTAATTTTTGATTGCGTCGTATTTCCGTGTTAACGGTTTTCCGACTTGTTTCCTAATTTGGATAATCGGTCACAATAACTCTTAAACCTATTCCAAATGATTTTTATTGGCCCAAATTTCTTGATGGGTCATTAGAAGATATTATTTGAATCCCATATATGATTTTTATTTAATTTTCTGACTCATCCAAGTATGTGTGATAATGATTTTCCGACTTATTCATGAATTACGATAATAGGTCGCGAAACACTTTAGACTTGGATGATCTACTTTTTCTTGGCACAAATTTCTTTGTGAAACATTTAGTAATAATATTTAGGGTTGATTTATAATTTTTACGGAATTTTCCGATGTGTTTTAGCATATACGATAATGATACGTATGTTTTAATACTATGATATTATGGAAATTATTTATTTCCATTTATTATTAATTTTTATGTAATTAAAATTTCCAGGGTGCTACACCCTCCCCCACTTAAGAGAATTTGGTCCCCAAATTCATAAGTCATTAGTTGGCTTTTGGATGGTTATGATCCTTGAGGTCGTTTCGGATTTAATTCTTCCAACTTGTTTCAGCATCATGGATGCTAGTCCAACATCTACACCTATGGCCACCGTATTATTGATTTGGTTCCTTCCACTCCTGTTTTCCTTTCACAATTGTTATAACTCCATCTTAATCCACCAGATGAACTAGGGTATAACCACTAGATTATTCCTTTCTAATTCCTCCCTAATAATCTCCCCCACTTAGAAATGTACTAATAAGAAAACATCATAAGATCAACTAGGGGTTTAACAATCATACCTCCTTCTGGAAGTTCCGCTTGCGTCATTGCATTCACGCGTCCTTGACGCTGTACCACTCCTTGGTTCCTTCCAACTTGGTCTTTTAACATAGGACAGTTCGGTATACGATGTTCGTGACTCCCGCATCGCAGGCAAGCCCCGGCCTTCTTCCAGCACTTGTCCTCTTGATGCCCAGGCTTGTTGCAAAATTTACAATATTCAACCATCGTTGTTTCTTCTACTTTGATCTTTTTCTCCATGCTATAGTCCTTCCCCGTGGTTGGCCTTTTGTTGTTATTGTAGTTATTATTGGGGAAAGTTCCATTTGTATCGACTGCTCCCCTTTTTATAAAGGTCGGCCTTGAGATGTCCTTCCCCCTCATGCCTTCCACCTTAGCCATAGTGTCTTCTACCAGTTGAGCTCTTTGGACCATCTCAGTGTAAGTTTGAAATTGTGTGGTCCGAGCATTTCAATGAACATGGGCCTGAGCCCGTCCATGAAACGGTTAGCCTTTAATCTTTTGTTCCCACCAAATATGGGGCATATACAGAAAGTCGTGCGAACTGAGCCTCATACTCAGCCACAGACATCCCTTTCTGTTTTAGTGCGGCAAACTCTGCTGCCTTCTTCTCCTTGACTCTCTCGGAGAAATACTTTCCCCGGAATATCTCCAGGAATTTGGCCAACTCTAGTTCACCAACATTAGGCAGGTGGGCCGATGTGGCCTTCCACCATGCTCGGGCATCATTAGTAAATTGGAAAGTGGCCAGTACCACCTTCTCCCTATTGGTGCATTGCATTACTTGGAAGAACCTTTCTATTTCCTCTTGCCAATTCTCTGCCTCATCTGGGTCAGGGGACCAAGAGAAACGAGGAGGGTTCAAACTCCAAAAATTCCGGTGCATATCACCGACTCCGTTCCTTGCAGCTGTAGCCTAATTTCTAGCCTGAACTGCATTTTGCAGGCCTGCGTAAGTCCAGCCACAGTGTCTTGCATAGCTTGACACTGGTTGCGAGCCATTGCAGTTGTGTGAGAGTGTTATGAGGATTCTTGAGAAAAAGGATGGAAACCAATTAATGTCTCCAGATACATTATAAGAGTTAATGGGTAGGAGTGTTTAATTCTTTCTAACATATTCCCAGTCTCTACCCATTCTCACCAGGAACTGTATTTAATTTCTCATGACCTAGGTTCCATAGGTATCTCCTATTCCTGAGACATATCCTATTTGGTATTCCTAGGCTCTGATACCACTAAACTGTCACGTCCCGAGAATTACGCAGTAGATATTAATTCGAAGAATTCGAGTCGATAATTCGAGACGTGGACAGACGGAAAATAAGCCTCTAGCTAGCACGCACTAAATGTGTATCAACACAACATCATAATAGGGCCCATATGTTGAACTCAATATAAATTGTATTCAAATCTCAACTTATTGTATTCAAAGTGGAAACTATTACATGACTAAGACTCAATAAAAGCGAAAGTACATAATACCTCACTTCCTACTACATTGTTCTAACACTCAAAATAACTAACTATAGATAGACTCATAATTGGAACGCTCATCACTCGGACGCATTCCCATCCTCGACTTGCTCTTCCTCTTGAACTTCATAGTCACCTAGATGGGGTAAAAGTAGGGAATGAGCAAACTAGCCCAGTAGGATTTATATCTCAATGTGCGGGCAATGATATAAGTGATTAACATTTTAGAACTAGGCAAGTACGATGAATGATATGCAAGTACGAATAAAAACTTGTTAAAACATGATATATAAAACAAGCTAGAGAGAGTGATTACGATAGAACAAGATTGATGAACAAGATGACAAGAGAGAACTAGAAATAGATCACTTTGCACAAGGACGCAAGATTTAAATTGATGTCAAGAACGCAAGATATCATTAATTGCATTAACTGCAGGATGGCCATATCACGCAAGAAAGCAAGCAAGGTTTCACAAGCACGATCAAGTAACACTAATCCGGCACATAGACACCAATGTACACCAAGAAAAGATCCATCAAGAATGTACACCAGGACACGTGTATGTGGTTATGTATCTAACATTCAACAAGCAAGAAAGTACTCCCAGCGCAGATGCAACGCCAGTAATCATTATACCCCATGGTTAACAGTATATTTATGACTCTCCGTCATTGGGGCTAGACTGGAGCCCTTGGACACACGCCTTGCCCTGTCAGCCATCTCATGAAAATTTTAAATGTAGATACCCACAGTCATTAATAATGGCCAATGAGAGTTTCAATAAGTAAGCATGTGTAATGTCATGTTCATGATGATGAGGAGAACAAGTAATAAGTAATGGAACATGATTTCACGAGTACAATGGTCAAGAGATAAATTCGGCAGCATAACGGTACGATTTATACTTTCGTTCAATCTTTACATTAATGGCTTTAGTCCAGTTTGTAAGTCTCACTCACGAGAACAAGAAGAGAAAGGAAGTGCGTGCTATCTCCAGGGAACTTCAATGGTACAACCAACTCGTCGGCCATGTGGGAATCCATGGTCAGAGGAGATTTACGGAGGCCTTGGTGAAAAGGTCGCTAGTCTACCGATTCGGAATGACCGGTAGAGAGTTTCCAATTTCCCAAGAAAGGCTGCCTAATAGTGCTAGTGTGTAGTGCGGTACGCGTGTCTCAATTCACAAACCATCGGTCTCAAACTCGCAGGAAGCACTTGACAAGATAACATGGAATAAAACTATGCACTTTAACTAATCATGGTTTGCAAGATTTTATGATAACCATTATCATTTAAACGTGGAAGAATAGTTGGAAGATTAAATCACAAGTAGCACGAATGGATCATAACATTTAAGGAGCACTTAGAATAGCATTCATGTAATTAAAACTTTTAAATGGTTTTAACACTTTTTATGTCATTAAATAACAATCATGTAATGATCAGACCCAAGACATGTGATTTACCCACTAAATATTACCTTGACCAACCCTTAGGTAAGGCAGTTAGGTTTACAAGAAAGTAAGGGGGGGGGGGGGGGGGGGGTTTCATGACAAAACCTGAGATCGCGACAGGTTCCTACAAGGAAGGCGACAGGGTGTCAGATTGCGACAGGACAAGGGCCGCGAAGGGATGGCTAGAAGGCGACAGGGGGTTGTGAAGAACGCGACTGGGCTGTCAGATTCAGGCAGCATGATCGCGACAAAGGTCTTGTCGCAATCAGGTCGTGACATGTCGGGCTGTCGCGATGAGACCTCGGAAGATGACACATCGAGCTGTCGTGTTCACAGGATCTGCGCCAGATCGTGCCAGAGCAAGGATAGGTTCTTGGATTGCGGACCAGACTTCCCTTCTTTTGATATAGGGTGCTTCTAAAATAGAGAACAATTTGTACAGGGTATGAAAAATAACGAAACCAGTTTTAAAACAACCTAGACATACAAGGGTACTTCCAGTAAATCGGAATTGGATAATAAGGATGGTTTCGATAGGCTTTGATCACAGGGAACACAAGGTCAGACCAAGGGTAACTTGAAGACGTAGTTTTATGCAGCAACCCTATTACCATGCTTATAACTCTCTAACTAATGAGATTTAGACAAAATGTTCAACATGAAACCTGACGAGGACAACTGTTAGAATAACTTTCATGTTATGAGTTGTCTCTAATTCGGTCTTGGAACACATGCAACATATTATGAATGGAAAAGCTCTAACAGTGCGCGACTTTGGCAAAACGCTTATAAATCATGATCTACTAAATGGAATTCGATGAAACCAGTGGGAAATGAAATTTAACTTGATGCTCTACACATTGGTATAGGATATGTTAAGGTTTGGCCCGAGAAAACCTACCTTTTGGGTTGAAGAAGTCCCGTTATTCCTGAAAACCAGTGTTCAGACCACTTGGAGGAAAACGCTTACTACTCCGTGTATACTGCATGGAATTTGGGCATTCCACTTGGGTTAGAACACAGAATTGACCCTCTTTCCAGGTGTATAGGCCTTGAAAGGTTTGGTTTAGGTTTGACTCACCTTTGGTCGACTTCAAGAGGGTGGTTTGTGCAGGTCGCAGCAGACGAGAAGAGGAAGAAGAACGGCTTCTTGTGGTCGTTCCACAGCTCCTCAGCCACCAAGAGCTCCTTCACACAACCCTAGCAAGTTCTAAATTAGTTCCTAGGGTTTGGGTGAAGAGTATTTAAGTAACCATGGTGTTTAGGAGTCCTATTATAACTAGGAAAGGAGGGTTTCGGGATTGGTATGTTTGGTTTCCTATTTTTGATGATTTCCTCCTCCCTTTGAGTGTGAGGCATTAGAAAACCTCCCCTCATAGTTAGACACGAATTTGGGTTGCCATGAATGCATGATTGCATCCCAATTCAACTCTAATTGTCTCTTTTTAATTTGAGCTTATTTATGGTTACGAATTTCTATGTATTTTTCTAGCTTTATTTGATTTTTGGGCCAAATGTTGCCCATTGGCCCAATTATGATAATGGGTCATCAATATATAATGTTGGAAGTCTCCCCAACACATTTATTTAATTTTTGATTGCGTCGTATTTCCGTGTTAACGGTTATCCGACTTGTTTCCTAATTTGGATAATCGGTCACAATAACTCTTAAACCTATTCCAAATGATTTTTATTGGCCCAAATTTCTTGATGGGTCATTAGAAGATATTATTTGAATCCCATATATGATTTTTATTTAATTTTCTGACTCATCCAAGTACGTGTGATAATGATTTTCCGACTTATTCATGAATTATGATAATAGGCCGCGAAACACTTTAGACTTGGATGATCTGATTTTTCTTGGCACAAATTTCTTTGTGAAACATTTAGTAATAATATTTAGGGTTGATTTATAATTTTTACGGAATTTTCCGATGTGTTTTAGCATATACGATAATGATACGTATGTTTTAATACTATGATATTATGGAAATTATTTATTTCCATTTATTATTAATTTTTATGTAATTTAAATTTCCGGGGTGCTATAGTAATCCTGTCACAGCCTGCACAAAGTGCTGGTTTGTGGATTTTGACTGATTTTTCGTGCTTTTGTGGTTGTTTTGCAGAATGAGGTGCGGTCCCGGCTAGGATGGGCCGTCGTCCGGGTGATCTACCAGGGACTACCGGACTTCCAGAGGGCGCGGCTGGAACATATGGGGTTTGGCCCCTTTCTCAGAGTGGATGAGCTCACACCCGACGTGGCGTTGATTCATGCTCTAAAAGAGAGATGGGACCCCGTGTGCCACGCCTTCCTCCACCTGTGGGGTCACATGATCCCCACATTGGAGGATGTGGCACGGATCACCAACCTGATGGTGGATGGCCAGGCAGTGACAGGGGTGACCTACACATGTTACCAGGAGTAGGTGGAGAGGCTTCTGGGACTGAAGCTGACGAGGGAGAGGTCATCCCTAGTGCCGAGGATGAGGCTGTAGATGAGTCTAGGGGTGGCAGACACTCGCCACCGGACTGAAGAGAGTCAGACATAGTACATGGCTCAGATAACAACGGATGCTAGGGTGGCATTGGAAGAGGAGGAGGGGGCAGTAGCATACCGGGATTTGAGACGCTTCCTGATCCTCGTGATCGGGAAGCTCATCCTGGGGACTCGAGGAGACCCAGTGAGCTGTCGGTGCCTACCCCTACTAGAGGATCTGACCCAGGTAGGGAGCTACGCGTGGGGTGCGGCCCTTCTGGCCCACCTCTTCGATAGCCTGGGCACCTCTGGTAGGGAGACAAGGGTGGCCGGTTTCTTCCCTTTCCTACAGGTACGCTTCTTACTTTTACCCTTTTATTGCTTTTCTACTTATTATGATTGACTGTATTGCTGACCAACTTGTTTTGCAGGTGTGGGCATATTACTACCTCCCCTCCCTTGGCTGGGGAGTGCCGAGGCAACCGAGCATTGTACCGCTCCTACAGCGCTCGCTGTTCCACCGCGACGAGCGGTCCCTGCACCTGCAGGTGACCCTCGTTCAGGACGCGCTAGACACTGTCCCCTTTGGACATGTGTGTACTTCTCCACTTGCAACCCTTCTCTACTTTTCTCATTGACAAGTGACTAATGAGTTTCTATATTTGACGTGCAGGTTGTGTGGACCCCTTATGCTGGGGACGAGGATGCCGACCAGCCAAGGGTGAAGCAGGGCCGCCCCTACTTTGGTAGGGAGATATGGCTTCACGCATTCAACACGGTGGTACCACTCCACCTACGGCTGGTAGAGAGTACACTGGTGCTCCACCAGGTGGTGGTGGAGTTCCCGACTCGACAAAGACAGTGGGAGCGACTGGGCTGCAGCTTCTGTGGTATTAAACAAGTCACGGACTGCAGGGAGTGAGCTCGGGAGCAGCTCGAGGACTAGCGGCAGTAGGGCTGAGAGGTGACCTCTAAGGCCACCAGCGATGATGATTACTTCCGTGCCAATGCGTGGAGGTACAGGGCCCAGATGTACAGGGGGACCCGACGACCAATGAGTGTTACTAACTTAGCCTTTTAAAAACAAAAGATTTTTTTTATTCATTGATTCCTTGGCTAACTTGACTTGTGTTTGCAGCTCGACCCTGAGGGTCGGATCGCCTCCCTCGAGGGCGTCCTCCACTCCATGATCCAGCAGAGGGACGACCTCCAGCAGACCGTGACCTAGCTACTGAGTGCCCTGCTACTTCTCTCTCTTATGCTTAACCTCAGTGGTCTAACTCTTGTGTTCTTCTCTTGTAGCGTGCTGAGCTACAGCGGGCTCAACAGATGGTGGGCGGTGCTTCCACCTCCCGAGACGAGCCTGGCCACTCCCTATTGGAGGGTTAGTTAGCGTCAGCAGTGGCAAGGTGGAGGAGGCCATGGGCCAGCTAGGCGAGTAGGTGAGTTATTAATTTATGCCCTGTTGGGTTGAGTGTGAAGACAATTCATTTCCCCTCAAATTTTGATGATGACAAGGTGTGATTTTAATGCTCAATAATTGGAACATGTTAGATGCACCACACATGTTATGACCACATTTAAAAAGCATGTTTCCAAACACATTTATTACTTATATTCATGATAAATCAATGGACTAATGATTTATATGTTTATTTCTCAGGGGCATACAATTCTTTCAAGGGTAGTGTCGACACACCCCATACTGGTGTCGACACAATGCTCCAAGCCCTAAGCCAAAAGATGAAGAAATGGTCAAGTAGTGTCGACACAAGATCAAGTCAGGTCGACACTAGACCCAGTTCCCAGTGAGCCCTGTCAACAGGCCTGGATAGTGTGTCAACACTAAACTAGATGGTATCGACACTAGAGACCTCTCCCAGAAGGCCTGTTTTGTAGAACTCTCCAGTGTGTCGACACGAGATGAAGTGGTGTCGACACTAGAGACCTCTCCCAGGGAAGTTAGTCTGCCAGTCTGGGATAGTGTGTCGACACTAGATCAAGTCAGGTCGACACACTCCGGAAACTAAGTGACTTAAAGTCTCTCCTGGACACGTGGCACCCTAGGGAATGGGTGGATTGGCCTTGGATCATGTGCCCATGACCCCCAAGGGTACGTTTGCACATTTTAGGTATAAATACTCTCCTAATTGGCCATCCAACCAAGAGAGAGCCTCCAAGAGCCTTCCAGAAATCCTTTTGGCGGCAGTGAGAGCTCTCCTCCCTGTTCTTGCTCCTCTTGTGCTTCTTCAACCCAATTTCCACATCTCCAAGCACAAGAAGTGATGATTGATCTAAGATGAAGCCATGTGATCAACTTCCAAGGATGCAGATCTAGTAGAAGCAGACCATTTTGAAGAATTCAAGGAAGATCCCAAAGACCAAGTTGCAGAGCATCGGCCTGGGACTTCAAGTGATCGAGCATCTTCACAATTCATCCTCTACAAGGGAGTCTTCGTGAAGAACAAGGACTTTTCACCCCATTCCTCATTTCCCCTTGTCTCTTCTTGGTCATTCTAGAGATTGTGCATGAACATTTGCATTAATCCTCTTGAATGAACCTCCTTAGATCAGATCATTGCTAGAAGATCTGAATCTTTGTGTTTGTGAGCTAGCAAGTGGTTGTGAGCCTGTGTGCTCAGTGTTGAGTCATCGTACTCAGTTGTGGTTGAGCAATTGTGCTCAGGTTCTAGAGTAGTCTTGCTCTAAAGGTTGTGTGAGTTGTAAAACTCTGTGTTGGAGTTGTCAGGCTCTGTGTGTGTGGTGTATCCAGTTGTTTAGTGGATCCTCACAGTGTGAGGGGTGGATGTAGGAATCATATGGTGTCATTTTCGAACCACCTAAAAATTCTCTGTGCAGTGGTTTGTGTGTGACTTTAATTCACCTTGCGCTAGATGTATGCATAGGGTTTTTCGAATTCATTCTAATCAACTTGTTTCCACACTTCAATCATCTAATTCACACACTTATTCACCAGATCTCTAAATTGCTCTTTCAAACTGTCTCTGATTTCTTGCATCGTTTTAAATTGGTTAAGCTTCCGCAATAGTTGGCCTAGATCTATTCAACCCCCCCCCCCCCCTCTTCTAGATCTTGTCCATCACATCTTCGATCCTTCAATTGGTATCAGAGAGGGTTTACACTTGATCTGATCTGATCTGAGTGCTTTCTGATTGTTCTGTGTGTCTTGATTGTTTGCTTGTTTGTTTGCTGAGTATTTCTTCTTTGCACCATTTAAATTGCTTCAATGGATTCAAGAGGGTTCATGGCTGAGGGTCACTCTATTAATAGGCCACCCTTTTTCAATGGGACTGACTACACTTATTGGAAGAATAGAATGCAGGTCTTCCTAAGAGCCCAAAACTATGAGATATGGAAGGTAGTCGAAGTAGGTCCCTATGAGAATCAGGGGGAGGAAGAGACCTAGACTAGGGAACAAATTAGGAGGGCCACTTTGAATTATAGTGCCATGAACATGATCCAATGTGCAGTCCGCCCACCCTAAGGAGTACTCAAGAATCTCAATGTGCAAATCTGCCAAAGAAATGTGGGATAAACTTGAGTTACTCTATGAGGGAACATGGAACATCTCAAGTAAAAGAAACCAAGGCTAACATTCTTGTCTCTGAGTATGAATTGTTTACGATGAAATCTAATGAGACAATTTCTGAAATGTTTGCCAGGTTTATGATCATTGTGAATGGACTGAAGGCCTTAGGTAAGAATTATACAGATGCTGACTTGGTAAGGAAAATTCTACGCTCTATTTCTTCAATTTGGCACACTAAGGCCACAGTCATTGAAGACTCTAAAGATTTGTCCAAAATATCCTTGGATGAATTGATAGGGTCCTTAATGACTTATGAAATCAATTTAAGAAGAAATGAAGAACACATAATTAAGACCAAGCCAGTAGCATTAAAGGCCTCTTCTAGTAACAAAGACAAAAAACAGGAGAAAACAAGTTCTGATGAGTCTAAGTCCAATGAGGATGAGCATGCCCTCATGACCAGGCAATTCAGAAAATTCTTAAAATACAGGAAAGGAAAATTTTCTGGGAAAAAGAAATTCCCATCAGGAAAAAAGAAACACTTCCTTTTCTAATGCCAATTCTAATAGGAATCAGAAATCTGATGAAACTGTCATTTGCTACAGGTGCAACAAGCCAGGACATATGAAGGGAGAATGTCCTGAAAACAAGAAGGAAAAACACAAAAAGATTTACAAGTTCAAGAAGCCAAAGGCCATGGTAGCCACTTGGTCTGATGAAGACTCAAGTGAAAAGGAAGAAGAAGAAAAATCCTCAAGTTCTGAAAGTGAGGAAATTTGCTTCATGGCGAATAGTTCAGATGGAAAGGTAAGTACATCCTTCGAAGACTATTCAATTGAGGACTGGCAAGATGCATATGCTGAGCTTGTTGAAAAATACTCTGTATTAAGGAAAGAAAACAAGCATCTCAAAAAGAAAATGGAAAACATCATGAATAATTATTCCTCAAACAAAAGAATTTGTGAATTATAAAATGAGGTAGCTGAACATAATGAAGAAAAGGAAATTTTCCAGAACTTAATTGATGAGCTTAAGCTTGCCTCTCAAAAGGCCACCCATGAATTTAATGAACTGTCTGAAAAGCTGGAAATGGAAAACAAAGATAAACAACAAAAGATTGAAGAAATCAAAACCTTAGAAAACTAGCTAAAAGAAAAAGATGAAGTCATTGAAACCTTCACAAAAGGTAAAGACAATTTGGAGGCCTTGCTGGGAGCTAAAATGAAATCAATTTCTCATGGACTAGGATTCAATAAACAAAAACCTAAGAAAGACAAATCTGGTGAGAAAAGGGATAAAGCACCATTGATTAAATTTGCCAAAGGTCCTAGTCTTGAGAACACTGAAATCAAGCAAACATCAAACAAAACACCAAAAACTTCAAAAACTCAGAACCAAAAGAAGTCAACCAGGTTGACACTAGTCCACAAGAAGGATTCTGTGACTGCTATGTCGACACCAGTCAAGGAAAGGTCGACCTCCTCAACATCAACAAACACAAATCACAAAAACAAAAATTCAAATAAAAATTTGAAAAATAAGAAAAACTCAAAGGAAGTCATTCATAAAAAACCTTGGACCTCCAAGACAGCATATCAAGCTGAATGGACCAATTCTTGGAACCAATGGTATCACAACCCATGTTGGTATCATCCCCAATTCTTCTATCCAAATTTTTTGATGTACCAACAAAACCCTTGGATTCCACCTCCTCATCTAAACTCTCATGTTCAAATGAAAAACTCCCCTCCTACTGAAAACAAGAACACTGGTGTTTTCATTCCTAAGGGAAAGAATAAATTGAAAAAGACAAAGAACACCACTGAAACAACTCAAAAATCAAAAATAAATCAGATTTGGGTGAGAAAAGATTTGATGACTATGTTCAAACATTCTGATGGTCCCAACATTGTTTGGGTACCAAAATTTTCTCTCCACTGATTGATTTTGCAGGAAGGTTGTGCACCTAATTCAAATGTATGGTTTCTTGATAGCGGGTGTTCACGACACATGACTGGAGACAAAGCCAAATTTTCATTCCTGATTGAGAAGGAGGGAGGTTCAGTAACTTTGGAGGTAAAAATAAAGGAAAGATCATTGGATCTGGAAAGGTTGGTCAATCTTCCTCAAACTCTATTGATAATGTTTTGTTAGTTGATGGTCTAGATTACAATTTGCTGAGCATTAGCCAACTATGTGACAAAGGTCACAAAGTTGTGTTTGAATTGATTTCTGCAAGATAATTGACTCATCAACTGATAAAATAAAATTCTTTGGAAAAAGGGAAAACAATGTTTACATGATCAACCTCAATAAAAACTTTTCTGAAAATCTTTGCTTTGTTGCCAATAAAGATGAAATTGCATGGACTTGGCACAAAAGACTTGGCCATGCATGTTTCAGATCAATGAATAAATTGTTAAGGCTGAATTTGGTTAAGGGTCTTCCTGAATCTTTTTCTAATATTGAAAATCAAGTTTGTGGGATTTATGTCCAAGGAAAACAAACAAGGAAATCTTTTAAAACCTTCAATGAGGTACTCACATCTAGGCCACTAGAATTACTTCACATGGACCTCTTTGGCCCAACAAGAATTCTAAGTCTAAGTGGCAAGAGATATGGATTTGTAATCATTGATGATTTTACCAGATTTATATGGGTTATCTTCTTGTCCCACAAAAGTGATACTTGCCTTGAGTTCAGAAATTTCTGTACCACTGCCTTAACAAAATTTCCATATAAAATCAAAAACATTTTGACTGATCATGGGGGTGAGTTTGAAAACAAATCTTTTTCTGATTTATGTGCTGAACTTCACATATTTCACAAGTTTTCTTCACCAAGAACTCCAGAACAAAATGGAGTTGTGGAAAGAAAGAATAGAACTCTTGTGGAAATGGCTAGATCCATACTCCTTGAAAGCAATTTGCCTAAATCCTTCTGGGCTGAAGCTGTAAATACAGCAAACTACATTTTCAATAGAGCATTAGTCAGACCAAAAATCAGGAAAAGCCCTTATGAATTGTTGAAAGATAAAAAGCCAATTGTGTCTTACTTCAAAATATTTGGGTGTAAATATTTTGTACACAACAATAATAAAGAAAATCTTGACAAGTTTGATGTTAAAAGTCAGGAAGCCA
This sequence comes from Colocasia esculenta, assembly GCA_014218235.1. Lineage (NCBI taxonomy): Eukaryota > Viridiplantae > Streptophyta > Magnoliopsida > Alismatales > Araceae > Colocasia > Colocasia esculenta. The sequence goes on along the minus strand of CM024761.1, from coordinate 45,891,415 downwards.
TCTTTCTTGGCTATTCAGAAGTATCAAGAGCTTTCAGAGTGTACATTCTCAAAAATAAAACTGTTAAAGAGTCTCCACATGTCATCTTTGATGAAAATTCCTTTTCAACTAATAGTTCTAAATCTTGCAGGGAAAGTCAAGACAGTGAAGATGATGATTTCATTGTGGACTCTTCACCAACTATTGAGGAACTTGAAGACATTGGTGAGAACTTGAACATCCAGTCACCATCTTCAAGTGGATTAGGTAATGTTGTTCCAGATTTAAGTACCCCTCAACAGGTAATTTCTGAAATAGATTTTTGAGAGATCACCCATTGGAAAATGTGGTTGGCAATTTGCATGATAGAGTTAGGACTAGATCATCATTCCTGCATGTTATTGATGAAGACCCACTAGCTCTAATTTCCCAAATTGAACCAAAGTCAATTGATGAAGCTTTATTAGTTCTGATTGGATCAATGCAATGCATGATGAACTTCATCAATTTGAAAGAAATCAAGTATGGGAATTAGTACCTAGACCTAGTGACCAAACAGTCATTGGCACTAGATGGGTTTTCAGAAATAAATTGAATGAAAATGGTCAAGTCATTAGAAATAAAACTAGACTAGTTGCAAAGGGGTACAATCAAGAATTTGGAATTGACTTTGAAGAATCATATGCCCCTGTAGCTAGACTAGAAGCTGTTAGAATTTTCCTTGCTTTTGTATCCTCCATGAAATTTAAAGTTTATCAAATGGATGTCAAAAGTGCTTTTCTAAATAGATACATAAAGGAAAAAGTTTTTGTTGAACAACCTCCAGGATTTGAAAATGAAAAACATCCTAATCACGTTTTCAAGCTTCATAAGGCTCTCTATGGTCTTAAACAAGCTCCAAGAGCTTGGTATGACCGTTTGAGTTCCTTTTTGCTTGAAAAAGGATATTCTAGAGGAAATGTTGATCAAACATTGTTCACAAAAATAGTTAATAAACAAATAATTGCAGTCCAAATTTATGATGATGACATAATATTTGGATCAACCAATAAAAGCCTGTGTACTGAATTTTCAAATCAAATGAAAACTGAATTTGAAATGAGCTTAATGGGAGACTTACAGTTTTTCTTAGGATTGCAGGTTAACCAAACACATGAGGGGATCTTCATAAGTCAAACCAAGTATGTCAAAGAACTTCTGAAAAGGTTTGACTTCCAGAACCTCAAGTATTCAAGCACACCCATTGCAATTAATGCTAAACTAGAAGAAGACTCACTTGGTAAGTCAGTAGACCCAAAGACATACAGAGGTATGATTGGCTCTCTACTCTATCTTACAACTTCTAGACCTTATGCTAGATTTCAATCAAATCCTAAGGAAAGTATGTTAGCTGTTATTTTCAAGTATCTTGTTGGAACATGTGATATTGGAATTTGGTATCCTGCTGGTTGCAAGTTAGATTTGATTGCCTATTGTGATGTTGATTATGCTGATGTTTAGTGTGCTTAGGTGGGTGCCTAATCTCTTGGGCTTCTCTCAATCAACTGCAGAGGCTGAGTATGTTGCAGCAGGTAGATGTGGAACTCAAATTCTTTGGGTGAAACATCAACTTCTTGATTATAACCAAGAGTTAGGTTGTGTTCCCATTCTATGTGATAACACAAGTGCCATAAATCTGTCTAAAAACCCAATTCAGCATTCAAGAACAAAACATATTGAAATTAGGCATCATTTCTTAAGGGATGAAGTAGCAAAGAAATCCTTTGAACTCCACTTCATAGAAACTGAAAAACAAATTGCTGACATCTTCACCAAACCTCTTTCTGACAGTAGATTCTCATCTTTGAGGAGAGAGCTTGGCCTTTGTAAATGTCCATTTTCTTGATCTCTCTCATTGGGTTTGGGTTGAGTGTTAGGCATTTTCTGAGGGGGAGTTCTTTGCATCATCATTATCCTTTGCTCTCTTGATTCATATTGTTCATATCTCTCTCAATTTCACTTCCATTTCTTTTTGACAATGGATTCTTCAACTCACATTGTGTTGAATTTCTTGGTATATCAAATGGTGACTTGGAGAAAGACAAGTTATGCTTGTCTGGACACTTTCACAATGCGAGAGTATATGTCTCTGCCAAGTACCAAGAAATGAAAATGCAATTGTTGAGGGGGAGCTTTTGTTGTTCAAAGAGAATCATTTCTGATTTCAAAATTCTTGCATATCTTTAGTTTGATGAAAAGTGGTTGGAATCCTCATCTCAAGGGGAGCTAGAGAATTCACAAGTCATTTCTTTTGAAAAATTTAACACTCTTCTTGAATTACATCAATTTCCTAGCATGATGTCCTCATTTAGGTGTCTAGAGTCTCAAAATGATTCTTTGAGTGATCTACTATATTTTTTTTGTCATCTCTCATCTATATTCATCAAAACTACAGAAATTCAAATCTCTTTCAAAGACTAAAAGATAATGTGTATCTTGAATTCAAACATTTCTTTGTTTGCAACTGATGTTGGATATAAATGATTTCAATCTTACAAAACTCTCCAAAAACTGATAATTCAACAGAGCAATGGCACATTTGCTGAGAAACTACACACCTTCACAATGAATGAAGTGCCATGTATGTCATGAGGCATTACTGCTATCTCTGTTCAAAGGGGTTCAAAATAAAAATACTTTAAAAAAAAATTGCTTTTTGATGATGACTGAGTAACTGGAAATATTGGTGTTTGATAAACGTATATTTTCATGTCAAAAGGTCATCATTTACCCCTTGAGACTTGATAATAGGTAAATCTTTAGTATCCAGGGACTATAGTGTGTAAAAAGCATTAGTTCTTGAGTGAACAAGATTTATCACATTTGATAGTTTGATTCAAAAACAAAAATGTCTCTCAAAGGAGAATTGTTTAAAAGAATCATCCATATCCATCATCAAGTTGTTTTTACAAAAACTTGTTTACTTTCAACACACTTGATTTCACTCTAAAAGCTTTTTTATTTCTTTGGATTTGAAGAATATGGTAGTTTGTAGTTGATTGTTGGATGTATTATATCCCTCAAATCATCATTTTATTGGCTCAAGTCACTTAATGATCATATCCTGTTGGATGTTGTGTAAAACTTGAATTGTGTTGAATTTCTGCAAAATATGACAAATGAATTTTTTAGCCTCTTAAAAATACTTGAAATGTTAATTCCACCCATTGTTTATCATCTTAAAGGTGTCCCCAAGCTCACCAAATTTTCTCATTCTCACATCTCAACTTTTCATCAGGCCAGGTCGACACTACTCCCATCTAGTGTCGACACACTCCAGCCCAAGTCGACACTAACCTCTCCTACTATCGACACATACCCCTGCCAGGGTGATTCAAGTCGTGGGCACCGGTTACAGGTATTCTTGTTCCTGAGGGACATTGCACCTTCGAAACCCTTTTTCTATACAAGGTCGACCCCATGGCCGCCTTCCACCTTTGAATACGGCAACCATTCCACCTTCTTCCCTCCTCCAACCCATCCTTGTCCTTCTTCCTTTCATTCCTTCCTCTCCATCCTCTGCTCTTCCACTCCCTCTTGTTTCCATGGCACCCAAGCAAGCCCCTCGCCGTGGAGCAAGGTCTAGGGCTACAGCTAGGCCCATTCCGGTGGAAGAAGCACCTCCTACTGAGAGGAGAAGCAAGAGATGCCATGACCCTGTGGAGCAGCCAGGGCCTTCCTCTGCATCTCCTTCTTCTGCCATGAGAGGTAGGACATCCTCTGTTCGAGGTAGGGGGTCCGCAAACCCTAGACGAAGGATTTTGGTTTCTTCTCCTGACACTTCTAAGGAATCGTCCTCTTCATCTTCTGAGGCCACCCCTTCCAAGTCGGTTAGTGAAGGGAATATGATTTTGAGTTGATTTGGCGGATACTCTGTTAACAGCTGCATTTCCAGAAATTCACAGTTTCTTCTCATTCCAGACTTGGTTACCTTTTATCTCTGAATTTCGGATCATTTATCCTCGTCTTGTACAAGAATTCTACATGAATTTGGAATGCACTGATGTCAGTTACAAGTCTGAGGTCAAAGGTGTTGTGATTGATATGCCCACCGCATTAGCAGCCACCATATTTAAAATTCCAGATGAAGGAGCCGATTACCACAATTTTGAGTTTGATCTTCATGAAGCTTACACTATCTTGACTGGATTGCAAGCTGATGAGTCTGATCCCAGGCAGACACATGTCACCAAGTTCAACACAAACACCTTTCCACCTGTGTTGAGGCTTATCCATCACATTCTCACCACTATCATCACACCTCAAGGTGGTGGCAGGGATAGACTCACGGATATTCAGCGGTTTGTGATTTATTGCATGAAAAGAACATCAAAGTCAATCTCCATGTAATCATGTACCAAATCATTTCTGAGACAACCAGGAAAGATCTCCATAGGTCTCTTCCTAAATCAACATCAGTCATTTCGGTGTGTCTCTAGATAATGAGAAATCTCAGTCAATTCCTAAATCAAACATCTACTGCTTCAAGCATGTTCAAAATTTTATGGGATTCAGGCTTGAGGGTGACCAAGTGAGGAGAGGGCCAGTAGTTGTTGAGGCCCAAGTTCCTGAGGCTCCAGAGGCAGTGATACCACCTCCTAAGGACCAGCCTCCAGCTAATGAGGACCAACCTCAAGCTAATGAGGACTAGCTTCACATTCTAGAGGAACAGCCTCTTGCTCCTGAGGATCAGCCTCAAATTGAACCTTAACTTCAACTACCCCAGGATGCACCTCTCACTCCTCCTTTTCACAACTCTTCACCCACTCATCTTGCCAAGGATACTCATACCTTCACTCCCCAACCTCAAACTCAAACCTCCTATGCCTTTGGTGGACCTTCTGTACCACAAGAATTATACTCCTTTCTGAATGAAAAATTTGATGCCTTCAACACTTCCATTCAGCACATGACAGAGAATTTTGAATTGAAGGTACAGAGGTTAGAGAATACAATGTCTGCAAAATTCATTGAGCAAAAAGCATCTTCAGACCATGCAGTACAAAGGTTTAATAGGTTGATTGGAACCTTAGCAGATGCTTCTGTTGAGCTGAAGGAGCATCAAGATAAGTTGGAAAAGGTTCTTCAGGGAATTTTGGCAAATTCCCAAGCTGATGTGTTCAACACCAAGGAAACACTGACTCAAATCACCAAGACAAGATTATCCTTTACTCATCTAGTTGATGACCTGGAAAGCATGAAAAATCTATCAGCTCACATTGACAGTGAAATGACTGACCTCAAGAAGGAGCTGAAGAACATCAACAAATATGGTCTTGGCAGTTCATCTTCTAGTGCACAACCTTCTTCAGTTGACTTGTCCTCACTTCAGTACACCATATCTTATAATAGTCAACGGCTGGAAGAAATTGTTCACACTAGACTATCGATTATGCAGAAGCAAGTTCATACAAGCCTTCATGCTATGGACTCCAGACTTAAGTCCATCGAAGCCATTCTCCTTCCCATTCCTCCTCCTCCTCCTGCTTAATGTATCTTATTTTAATGATGTCAAAGGGGGAGAAAGATAGAAAGTTTCTTTTGGAATGATGTTTTTCTCTTTGGTTGATTGTAAAGATTTTCTGAAATGTCTCCTTCTTTGTGAATGAAATGACATTTGTTGGTTGAAATGAAAAGAAACATCTTTTTCTTGAATGTGATTGAATTTTGAATGAATGTCATTAATGTGAATGTGAATGAATGGATGCTTGTCAAGCTGCTTGGCCTTTTGTGAAAATAGTTCATCATTATTAACATTATGTCTCTAATGTGTGCAAATTTCAAATGTTACTAAAATATTTTCAAAGGTCTTTCACAAGTGTGAATAAAAAGGAAATGAAACATAGCTCAATGTCTATCAATGTTTTTCAAATTGAGTGATTGAGTAACTAAAAAGCTTAAAATCACATTTCATTGAAACTTCGAATTTTCATATGAACTTAATGTTGTCATCATCAAAAAGGGGGAGATTGTTGGGTTGAGTGTGAAGACAATTCATTTCCCCTCATATTTTGATGATGACAAGGTGTGATTTTAATGCACAATAATTGGAACATGTTAGATGCACCACACATGTTATGACCACATTTAAAAAGCATGTTTCCAAACACATTTATTACTTATATTCATGATAAATCAATGGACTAATGATTTATATGTTTATTTCTCAGGGACATACAATTCTTTCAAGGGTAGTGTCGACACACCCATACTGGTGTCGACACAATGCTAAGCCCTAAGCCAAAAGATGAAGAAATGGTCAAGTATTGTCGACACAAGATCAAGTCAGGTCGACACTAGACCCAGTTCCTAGTAAGCCCTGTCAACAGGCCTGGATAGTGTGTCGACACTAACCAGATGGTGTCGACACTAGAGACCTCTCCCAGAAGGCCTGTTTTACAGTACTCTCCAGTGTGTCGACACGACATAAAGTGGTGTCGACACTAGAGACCTCTCCCAGGGAAGTTAGTCTGCCAGTCTGGGATAGTGTGTCGACACTAGATCAAGTCAGGTCGACACACTCCGGAAACTATGTGACTTAAAGTCTCTCCTGGACACGTGGCACCCTAGGGAATGGGTGGATCGGCCTTGGATCATATGCCCACGACCCCCAAGGATACGTTTGGACATTTTAGGTATAAATACTCTCCTAATTGGCCATCCAACCAAGAGAGAGCCTCCAAGAGCCTTCCAGAAATCCTTTTGGCGGCAGTGAGAGCTCTCCTCCCTGTTCTTGCTCCTCTTGTGCTTCTTCAACCCAATTTCCACATCTCCAAACACAAGAAGTGAAGATTGATCTAAGATGAAGCCATGTGATCAACTTCCAAGGATGCAGATCAAGTAGAAGCAGACCATTGTGAAGAATTCAAGGAAGATCCCAAAGACCAAGTTGCAGAGCATCGGCCTGGGACTTCAAGTGATCGAGCCTCTTCACAATTCAGCCTCTACAAGGGAGTCTTCGTGAAGAACAAGGACTTTTCACCTCATTCCTCATTTCCCCTTGTCTCTTCTTGGTCATTTTAGAGATTGTGCATGAACTGTTGCATTAATCCTCTTGAATGAACCTCCTTAGATCAAATCATTGCTAGAAGATCTGAATCTTTATGTTTGTGATCTAGCAAGTGGTTGTGAGCCTGTGTGCTCAGTGTTGAGTCATCGTACTCAGTTGTGGTTGAGCAATTGTGCTCAGGTTCTAGAGTAGTCTTGCTCTAGAGGTTGTGTGAGTTGTAAAACTTTGTGTTGGAGTTGTCAGGCTCTTGTGTGTGTGGTGTATCCAGTTGTTTAGTGGATCCTCACAGTGTGAGGGGTGGATGTAATTTCCGAACCACCTAAAAATTCTCTGTGCAGTGGTTTGTGTGTGACTTTAATTCACCTTGCGCTAGATGTATGCATAGGGTTTTTCGAATTCATTCTAATCAACTTGTTTCCACACTTCAATCATCTAATTCACACACTTATTCACCAGATCTCTAAATTGCTCTTTCAAACTGTCTCTGATTTCTTGCATTGTTTTAAATTGGTTAAGCTTCCGCAATAGTTGGCCTAGATCTATTCAACCCCCCCCCCCTTCTAGACCTTGTCCATCACATCTTCGATCCTTCATGCCCCTTGTACCTTATTTCTTTTATTAACACATGTTTTGACTTGCAGGAGGCGGAGCTGAGAGACTCTCTAGCGTGGACTGCTGCGCTAGAACGGAGATGGTGGGGATGCACCTACGCCCTTAGGCGGACGAGGCGACGGGGCTGCGCCGGGAGGTGGATGAGCTCCAATCGCAGTTGGGGAGCGAGCGACAAACCGTCCTAGTGCTCAGGGCAGAGATGAGTGGGCTAGAGAGGGCCTTATCCCTGGTTGGCCGCAGCCGGACGTCGGCCAGCTGGAGCAATGCCCCTAGCACCTCAGCGGGCACTACCTGACGGGTTCCTCCAGACGACGGAGGAACGAGGAGGAGGGATGACGGCGCGAGGGAGCGGCCGAGGGGAGTACGACGGGATCAAGGGAGATGGCCCCTCCACCCTCTCGCCCACCTGAGGGTACAGGGGAGAGCGGTTGAGGATTTGTACTCTTTTCACTTTTGTTTGTCATGTGTTATGATGATGTGTACATATGGAATGGAATAGAATGGAATCTTTTTGGCTATGGGATGTGATTGTGTGACAATGACGAGTGAGATATGAGTGTCACTTTCTATTTTCTGCAGTGGACCTGCACACTTAGACAAAAACATGAAGACAAGTTATATCCATTCTTCGACTCAGCCCCTTGCCTTAAGCATGACATGTGACCAATCTTGATAAATGGTCAAGGGGCAAAGCCTTATTAAATAGGCAAAAAGACATAAGTAAATAAATGACATGCATGAATGAATGAGTAAAGTATTTCTAGGATTTTGAAAACATTTGATTTTTGGAGTTTTGAAATATTTGATTTTTTTTGAAATTTTGAAATGTTTGATTTTTTTATTATTTTGAATTATTTGATTTTTTGGAGTTTTGAAATATTTGATTTTTTTAATGTTTTGAAATATTTAATTTTATTATTATTATTTTCTATGATTTTGAAAGATGTCTAAAGCCGACGTTGGCCCTTCCTAAAATAAAATGCGCGAGACGGAAGGTACTCGCCCTTTTGGACCACAACACATAGAGCAATTCAAACCGCTGGTTAGGAATCCTTGTCACTTCCCCTTTTCGCCGAGGACTTTTACTAAGGAAAGACGTGCGTTTAGGGGTGACATGCCATGGGCGACTATCCCTAGTTGTTAGCGCGGCTACTCAAGCCATACCTAAGAGATGACCCGATCTTATAAGGGGAAATGGAAGACTATTTAAGGAAAGTCTGATCTAGGTTTAAGGACGTTGGGTTGGCTTCTTCCCGCAGCATACCCTTCAAAGATTAGGTCTGTTGCATAGGGAATTTGTGGTCTTCGCTTATGGATTTGGACTATATGGGGCATGCGTACGATCGGGCTCATGAGCGTCCCGCGGGGACTTTGCCACTCTCTGCCATGCCCCTATTCTATCAGGTGTTTTCCTTTCTTTCATTTGATTCTTTGCTCTTGCCATTGTTATTCTAACCATCCCTATTTGAGACTTCCTCTTATTAGGGTATGCTTAAGGTTGATGACCTCGCCCTTATGACCCTTGCCCCTACACTTCGACCAATTTGGGAGAAAATGACCATCGCATCACTTAAGCAAGGCTTACATAGCTACGACATCTACTAAGTGCAGTCGCCCGGGCTTGCAGTGTGTGTGTGTTGGTCCTACCTTAGAGCAACCTTGATGATTGGGGAAAGGACTTCAGACTCTTAACACGGGGTTATCCCTAATCTAAGTGTTGTGGCCTCATGCCTGTAGACCTAGGGATAGAATCTATTGAGGTACAACCCATTGCACGGATGTGACAATTCTGCACCCTTAGCATTGATTAGGTGGTAGGCATTTCCCAGATACACCCCTTTCACAATGTACGGACCTTCCCAATTTTGTTGTAATTTAGACCTTGGATCTCCAGGTTTGATAAAATGTGTTTCAAGACCATATCACCCTCTTGGAATTTTCGTTCAATTACCTTCTTTTGGAAAGACCTTGAGATTCGTCGTTGATATGAGAGCACGTGATCGGCCGCCATTAGTCGCCTTTCATATAAGAGTTCCAATTGGACTAGCAACGCCTCTCGACATTCGTCAAGATTAAGTTCTTTATCAAGTTGGACTCTTAGTGAAGGGATCAGGATCTCGTATGGAACTACTGCCTCCATCCCATAAGTGAGAGCATACGGGGTCTGCCCCGTGGGAGTACAGACAGAGGTACGGTAAGCCCATAGAGCCTCTATTAGCTTTTTTGGCCAATCAGAGAATTTATGCGATTCACAAGTTTTCCTTAAGATTTTAAGAAGGGTTTTATTAGTTGCTTCAGCTTGGCCATTGCTTTGTGGGTAATATGGAGATGAATGATGCTATTGTATTTCTTACAGAGGTCCTGCAGTTCTTATGAGATGATGCTTTGATTTCTGTGAACGCTTCTGCCTCTACCCACTTGGTGTAATACTCAGTTGCTGTTAGATAAAGGATTTTTGTTTGATTTGAGCATTAGGATCACCAAGGGGCAACAATATCAAAAGCCCACATGGAGAATGGCCAAGGTAGGGAGAGTGGATGAAGGAGCATGAATTTTATCAGCATGGAGTTGGCACTTGACACACCTATAGATGTAGATGGCACAGTCTTCTTCTAGGGTTGGCCAGTAGTAGCCCTGCCTAATGATCTTCTTAGCAAGCATCTGACTCTTGACATGCCCTCTGCATTCACTAGCATGGGCTCCTTCCACCACTTTCCAAGCTTCGTCGTCATTAAGACATCTCAAAAGAACTCTATTAAGAGCTCGCCTATACAGAACTTCTTCGACGATTGTGTACCTTAGGACGGCTCTTCTTATGGCCTTGCGATCCTCCGAATTTGCCCCTTGGGATATGATCCATCCTTACAACACTGCTCAATCTCAAAATACCATGGCAATTCCTCTTCATCTAGGATCTCCTCGAGCTCAGCTAGCATGATTTGTTGCACTCCTCTCTTCCTAGCACTCTCTTCTAAGGTTGTCCTAAGGTTCTTGAACCAAGGATCTTGAGGAAATGGAACATCGAGCCATTGGACGACAATTGTCTCGGTCCGATGGCTTAGAGGGAAGGATAGAGAAGAAGCTAGTGACGCCAAGGCGTCAGCCAGGATGTTTTACGAGCGAGGAGTGTGGACATAAATAAGCTTGTGAAATTTGCCAACAACATGACCAAATCATGATATGGTTTAAGCTTTGGGTCACGAGTGCGGTAAGTTGAGCGCACCTGTCGGAAAATAAGCTGAGAGTCTCCTATGATTCTAAGGCGGGATGCACCCAAAATATAAGAACGTTTAAGACCAGCTAGGAGAGCCTTATACTCAGACATGTTATTAGTGGCAGAGAAGGTGAGTTCAAAAGCGATGGGGATGGTAATACCCTCCGGGGTGAGCAACACGGCTCCAATGCCCTGTCCCTGAGAGTTGAGTGCACCATCGAAATGAAGGGATTAGAAGGGATCTTTGTAGATGGCCGAGAGCTCTTCATCGGGAAATTCCTCTCGGATGGAATCACTATGAGGGAGTGGCAAATGGGCAAGGTGCTCGGCGATGGCATATCCTTTGATGGCCTTTTGGACCAAAAAAGAGATGTCGAATTGGGAGAGGAAGCTCTGCCAGCGCGCAAGCCGATCAGGAAGGACAGGTTTTTCTAAGAGGTACCTGAGTGGATCCATCCTCGAGATCAACTTGACCTCATGGGCAAGAAAGTAGTGTTTGAGTTTTTGAACAACCCACACGAGCGCGGCGCAAGTTTTGTCCACGGTGGTGTAATTGGATTTTGTGGTGTTGAAAAGTCTAGAAAGATAGTATGCTGCCCTTTCTTTTCCAGATTCATCGTGTTGTGCAAGGATAGCACCTAGGGAGTCCTCAATGACTGAGAGATATAGGATTAGTGGTTTCCCAAGTGCAGGGGGATGCAAAACTGGGGGATTCATGAGATACCTCTTCAAATCACTAAAGGTTTCTCGACACTTGTCAATCCATTCGAACTTTGCCCCTCCTTTCAAGAGATAATAGAATGGGCGGCATCTTTGTGAATGTTATGATATGAATCTTCTAATGAATTGCAGACGCCCAATCAAGCCCCTTAGTTGTGAAATATTTTTTGGAGGCAACATTTTCGCAATAGCCCTAGCCTTGTTTGGATCGATCTCAATTCCCCACTTACTAACTACGAAGCCTAACAACTTTCCTGATGATACCTCGAACACACACTTCTTTGGATTCATTCTCAACTGATACTCCCTTGATCTTAGCAACACCTTGGCGAGGATCTCGGGGTGTTCTCTCCTGGTTCTTGACTTCACCAAAATATCATCCACATACACTTCTACATAGACGTGCATCATGTCGTGGAAGATGGCCATCATCGCCGTTTGATAGGTAGCCCCAGCATTCTTTAGTCCAAATGACATGACTACATAACAGTATGTACCCCAGGGCGTGGTGAAAGAGGTTTTCTCTTGATCTTCAGGAGCTAGATGGATTTAGTTATAGCCTGAATACCCATCCATGAATGAGAGGGTCTCATATCCAGCAGTGCTGTCAATTAATACATCAATGTGAGGAAGCGGGAAGTCATCCATTGGACATGCCTTTTTAAGTCCCGAAAGTCAATACAGATTCTGACCTTTCCGTCCTTCTTCATGACCGGGACTACCCTGATGAATCTAGCTTTGTGGAGTTTGTCTACCTCGTCTTTCATCTTCAGGGCCATAAGTGGATGGAATCTTCTGAGTTTTTGCTTTATGGCCTTTGCCCCTTCTTTCGACACAAGTCGATGCTCCACTAATGAGGGGTCTAGACCGGGCATGTCCTCATATGACCAGGCAAATGTGTCTTTATACTCCTTCAGAATTTGCACCAGTTCCTCTTCTTCATCTGGAGGGAGGTTCACTGAAATCAGCACAATCCTAGGATCTTCTTTAGTTCTGAGGTTGACTTGCTTAGTAGGTTCATCCACTGCTGTTGTAGGCTCATCAAATCTTCTTACACCACTAGCGTACATCTCGGCAGTGTCATCTACTTCGCTATCCTCTTCATCGATTGGTTCCTCATCATTCATGATTTCATAAACACCAAACCCATCGTCTATAAACACCCCATCCTGCTCAATTTCTTCCTCTAACACCAGCGCCTCTTTTGTGAACTCCTCTATTAGCAACAGTGCTTGACATCGCCGAGCTAACTCTTGAAGGTATCTTAGGGGAATAACATTGCCCCGCTACTTCCTAGGGTGATGTTTGGACTTGGTGGACGGTGGGTTGACCTGACTCTCTACCCTAGACTCGCTAAGACTAGACTCTCCAACCTTAGACGACTCTACTTGACTAGACGACTCTACATGACAAGTTGAGGACATGGGGTCCTCGAAGAGGATGGCTCCTAATGAAGGAGTGGAAGAGGAAGCCCCAGTTGAGGGGTGCCCCTGATCAGGAGGGTGAAGGGGGTATGCTGGCTCCTCGACCTCAATATGCATTTGAAAATCGGCGTTTTTTTTTAGACCAGTGGAGAGCATGCAACACGAGAGAGTCATCTCGTAGTCGCTTGAATCAGATTGGAGGGTAGTGAAGACTGAGTGCGAGAGGCCAGGAGTGAGGATGTTGTGCGCAGCTGCCAGAAGTTGGGGAGACAACTGAATGATTATGGGAGGCGATGGAGGAATGACAATTGGGTGGATGGAGCATAGGATTGATGGATGGATGGCCAGGCATGTGCCCCTCCACAGCTCGTCCACCGTCTTCCCTTCTTCATAATGAATGTCCGGCTCTCCCACGTCCGTGGCGTCACTCATCAATTGCCGCTTGGACGTGATGGATGTGGGCGGCTCTAGCAGTTCAGCTGTGGCTGGCGGCCATGTTCTCTCTTCTTCCCAGAATAGACGGCTGAAGGCTATAGTGATGTCTTCCATGTCAAACCAGTGATACCATTCAGCCTCTGGGTCCCCTGTCTTCCTTCTTTTTCCTGGGCGTAGTGTTTCCAATGCCTTGTGTAGTACCCTTGATTTTTAAAATCCAAATAATAAAAAAAATATTTTATAAATGAGATAAATAGAATTAACCAAAATAAATGAGAAATAAGTGAAATAAAAGGGAATTAAACCCAAGCCCATTAAGTTAAATCAATAAGGGGTTGTGTAATTGGCTCAAATACAAAATAATGGGCCTAATACAGAGGAGCGCATCATGGAATGGAAAATAATTATCCCAATTTCAGAAATAATTAATTAATAAATAGAAAGAGGCTAAGATAAACGTTAAATAAGTCATATAAATCATTTAAAAGAGTCCTAACCTTTCTCAAACCCAATACCCACGAGATTAGCCTCTCCTCTGTCCTAAATAGGGGATAATAGTAGAAGGGGAAGGAGATAACATGGAAATTCAAATTTTAAAAGGGAAGGAAGAGTTTTAGCAAGTTAGGACTCTACTAGCCATCAAAACTCCACCAATTCGCCCCTAGTTTGTGTCTAGAGCCTTGGGAGATGAAGGGGAGGCGATTTGGGACGTGGGAGCTTGGAGGAGAAGGGCTGGAGCTTGGCTTTTCTTCTTCATTTTTCATCACCAAACCCTAGTTCTCTTGTCAACACAGAAAGGTAGGCAATCTCTCAAGCTAAATTTGTGTAAAAATTACCCTAGGTAGTCTTCATGATCTCTTTCAAAAGCCCTCTTGTTTCGCCCTTTTTCGTTCTTGTATGAAGGTGAATTAATTGCCCAAATCTCTGTTGACATGTCTTGCATGAACCTTCATGTTTTACGTGTAACCTCGAATCTACTCATGCTCATGCCTTGATAAAATCATCATAAATACTACTTGTAGTTAGGGTTTTAACGAGCCTAGTTTGCCCAAATTCCATTTAGCATGCCTTGCGAATTAAATCATTTCCTAGACCTGTGCATGATTAGGTCAATGAAAAGTAACGTAGTCAAAACACATTCTATACATGATTGATTTCTAATTGTTCATTTCCAGTGATAGATCTTCATGTCTATTGAAGTTTAAAATTAGTTTCATCATTTTTGGATCACTGTGCGATTTCTTATCGAATTTTTAAGTGCCCTGTATCATGTAGACCCACCTAGAAAAAAGGGCAAAACCCCTTTTCTGGGTTCGGGCCACCTTCTGGTGTCGCGACGGCCCGATCCGCCGCGACCTCAGAGGGGGTCGCGACACTAGGTCCCGTGGCGATCTGAACGCGACAGGTCGACTGGTCACGACCTGCCCTTCGGTTCACCCCAGCACCCGGTTCAGTAGAATGCGACCAGATGTAGCGCCGCTACTTGATTGCGGCCTTTAAGCCCGTCGCGACCTGATCCCTGAACGCGCCGGTTAGCCCTGTCGTGACCTGAACGCGACAGAGGCCGACGTCACGACCTCAGTAATGCGACCAGAACATAAGATTTACATATATAACCCTGTGTTTATGACAATTTGACCCTGTTTAAGTGCTGACATGCTAGATAATGACATGTTAATTAATAATGAGTATTAATTACATGAAAATTATTAATTTAAAAGCTATATGCACAACTATAATTGCTCTTCAATTTCTTACACTTGCACACACTTTACAATCATGTTTGCCATTAAACCCTATTAAATTATGCAATAATGTATTCGGTAATTTAGTGAAAATAAATTACTAAGCTCCATATTTAATTATTTACACTAGTATCCGTTTTACTAGCGCGTTTCAATTATCGTCACCATTTTCCCTCGGCCTTCGAGCACTCGAGGCACGACGGACCAGTTTCTACACACTTTTCTTGGCAAGGACCACCTCTCCACCAGGAAGACTCCTGATTGGACCAGGGACTCCTTGTCCAGGCCTCCGTAGGTCTTCTTGGCTTTGGCGCACGTCCTTAGATGATGGGCTGGTTGTACCTTAAAACCTGTTACGCCTTAGGGATCAGCATGATCCATGACCTTAGTGTGATTCCTTCTTAGCTTGGGTTCACGCCGGACCACCTAGCTTGTGTCCACAGCACGGCTAGTGGGCGGTGGTTACTTCTACCAGACTGCCGGCACCCGACCTGGTGCTGTGCAACTGTTATTATCGTGGTTTAAGGTTGTTTTACGATTATACCCTTATCTCATCTACTATCTCGTTACTCTCAGCTGTTCACTTTCACTCTATACTGTTGTCCATTTCGTCAATTACTCTCATCTCTTCTGGGTACTCTATTTGGCCATACAATTGATTGTCTAAGATAACAAACATGACTATGCTAGGCAACATTATAAGGGCCCGATCTAGTCCTTGAGAGGAGCACCTGAAAGGCTATAACTCGCGGGGGTCTAATGATCTAGGTGATGGCATACACCTAACGCATGACACGCAAGATTTAATCTATGACAATCAATCAATCATTTGTTGTTACTTGAACTCGGGGTTGAAAGAATACCGACCCACACTTGCTATCGTGACTAGTTTACTTGCTATCTCGTGATGTGGCCAAATCTTGTGATGTTATACTCTCGTGAATGTGTTAATGTTTCACATTATCTTGTTACGTCATTCTCCTGACTATACATGACTACTTGTTCTCGTATCCTGCCTCCTAAAGACATTAATTACTTTAAGCATGCTTGTTCTCATGAGATATTAAGTCCTACTGGACGTTATTCGCTCATTCTGCATATTTATTTCATGTGTTTCAGGTGAGTCAGATTATGACCACACTCACGAGGAGGGGAACGAGGACGATGTCCAAGAGTGACCGCGTTTCAGCAACCACTGTTTTAATAGTTAGCGAGTGTAGTTATGAGTCAGTCAGCTCTTATGTATTAGATGATTTTCAATAAAGTACTCTGGGCCCTAGTTTTGGCTCTAAATAGTTGATGTAATAGCTAGTTGATGGTTATTAATGAAATTGGAGTTTATTTGATATTATTCCAATTGTGCAATGGATTGTCATTTATTTCTCGCTTTGTACTATTTAATAACTATAATTTCGCTCTGATATTCTGCATCGGGGCGTTACAGTTTTGTGGTATCAAAGCCTAGGTTATTCTTAAGTATAAGATGATCTAGGTTTGACCTGCCTTGACTTAGAGTCTAAGTTCCATACCTATGAGAGATGGGTAGAACCAAGGGTAATTAAGATAAAATGAACTCACACACGCACAAACTTAGTGCAACCTCAATGACTTACATTTAAATTCTCTTTTGAAGGGACTTAAACCATAACAATGGCAGCAGAGCGTTCTTAACTCCGTGACATGCAACACATAATTCAGCACCTCACTCAGGCATTACTCCAGGCTGCAGGGGTGAATAACAATAATAACTGAGGAGCTGGTGAATTACACAGGAACTTCCGCAACTTGAACCCGCCTTGATTCCGTGGGACCACTGACCTTGATGAGGCAGAGAACTGGCTCAAAGAAATTGAGCGTATCTTCCGCATTATGCAGTGCCCAGATGGGGACAAGCTTTTACTTGCAACCTTCTAGCTCGAGAGGGACGCCCGCACGTGGTGGGAGTCCTTGAGGCAACAAGAGCCGATGCACAATTCACATGGGAAGAGTTCAAGGAGCACTTTAACTCCAAGTACTTCTCAGAAAGAGTCCAGGAGAGAAAAGCCTCAGAATTTGCTGCATTGAAGCAGAGGCACCTTAGAGTCGCCGAATATGAAGCGCAGTTTTCTCGATTGGCTCGATATGCCAATCACCTTGTCAGCATAGAAAAGATGAAGGCGAGGCGATTCCTTAATGGGCTTAAGCCTTCTTATATCACCCAACTGGCACCGCTGGACATTCAGACATATGCTGAAATGGTCAAGAAGGCTCAATTGCTGGAAGATGCGACCGATCTTACTGATCGCATCAATGGTAGATTGGTCAAGAAGGAACCAGCATCGGGTTCCTCAAGCAAGCCCACAAATGGCAAGAAGCGGTTGTTCAACATCACTGGAGGGCCGAACGAGGAAAGAAAGCCCAAGATACCTACACCCCCAAACACCAACAAGACCAATTGTGAACATTGTGACAAGCCTGGTCACATTGCTGCTGAATGCTGGAGAAAAGCAGGCGCTTGCCTACGATGCGAAAATCGTAATCACCGCATTTTTGAGTGCCCTATGTTAAAGGAGCGGGAGAAAGAGAAGCGTCCCATAGGACAAAAGAAGCCAGGCATACTTCAAGCCTTGCAGGAAGTTGAGACCACCGAGGATGGTGGGGTCGTAGAAGGTACTTTACTAGTTTTCTATCAGTCAGCTTTTGTTTTGTTTGATACTGGCACAACGCATTCTTTCATATCACAAGCATTCGCTGACACCTTAAAGGAAAAACCTGCATCTATGGAATTTGAACTACCTATCACTACCCCACTAGCAGAGAAGGCTCAGTTGAATAAATATTTTCCTTTAGCTGATGTTAAGGTTGGTGAACATAACCTTAGAGCTGACCTAATCTGTATTCCCATGGAGGGCTACGATGTTATTTTGGGAGCCGATTGGCTATCTACTTATGGGGCTTGTGTTGATTGTAGAAGAGGGAAGATTACTTTTAGTGAATTCCATAAGTTGACCTTCACGGGACGTAGACACAAGAGGCACTTGTCTCTCATCCCTGCTATAAAAGCACAAAACATGATAAGAAAGGGTTGTGTGGCATTTCTTTCTGCAATTGTAGTTGAGAAGAAAGCAACTAAGATATCAAGCATTCATATACTGCAAGAATATCCCGATGTGTTTCCCGATGAGCTTCCAAGCATTCCACCCGAGAGAGATGTGAATTTCTCAATTGATCTCATACCTAGAGCCACACCGGTATGACGCCAACCCTACCGGATGTCCCCGGCTGAATTGAAAGAGTTAAAGGAGCAATTTATGGAACTGCTGGAAAAGGGTTTTATTCGACCAAGTACTTCTCCTTGGGGAGCACCAGTGTTGTTCGTCAAGAAGAAAGATGGATCCATAAGATTATGCATCGATTACAGGCAGTTGAACAATCTAACTATCAAGAACAAGTACCCTCTACCGCGTGTTGATGAATTATTTGATCAGATATCAGGAGCTGAATACTTTTCTAAGATTGACCTTAGATCAGGATATCATCAGATGAGAATAAAGGATGCAGACATTTATAAGACAGCTTTCAGGAGCAGGTATGGTCATTATGAATTTGTAGTCATGCCTTTTGGACTAACCAATGCTCCTGCAGCTTTTATACAACTAATGAACAGCATATATCGGCCATACCTCGACAAGTTCGTTGTGGTCTTTATTGATGATATTCTCATATATTCCATGACCAAGGAAGAACATGAGAAGCATCTGAGGATCGCTCTACAGATCTTGAGGGACAACAAGCTCTACGCCAAATTGAGCAAGTGTGAATTCTTGCTCGAGGAGGTGTCCTTTCTAGACCATGTTATTTCCAAGGATGGTATCACTGTCGATCCTTCCAAGGTAGAAGTTGTACTCAACTGGGAAAGGCCGACCAATGTTACTGTGATCAAAAGCTTTCTTGGACTGGCTGGTTATTACAGACGGTTCATAAAAGACTTCTCCAAGATAGCCGTGCCTCTTACGCGCCTTACGCGGAAAGAGAACCCCTATGTCTGGAGCAAGGAGTGCGAGAAGAGCTTCCAGACCTTGAAGCAATTATTAACATCTGCACCTGTCCTCGCATTACCAGTCGAGGGCGAAGGATTCTCAGTCTACACTGATGCATCTGGAATCGATCAAGGCTGCGTGTTATTGCAGAATGAAAAGGTGATAGCTTATTCATCAAGGCAGTTGAAGCCACACGAAGTTAATTATCCTATCCATGACTTAGAACTAGCTGCAGTGGTTTTTGCACTCAAGATATGGAGGTATTACCTATATGGAGAGCAGTTCATTCTTTACTCTGACCACAAGAGCTTGAAGTACTTGTTTTCTCAAAAGGAGCTTAATATGAGACAAAGGAGATGGCTGGAGTACTTGAAGGACTTTCATTTCAACATTCAATATCACCAAACAAAGGTAATGCAGTAGCTGATGCACTTAGTAGGAAGCCAGTAGCTTCATTATCATGTTTAGTCATGGGCGAGATGCAATTACTTGAACAGTTCGCCAGTCTGGATCTGAACATTGAGAAGAGAAGTGAAAAGATGATAGTTGTCAATCTTAGGGCACTACCTCCCCAGTTCTCCACCATACATAACGTCTTCCATGTGTCAATGCTGAGGAAGTACGTCTATGACCAGTCACACGTAATCAGCTATGATGACATCATCTTAAACAAAGACATGACCTATGAAGAAAGGCCAGTGAAGATATTGGACAAGAAGATGCAACAGCTTCGGAATCGATCTATACCCGTGGTCAAGATATTATGGAGGAATCACGAAGTTGAAGAGGCCACGTGGGAACCCGAAGCATTAATGCGACGGAATTATCTAGAGTTATTCAGTAAGTCACTTTTCCTCTCACGATCATATGAATTTGGGAACCAAATTCTTTGTAACAGGGGGAGCATGTAGTACCCTTGATTTTAAAATCCAAATAAAATAAAAAAATTTATTTAATAAATGAGATAAATAGAATTAACTAGAATAAATGAGAAATAAGTGAAATAAAAGGGAATTAAACCCATGCCCATTAAGTTAAATCAATAAGGGGTTGTGTAATTGGCTCAAATACAAAATAATGGGCCTAATAAAGAGGAGACCATCATGGAATGGGAAATAATTATCTTAATTTCGGAAATAATTAATTAATTAATAGAAAGAGGCTAAGATAATGTTAAATAAGTCATATAAATCTTTTAAAAGAGTCCTAACCTTTCCCAAACCCAATACCCATGAGATTAGTCTCTCCTCTGTCCTAAATAGGGGATAATAGTAGAAGGGGAAGGAGATAAATATGGAAATTCGAATTTTAAAAGGGAAGGAAGAGTTTTAGCAAGTTAGGACTCTACTAGGCATCAAAACTCCACCAATTCACCCCCACCAAACCCTAGTTCGTGTCTAGAGCCTTGGGAGACGAAGGGGAGGCGATTTGGGACGTGGGAGCTTGGAGGAGAAGGGGTGGAGCTTGGCTTTTCTTTTTCATTTTTCGTCACCAAACCCTAGTTCTCTTGTCAACACAGAAAGGTAGGCAATCTCTCAAGCTAAATTCGTGTAAAAATTACCCTAGGTAGTCTTCATGATCCCTTTCAAAAGCCCTCTTGTATTGCCCTTTTTGTTCTTGCATGAGGGTGAATTAATTGCCGAAATCTCTGTTGACATGTCTTGCCCGAATCTTCATGTTTTTCTTGTAACCTGGAATCTACTCATGCTCATGCCTTAATAAAATCACCATAAACACTGCTTGTAGTTAGGGTTCTAACGAGCCCAGTTTGCCCAAATTCCATTGAGCATGCCTTGCGAATTAAATCATTTCCTAGACTTATGCATGATTAGGTCAATGAAAAGTAACCTAGTCAAAACACATTCTATACATGATTGATTTCTAATTGTTCATTTCCAGTGATAGATCTTCATGTCTATTGTCGTTTGAAATTAGTTTCATCATTTTTGGTTCACTGTGCGATTTCTTATCGAATTTTTAAGTGCCCTGTATCATGTAGACCCACCTGGAAAAAGGGCAAAACCCCTTTTCTGGGTTCGGGCCACCTTCTGGTGTCGCGACGGCTCAATCCGCCGTGACCTCAGAGGGGGTCACGCACTAGGACCCATCGCGATCTGAATGCGACAGGTCGACTGGTCGCAACCTGCCCTCCGGTTCACCCCAACACCCGGTTCAGCAGAATGCGACCAAATGTAGCATCGTGACCTGATTGCGGCCTTTAAGCCCATCGCGACCTGATCCTTGAACGCGTCGGTTAGCCCTGTTGCGACCTGATCCTTGAACGTGCCGGTTAGCCCTGTCGCGACCTGAACGCGACAGAGGCCAACATCGCGACCTCAGTAATGCGACCAGAACATATGATTTACAGATATAACCATGTCTTTATGACAATTTGACCCAGTTTAAGTGCTGACGTGCTAGATAGTAACTTGTTAATTAATAATGAGTATTAATTACATGAAAATTATTAATTTAAAAGCTATATGCATAACTATACTTGCTCTTCGATTTCTTACACTTGCAGACACCTTACAATCATGTTTGCCATTAAACCCTATTAAATTACGCAATAATGTATTCGGTAATTTAGTGAAAATAAATTACTAAGCCCCCTATTTAATTATTTACACTTGTATCTATTTTACTTGTGTGTTTAAATTATCGTCAGCATTTTCCCTCGGCCTTCGAGCACTGGAGGCACGACGGACCAGTTTCTACACACTTTTCATGGCATGGACCACCTCTCCACCGGGAAGACTCCTGATTGGACCAGGGACTCCTTGTCAAGGCCTCTGTAAGTCTTCATGGCTTTGGTGCACGTCCTTAGCTGACGAGCTGGTTGTACCTTAAAACCTGTTACACCCTAGGGATCAGCATGATCCATGACCTTAGTGTGATTCCTTCATAGCTTCGGTTCACGCCGGACCACCTAGCTCGTGTCCACAGCATGGCTAGTGGGCGGTGGTGACTTCTACCAGACTGCCGGCACCCGACCTGGTGCTGTGCAACTGTTATTATCGTGGTTTAACATTGTTTTACGATTATACCCTTATCTCATCTACTATCTCGTTACTCTCATCTGTTCACTTTCACTCTATACTCTCATCCATTTCGTCTATTACTCTCATCTCTTCTTGGTACTCTATTTGGCCATACAACTGGTTGTCTAAGATAACAAACATGACTATGCTAGGCAACATTATAAGGGCCCGATCTGGTCCTTGGGCGGAGCACCTGAAAGGCTATAACTCATGGGGGTCTAATGATCTAGGTGATGGCATACACCTAACGCATGACACGCAAGATTTAATCTATGACAATCAATCAATCATTTGTTGTTACTTGAACTCGGGGTTGAAAGAATACCAACCCACATTTGCTATCGTGACTAGTTTACTTACTATCTCATGATGTGGCCAAATCTTGTGATGTTATACTCTTGTGAATGTGTTAATGTTTCACATTATCTTGTTACGTCATTCTCCTGACTATACATGACTACTTGTTCTCGTATCCTGCCATCTAAAGACATTAATTACTTTAAGCATGCTTGTTCTCATGAGATATTAAGTCCTACTGGGCGTTATTCGCTCATTCTACGTATTTATTTCATGTGTTTCAGGTGAGTCGAATTATGACCACACCCATGAGGAGGGGAATGAGGACGATGTCCAAGAGTGACCCGTTTCAGCAACCACTATTTTAGTAGTTAGCTAGTGTAGTTATGAGTCAGTCAGCTCTTATGTATTAGATGATTTTCAATAAAGTACTCTAGGCCCTAGTTTTGGCTCTGAATAGTTGATGTAATAACTAGTTGATGGTTATTAATGAAATTGGAGTTTATTTGATATTATTCCAATTGTGCAATAGATTGTCATTTATTTCTCGCTCTGTACTATTTAATAATTGTAATTCTGCTCCGATATTCCATGTCGGGGCGTTACACCTTGTATGTAAGCATAGGTGCCATGTACTGAGAGAAGTTCTTGCTATGTATATCATGTTGTGACAACTCTGCCTCGACCACTACAATGTTGTATTCTGGTTGAGTTGGGCCTTTGACAAAGTGCCACCACAATGTCCATGTGAGTGATTGGTGATCGGCCTTGAGAGTGGATGTACTGGATGACCACGGCTTGGACTTCTCTCTGTAACCAAGTCCCCATCGGCTTTTCATTACAATGTCTAGAATAGGCTTGGTAATGCCTTGCAGTTCTACCCCTAGGCCTTTTCCTTCTTCATAGTCGAGCTTCATCATGATCTGCGACCCTTTAGTGCTTAGTGGCTCCTTCCTCTTGACTGCATTGACTTGTGCAAGACTGGCCTCTTGTTTCGAGTGGAATGAATAGGCCCAAGGATAGTTGATGTCCAGCATCGAGACAACTAGCTTATTGGCGGGCCATACAGCTGGGAGAAGGGTATCAGGGATGGCGTCGACTGTGTGACCAGTGTCTATGCTTTTGACTTTGATAACCCATCCTTGGAAAGGGAACTTTAGACATTGGTGTGCAGTGGACGGGATGGCTCCCAGTGCTTCTAACCATGGGCGCCCCAGGATAGTCTTGAACATGGGGTCGATATCAAGTACATAGAAGTCGACAGTGACAGCTAGCGGCCCCAGATCGGCTTGTACAGTCACCATGCCATGGCAAGATCTTCTGGAGTTGTCATATGCAGCTATGGTGGTTGGTGTTGGTCTTAGCAAACCTTCCGACACATTACATGCCCTCAGAGTGCTCAATGGGCAGACATTTATTGATGCCCCTGTGTCGACCAGTGCTGCCCCCACTGCTACATGGTTGATGACTAAGGTGACACAGAGTGGGAGCCTCCGGGCTTCTGGGGGTTCTAGTTCATTTTCAGCAAATGTGATGGCCGGCCCATGAGTTACCATGGCTAGTGCACTTAGCAGTTTGTCGGCAAGCATGTCCTCATTCACCACTACCCTTTGCAGGAAATTTCTCAAAGCTTCTTGGTGCTCTTTGGATCTCTTTATCAATTCTAGTATGGAGATCTTGGCCGGAACATGATCAAGATGTTTCAAGATATCATAGTGTGTGCTGGGCAGTGGCTCAAACACCCCCTCTTCTTGTGGTTGTGGTTGAGGCTGTTGCTGAGGTGGTTACAGGACCTGTTGGGGATTGTTTTGGCTGGTGCAGGTAGTGGAGATGAGTGGATACGGGCGACGGAAGACTCGTCCACTCCGCAGGGTAGTTGGTTGGGTGACGGGTTGTCTGGTGGAGGATAAGGTAGCGGCGGAAGGTTGTTCCAGCCCAGGCGGTGACAAGATGATAGGTGTGGGAGTGGCTATGACGGGCGGTGGTGGCATGGAGATAGGTGGAGCGAGAGGTATGATAGGTGGTAGGATAATAGAAGGTCTAGCGACTGGAGTGAATGTTGAGCCGACGGGCAGTATGATGGTGTTGGCCGGGGAAACTAAAGGAGGGATTGATTGAGGGGCCATGGCGGCCGGTTGTATTGTTTGAGATAATTGAGGATATTGGTGGTTAATAGCCATCATCTGCTGAACATCGGTTTCATCATCGTACGTCCAGTTTGCTTACAGAGGGGGATGGTGGATGATAGGATTCACTGGGCTGGTGGTGGTGGTGGTGGTGGATTGGGAGCTGGCAGGTGGTTTGGTAGCGGGTTATGGACAATCCCTAGGTCCTGCAATGGTTGTTGTTTCTGCTGTTGTTGAGGGGGTGGGTGGCACTACTGCCTTTGTTGTTGTTGCTGCCTTCGTCTTTCTTTGATATCTCCGATCACTCTTCAGAGAGCTATCCAGTCTAGCCTATTCTGCTCATGGAGATCATACACCAGGTCTTTGAATGTGAAGCACTGCTCAATGGTATGCCCTGGCTGCCGGTGGAACATGCACCGGTGGAACATGCAATACCTTGTTTGGTCCACACTCGGGTTCAATGACCTTTCCGGAGGGAGTTTGATGGCATCTGTGGAGATCAAGGCCAAGAAAATGTCGGAGAGTGTCTCAAGGAGTGATGGGTACTAAGTTCTCCTTGGACCTACGGGATGCCTTTGTTGGGAACCATCAGGGGGTGGTATTTGGTTATATTGGCGTGGCTGGCCTTGTGGAGGATTAGTGGGATTTTGACCCTGGGCTATATAGGGTTGACGGTTGTTGTTCTGGCCAGCAGGGTTGAAAGCACTCACCTGCTCATTGACTTGGACAACCTCGGTCACTGGCCCCTGAGGTTTTCTTTAGAAGCGGGATTTTTGGGGTTCGAACATGGAGTGTATGGGTGAGTCTTTGAGCTAGGTTTGGATGAAACGGGCCCAGCTGTAAAGCTGATGCATGGTGGTGATATCATTCATTGCTAGGATGTTTTTATAGGCAGGGGTTGCATTGGTAATGATGATTTTGACTTTCTCTCCATCCGGAAGGTACCCGGGGACTCGTGTGGCCATCTGTCTCCATCTGTCGCCATATGTAGCAAACTCTTCATCCAGCTTCATACTTTATGCCATGAGATCCGTAAGAGAGTATTCTGGCCCAACCTTATCTTGGAACTGTTCAAGAAACTTCCCTTTCACTGTGGCGAAGTCTTCTGCATCCTCGGGTAGTAAAAGAGTAGAACCAATCTAGCGCTGGCCCATCCAACGACTGACAGAACAAATATGCCATCAAGCGGCGGTCATGCTAATAAGGTGCAGACTCATAGATGAAGTCCTTGATGTGAATGTGCCGGTTGCCAGTGTCATTGTACTTATGGTACTTGGGAAACTCAGATGGAGATGGGACCCACAAGCCATTAAAATTAGACATGTGAACATCATGGTGCTGCCTGGGGTCGACTTGCTTTCGCAGCTCTTGAAGTTCCTTCTTGATAGACGCCCACTCATACATCATGTCAGGAGCGGCAGATGGTTGAGCATATAAGGAGGAGGCACGAGATGTCGGCCTGGCACGTGGCTTAAGCTGCTGTGGTGGATAGCAAGGGAGATATGGGGGAGACCGGGGCCTCAACTCACGTGGATGGTAGTGCTCAGATTCAAAGGGTGTGAATCGAATAGCCCGTGGCTAGATGGGGGTGTTGTCGGCTTGTCCCATGATGATACGGGGGCCGTAGGTAGATGCCATGGGGCGAGAAGTGCCTGCTCTGGGAGAAGGTGATGAGACGGCCTTTCCTTTGAGAGCCGTCATGAGATCTTGAATTTGGGATTGATCAAGCTGAGGAATTAAGTGCATGAGTTGAGCAGCTTGATCATCTGCTTGTGGGGGATGGATAATTTGTGATGGGCCATCATTGTCAGGAGGGTGACTCTCACTGGCGTGGACTGTGGCGACCCAAGGCTGGGTCATCTTCTCAAGGAGATCATGAGGAAGAGATTCCTCATAGTTTTGGGAGGTGTAGAAAGCAGCATCTAGGTTCTCGTCATTGTAGACCGGGTTCAAGTAACACTCCATGTTTGGAAAGTGAGAGTTTTTGATGCACCAAAGTGAGGGACGCCTGTCCAGACTTAAAAGACAACCTTACCTAAACAAACACCTAATTTCCTAAACAAGCAATCCTATGCAAACAAAAGAAAGAGAAAATGTCTCACCCAAAGCAAGCAATTGACAATGATGATGGTTTCTTTTACTTGGTTTAAGTTTGCTTTTTAATGGATTGACTTTTTAGCAAAATCCCTCAAAAGATGGGTTTCCTAAAGGGAGAAGGCTTCCAACTTCGAGTTCGACTAGGATTTTCATAGACTCACCAATGCATGAAACCTAACTCTACGGTGGCGACAAGTACAACCAGCCCAGTGACCGTGTGGGAATCCACGGTCAGCGGGGACTTACAGAGGCCCTCAAGTGAGTGCTCTAGTCGGACACAAGGAATATGTGCCCGAGAGAGCTAACGTTGCCGAGGAGGACAACCTAAACTACAATATGAAAATATGTATGCCCCTATGTGCACCGGAGTGCATGCAAGAATCTAACCTAAAGCTAACAAATAGAAAAACCAGGCCGACCTGCTCTCAAAAGTAGAAGGCGATGATCTGCCTGTCGCAACCTGGATCGCGACAGGAAGCGCATCGCATTCCTCTTCGCAGTGGACAGAGATCAAGTGGGACCTGATTATGCACAAAAATTCAAACAATCCTATAGCATGGATGACTGACAGACCCTTATAAGCATGGATCAGACACAAAACAACTCAAAGCATGGATTGAGTGCTCAAAATAAACCCGAAAAATGCAGAACAGATGGAATCATAAGAACAGACCTGAACGCGATGACCTCCCTGTCGCCTTCCAGGTAGCGACGGCTTTCACGTCGCCTTCTTACCCAGTGTAGCAGAACTCAAAACAACAGTGAAACAAAATGGAAAAACACATAATCTAAACAAAAACCACACACATGGAAGACTAAAAAAGGCAGGAGAAGACAGAAACAAGCACGATAGGCACTAGAGGTCCCACCGTGATCGCCAAAAGGTGTAATCAAGGGAATTGATCCCCAAATAAAAATGATAAAAATTAAAGGAAGGACCACGATCGCCACCAAATTAGTTTAAGAAGATGATAACACGAAGAACAGCTGCTAAATAATTTGGAAAGGAAGAAAAGTGCAGAAGAAAACCTGGTGCTCTGAACGCGACAAGAAGGTCGTGGCCTTCTTATGAACGCGACTAGGAGTGTGTGTCACGCCCCGACGCGGAATATCGGAGTGCGAAGGCAGTTGCAAGAAAAAGGTATAGAGCGAGTACTAGACATCAAACCATTGCACAGTGAATATTACTAAAGCAATTCTTTCTCATTAATACTTTTCCAATGTCTAGTTACAACCACTAATATCAGAGCCATTCTATAGGTCCCAATTACATTGCAATAAAAGGGAAATAACTAACTACGACTCTAAGATAACATAACGACTCGAGGGTACTCCTGGCTTCACTCTTGGTCATTCCCTTCCTCGTGAGTGTATGTGTCATCCTTGGCCTCACCTGAGAACACAACATCAAATAACGTAGGGTGAGCGATAACGCCCAGTAGGACTTAAATCTCAGGCTCAAGCAGGCTTTAAATAATTAACGCATTTAATAGCAGAGTGTCTAGAGATAGCAGGTACAAGAGAGTCAAAATATAGTAAGAGATAGCACAACAGGTAACAAGATAGCACAGTAGCACGTGATCGAGTATAGTTTCCAAAAATAGCACAAGTATCGAGTATAGCACGAATAGAAGGATGGCCACAGCACAACTAGCACAAGTATAACGATAGCACAACGAGTATAGCACTTGTTTGTCATTCTAGACAACGAGAAAGTATAGCACGTGTTGTGTTTTGATTGTCATATAGATAGTCGAGATAGATAGCACTTGAGTGTAATGCCAAACACTCTGATCATTTAACTCCCATGGGCACTAGCACTTTCGGGCGCACATCCCAGGACCAGATCGGGCCCTTTATATATTGCCAAGCATTGGTTATATTGTTTATCTTTAGACAATCAGTCAATGGCCAATATAGAGTACCAAGAAATAGATAAGAGCACTAGATGAATAGATGAGATAGTGGAGTGAACGTGAGTAGGTGAGCGAGTAGAGTATAGATGAGAGCTAATGGACATTGCACGTAATACGTCGAGTAATCAGGCGATAGTAACAGTTGCACAACACGCGCACTTGGTGTTGGCAGTCAGGTGGAACTCACGACCCTACCACTGGCCTTGCTATGCATAGGTTCAGAGGTCCGGCATGATTTAAGACGAGAGTGAATCTCTAATAGCCGTCTGGATCATATAGATCCCTAAAGGGTATCATAGGTATTAGGGTACAACCGGCTCGTCGACCATGTGGGAATCCATGATCAGAGGAGACTTACGGAGGCCTTGTGCAAGAGTTCACTAGTCCGGCGAAAGGAATATCCGACGGAGAGTTCACCACAAGCCAAGTAAAGTGTGTATATAAAACATGTGCTCGACGTTCTAGAGGAATTCTAGAACAGTGGAGCGTCAGTATCGGTATATAAGCAACGCGAGAAACAAATACAAGTCCTTTAAAATAGGGCAATTAATATTCTTTATTTCAATACATTACCAGATACATTATGAGATATTTTCTGCAAGATTTCAGCCACAATTGGATGGTTCATGTGTGTGCAAGTGCAAGAGAAATCATAGATAGAAATAAGTCGTGAAATATGTATTTTAAAACATTCAATATAGCACCATTTTTAAGTAGGGTTTTTACTGGGGGTATAACGGTAAGAAGGCGTAAGGATTATTTAGAAAGCGATAAAAATATTTTTCATGGGTTTTTCTGCAAAACTCTGAGAAGGCGACATAGGCCTGTAAGGAATGCGACAGGGTCAGGGCAGAACGCGACAGGGCCTAAAAAGGGTCGCGACATGGCTTGCAGATCGGGTTCTGAGAATGCGACGGCTCACCTGTCGCCTTCTTGGTCGCGACAGGGAGGCTGTCGCAATCAGGCCCCAGAAAGCGACATGTCGAGGTGTCACCTTCTGGTTGTCTGCGCCTGACTCTGACAGGAGTCAGACCAGACATTGGATTGCGGACCAGGGATTTCAATTTTGATAGAGGGTTGTTCAGAAATCCATAACTAATTATATACACGATGAAAAATCATGAAATCAGGGGCAAATGAAACTAGACATGCGAGAGTACTTCCAGTAAATAGGAATTCGAGAGAGAGCATGGTTTGAGGACGAACAAGAACAAGTAACATAGAACATGATACAGGGAGCAAGATCGATTTAATTCGAGTAACATGCCCAACAAAAATTAGGGCTTTTAGGGGCAAAAGATGCCTATCATGCATCAGTATTTACTCAAAAAGTTTCATGACAAGGGGACGAGTGGATTCAAAGATATGCATTTAAGAAAAGGGCTCGGGGTCATGAAGTGTGTAGAACTTTGAAAATTCATAAGAAAAGATTTGATCGATGGAAAAATATGAAACTTGGGGGTTTCGTTCAAGAGGGTAGGAAGATCCTACAAAAAAGTTTCACGGTTTATGCTTGTGAGAATGCCTACTTGATTCGATTTCCTCTTCTAGGGCTAGAACTTGAAGAACGGGGTTGAGAGCTTGAAAGGTTCTTCTCCCCACGAAATCTCCTCCTCCTTGGCCTCTCCTTCTGGTCCAGGAATCCTTTGGCACGAGCTTGGGTCGGCCATGAGGGTTTTAGGAGAGTATTTAAGCTTCTCCTCTTTCTATTTCCTAATAGGACTCTAATTCCTCTTTAATTCTGAAATTTCCTTACTTCCTCCTTCCTTCCTTGCTTTCCAATCTCTATTTAGACTAGGAAGAGATCCAAATTCGTGCTAACCCATATGGGGTAGGTTTAGGAATCCTATTATAACTCAAACTAGCTATTTAATGCATTAAATACCCCTTTTCTATTTAGGTAATAATTTAGTTACGAATTTAGGGTATTTTCCTATTATTCTCCCTTTGTAAATTCATATTTTTGACCCAATAAATTCTAGAAGATCCATTAAGCAAAGCCCATTACTCTTTTCATCTAATGGGTTTTATTTAATGCTCTATTTAAATATCCATTTAGCTAGGTTTTAAATTCTTTATTTAAATTTTTATTTTTCGTAAAAATTCAGGTTGCTACAGTGTGCGCCTTCTGCAATAGAGGATGGAAACTGTGGGTTCTTGATCTTCTTGCTCCTCATCCAGCCAAGGGGCAAGAACCTCATGCCTGATATGTCTTCTTTAACTACCAAGAACATCAAAACGATAGAAAACCCATTAAAAATTTGTTTGATGAAGAACCTATCCCAAAATAATGAAAGAACATGAAAGAATTGGAGGGAACTCACGTGGGGTGGTGTTTTAACCCCTCTGGGTGTTTAAGATAGGTGTGTGAGGAGTGATCTAATGCAAAACTATGAACAAAAATGAATCTAAGCGTGCATACATGAAGGGAAAAACATGAAGAATAGGAGAGAGAAAGTATAGAGGTGAAGAAATTGCCCTGGTGGGAACTTCCTGGTCGTCTGGAGGCTGAGAGTTCTTCTGGGGATTCGTAGCCTTCTGGGAGACGAAGAAGCAGACGCCAACCTTGCCTAAAATTGTGCCCTATTGACACTTTTATATGACATTATTCTTGAACAGGATGGGAAAGGAATAATGAGCTGGAGTCTAAGTTTTGGTAATTGTGCTCGTGCAAGGGGAGTCAGAACGTGGCAATGAGTTCTGAGGAAGGTTTCCTCCAAGTTTGGCAAGGTTTGGAGGCCTCTAGACCCACCAAAAGTCGGATTATTCATGAATAGCAAGGCTCCAACTGGGAATAGGAAAGCCACGTTGCATGGTTCTGTGAAGGAAACCAAAATGCACAGGCTCAGTGTTGCTACCATATAGCGACGCCTCGATACATCGCCTTCCATAGAAGGAAGTCTTGAAGCATTTTCTGGCGAATTTTTAGGGAATTAAAATACCAAATGAGAACGCGACATATCGAGGTGTCGCCTTCTGAAGATGATCGATTATGTTCTGGAAGCAAATCGATGTAGGCATGAACGCGACATGAAAGGCGTCGCCTTATGAATGTGAACGCGATAGGGACATTGTCGCCTTCAAGATCTTTCAGCATATGACTCAATCAAAGTGTTTGATCTCCTTGCATGGATATCGGATTGGCACACGGTTTGAAGCGTTGGATCCCCAACTCAGAGAGCTACGAGATGACGATGAAGATTGATTAATTTGACAAGGAAGAGCCCACCAGGGTGATGAACTAATAAGAAAATGCCAAGATCAGATAAAGCCAGCTTGGCGATGATAAGCCAACGTGGGGCGTCAATGATATGACAAGGAATTTGGCTCAGCTTATGGGCGAGAAATGGATGTCTACATGGGGCAAGCTCATCTGCAGAGCTCCCAGTGGGGACCTAGTGGTCCGGCTGTGAGAGGCCCTGGACCGGGCGGAGGTGAGGATCCAGGAGCTGGAGGTGGAGGTAAGATATTGAATCACTACCTTTTTGCACATGATTCGACTAACCTAACGTATTTTCTCATTTATGTGCAGTGACAGGGAGCGGGGGCGACCCTCCAGGCACAGATGGAGAGCCTGGGGGTGGACTTGCTGATGACACAGGGTCGCCTACTCGAGGTGAGGGAGAGGGAGGGCCAGGCGGAGAGGGCCCGAGCTCAGGCTGTTGCGGATCTAGAGTTCTTGAAGAACCAGGTGCTGAAGAAGCGCCGGGGGTAGCAGCAACAGGCCTAGCCAGAGGCGCCATGGAGGACGGGGTCAGTCTTTGGGTCCATTGACGACATCCTGTCCTTGGGAGACCTGTCGGTGGGGCAAGGAGGAGGATCACTATCAGAGGCGTCGACGGTGACGAGTCCACCTCTCCCAGACCGACATCAGGAGAGGAAGGAGGACGAGGTGAGCAGCTCGCGTAGGTAGAGGCCTAGCGAGGGGGACAGGAGAGAGGAGTGAGGAGCAAGGCTCCAGATGTACCACCATGGGTATGCCCCTGTCATGCTATGTACAAAAACTTGATCACTATAGTGGACTTTTGTGTTTGTTGTTCATCCAATCTATGCTTGAATGGTTTGCCAATTTTGTTCCTGCATCCACAACACTTAAAGGAAAAAGTTAGTGTAGATCTGTCTTTAGCCCCTTGCCTAAAAGATATACCTTTCTTGAGATCTGGTCAAGGCGCTAATATCTTATTAAAGATAGGAACACAAATAAAATATTGAAGGGAAATATGTACATGTATTTTTATTTTTTATTTTTTAAAATAAGAAAATAAGGAAACATGTTAGTATATGTACATGATACAACTAATTTTTTTTGGGTATTGATTTTCTTAAAAAAAAAATTTTGATTTTTTTGATTTTTTTTTTAAATAAGAGGAGAAATATGTACATAGTGGAACTATCAACAGAAATACGTACACATCAACAAACTCTCTTCTTCCTTTTTCAATTTCTAATTTTTTTTGGATTTTTCATCATTTTGACTCTAAGACACATGTTCAACACAAGTCAAGGTATAAGGTCTTCATAATCCGCCTAATCATAGAGGCCATGGGCAAGGAGGGTCGTGCATGATATCGTTGACATTGGAGATTGCCCCTAGTCTTCTTGATATTTTCCACTATGGAAGGTCCTAGAAGGTCAAATTGCCCCTAGAGGGAGAAATTGGAAGAAGTAAATAGGAAGTCATGTGAGGATTTGGGTCCAAACAACTTTTTATTTCCAAACCAACGTCTCACACCGAAAGACTTAGTCATCAATTATTTTCAGGGGTACTTTTCATTTAGATTCCTTGGTGGAGGCATGTACTATTTGCTACCTCCTTGATTTGGTCAGCTTTTTTCTGGGTACGTACTTTTTGCTACCCTTTTTTTTTGACATTTTGGCTTTTCTTTGCCCTTTAGGCTTGGTTTGGCACTTTGCCTTTGCATTTGCTTTTCTTTCGTTGCCCCTGTTTGTTATGACTTTGTCTTTTAGGTGAGAGTGGGTGGTCCCCTACTTGTAGTTTGCCCCTTTCCCAAACTTGATCGAGCGAGAAGAGAAAAGAGATTACATTGATCAAATTAGACACATCTAAGTGTACTTATGATTTTCCAGCTAATGGTCAATACTCCAACATCGTGTGGTGTGTGAAGAGACCCTACCTTACTAATGGCCAAGTGAAAAAGCAGAGTCTCATACTCATGACATTGACAAGTGATGAACGACCGACTTGACTGGCTGACCAACTAATGGTAGAACTTCTTGAGGTAGACTTCATTCCACGGATGTGACAACTCAATTCCCTCGGTGTCCACTAACCTGTAAGCGTTCCCTACGTATGCTTCTTTGACAACGAATGGACCTTCCCAATTTTCTTGCAATTTACTCTGGGACTTGGTGCCTTAATGACTTTGCGCTTTAGGACCATTTAACCCACTTCAAATTTTCTCTCAAGAACCTTTTTGGCGTAAAAACATGCAATTCTTTGACGATAAACCTATGCATGGTTGGCTGCTATCATTCGCCTTTCGTCCAAGAGTTCAAGTTCTGCTAATAAAGCCTCCCGACGTTGACTGGGGTCAAGTTCGAAATCCAATTGAACTCTTAGTGAAGGGACGAAGATCTCATATGGGAGTACCGCATCTGATCTATATGTCAAAGCGTAGGGGGTTTTGCCCCATAGGAGTTCAGACCGAGGTGCGGTAAGCCCAGAGAGCCTCAACTAAGCGGTCTAGCTAATCAGCGTTATTGTTAGATCTGCAAGTTTTCATTATGATTTTGATGAGAGTTTTATTAGTAGATTCTGCTTGACCATTACCTTGTGGATAATATGGAGATGAATGATGCAAGTTAATACCATATTTACCACACATGTCGCAAAGCTCCTGTGAAGTGAATTGTGGTCCATTGTCGGTGACGATGTCCCGAGGCACGCCAAATCTTGCAAGGATGTTGTGCTTGATGAACTTGATGACCGTTGAAGCTTTGACCTCTATGAATGCTTCCGCTTCAGCCCACTTCATGAAGTACTCGGTGGAGGTCAGAATGAAGGACTTCTTACGGATTTCTCTGATTCTATCCTCAAGTGGACCGACCACATTGAACGCCCACATGGGGAAAGGCCATGGAGCAATGAGAGGGTGAAGAGAAGAGGAAGGAGAATGGATCTTATCATCGTGGAGTTGGCATTTAGCATAATGACGAACAAAGTGAGTGCAATATTCTTCCATGGTAGGCCAGTAATAGTGTCTTAGCAACTTTTGGGCAATTGCTCTACTATTGACATGGCCACCACATTCACTAGAGTGAGTGGCTTCAACAATACTTTGAGACTCGATTTCATCAAGGCAATGGAGATAGACCCCACTAAGGGATTTCTTGTGGAGAATGCCACCTATGATCTTGTAATGTTCAGAGACGCGACGAATGGCCTATCTATCAGAAGAGGTGGCATAATCTAGGAAGGATCCATCTTTGAGATAGTTTTCAATCTCAAAGTACCAGGGATGGCCATCATCAAGATCGATTTATGGCTCTTTTGAAAGTGCATGGACTCGAAGGGAGGGAGACTTGAGTTGAGAGAACCATCGATGAGCATGAGAAGGGATTTTCAATCTTTGGACGGAGATGGTTTCAGAAGATCTCCCTAGCGGGATAGGGATAGACAAAGCTAAGGAAGCGAGTGAATCTGCTGGAATGTTTTGAGCCCTAGGAGTGTGAACTAGAGTAAGCTTCTTAAACTACCAGATTACTCTTCATACCAAATCCTAGTATGGTTTCAACTTGGGATCTCAGGTCTGGTACTTGCTAAGGGACTATCAGAGTATCAATTATGAATCTCCAGTTATCCTTAATTCCTTAACTCCGAGCAACAATGCCATTTTATGCTCAACTAGGAGTGCCTCATATTCGGCCAAATTGTTCGTGGATGGGAAGGTTAGTTGGTAGGCGTACGGAATCACTACCCCTTCCGGTGAGAGGAGAACTGCCCCTATTCCACTCCCTTTAGAATTGAGAGCTCTGTCGAAGTAAAGTATCTGTGAAGGTTCACCATCAATGATGGCTCCTAACTCTTCATCTTGAAAGCTTTCGTGTAAGGTCTCGGGTCTTAGCGGATCCTTATTGGGTCTTGTAGTGGTCCGGATGTGGTTGACGACAATGGATATTGCCGTTGACTTGTGGTTGGCGGCCGGGGGGCTAGCCGTTGACTTAGTTTTAGCATCCAGCGATGTGGACGTTTGTCGTTGAACTTGACGGCAAGCGGTCCGGACGTCAATCCATTGGCGGTTCAAGTAGGCAGCGAGGTATGTGGACGTCTATTTGTCGCGCCTGTAGAAATAGGGCAGCCCGAGAGCAGAAACCTCCTCTTCTCCTTTCCTTCCTTTCCCTCCACTTCTGTCTTTGTCTGTTTCCACCCTTCCAATGGTTGATGGGAGTTCGTGGGAAGACCCTGGTACGTGTGGCGGTGATAGATCGGGCGGGAAACGCGAAGATTTGATGTGATTCGCGCGGAGACTTCGAGGGGTTCTGGCGCGATTGGTGATTGTTTAGGAGTTTTTGGGGCGTTCTGAGGTAGGGACTTAACCCCTTTAACCTTCCTTAATAGATTAGCATGCTTATTTGTGTAGATTAGTATGTTAATCACATTTTAGGGTTGGGTTATACCATGCCGGGATTTTGGGTGTTTGGGCGATCCAAGTGTTGGATCGTGTTTTCCGAAGTTCTGGTAGTGTTAGAAGCTGTGAGGAAGTATTTCCCTCCATCAGCAGGTGTTCTGATTGGGTGGTTTTACCCAATTGGACTGACCTGGCACTGTTCTGGGTCTAGAGGACTGAAGATATTAACGTCCACATATGTTGACGTTGAGATCTTCAAAGTTGATATAAACGACAAGGTCGATTGCCGTTGATTAAGTGTTAACGGCATTGTGAGTGCCGTCTACATCATGATTGGCGACATTCGATGTTGCCGTTAATATCTTGTGTCCCAGCAGGCTATGGTCCTGTTTTGTGTTTCAAGGTGTTGACGTGTGATGTCCGCCCTGTTAACACATTTTGTCAGGCTTAGAGTGTGACTCCACCTGTGCATATGCGTAATTAATTGTGTCATGACGTGACATGAGGTATCCGTCTATTGTACAGTGTTTCAGAGGTTGAAAGTGTTACCGTCTGTACTCATGTTGAGTTACTGTGCTTATGTTTATGTTTGTCACCTGGACATAGAGCGACGCTCTGTCTAGATGACCGGCGTGTGGGGGTCCTCCGTCGGTGAGCCAGGACGTTGAGAGCGTCTCTGTCCTGTGCGTACTCCTTGTGGTGGTTTCGAGTCGGTCTCCGTGGAGCCCCTTCTCTACCGCTAGGGTCAGGCGTAGGGGGAAAACCTGTCGTGGACCAGACGTGAGAGAGAGCGTCTGTAGTGTGCACACGTGGCTGGGGTTGAGAGACTCTGTGGTGACGGGACGCCGAGCCATAGACCCTAGCTGAGTCCTACTTACTATGTGTGAGTGTGTGTTACTGAGCCGCGAGGTTTACAGTTTTGTGTTGTGATGCGACATGTATTTACTTTCTGCACATTAGTACTGTTGCCGGTGGGGGTTACTTTTCCCTACTGGGTCTCTTTTCTTGAGACTCACTCCCCTCCCTTTCAGGTGGGTCGTCGTCGACTCCCATTCCAGGCGAGTCTAGCCACTCCGGTGTTGGTGCGCCCTAGCTGCAGTGAGTAGTACTTTTTGTTGTACTTCTGTACTCTGTACTTGGCTCGAACTCTGAGTTGTACATGTTATGTTTCATGTATAGTCAAATTTTACAGCTTTACATGGTGTGTATCTTCTTATATATAGTCTCCTCGGACATTCACTTTTTACCCTTTTGAGCTTGTCTCGTGGGTTAGCGGGTCAGAATTTGAGTTACTGGTTGGTTACTGGTAATGCGGATTCTGGGTCGTTACATTTCTTCAATGGGAGAACATGAAGGTAAGGGATGGTGGGTTAAATGCTCAGCAATGGCATGCCCCTTGATCGACTTCTGATTCACATAGGTGATGTCAAATTAATTAAGGAAACTTTGCCACCTCATCAAATGCTCAGTCAGAACGGGCTTCTCAAGCAAGTATCGAATTGGGTCCATCTGTGCCAAAAGTTTCACCTCATGGGCTAGGAAATAATGCTTCAACTTCTGGGCAACCTAGACGAAGGCCACACATGTTCTTTCCATAGCAGTGTACCTCTTCTCAGCTTCATTAAACAATTTGGATAGGTAATACACCGCTCTCTCCTTCTTCTCGTCGTCATATTGGGCCAAGACTGCTCTAGTGGAATCTTTAGTGGTTGACACATAGAGCAATAAAGGCCGACCCGAGACTGGAGGAGCGAGAACAGGGCGATTGAAAAGATAACTCTTCAATTCTTCGAAGGCCTTTTGACACTTATCGTTCCAATCAAACTTAGCCTCTCCTCTAAGCATCTCATAGAAGGGCTTACAACAGATTGAATGTTCAGAAATGAATCTCCTAATGAACTGAAGTCTACCAATTAGCCCTCTAACTTCCTTGATATTCCTAAGAGGAGGCATGTCGATTATTGCTTTGGCCTTCTTTGGATCAATCTCAATTCCCCTCTTGCTAACTATGAACCCAAGCAACTTCCCTGAGGATACTCTGAAAACACACTTCTTAGGGTTCATCTTAAGTTTATGTTCTCTAGACCGTTGGTGAACTGCCCGGAGGACCTCAGCATGGCCATGTCGAGTTCTAGATTTAACCAAGACATCATTAACATAGACCTCTATGTGCACATGCATCATGTCGTGAACGATTGCCATCATCGCCCTTTGATAGGTTGCTCCCACATTCTTCAATCCGAAGGGCATCACGATATAACAATAGGTTCCCCAGGGCATGGTGAAAGAAGTTTTCTCCTGGTCTTCCTCTGCCAGACAGATCTGGTTATACCTAGAGAAACCATCCATGAAAGACAACATCTCGAAACCAGTAGTATTGTCCACTAGGGCATCTATGTGGGGGAGAGGAAAGTCGTCCTTAGGGCAAGCATGATTAAGGTCATGGAAATCTATGCAGATCCTAACCTTACTATCCTTCTTCATCACAAGGACAATATTAGCTACCCATTGCGGATAAAGCACAACCCTAATGAACTTAGCTTTATGCAACTTATCAACATCCTCTTTGATCTTAAGCACAAGCTTGGGGTGTAGCCTCTTTAGCTTTTGTTTGACGGCTTTTTCATTGGCTTTTAGGACTAAACGGTGCTCAACCAAAGAGGTGTCAAGCCCCGGCATGTCCTCGTAGGACCAGGCAAAACCATCGGAGAATTCTTTGAGGATAGCTATAATAACTTCTTTTTCTTCTATGCTTAAGTTGGCACTAATCAAAACTACCTTTGGGGATTCTCCAG
Organism: Colocasia esculenta; assembly: GCA_014218235.1. Taxonomy (NCBI): domain Eukaryota; kingdom Viridiplantae; phylum Streptophyta; class Magnoliopsida; order Alismatales; family Araceae; genus Colocasia; species Colocasia esculenta. The sequence goes on along the minus strand of CM024761.1, from coordinate 45,852,358 downwards.
TGCCAAGGTTGATCTCTTTGGTTGGCTCGTCCGCAGCCATGGTCGGCTCATCAAACCTCTTCGTGCCATCCACATAGGAGCTCACTGGGTCCTCTTCTTCTGACCCAAGATCTCCCAGCTCAACTTTCTCATCAAAATCTAGTAGATATACCCCTAAACCATCATATACAGAATCGCCTTCTACAAAATCTGATAATATCATAGCTGGTTCCTCAAGAAATTCTGGGACTTGACTTAACTTAGCACATCTTTCAGCCAAGGCCAAAACATATCGGGCAGGGACTTGCCTACCCTTCTCTTTGTGAATGCATGGCTGAGAGGGACTAGAGTCTTCTAAACCTAGACCTAACCCTAGACCTGATCCTAAGCCTAAATCTAAACCACTATGTACAGGACTATGTACAAAACTATGTACAGGAGAAGTGCCCCTAGACGGGCAAGAATTGGAGTTTAAGCTGAAGAGAGTCGGCCCTTGGCCGATCAGAGGAGACTCCACAGAGGAAGGATGCTCGATGGAGACCTCACATTCCCACCTTTGAAAATTGGCATTTTTTTTTGGAGTCAAGGCTTAAAACCATGAGCTGTTGGCTCGTGGTTGCCCTAATTGACCAGGTGAGGAATGGAGGGAGGTTAGGTCGAGAAAGAAAGGGGAGGGAAGTGGTTGTAGAAGGAAACTAGTGTGCCGAGCACACTTCCACTAAAGAATATGAAGGAGATGAGGGTGGGAGGTCGGAATCAAAGAGTGAGAGAAGGCCGAAGTCATCACAGACTTCCTCAATTTCAGCAGCTTCCTCCTCTTCTTCACTCTCTGACTCGGACAGTTCCTCTACAACGGGCTCCCTTGTTCCCGGTTGAATGGGTCCCCAAATTAAATGCTCCTTCAGGGTCAAGGTAAGAGGTGTGTAGGGTATGAATGGATCCGGATGAATATGGTCAGGATGAAATCCTAGACCAGCCCTAGCTAACAACCTCTTCACTTGGACACTGCTAACAGGACCCTGCCTATCTCTACCCAACCCTCAGCCATGAATATAGCCGATCTTCGCCATCACCTCCCAACCTTTCCCTTGAGGACACGTGGTGGTCTCAAACTCTTCATCGATGAAGGGAGGTTGGTTCAAGTCAAGGGATATGGAAAATTAATGATGGACATGATGGGTTTCTTCCCCTTGTCCGGAATGAATAGATGTGGCATTTGCTCCGATGTGATGGAGTTGAGGGTTTCAACAGTAGGGATGCTCTTGATTTTGATGACCCGCCCACTGAATGGAAAGCATTGATGGTTGGTGGAAGGGACCCCTAGAGTTTGCTCTAACCAAGGATGACCACGGATGGCCTTGCAAGCCAGATCGAGGACTAAGATTAAAAACCCCGAAGACATGGTAACCGGTCCTATTTCCAATTAAAGAGCGATCTTTCCCTTGGCAACCCTCTTGGAGTTGTCATAGGCAGCGATGGTGGAGCAGATTTTCTCCAGATTTTCTTCCCCTAAACCAAATTGTTTGAGGGTTTTCATCAGAGAAACATTGATAGATGCCCCAGTGACGATGAGAGTGGAGTCCACCGAGACCCTATTGAGGGTGAAGGTAAGGCAAAGAGGAAGTGAACGACACTTGGGGGCTGTTAGATCTTTGTCTGAGAAGGAGATGGAGGGTCCTTGTGTGAGGGAAAGAATGGCATTGGTCACCCCACTAGCAGGAAGGGCATCATTGACCATGATCTTTTGGAGGAATCGGAGGAGAGTGGACTGATGTGATGGTGAATTCCGAATCAATTCTAAAATAGAAACCCTTGTAGGAGTCTTATCCAAGTGTTGAAGAATGTCATATTCGGTGTCGGCAGGTGGCGGGGGTCCATTGTCCTCCTCATCTTGAGATGGCCGTGGAAGTGGGTGAACAATCCGGTTTCGGAGGGTGACATGAACGTCCTCTTGAGACCTAGGGAGAATGAGTTGGACAGGTTGGGAGACACAGGTGGGCGACTCATAGAAGGGGGGAATGAGAATAGATTGGGCATCCTGACGAGCAGGTCAGATAAGCACTAGGGGCTGCTCTTCTAGGATAGCATCTACAGTGGTGGAGGGTTCCTGGGACTCTACAGAAGGACATGGGTACCATTCTTCAAAACTTTCTACCCCCCACTGTTGTTCTCTCCTCACAACCTAAGGTTCTTGATGCATCATGGTGTTGACTTTTTCTTGGGACTTGGAGGAGGATGGGTTGTTGTTGTTTTGGTGGATGGGGAGGGGGTTCTGCACTATACCCAAATCCCTTCTCGTGCACCTAGACTTGGCAAAGGCGACCTTGATGTCATCCCAATTGATCCTACACTGATCATTCATGTCGTACACCCAGTCATGGAAAGTGAAGCAATTGTGGATTTCGTGACCAAGGGCCCTATGATAAGGACAATATTTTGAGGTGTCGGCCCTTGGATGCACACCCTCCTTCTGTGGTGGAAGTTGGATAGCATCACAAGACATGAGGGCAAAGAATATGTCCCCAAGGGATTCAGGGAGAGCAGGATAATGAGATCTCTTGGGACCAGGACGGGTATAGCCAGAAGGTGGAGGAAAAGCTGAATAGGGCCTAGAGGGATGTGATGGGAATTGGTGAGGATTGGAGGTGGGAGTGGAGGGTTTGTTAGGAGGCCTTAGTGGCTGACTGCAAGCACTAATGAACTCATTGACGGTAACCCCCTTGGTGGTAGGTGCCGCAGGAGCCTTGCATCCCTTAGGCTTCCCTTCAAAGAATGGCGGGAGAGAGGAGTCCTTTATTTGATTTTGAACCACCCTAGCATGATTGTAAAGGTGTGCAAAGGAGGGAAACTCACTAAGCATCAATATGGATCTGAGCAAAGGGGTGGTGTTGGTGACTATCATGGTAATGGCTTAGGACTTCGGGATGGGGAGGTCGGCCCTCGAAGCCATGGATCTCCAGCGGTTGGCAAAAGTGACAAAGTCTTCATCCGGCCTCATCTTTTCTGCCACCAAGTCAGGTAAGTGTGGGCGCTTGGGTGGCCATGTAAGAGAAATGGGAGATGAAGTATTTGGAGACAATGTCAAAGTTTGAAAGGTGTGCGAAATTACCTAAAGCAGTAATCTAGAAGGGGGGTTGAATAGATTATTACCAATTAAAACAAATTAACCTTCTTTTCAAAATGATGATTAACCTTAAGACCACTTAAACTGATATGAACTAAATATGAACTTCGCTGTGTGTGTAGGGTGTGCTTTCGAGATTATCAATATGATGAGTGTGTGAACAAATGATCGTGCCTAGCATACATCTAATGTAAGATCATGCAAACCATAGGACACGAGGATTTAAGGTGGTTTGGACTACACAACTCGTGTATCCTACGTCCACCGTCCACACACACACACGGAAAAAAATGCTTATCAAGCGAGTTCAACCCAACAACAACACACACACGATGTCTGAGGAAAACATGCTCTCAGAACAACCACACCCATGTGGATTGAGCACAAGGAACGCTCAAACCAATAACACACACATAGACAATAGAAAATGAGACAAAGGAAGAGTTCAGAGTTAAAGAACAAATCCAAAGGATGAACTCTTCAGGGTGTTCGTCCAGAAGAACTCCAAGCTCCACGTCGATGAAGATCAGATGATGACCAAGCTTGAAGGTAGAGGATGAATCTGCTTCAACTCCTCGTGCAAGACAGATCTCACTTTGAACAGCCTAGAGACTTGAAGCAGAGCAGCAGAGAAAAGCCTTCTTCTTGTTCTTTTCTTAGGGTTTTGGTGTGGAGGCTTCTTGCAACGAAAATATGTCCATATGATCTATATATAGTAGTGTTCAAGTTTTGAGAATCGTGAGAGAAGAGAACACCCTAACATAGATCACATGCCAGTCACATGTTGTGACTTAACATACGGTTGTCGATAGATGCCTTGTGGCTGTCGATAGGTACTTCTGCAAACCTGGATTCCAGAACCATGTTTCTGGCTGGAAAGCTGGGCTGTCGACAGGAGACCTCTGGCTGTCGACAAGCTGAATGGATATGTTGACATAAGAATCTTATCTGTCGACAACTACTGAATTTTCTTGTCTTTTAGTAACATGTCTGCACACTGTCTTCACTGGTTGTCGACAAGGGCTTCAGACCTATCGACAGCTGAGCACTTCTTGTGTTTTTCCATTTCTTTTGTGCTTGAATTTTGTTGCTTGTCTTTTGCTTTCATTCTCACCTACATAAAAGACATTCCAAATAAGATATCATGAAAGCATATATGGTCATAGAATTATTTCATTTGATCATGTCTTCTCATGTCTTCTCAACATCAATTCTGTCATTATCAAAAATATTTAGGCATTTAACCATCAAGCTAATCATCATACAAAGCATAACCCAACATTCTCCCCCTTTTTGATGATGACAAAAATACAATTGATGTTCTCCCCATTTTTGACAACATTCAGAAAGATAAGTCATGCACAGATTGATTGTATAAAGAAACTGTGATTTCATTGATATTTCTTGAAGTGCACACAGTACAAAAGCATCCAGTACATAGCGAAAAGCAGAAAGGGAAAGACTTGACTAAAAAGACAACGATGACATTACCAACCACCCATAACCCAAACTTGGAAAAAGGAACTACTTAACCCCACATTGCTCAACAAAACCCTAGACAATCTAAGCATCGTCATTCCCAGGAGCAGTGGGATGACGGAATTCATGAAACTCATTGGTGAGTTAAGTGAGCTGCTGCTGAATCTGAACTTGAGGATCCTCAAGTGCATCCATCTGAGTGTTGAGCTGATCAAATCTGACATTAAAGTGCTCTGTGAATTGAGCCAGCTGATCTGCCATGAAGTCCCGAATGTCTTGAGGAGCAGCCGGTGGAACTTGTTCAGCATGAGGACCTTCATCACCACCTTGAACATCCATGGGCTCCGGATGTGAATCTGTGCCACTGTCCTCATCATCTTCAGAATCTTCCTCTGCTTCTGGATCTTGACCTTTGAGAGTCTGGGTGACTCTCCTAGCAATCATCTTGTAGCCCATCCGATGGGCAGTGGTGATGTCATAGGCATTGCGGGTCTTGAGAGAGAATCTCACCCGCAGTGAGTTGTATGCCAAGGAAGGATAGGACGGAGGTAATTGGGCAAGCATATGGCATTGACCTCTTAGGATTTTGGAAACATTGTCTGATGAGGTCAAGCATGAGGTGTGGTAGGTTGATCTGTTGATCCTTGAGAAAGAAGTGGAATAGGGTCTTGTGGACTTCGGTCACAAGCTCCCGACTTCCGTCTTTCGGAGCGATGAGATTAGTGAAGATGTGGTGAATCATGCGGTGGAGTGGGGGAAAGGAATTTGCATTGAGTTTTACAAACTCTTTGGTGGAATCATAGGTTTGGAGGGTGATGAGTGTGAAATACTCCGAGGCATTAAGATGGGTTACAAGAATGTTAGCCCCGGAGTTGGGAATCTATAAGGCACGGCTGAAAAGATTGGCAGTGACTTGAAAGATGTACCTTTTACAGTGGTGTAGAGTTCCTGATGCACTGTCATCCCCATGTTGTTGAAGAACTCCATCACAGCAGTCACGGAGAACTTCTTGTGGGACTTGAGGAATGTGGTCCACCCCTGGGTGTCGAAGAGGGTCTCCAGGCCCTCTAACATGTCCTCCAGGTAGGCAAACTCCACATACCGTGGCTAGACGAACTTTTTGAAGACTCCTTCAACCCTGGTGAGTTACAAATCTGGGGGAATGAGGAGTTCCAGAATGTGATCAGCCCAATGCTTGCTCCTGCGCTATGCTGGAGCCCTAGAACTGTCTCCTTCTTCGGGCGAGGTGTAGCGCTGACGAGATGCATGGAGCTTCCTCCTGGTATCCATGGGAGATGAGGGGCTAAGGGATGAGAAGAGCAAAGGAGAGGTAGGAGACAAGAAGAAGAGAGGAGAGCAACAGAGGGAAGGGTTAGAGAGGACGGTGGTGGAGAGAAGAGGTTTGGGGTTTAAAAGAAGAAAAAATGCACCTCTTGAGGGAAGGTGAGGGGGTGAAGGGTCGTGGGCTGGCCTTTAGGGCTATGGAGGAAGCATTTGAAATAGAAGGGGCCCAAAAAACCAGACAAAATGTGAACCGGTTGCACTTATGGACAGTTCTGATTTCCATCTGTCGACAGGCGCATTGCATCTGTCGACAGATGCTGTGTAGAAATGTGCCAGAACAGGAATTTGACAGAACCAAGTGAAGAATGAGTGTTCAAATTGAATTTTAAGGATTAGAACTGGTATACACCCATTACAAAGTGTCATACACACTAGTATGAAGACATTTCAAATTTTCTACAATTGTTGTGAGATAATAGTCCGGGAATTTTAAGTTGTAGCATGTAGAGGACACCTTACAAAAACATATGAAGATAAGACAACCCATTGAATAAAATCATTAAACAATTACTTATTTCTTAGTGGTATGATGTTCAGTTGATGATTGAAAGTAATATTCAAAGGAGTATTTGACAAGAAACAAAGATTTGATCTTGATTAAAATCATGGAGGCTTCACTCTATTTTAATTTTTGGATCATATTTCATGTTGATGTGGGGTAAGTGGTAATCAAGTGTACATCCACCTTTTGATGTGAAGGTAGACATTTATGATGCCCGTACCCCCAGTTACTCAGTGTAAGTAACCATCATACCATTTTGCAGAGGTGACAGTTAAACTTTTTGACGCGAAGATAGACATTTGTGATGCCCATGTCCCCGGTTACTCAGTGTGTGACATATCATTGCTCTGCCTTTGCCCCCCCCCCCCCCCACACTTTTTTTTTAATTTCAAGAATTTAGAAATAGGTAGCTTTTCTCCATTTTATTTTAAATTGAGGAATCAAGTTCAAGTAATTGTTTAAGGTCAGAAGCCAACGGAGAACATTAACTCCAAGAATCTTTCTACTTACCAGACCATTTCAGAAAGATGTGCATTCACAAGGAAGTTATTCAATTGAGTTGTGTTAAGCCCATTAGATTTGTTCAATGTATTCTAAAGGATACAACCTAAACTCATACATAGAATATTATTTCAAAATCATTGTGATTAAGGCAATGTCTATGGTACTATGTGAGTATGAAAGGTTGTAATTAAGTATAAACGCCAATTCTCCCCTTTAAAGAGAATGATGAACACACTCTTGGAAAATGTGGATAATGGAGAAGAAATCACAGAACAATAGTCATCTATCGACAGCTGAAAGGTGGTTGTCGACAGCTACTGTGAAACAGCAAGAACATGGTTCTGGAAGAGATGATATGTCGATAGCTAGCTTCATGGTTGTTGACAGCTGCAGAAAAAAGTAGATTTAATGCTTTGGATTGAGGGACATGTGGATCATGTGGATGGGATATGATGACAAGATGATTATGAAAAGGTGTCCCTCAATCATCTCACTCAAAAACACTGTGACTTTCTCTCCCATAATGTGTGCATGAGGTAAAACAACATTCAAGCAATTCAAGCATGTTCATGGCAACCAATTTGCACAGAATTAGTACAAACATGATATTCAATGAATTTTGCATAGACCAAGTTCCCTTCTCAGTGATGTGAATCTATCTTTTTTTTTTAAGGGAATGCAACAAGATCAGCACCGGTCGAGTGCATTCCACCCCAGCAGAGTAGAATGTAATCACTCCTCCAGGCGACACCTGCTACAAATAATTGTATAAATATGAAGGGGAAAGATACAAGGTCTACGGGGCTTACCCCTAAAAGCTACAAGAGGAGTATCAAAATCTGAAGTTCACAAGGCCCAAACGATCCCCAACAAGGGCTAGAAAACAAGCCCAAGGGAGCTGGGAAGAAGAAGAAAAGACCCTGATACAATGGGCATTACAATCAAAGGTGGCCAAAGCAACTGCCACTTGGTTTGCTTCCCTGCAAACATGATAAACTCGAACTCTATTCAGCTGAACAAAATCAGAGATAAACCTCCACCACCTATAACACGACCAGGATGGAGCACGACCCGTCTGAAGGGAATTAATCAAAACCATAGAATCCGAGTAGATCTGATCAACCGGGAAACCTCTTTCCACTGCCAATTGCAGACCATCACACATGGCTCTAACTTCTGCTAGAAGACTATTACCATTACCATAGAAGTGCGAGAACGCAAGAAGAACAGACCCCGCAGCATTTCTAACAACACCACCAACTCCACAAAACCCTGGATTTCCTTTAGATGCACCATCAACATTAATAAGGAAACCATGTAATGGCGGGATCCATCTGACTAGCTTGCAAAGCTTGACATAAGGTTGAACAACAAAGCCCATCTCCCTGATCACTATCATTTGCTGAGGTGTGACGGCCTCCTTGAAAACCATGGAGTGTGAAGCAGTAGTAACGAGCCCATGAATACATTGTCTTAGATAATTTGCTGAGTAACCAGCCTGTTCAAACTTCATTTTGCATCTAGCTTTCCAAATCTCCCAGGTAATGATCATAGAGCAGTAGATGGAAATGAAACCATGTGGGTTGTTGGTACTGCGCACCTTAATAATGTCCCACAGACGCAAAGAAATATTCATTTGAATACCAATCCCTGGCTGAATGAGTGGGGTGACCCAAGACCATGAATTCCTAGCAAGATCACTATGCACAAAAAGATGGTTCAAATCCTCCACTTGAGGGCACTTGCAATAGCAGCACCGGGAAACAAGAGGAATGCCACACTCCGCAATATGACTATCAACAGGGACCGCTCTGTGTAGAAGAAGCCAAGTAAATAAAGAGGCCCGCCTACTAAAGCGCTGATGCCAGATGCTAAAGAACGGCCTTCTTTGAACACCATGGGAGCGAACTAGATCATAAGCACTTTTAGTAGAGAAAGAGCCAGCACTGGTCTATGCCCAAACAGTAAAGTCATCATAAGTAAGAAGATGTTGCTCTTGAAAACCGTTAGGTAAAAGGTGACGTAGTGGATGTTGATGATTAACAATAACCTCCCGAACAGTAGGTGAATCCTCTTGAGAAAGATTCAAAATCTCTCTCAATGGCTTGTTACCAATCCAAATATCATCAAGGAATTTAATACTGCCGCCATTGCCCAACACCCATCTAGTATGATGTTTAACAATATCGTATGCACAATACAACTGCTTTTTAGAGATACCATGCGGATGAGAGATAATGTGACCATGCAGAAAAAATCTTCCTTTAGCATAGGAATCCCACAGTGATGAACCATGAAAAATATTCCAAAGCAATTTGATAACCATAGACATCTTAACATGCCAAAGATTTTTCACACCGAGGCCACCTTCTGAGATCGGCTTTTGAAGGGTCTCCCAAGGAACCCAATGCCTGTGCTTTTCTCTGCCAGAGCCACCCCAAAAGAAAGCAGCACAGAGGCGTTCAATGTAATGCAGAACAGTTTTAGGAATACCAGACGTTGTTGCAAGGTAAACAGGCATAGAAGAAAGCATAGAATTCACCAACGTTAATCTCTCAGCCTTGGAGAGAAACCTTGATTTCCAAGAACCAACTCTGACATTTACTCTATCTATTAGCTGCTTGTAATCAGCAATCGTCGTTCTACCCTGTTTGATAGGCACCCCAAGATAATTCATAACATGCCTTTAGCTATGAAAGCCAGTCAGATGAGAGATTTTAGTAACCAGGAGAAGTGGAGCTTTCTTAGTAATGAGGAAAGAACTTTTTCCATGATTGATCTTTTGGCCAGAAGACCCCTCATAAGGCTTTAAGAAGTTCATAATTTTGCTGATATTAGAAGCCTGACCATTGAGGAAGATAAGAGCATCATCAGCATACAAAAGGTGGGACATTACCATACATACTCAAGGTCCAGAATACGGCCCGATGGAGTGTGTATCCAAGAGCATGCGCAACCCCCTACTCAGGGTTTCCTCCATGATGATAAACAGAGAAGGCGCAAGAGGATCACCCTGGCGGAGTCCTCTTGTGGACTTAAAATAACCAGCTAGCGCGCCATTAAATAAGATCGAAAACCAGGAATTCGATTTAAGCATGGCAACAAGATATGTGAATTTGGAAGAAAAACCAAACTTGTAAAGCACAGCCAATATGAAGTCCCATTAGACCCGGTCATAGGCTTTCATCATATCAAGTTTGAATATAACATTATGTCCATGAACCTTCCTTCCCAGGTCAGCAGCCAACTGCCTTGCCAAGAAAACATTATCCATGATATTCCTACCTTTGACAAAAGCTCCCTACTCGTACGAAATAATTTTCGGCAAGATGGAAGAAAGCTTGTTGCTTATGATAGCAGACACAATCTTATAGCAAAAATTACAAAGACTGATAGGCCGGTAATCATTGAAGGTGATAGGATTATCCATCTTAGGAATTAAAGCAATTAAGGAGGAGGAAACACCCCTAGGAAGAGGGAATCCCGCAAAGAAACCAGCTACAGCCTCAATCACGTCCTTGCCAATGATATCCCAATAAGCAGTGTAGAAGTTCCCAGTAAAGCCATCAGGCCCTGGTGCACTGTCACCTTTCATACCCTAGGCAGTAAGCTTCACCTCCTCATCAGTAGGGATAGCGGTCAGCACCTTATTGTCATGATCGGTAAAAAGATTAGGAATACAATCAAGGAGCTGGTTCTGGATGACATGGCTTTCTGAGGATAGAAGGGAGGTAAAAAATTGTTCAGCCGCAGCCTTAAGTGTTTCTTGATCATCACACCATTAACCACCAATCTTCAGCCTCTGACTTCTAACAGTAACATGATAAAAAGTAGTATTCCTGTCACCCTCCTGAAGCCACTGGATTCTTGATTTTTGACACCAAAAGATCTCTTGACAATGCAAAATTTGCCTCGCACATTTCCACTTTCTTGATATTGACATCAATGTGGCCAAAAACAGTTTTATTCCAATGTCTCAAAGCAAATTTGACATTCCTAAGTTTATCTTGGAGCTTATAGAAAGAATTAGGATACCACTTATCCCCAGAAGACCAAGCACTGCTAACACAATCCATGAAGGAAGCATGAGTGGTCCACATATTCTGAAAGGTAAAGCGAGATGGCTGAGTATACACATTATTCAATTGAATAAAAAGAGGAGCATGATCAGAGGGCCCCCTATTAAGATGGTGCACAATAGAACCCGGGAAAGCCACAGCACATCGGTTATCAACAAGCAATCTATCCAGCCGAGCTTTAATAGAATGGAATCCAATTCTATTATTTGTCCAGGTGTACGGAGGGCCCTTAAAACCAATATCCAAAAGACCACAAGCAGAAATGAAGGCATTGAACTCTAGCATGGAAGTGGTGTTATGCAACAGACCACCATTTTTCTCCGAATTTTGACTAATAGAGTTAAAGTCACCACCAACTATCCAGGGAACATTGACATTGTCCACAAGAGTTAGGACTTCGTCAAACAGAATTCTTCGATCAGAAAGTTGACAGCTTGCATAAACAGAAGTGATCAAAATGAGAGGAGACCTGTCCTTGATAAGAAGACCCGTTACATGCTGAGAAGTGTAAGAAATAAGCTGGAAGGAATAAGGACGATTATAGAAGACCCAGATCTTAGAATCCAAGTGAATATCCTCAACACAATAGTCAATATGAAGATAGTTGCAAAATCGTGCAGCCTTATTGGGGTCCAATTTCGGTTCAAAAATAGCGAGGAATTGAATTTTTTTTTTTTTGACCAGCAACTTAAGCGCTTGTTTAGAGGCCTTATTTGAGAGGCCCCTAATATTCTAGAATAGAATATTATTAATCATGAGGAGACATACCCGTCATGTGCCGCGGTAGCCTTTGCCTTTGATCTTGTGTGAATTCCATCCCTTAAAAGAGTAGAACGATCTTTAGCAATAATGGGGGGAGGCATAAGTAAGTTTTCTACAGTTGACTTTAAAGAGACCTGGGAAGTTTCCTGAGCAACGTCCTTCGTAGCTGGGTTACCATCTGAAGACTCACCTACTAAAAAAGGAGATTTACCATCGTCCATCCCTTCGGCGGGAGGCCCGCCATGCATGGACGTTAACGGCGGCGGCACAACTACACATGAGTTCCCCATACTACAATTATGAACAGTAGTTGAAATAACGTCATGCATACGTAGATTATCTGCATCGGCATGCAAACCCTCTGGTGCAACTGTTCCTTTGGAATAACAACCCCAAGGATAGGCGAATGTTCACCAGTGGTAGCATGAGAGGAGGCCAAAACAGGACTGGCAGGGGGAGCATTTCATGCATCACCAGCAGGGACTGCGTTCCCACCTTCAATGATAATAGCATTACCCTCAACTGAATCAAGAACATCCTCACGCAAACGCTGAAAAGCATTACTAACAGGGATGTCATTACGAACCTCCAAATTCTTTTTCTTAGATCCTCGAACTGGCCTCCATTCCTGATCTTTTTGAGCGACAGGGCCAGTTACACCTGGGTCTTAATTTTTCTGGTTCTGCACAGAACTCTTGTTCTTCTTATGACATATGTCTTCACCATGGCCAATACGATAGCAGAACTTGCATAAAGGAGGAACTCTATGATAGTTAACTTTCTGCCAAAACCCCTGCTCACCATAACTGATCCATATTTTTTCCTGAAGATGAGCCGCAATATCCACATTTATATAGACTAAAGCCTCAGGAGTTTGAGTCCAAGCCAGAGTGGCCTCATGAATCCGAAGGACCTGTCCTAGATTATTAGTAATGGAGCGCAGATAATCTTCATTGTACAAACTAACTGGTAGACCTGGGAAACCAACACAGATAGGCATCAAGGTTGGAGCCTCATCAAAATCAAAGGAGGCAGACCATCTGAAAAATTGGAACAAGAAACCTTTGATATATAAGCTCTTGCGCAGGAGGACCAACAAGAAGTCTTCATCAGACTCAAAACGGAGGAGGAGGTGTCGATGATTCAAGATACTAGCGATGAAGTCCGATTTGAGCCCCAACCTAGCAAATAAACAGGATTTAACCTCAGGGATGGATGGCCTTCCATACGAACACTTGACAATGATCGCTCTCTTTAGAACCTCTTCAGACTTCGTGACTTCATCATTTGAGAAAAAGACTGCTGGTTCAGCAGCATCTATAAAAGCAGGGGCCTTGACCGGCATGAACACCTTCTTTGGACTCAAAGACTACGAAAGGGCTTGCGCAAAAGACATGCTCCTTGTAGTCGGCACAGGGTCAACATGATCCTTCACAGCAGCCATGACGGACAAAAGGCCGGCCGCCCACCGCCGGAATGGCGGTGGTGGCAACCAAAGCACCCGCCACACCTACCAGGAACCAGAGCTTCTCTCTTAGAGGCCCCTATCTTCACTCAAGGGTTTAGTGAATATGTCAGCCAATTGTTTTTTAGTTGGAATAAAATTGAGTTCAAGATTTTTATTGGCAACTTCATCTCTCAGAAAATGATGTCTTATCTCAATGTGTTTGGTCCTAAAATGTTGAATTGGGTTCTTTGAGAGATTGATAGTGTAGCACCCCGGAAAATTTAAATACCTAAAATTTTGAAATAATAATTTATTTAAATCGAAATAATAGAAACATACGTACCCTTATCGTATGTCTGAGAATACATCGGAAAATTTCGTAAAAATTACAAATCAACCCCAAACATTATTTCTACGTGTTCCAAGAAGAAATTCATGCAATGGAAAATCCGATTGGCCAAGTGTACGTCGCAACGTGACTAATTATCTAAATTAGGAAACTAAGTCGAAAAATCGTTAACACGGAAAGATAACGCGTCCATAAATTAAATGAACCTACCGGAGAGACTTCCAACGTCATGTAATGATTAACCATTATCAGAATTGGACCAAGGGACCTCCCATAGCCCATGAATAAATTCAAGTGAGAAAAATATAATAAGTCTAAAATTTTATTATTCCCTAATTAAAAGAGGAAATTCCCATAACTTAAATTCCATTGAGTGATGGGTTTTGCTAAATGGATCATCTAAAATTTTTGGGCCAAAATAGGGATTTTTAAATAGGGAATAATAGGAAAATACCCTAAATTCGTAACTTAAATATTACTTAAATAGAAAAGAGGTATTTAATACATTAAAATAAGTAAATTGGGTAGGAATTGGATTCCTAAACCTACCATAATTACTTGGCCACGAATTTAGATCCCATCCTAACCCAATTAGAAGTTATCAAGCTTAGAAGGAAGAAAGGAATTAGAAAATCTTGGAATTAATAGGAGTTAGAGTCCTATTAAGAAATAGAAAGGGAGAATGCTTAAATACTCTCCTAAAACCCCCATGGCCGGCCCTAGCTCATTGCCAAGGGTTTCAGGACATGGAGAGGAGGCCAAGGAGGAGGAGAATTCGAGGGAAGGAGGCTTCATCAAAGCTTCAACCCGAGTTCATCAACTTCTAGCCCTAGAGGAGGAAAATGACTAAAGGTAGGCATTCTCATAAGCATAAATCATAATATTTCGGCTTTAAGTTGTTCCAACTATCAGGGACAAAAGCCCTTTGGTTTCATAATTTTCCATTGAGTATAATTTTTGTTCTTGATGTTTTAAGTTCTTCACTCATCATGACCCCGACCCTTCATCTTAAATCTTGATCTCCATGTATGTTCAACCCCATGCCATGAAAAGTTTACTAGGGATACTGATGGTAGTTAGGCTTCTTTTGCCTCTGAAAGCCCTAATTATCATCCACCATGTTGCTCGAATTAAATCTTTTATCTCAACTGTACATTGTTCTATGTTCTTCATGAATACACTTGTTTGAACCATGCCGAAACCATGTTTGTTTTCGAATTCCTATTTACTGCAAGTACTCCCGCATGTCTAGGTTAGTTTGAAAGTGGTTTCGTGATTTATCATCCACTGTACATTTAGCTGTGATTTTTTGAACGTCCCTGTGTGAAAACAAGGCCACTCAGACCGCAATCCAAGGAGCTGTACTTTTCCCGCTCGGACCCAGGCACAGAACCTGAGAACGCGACGGCCTGATAGGCCACATTCTTAGAACAGATTGCGATAGAGCCAACCGTCGCGTTTCGAACATGACAGGCGCTGGAGTCGCGTTCTATCGGCCTGCGCTGACCAACCTGTCGCGTTCTGTGTAAACCCTTGTCGCGATCTATTCTAACCCCGTCGTGACCCTTACAAGGGTACATCGTGATCTAGGATTTTTGCATGAAACCCCCTATCTCTACAAGTCTTGACTTTCCACAGTAACCCTTTACCATGTTAACTGTCTTAAACTCAGTAAACGAAATAGTTAATCATGGACATGTAATTAGTTAATTAAACAATCTTTCACTTGATTATTTCATCCCCATGATTCTCTTAACACATGCACACACTTGAACCCTCCAATATGGCTTAATTTGGCATGAAAATATTTCATAATGTATCTAGTAATTTATTTCAATAATGTATATTAATTGTCCTATTTTAAATGAACTTGTCTATGTTTTCTCACGATGTTTTGGAAACACCGTTACCGACGCTCCACTGTTCTAGAATTCCTCAAGAACGTCAGTCACTTGTTTCTCTACACACTTTTCTCTTGACTTGGACGAACTCTCCGTCAGATACTCCTTCTACCGGACTAGTGAGTCTTTGTTCAAGGCCTCCGTAAGTCTCCTCTGTCCATGGATTCCCATATGGTCGACGAGCTGGTTGTACCCTAATACCTATGATACCCTTTAGGGATCAATAAGATCCAAATAGCCTCAATTAGCTCTCGCTCTTATCCTGAATCACGTCGGACCTCTGGACCTATGCGTAACATGGCCAGTGGAAGGGTAGTGAATTCCACCTGACTGCCAACACCAAGTGCGCGTGTTGTGCAACTGCTACTATCGCTCGTTTACTTGACGTTTTATGTGTATTGACCTGTAGTTCTCATCTATACTTTACTCGCTCATCTATTCACATCCACTCTACTATCTCGTCTATTCATCAAGTGCTCTTATCTATTTCTTGGTACTCCCTATTGGCCATTAATTGATTGCCTAAAGATAAACAGCATAACCAATGCTAGCGCAATAGGGCTCGATCTGGTCCTGGGAAGAGCGCCCGAAAGTGCCATTTGCCCGCGGGAGTTAAATGATCAGAATGTCGGCATTACATCCAAGTGCCATACTATCATGATTAATCTATGACAATCAATACAAAGTGCTATATTCTCTCATTGTCTATTGACGATAAAAGTGCTATATTCTCTCTCGGCTATCTACGGATAACCAAAGTGCTATTACTATCTCTATTAAAGAAAGTTAATCAAAAGTGCTATACTATTTCGATTGATGAAAATCAATCAAAGTGTAATTTACTCTCTATATGGCCAATTACTATCTCTCTCCTTGCTATACATGTCGCTTGCTATTTCTTGACAATGACGTTACTTGCTATTGTTGTTATTGTTTCTATCACGACTTGACTCTAATTGTCGAGCTATACTTGATTGATCTACTATTTAAACCATGTTAATTGTGATATTACTTTCTCAACTTTGCATGACTCGCTCTATCATTAGTGACTCTGCCATTTAAAGCATTAATCATTTAAAGCCTGCTTGACTATTGAGATTTAAGTCCTACTGGGCGTTATCGCTCACCCTTCGTTATTTGTTATTGTGTCTCAGATAAACTAGTTGACGTTACTCACACCGATGGGACAGGACTAGAGTGATGAGCGACTTGGAGTCAAATGATGAAGTCACCCTTGCACAATGGAGTCTAGTAGCTATTGCTTTAGATTTCTTTTCAATGTAATGATGTCATTGAGCCCTATGTATTGGCTTCGAATTAATGGTTGTAATAGTCTTAGTGGAATTTCAATGAAATGAAGAGTTTATTCCAATTATTGTTCATTAGATGCTCTAAATCATTCAACTATTGTACATTTATCTCTACTATATACTTGGTTCACGCTTCCCCCAATTTATTCCGCTGCTAAATTGGAGGGGCGTGACAGATAGCACTGGTGTTGCCACATAGGATAGGTGTGCATCCAATGTCAATGTTGTAATCATACAATTGACTTTTGATCGACAACACTTGAGCTACACAACTCTCTACAGCAACATATTCTGCCTCTGCAGTAGAGAGTGCAACTGAGTGTTGCTTTTTGGATGCCGACGAAACCATGCAACCCCCTAGGAATTGGCAATACCCACTAGTGCTTTTCCTATCAATTTTGCAACCAGCATAATCAGCATCAGAGTATGAGATCAAATCAAAATTGCAACTAGCTGGATACCACAAACCCAAATCACATGTTCCTGAGAGATATCTAAAGATCCTTTTAACTGCAATCAAATGGCTTTCCCTTGGACTACATTGATATCTAGTACAAAAGCAAACACTAAATTGTATATCTAGCCTACCTGCAGTAAGATAAAGGAGAGAGCCAATCATACCTCTGTATTGTTTTGCATCTACCATTTTACCTTCTTCATCACTTTCCAGTTTTACACTTGTGCTCATTGGTGTAGATGTTGGTTTGGCTTGTTCGAATTGAAATCTTTTCAATAACTCCTTGACATATTTATGTTGGTTGATGAAGAAGCCATCTTCATGTTGCTTGACCTTCAAGCCAAGAAAGAATTGTAGCTCCCCCATCAAACTCATCTCAAATTCACTGTGCATATGTTTTGAAAACTCTTCAAATAGTGAGGGGTTAGTGGAACCAAAAATAATGTCATCCACATAAACTTGAACGACAATTATGTGATTGTGAACACATTTAGTAAAGAGAGATTGGTCCACTTTACCTCTGGAGTAGTTTTTACGAACCAAAAAGTTGCTCAAACGGTCATACCAGGCTCTTGGTGCCTATTTCAACCCATAGAGGGCCTTGTGCAATTTATAAACATGGTTAGGTTTGTCATGAACTTCAAATCTAGGTGGTTGAGATACATATACTTCTTTCTTTGATGTAACCATTTAAGAAGGCAGTTTTGACATCCATTTGAAAAGGTTTGAATTTGTTAGAATATGCATATGCTAACAAGATTCTAACTGCCTCAAGCCTAGCCACTGGTGCAAATGATTCTTCAAAGTCTACCCTAAATTCCTGATTATACCCTTTTGCAACCAACCTAGCTTTGTTCCTTACCACTTTTTCCTTTTCATTTAGCTTATTCCTAAACACCCATCTTGTTCTAATTACTGAGATTTCAGGGGTTCTAGGAACTAAGCTCCATACATTATTCCTTTCAAATTGGCCAAGTTCTTCATGCATGGCATCTATCCAAGAATTTTCTTTTAGAGCTTCTTCAGTGTTTTTAGGTTCCATTTGAGAAATGAATGCTAAGTGATCATGTTCAACAATGTTTCTAAAGTGAGACCTAGTATGAACTCTATCATTCACATTCCCATGACATTCTCAAGTGAGTGATCTTTTGAGTACCTGACATTTCTTATTGTGGACTGGTCCTGTTGATTTTGTTCTTAAGGATGTTGTTCTTGAGGATGTAGCTCTTGAGGATGATGTTCTTGACAAATTTGATCATTTGGTTGGTCTCCTTCAGGTCTGTCGACAGCCTCCTCTTGGTCTTTTGACAGGTGCTTCTCAGCTTGTCCTTCAAGTATGTTTCCTTCTTCATCATCATACCTTCAAGCATTTAAATTGTTATTTTTTGCATGAGACTCATTAAAAACAACATGTGGAGTCTCTTCCACAGTCTTGTTTTTATTATTAAACACTCTATAGGCTCTAGAATGTTCAGAGTAGCCTAGAAAAATACCTGGGTCACTTTTGGCTTCAAATTTATCTAAATCAACTTTGTCATTATTGTGAATAAAGACTTTGAACCTAAAGATTATGAAATATCCAATACTGGGTTTCTTACCTTTCAAGAGTTCATATGGGGTTTTCTTCATCACAGGCCTTACCATGGCTCTATTCAAGATGTAGCATGATGTGTTCACAGCCTCTGCCCAAAAACTCCTTGAGAGTTGACTTTCAACCAGAAGTGTACGAGCCATTTCCACCAAGGTTCTGTTCTTTCTCTCCACTACTCCATTTTGTTCTGGAGTCTTTGGAGAGGAAAATTTGTGATCAATGCCTTGGTTCCTACAGAAGTCAGAAAATGAATTATTATCAAACTCTCCCCCATGATCAGTACGGATTAAGCATATTTTGTTTGTGTTGCCATGCTCAATTTTGTTAAAGAACTCTTCAAAATTTTTCAGAACCTCATTTTTGTGAGCTAAGAATTTTACTCAAGTGAATTTAGAGAAATCATCTACAATGACAAACCCAAAAACGTTTACCATTGAGACTAAGTGTTCTTGTAGGTCGAAAAAGGTCCATGTGCAACAGTTCAAAAGGTTTTGAAGTGATTATGGGTGCATTAGATTTGAAAGACTTTCTGGTTTGTTTTCCCTGTGCACATGAATCACAAAAGCTCACATTTTTATTGAAATGAATTTCAGGAAGTCCACTTTCCAGTTTCATTCTCATGATCTTATGCAGAACGTTGTAGCTTGCATGGCCTAGCCTATGATGCCACAAAGACAGTTTGTCCTGTCTATTTGCAACAAGACACAAATTTTTATTTTATGGTTCATCTAGATCAAGAAGATAGATGTTATTGACTCTTTTTCCAGAAAATTTGACATCTCCTGAAACTTTATTAATGATTTGGCATGCATCTGAGTCAAAGATAACTTTATGGCCTTTATCACATAATTGGCTGATGCTCAGTAGATTGTGATTAAGACCATCAACTAACAACACATTATCTATAGAGTTAGAGGCATACTTACCTACCTTATCTGTGCCAATTATATAGCCCTTATTGTTACCTCCAAACATGACTTGAACTCCATCTTTTCCAACCAGAAAACTGAATTTTTCTTTATCGCCCGTCATGTGCCTTGAGCAGCCACTGTCCAAGTACCACTTGTTTTGGTTTTAGGCTGCTAGGCATTCCTGCATAGATGGATCAGAAAAGCGGTTTTGGTACCTAAATTACTTTAGGTCCCATTCTTTCAATCATACCAGAAAGTAAATGCTTTGGAATCCACACTTGTTTGCATTTCAACATGTTCAATTTATTCCACCATTGTATCTTAGTATGGCCAAGTTTCTTACAACAGTTGCATGATAGAGTTTGAATTTTTGTAGTTCTTTTACTGTTGTATTGGACTTGTGAATGCTTTTGACCTTTTTGTTGCTTGCTTGGCTTGGCTTTTTCAACAGATTCCCATATCTGTCGACAGTTCAATTTAAGGCTGTCGACAAGTGCCATTTTTGATTGATCAATTACAATCTTTTGTTTATTTTTCAATTCTTTCTTTTAGCTTGAACTTGTTTACTTGTACTTGGGCTGCACTGAATAAATGATGTGATTAGTTTTTCTCCAATTTTCTTTTGATTTTCAGTTTGAAATCCAAGCTCATGCCTTGTTGTGTTTGGCTTGACTCCCAAAATGGCATCAAGATTTTCATTTCCTTTTACAAATCTTGACATACCTTCATTTTTTTCTTTTCAGTTCCTTTTGAACTTCTTCCATCTTTTTCTGAATCTCTTGATTTTCATTTTGAAGAGTTTCAGCAGATTTGTTTAGAATTTGCTTTTCTTTTTCATTCTCATGAAGTTTTTCTTTCATGCAATCCATTTCAACATAGTGGCTTTCCTTTTCAATTTTCAATGACTCTATCTCATTGGTTAGGATTGCAATTTGTTCATCATTATTTGTGCTATGAACAAGAGTGGGGATTTTCTTTTTCAGTGCTTTGTTTTCTGATTTGTATTCATAAAATTTTTTAAATAGCAATGTATAATCTTCTTCCCATTCTTCAACAGTGTAACTTTCAAAGGAAGAGTTTAAATCATTGGAGTCTTCACTCCTTGCCATCAAGCACTAGATTTCTTCATCATCAGAATTGTCCTGAGCATTTTCATCTTCATCACTCCAGGTTGCCATCATGGCCCTGGGTTTCTTGTATGTAGACTTGTCCTTTTTCAGCTTCTTTTTGAGCTCTGGGCATTCACCTCTCATGTGCCCCTGTCTCTTGCACTCATAGCAAACAATCATGTCAATTTTCTTGTTTGAATCAATTTTATTTGAAAAATCTCTTTTTGGAAGAGTTTTGAAATTACTTGACCCCTTCTTTTTGAACTTGAGGAATTTCTTGAATTGTCTGGTGAGCATAGCCATCTCATCATTCTCACTTTCACTAGATGTTTCATTTTCATCATATTCTTGTTGAATCTTTTCTTGGAACTTGAAGAAGCTTTGTTAGAGGCTTTCAATGCAATAGATTTTCTAGGATTGACCTTAGTCTCTTTTATTTTTAGATTTATTTCATATGTCATCAGGGATCCTATCAATTCATCCAATTTCATTATGGATAGGTCTTTATAGTCCTCAATGACAGTGGCCTTAGTATGCCAAGAGGATGGAAGAGACCGAAGTACCTTCCTTACTAACTCACTCTCACTGTATTCTTTCTTCAGACCTTTCAACCCATTGATTATTATCATAAATCTAGAAAACATGTCTGAAATTGTTTCTTCATTTTTCATTTTAAATATTTTGTATTCAGAGACAAGTATGCTAGCCTTAGTTTCCCTTACCTCTGACGTACCTTCATATATTAGCTCCAATTTGTCCCACATTTCCTTTACTGACTTGCATGTGGAAACACTAGAATATTCCTTCGGATGCACGGCGCATTGCATCATATTCAACGAGCTCCAGTTCAAGGTGCCCTTGCAGATCTGTTCCATTATCCAGGTGTCTTCATCAGCGGGCAGCTCATATAGTCCCTTGCTTACGATCTTCCACAGCTCATAGTCTTGAGCTCTGAGAAACACCTGCATTCGGTTTTTCCAGTACGTGTAGTCAGTACCATCAAAGAAGGGAGGCCTAGACACTGAGTGTCCTTCATCCATAAAACCTTTGTTAGTTTCCATTGAACAGAATCTCTCTTGATCATTAGATCAAGCTATTAAAACTGTAAAATAGGAGAAACCTCGCTCTGATACCAATTGAAAGGTGTAAGGAATTACCTAAAGTAGTAATCTAGAAGGGGGGTTGAATAGATGACTACCAATTAAAACAAATTAACCTTCTTTTAAAAATGATGATTAACCTTAAGACCACTTAAACTGATATGAACTAAATATGAACTTCGCTGTGTGTGTAGGGTGCGCTTTGGAGATTAGCAATATGATGAGTGTGTGAACAAATGATCGTGCCTAGCATACATCTAACGTAAGATCATGAAAACCACAAGACACGAGGATTTAAGGTGGTTCAGACTACACAACTTGTGTATCCTACGTCCACCGTCCACACACACACATGGAAAAAACTACTTAACAAGCGAGATCAACCCAACAACAACACACACACGATGTCTGAGGCAAACATGCTCTCAGAACTACCACACCCACGTGGATTGAGCACAAGGAACGCTCAAACCAACAACACACATAGAGATAATAGAAAATGAGATAAAGGAAGAGTTCAGAGTTGAAGAACAAATCCAAAGGATGAACTCTTCAGGGTGTTCGTCCAGAAGAACTCCAAGCTCCACGTCGATGAAGATCAGATGATGATGAAGCTTGAAGGTTGAGGACGAATCTGCTTCAACTCCTCATGCGAGACAGATCTCACTTTGAACAGCCTGGAGACTTGAAGCAGAGCAGAGAGAAAAGCCTTCTTCTTGTTCTTTTCTTAGGGTTTTGGTGTGGAGGCTTCTTGCAACGAAAATATGTCCATATGATCTATATATAGTACTGTTCAAGTCTTGAGAATCGTGAGAGAAGAGAACACCCTAACTTAGATCACATGTCGGTCACATGTTGTAACTTAACATACGGCTGTCGCCAGATGCCTTGTGGCTATCGACAGGTACTTCTACAAACCTGGGTTCCAGAACCATGTTTCTGGCTGAAAAGTTGGGCTGTCGATAGACGACCTCTGGCTGTCGACAAGCTGAATTGATCTGTCGACAGATGAATCTTGTCTCTCAACAGCTACTGAATTTTCTTGTCTTCCAGTAACATGTCTGCTCACTGTCTTCACTGGTTGTCGACAAGGGCTTTAGACCTGTCGACAGCTGAGCACTTCTTGTGTTTTTCCAGTTCTTTTGTGCTTGAATTTTGTTGCTTGTCTTGTGCTTTCATTCTCACCTACATAAAAGACATTCCAAATAAGATATCATGAAAGCATATATGGTCATAGAATTATTTCATTTGATCATGTCTTCTCATGTCTTCTCAACATCAATTCTGTCATTATCAAAAATATTTAGACATTTAACCATCAAGCCAATCATCATACAAAGCATAACCCAACAAAGTTAATGAGATCGGATGCGAGTAAGGAGGTGAACCACCTCAAAGCTTCCCCTTCTAACGATTGTTGGAAGAGGTGAACCATGAGGACCTGATCATATAACTACCGGTGGGAATCCATGAGAAAGCCAGCAAGATGGAAATGGGGATCGGAGGTCCCGTCATACTTACAGTATTTCGAGGGCCTTGAAACCCAGGGGGGAAGTAGGCATTTGGGAGTTTGCAGAAGTTTTGAAGGGAATGAGGCTTGGACAAGGACAAAGACTCAGCCAAGAGTTTCCTAATGAGACCCTCCATCTCTGACCTGGAGATGGATTCGGATTGAGTCGGGGGTGTGGGTTGGACATAGGGTGGATAGACATAGGGAGGAGTTGGAATGGGAGTTGGTACAGGAATGGTGGGAGGAAGAGGGGAGATGGGAACCCAGGAAGGGGTGACTGGCCTAGGAGTGGGACTGGATGAAGAGGCATTGAAAGGAGATGGTGAGGAAGGTGAATCCATTGCTCGAACCGTATGCTTGGAAAGCATAGAAATGATGTCCTCGGGTGAATAGAGGGATAAGAGTTTGGAGTATTCGGGGTCATCTTGAGCTTCTTGGGCATAGGAAGGATTGACCCTCAAACTTACCTCTTCATTATCACCTTGAGAGGAAGAATGGACTGACTCTTCAAGATGAATGTTAGAATTAACCATTCTGACAAATTCGTCATTGATATTATCATCATATTCGAAAGCCGGATTGTTAGTCATGCTGACAGAGTTCAACCAAGCATCCATTAGCACACAACCTACTGATTTTAAGTTGATTAGGCCGATTAGCTACACTGTTATTAGGAGAAATATGGATTTCTACACAAACAATATGGTCAAACAACGTCCTAAAATTTTAAATGTTAAGGTTGTGTGTTAACTTATGAAGGCTATTCTCTCACCTCTCACTCAACACCGGGTGAATGGGATAACTAGCTCAGAGGGAAATGGTCCTCTTGCCCCGTACCATGAGGGAATCCACGTAATTTAAGGACTTATGTAGTTCTCCTTGAAGCCAATCTGATTTACACGAGAGGGAATCCCTGAGTAAAAGATTGTGAATCAAGAAGGGGTATCCTAAAATGTGTGGGGAGGCTAGAACAAAAGAGAAATGAGACCTACCTCGTGACGCAGGACCATCAGTGATCAAAAAGGAAACAAACAAAAATATATAGAAAGAAAAAAATAGATCAAAAATAGCTTCTGTGAAGTAAACGGCAAGACCAGCGACGTCAAGTTCTTCAGGAACAAGTAAACGGCATGATCGATGGACGCTGACTAGCAGTTAACGGCATAGTATGTTGACGCTAAGATGAAATAGACGGCAAGAAAGGGATGTTTACCTGGGTAGACGTCAAGATCGCTTGACGTCTACCTATGTGCAGGCTAAAAACTGCAGCAACAGAAGTTGTCCCACCGTGATCGCCAAAGGAGATCTGTGGACGTCCCGTTCCGCCCCCGAATGGAACTCCAGAGGTTCCCCAAACGTTGAGTGGCTCCCTTGTTGGACACTGTGTTGTGTGTGAAAAGATTATCTAGAGGGGGGGTGAATAGAGAATCTTCTGAAATTTTAACACGAATTCAGATTTAAGGATCTAATTTCGATTCAATGACTTAGATGATTAACACACAATGCGAGGCTAGCACAAAACACAAAAGAGACAGAGGAATTTTAAGGTGGTTGGGCTCCAATGAGGAGACCTACATCCACCCCTCACTAAATCAGTGAGGTACCACTAATAGAACCTCTAACAGAAGTTCTCAACACATCCGCTGATTCACAGCTTCTTCACAACCGCTACCTTACAGCTTGAAAGCACAACTGGTATACAGCTTTAATACACCGCTGATACACAGCTTCAACTCAATTGATCCACTCACAACCCATGAATGATCAATTCAAACTACTTCACCAAGAAGCAAATAGCACACAGTCCAAATACTCAGAAGAAATTTAAAGGAATGAAAAGGAAAATCGCTGGTATATATAGAGAATTCATCAAACTCCCTGCTCTGGATATGAATTCGTATTGCAGCTCCTCTAGATTTCAGATTTGATTTCCCATCCGATGAATTCCTTTGAGAATCGCCCCAAATGGTTCACAGGAATTAAGATTGGAGAAGCTTTCCGATCCTCTGTTCACGAAGACTCAGCAGCAGCTTTTTAAACTTCAGATCATACTTGATTCAGCATCGCTTCCATCCAATCATAGTTCCAATTCGAAAATTGCATCGTCGTACTGCTTCAGAACCTCTGAATTTTTCTTATGCTCTGCTCAATTCCTCCTCTTTCACCGCATTAAGCAAGCCTCTTTTTTCTTCTTACGAACTCGAGCTTCTTCTCCCTTTTTACCTGATAGCACGGGATTTTGTGTCGTGGGGCCCCTCAACAGATTCGCCCAAAAGTGGAGGAATCTTTTTGCCACCAAGTATCGGCGCCTTCCAGAACAGGTGACGTGTACAGAAAAAACTTTCAGTCACTTCGCCTTGGATCACGTGCTCGCGTGATAGCATCTACACACTTACAAAAAATCTAAGTGTAATAGAGTCGACACTGCCAGGGACTAGTGTCGACACACACACTTCGATTTGAAGAGAAGCACACTTCTCAGGCTCTATATGTTGGGTTGAGTGTGCTTTGGAATGTCCTAAAGTTGTATTTTAATGATGACCAATGAACATCACTCATACTTTGATTTTGATGATGATATGTTGAACATGTTATACATTTTATACATATCACAATAATGCTTAAACAACATGTTTTTGATGTTTAATATCTCATATTTTAATGATAATATCTTGTACTAATGATTTATGTGTTAAATTTGCAGGTGTATACAGCTCTTGTCATTAATAGTGTCTACACACCCATTGATGGTGTCGACACTGGGTCAGAGTCCCTGAAGCTTTTTCATGAAGACAGGGTCAAGTGTGTCAACACAGCCCCTGGTAGTGTCGACACTAGACCCAGTCTCCAGAAGACCCAGTTACCTGACTGGGACAGTGTGTCAACACAGCTAGTGGCAGTGTCGACACTAGAGCCTTCTCCCAGAAGACCCTTTTTGGACAATTGGGACAGTGTGTCGACACACTCAGTGGTAGTGTCGACACACTCCGGCTGAATTTCATCTTAAGATCCATCTGGACACGTGGCCTCCTAGGGATCAATGGGATTGATCTTGGATCATGTGCCCACGTACCCTAAGGCTCCTTATGGACATATGGGGCTATAAATACCTATGTGCTTGGTACTCCAAAGCCATCCCACGCAAGACAATGCCCAGAGCATTCTGGAAGAAGGGAAGAAGAGCGGGAAAAAGGGATCTACATCCAGAGGAGCAGAGCAGCGCCGCCAAGGGAAGAAGAAGGAGAAGAAGAGGAGGAGCTCGTGATTGCAGCAGTGCTGGTCCAGAAGGAGATCCAGCCGAGTCTGTATTTGGTCAGAGTGTTAAATTCTCTGGGGAATCTGTGTATTTGTTCTACACAGATCTCCCAATTCTATTTGTCTCTACCATTTCTTTTGTACTGAGATAGATCGTGCTAGAGGATATATTCTCTAAGTGTCCTTGTTCTAGCAGAACTTGGATCTATTATGATCCAGAGGTTTGAGTACTTTGTGCTCTGGTTTGGAGCCGTTATGCTCTGGTGCTTGAGCTGTAGTGCTCAAGGGCTTGTGAATTTGCTGAATTCACAAGTGGTCTTTGGAGTAGGTTGTCATGCCTATCTCCTGGGTTTCTTTGAGTTGTAGATCTCAAAGAGGTCGGAGTCATCGCGCTCCAGTTTGTACTACACTTGTGCTAGTGGTTCCTCCGTTGTAAGGAGGTGGACGTAGGAGACACAAGTTGTGTTCTCCAAACCACCTTAAAAATCTTCAGTGCACTGTGGTTTGATGTGTGGTTTGTTGTTCTTATTCACTATACTCACACACCACACTTGTATCTAATCGAATTGTGTGTTTTACTTAATTTAATTCTGCTGCCATACACACAATTTTGTAGTTCTTTTGTCAAAGTCACCTATCCGATCCCCAACAACTGGTATTAGAGCAGGTCAGAGTCAAATCTATACTCTGAGGTGCTTTGGTGAATTTTCTATATTTCAGATTTTGATTCACTCAATTACTTGCTCAAATTGCTGTGTGTTTTGGTTTGATTTTCTTTATCATGGACTCTAGAGGTTTTGTTGCTGAAGGTTATTCAATCAATAGGCCTCCATTTTTTGATGGTACTGACTATCCTTACTGGAAGAATAGGATGATGGTTTTTCTTAGAGCACAAAACTATGAAGTATGGAGAATTGTTGAAAAAGGACCAATCGAAGTCACTGGAGATGAAGATCAATGGACCAGGGAGCAAATCAGAAGGGTCACCCTGAACTATAGCGCCATGAACATGTTGCAATGTGCTATCCATCCGAAGGAATATTCCAAAATCTCTATGTGTAAGTCTGCCAAGGAGATGTGGGATAAATTAGAATTGCTTTATGAGGGCACATCTCAGGTCAGGGAGACTAAGGCTAACATGTTAGTTTCTGATTATGAATTGTTTATCATGAAATCTGATGAAACTATATCTGAGACGTTTTCTAGGTTCATGGTTATCATCAATGGTCTTCGATCTTTGGGTAAGGAATACTCAAATGAAGAATTGGTAAGAAAAATCTTGCGCTCATTATCTCCTGTATGGCACACTAAAGCAGCTGTCATTGAAGATTTAAAGGATTTATCCAAAATCACATTGGATGAACTCATTGGATCATTAATGACATATGAGTTAAACCTTAAGAGATCAGAAGAACACAGGCTAAAAACAAAAACCATTGCTCTTAAAGCTTCATCAAGTAATAAAGGAAAATTTAAAGAAAATTCAGAATCTGAGAAATCTGAATCTGATAATGATAATCTTGCTTTCATCACTAGACAATTTAAGGCATTTCTGAAATCAAACAAGAAGAATTTTGGTAATAAGCAAAATGCCATGTCTAGTAAAAAGAAACATTTCTCTCATGTTGATCATAAGAAAACTGATGAAATTCCTGTGTTATAGGTGTAACAAATCTGGGCATATGAAGGCTGATTGTCCAGAAGGTAAGAAAGAAAAGCACATAAACCACAAGAAGGAGTTTCACAAAAAGAAGAACAAGGCCATGGTGGCTACATGGTCAAATGATGAAAGCTCAGACTGCAATGAAGAATCCTCAACTTCAGATGAAAATGAAGTTTGCTTCATGGTTGGAAGCAGCGAAGAACAGGTAGATATATCCTTTGAACTATTTACCATTGAAGATTGGCAAGAAGCATATGGTAATTTAGTTGAAAATCTTTATGATGTTAGAAAAGAAAATAAATATTTGAAAAGAAAAATTGAAAGCATTCTTCATGATACTTCACCATCTGTAAAGATTTCTAAATTGGAAGCTCAAATTTCAGACCAAATCAAAGAAAATGATGAACTGTTGATTTTTGTTGATGATCTAAAATTGAAAATTCAAAAATTGAACAAAGAACTCATCAATTCTGTTAAGAAATTTGAAGAAAAAGAAAAGGAAAATCATGAAAACTTGAATCAAGTTGAAAGGCTAAATTTTTGTATTAAAGAAAAAGAAGACATCATCAAGAACTTCACTCAAGGTAAAGATAATTTGAATGCTCTACTTGGAATGAAGATGAATCCAAATAAGCATGGCTTAGGTTTTGAACCACAAAATTCAAAGAAAACTGAATCATCTCCAAAGAAAATAAAACCATCGAAAACTCCTTTAATAAAATTTGTAAAGGCAAGCTCATCTGAAAACAAAGGAAAAATATAAAAACAAAAAGAACCTGAGAGGTCAACACATACCCTACCTTGGTCGACACACACTATGCACAGGTCGACCTATCCCAGTCAGAGGTCAACCTACCCTTCTTATAAAAATCACAAAATCTTCAAACCAATCAATAATCATCTTTCTCATGGAAATTGGAATGTTTTCTCCTCTTACAATTCAAGATGGAATAAGTCTTAGAACCAAAGGTACAGTGGTAACCAATGGTTCAATCTTTATTTCTATCATTCATCTTTTCCTGCATATCAACAGCAATACATGCCAAGTTTTTCACAGTGGAACAAATCAACTAAGAGGTATAATGTTCAGAAAATTGAAAAATAAAAAGTTGAATCTTTTGTTTCAAAAAACACTGTGAAGAAAAATACACAAATTTGGGTTAGAAAGGATTTGTTATCTCTTTCTCACTCACGATGTTGGTACCAATCTCATGTGGGTACTAAAAACTTTTCTTGTCTAATTTGTTATGTGCAGGAAAGCTGTGCATCCAATTCCAACAACATCTGGATTCTTGATAGTGGATGCTCACGGCACATGATAGGAGACAGAAATAAATTTTCATGCTTGATTGAAAAGGAAAGTGGATCAGTCACCTTTGGAGGTAAGAATAAAGGAAAAATAATTGGCAAAGGAAAAATTGGTAAGTCTTGCATTACCTTAAGTGATGATGTTTGTTTAGTTGAGGATTTGAATTACAACTTGCTTAGCATTAGTCAATTGTGTGACAATGGTCACAAGATTCTTTTTGAACATGATTCATGCAAAATAATTGACTCCTCTTCTGAGAAAATTAAATTGATTGGAAAAAGAGAAAATAATGTCTACATGATTGATTTGTGTGATAATTCCTCTTTAAATGTTTGCTTGATTGCAAATAAAAATAACACTGTTTGGTTGTGGCACAAAAGGTTGGGTCATGCAAGTTTCACAACCATTAGTAAACTCATAAGAATGAATCTTGTAAAAAGTCTCCATGAATCTCTCCCAGTCATTGACAATCCTGTATGTGGGATATGTGCTCAAGGAAAACAAACAAGAAAATCTTTTAAAGTGTTCAATGACGTACTTACATCTAAACCACTTGAGTTGCTTCATATGGATCTTTTTGGTACAACCAGAACTCAAAGTCTCAGTGGTAATAGATATGGCTTTGTGATCATCGATGACTTTACAAGATATACTTGGGTCTTATTCTTATCCCATAAAAGTGATGCATGTTCAGAATTCAGAAGATTTTACAATTCTGCCTTAGTGGGTTTATCTTTCAAACTGAATTCCATTTTGACAGATCATAGGGGTGAATTTGAAAATAAATCATTTTCTGATCTCTGTACTGAACTGAAAATTCTCCATAAGTTTTCTTCCCCTAGAACTCCAGAACAAAATGGAGTTGTCGAAAGAAAAAATAGAACTTTTTGTGGAAATGGCCAGAACTATACTCATTGAAAGTAAACTGTCTAAATCTTTTTGGGCAGAAGCTGTAAATACAGCTAATTTCATTTTGAATAGAGCATTGGTAAGACCAAAGATCAGAAAAACCCCTTATGAGTTGTTCAAAATAAAAAGCCAAGTGTGTCATATTTCAAAATTTTTAGTTGCAAATGTTTTGTTCACAATAACAACAAAGAAAATCTTGATAAATTTGATGTAAAAAGTTTTGAATCAATCTTCTTAGGTTATTCTGAAACTTCAAGAGCTTACAGAGTTTATATTTTGAAAAACAAGACTGTGGAAGAATATCCACATGTCATTTTTGATGAAAACTTCCAAAAGATTGACATTCCAACTTCATGCAGAACTCCATTATGTGATGATGAGGATGATTTTCTTGAACATCCATCTACAAATCTTGAAGAGCAAGAAGTACCAAATGCACATGAGGTTCTTGAATTGCCAACTTCAAGTGATTCAGGTAATCATGTTCCTGAAAATCATGCAAACCCTGAGGTAATTTCTGAACCCAGATTTTTAAGAGTTCATCCACTTGAAAGCATTGTTGGTAATTTGCAAGATGGAATAAGAACCAGATCTTCTTTTCATTCTGTCATAGTTGAAGATTCTTTGGCACTACTTTCCCAAATTGAACCCAAAAATGTTGATGAAGCTTTATCTTGTGAAAACTAGATAAATGCTATGCATGAAGAGCTTCATCAATTTGAAAGAAATCAAGTTTGGGATTTAGTACCAAAACCTTCAGATTTAACTTCTGTCATTGGAACTAGATGGATTTTCATAAATAAATTGAATGAATCTGCTCAAATTGTTAGAAATAAAGATAGACTTGTTGCTCAAGGGTATAACCAAGAACTTGGTATTGATTTTGAAGATTCTTATGCCCCTGTAGCAAGACTTGAAGCTGTTCGAATATTCCTTGTATTTGCTGCTTCTTTGAAATTCAAAGTCTTTCAAATGGATGTTAAGAGTGCATTTTTAAATGGATACATAAAAGAAAATGTTTTTGTCAAACAACCCCCTGGTTTTGAAAATGAAAAATTTCTCAATCATGTTTTTAAACTTAATAAGGCTCTTTATGGTCTTAAACAAGCTCCAAGAGCTTGGTATGACCGGTTGAGCTCCTTTCTTGTAAATAAAGGTTACATAAGAGGAAACATTGATCAAACCTTGTTTACAAAAACTACAAAAAATCATTTCATTGTTGTTCAAGTTTATGTTGATGATATCATGTTTGGATCAACAGTTAATACTTTATGCAATGAGTTTGCCCATCTTATGCAATCGGAATTTGAAATGAGTCTCATGGGTGAGCTTACATTCTTTTTAGGTCTGCAAGTACATCAAACTGCTGACGAAATTTTTTTGAGTCAAACAAAATATGTCAAGGAGTTGCTCAAGAGGTTTGACTTCCAAAACATCAAGCCATCCAACACACCAATGGCCACAAGTGTAAGACTTGAGAGTGATACTTCTGGTAAGCCTGTTAATGCTACACTTTATAGAGGTATGATTGGATCTCTTCTTTATTTAACTACCTCTAGGCTAGATATTCAATTTATTGTCTGCATGTGCGCAAGATTTCAAGCAAATCCTAAAGATAGTCACATGTCTGCTGTTAAAAGAATTTTCAAATATCTTCTTTCTTCATGTGATTTGGGTCTTTGGTATCCTGCTGGATGTAAATTGGACTTGATTGCATATAGTGATGCTGATTATGCCGGGTGCAAATTTGATAGAAAAAGCACTAGTGGGTTGTGTTTATATCTAGGAGGGTGTCTTATTTCTTGGGCTTCCAAAAAGCAACATTTTATAGTGTTTCAACTGCAGAAGCTGAGTATGTTGCCGCTGGTAGCTGTGGTACCCAAGTCCTTTGGGTCAAACATCAACTTCTAGATTATAATCACACATTAGGTTGCATTCCCATTCCTTGTGACAACACAAGTGCTATAAATCTGTCCAAAAATCCTATTCAGCATTCCCACACAAAACACATTGACATTCGGCATTATTTCCTTCGAGATAAAGTCTCAAAGAATTCTTTTGAACTCCACTTCATTGACACAGAAAAATAAATTGCAGACATTTTCACTAAGCCTCTTGCAGAACCTAGATTCACTTCTCTTAGAAGGGAACTTGATTTATGCAAGTTTTCACATGTCTGAAATCTTCATCTCATTTCTTTGTGAAAATAAAAGCCATTCTCTCTTGCAAATAAATTCCTACTTCTCAGTTGCATTGAAATTCTTGGTATATCAAATAGTGATTTGAAGAAAGGCAAGTTAGGCTTGTCTGGACACTTTCACTATGCATGAGAATGTCTCCGCCAAGTATCAAGATTCCTTCATGTAATTGTTGAGGGGGAGTACTTGTTGAGGGGGAGTCATTGTCTATTCTTCACTAATTTCTCTTGAAAATTGTTGTCTTTACTGAGCCCCAATCATCAGAATTTTTGAGTCATTGTGCTATTTTCTTATGAGAGAATTAAGACATTGAAACTAAACTCATTGTGCATGTAGTTTAATTTCAAAGATTCATTATCATTTCAAGGTTAAGCAATTTTAATACTGAATATTTTTAAAATGATTTGCAAAACACTATTATAGGCACATGAGTGGCTTTAATATGTCACATGTGTATGTTTAAGCTTTATTTTTACCACATGTTAAGAATAATTTTTCTAAATTTGTAGTCATGACTTGTCTGGTCAAAGCAAACATATTCCTGCAAAACATCAAAAGAAAATGATCAATAATCTGGAAAGAGACAAGCAGAGCAATGTAAATTTTTGAACCGCTAAGTAACCGGGCCATTTCACTTAAAAAGTGATTTGTTTCGCGTCAAAAAGTGGAAATCAAAATTTTCAACTCTGTATAAGATAATGAAAGTTAAACCACTGAGTAATCAGGAGATCTTGCATCTAATAAATGTGATCTTTTGCACTGAAAAGTGAGATTTAACTGATTTATTCATGTATTCTTTCCCAGTTAAAAATGAAAGAAAATCAAATTGACAGGATGGAAAAGCTTAAGACCTTCATAAAGTTCATGTATATTGAGTTTAGACCTATTATTTTACATTGTGTTAAATTTAAAGCTCCTAACATCCTTGTTAAATATTTCTGCTCATTCATATAGGTCACTTTTCTTCACATTTGCATCATTATTTTAACTACATTTAGATCATTATATTTTATTATACTTTGTGTTGAGTGTGTCTTTGTGATTAAACTTTATTGCACAATACAAAGAACACAATAATTTCTCTCATATGTAAATATCACTTTGCCTCAATTATTTTGATCATTTCTAACCATTCATTTCTTGATTTCTTACAATCTGTGTTTCTCTCTCTTATCTATCTTTTTATGCTGTCAAAAAGGGGGAGAAAGTTCCTTAAAGGAGGAGAAAGTAAAAGTTTCTAGAGGGAGAAAGTTCTTTATGGGGAGAAAGTTCAAAGGGGTATATGGTCAAGGGGAAGTTATTGCAATCAAGGGAGTCAAGCTATTGGGAGATTGTGCATATGTTTTGTCATCATCAAAAAGGGGGAGATTGTTGGGTTGAGTGTGCTTTGGAATTTCCTAAAGTTGTATTTTAATGATGACCAATGAACATCACTTATACTTTGATTTTGATGATGACATATTGTGATTTTGATGATGATATGTTGAACATGTTATACATTTTATACATATCACAATAATGCTTAAACAACATGTTTTTTATGTTTAATATCTCATATTTTAATGATAATATCTTGTACTATTGATTTATGTGTTAAATTTGCAGGTGTATACAGCTCTTGTCATTGATAGTGTCGACACACCCATTGATGGTGTCGACATTGGGTCAGAGTCCCTGAAGCTTTTTCATGAAGACAGGGTCAAGTGTGTCGACACAGCCCCTGGTAGTGTCGACAGTAGACCCAGTCTCTAGAAGACCCAGTTGCCTGGCTGGGAAAGTGTGTCGACACAGCCAATGGCAGTGTCGACACTACACCCATCTCCTAGAAGACCCTTTTTGGACAATTGGGACAGTGTGTCGACACACTCAGTGGTAGTGTCGACACACTCCAGCTGAATTTTCATCTTAAGATCCATCTG
The DNA here is from genome assembly GCA_014218235.1 of Colocasia esculenta. NCBI lineage: Eukaryota > Viridiplantae > Streptophyta > Magnoliopsida > Alismatales > Araceae > Colocasia > Colocasia esculenta. The sequence continues at coordinate 45,817,647 of CM024761.1, read as the reverse complement.
GACACGTGGCCTCCAAGGGATCAATGGGATTGATCTTAGATCATGTGCCCATGTCACGCCCCGACGCGGAATATCGGAGCGCGAAGGCAGTTGCAAGAAAAAGGTATAGAGCAAATACTAGACATCAAACCATTGCACATTGAATATTACTAAAACAAATCTTTCTCATTAATAACTTTTCAAATGTCTAGTTACAACCACTACTACCAGAGCCATTCTGTAGGGCCCAATTCTATTGCAATAAATGGAAATAAGTAACTACACTCTAAGATAACATAATGACTCGAGGGTACTCCTGGCTTCACTCTTGGTCATTCCATTCCTCGTGAGTGTATGTGTCATCCTCGGTCTCACCTGATAACACAACATCAAATAACGTAGGGTGAGCGATAACGCCCAGTAGGACTTAAATCTCAGGCTCAAGCAGGCTTTAAATAATTAACGCATTTAATGGCAGAGTATCTAAAGATAGCAAGTATAAGAGAGTCAAAATATAGCAAGAGATAGTACGCATGTAACAGGATAGTACAATAGCACGAGATCGAGTATAGTTTCCAAAAATAGCACAAGTATCGAATCTAGCACGAATAGCAGGATGACCATAGCACAACTAGCACAAGTATGGTAATAGCACGACGAGTATAGCACTTGTTTGTCATTCTAGACATCGAGAGAGTATAGCACGTTTTGTGTTTTGATTGTCATATAGATAGTCGAGATAGATAGCACTTGAGTGTACTGCCAAACACTCTGATCATTTAACTCCCATGGGCACTAGCACTTTCGGGCGCACATCCCAGGACCAGATCGGGCCCTTTTTATATTGCCAGGCATTGGTTATATTGTTTATCTTTAGACAATCAGTCAATGGCCAAAATAGAGTACCAAGAAGTAGATGAGAGCACTAGATGAATAGACGAGATAGTAGAGTGAACGTGAATAGACGAGCGAGTAAAGTACAGATGATAGCTAGTGGACATTGCACATAATGCGACGAGTAAAAGGCGATAGTAACAATTGCACAACACGCGCACGTTGTATTGGCAGTCAGGTGGAAATCACGATCTTCCCGCTGGCCATGTTATGCACAAGTCCAGAGGTCCGACATGATTCAAGGTAAGAGCGAACTTCTAATAGCTGTTTGGATCATATCGATCCCTAAAGGTGTAATGGGTGTTAGGGTACAACCGGCTCGTCGACCATGTGGGAATCCATAATCAGAGGAGACTTACGGAGGCCTTGTGCAAGGGTTCACTAGTCCGGCGAAAGGAATATCCGACGGAGAGTTCACCACAAGCCAAGTAAAGTGTGTATAAAATAGGTGCTCGACGTTCTAGAGGAATTCTAGAACAGTGGAGCGTCGATATCGGTATATAAACAACGCAAGAAACGAATACAAGTCCTTTAAAATAGGGCAATTAATATACTTTATTATAATAAATTATCAGATACATTATGAGATATTTTATGCCAGATTTCAGCCATATATGGATGGTTCATGTGTGTGCATGTGTAAGAGAAATCATAGATAGAAATAAGTCGTGAATATGTATTTTAAATCATTCAATGTAGCTCCATTTTTAAACAAGTTTTTACTGGGGGTATAACTGTAAAAGGCGTAAGAATTATTTAGAAAGCGACAAAAATAATTTTTTTTATAGGTTTTCATCAAAAACCTGTGAAGGCGACATAGGGTTGTAAGGATGGCGACAGGGGTACGGCCGGTAGCGACAGGGCCTACGGAGGGTCGCGACAGGGCTGTCTGCTTAGGCGACCAGAGCGCGACGGGGTGTCCTATTGCGTTCAGAACGTGACAAGAAAGGCGTCGCGACGGGCTTGAGAAGGCGACATGTCGAGCCGTCGCGTCCTCAGGTCCATGGACTGAGTCTGACAGAGCTCTGATCTGTCTTGGATTACGGTCTAGAAACTTGCCTCTTTGACATAGGGTAGTTCAGAAAATCATAACTAATTGTATACACTATAAAAAATCATGAAACCAGTTTTAAATTAATCTAGACGTGCAAGGGTACTTCCAGTAATTAGGAATTTGAAAGCAATCATGGTATCGACATAGTTCTAACAAGTTGAACAAGAAGCAACCTGATTCCAGGTACAGCAGAGATGTATGATTTAATTCGAGCAACATGCTTGATAAAAATTAGGGCTTTTAGGGGCAAAAGATGCCTATCAACCCTCAGTTCTACTCAAAAAGTTTCATGACATGAGGACGAGTGGATTTGAAGATATGCACCAAAGAAAGGGGCTCGGGGTCATGAAGTGTACAGAACTTCAAAAATTCACAAGAAAAGATTTGATAGATGGAAAAATATGTGGTAGGAAGAACCTACAGACGAGATTTCGGAATTTTAGCTTGTGAGAATGCCTACCTTTGGCTTTATTTGTCTTCTAGGTTAAAAACTCCAAGAACGAGCAAGAAGCTCCAAGAACTCCTTCTCCCCACGAGATCCTCTCCTCCTTGGCCTCTTCTCAACGTCGAACAACCTTTGGCAACGAGCTAGGGTCGGCCAAGAGGGTTTAGGAGGTGTATTTAAGCATGTATGGGTTCCTATTCCTATTCCTACTCTAATTTCTCTTAATTACAAGATTTTCTAACTCCAACCTTCCTTCCTTGCTTTCCAATCTCTATTTAGGCTAGGAAGAGATCCAAATTCGTGCTAAACCATATGGGGTAGGTTTAGGAATCCAATTCCATCTCAAATTACTTATTTAATGCATTAAATGTCTCTTTTCTATTTAGGTAATATTTAAGTTACGAATTTAGGGTATTTTCCCACTATTTACTATTTGTAGATTCATTATTTGACCCAATAAATTTTTGAGAATCCATTAAGCAAAGCCCATTACTCTTTTTCATTTAATAGGTTTTATTAAATGCTCTTTTCATTGAATATTCCTTTTTTGAGTTTTTAATTTATTATTTAAGTTTTTATTTTTCTCAAAAATTCAGGTTCCTACAGCCCACGTACCCTAAGGCTCCTTATAGACATATGGGGCTATAAATACCCATGTGTTTGGTACTCCAAAGCCATCCCACGCAAGACAAAGCCCAGAGCATTCTGGAAGAAGGGAAGAAGAGCGGGAAAAAGGAATTTGTATCCAGAGGAGTAGAGTAGCGCCGTCAAGGGAAGAAGAAGGAGAAGAAGAGGAGGAGCTCGTGATTGCAGCAGTGCTGGTCCAGAAGGAGATCCAGCCGAGTCTGTATTTGGTCAGAGTGTTAAATTCTCTAGGGAATCTGTGTATGTGTTCTACACAGATCTCCCAATTCTATTTGTCTCTACCATTTCTATTGTACTGAGATAGATCATGCTAGAGGATCTATTCTCTAAGTGTGCTTGTTCTAGCAGAACTTGGATCTATTATGATCCAGAGGTTTGAGTACTTTGTACTCTGGTTTGGAGCCGTTGTGCTCTGGTGTTTGAGCTGTAGTGCTCAAGGGCTTGTGAATTTGCTGAATTCACAAGTGGTCTGTGGAGTAGGTTGTCGTGCCTATCTTCTGGGTTTCTTTGAGTTGTAGATCTCAAAGAGGTCGGAGTCGTCGTGCTCTAGTTTGTACTACACTTGTGCTAGTGGTTCCTTCGTTGTGAGGAGGTGGACGTAGGAGACACAAGTTGTGTTCTCCGAACCACCTTAAAAATCTTCAGTGCACTGTGGTTTGATGTGTGGTTTGCTGTTCTTATTCACTATACTCACACACCACACTTGTATATGATCGAATTGTGTGTTTTACTTAATTTAATTCCACTGCCATACACACAATTTCGTAGTTCTTTTGTCAAAGTCACCTATTCGATCCCCAACACTATAGACAAGAGTCAAACCTGAGATCTCCAAGATATTCACTTGTACTTCCTTCTAAGTTGGCCTGATAGACTGTTAGTGTCGACCTTAGATACAATTAGTGTCGACCTTAGCATCAATTGTCTCCATGGTGAACTCTGCCTTTGCTTAGTGTCGACCTTATCACCACAGAGTGTCGACCTTATCAGAGTTATAATTCCTTGAATTAACTTGAAGACAACTATGATGTTAACTTGCTCTCTGAGTGGTGTTGATCTGATTTGATCTCAACCTGACATTACATTACATTATCCATGGACATCTAGTGTCAACCTCATCTGATAACTTCTCACTTTTATTTCTTCCAGTTGAGTTGTACCTACAAAACAAATGACATGTGTCAATTGTCTACTCGTTTTCATATGTTGATATGACATCATCAAAACCAGGGACACAACAATCTCCCCCTTTTTGATGATGGCAACCAATGATGTTTGATCTTTGAAGGTTGAGAAACATTACACTAACCAAACATTCCACCTTCGTTACAACTCATTCACATCACATAGGTAAACAGTCCATTGAAGCAATTGAAACAGCAACCATATTATTTTCATTCAAAAGAGACACTAATATTTTCATTCATTCAATATAAGCTTTACAAAAAGATATCAACTTCAATCTCAAAACAAAATCAACAGCAGATCATCAACCATCAACCCAACAGATCAACCATCAACAACCCTTCACAACCCTCTCCCCTTTTGACATAATCAAAAAAATAAACTCAAGGAGAAGGAGGTGCTGGCTGCCTAGGAAATATCCTGTTCTCAATCCTTGAAAGACGAAAATTCAGATCCTCATAGTTGTTGGAAAGATATATTTGAACGGCATTGAATCGGACATTCAGAAAATCTGTCAACTTGTTGATCTGAGTTTCAATGACCACTGGCACATTGTCAACACCATGAGGCATAGTAGGTGCAACTGCAGAAGAAGTAGCTTGATTGCTATTATCAGACTCATTAATGTCATGTAATCTCCAAACTTTGTTAAAATCATCTCTCATCAGCTGTAACTCTTTAGAGATATCTTCATTGCTGGATCTCAAAAAGTTCATTTGATGAAGAATCAATCTAACAGATTGAGCCAAACCAGGAATGTCATTGAAGTTTTTTGCACTCTACTGAAGTTCTTGAGCAATAGATTCATTCTTGCCAAAAATCTTGGCCTGAGTAAAAGCTGCTTTATCAAAAACATATCCAATAGTATGAACCAACTGATCAAACCTGACTTTTGTAAACCGATGCATCTGTTCTTGCATGTCTACATTTGTTTGCAGATGGTTCTCAATCATTTCCAATCGGTTGTCGAACTATAATGCTTGCTCCTCCATCTTGGTATTCAGAAGATCAAGACTTTTGTGGACAGAAGCAAACTACTCTTCTACAAATGAAATAAGAGAAGGAGGAATTTGAGCTGTTGAAGTGGATGATGATGGAATATCGTGCACAGATGGAGCAAATTGAGAATGAGTAATATGAGGAGAAGAGATATGAGGTGGATCATGTTCAGGAGTATCAAAAATAGGAACAAATGGAGGAGAAGGGATAGGAAGAGACTGTTCTGGTAAAATCTCCTCAGGAGCTACATATTCCTGACCTTGGTGATCTTCCTCAGCAAGATGAGCATGTTCCTGCTCCAAGACAACATTGTCATCCTCTTGTTGACCCCAGTTGAGCTTCGTAAGTTTCACAATGTGACTCAAATCATACATATGAAATTTGGCAATCTTTTGAACCTTTGCACCAGCAAAAGAAACACCTAACAACTGAAAGATTGAGGTTAGATGAGCTGCTTATGGCAAACTTCTTCTCAACTTCGGAATAGTCACTTCATGAATCAGCTGACAGAAGATAGTAGCCAAATTGATTCTCACCTTCTTTATCAGACAGAACATAATGCATCTTTGTAAACTTGTTACTCTCTGCCTCCCTCCTCCCTGAGGGGTTAAGATGGTAGTACACTAATGGTGTAAAAGCCGGTGTGCAGGTGGAAATTTGTTGGCATTCAAAAGTGACACTTTTGCTTGATTTTCATCAAGCACATTATGTGGCTGGCCTGTCAGAACTGAAAAAGCCTCATGTGCACTGAAATGAAGATCCTGTGGGTTATAACCCTCATTGGGTATACCCAGCAATTGACTTACAATATTATTTGTGAGTACAACATTAACTCCTCTTACACTGGACTCAAGAGAATGTTTCTTACTCACTAAGTTGCGGAAAAACTCTTTAACCAATAGAGGACAGTGTGTCCTATGTACACTCACAAAATCTGTCCATCCTTGAAATTCCAGCAACTCAAGAAGTTCTGGTACGAAATTGGACATACCTTCACCATGATCTTGAGGGTGTCTGAACCTCTTCTTCATCTTCATGATCAGTAGTATCATTCTCGTATTCTTCTTCTTCCTATTCTTCGTCAGGAGATTGCTCTTCAGGATTTTTGTTATCATTGTCATCTTCATTTTCTTTTTCTTCATTGTGCTATGTGTTTGCATTTTCTTCATTTTCTTTTTCTTCATTGTGCTTTATGTTTGCATTTTCTTCATTTTCCTCGACTAGTAGTTGGGCATAGTTATCAGGTTCAGTTTCTTCTGAGGACTTTGACTCACTTTCATTGGATTTCTGTGACAGATTTGACATCTCTTCCTTCTCATGTTGATGATCAGAGCCATCTCCTGTTTCCTGGGAATTAGGGCTTTCTCCAGGAACATCTTGAGACCCTTGCTAGCTGGAGGCATTCTCCTCAGAACTACTTAAGTCAACAAATTCCAACTTTTTCTTACCCTTTGAGAAGTTCTTTTCCTTAGTAGTGCGAGGATGGGAGAATCTACAGCTTGAATAAACAGGAGCAGGAGCCTTCTTCTCACGAAACACAATCCCCTTCGCAACTTTGGCTTGCCTTTCTGAATCAAGAGACTCATTTTGCTTCCTCTTCCCATCGCGATGAGGCTGCAGCTTAGGAGCCATGACAGGAAGGACAGAGTATCAAGAAGAAATAGAAGCGGGGATGCGGTTGCAGGATAGACAAATCTCCTGGAGAGAGTTGAGGAAGAAGAAGGGTTTTTCGAAAACACCTTTTAAGAATGGAGGCGTCCGAAGAGACGTGACTGAGAAGGTGTTGACCTGCTCTGGGAGTAACATGATCGTGTGGAACAGTAAAAGGTTATCGTGTTCCAGACTGAAAAGGTAAAGTAGTGTTGACTCTGTGGTGAATAGTGTCAACACTAAGGAATTTTAGATTAAAAGTCAGACTTCAAAAAATTTGATGAAGTGTCATTTCACTATGATTCACTAAATTCCTTAAAGATCCTGGAAAAGTTAACAACGATTACGCACTTTTTACACTCTTTCTCATTGTTTTTCAGATTTATGGTTCCAAAATTATAAATTTCACATTAACCACAGAAAAATATTGAGGAACACATATGAATTAACAACAGATTGGAAGAAAATTCTTTCGATAAAGAATTGGCATCAGTATTAATCCATTTACTCATTTCATGGAACAAGGTGTCCTTGAAAAAATATTCTAGCAAACTGAAATATGTTTAAGAGATTACAAGCAGTCTTGACTTTTTAGAAACATGAATTTCTTGAATACCATTTTTTTTTAATTACAAATGAACAATCTGATCTCTTTCATTTTTCATGCAAGAACCCATGTTTTGTACACATCAGAGCTCCTGATTACTCATTTTGGAAATCATTTTGCTTCAGGAATAAGTAAGTTGTATCTTTTCATGTGAGGAAACATGTTTATCCAACACCAGGATCCCCAATTACTCAGATTACATCATATTCATTTTGAGATCCTGAGTAGAAATAACTAGCTCATCATGACATGCAATGATATTATGATTTTACCAGAAATTTGTAGTTTCTCAGAGCATAGACATTGTTCTGCCATTTGTAGAAGAAACTTTTATCAACTATTTTGTTTCTTGGTCAAGAAGATATATTTTTCTTAAACAATATATTTCATAAAGCTTGAAACTCTGACCAAGAAAGTCAAGTTACATGAATTTTCAAGGTTTAATAAAAAGGCCCTTCTTACCAAAAGAACTTCTTTCTGCACTGTTAGTTAATTGATTTGAATTCTTCAAAGAATTTTCTAACAGTTAATTAAAGAATTTATAACTATTAAACCACAATCTTTCAAACTCTGAGATAAAGGAGTTTTCAAAAATGTGTAATTGAAATCAACTCCCCCTGAAAAAATGCTTAGAATTTCACTTCTCATAATGAAATTGCTTCTTTTCAGGGAAAAGGATTCTTGAATCAAGAATAATAGTTAACCAGAGAAGAGCTCCCCCTCAATGAGTGCACAACGAACTTTGGTACTTGGCGGAGACATATACTCACGCATAGTGAAAGAACTCAGACAGGCTTGACCTGTCCTTCTTCAACTCACCATTTCATATACCATATAGGCCAATGCAACGACTGAATCAAGGATTTTATTTGCTGGAAGAAAGAGGAATTTATTTACAGAACAGAATCAAGGATGTGTGAATTTACAGGACTGGCAAGAATTTTGGTGTGAAAGAAAGCAGTGTCAACACTATTATTGAAAGAGTCGACCCAACCAACTGTACAAGCACTGATTGCACTTCAACCATTACAACTGACACACTGATCCATCAACCAATGACCTTCATCCAAATCTCTTCTTTCTTTCATGACAAGATTCACATAGAAATGTAGCATCAACCAACAGGAACTTAATTCAGCACTATCATCCAATCAAACACATTATCACAACAATTTCAAACACAGTCATTCATGGATCAAACAAACACAGCCCAAGTTCTCTTCTTGAATAGGAAAATCTTTCATTGCATAAGGGTTTTGTAAAAATATCAGCAACTTGTTTTGAGGTTTCAACAAAGTGCAATTCAAAATAATTTTTGCTAACTTCATCTCTTAAGAAATGATGCATGATTTCTATATGCTTGGTCCTAGAATGCTAGATTGGATTTTTTACTAAGAAAATTGCACTTGTATTATCACACAATATTGGGACACATCCAAGATCTACTTGGTAGTCTTGGAGTTGATGTTTAATCCATAAAATTTGTATGCCACAACTCCTTGCAGCAACATATTCTGCTTCTGCAGTAGAGAGAGCAACATAATGTTGTTTCTTGGAAGCCCATGAAACTAAACATCCTCCCAAAAATTGGCAATAGCCACTAGTGTTTTTCCTATCTAACTTACAACCAGCAAAATCCGCATCAGAGTAAGATATTAAATTAAAATCACTGAATGAAAGAAACCACAATCCCAATTCTGAGTTCCTACAAGATATCTAAAAATTCTCTTTGAAGCACTCATATGGGATTCTTTAGGACAAGCCTAAAAACGAGCACACATGCATACTAAGAATTGGATGTCCGATCTAGATGTTGTTAAATAGAGTAAGGAGCCAATCATACCTCTGTAAATTTTTGGATCTACAGGGTTACCTTTCAGATCTGCATCTAAACTCACAGTAGTGCTCATGGGAGTTGACATTGCTTTAGTATTTTCCATCTTGTATTTTTTTCAGGAAGTCTTGAATGTATTTGGACTAGTTTATGAAGATTCCTTCATTTGATTGAACAACCTGCAGTCCAAGAAAGAATTTGAGTTCTCCCATTAGACTCATTTCAAATTCATCTGTCACCAATTCTGAAAATTCCTTACACAGGGAGGCCTTTGTTGATCCAAAAATAATGTCATCGACATATATTTGGACCACCAAAATATCTTTTTCTTGAATTTTTGTAAAGAGTGTTTGATCAACTTTACCTCTTGTATACCCTTTACCTGTAAGGAATGAGCTCAAACGATCATACCATGCTCGGGGAGCCTATTTCAGACCATATAAAGCTTTGTCTAATTTAAATACATGGTCAGGAAGATTAGTGCATTCAAAACTAGGAGGTTGTTCAACAAAAACTTCCTCCTTAATTAACCATTAAGAAAAGCACTATTCACATCCATCTATTGCAATTTGATACCATGAGCACAAGCAAAGGCAAGCAAGATTCTAATTTCTTCAAGCCTAGCTACTGGAGCAAAAGACTCTTAAAAATCTATACCAAATTCCTGATTATAGCCTTTTGCTACAAGCCTAGTCTTATTTCTTATTACTTTCCCATCCTCACTGGTTTTATTTCTGAAAACCCATTTAGTTCCAATGACTCCTTGAGCAGAAGGTCTTGGAACTAAATGCCACACTTTATTTCTCTCAAATTGATTAAGTTCTTCATGCATTGCATTTACCCAAGACACATCTTTTAAAGCATCATCTATGTTCTTAGGTTCAAGTTGAGACACTAAGGCCATTTGATCAAGTTTAGAAATTACTTTAAAATGAGACCTTGTCCTAGGGGGGTCAAGAAAGTTACCAATGATGCTCTCCTGTGGATGATCTCTCAGCATTCTTATGTTTATTTGATCTGCTTTCCTGACTTCATTTGCTGAGCTCTATGCTTCACTATGGTTTGTACTTCTTTTGATTGGTTCTTCCTTTTCTTCTTGTACTTTAGAGGTTTCTCCATCCAGAAACTCCCAATCTTGCTCTTTTCTGCATAAGCCAACATTAAGTTTATCAAATGTAATATGAGAAGATTCTTCCACAATTTGATCTTTAACATTAAAGACCCTATAGGCTCTAGAATGATCAGAGTAGCCAAGGAAAATTCCTAAGTCACTTTTGGCCTCAAATTTGTCCAAGTCATGTTTATTGTTTATTAAAATAAAACACTTGGTTCCAAACACCTTAAAATGTGCAACTGATGGTTTCTTACTGTAGTACCCTAGAATTTCCTTGAATGTATTTTGTTCATTGTGTGTTTATTTCTGCATAAATTGAATGCTGTTCTGTGTAGAACTAGGCGTCAAGATCATTTGACGTTAAAGCTTGTAAGCGGCAACATCGCATGCCGTTTATGGGATGTTAACGACGATAGGTATTGACGTTTAATATTTTTCTGAATTATTTAATTATGGGCAAGACTATAAACGACATCAACGATGGACGTTTATATTTGGGGTAGACGACAACCTATGTTGACGTTAAACTGACTTGCCTGTTTTTGAGCTTTCGTTCCGGATTAAGGAGATCGGCCGTTTCGGGAAGGTTTTAATGAGCTGATCCGATGCGTTTAGATCCGAGGGTCAGGATTAGGTTTGGCCTTTGCTTGGGAGGTCTTTATAAGACCAGATCTCGCAGGAAGAAAAAGGGGTTTTTGCTTTGGTTCTGGAGGAGAGAAAGAGGGCCAAGGAAGGGATTTGCAGAGTGATCTGGTGCTGGTTCGTGCGGTTCAGAGGCTTCTACACCGAGGAGATACATAGGACTTCGTGCCCAAAAGCTCATCCAGGCGGAGGAACTTCATCGGAGGAGGTTTCGGAGTGCTTGAAGACGGAGGAAAGAACTGTCTCCCTGGCGAGACGGGCTTCTTCGAGCTCGGATTCGACACTCCATTAGGAGGGATTGAGGCAAGTTGCATGGGGGATTAGTTTAGGATATGTTATACTATGTATTTAACATTTTTCTGTATTTTTAAAGCATGTAAACAACCTACGGGAAGGGTTAGAAACGTCGTTATTGCATGCAGGTTTCTGTGTTTTCTGTGTCTTAGAACTAGACGTCCACGGTATTGCCGCCTATAATATGTAAACGGCAATATCGACTGCCGTTTAGTTAATCCGAAATATATATGTATTTTCTGTCCTTACTATATGTAGACGGCGCTATGTGCCGCCGTCGGTTTGTGTTAACGGCGCTATGTGCCGCCGCCTATAATTACTAAACGACAACGTATGTGGACGTCGACTATAGTAAACGTCATACTAATTGACGTCAAGTTTAATAGAATCATATATTTCCATAAATCTGAGTGAATTGGTTTTAAATGTATAATTTATGAATGTATGCGTTTCAGCCATGTAATATTAGAGTATGTTATTGTTATGGACTGTCTATTGCTATAATGTGCAGGTTCTATATATTTATATATATATATATGAATTGATGAACATGCATAATTACATGACAATGATTAAGGTTTAAATTGTATAAGATAAGTACAATGATGTAAAAGAAAGCATGTTGATTGATGTTTAGATTACTGCAATAGATATGATATGTCAGTAATCCCTGTTCCATGTGAAAATTGTGAGCTTTTCTCAATATTAAACCATGTTAGTTAGTTGATTTAATAGAGTTAATTTCATGAAAAATAGTTGCAGAAATCATAAAATTATGAAATTTGGCATGTGTATTGAAATTACTGATTTCGAATTTCTGTTAAAATTTCAGAATTTTCAGACATGTGTACGTTCTGTTATGAATTTCTGAACAATATATTACACAGAATTGAATAAAAATGCATGAAAATGCAAGAATGAATATTAGTATCATGATAGAAATCTGTTGTACAGTAAATAGGATTTCAGAACTGAAAGTGTTGTACTTTGAAATATTGCATTGACACATGTTAAATAGTTTGAAATGAAATGTCACTATCTATTATATACGTTAGTGTATGCATTATAACAATGATGCCAATAAGACATTGCTATCTTAGAGATTCCTACAAGGAGCTACACCGTAGATGCCCCTATGGTAATGGTTCACCTACATGTAAAGAAATGAATCCGTGGGCAACGGATTGAAATCCTGGAGGTAGACTTGTTCTACTGGTCAAGGTGGGAAGGACTTTCCCCGGTTTTGCGTAAATACTATGACTTCATCACCGCATTGCCTAGGTGATAAGTGAATGTTAAATGACTACTGATCTCTAATTTAGTGTGGGCTATGTCTTGGAAACTATATGAAAATGACTACATGCTACAAGTTACATATCTACATGCTACATGTTACATGCTACAAGTTACATGTCTACCTGTTCTACATGCTACATACTACATGTTATATGCTTACATTCCTACATGTGAACTTGTTCAAAGGATTTCATGTTACATGTCAATGTTTTAGTACTACTACATGAAAATTGTTATGTAAAAGAATAGTGCATGTATAAGTGAGAAATTGATACATGAGAATTGTTGTAAGTCACATAACATCGAATAGTTTTCATGAATAAGTAATTCCATGCTACATGTGAAACATTTTTATTTACTTAATTGTTAAACTCACCATGAAATGAATGATTGCCAATGGACTTAGAACTATATTAAGAAAAGTATATGATATCAATGAATGGAATGCTAATGTACTACCATGTTTTAAAACTAATATAATGTTAATATCTTGAACTGTCTTTCATGTGATTTGCTGGGTCTTGTGGACTCATACTTGCCTAACATTTCAGGAGAGCCAGAGGATACGGTGGAGTTAGTGCAAACTGACTCAGAGCGTGAGGACGTGGAGACTTAGCTTGTCTTAGAGAGTTTTAGAGTGGCACTTGTATGTGAGGATCTTATGTAATTTCCTTTATGCAACTGATCAATGGAATGTAATAAACCTTGGACTATTGTTATCTTTATGCATTAGATTTGCTTTTGAATAAATGCTGATTGCAAGTGTTTAATTCCATGTTCTGTTAATTATCATTGGAATTGAATAGTTATTTGTGTATATTTCAACTGTATTGAAATTGTTGGATTCGTTCCACTGTAATACCTCCACTAGATCCAATGTGAGTTGGTGTAACTGTATTGGGTCTAAGAGGGGCGTTACACTTACCTTTCAGAATTTCATAAGGAGTCTTTTTGCAAGAAGGTCTTACCATTGCACGGTTTATAATATAATAAGTGGTGTTAACTGCTTCAGCCCAGAATTTCCTTGGCAGACCACTCCCAATCAACATGGTTCTTGCCATTTAAACAAGGGTTTTGTTTCTCCTTTCAACAACTCCATTTTGTTCAGGAGTTCTTGGTGAAGAAAACTTGTGGATGATTCCTTCTTCCCTGCAGAAATTTTCAAAGTCAGTGTTCTCAAATTCACCACCATGATCGGACATGATTGAAATGATTTTGAATTTTCCTTCCTTTGCAACTCTTTTGTAAAATTCATGAAATTCAGTGAATGCATCATTTTTGTGAGCAAGAAAGAAAACCCAAGTGAATCTAGAAAAGTCATCAACAAGAACATATCCAAATCTTTTTCCATTTAGACTGTTTGTCCTTGTGGGACCAAACAAGTCCATGTGGATAAGTTCGAAAGGTTTGGTGGATTGACTTTCTAATCTACTTTTGAAGGATTTTCTGGTTTACTTACCTTGAGAACATGCTTCACACACTTTCATGTTATGTTTGAACGAGATATCAGGCAAACCTTTAACCATGTTGAACTTGACCAATTTATGAAGTACACTGTAGCTAGCATGACCTAGTCTACGATGCCATAAACATGCTAAGTCATTTTTATTTGCAGTTAAACACAGATTGGTGTTTTCAGATTCATCAAGATCTACCATATACACATTATTTGCTCTTTTTCCAGTAAACTTAACAACATCAGAATCAGGTTCAAGGATAGTGCACCCCAGAGAATCAAACATTACCTTGTGACCTTTGTCACACAATTGGCTTATGCTCAGAAGGTTATACTCCAGACCTTCCACTAGAAGAACTCCATCAATCGAGTTGGTTAGATTCCTACCAACCTTACCTGAGCCAATGATCTTACCTTTGTTGGTACCTCCAAATGCAACATGTCCAACCTTCTTTTCGGATAAAAGACAGAATTTATCCCTGTCCCCTGTCATATGTCTTGAACAACCACTATCTAAGTACCACAAGTTCTTCTTGGTTGTAAGACATATTTGCACATACACAATCAAAAAAGATTCTTTGGAACCCAAATACATTTGGGTCCCATAATGCCTTCAAAAACAAGAATACAGGAAAGCAGGTCTTTTGGAATCCATTTTTGTTTATTCACCTTTATGTTATTCTCATTCATGAAATTATGTTGTTTCCCATTTTGTTTCCTATTTACATAGTGTTTTGAAGCATTTCCTTTTGTGTTTTTTCTGTCAAGCTTTTTCTCCACATTTCTCGAGTAAGATCTAAACTTGGTTTGATTCCCCAGCCTTTCAAGATGTTGAGTTTCATTTCTTCTATCGAAACCATAGGCATGTGTCGACACTCTGAAGGGATAGTGTCGACCTGAATGATTCCATTTAGACCATTTCTGATTATTGATGTAAGTGGATCTTTATTTCTCATGAGCCCATCTGGTGGGAGGCCAATTCTGAAATGGTGTTGACCTTCTATTTGTCCAATTTTCCAAATTTTGTGATTTTCTGTATGATGGTGTCGACCCATCAAAGGTATAATGTCGACCTTGCCAGATAGGTGATTTCAGTTTTTTGTTCTTTTGAAATACTTGTTCATTTTCAGCTTTTGTTGTCTTTCTTCTATTTGTTTCTTTGTTGTAAACCAACTTTGCTTTTCCATCCTATTTTGTATCCTTTCCAATTTTCACATTTCTCTGTCCTGTTGAAGTGGAAGCTTCAGATGTTTTTAAAGAATTGAATGTTAGAGTTTTCAGTCCTACTTCCTTCTTCTATGTGGGATTAAAACCTAACCCTTCTTTGTTAAAGTTTACTCTTGTGCCTAGAAGAGCTTCAAGATTGTTCTTGCCACTCACAAATTTTTCAAGAACTTCCTTCCTTTCGTTTATTTCATTTTGCAAAACTTCAATTTCCTTTTGTAGTTCAGTGTTAACACTTTGTAAGGCTGCATTCTTTCCAGAGACAAGAGCTATTTCATCAAGAATTTGACTATTTTGATTTTTCAATTCACTTACAACTTCTTTTAGAGAATTTATCTCTTGTGAACACTCTTTTTCTTTTTCTTCTGTTAAGATGTTCTGAGAGGAATGTTCCAATTTCTTTTTGAGCATTTTGTTTTCCTTTTTAAGAGCATCATACTGGTCCATAAGTTCGAAGTAAACATGCTTCCAATCTCCCAAACTGAAATCTTAAATAGGGAACTTACCTCTTCTTCTTCTTCTTCAGTTTCTATAGCCATCAAACAAAGCTTTGAATTAGTGTCCTCAACATCTGAGCTTTCCTCCTCTTCATCTTCTTCTTCTTCACTTCAGGTACCAACCATAGCCTTTTGCTTGTTTTTATTCCATCTGGGCTGAGTTTTCTTCTGAACCTCAGGACATTCAGACTTGACATGTCCTGGTTTCTTGCAATTGTAACAAACAATTCTACCAGTCTTTTTACTTGCATTTGCTTTAGGTTTTGACAAAATATTGTTGTATGGTTTCTTTTTCAGAAAACCTTTTCCTTCTTTTCTCAGAAATTTCCTGAACTTCCTAGTCATCAAAGCAAACTCACCTGAGTGATCTTCAGAGGTGGTTGATTCAATGTCTTCGGTAGCCTCCTTGGTGCTAGGAATTGCTTTCAGAGCAAGAGGTTTCTTCTTCCTTAGATCATCCTCAGTTATTTTTAAACCCAACTCATATGTCATTAAAGAACATGTCAACTCATCTATAGTAGTTGTGGATAAGTATCTAGATTCTTCAATAACAGTTGCTTTAGTGTGCCAAATGGGTGTTAATGATCTAAGAATTTTTCTAACTAATTCCTTATCTGTGTAAACTTTACCCAAGTTTTTCAACCTGTTAGTTAGCAAGGTTAATCTACCATACATTTCAGAGATAGTTTCATCATGCTTCATGCGAAATGCCTCATATTCAGAAACTAACATGTTGGCCTTAGTTTCTTTTACCTCAGATGTGCCTTCATATATTACCATAAGGCGATCCCAGATCTCTTTAGCACTTGAGCACGATGAGACTCTTGAAAATTCAGTAGGATGCAGTGAGCACTGCATAATATTCATTGCACTCTAATTTGCATTTGACTTCTTGATCTCCTCTGGAGTCCACTTCTCTTCATCCTCGGACAGCTCATAAGGTCCATTGTTCACCACTCTCCATACTTGATGGTCTTGAGCTCGCGAGAAAACCTGCATACGAGTTTTCCAGTATGCATAATTAGTACCATCAAAATAGGGTGGACTACTCACAGAATGACCCTCAGCAATGTAACCCCTAGATTCCATCATACACAAATCTCTCCTGGTCGTGAAACCAAATAAATTGGAGAACCAGGCTCTGATACCACGTGTTGTGTGTGAAAAGATTATCTAGAGGGGGGGTGAATAGAAAATCTTAACACGAATTTAGATTTAAGGATCTAATTTCGATTCAATGACTTAGATGATTAACACATAATGCGAGGCTAACACAAACCACAAAAGAGATAGAGGAATTTTAAGGTCGTTCAGCTCCAATGAGGAGACCTACATCCACCCCTCACTAAATCAGTGAGGTACCACTAACAGAACCTCTAACAGAAGTTCTCAACACATCTGCTAATTCACAGCTTCTTCACAACCGCTGCCTTACAGCTTGAAAGCACAGCTGATATACAGCTTCACTACACCGCTGATACACAGCTTCAACTCAATCGATCCACTCACAACCCATGAATGATCAATTCAAACTACTTCACCAAGAAGCAAATAGCACACAGTCTGAATGCCCAGAATAAATTCAAAAGAATGAAAAGGAAAATCGCTGGTATATATAGAGAATTCATCAAACTCCCTACTCTGGATATGAATTCGTATTGCAGCTCCTCTGGATTTCAGATTTGATTTTTCATCTGATGAATTCCTTTGAGAATTGCCTCAAATGGTTCACAGGAATTAAGATTGGAGAAGCTTTCCGATCCTCTGTTCACGAAGACTCAGCACTAGCTTTTTAAACTTCAGATCATACTTGATTCAGCATCACTTCCATCCGATCATAGTTTCAATTCGAAAATTGCATCGTCGTACTGCTTTAGAACCTCTGAATTTTTATTATACTCTGCTCAATTCCTCCTCTTTCACCGCATTAAGCAAGCCTCTTTTTTTCTTGTTACGAACTGGAGCTTCTTCTCCCTTTTTACCTGATTGCACAGGATTCTGTGCCGTGGGGCCCCTCAATAGATTCGCCCAAAAGTGGAGGAATCTTTTTGCCGCCAAGTATCGGCGCCTTCTAGAACATGTGACGTGTACATAAAAAAGTTTCAGTCACTTCACCTTGGATCACGTGCTCACGTGATAGCATCTGTACACTTACAAAAAATCTAAGTGTAATAGAGTCGACACTGCCAGGGACTAGTGTCGACACACACACTTCACTTTGAAGAGAAACACACTTCTCAGACTCTATTGACAAGAGTCAAACCTGAGATCTCCAAGATATTCACTTGTACTTCCTTCTGAGTTGGCCTGATAGAATGTTAGTGTCGACCTTAGATACAATTAGTGTCGACCTTAGCTTCAATTGTCTCCACGGTGAACTCTGCCTTTGCTTAGTGTTGACCTTATCACCACAGAGTGTCGACCTTATCAAGGTTATAATTCCTTGAATTAACTTGAAGACAACTATGATGTTAACATGCTCTCTGAGTGGTGTTGATCTGATTTGATCTCAACCTGACATTACATCATCCATGGACATCTAGTGTCGACCTAAGTTCCAGATAGTGTCGACCTTATCTGATAACTTCTCACTTTTCTTTGTTCCAGTTGAGTTGTACCTACAAAACAAATGACGTGTGTCAATTGTCTACTGATTTTCACATGTTGATATGACATCATCAAAACCAGGGACACAACACATTGAACGTTGTTGGTTGACCTCCTCTCGCTCTTTGACTCCCATTTGACCAGGTTGACCAGAGAGAAAAACAAAGAAACTAGCAAATAAATGTGTGGGAGGTGATCGCCAGGGCCTCACCTATGTCCAAGGAAGTGTTCTGATCGCGCCGGTGACACAGCCTCATGTAGCGGTGGATCTCAGACTTTCCCCTCTTCGGCCGGCCAAAGAGAAGAAGCTTCGCGGTCTCGTTTGAAGTGTTCCTGCAATAAAGAAGACTCTATTAGACTTTAATGAAGTGTAGTAAACGTCCAGAAATGAAAAGAAGAGACCTAAAAGGAGAGCCCTGTATCGGTTGTGGGCTTGAGAAGAGGGGTGGCCAAATGCTATGACCACCCTTCTTCCCTCCATTTTTGTTTGGAAAACCACTTTTAGGTGTGTAGGGATGTGCACTATGTGCCTAGTGTGTGTGTCTGTGGAGTGAATAACATGCAAAGCTAGAGAGAGAAGAAGGGAAAGAGAAGGAGAAGAGGGAGATGATCCTCTTTTGCAGGCATGGGTGGCTGCTTTGTGGGCTCCTCCAGCTCGTGGTGAAGCCTCTTGGACACTCCAAAGGTTGAGAGGAAGAGAGGAAGCAAAGGTGGAAGCTCTCAAGGGCTTGAAGTCACTTTTCTCTCTCTTCTCTCAAGGTGTTAAAGCACTAGCTCGTCCAGCATCTCCTCCCTCACTTAGAAGGCTAAGGACCTTCATATATAGGCAGTGGGGGCGGAGCTAGGGAACCTAGGATGCTCAAGTGTGAGAAAACACACTTGAACATGTGGCAATCCATGTAGAAAGGCTAAGCCATTGAGAGGGGGCCAAGTAGGACTTTTATTGGGTCAAGGGAGTGCCAAGGTGGCCCATTTGCCCGTTGGGAACGGCCCCATGCATTGCATGGGCGAGGGAAGAGAACAAGTGGGCTAGAATCTCGGGCAGTTGCACAAACCAAGTAAACCCAGGTTGACGTCAAGCCATGTTGCCACCACCCCCATGTAGACGTCAACACATGTGGACATCAACCGGAGTCGACGTCAACTGAGTGTGCCATCAACTAGGAGTCAGCGGCAATTGATGTTGACGTTAACATGGGATCCGAGGCAAGTCAACAAGCGATCAAACAAGTCTTAATGGGCGATGAACCATGTGAGGATGGGCCAAATCTCGCGTCTACAGCAACCTGGCAGTCCGTCGCTCTAAGGTTTTCCTAGTCTATGAGGTTTAACCGCTTTTGGTGTCGCGCCGGGGTAGGCGATCGCAATAAGGTCATGACCTACAAGGCGGTCGTGACATGGTTTTTGTCACGCTGGCCCGACCCGTCGCGTCTCTGGGGCCGTCGGTTCAAAACTGAGGTATGCAACCTTTGTCCCCCTCTCTCTTTCCTTTCTTCCCTTCTTCTTCTTCTTCCTTCTTCCTCCCCCGAGCCTCCCCTTGGTGTAGACGATGTTCGTATGGTGCTAGGAGCGAGGAGAAGGTGGCCATTCCGACGTGTAGGCCCCAACGGGTCGGCTCTACTTATTGAGGTAGGGACCCCTTGTCTTCCTCTCATTCTAGCATGCTCCCTTTCCCTTTAAGACCCTTGTTTTCTCCGTGATTTGGGGATTGTGGGGTGTGAGGTCCATGCTCGTGGTGAGTGAGGTTTCCTTCGAGTGAAGATTTCCATGTAATGCATGATTCGTGGGGTTTGAGGGTGGTTTGGCCATTTTACAAGCTTTCCTACATGCTTCCCATGCTCCCCTCCCCCTTGTGGTGTGTTTGTACCAATTTTGGGGTGGTCCTTGGGACGACTGTACCGGAATGCCCCTCGGTTGAGATAGGGACCGGCCCATGGGTCGCGATGATGTCGCGACGCATGCGCCAACCGCGACAGCTTCGGCTATCACGCTGGGCATGGGCGCCGCGACATCATCGCGATGACCAGGGGCATCGCGACATGGTCGCGTCCGGCCTAGGTGTCGCGATAGTGTCGCGACGGACAGGGGTGTCGCGACATCATCAGAGGCAAGTAAGTCTTGCGGAGTTTCATTTTTCATGGAGTCTTCGCGCATTTCTGATTCTTCCATAACCGTGGCACCAGTGCTAGTTTCCTAGTATAGTCCTACACTAGTCATTCGCCCGGTGCTCGGCACCTGAGGGCTTGTCCCGTGAGAGAGGTTGTTACCGTTTACCTGGGACACCCATCCTCATGCGCCTTAGAGGGTGCGTTCGGGGTGACAAGCATACTCGAGTCACGAACTCTGAAGTAGAGGGGAAAACAAGGGTTAGGACAGCGGCGTCGAGTCATTTGTAGAGCTCTCTTGGTTGGTCTGGGACACCGAGGACGACTAGAGTTCTACCCGGTGCAGGCCAGCCAGTCCTTTTTCTCACTGCCTTGCTCTTTGTGGCTCCAGAACCATCTAGAGAGGCCAAGCATGGGACCCTAGTCCGGCTAGACTATGGCAGTTACTGTTGTGTTGCTTTGTGTTCCTGCCCCCACTCTGACGAGACGTGGAGGTTTAGACCTGGGTCGAGGATAAGACGTCAGTGGACGCACTTGGCCGATTGACTAGTGTAGTGGTTTCCGTAGCTAGTGTCACTTGTCCAGGTGGGGTTCCCCCTGCCTGTGTTTACAGCCATGTGGTGGTCACGACGTGCAGGTCGTACAGAGTTTTCCGACCATGGTGTCCTTCCGTGTCGTTGCTAGTTAGTTAACTTTGCTTCTGCACTTTCCTGTGTAGATTAGAATATATATAACTGCTGTCATTTAAATTGTTTATATATATATGTTCTTTCCCGCCTGTTAGAGTCAGTAGGAGATTGGTACTCCCTACTGAGCTTCTGTTGTGAAGCTCGTCCCTTCTTTTTCGATGTGAGACTTCTCAGCAGCGGCCGGGTGCACGTCGGGCAGAGGAGACGGAGCGGTAGTCATCGTCCCCGTAGCTAGCAGTGGGTTTCCCCCTTTTAGTTGTACTTCACCCTCAGGGTATGCCCCTAACGGCTCTATCCTCCCCTTTTTTACTTGTACTCGTTGTGTGTGTTGGGATTGTACCTAGAGCGTTACATCACGGTCTCGCTCTTCTTTCTAATTTTGCGCATGTGCTCCTAGTTCTGTAGTTGACATTTATTTTATTTACATATTACATTAGACTTGTTTATAGCCCTTCCAGGTCCCTAGATCCATGGGCGGCGACTGCAAAAATCGAATCCTCGGTCGTGGTCGAGGGTTGGGTTCTTGGGGTCGTTACAGTTGGTATTAGAGCAAGGGTCTAACAGGACATGTAGTGGATTTAAACTGCAACAAGAAGTCCCAATAGTAGTACAAGTACACTGCTAGCCGCCCGCGTTAGTGTCGTTAACCTTGTTGGTTGTGTGTCGTGCAGGATATGGCTCCGTGTAGGCGTAGGCAGACCAAAGAGCTGATGGAGCAGTAGGGTGAGTCAGACATGCCAGCGCCAGGCCAGGTTTAGAAGGATGTGTCAGTAGAGGAGTCCTGTAACGACCCGACCTCCCAGACCCCCGCCAGAGACCCCGAAGGTTGTGCTGCCACCCACGGATCCGAAGACCCGGAAGGGTTAGAATTTAGTCCAGTGAGATAAGCAATGAATTCAAATAAATATAACAAGAAAGTTCGTACATTAATAAGGAAATTATGTACAACATGTCTGAAATAAAAGTACAGGTACAGAAAGAAAGGTGCAGTCCTTAAGGGGCATACCCGAAGGACTTGCAAAAAGGCCACTCTCAACTCACGGTACACGCACTCATGCTCACAACTCACACTGCTGGCAATGCACGGTGAACAAGCCGCCACCACGACCGTCTGGCAATGAACTTCTACGACAGCAAGTCCCTACCTGAAGAGAGTAGGGGGTGAGCCTCGCAAACAAGGCTCAGCTGGGAAAACCAGTCCCTTACCAGCCAGAGCAGCAGGAACTCCAACAAAAGCGGAAGCAAACTACTCTAGAAAGCAGTAAAGCGGGAAACACCTACTACAGAGTACTACAAAGTAGCGGAACAGAGAAATGCCACGACCCACAACCAGGTCGGGCCAAACATGACTCCGCAGAACCAGCAGAGTCAAACACAATGCGGAAGCAACCCTCGGCACACACCTGCCAAGGCAAGAAGCCCTCGGAACACCGGAGCAACCACGTGAGGCCAGAGTCTCACGACACAAGCACCAACATCCCATACCTCCATGAGGTTGGGAAGGAACAACCAGGTGTCACCACGAGAGACACCGAGCAACCACGTGAGAAGGAACGTCTCACCACAGGCACGGCCACCTCAGACCTCTGCAAGGTCGAGGGCCCACAAGCAGAACCACTCTGGACCTCGGACACTCCACGAGGTCAAGGAACTACTCCCTCCGGTGCCACCACGGACGGCACCAAGGAACGGTCTACAGAAACAGCGATCGGTGACAACATAAGACACCCGAGAGAACCCGCAGAGCGGAAACCACTAAACAAGGCCCACGAGGCCAAACCAACAAAGCCTATGGAACTAGACACGGCTAGGTTACAACCACCGTGCAGGCTAGGGCGACGAGACTCACTTGGAAACAACGTGAGAAAACTCCGTCACAGTAAGAACAACCAAGCCACCGCCACAGGCAGCTAAGAGGAGGACACACTGACCACTCCTCCAGCTCGCCAGCCGCTAACTCCTACCTACAACCTCCCTAGTTAGAGTGAGGCTAGTGAGCCACAGCAGAGAACAACTAACAAACCACCGCAGCCCGGCTGAGCTGCGGCCCCACGCCTACCCTCCCTATGCGGCTCCGGAACCAACGCAGAGCAAGGCAGTGAGAAGGACTAACTCATCCGCACTGGAAGAACACCTCAACCACCTCGGAGACACAGACTAGCTAAGGGAGCTCCACAAGCGACTCAACGCCGCTGCCCACCACCGTTTTTCCCTCAGCTCTGGAGTCCGCCACACTAGGCTGTCGACTCGAGCATGCTCGTAGCCCAGAGAACTCCCTCAATAGCTCCCGAGGATGGGGGTCCCAAGTAACGGTAACAACCTGTCTCACGGACAAGCCCTCATGTTCTTGGGTTGAGTGTGTTTGGAATTAATCAATTAATATTTGTCTCTCCCTAGTTTTGATGATGACACTTTGTGATTTTGTGAATAATGTGTAGAACATGTTACACATATTTTTCATGTCACAACAATGCCTAAGTAACATGTTTTTAATATTTCATATCTCGTACTTTGATGATAATATCATGTGTTAATGACTTACACTAAATATTTTCAGGTTTACACAAGTTTGCCATAGTGGTGTCGACACATCCCTTGGTGGTGTCGACACTGGCTCACTGTCCCATAAGACCTTTTTGAAGACAGGGTCAAGTAGTGTCGACACACTCATTGGTGGTGTCGACACTAGTTCCAGTTTCCAGGAGACCTATTTTGTGTTTGGGACAGGGTGTCGACACACAGGCAAAGTGGTGTCGATACACCTCGGCTGAAGTTTCAACACCTGATTTATCTAGACACGTGGCCACTTGGGGTTCAAGGAAATTGTCTTGGATCGTGTGCCCACGCACTCCAAGGGTACTATTGGACTTATGGGGCTATATATATTCTCAATTATTAGCCCCCCCAATAAGAAGAAGAATCCAGAAAACTCCTACAAAAAGTTTTGGCGGAAAAAGAGGCATCTTCTGCTCTTGCCTCTTTCGTTGCTGCGGTGATCCATCTCCTTCCTTGAAAAAGCACGAGGGTGTGAAGGAGAGCTCTGAAGAAGGAGTTGGAGCACTTCTCAAAGGAGCAGATCCAGCAGAAGCAAGCAATTGAAGAGAATTTCTGGCGATTCAAGGCCATTGGAGTAGAGCATCGCCAAGTGATTAAGGGCATCACCAAGTTTCTTAGATTCAACCTTCTGCAAGAAATCTCCATCGAAGAACATGAATATTGTTATTTCCCACTATTCTGAACTTGTTCTTCCGATTCATCTATGAGATTTGTGCATAAAGTGTTGCATAAATTTATGTGAATGAATCTGTCTTGAATCAAATCATTGCTAGAGGATCTGATTTATGTTGGTCTTGATCTAGCTTGTGTTTTGTGAGCCGTCGAGCTCGGTTTTGGTGAGTTGAACACTCAGTGTGTGGTTGAGCAAGTGTGCTCAGGTTCTGGAGCGGTTGTGCTCTGGAGTTTGTGTGAGTCGTCGAGCTCAAGTGTGTTGGAGTCATCGTGCTCGAGTGTGAGTTGTACTCAAATTTGAGTAGTGTGTCCTCACTGTGTGAGGGGTGGACGTAGGAATCACTGGTGTGATTTCCAAACCACCTAAAAAATTCTATGTGCAATGGTTTGATCTGCTTGTCTGCATTAGATGCTTGCATAGGATTTCGCACTCACACTAATTGTTCAATTGCCTCACACATCATTTACACACACTCACACTTCAGATCATCAAATTGGTTGTGTAAATTGATCTCTAATTCGAAGCAATTTTGAATTGCTTAAGCTTCCGCATTATTTGGTATCAGATCCATTCACCCCCCCCCCCTCTAGATCTGATCCATCCATCTATTCGATCGTACAATTGGTATCAGAGCCGGTTTATATCTATTTCTGATCTGATTTGAGTGATTTTTGCATCTCACTTGCTTGAATTACTTTAGTGTTCTATCACTGTCTTTCATTTCGCTTAATGGATTCTCGAGGATTTATTGCTGAAGGCCATTCCATTAATAGGCCACCATTTTTCAATGGGTCTGATTACTCTTATTGGAAGAATCGCATGCAAGTTTTTCTTAGGGCTCAAAACTATGAAATATGGAAGGTAGTTGAAGTGGGTCCTTATGAAAATCAAGGAGATGAAGAGAACTGGACTAGAGAACAGATTAGGAGAGCTACTCTTAACTATAGTGCCATGAACATGCTTCAGTGTGTAGTCCACCCTAAAGAATATTCAAGAATATCCATGTGTAAATCGGCTAAAGAAATGTGGGATAAACTTGAATTAATGTGTGAGGGATCTTCTCAAGTTAGGGAAACCAAAGCAAACATACTTGTTTCTGAATATGAATTGTTTATGATGAAATCTGACAAATCAATTTTGAAATGTTTGCTAGGTTTATGACAATCGTCAATGGACTGAAGGCACTAGGTAAAGAGTACACTAATGCTGATTTGGTAAGAAAACTTTTGTGCTCTCTATCATCTATCTGGCATACAAAAGCCATAGTGATTGAAGATTCTAAGGATTTATCCAAAATCTCATTGGATGAACTCATAGGGTCTTTAATGACTTATGAAATAAATTTGAAAAGAAGTGAAGAACATATGCTTAAGGCCAAACTGGTAGCACTTAAGGCTTCATCAAGTAACAAAGAGAAAAGTCAAGAGAAATCAAGTTCTGAAGAGTCTGAGTCCAATGAGGATGAACTTGCCCTCATGACTAGGCAATTCAGAAAATTTTTAAAATCAAGAAAAGGAAGATTCACTGGAAAGAAGAAATTTTCTTCTGGCAAAAGGAATATTTCTTCTTCAAATGTCAATTCTACAAGAAATCAAAAAACTGATGAGGTTGTTATTTGCTACAGGTGCAACAAGGCAGGACATATGAAAGGGGAATGTCCTGAGAATAAAAAGGACAAGTACAAAAAGAACAACAAAATGAAGAAACCTAAAGCTATGATTGCAACTTGGTCAGATGAAGACCAAAGTGTGGATGAAGAAGAGAAGTCCTCAAGTTCAGGGAATGAGGAGCTATGCTTTATGGCCAACAGCAGCGATGGAAAGGTAGGTTCTTCTTTTGAACAACACTCTATTGAAGATAAAGATGCATATGCTGAGTTGGTTGAGAAATTTTCTAAAATAAGAAAAGAAAACAAACATCTGAAAAAGAAATTTGAAAATACCATGCATGATACTTCATTGAATAGAAGAATTTCTGAACATGAAAATAAAGTATATGAACTCAATGAAGAAAAGGAAGAACTTCTTAACGAAATTGATGAATTCAAACTTGCATCTCAAAACGCCAATAATGATTTTGAAAAACTTTCTGAAAAAATGGAATTGCAACAAAAGGAAAAGCAACAAGTTAATGATGAAATTTTGAAGCTTAAGAGCTTGTTGGAAGAAAAGGAACAAGTTATTAAAAAATTTACAAATGGAAAGGAAAATCTTGATGCATTGCTAGGAGTGAAAATGAAAGGCAACAAACATGGTCTGGGATTCATTCCTAAAAATTCAGAGAAGAATAAATCTGTTCAAAAGGAAGAAAAATCTACAAAAATTCCCTTGATAAATTTTGTCAAAAGTACTATAACAGGAAACAAAAATACACAAATGCCAAAGAAAACCTCTGAAATGAACAAAAATCAAAGTGAAAAGAAACAATGCAGGTCGACATCAGTCCAACATAGGTCGACCCCTCCAATTGTGAAAAATAACAACCAATTGAACAAAAACTCAAATAAAAATCTGAAAAATTATAAAAACACAAAAACAAACTTTCATGATGGCTATTGGAGATCCAAGACAGCACATCATTCTGATTGGATTAACTCTTGGAATCAATGGTATCATAATCCTCCTTGGTACCATTCATAATTTGTCTACCCATAATTTCCAAGATATCAACAGAAGTCTTGGTTTGGATTTCCATACAGCTATGATCATCCCAAGAAGCATAACCTCCATGCTCATGAAAGAAAGAACACTGATGTTTTCATTCCAAAAAGAAATGTTAGAATGCCAAAAAGAGAAATCACTTCTAAAACAAAGCAAAAGCCAAAAATAACTCAAATGTGGATTAAAGAAGATTTGTTGTTTCTGCTCAAACAAACTGATGGTCCCAACAATGTTTGGGTACCAAAATCTTTTCTTCTCTGATCTGATCTTTGCAGGAAGGTCGTGCACCGAATTCCAATGTATGGTTTCTTGATAGTGGGTGTTCACGACACATGACAGGAGACAGAACAAAATTCTCATTTCTGATTGAAAAGAAGGGAGGATATGTCACATTTAGAGGTAAAAATAAAGGGAAAATATTAGATCTGGAAAGGTTGGTAAATCATCCTCAAAATCAATTAAAAATATTTTGTTAGTTGATGGTTTGAATTATAATTTGCTGAGCATAAGTCAATTGTGTGACAAAGGTCACAAGGTTGAATCTGATTTCTGCAAAATAATTGATTCTTCCACTGAAAAAATAACATTCTTTGGCAAAAGAGAGAACAATGTCTACATGATCAATCTTGATAAAAATTTTGATGAAAGCATTTGTCTAGTTACAAATAAAGATGAAATTGCATGGACATGGCATAAAAGACTTGGTCATACAAGTTTCAACACAATAAACAAACTTTTAAGGCTAAATCTGGTTAAAGGACTTCCTGAATCTTTTCCAAAATTTTGTGGGATATGTGCTCAAGGAAAACAAACCAAAAAATCTTTTAAAATCTTCAATGATGTACTCACTTCTAAGCCACTAGAATTGCTTCATACGGACCTTTTTGGGCCAACAAGGATTCTTAGTCTAAGTGGTAAAAGATATGGTTTTGTCATCATTGATGATTTTACAAGATATACATGGGTTATTTTTCTATCCCACAGGAGTGATGCTTGCCTAGAATTCAGGAACTTCTGCACCTCTGCCTTAACAGGTTTTTCACATAAAATCAAATCCATTTTAACTGATCATGGGGGTGAATTTAAAAATAAAACTTTCTTTGATTTGTGTGCTGAACTAAACATTTTTCACAAATTTTCTTCTCCATGAACTCTAGAATAAAATGGAGTTGTGGAAAGGAAGAATAGAACACTTGTGGAAATGGCTAGGTCCATGCTCTTGGAAAGCAAACTGCCCAAATCCTTCTGGGCTGAAGCTGTAAACACAGCAAATCACATTCTAAACAGAGCATTGATCCGACCAAAAATTAGAAAAACCCCCTATGAACTGTTGAAAAATAAAAAGCCAACTTTATCTTACTTTAAAGTCTTTGGGTGCAAATGCTTTGTACATAATAACAATAAAGAAAATCTTGATAAATTTGATGCCAAAAGTCATGAAGCAATCTTCCTTGGTTATTCAGAAATCTCTAGAGCTTTTAGAGTGTGCATTCTCAAAAATAAAACTGTGGAAGAATCTCCACATGTAGTCTTTGATGAAAACTCATTTTCAACTGATGATTCTACATCTTGTAGAGTTCCTCAAAATAAGGAAGAGGATGATTTCATTGTTGAATCTTCACCAACCGTTGCGGAAAATGAAGACTCACTTGAAATTCTGGACAACCATTCACCTACCACAAGTGGATCAGGTAATATTGTTCCAGACTTGAATGCATCTCAAGAGGTAATTCCTGAAAATAGATTTTTAAGAGATCATCCAATTGAGAATGTAGTTGATAATGTGCATGATAGAGTTAGAACTAGATCATCTTTTCTGAATACAATAAATCAAGACCCACTAGCACTAATTTCCCAAATTGAACCCAAGTCAATTGATGAAACTCTAATGAGTGAAGATTGGATCAATGCAATGCATGATGAACTTCATCAATTCGACAGAAATCAAGTGTGGGAATTAGTACCTAGACCTAGTGACCAATCTGTTATTGGTACTAGATGGGTGTTTAGAAATAAATTGAATGAAAATGGACAGGTTGTTAGGAATAAAGCTAGACTCATTGCCAAGGGGTACAATCAAGAGTTTGGTATTGATTTTGAAGAGTCATATGCCCCTATAGCTAGGCTAGAAGCTGTGAGGATGTTTCTTACTTTTGCATCATCTCTGAAATTTAAAGTTTACCAAATGGATGTCAAAAGTGCCTTTTTGAATGGATACATTAAAGAAAATGTTTTTGTAGAACAACCTCCAGGCTTTGAAAATGAAAAATTTTCTGATCATGTTTTAAACTTCATAAGGCTCTTTATGGTCTTAAGCAAGCTCCAAGAGCTTGGTATGACCATTTGAGCTCATTCTTATTGGAGAAAGGATACACTCGATTGATCAAACCTTGTTTACAAAAATAGTAAATAAACAAATCATTATTGTCCAAATTTATGTTGATGACATAATTTTTGGATCCACAAATAAAGGTTTGTGCACTGAATTTGCTGTCCAAATGAAAACTGAGTTTGAAATGAGTTTAATGGGTGACTTACAACTCTTTTTGGAATTGCAGGTGAACCAAACCAATGAAGGGATCTTCATCAGTCAAACAAAATATGCCAAAGAACTTCTGAAAAAGTTTGACTTTCAGAACCTCAAACACTCAAGCATACTAATTGCAATTAATGTAATACTAGAGGAAGACTCACTTGGTAAGTCAGTAGACCCAAAGATCTACAGAGGTATGATTGGATATCTACTTTATCTCACTACTTCTAGATCTGATATTCAATTTAGTGTGTGCTTGTGTGCAAAGTTTCAAGCTAATCCTAAAGAAAGTCACATGTTAGCTGTCAAAAGAATTTTTAAATATCTTGTTGGAACATGTGAACTTGGCATTTGATATCCTGCTGGTTGTAAATTAGATTTGATTGCATATTGTGATGCTGATTATGCGGGTTGTAAGCTTGATAAAAAAAGTACTAGTGGCTTATGCTTATATCTAGGTGGATGCTTGATTTCTTGGGCTTCCAAAAAGCAACACTCAGTTGCTCTATCAACTGCAGAGGTTGAGTATGTTGCAGCTAGTTGTTGTGGCACACAAATTCTTTGGGTGAAACACCAGCTCCTAGACTATAATCATAAGTTAGGATGCATTCCTATTTTATGTGATAACACTAGTGCTATTAATTTGTCTAAAAACCTAATTCAGCATTCACGTACAAAACACATTGATATTAGGCATCATTTCTTGAGGAATGAGGTTGCTAAGAAATCTTTTGAACTTCACTTCATAGAAACTGAAAGTCAAATTGCTGATATCTTCACTAAGCCTCTTCCAGAAAACATATTTTCATCTTTAAGAAGAGAGCTTGGTTTATGCAAATGTCCACATTCTTCTTGACCTCTCTTTCATTGGGTTGAGTGTTGTGTGTCTATGTTAGGACACATTCTGAGGGGGAGTGATTGTTTCATGTTGTAAATATTTTTTCACTCTACTTTCTTCTATCTATTTTTGAAAATAAAACTCTTCCCATTTTTGCAAATAAGTTCCTAACTCTCACATTGCATTGGCATTGTTGGTATATCAAATAGTGATTTGAAGAAAGACAAGTCAGGTTTGTCTGGACACTTTCACTATGCGTGAGTATATGTCTCCGCCACGTATCAAGAATCTTGTATGCAATTGTTGAGGGGAAATCTTTGTCCTTCAATACTTTTGGTTCTCTTTATCTTAATGAAAGACTTCTGGAATCAACAACTCAGGGGGAGCTAGAGAATTCATGACTCTTTTCTTACATAAACTCAAAATTGATTCATTGTGTTATTACAATACCTACCTAAGAGATGTTCATTAATTTTATCAAAAGAAACCAAAGAATGGCTTTTTGACTAATCTATTACATTTCTACAGTCACTATTCATTTATATTCTGAACTCCTAAAGTAATTTAATTTCTTTAAAGACATAAAGATCAATTGTGCATTGAATTTAGACTTCTCTTTGACAACTGATGAGGGATAAGGTTGTATCCAATTTTCTCATCTTCACTTTCAATCGTTCTTTTGACAGAGCAATGGCACTAATGCTGAGAAACTACAAACCTTCACAAAGAATGAAGAGGAATGTATGTCATGAGGTGTTTTTGCTATCTCTATTCTGAGGGGTAAAACAAAATTAAAAAAATATATAATAATTATGATAACTGAGTAACTAGAAATATTGGCATCTCATAAATGTATATTTCCATGTCAAAAGGTTATCATTTATTCCTTGAAGCTGGATAATGAGTAAATCCTTAGTAACCAGGGACTATGGTGTGTAAAAAGCATTAGTTCTTGTGTGAAAAAGACTTACTACATTTGAAAGTTTATTTTTAAAAAAATGTCCAAGAATATTCAATCTCAAAACAAACAACCTTACCCTATATCAGATTGTTTAAGACTGTTTAGTTTCATCACAATTCACTTCATTCTAAAAGAAATTTCATTACCTTGGATTGGAAGAATATGAAAGATTGCCATTGAATGTCTTATATCATTCAAAGTGTCATTTCAGTGTTTCATTACAATCAATGAACATACCTTGGAAGTGATGTTTAACCCTTGAATTCATAATGGTTTCTTGTTAAGAAATGACAAATGAATTCTTTAACATATTACAAATCCTTGAATAATTGATTCCATACCTCTTTCATCATCATAAAGACTCCATCACAGTTTTTTCCTAAACATATCACCAGTTTTTGCCCAGTCAGGTCGACACAGTCCTCTTCATATGTCGACACCATCACTGGTCAGGTCGAAACAGTCCCCTCCTATGCCGACACCAGGTGGATTCTTTCATTAGTCACTGTTTAGGGTAAAGAGCACCGGCGGTTCATCTTACATCTTCATCTCTTGCGTCAAGCTTTTTATATGCCCTTGTTTGCAAGTAGAGCCATCGCCTCTTCTCATTTCAATAGAAACATTAGTTTTCTCTCTCGTTCACACCATTTCCTCCATCCTCCATCTCTTCCCATCCGAAGTCTCACTTCCTCCATCTTTTTTCTTCTTGCTTGCTACCATGCCTCCCAAGCAGACACCCAAGAGGGGCTCACGGTCTAGAGCTACTGCTCGAGGGATAGTGATTGAAGAGCCCCCGACCGAATGTAGGAGCAAGCATCGCCATGATCCGACGCTGCAACAGGATGGTTCTTCACCTTCTGCCACTCCCTCCAAGCAGGGTAGGTTGCCATCTTCTAGTCGAGGCAAGTCCCCCAAATTGTCTCGTAATCCGAGAAGGAAGATTCTCTCCAGCTCTTCAGACACCAGTGCTTCATGTTCCGGAGACTCCTCCTCCACCTCATCTGGTTCTTCTGGTCCTCCTGAAGCCACATCTTCCAAAATAGCCACTGCAGGTAAACCTATTCTTAAGCCCCGAGCTGTTGATTTGCAAGATGAGAACTTCGCCAGTGCATTTCCTGATTTCATCATTTTTTTCAAATTTCAAGGCTGGCTACACTTTATTTCTGAGTTTCGCACTTTTTACCCTAGGCTGGTGCAAGAATTTTATATGAACTTGATTGTTGTTCCAGAGGGTTTTCAATCTGAAGTAAAAGGGGTTTCCATTCTTTTAACAACTGAGCTGGCTTCTACACTCTTCATGCTTCCAAGTGTTGGGGAGGATTACCATGAATTTGAGTTTGATTTGCATGAAGCATATACCTTGCTTACCGGTCTCCCCCATGATCGAACAAATTCCAGGCAAACTTATGTCACCAGGTTCAACACAAACACATTTCCACCTGTCCTTCGGTTAATTCATCACATTCTCACCACCATCATCACACCACAAGGTGGTGGAAGGAACAGGCTCACGGACATTCAAAGATGTGTTATGTATTGCATGAAGAAGGATATCAAGATCAATCTGAATCTGATCATGTCACAAATTTTTTCTGAAACAACCAGAAACGATCTTCACAGATCACTGCCATATGCTGCTCATCTTACTGATGTATTCAAACATGTTGGTGTTTCTTTTGCAAATGAAAAAGTTCAGTCCATTCCACAAAAAAATATTTACTGTTTGAAGCATTTGCAAAAATTTATGGGCTTTCAGATTGAGGGTGATCAAGTTTGTCGAGGGCCAGTTGTTGTCCCACCAACTGCACCTGAGAGAGAAGCACAATTTCCAGATAATGATGTTCCTCCAAATGATCCTGTTGATCAATCTAAGGTTGAGGTTGAGATGGAGGTCCCACAAGAACCACCTACTCCACCCACACCTTATACACCTCCTCCTCCTTCTAATCTCCTAATTCCTTTCAGTCTCTTTTCCCAATCTCATACATCAGCGTCCACATCTTCTGGTGGACCTTCTGTTCCACCAGAATTGTACAAATTCCTTCAAGAAAAATTTGACAATCTCAATTCCTATGTACAACAAATGTTAGACAGATTTGAGTTTCAGATACAAAGATTGGAAAACTCTGTCAATGGGCAGTTTGTTAGACAGCAAGAGGCAGCTGAACATGCCACTAGGAGGTTCAATAGGCTCATTGTCACTTTGGGTGATGTATGTACCCAGCTCAAAGACCACCAACTCAAGACTCAAGCTGTTCTGGAAGCTATCTTAGCCAACACTCAACAAGGTCTTTTCAACAGTCAGGAAGCTGTCTCTCAAGTGTCGAAGACTCGACTCTCTTTTGCTCACTTGGTTGATGATATGGAAAGAATGAAAACCTTGATAGCTCACATTGATCAGGAAATGGCAGATCTCAAGAGTGAGCTCAGTACCTTCCAACAGCATGGCACCATTCCAAGCTCCTCTTCAGCCTCCCCACATATGTCAGCTAATCTCAGTTCTTTTCAAGAAAACATGTATGATAATCATCAAAGGATGGAAGACCTGCTGCATACTCGGTTGTCCACTATGCAAACACAGATGAGAACAAGTCTGACTGCCTTGGAAGCTAGAATGAAGTCATTTGAGACTCTCTTACTCCCTATTACTCCACCTCCTCCTTCCTCTTGAACACTTCTTTTGTTTTGATGATGTCAAAGGGGGAGAAGAATTCATTTTGTAATGAAGATGTTTTTGGCTTTCAAGATATATCTTCTGATATGGTCATCTTTTTGTTTAGTTGAGTATTTTGAAAATGTCAATTGAATGAAATGATGGTTAATGGTATGATGAACATGTTGAATGTCATTGTTATGTCTCTTGTATGATTGGAACTATGTGAATGAATGGCTCAAAAATCACATTTGTAAGAAAATCAAATTGTCATGATGAATCAATGTTGCCATCATCAAAAAGGGGGAGATTGTTGGGTTGAGTGTGTTTGGAATTAATCAATTAATATTTGTCTCTCCCTAGTTTTGATGATGACACTTTGTGATTTTGTGAATAATGTGTAGAACATGTTACACATATTTTTCATGTCACAACAATGCCTAAGTAACATGTTATTAATATTTCATATCTCGTACTTTGATGATAATATCATGTGTTAATGACTTACACTCAATATTTTCAGGTTTACACAAGTTTGCCATAGTGGTGTCGACACATCCCTTGGTGGTGTCGACACTGGCTCACTGTCCCGGAAGCCCTTTTTGAAGACAGGGTCAAGTGGTGTCGACACATTCATTGGTGGTGTCGACACTAGTTCCAGTTTCCAGGAGACCTGTTTTGTGTTTGGGATAGGGTGTCGACACACAGGCAAAGTGGTGTCGACACACCTCGGCTGAAGCTTCAACACCTGATTTATCTAAACACGTGGCCACATGGGGTTCAAGGGAAGTTGTCTTGGATTGTGTGCCCACGCACTCCAAGGGTACTATTGGACTTATAGGGCTATATATATTCCCAATTATTGGCCCCCCCAACAAGAAGAAGAATCCAGAAAACTCCAGCAAAATGTTTTGGCGGAAAAAGAGGCATCTCCTACTCTTGCCTCTTTTGTTGCTGTGGTGATCCATCTCCTTCCTTGAAAAAGCACGAGGGAGTGAAGGAGAGCTCTGAAGAAGGAGTTGGAGCACTTCTCAAAGGAGCAGATCCAGCAGAAGCAAGCAATTGAAGAGAATTTCTGGCGATTCAGAGTCCATTGGAGCAGAGCATCGCCAAGTGATTAAGGGCATCACCAAGTTTCTTAGATTCAACCTCCTGCAAGAAATCTCCATCGAAGAACACGAATATTGTATCAATTTCCCACTATTCTGAACTTGTTCTTCCGATTCATCTATGAGATTTATGCATAAAGTGTTGCATAAATTTCTGTGAATGAATATGTCTTGAATCAGATCATTGCTAGAGGATCTGATTTATGTTGGTCTTGATCTAGCTTGTGTTTTGTGAGCCGTCGAGCTCGGTTTTGGTGAGTTGAACACTCAGTGTGTGGTTGAGCAAGTGTGCTCAGGTTCTGGAGTGGTTGTGCTCTGGAGTTTGTGTGTGAGCCGTCGAGCTCAAGTGTGTTGGAGTCGTCATGCTCGAGTGTGAGTTGTACTCAAATTTGAGTAGTGTGTCCTCACTGTGTGAGGGGTGGACGTAGGAATCACTGGTGTGATTTCCGAACCACCTAAAAAGTTCTATATGCAATGGTTTGATCTGCTTGTCTG
Source organism: Colocasia esculenta (assembly GCA_014218235.1). NCBI lineage: Eukaryota > Viridiplantae > Streptophyta > Magnoliopsida > Alismatales > Araceae > Colocasia > Colocasia esculenta. Next base: position 45,781,953 of record CM024761.1, on the reverse strand, counting down.
CGTTAGATGCTTGCATAGGATTTCGCACTCACACTAATTGTTGAATTGCCTCACACATCATCTACACACACTCACACTTCAGATCAGCAAATTGGTTGTGTAAATTGATCTCTAATTCGAAGCAATTTTGAATTGCTTAAGCTTCCGCATTATTTGGTATCAGACCCATTCAACCCCCCCCCCCCCCCCCGCCTTCTAGATCTGATCCATCCATCTATTCGATCCTACACAAGTGCCCAGCACCGGGCGAAAGAGAACTGGCGGGGAAACCACCATAGCAACCGGCACAGCTAGCTTGTAACCAAGACAAGCCCAGCAGGCACAGACACGCACGGTACCCCTTCCGGAAACCCCCAGAAGGGCCGTCGGCCAACACCGGCACACAGGACACAGTCTGAGAAACTGGAACACCACCAGACAGAACAGAAACCATCGCTCTTATAATAATTGATTGATAGTCAAACAATTGATTATTAGACAAACGCGAGCCTCCTAGCGCCACTACTAGCACACGGCCATGAAGGTGTCACCTTCAGTCACTGAACGCAGCGAGTCAACCTTCTGCGTTCCTTACCAAAAGGTCCTAAGGGCAACCCTGCCCTGGGGCACACGCTGACATGCCAACCGAGGCCAAGGAACCACCCGAGGCAAGCCAGGTGCTGTCGCGCCCTCCTAGCCCGTCGCGATCCCATCGCGACGGGAAGGGCAACCGCGACAAGCGCCCTGTTACGACAGGGAAGCGGGTTACGACAACAGCCTCGTCGTGACAGGAAACTGGGTCGCGACACGATCCTTATCGCGACGGCCAACCGCGCCGCGATAAGGTTATGTCCGACCGAGGCGACGCCTCCTCTGATGTCGCGACATGCACTGCGGTCGCAACATCAGTCGGGAGGTAGACCACCGAGATGCTACATCTCGGGGTCGCCACAACTACAACAAGCACTGTCACGCCCCGATATTTAGCAGCGGAATAAATACCGGGGGACGTGAACGATACAAACTGGCGTATCACAATTGAATAGTGCAGAGTCACAATTGAATATAATAACACATTCGAGACTATAACATGGTCACCAAAAGTATACCTTATTTCATTCCATTCAACTAGATACAACCTCACATAAGAAGAATCAACTGAAAAGGTTTATTAATCAAATAACAACGTTTCTCTAATACATCAACTACTTAAATTTCTATTCCTAAACTGACAACTATTCATATGACAGGTGCTCGTCACTCTTGCCCTGTCCCATCTGACTCCATTGGTTCTTCATCACTACCTGAAAAAGGGCAGGATGATAGGGGTGAGCGAACTAGCTCAGTAGGATTTACATCTCAATAACGTGCGGGCACTGATATACATGATTAACATTTTAAATAGGCAGATATGCACATGAATATGACGACAATGTATGCAATACTAACAGATTGAATAGCAAAGTAGAACGATATCATATCAGATCAAATGTCATGTTTCATATACAATGGACAGATATTTCAAGAATAGAATAATATCAGAAGAGATTGGCCATATTCAAACAGATCTCATGTGTTCACACGAACAGACGTATCATATCATGTCAAGTCAAACTTATCATGTCAAACAGAAGGCACATTTCACAATCTTTCATGTCAGTTGTGCTATGCCAAGCACCAAGAGTCCATACTCCCGCGGTTAACAAGTACGTTGGGGGGCTCCTCCCCAGGACCGGACAGGGCCCCTATTGCACAGGCATTGGATCAAGTTTTGGACCGGAGTCCCACGTTGTGCCGAACAACCAGGTTCATATTATGGCCACAGAGTTTCAACAACAAGCTCGTAGTAAAAGGAACATGATCATTCATAGAGTCAAGGAATGACAAACAGCTCAAAAGAACAAGACAGGATAACGACGTATCTTATGTTTCATAGTTCATTAATGTCTTGACATGAGGATGTTTCTAAAGACAGATCATATGTAGAACATGTACTTTCCTAACATGTATGCATATGACAAATAATCAATTGAACACCGGAAAACATGTAGCCATGAAACTCATATGCAAATCATAACATTAACACCACTAACATGTCCATAGTAACATGTATTTATCCCCACATTCATATCATATTCTTATCTTATCAATTGACAATAAGCAAGATCACAAGATAATCCAATGAACATAAGATCAATCACAATTACACATTAGAATCATATTCATATCATTACTATTTTTCAATGGATTGATTTATTTTAGGTCCATGCATACGATATAACATCATGCACAAGCTAGTAGACATCATGAGATGATTAGACCTAAATTATGCAAATTTCTTGTAAGGTAGTGTCGACACTAGGTCAAGTGGTGTCGACACCATGCTCCAAACACAAGACAAAATCATGCAAAACTGGTCAGGTAGTGTCGACACTAGTTCATGGTGTCGACACATTGCTTCAAATACAAGGCAAAAAGGTCAGGTAGTGTCGACACTAGTTCAGGTGGTGTCGACACTAGAGACAGTTTCATGAAAACCTTCTGGCAGATGTGGGATAGTGTGTCAACACTAGCACAGGTGGTGTCGACACTAGATCAGTTTTCCAGAAAACCTTCTGGGTCAACTGGGACAGTGTGTCGACACTAGCTCAAGTAGTGTCGACACTAGAGGCATTCCCAGAACATCATCTGGGTGGTTTTGGGACAGTGTGTCGACACTAAATCATCTAGTGTCGACACTAGTGCCCTTCCAGAACAAAAAAGATGGGTCATGTGTAACCAGAAACCACGTCTCATGCAGTGATTCAATTTCCCTTCTTATAACTCTCTAACGAATGACATTTAGACAAAACGTTCAACACAAAAGATGAAGAGGATAACTATTATAAGAACTTTGATGTTGAGGGATTGATCTAATTCGGTCTCTAATCCTGAGAAACCATATAAAGAACAAAAAGTCAAGAGTAGCCCGAAATCGCAGTATCATGCAGAGACTCTCTTATCATGCTCCTAACTCTCTAAGAAGGACTTTTGGACAAAATGTCCAACATAGAAGATGATCGTGACTTCAAGTAGAAGAACTTCCATGAAGAAAGTTTAGTCAAATTCTATCTTGAATCGTGTGCATAATAAGAAGAACGTGAAAAGCCCTAACTGTGCGAGACTTCGGGAAAATCACCAATACACAAGTATACTCCATGAAAACCAGTCAAACCAATTGCAAATGAACCTAGACTCAAAGAACTACATGTTGGTGTTGGTTTTCCTTAATCTTGGCCCGAGAACACCTACCTTTAGGAAGATCTAAGACCAGTTGACGTTCTGGATGCAACAGAAGATGCAGGGGATGAAGCTCCGGGTTCCCAGCCTTTCTCCTGTTCCTCAAAAGTTCTAGCCTGCCTCCAAACGACCCCAACTCGTTGTTAAACCTTCCCCAAGAGTTTGAGGACGAGTTCTTATAGATTTAGGTTGTAGTTAAGAGTCCTAACGAGACTAGAAAAGGGGCTGCGAATCCTGCTCCCTGTTTTTCCCAGAATCTGGGACTCTTTCCTCCAAAAGAGGTAGTAGTGGTTTAGGAAACCTCCTCTTAGGGTTGGGTCCGGTTTTGGCTTACCATGCATGACTAATCACCCTTATTTAACCCTAAATTACCCTTTCTAATTATGGCATAATTACCTATACAAATTTATGGGTAATTCCCTATCCTAGCTCATTTATATCCTTGGGCCAAATGTGTTCTATAGGCCCAATCTTGTTATTGGATCATTATTACATGGTGTTGGAAGTCTCTCTCATATGTTTAATTAATTTATCCCCCTTTTTTCTAAAATTTTTAAATTGCTAAATTTTTCGGGGTGTTACATCCTCCCCCACTTGAGAAATTTGGTCCCCAAATTTACGCATAATAGTGATGGTTCGTACCTGAGAATAGTTCTGGGTGGTTTTTCTTCATTATTTCCTCTATTTCCCAGGTAGCATTAGTAACTCCGTCTCGACTCCATTGGACCTTCACCATAGGTATGGTACAGTTCCTGAGTCGTTGAATCTTCCGATCCAGCAGTTTGATCGGCCTCTCTTCATACGTAAGGTCCTCCCGAATCTCCAAGTCCTCGTGGTCAATTACATGGTCGGCATTGAATAAGTACTTTCGCAGCATGGATATGTGGAACACATTATGCACGTTTGCCAGTTGCGGAGGTAGTGCAAGTCTATACGCCACCTGACCAATCCTTTCCAGGATTTCAAATGGCCCTATGAATCTGGGACTTAGTTTTCTTTTGATCCCAAATGTAACGTCGCGCGTTTTCCGGATCCCCGTGGATCCAGGTTTAGTGGGTTTGGTGGCCAATGTGAGGCCCATTAGTGTTGTGTGTTTCTTACTAGATCCTTACCGGGTTTGGTTTGGGTCCGTGTTGGTGTTCAGCTTGCTGGACACCAGCAGTGTGCTGGCGTCCATCGATGAGGACGTCGATTGTTGAACTTGGCATCAAGCTTTGTGGACGTCTAGTTGTGGCGGTCTGGTTAAACGGCCAAAGGGTTGACGTTAACCTGGCATGCCTGTGTTTTTATGGCAGACCCGAGCTCTGTTCTTTCTCCTTCTTCTCCCTTCCTCTTCCCCCACCTTCACCCTTGAGCTTCTTCGCGAGTTCTGACGGTCGGCGGGAGCTCGTGGGAAGGCCGTGGTGCGCGTGGTAGCTGCAGATCGGGCGGGGAATGACGGATTGGAGCGCGGTGTTCGTGGGACGTTTCTCGGGTTTCGGCGTGATTCGAGGATCTTCGGGAGTTTAATTGCGTTTCTGAGGTAGGGGTCGAGCCCTGTTAGCTTGTTAGAAACATTAAAACACGACCTAATCACTTGAACCAGCATTTTTATTGTATTTTCGGATTAAGTTGCACCATGTGGGGTTAATGGGTGGTTTGAGTAATTTAGCGAATGGAGCATGTTGTAATGGGTTGTTTCGGGTTCTGGTATGTTAAAGGAACTGTTTTTATATGTTTCTCTGTAGTTTAAACGGTTGGAAAAGCTGTAGAGCTGGATTAGGGTTTCTGCAGGGTTTTAGGCCGGAGAACTTGGCGTCAAGATCGCTTGCCGCCAAGATCACCAGCCGGGATATAGACGGCTAGATCGCTTGCCATTTACTTCCTTCAAGCGGCAGTCGATGTTGCCACCAACCTATGCATGTATCCATGCAGTGTTGTTTACGTAGCTTTCCTGGTTATGAATATTGTGTGATTGTGTGTGCATGGCGATGACCGGTGTGAGCCAGTGCACTTGTTATGCTCTTGGAGCATACTGCTCATGTAATGGGCATGTTTTACTTGAATAATGAGTGGTGCATGTAGTGGTTTAAGTATGTGCCTGTTGTCCATGTGTTGGACATGTGGTTTACGTGACTAACGTGTGATACACTAACCAGAGTGTATTATACACGTGTTGATTACATGGTTTGGACGTGTTATCTACGTGTTTGAGCGTTGTGCATATGGTTGTGTGTTTATGGCACATTATATGTTATTATTTTTATTATATGATAATTATTGTGGTGTTGTGGCGATGAGTTCATGTTTGAATCTAGCCCTGATACGTTAGAATCTTTTATAGATTATCCTAGATGGATAATTAGTAAAATATAAGTGTGATTATCGTGATTTGTGTTTAATGTGACCTCTATTGTCACAAGATGATTATTGATAGGTCAAATATGATTGACTATCGTGATTTATATATGTGTTAGTGTGAGTTAGCTTGTAGGTCACCGTGTGACTAATGACAAACTGCGGTGTTTTTTTTAATATGGCTAGTATGTGTAGTTGTGCAAGTTAGCTTATACTAGTCACAAGCTATCTTTAATGGTGATTTGTGTACCGTGATTGGTAACAGAAAGTGTTTAAGTAAGCATCGTGGTTTGAGCTTGCCGAGTGTGGTGGTCCGGCGCCTATTCCGAATGCCTCTCTAGTCGGGTACCCCAGGTTCTTTGTGAGCCAGGCACGATGTTTGTTGTGCTCGGGGTTTTGTCCCGTACTTGTGTTGTACCGTCGAGGTCTGTGTCGTCTTCCTGGACACCCTCACTCCTGAGTTTGAGTTGTACGTCCAGCTGAGGGAAAGACGGCAGTGGGACAGCGACTTCCCAGAGTTTGTTCTTTTGTCGCTTGTAGCGCGCTCGTGGTTGGGGTACGGACACCGGTAGACGTACTGGTCCCCAGCTAGTCCTGTTTTCCAGTGACTCACTTTAGAGTGCTCTGGCCAGAGACTCTAGAGGTGCCAGGCATGGGCCTGCAGCTGTGTGTCTGCAGGTGTGGTGTTGGTTAGTCTCCACAGTTGTTTGACTTCTTCCTAGTGGAGCGGCAGTTGGACCTTTCGTCCGTGACTGCGAGGCTGAGAGGTTGTTCTTGTGTTGTGTTGTCCGGGTTGGATATTGGCCTGATCAGCCAGTAGTCCGTTCCCGTATGGTGGCGTCGTTCTTTCTGACTCGTGCTTAGTAGCTCCAGTTGTAGTTGTGGTGACGTCGTTCCCTTCCGACTCGTGCTTTGCTACTTGTCGTAGTTTGTGAGTTTGTGACTCGTGGTCAAGGTTGACCAGTTTATGGTGTGCCCTGGTGTTGGCACAGTTGTGACTGAGTTGTGGTTTGTGTGACTTTCCAGTTGAGTTTTTACCCATAATGTGGTGCCTAAATGATGGCATAATATAATTGTGGTTCAGTGTGGTGTTTACCACCTTCTTGTACCTTGTTCGGGTGTTTGTGTTGTGGTACCTCAGAGTAGCAGGTACCTATTTCCTTCGTGGGTTACTTTGTAGTTTTGTGGTGATACATTATGTACTAATCTTTCCGGGTACTAGTGTGTTGAGGAGGTCTTGTGGTTTGATCTACCACTTGTTATATCTGAACCGTTTCAAGTAGATCTTTGCTTATAATTTATTGTGCATTAGTTGTGATTATTAATTACGTTACCTTAGTGGGTAATTTGCCGATGAGGCTTGTGGCCAAGGTATATTGTGGTTTAGTAAAGCTATGCTCCGTGGAGGCCGTGTGAGATCTTCCACTTGTTGAGTTTTACTCTTTTGGGGTATAATTAGTTTTAGTGTGTTATGAATTGGCTTCGTGGTAGCTAGTCTTATTGCTTGGTGTGTAGTTTCCGATGTAGTGAGGTTTGGAGTATCAAGGACCAGCTCTTTCTTAGCAGTCCTGTTACTCAAGTGTTTGTGGTTCGCCTATAAAGCTTGTAGCCTGGGCAGTAACTTGCCTGTGTGGCTTATAGTTTAGGCAACCCGTTGTTGTAGCAGTGTGCCAATGAGACTGTGGTTTAGGCACTTTAACAGTTGGGCTGATTAATGATATTATGTTAATCCTGTAGTTCTACATTTCTTCTGAGGACTTTATGTTTATTATCATAAGCATGTTTAATTGTTATTTATTATCATGATGTGAGCATGAAATGGTTTGGCTATTATTGTTGCCAGTGAGACCCATTGGGGTCGAGGTGTCTGTGGTTACAGTGTTGTTTTGGGTAGCCCCTACTGAGCCAGTGACTTGTTGAGGCTCACTCCCCTACAGTTCTTTTCAGGGCTTGCCGTGTGTTTGGCTTGCAGTGGCGTTGCGTCAGACTTGTACCACCAGCAGTAGTTTAGTAGTTAGTGTTGTGTGAGCTTGTGCTCCCTCGGGTATGCCCCAGGTAGTTGTACTCTTTTAATTGGACATGTATTATTGTATGGGACAGTTGTACAATTTGTAAATAGATATGAGCACATGTACTTTCTTGTGTCTTATATTCTTGTGGTTTGTCTTTTGTACTCTTACTGGACACGTGTGTGAGATATCCCTTGCGAGACTTCAGTCCGTTCGCGGGAGGCGGATCTGGATATGGAGCCTTATTGGGCATAAATACCCCGGTCCGTCACACCAAATCTTTGTATTCCCCTTGAAGGTGAGACCTTCAAGCAAACATGTTCGCCAACCTGAAATTCCAGTTCTCTCCTTCTCTTGTCTGCATAACTCTTCTGTCTGGATTGTGCTATCTTCAGACGTTCCCTGACAATCTGAACCTTCCTGACAGTCGCCTCAATTAAGTCAGGTCCAACCCATTGGTTCTCCCCAACCTCTTCCCAACAAAGGGGTGATCTGCAACTCCTGCCATATAAGGCTTCAAATGGAGCCATCTTGATACTTGCCTGATAGTTGTTGTTATAAGCAAACTCCATCAGGTACAACTGATCATCCCATCTCCCTCTGAAATCTAGCACCAGAGAATGAAGCATATCCTCTACAATTTGATTGGTCCTTTCAGTTTGTCCATCAGTCTGAGGATGGAAGGCAGTACTAAAATTTAGTTTAGTACCCATTGCTTCTTGTAAACCCTTCCAGAAGTGTGAAGTAAATCTAGGGTCCCGATCTGATATTATGCTAGATGGAACCCCATGCAATCTAACTACTTCCTTCACATATAATGCAGCCAATACATCCATAGACCAGGTGCTCTTAATCGGCAAGAAATGAGCCGACTTAGTCAATCGATCAACTATTACCCAAATTGCATCCATACCACCTCTAGTCTTGGGCAATCCCATGATAAAGTCCATACCGATACTATCCCACTTCCATTCTGGGATTTCTAGTGGTAGCAGTCCACCAGCGGTACGGAAATGCTCGGCCTTGACTTTCATGCATGTTAAATAGTACGACACATGATCGGCCACATCCCTCTTCATGTTTGGCCACCAGTACGACCTTTTTAAGTCTTGGTACATCTTTGTTGATTCCAGGGTGAATCGTGTACTTGGACTGGTGAGCTTCATTTAGTAACCTCTTCTTGAGTTCTCCATGATCAGGGACATAGGTCCTACCTCGGACAGTAATCTTCCTTCCGCAGATAGAGTGAAGTCAGGCCTTTGCTCTAGCTTCTCCCTGATCTCAACTAAGAATGGATTCTCTCCCTGTTTCTCCTTGATTTCAGTCAGTAGGTCGGATTGTATCTGGAGGTTTGAAATCATTACTTGTTTTTCCTTCTTTCCCACATCTATGTTCAGACTTGAAAATTGTTCTAGTAACTTCTATTCGCCCAGCATCATACTAGCTAGCATAGCTCCTGGTTGTCTACTTAGAGCGTCTGCCACTACATTGGCTTTCCCGGGGTGATACTGAATGGAAAAGTCAAAGTCCTTAAGGTACTCTAACCACCTTCTTTGTCTCATGTTCAGCTCCTTCTGTGAGAACAGGTATTTCAGACTCTTGTGGTCAGAAAAGACCTTAAATTGCTCACCATAGATATAATGCCTCCAAATCTTTAGGGCGAATACTACTGCTGCCAACTCCAGGTCATGAACCGGATAGTTCACTTCGTGGATCTTCAACTGTCTAGAGGCATAAGCTATTACCTTCCCTTGTTGCATTAAAACACATCCCAGTCTTGTACCAGAAGCATCTGAATAAATTTCAAATCCTCCCTCTTCAGTGGGTAAGGCGAGGATAGGAGCAGTAGTCAGACACTTCTTCAAGTTGTTGGAGCTTTCTTCACATTCATCAGTCCACACAAACGGATTTTCCTTCCGGGTCAGTTTGGTCAATGGCACTGCAATCTTTGAGAAATCCTTTATAAACCTTCGATAATACCCAGCTAATCCCAGAAAACTCCTGATCTCTGTGACGCTCGTCGGTCTTTCCCATTTCAGTATGGCCTCAACCTTTGATGGATCAACAGCGATACCATCTTTGGTTACCACATGCCCTAAAAAGGATACCTCCTCAAGCCAGAATTCACATTTACTTAACTTGGCATATAATTTGTTCTCCCTTAAAATCTGCAATGAAATCCTCAAATGCTCCTCATACTCTTCCTTTGTCTTGGAATAGATCAATATATAATCGATGAATACCACCACAAATTTATCAAGATATGGGCGATAAATGCTATTCATCAACTACATGAAAACTGCAGGGGCATTTGTTAGTCCAAAAGGCATAACAATAAATTCATAATGCCCGTACCTGCTTCGGAAGGCAGTCTTGTGAATGTCTTCTCCTTTGATCCTCAATTGATGATAACCGGATCGGAGATCTATTTTAGAGAAGTATCTAGCTCCAGATAATTGATCAAACAACTCATCAATTCTCAGCAGAGGGTATTTGTTCTTGATGGTTAACTAATTCAATTGTCTGTAATCTATGCATAGCCTCATTGACCCATCTTTCTTCTTGACGAAGAGGACAGGTGCACCCCATGGCGATGTGCTTGGTCGGATGAAACCCTTCTATAACATTCCATCAGTTGCTCTTTTATTCTTTCAGTTCTGCGGGGACATTCTATATGGTGCCCTAGATACCGGTGCTGCTCCAGGACCAATTCGATGTTAAATCGACCTCTCGCTCAGGAGGAATTCCTGGCAAGTCTTCGGGGAAAACATCAGCGTATTCCCTGACGACATGGATGTCCTCAACTTTGACTTCTTTCTTTGCGATGATCACAGCAGCAAGAAAGGCCATACAACCTTTCCTCATCATCCTTTTGGCTTGTAATGCAGAGATAATTGACAATCTTCTGCGGTTTCTATCCCCGGTGAACACTAGTTTTGGGTACTAGCTAAAGGTTACCCGGCTTCTACTGCAATTGATACTAGCCCCATGTTCAACATCCAGTCTGCTCCCAGTATCACATCATACCCCGCCATATCCATACATATTAAATTTGCTGGTAGGTTTTGGGTTTCAATCAACACCTCACTGGATGGCATATGGTTGGTAAGATTGGTGCCAGGACCAATCGGGGTTGACACAACTATTCCGGATTCATTGGGATGGGTTTCACAGTAGGGTATCAACAAATGTTTGAGATATGAAGGAATGCGTAGCTCCCGTATCAAAGAGAACATATGCGGTTGGGAAAGAATAGTAAGTGTACCTTCCACGATACCTCCTTCTTCAGCAGTTTCTGGTTCCTGGACAGCTTGCAGTCGGCCTTGCCTCTTCTGTCCATTCGGACGTTTGTCCTAAGGGGCTTGTTCTTTCAACATCGGGCAGTCCGAGATCCTATGGTCACGACTCCCACATCGTAGGCATCTCCCTTGCGCTCTCCAGCATTCTTCAGACCGATGACCAGCTCTGTCACAATGTTTTCACCTTTCTCCCTTTGTCACCATTATCTGCTTACCTAACTCCTTCGGCTTTTTATCCGCTGGTTCATTTACCCCGTCACTGGGCCTTTTCTTCCCAATAGTCGGCTGATACCTCCCAGCAGAAGACACTTGCTCTCGTTTCACGGATTTTCCCTTAATCCTTTCGGCAGTCTCCATGGCATCTTCCAATAACTGAGCCTTCTTAACCATTTCAGCATAAGTTTGAATGTCCATTGGCGCCAGTTGGGTGATGAACTGGGGCCTCAAGCCATTTAGAAAGCGTTTCGCCTTCATCCTGTCTGTCCCAATTAAGTGAACAGCGTATCGGGACAGCCGAGAGAATTGGGCCTCATACTCAGCCACATTGAGTCCTCTCTGCTTCAAAGCTGCAAATTCGGTTGCTTTCCGTTCTTGGACCCTCTCAGAAAAGTACTTGGTGTTGAATCGCTCAATGAACTGATTCCATGTTAGTTGTTGTCCATTTAGGGTTGCTTCTACCGACTCCCACCATGCCTTGGCATCCTTTTCCAACTGGAAAGTCGCCAGGAGCACCTTGTTCTGGTCTGTGCATTGCATAACCTTGAATATCCTTTCAATCTCCTTAACTCAGTGTTCAGCAACATCTGGGTTAGTACTCCCTTCAAACCTAGGCGGATCCATGTTCCGGAAATTCCAGTGGAGCTCACCGGCTCCGCGGTTACCTCCACCTTGGGTGGCTTGTAAGATAGACTGAGTCATGTTTTGTATGGTTCGTTACATGTCCCTACCTGGGCACGTTCAGTGGCCATTGAGGTAATAATCACCTTCAAGATAATAATGTGAGTTAGTCATCTAAATATATCACATGTGACTTCTATTCCCATGGCTCTACCCAAGCTCACATTAGGTACGACAGATTTTGACTCGTATAATCTAGTTTCATTCTATGTTCCTATTCCATTGGACCCTAAGTTCAGACTCTGATACCAACTGTCACCGCCCCGATATTTAGTAGCGGAATAAATACCGGGGACGTGAACGATACAAACCGCGTATCATAGTTGAATAGTGCAGAGTCACATTGAATATAATAACACATTCGAGACTATAACATGGTCACCAAAAGTATACCTTATTTCATTCCATTCAACTAGAACAACCTCACATAAGAAGAATCAACTGAAAAGGTTTATTAATCAAATAACAACATTTCTCTAATACATCAACTACTTAAATTTCTATTCCTAAACTGACAACTATTCATATACAGGTGCTCGTCACTCTTGCCCTGTCCCATCTGACTCCATTGGTTCTTCATCACTACCTGAAAAAGGGCAGGATGAGGGGTGAGCGAACTAGCTCAGTAGGATTTACATCTCAATAACGTGCGGGCACTGATATACATGATTAAACATTTTAAATAGGCAGATATGCACATGAATATGACGACAATGTATCAATACTAACAGATTGAATAGCAAAGTAAACGGATTGAAGGGTTATGCGGAATAACACAATATGGTAATCTAGAAGGGGGGTTGAATAGATTACGGCAATTTCTATTTACTGATGGCTTCTTTTCGGTGCAGCAGCAATCTTAATGAAACTTGATTAGAATTTGATTGAGATTAAGACAGCTTGAGTTGATATAATGAGAACAGGGTATCAAACGTGCGTATGAACACCGTGCCTACCAATATCTATCGCAAAACGCGAACAAACCCGAACACGATGACTTAAGGTGGTTCGGAGTACACAACTCGTGTATCCTACATCCACCGTCCACACACACACGCAGAAACGACTGCTTATGAGCGAGTTCAACACAACAACTCAAACACACACACGTTGTCTGATGAACCACGATCAGAACAACCACAAATTCGTGAATCAAGCACAAAGGATGCTCGAAACACAACCACACACACACGATGGAATGGAAATTGTGAAATGGAGAAGAATTTAGAGTTGGGGAACAAATCCAGTTGGAATTCTTCTCGTGGATCGTCCAAACGCTCTTCAAACTTCGATTGGATGTAGACTGATCGATGTAGAAGGTTGAACTGACGACGATCCGGCTTCAACTTCGCATGGATGGCGATTCCACGACGATCTGGGCAGAAAGTTGAAGCAGAGCAGCAATTTGGGGCTTTTCCTCTTGGTCCCTTGGAGGCTCTTGGATGGGAGGCTGCTCTCTGCGAATTTGGCTCCAAAAGGATGCTTATATAGTGTTAGGTAAAGGTGGGGGTCGTGGAGGAAGGAAACACCCAAGTGGGGCCGGATTTGGAAACTCTAAATCTCATGTTTCCGTCGTCTGTCGACAGGTGCACTTGCATCTGTCGACAGGCGCACTCAGGCTGAGAACTGGGTTTCAGAAAATTGAGTTTCTGAGTGTATCTGTCGACAGGCAATTTCATCTGTCGACAGGTGCACTCAGGAATACAAAACCTGAGCTCTGTCCTGGGTTGCCTGTGTGTATCTGTCGACAGGTACATTGCATCTGTCGACAGGTGCACTCAGAGATGCAAACCTGAGTTCTGTCTTGGGTTGCCTGTGTGTATCTGTCGACACATGCCCTGAGCCTGTCGACAGATACACCTCTTTGACAGTTTCTTGTGCTATTTGCTCATCTTTTCAATGCTCCATCTTTCATGCTTGTGCACCTACATGCAAATACATTGTTAGTGATATACATTGTATGATTTAGCAATGTTTAACTCAATCACTTTCATGATGTTTTTCATGTTAGTTAGCACATCAATTTTGCATTAAATCAATGTTCAAGGATATTAATGTGATCATCAAAAACATGTTATATGGAAAACCCAACAATCTCCCCCTTTTTGATGATGACAAAAACATTCAATTGATGCATATTGATGTTCTCCCCCTTTTTGACAACATACAAAATGTCAAGTCATGCACATTAGGAGACAAATAAACATGAACTGTGAGTTTTCATTGATTGATCATTCAAATTTGCACAGTACAAGAGACAATCATTACATGACTCAAAAAATCAAAAAAAGGGAAATAACATGAACAAGCAAAAGATGACTGGACAAGTGAGACTAACTCCCAGCTAAGACTCTTAATGACCTCTAACGACCCTGAGACCCTCTATTCATTGTCATGTCCAGCAGGTGGAGGATGACGGGATCCATCTCTCTCGGAGTAGAGGAAATCAAGCCGGTCTCGGATTTGCACGTGAGACTCATCCAGTGAGTTGAGGCGAGCGTCCACTTGATCAAATCTAGAATCCATCTTAGCAAAACCTGAGATCATTTGTTGATGCATTTGTGCCAAGTAATCACGAAGAGATTGTTCTTGAGGCACAGGTACATCATCAAATTCTTGAGGTTGATCAGGCATTTGCTCATCTTGAGAGTCTTCATCACTGCCTTCATTAGCTTCATCGGCTTCATTATCTTCTTCAGCAGATGACTCTTCAACTCCTTGTGGTTCCTTTCCTTTGAGAGTCCTTGTGACTATACCGTCTACAATCTTGTAGCCCATTCGATTAGCAGCAGTGAGGTCAAAAGCACTGCGGGATTTCAAGGAGATGAGCTCACTTGAAGCTATAGGAATGCCAATGAAAATGAGAAGAGAGGTGATGGGGCAAGCGTATGGCATTGATCTTTTGGTGTTTGAGAAACACCGACGGATGAGGCTTATCATGAGTTCAGGCAGATTGATTTGTTGACACTTGAGGAAGAAATGAACAAGATTTGTGGACCTCGGTGACTAATTCTCGGCTTCCATCCTTTGGGACGATTAAGGTAGTGAAGATGTGATGGATCATCCGGATCAAAGGAGGAAAGGAGTTGGCATTTAGACGAGCAATTTCCTTAGTGGAGTCATAAGGTTGCAACGTGAGAAGTTCATAGTACTCAGAAGCAGAAGGAGTGTAGTTGAAGATTTCAACTCCTGAGTTTGGAATTTCAAGGGCTGTCGAGATAAGATTGGCGGTGAGGCGAAAACGAGTGCCTCTCACCGAAGAGTAGAGATCTCCCTGATTGGAAAGCCCTAGGTTATTGAAGAACTCTGTGACGGCAGTTGGAGAGTATTGCAAGTGTGAGTACAAGAAGGATGTCCACCCTTGAGTGTCAAAATAGGGTAGGAGTGAGGGGAACATCGGTGCTAAGGACTCGAAGTCCACATACCGGGATTGGACAAGTTTCTTGAAGGTGCCGGTGGCCCGGATAAGACGGAGACCTTGAGGAACAATGAGTTCCGGCAACCGATCCTCGCGTTGCTTGCTGCGACGTTCGGAAGGAGCCCTGGAACTCTTTCCGGCGTCCGTCGAAGCGCGACGACGGCGAGCGAGAAGCTTTGATTTGGGTGCCATCTCAGGAAGGAGGGTGAGAATGGCGATTGGGAAGGGAGAGTGGAGGGATCCCAGACGAGGAGCAGCAGGATCGTCGGAGACGGAGCGGATCTTGAGCCCTGAAGGGGGAAGAGAGGGGTTTGGAGAAGAGGAGGAGGAAATGAGAGGGGAAGGGTGAGAAGTGGTCGTGGGATGCCTTAGAATGGGTTTAGAAGGGTTTTAAAAGAGAGGCCCCACAAAAAGGAGTTGAACCGGCGCGAGGGTTTGCTTCAAAAACGGATCTGGGCCGTCGGCTGTCGACAGATGACAATCTATCTGTCGACAGATAACCCCTTTTTTTTATTTTGGCTAAAACTTGATTTTTGATAAGATTTTTCAAAGGGACAAGTGTTCATTTGATGTTTTAAGGTAAAATAGGTGTATGTACAATATAAAAATGCATATCCATTATGATGAAGACATGACACAATTCTAAAATGATTTTGAATTAAAACCGATAAGTTCTTTAATTAGATCATGAAGAACACATTTCACAATAGCCAGTGAAAATTAAATAACTCTTTTGATTAAGGCCGTTGAAGAAAAACATGCATCTAAATAGAGATGATAGTCAGATGACATTTGAATTAGATGGCCACAAGAACATCTTACCCAAGAAGCACATTGGACTTGACATAAAAAGTTTTCGGAGGCTTCACTCTATTTCTGGTATGATTTTAGAATCTTTAAACAACGAAGATGGAAAAGAGTGGCAATGAGGAGCACTTTCACTTTTTCATGTGAAGGTAGACATTTGTGATGCCGATACCCCCAGTTACTCAATGTGAGTGTCCATCAAGCCATTGTATAGAGATAATGAAACAACCTTTTGACGCGAAGACCGACATTGGTGATGCCCATGTCCCCAGTTACTTAGTCATTTTTATCATTGCTCTACCTCCATCCCATAAAGAGAGATAAATTTTTTATTTAAATGTAGAAATAGGTAGCTTTTCTCCCTTTTATTTTGTTTTTACTTTTCGTTAAGTACATGAGATTTCTTTAGGCAAGTGATAATGTAGAACATTAAATTCAAGAGCTTTCTGATTTTTCAAATCATTTTAGATTCATGTTTAACGACAAGGGAGTTATTCAAAGGAGATGTTTAAAAATCATTTGGTTTGCTCATTGTGTTCAAAATGATCTAAAAAGAGCTCAATCAAGTGTTGCATCAAATATCATTTAGACTTGGTTCACGACTTTGACATGAAGTGGATATGTAAGGTTATATTGCACAAAACAATCCAATTTTTTACCTTCAAGTCAAGTAATGAACACTTTCTTGAAAAGTATGAAGAAGGAATGAGAAAAAGTGAGAATGAGTGTATCTGTCGACAGCAGGAATCTGTCTGTCGACAGATGCACACAGACTGAAGAATTGAAGTTTCAGTCATAGCAAATCTGAGTGTACCTGTCGACAGATGGAATGTGTCTGTTGACAGATATGAACAGAGTGGATTTTTCTGGTTTCAGTTTGAGTGCACATTGAGTTCAAGGAAGTGAGGATTAAAAAAATGAAGTGAAGGATGAGTTTCCTCATGAAAATACTCATCTACCCTTAACTCACTCCCCCATAGTGTGTGCACGTGTTGACACAACATCTAAGCAAGGATTCACACAAGCATTTGATACAAGGCAAACATGTTCATTTCAAGAATGTCATACACAAGCACATGGTCACAGAAAAGGCATTGTTTCAAGGAGTTAACATGATAAAATGTAAGGAAACTAAAAATCCTATGTGAAGTACAGGACCTTTATATGCAATGGGACTATGGATACTTGGCGGAGAATGTTTTCTCACGCATGATGATAGTTTCCAAACAAGCCGAACTTGTTCTTCCACAGTTCACCATTTGATATACCACATAGTCATTCACACATAAAGAGCATGTACTCCAAATGGATAGTCAGTTTCATTGCATTTTACACAAACCCAATTCTCTTCTTAAGGATGTGAATCTATCTTCAGACAAGGGTTTGGTGAAAATATCAGCCAATTGTTTTTCTGTGGGAATGAAATTAAGTTCCAAGGTTTTATTGGCAACTTCATCTCTCAAGAAATGATGACGGATTTCTATGTGTTTAGTCCTTGAGTGTTGGACAGGGTTTTTTGAAAGGTTGATAGCACTTGTGTTGTCACATAGGATAGGTGTGCATCCAATTTCAACATTATAGTCAGCTAACTGACTTTTGATCCACAACACTTGAGCTGCACAACTTCCTGCAGCGACATATTCTGCCTCTGCAGTGGAGAGTGCAACCGAGTGTTGTTTCTTGGATGCCCACGAAACCATGCAACCGCCAAGGAATTGGCAATATCCACTAGTGCTTTTTCTATCAATTTTACATCCAGCATAATCAGCATCAGAATATGAGATCAAATCAAAACTACTGCCTGCTGGGTACCAAAAACCCAAATTGTATGTGCCTGAGAGATATCGGAAAATTCTCTTGACTGCAATTAAATGGCTTTCCTTTGGACTAGATTGATATCTAGCACAAAGGCAAACACTAAATTGTATATCCGGTCTACTTGCAGTAAGATAAAGGAGTGAGCCAATCATACCTCGGAAGTGCTTTGCATCTACCGGTTTACCTTTCTCATCATTTTCCAATTTGACGCTTGTGCTCATTGGGGTGGAGGCTGGTTTGGCTTGCTCAAATTGAAATCGTTTGAGAAGCTCTTTGACATATTTTTCTTGATTTATGAAGAAGCCTTCTTCATGTTGTTTCACCTGCAAACCAAGAAAGAATTGAAGCTCCCCCATTAGACTCATCTCAAATTCACTGTGCATGTGTTTAGAAAATTCTTCACACAGTGAAGGGTTAGTAGAACCAAATATGATATCGTCCACATAAACTTGAACAACAATTATGTGATTGCGAACTTTCTTAGTGAAGAGTGTTTGGTCTACTTTACCTCTTGAGTAGTTTTTGCTTACCAGAAAATTGCTTAGTCTATCATACCAAGCTCGAGGTGCCTGTTTCAAACCATAAAGAGCTTTGTGCAATTTATACACATGGTTAGGCATTTCAGAATTTTCAAAACCTGGTGGTTGAGAGACATAGACTTCTTCTTTGATATAGCCATTTAAGAAAGCAGTTTTAACATCCATTTGATAGAGTTTGAACTTATGGGAGCATGCATATGCCAATAAAATTCTGACTGCTTCTAACCTGGCTACAGGAGCAAAGGACTCTTCAAAGTCTACACCAAACTCTTGACTATATCCTTTTGCTACGAGTCTTGCTTTATTTCTGACCACTTTTCCTTCTTCATTAAGTTTATTCCTAAACACCCATCTAGTTCCTATGACAGAAATTTCAGGGGTTCTAGGAACTAAACTCCATACATTATTTCTTTGAAATTGACCAAGTTCTCATGCATAGCATCAATCCACGAGTTATCTTTTAAGGCTTGTTCAACATTTTTGGGTTCCACTTGAGAAACAAAAGCAAAAAGATCATGTTCAATTATTTGTCTTACTTGAGACCTTGTTTGAACAGAGTCATTTAAACTACCTATCACATCATCAAGTGGGTGATCTTTGGAATACCTCACATTTGTGATTGTTGAAGGGCCGGGAGTATCTTGTCCTTGAGGAATTTGATCTTGTGAATGTCGCTCTTCAGGAGGTTCACTTTCTGGTGGATTCTCTTCAAGTGTTTCATCTTGTTTTCTGAATGCTATTTCATCATCTTCATCGTAGTCCCTGTGAAGATATCCACCTTTGGTCTTGGAATCTTCTTCAGATTTGTCTTTTGCTTTGACTTGTAGGTCCTTAAGCGATGTTCCTTCATCCTCTTTTTCAGTCCTGTTAACGTTCAAGCTGTTAGATTTGGCATAAGTCTCATCAAAAATAACATGTGGAGTTTCTTCCACAGTGCGTGTTTTATTGTTAAACACCCTATATGCCCTAGAGTGTTCTGAGTAGCCTAGAAAAACACCTTGATCACTTTTGGCTTCAAATTTATCTAAATCAGATTTATCATTGTTATGAATAAATACCTTTGAGCCAAAAACTCGGAAGTACCCAAGGTTGGGTTTCTTACCTTTCAACAAATGGTAGGGGTTTTCTTTATCACAGGTCTTACCATGGCTCTGTTTAGAATGTAGCACGAAGTGTTCACTGCTTCTGCCCAAAAGCTTTTGGAGAGTTGGCCTTCAACTAGAAGAGTGCGAGCCATTTCCACCAATGTTCTGTTTTTCCTCTCCACTACTCCATTTTGTTCTGGAGTCCTTGGGGAAGAGAACAATGTTCAATCCCTTGGTGCCTGCAAAAATCAGAAAATGCATTGTTATCAAATTCTCCCCCGTGATCGGTGCGGATTGAACATATTTTATTCACATTGCCATGCTCAATCTTGTTAAAGAATTCTTGGAAGATTGTAAGTGTTTCACTTTTGTGTGCCAAGAATTTGACCCATGTGAACCTAGAAAAATCATCTACAATGACAAAACCAAAACGTTTGCCATTGAGACTTAGAGTTCTAGTTGGTCCAAAAAGGTCCATGTGCAACAGTTCATATGGTTTAGATGTGCTTACCGGTGCTTTAGATTTGAAAGACTTCCGGGTCTGTTTTCCCTGTGCACATGCATCACAAAAACTTTCATTGTTGTTAAAAGAAATGTCAGGAAGTCCACTTACTAATTTGAGCTTCATGATCTTGTGCAACACGTTGTAGCTCGCATGGCCAAGCCTACGATGCCACAAGGTCAATTCATCCTGTCTATTTGCAACAAGACACAAGTTATCATTTTCTGGATCATCTAAGTCAACTAAGTAAATGTTATTCACTCTTTTTCCAGAAAATTTTACACTTCCTGTTTCTTTATCAACAATTTGACATGAATTTGATTCAAAAATGACGTTGTGACCTCTATCACACAATTGACTTATGCTAAGCAAGTTGTGATTAAGGCCATCAACCAACAGTACATTTTCAATTGAATTGGAGGGACACTTACCAACATTACCTGTGCCAATTATTTGGCCTTTGTTGTTACCTCCAAAGATGACTTGTCCTCCGTCTTTCTCCACTATGGAACAAAATTTAGATTTGTCGCCCGTCATGTGCCTCGAACAGCCGCTATCCAAGTACCATTTGTTTTGATGTTGGGCTGCTAGGCATTCCTGCATATGTGGATCAGACAAGAGGTTTTGGTACCCAAATTACTTTGGGTCCCAAAATTTCATTCATGCAACAAAGTAGATGTTTAGGAATCCAAACTTGTTTGAATTTCTGTTTCTTTGGATTGTTCCAGCATTGTTTTTCATCATGACCAATCTTTTTACACACTTTGCATGAAGGAATTTTCTTTTCAATTTTTTGTTGCTTGATAGACTGTTTATTGGTTGAAGTTTTCTTTCCTGTCGACAGGCGCCATTCCATCTGTCGACAGGTGGCTTTTTCTTTTGTTTGTTGGGAGCATTTTGTTTGTTTGATTGTTTGGGTTGCAACACTTTGGTTTGAGATTGACTTGTTTTATGCTTTATGGGAACATGCTTGCTTGTGCTTGGACTAGGATCAACAAAGGAAGTGATCAATGACTCTCCTATTTTCTTTTGTTTGACAGGTTGATATCCTAACCCATGCTTGGTTACATGTATTTTAGCACCCAAAACCGCATCTAGATTTTGCTTCCCTTTTACAAATTTCATCAAGTCCTCAGATTTCTCTTTCAATTCCTTTTCAGTTTGTTCCAACTTTTTCTTTGTTTCTAGATGTTCTTCTTGAAGGAATTCAAGAGAATGGCTTAAACAGTCATTTTCTTTACGTGTTTCTTGTAGTTTCATTTTCAAGCAATCCATCTCTTCATTATGAGTCTTTTCATCAACTTTCATCATTTCTATTTCTTTTGTCAGGAATGCAATTCGTTCATCATTGTTCTTATCATGCACAAGGGAGTTGCATTTCTTTTTTAATGCTTTATTTTCAGATCTATATTCACAAAATTTTTCAAATAGAGTAGTGTATGCTTCCTCCCATTCACTTGCAGTGAAATCATCAAATGAGAAGTTTACCTCGGTGGAGTCATCACTCCTAGCCATTAAGCATTTCACTTCTTCATCATCGGATGTTTCTTGTGCATCTTCATCTTCATCTTCATCACTCCAGGTAGCCAACATTGCTTTGGCTTTCTTGGAGGTGAATTTTTCCTTCTTCAGCTTCTTCTTGAGTTCCGGGCATTCTCCTCTCATGTGCCCCTGTTTCTTGCATTCATAACAAACAATATCAGATTTTTTGTTGGACTCATATTTCTGTGAAAAATTTTCTTGAAGGGTTTGGAGTTACCTGAGTCTCTCCTTTTGAACTTCAGAAATTTCTTGAATTGTCTAGTGAGCATTGCCATTTCATCATTATCACTCTCACTAGATGTTCCTTGCTCATCACTATCTTGTTGAATGGATTTCTTGGAGCTTGTTGATGTTTTGTTGGATGCTTTTAAAGCAATTGACTTCCTAGGATTTTCTTCTAATTCTTTTCTTTTGATGTTGATTTCATATGTCATTAAGGAGCCAATTAGTTCATCCAATTTCATTTTGGAAAGGTCTTTGGAATCCTCAATGACAGTGGCCTTAGTGTTCCAAGATGAAGTAAGAGATCGAAGTATCTTTCTTACTAAGTCACTTTCAGAGTATTCCTTCTTAAGACCTTTTAGCCCGTTAACTATTAGCATGAATCTTGCAAACATGTCTGATATGTTTTCATCAGTTTTCATCTTAAACATTTCATATTCAGACACTAACATGCTAACTTTAGTTTCCCTTACCTCGGACGTACCTTCGTAAATGAGTTCAAGTTTGTCCCACATCTCTTTTGCTGTTGAGCATGTGGAGACTCTTGAAAACTCCTTTGGATGCACCGCACATTGCATCATGTTTAGTGCGCTCCAGTTGAGAGTTCCTTTAGCTATTTGGTCTTTCGTCCAGGTGTCTTCGTCCTCGGGCAACACATATGGTCCCTTGCTGACTATCTTCCACAGCTCGTAATTTTGAGCTCTCAAAAATACCTGCATGCGATTTTTCCAATAAGAGTAGTCAGTGCCATCAAAGTAGGGTGGCCTGGTTACTGAATGTCCCTCGGCCATATACCCTTTGCTAGAATCCATAAGATCGAAAATCTCCTGATCGCTAGATCAATTTACGAAAAGCTGTAAATCGGAGAAACCTCGCTTTGATACCAATTGAAGGGTTATGCGGAATAACACAATATGGTAATCTAGAAGGGGGGGTTGAATAGATTACGGCAATTTCTATTTACTGATGGCTTCTTTTCGGTGCAGCAGCAATCTTAATGAAACTTGATTAGAATTTGATTGAGATTAAGACAGCTTGAGTTGATATAATGAGAACAGGGTATCAAACGTGCGTATGAACACCGTGCCTACCAATCATCTATCGCAAAACGCGAACAAACCACAGAACACGATGACTTAAGGTGGTTCGGAGTACACAACTCGTGTATCCTACATCCACCGTCCACACACACACGCAGAAACGACTGCTTATGAGCGAGTTCAACACAACAACTCAAACACACACACGTTGTCTGATGAACCACGATCAGAACAACCACAAATTCGTGAATCAAGCACAAAGGATGCTCGAAACACAACCACACACACACGATGGAATGGAAATTGTGAAATGGAGAAGAATTTAGAGTTGGGGAACAAATCCAGTTGGAATTCTTCTCGTGGATCGTCCAAACGCTCTTCAAACTTCGATTGGATGTAGACTGATCGATGTAGAAGGTTGAACTGACGACGATCCGGCTTCAACTTCGCATGGATGGCGATTCCACGACGATCTGGGCAGAAAGTTGAAGCAGAGCAGCAATTTGGGGCTTTTCCTCTTGGTCCCTTGGAGGCTCTTGGATGGGAGGCTGCTCTCTGCGAATTTGGCTCCAAAAGGATGCTTATATAGTGTTAGGTAAAGGTGGGGGTCGTGGAGGAAGGAAACACCCAAGTGGGGCCGGATTTGGAAACTCTAAATCTCATGTTTCCGTCGTCTGTCGACAGGTGCACTTGCATCTGTCGACAGGCGCACTCAGGCTGAGAACTGGGTTTCAGAAAATTGAGTTTCTGAGTGTATCTGTCGACAGGCAATTTGCATCTGTCGACAGGTGCACTCAGGAATAGAAAACCTGAGCTCTGTCCTGGGTTGCCTGTGTGTATCTGTCGACAGGTACATTGCATCTGTCGACAGGTGCACTCAGAGATGCAAACCTGAGTTCTGTCTTGGGTTGCCTGTGTGTATCTGTCGACACATGCCCTGAGCCTGTCGACAGATACACCTCTTTGACAGTTTCTTGTGCTATTTGCTCATCTTTTCAATGCTCCATCTTTCATGCTTGTGCACCTACATGCAAATACATTGTTAGTGATATACATTGTATGATTTAGCAATGTTTAACTCAATCACTTTCATGATGTTTTTCATGTTAGTTAGCACATCAATTTTGCATTAAATCAATGTTCAAGGATATTAATGTGATCATCAAAAACATGTTATATGGAAAACCCAACACGGATATCATATCAGATCAAATGTCGAGTTTCATATACAATGGACAGATATTTCAAGAATAGAATCATATCAGAAGAGATTGGCCATATTCAAACAGATCTCATGTGTTCACACGAACAGACGTATCATATCATGTCAAGTCAAACTTATCATGTCAAACAGAAGGCACATTTCACAATCTTGCATGTCAGTTATGCTATGCCAAGCACCAAGAGTCCATACTCCCGCGGTTAACAAGTACGTTGGGGCGCTCCTCCCCAGGACCGGATAGGGCCCCTATTGCACAGGCATTAGATCAAGTTTTGGACCAGAGTCCCACGTTGTGCCGAACAACCAGGTTCATATTATGGCCATAGAGTTTCAACAACAAGCTCATAGTAAAAGCAACATGATCATTCATAGAGTCAAGGAATAACAAACAGCTCAAAGAACAAGGCAGGATAACGACGTATCTGTGTTCATAGTTCATTATGTCTTGAATGTTTCTAAGATAGATCATATGTAGAACATGTACTTTCCTAACATGTATGCATATGACAAATAATCAATTGAACATCGGAAAACATGTAGCCATGAAACTCATATGCAAATCATAACATTAACACCACTAACATGTCCATACTAACATGTATTTATCCCCACATTCATATCATATTCTTATCTTATCAATTGACAATAAGCAAGATCACAAGATAATCCAATGAACATAAGATCAATCACAATTACACATTAGAATCATATTCATATCATTACTATTTTTCAATGGATTGATTTATTTTAGGTCCATGCATACGATATAACATCATGCAGAAGCTAGTAGACATCATGAGATGATTAGACCTAAATTATGCAAATTTCTTGTAAGGTAGTGTCGACACTAGGTCAAGTGGTGTCGACACCATGCTCCAAACACAAGACAAAATCATGCAAAACTGGTCAAGTAGTGTCGACACTAGTTCAGGTGGTGTCGACACATTGCTTCAAATACAGGGCAAAAAGGTCAGGTAGTGTCGACACTAGTTCAGGTGGTGTCGACACTAGAGACAGTTTCCAGAAAACCTTCTGGCAGATGTGGGACAGTGTGTCGACACTAGCACAGGTGGTGTCGACACTAGATCAGTTTTCCAGAAAACCTTCTGGGTCAACTGGGACAGTGTGTCGACACTGGCTCAAGTAGAGTCGACACTAGAGGCTTTCCCAGAACATCATCTGAGTGGTTTTGGGACAGTGTGTCGACACTAAATCATCTAGTGTCGACACTAGTTCCCTTCCAGAACAAAAAAGATGAGTCAGGTGTAACCAGAAACCACGTCTCATGCAGCGATTCACTTTCCCTTCTTATAACTCTCTAACGAATGACATTTAAACAAAACATTCAACATGAAAGATGAAGAGGACAACCAGTAGAAGAACTTTGATGTTGCGGGTTTGATCTAATTCTGTCTCTAATCCCGATAAAACATATGAAGAACAAAAAATCAAGAGTAGCCCGAAATCGTAGTATCATGCAGAGACTCTCTTATCATGCTCCTAACTCTCTAACAAAGAACTTTTGAATAAAATGTACAACATAGAAGATGATCGTGTCTTCAAGTGCAAGAACTTTCATGAAGAAAGTTTAGTTAAATTCGATCTTGAATCGTGTGCATAATAAGAAGAATGTGAAAAGCCCTAACTATGCGAGACTTCGGGAAAATCACCAATACACAATGTATACTCCATGAAAACTAGTCAAACCAATTGCAAATGAACCTAGACTCAAAGAACTACATGTTGGTGTTGGTTTTCCTTAATCTTGGCCCGAGAACACCTACCTTTAGGAAGATCTAAGACCAGTCGACATTCTGGATGCAACAGAAGATGCAGGGGATGAAGCTCCTGGTTCCCAGCCTTTCTCCTGCTCCTCAGAAGTTCTAGCCTGCCTCCAAACGACCCCAACCGTTGTTAAACCTTCCCCAAGAGTTTGAGGACGAGTTCTTATAGATTTAGGTTGTAGTTAAGAGTCCTAACGAGACTAGAAAAGGGGCTGCGAATCCTGCTCCCTGTTTTTCCCAGAATCTGGGACTCTTTCCTCCAAAAGAGGTAGTAGTGGTTTAGGAAACCTCCTCTTAGGGTTGGGTCCGGTTTTGGCTTACCATGCATGACTAATCACCCTTATTTAACCCTAAATTTCCCTTTCTAATTATGGCATAATTACCTACATGAATTTCTGGGTAATTCCTTGTCCCAGCTCATTTATATCCTTGGGCTAAATGTGTTCTATAGGCCCAATCTTGTTATTGGATCATTATTACATGGTGTTGGAAGTCTCTCCCATATTTTAAATTAATTTATCCCCCTTTTTTCTGAAATTTTTAAATTGCTAATTTTTCCGGGTGTTACAAACACACCATAGGGGGAGGGGAGCATGAGGAAAGATGTAAAACATGCAATCCACTAAGAGGACTCCCAATCCACCCGGATTGGAAAGGGCACAAGAGATCCCTACTAGAAAAAGGAGAACCGAACCCCACAGGGCCTTTATGACACCACGGCCGCCACCTCCTCACTCAACGACGCTCCGCCGGAGGAAGAGAGGGGAAAACCTTTCCCACCTCAGAGAGGATGAGGGAAGGGAGAAAGAGCGAAAAGAGGAGGGAAGGGGCGCCGGCCAAGGCTTTTAGCCTTCGGCCCCCAAGGCACGACGGGGCGGGGCGTCGCGTTAGCACTCTTAACGCGACGGCTGCCCACACCATGACCAGAACGCGTCCCATAGGGACGCCGCGACAACAAGATAGGTCGCCCTGACATGCCTGTCCCTCTGACAAGTGTCAGATGACCAACAAGTGGAACGATGTCACGACCCGTTGACTGGGTGTGACAAGAATGCGACGGAACCACTGGTCGTGACACAGATGACTGTCGCGTCGGGCACCTCCAATGCGACACTAACGCGTCGCCCAAAGCGAACGCATTAGTGGCCAGTCATCCAAACACACAAACAGAGGAACCGGAAAGCCCGAGATGTTACAAGTCTGTTGCACAGTCTCAGGAGGCGATGGCAGTAGCAACAACGGGTAAGCAACATCGGTAGTGGTACCAGCCCCCACCCCAGTAGTATGCGGATTGGTTCCCCATGTCCAAGTAGTTCTTCAAGGCCATGTTTCAGGGAACGTGGCAGCGAGGGCAGATGGCAGCGGGAGGTCAGCCGCCAGTACCTCCCCTAGTAGCACCAAAGCAACAGGCAGATCCGTAAGTGGAGCAACCAGCAGTTGAGTAGGCGTCAAGTACTGGGAGTACCAGGGTCGATAGGAGGAGGACGGCTATCACTGAGGATAGGACCACCCTCTTGGAGAGGTTCCTGCATCTCCGACCACCAAAGTTCTTCAACGACTATGACCCAGATAGAGCTGAGAGTTGGACGCACGAGTAGGAGCATACATTCAAGACCATGGAGTGCGCCGAGGAGGATCAAGTCAGATTGGCGGAGTATTAGCTGAAGGGACCAGCCCATGAGTGGTGGAGAGTTCAGAGGCAGACACACTTCTCAGGGCAGCGACTGGATCAGGTTTCTTGGCAGTAGTTCTTGGAGGTCATCCACAGCGAGTATTTTCCTAATTATGCTCAACTTGAGAGACGAGATCAGTTTCATGATTTGGTTCAGGGTGATTTGACAGTTGCTCAGTATCACTAGAGGTTTGTCAGGTTGTTGAGGCATGTTCCTCATGTTGTCGGCAGTGAGCAGGCTTGTGCAGAGAGGTTTATTGCAGGACTGAGGCCAGATTTGCGGTGGGGCGTGACCGCTCACATGTGTGCCACTTTGGGAGTGGCAGTGGCTAAGGCCACCGCCCTGGAGAGAGAGACTTGGTAGCCCCAACAGGTGCCACAGCGTGGACGCGGTCGTGGTCATGTGATGGCTCTCACCAGGGAGGAGGCTGAGGCGTCAAACCTATTCGTAGGTACTTTGCCTATCCTTAGTAGAGCTGCTCGTGTTCTGGTTGAACCCGGTGCTTCCCTTTGTTTTGCTTCTGAGGAGTTTTATGAGTTGCTCATTCATCACACCCCTGAGAGGTAGTGTGATGTGATGGTCGATCTTCCGTCCAGTAATTATATGCATTCTTTCGGCTACCTTGAGGGTGTCACAGTTGAGGTCCAGGGACACCAGTTGCCGGCCAGGTTATACGCGTTACAGCTTCGTGACTTCGACGTGATCCTTGGCATGGACTCGTTGGAGGCTGACTCAGCAGTGGTGGATTGTCAGTGGAAGACTGTGCAGTTTGAGATACCTGAAGCACCCGTTCTTTGCTTCCAAGGTATCCGGTCTACCCATCAACCTTTTATTTCCTTTTGTAGAGCTCATTGTTTGATTCGCGATGGTTGTGTAGCATATCTTGCTTATGTTTGTTCTTTGGAGCCTAACAGGTCGTCGGTTTTTTATGTACCTGTTGTTTGTGACTTTTCTGATGTTTTCTAGAGAATCTACCTGGGTTACCGCCTGAACGGGAGGTAGAGTTCTTCATTGAGCTTTTGCCGGATACGATGCCTTTGTATAAGGCACCATATCAGATGGCTCTGGCTGAGTTGCGCGAGTTGAAGCGCTAGTTGCAGGAGTTGCTTGAGTTGGGTTTCATCCGTCCGAGTCGTTCGCCGTGGGGCGTGCCAATGTTGTTCGTAAAGAAGAAGGATGGAAGCTTGAGGTTGTGCATCGATTACAGGCAGTTGAACCAGGTAACAGTGAAGAACAAGTATCCTTTGCCTAGGATCGATGACCTGTTTGATCAGTTGCAGTCAGCCAGAGTGTTTTCGAAGATTGACTTGAGATTGGGTTACTACCAGCTAAGGATCAGAGAGTCAAATATTGGTCTGACAGCTTTCCGTTCGAGGTACAGTCACTTTGAGTTTGTCATGATGCCATTTGGGCTCACGAATGCACCAGCAGCTTTTATGGGTTTGATGCACAGAGTGTTCAGTGAGTACCCAGATAGGTTTGTGGTCATCTTTATAGATGACATTTTGGTCTACTCGGCTTTTGAGGAGGAGCACAAGGTGCATCTGAGAATCGTGTTAGAGATGTTGCGGAGTCACCAACTTTCTGCCAAGTTCGACAAGTGCAAATTTTGGCTGAGAGAGGTGCACTTTCTTGGACACGTGATCTCAGGTTCATGTGTGGCAGTGGACCCTGCCAAAATAATGGCAGTGTTGTCTTGGGAGCAGCCCACTTCAGTGTCAGAGGTTCACAGCTTTCTGGGCTTGGCAGGTTACTACAGGAGGTTTATCCAAGACTTTTTTAGGATTGCATAACCATTGACTAGATTTACTAGACTTGAGACCAGATTTGTTTAGACAGAGGACTACAAGCAAAGTTTTTTGGAGCTGAAGAGGAGGTTGACTTCAGCGCCAGTGTTGGTCTTGCCGTCAGGTAGCGGAGGTTTTGTGGTTTACATAGATGCTTCGAGATCAGGTTTGGGTGCAGTGCTGATGCAACATGGTGGGGTCGTTGCCTATGCTTCTTGGTAGTTGAAGAAGTATGAGGAGAACTACCCTACTCACGACTTAGAGTTGGCAGCAATGATGTTCGCTCTGAAGTTGTGGAGGTATTATTTGTACAGCGAGGCGTTCGAGATCTTCACTGACCATCAAAGTTTGCAGTACATCTTCATTTAGCTGGATTTGAACTTGAGGCAACGCAGATGGATAGAGTACTTGAAGGACTACGACCTTACCCTCTCCTATCACCCGGGAAGGGCTAACATCGTGGCAGATGCTTTGAGCAGGCGAGTTCGCTTGAGTTCGTTGATGGTCAGAGAGTGGAGATTGTTTGAGGACTTGTCTCAGGAAGTTTTCTGCCCTTCGAGGTTTAGAGATCATTCAGTGATGACTAGTTTGTCAGTTTGCCTGTCAGTGTACCGTCAGGTGCTGGAGGCACAGCAAGCAGATTCAGAGTTGGCAGAAATTTTGCATATGCCAGATGTTGAGCTGGACAAGGATAGTGCGGTCAGGTTCAGAGGTAGATTGTACATCCCTTGTGATGCACGGCAGGCGCTATTGTCAGAGGCACATCGGTCGAGGTACGCTGTTCATCCTAGTTCCACCAAGATGTTCCATAACCTGAAGAGGTTCTTCTGGTGGCTAGGGATGAAGAGGGGTGTGGCAGAGTTTGTCGCTTATGCCTTACCTGTCAGCAGGTGAAGGTGGAGCATCGGTATCTTGGTGGTGAGCTACATCCGTTGCCCATTCCCGAGTGGAAGTGGGATGACATCACCATGGATTTTGTAGTTGGTTTGCCCCATTCTCCACAGAGGCATGATGGTATTTGGGTGATTGTGGACAGGTTGACCAAGTCAGAACACTTCCTTCCAGTCAGGATGTCTTGGTCAGTGGACGGGCTTGCCAGATTATATGTGGACCGAGTTGTTCCGTTGCACAGGACCCCAATTTCCATTGTCTCCGACAGAGATCCGATGTTTACTTTAGGGTTTTGGCGCAGTTTGCATAGGGCCCTTGGCACCGAGTTAAGACTAAGTTCAGCGTACCACCCACAGTTAGATGGTCAGTCAGAGAGGACTATACAGACTTTAGAGGATATGTTGAGAGCTTGTTGCTTGGACTGGGGTGGCACTTGGGAGTCCCACCTTCCGATGGTAGAGTTTGCATACAACAACAGCTATCACTCGAGCATTGGGATGGCACCATACGAGGCTATGTATGGTCGACCGTGTAGGACACCACTTCACTAGTTCGAAGTGGGTGAGAGGCAGCTTTTGGGACCAGAGATGGTACAGTAGTGTGCAGACACACTCAGTTTAGTCAGGCAGAGGCTTCAGCCAGCACAAAACATGCATAAGAGCTATGCAGATGTCCACAGGAGGCCGTTGCAGTTCAGCGTGGGTGACCTTGTGTTCTTGCTCTACATGCTCTACATTACTTAACCAACATTGTACAAACAATTTACAACAGAAAACAGACAGACTGGCCACAGAACCCAACAGCTCGGGTGGCCACATTCTAAAACGCGACCAATATAGTGGACGCCATTAAGTGCATGAATCACGACGGACCAACCCGTCGTCTTAAAACTTAAATCATGACTGGACAGGTCGTCGCATTCAAAACATGACATCTAGGTCCGTCGCCTTTCAGAAAGAAAACCCCTACCTTGTTCTCTCATTCTGGAAATCACACCAAACAGCTTTACATGCTTGTAAAGCTTGAAATAACCATTCACATGATATCCTAAGCATGCTTACTACCAAATATACACAATACTACAATTGAAATGCCTCTAACCTAATCCACACAAGCCACACAACTAAAACAAGGAGAAAGTTCCCCTACCAATGGGAAGAACGTAGAAACAACACCGTCCCGGCGTTGCCCGCGCTCCGAAGCACCTTTTCGCACCGGAAGCATGCCGAAAAGCTCACCAAACCCCCTTAATCACCAAAAACCTCCCCCATGGCTCCCCTACGGCTGAACAGTGCAACCTGCACTGTTAAGCCAGGGCTGGGAGCCCAAACAAAATGTAGGCTAAATCGCGACGTACCGAGCAAGGTCTGTGTAAACTAAGATCTGAAAGTTCAGGATATTACAAAAGGTCACTTAGTAAAATTTCAAAACGACAAGTGTATTATTCTAACGGATGGAAAATAGTCTTCGAAGCACTTAGAGTAAAGAATTTGTACACTCTTCAGTTGGCAGAATTGAAAGAAGTCAACCTATGCCTTGCAACTACAAAGAGTGAAGAGATTGATTTATGGCATAGAAGAATAAGACATGTTGGCACCTCAGTGATCAAGAAATTAATCAAGCATGATCTAGTTGAAGGTCTTCCAAAGCTGAAATTGAAGAAATCTGGAATCTGTACAGCTTGTGCAAAAGGGAGGCATAGCAAGACATCTTTTTAATCCAAAACAATGGTAACTACTTCTAAACCATTGGAACTCATTCATATGGATCTATTTGGACCTATAAGAACAGTAAGTCTTGGAGGAAAGGTCTATGACTATGTAATTGGGGATGATTATTCAAGATACACTTGGGTATCATTTTTGAAAGCCAAGTAAGAAACCTTCTAAGCTTTCTTGAAGTTCAGTAGACTAGTACAAAATAGCCGAAAATATCAAATTATCAGCATCAGATCTGATCATGGTGGGGAATTCAAAAATGAAATTTTTCAGATTTTGTGAAGAAAATGACAATGAACATAACTTCTCCACACCAAGAACACCTCAACAAAATGGAGTAGCAGAAAGAAAGAATAGAACACTGCTAGACATGTCCAGAACAATACTTACAAAATATAATCTACCAAGATACTTTAGGCAGAAGCAGTCAACATAGCTTGTTACATTATCAATAGATGCATGATCAGACCAATACTGAAGAAGACTCCATATGAACTCTACAAGGAGAAAAAGCTAAACATTAGTCATCTTCGACCGTTTGATTGTAAGTGTTTCATTTTGAATAATGGTAAAGATAATCTAGAAAAATTAGATACTAAAAGTGATGAAGGTTTTCTATTATGATACATTTCAAAACCTAGAGGATATAAGGTATTTAACAGAAAAACTTTAACTATTGAACAAACAGTTCATATTTTTTTTGATGAAACTAACCCTTTTATTAAGAGAATAGAAGAAGAAGAAGATACTATTGAGGACTTGTGTGGGGATATGGAACAAGCCTCTCTAGAAAAAAAAGATGAAAACAAGGAAGAACCTCCAATAGAAGAACTCCAACAACAAGAAGAAACACAAGAAGGACTTCCTAGAGAATTGAGGTATCAAAGAGATCATCCAAGGGAAAATATAATAGGTAATCCTCAAGATAGGGTAAGAACCAAAGGTATGTCCATTCCTTATGATTACAATGCATTTATATCTCAGATTGAGCTTAGGACAATCAATGATGCACTGGCAGATGAATCTTGGATCCTAGTTATGCAAGAAGAACTTAACTAGTTTCAATGTAGCCAAGTCTGGACTCTTGTACCTAGACCTATTGATCATCTAGTTATTAGGACCAGATGAGTCTTCATAAACAAAATAGATGAATTAGGAGTAATCACCAGAAGCAAGGCCAGACTAGTAGCTCAGGGTTATTCCCAAGAGGAAGGCGTTGCCTTTGATGAGACATATGATCAAGGTGCTAGATTAGAGGCAATTAGAATTCTATTAGCATATGTATGTTCTTTAAATATCAATTTGTATCAAATGGATGTAAAGAGTGCTTTTCTGAATGGTTTTATAAAAGAAAAAGTTTATGTTGAGCAACCACCAGGTTCTGAAGATACTTAATATTCAAATCTTGTTTTTCATTTAAAGAAGAAACTATATGGTTTGAAACAAGCTCTAAGAGCTTGGTATGAAAGACTAAGTGCTTATCTTCTATCACGTGATTTTTCAAGAGGTAAAGTAGATAACACTTTATTTATTAAGAAATTTTCTGAAGGGATCTTGATTGTACAAATATATGTTGATGATATTATTTTTTGTTCTACAAATGAATCACTTTGTAAATTCTTTGAAAATATTATGCAAAGTGAGTTTGAAATGAGCTTGATGGGTGAACTTAAACTATTTTTTTGGCTTGCAAATCAAGCAGACCAAGAAAGATACTCACATTTGTCAAATCAAGTATATTTCAAATCTACTTTCAAAATATACTTTTGACAAATGTAAGTCTTTAGGTACACATATTGTAACGACCCGCAAGAACCCAACCCTCGGCCACAGTCGAGGACCCGATTTTCGCGGTCGTCGCCCATGGATTCGGAGACCCGGAAGGGCTATAAACAAGTCTAACAGGATATGTAAAGGAAATAAACGTCAACTTACTAAACTAGGAGCACACACAGAGAATCAGAAAGAAGAGCGAGACAGCTACGTAATGCTCTAGGTACAGTCCCAACACACACAATGAGTACAAGTAAAGAAGGGAAGAATAGAGCCCTTAAGGGCATACCCCGAGGGTGAAGTACAACTGAAAGGGGGAAACCCACTGCTAGCTATGAGGATGATGACAGACAGAACCCTGCCTAGACAAGAGACACTAGCTACAAAAACCACTACCACTATTCAACCGGTCAGGAGCATCCACTTATGTCTTACCCTCGACCTAGGTCCAGACCTCCACGTCTCATCAAAGTGGGGGCAGGAGCACAAAGTAACCACAATAGTAACCGCCGTAGTCTGGCCGGACTACGGTCCCACGCCTGACCTCTCTAGGTGGTTCCGGGGCCACAAAGAGCGAGGCAGTGAGAAAGGACTGACTGTCCTGCGTCGGGAAGAACTCCAAAATGACCTCGGCATCCTAGACCAACCACGAGAGCTCTGCAAACAACTCAACGCCGCTGTCCTAACCATAGTTTTCCCCTCTGCTCTAGAGTCCGTGACTCGAGCACGCCCATCGCCCAGATCACTCCCTCAACAGACGCACGTGGACGGGGGTTCCAGGTAAATGGTAACAACCTCTCTCACGGGACAAGCCCTCAAGTTCTGAGCACTGGGTGAGCAACTAGTGTAGGACCGTACTAGGAACTAGCACTGGTGCCACAGGTATAGCAAGAACCGAAAACGGCGAAGACTCCATGGGAAACAGAACTCCGCAAGAACTTACATGTATCTGATACTGTCATGACGCCCTTGGCTGTCGCGATGCCAAGACTGATCGCGACCATGTCCTGACACCGCCGGTCGTCGCGATGATGTCACGGCTCCCATGCCCGCCGCGACAGCCGAAGCTGTCGCAGTCGGCGTATGCATCGTTACATCATCGTAACCCATAGGCTGGTCGCGATCTCAGCCGAGAGGGGTCCTAGTATAGTTTTCTCAAGGACCGCCCTAAAACCTACAACAGCGATGCCATTCGGGGGAGGGAAGCATGGGAAACACTATGAAAGCATCTAAACAAGGCAAATCACCCTCAAACCCCACGAATCATGCATTATATAAGGAGATCTATGCACTCACAACCACGGAGCATGGATCTCACCCCACAACCCCAAAGATTACGAGAAAATGAGAACCTCAAGGGGAAGGGGAGCATGCTAGAACGAGAGGGAAAGAGGGGTCCCTACCACAATGAGTAGAGCTGACCCGATGGGGCCCTCACGTCAAAATGGCCACCTCCTCCTCACTCCAAGCACGACACGGACGTCGCCTACACCAAGGAGATGTCACCTCCTCACCACGAGCACCCAGAAATTGCCGAAGAAGCAAAGGGGCTCGGAGGAGGAGTAAGAAGAAGAAGAAGAAATGAAAATAGAGAGGGGGGGAATGGGTCGCCTGCCTCGGTTTTGAACTGACGGCCCCAAAGATGCGACGGGTTGGGCTGGCGTGACAGCAACCATGTAGCGACCACCCTACAGGTCGCGACCTTGTCGCGACCGCCTACCCCGGCGCGACACCAAAAAGCAGTCAAACCTCGAAGATCGGGAAAATCTTAACACGACGGCCTGCCAAGTCACGTCAACGTCGTACGCACCTGACACCCGACAAGCCCATTCTAACAGAAGGGACAGCAGTCAGAACGGTCAGAAGCAAAGTCGCGTCACCTTCAGATGCTACGACAAGAACGTGACACCCACCCCCGTCGCGACCAGAATGCGACGACTAGGTGTGCCACGACCAAAAGCATGTTGCGACTGGCTCCTCTATTGCGACAATGTCATGCCCAAGGGGTCCGTCGCAACCAAGAGGATGGGGCTAAGGGCCCAAGAGGGCCGGGTCTTACACATATGAGCTCAAGAATAATATTAGATAGTGATCCAATTGGTAAGAAAGTAGATCAAAAGATCTATAAAGGTATGATTGGGTCATTACTCTATCTCACTGCTAGTAGACCAGATATAGGCTTATGGTATCTCAGATGTTCGCAACATGCTTTTGGTCGTGGCACACCTAGGCTGATCCAGATGTTCTGAATTCAAATTATTTGGATATAGTGATACTGACTATGCTGGATGCAAAATAGACAGAAAAAGCACAGTGGTACTTGTCAATTTCTTGTAGGATGCTTAATCTCTTAGTCTTCTAGAAAACAAAACTCAGTAGCCTTGTCCACAACATAAGTAGAATACATTGTAGTTCGAAGTTGTTGCACTCAATTGTTGTGGATCAAACATCAACTAGAAGACTATGATCACAAATTATATGAAATTCCAATGTTGTGTGACAACACAAGCGCAATCAACCTGACCAAAAATCTTATCCAGGACTCTAGAACCAAACACATTGAGGTCAGGCATCATTTCATCAAGGACCATGTAAGTAATGGTGATATTTTACTTGATTTTGTTAGTACAGACCATCAATTAGTAGACATTTTTACTAAACATCTTCTTGAAGATAGATTTACTTCAATCAGAAGAATCCTTGAAGATCTTACAAGCATCAACTGAGGGGGAGCCTCACATCAAGGGGGAGCAAGTAAAAATGGGAGATGTAATTCATGACAAATATTGTTGAACCCCTCTCTCTCAACTCACAACCAGTTATGGTAAGAAGTCTCTACAACTAAAGGTGAGAATACAAATGGTAAGATTCCTCCTTTTTGGCTATTGACAAAAAGAGAGAGAGTATTGTATGTATGAATTTTCTACTTCATGCTTATTTTTTAATGATAATGTTATAAAATTCTCATGAGTTTTGTCATCACCAAAAAAGAGGAAATTATTGAACCACTCTTATATATTATTTTTTATTTTGGTGATAACATCACTCATGCTTATCAGAATCACCCTTAATATATTTCAATATCATTATTTATCTCATGAATATTGTATTTTCCATCGTTTCATAAAGATTTACATTGATCAGTAACTTAGACATTTGAAATTCAACTTCATCATGCAGCTTTTTATCATGTTCAGTCGAAGCTTACTTCATCATATACGAAGCTAGCTTCGTCATATCCAAAGCTACACTTTGTCATATCTAAAGTCCACTTCCTCATATACGAAGCTGCACTTTTTCATGCATGTTTTTGGTCATGATGAGTCGAAATCCAACTTAGTCATATATGAAGCTAATTTTGTCATATCCGAAGTTCTATACGAAGTTCACTTCAACCGAATGTGTCTTTCAACTTCGACCGACAACGTTATTTTCTGTTCATATACGAAGTTCACTTCGTCATATATGAAGTTCACTTCGCCATATGTGAGGATCTCTTCGTCATATCCGAAGTTCTATATGAAGTTCACTTTGACTGACTGCAATATTTTCCATTCTATGCAAAGCTACACTTCATCATATCCAAAGTTTAACTTCGACCAACTACATTGTTTTCTTGTCCAGTCGAATTGATACATCAATTGCCTTCACTTACATCGATTACTGATCACTCACATCATTTGCCCTTTAGGACTTCAATTATTGATAAGCTTAAACATTGATTGCTACTATGAATATTGATTGTCTTTAAGTTCTGAACATCGATTGTCTTTATCATATAGATTGCCTTTGGAAAACATCAATCGTCTTTATCATATCGATTGTCTTTAGACATCGATTGTCTTAAGAACATCGATTGCTCTTCATTCACATCGATTACTATTATATTTAAACATCGATTGCTATTATGACTTGAATATCGATTGCCACATCGATTACTGACCAGTTTCACACTGATTTCCTTAGATATTGATTGTCTTTAGTCAAACATCGATTGCTTTTATATTTCATATCAATTGCTGACCTACTCCGACTCCTAGAAAATCGAAGTAAGGTATCAACTTCTGTTATCAACTATACTTGATTTTTGTAATGACTATTGTTATAATTACAAAGTGATTAATGTATTATTATTTTGATTAATTTTTTAATCCTTATGGAATCATTTAATGAACAAGATCAACTTATGAGTCACACTATACTATTCTCTTTGTTATCTAAACGATAATCTATCTAACGAAGGTTGTACTTCTCTACTCTCTTTATTTAATATTTCATGTTATAACCATATCTGAAGTTCGGATTCATAATATGTTTTCAAGACATCTACGTGTCTTACAAAGACATCTATAAGAGTCCTTCAGAATGTCAAGTTTTTAGATTTTAAGGAAAAGCTCTTTTGTAGTTGTATTGTGCGCCAAGCAGGTGTCCATTCCTCTTTGAATGCTCACCTAACTCTGTACTTTTCAAAGGACAGAATTTCTCTCTGGAACTGATAGATATCTTTTATAAACGACTTGTCTCTTACTTTCTATTATTATTATATCTCTTACAAGTTTAACCACGAGATAGAGAAAAGACTTTGCATGGGTATGGTGTTTGTAGATATCTATTAAAGCTATCTAATTAGAACCATGTAGCTATCTATATAGCCTGGAAGCCGTTGAGACTCAAAAGGTTTGATGATCTGAAGATGGACCTCTCAAGATGTCTCAAGACTCAAAACTCAACGTTCAAATTTAAACGACTAGTTTTCCAACGGGAGAAGTCAACACACTTAAAAAGGAGAGAGCACATAAGATCTCAAGAGAGCCATCTGTTCAAGGTGTGACTTCCATGCTCTCTTGCATTCAGAAGTTTCTTGGGTGGCATTCATTGTTCCAGATTTTCTTTTGTCCACCCTCATAGTCAGAAAGAGTTAGAACATTCCCTCATATTTGTAATCTCTTTCTGATCTTCTATGTTTGTTTCTTTTCTGAGTAGACACACCCATCTCTTTCTATTTAGAAATCATCAGGGAGTTTGTTCCCTTTGTTTCTTTTTCGAAAAAGAGGACCTACTACGGTAGGAGATTTGGAAGACTTGTTTGGGAGCAAATGGGTGTAATATTTCTCAGTGGAGAGAAGGCCAAGTGTTCTTAGCAGATAGTAAAAATTTCAAGGGGTACTTGGGGACTGAATGTAAGACTCCTAATTGATAGGAGGTTCGAACCAGGATAAATTCTCTATGTATTTTGTGTCATTATTTTCTCTAAGTTTTCATTTGTTTCACACACATCACACTAAATACTAACGATACTATCTAGTGTTATCTTATTTTCAGATAAGTTTTTAATAATATAAGAAATCATATTCACCCCTCTCTAGGACATCTAAAATTTCATCTTGATCTAACAAAAAAATTAGCGAACAAAGCTTGAACAATATAGTACTCAGTTCGACTCGGCTCATTTACACCTCTACGTCTGACATCAGACACTAGACTCCAAACGTCAGTCACTGGACATCGGACGTCGGGTAGGACGTTGGACATCGGGAGTTGGACACCGAGCGCCAGGTGTCTGGTGACCGGCTTCCAATACAATCTTACATCTTTGATCTCCCACTAGATCCTACCATATATCTTCGGAGATGTTTCACTAAAAGCCCTCTATCAGTAGAAAACCTAGGAACACACACAAATATGATCCAGCCCCATCGTCTCCCGCTCTATCTTCTCCTCCAATAACTGTACAAGTTCCCATACGAACTCGCCCAGCTTCGGAGCTACCCCCGATATATTAGAACCCGGAGGAGCCCAGGAATGGCAGCTACGACAGAGTAGTGCATGCAGTGGGAGCCAGCAGGAGGCCCTGCACTGTGCAGCAGTACTATATGCATGCAGCATGCGTCGGCTGGCGGCCAGGCGGAAGCCGCCCCCACCGTCGCACCAGCTAGCAACGCCCTCCCTGAGCAGGATAACGAGATGGCTGCCTCGCGTCGGTGCCCGGCCGCCCGGCCACCTTTCCCAATATCAACCACGCAGGCCCCTCGCTCTTACCCAGTCGCCTCAGACCTCCACCAGCGGCGTTGCTGGGCTGCTACCACCTGTGGCATTTGGCGACGTCCTGTGGCTGCTGCGCCAGGCGCCATTACTGTGTTTGGCCGGAGGATACAGACGAGACAAGTGCACTTGGGCCGGCACACTGCAT
This sequence comes from Colocasia esculenta, assembly GCA_014218235.1. NCBI lineage: Eukaryota > Viridiplantae > Streptophyta > Magnoliopsida > Alismatales > Araceae > Colocasia > Colocasia esculenta. Next base: position 45,742,142 of record CM024761.1, on the reverse strand, counting down.
GGGGGCATATATTGTATATAATATGAATATCCTGTTGCTCGGCGCCAGCAGGGTTTCAGCGGACACCACGCCCGCAGCGTGCTGTCTGACCCAGAAGGGAGCAGCAGCAGCTGCAGCGCCAGCGGCAAGTATGAAGCATCGTCGTCGTCAACAGACACAGGGAAAGAGATGGCTAACTGTGGAGCTACTGTGAGCTAGCTAGTTAGCTGTGGCTAGCATGTGTAGCAGAAGCGTGGGCCCCAAGATATGGAAAAGTGGATCTTGTTGAAATAAAAAAGAGTGGACAAGTCTTTGCAACAAATTCAGTCCCCCCAACCACAATAAGAGGTTGATGTCATTGGCGGTGGACATACTCTTCAGATTCCCCACCGGGTTATAGCTTGTTGGAAGCAATTCTCACAAGAGAAACATTAATTGTTGTCGACATAAAAAAGTATCCGGCGATTCAACTTTTAGTCACAAGTGAATAAACTCTGTTGTCATATTAACAGCAAGACCCACACTACACTACTTATCCCTCGTTCTTTTAACATTTCAGTTTTTGAGCTCGGTATTATACAAACATAATGTGATATTCCAGTTACTAGTTTTCTTCTCATCAAAAAAAAAAATTACTCTTTTGGGGATTTTTATAAATGATCGTACTTGTTTTAGTTTTAGAGTACATATTTTATAAATAAATTGAATTTATATATTATGGAAAATGAAATATCGATTATCGACCCTGCAATGGTATTAACAAAAGTTGTTTTTCATTTTTTAGACGAAATAGGATTGTTTTCATAACTGTTTTTGTTTATAGGATCATTTTTTAAATATATCACAATACTCATCCCCAACTTTCGCTGCCACTTGACTTATTCAAGCCTTGCCATAGAGACAAAATTAAGATTTAGTATTTAAATAAACCATAAACCATACACATTGGATAAGACCTCTTCTATCGAAAGACCTTGAAGAAAAAAATATAAATACCACAGATTATCTTATTTACATTTTTATTATTTTCACGTGAAATAATTAAATAAAATTGAATTAACCATATTCCAGTTCACCACTATGAAAAAGGGTTTTTTATTTAAATAATTATATTATATTATTTATTTATTTATATTTTAAAAATATTTTCCAAAATAGTCACCAAGTTGCCACGTCAGCAACTTGGTAACCGGGAGACCGGGTGCAAGAATAAAGTCGACATTGTCAATGTCGACTTTTAGAGTCGGCAATGGTATTGCCGACTCCAAATGTTAAAAAAAAAAAAAAAAAACCTTCCAGGCCGCAAAACGCAGACAAGCCGCGCTCTGTGAAAAAGTCGGCATTGGCATTGCCGACTTCAAAGCCGGCATTGGCAATGCCGACTCATAGAGTCGGCAATGCCATTGCCGACTCCAAATGTTAAAAAATTTAAAAAAAAAACCTCCCAGGCGCCCTATGTTTTCATAGAGCGTGGCTCTCTGTGAAAACACAGACAGGCGCCTATCTGTGTTTTCACAGAGAGCCGAGCTCTGTGAAAACATAGGCAGCGCGGCCTGTCTGTGTTTTCACAGAGCCCTGTCTGTGAAAACGCATGGAATAGTTTTGAACAAAAAATTGAAAATCTGGACAAGGTTCAATTATCTATATTTTTTATTTAATCTTATATTGAAAATTTGTAAGAGTTTTACCATTATATATATAAAGAAAATTCTCTCAACTCAACGTCTAAATTTTAGATTAGAATTCAAGTCTTTTAATATGATAGCAAAGTAGATTATTAATAACAAATTATACGGTTGTAAACATACCTCTCTTTATTTTAAATATTATTTAATTTAAAAAAAATAGACAGCACCTCCCCTGTTCCACTTATATTTTCATTATTTGTACATGTTCCTGTACGATAGCATTTCTATGTATATGTCAAGGATGATCACAAATAACACGCCAAAATATTTGTAGATGTCTAAGTCACATATACATCATGTCTAAATCACAAATACATCAAAATAACATATGTACACGAAAACACAACTAAAAAATATCAAGTACAGAAATCATCTCAAAAAAACTGTGGAAACCATCTCTTCTTTCTCTTTCTAGATGCTCGACCTCGACCACGACCACAGCTGTGACACTGCTCCTGTGCATCAACCTCTGTCTCTGACTGTGACTGTGTCTCATGCACAAAGATAGCATCACATGACTCTGATTGTGCTGTCTCAGAATCCATGTCCTCCGATATACTGCCTAATGTCTCTCCAAGTAGATCATACTGACTCTGCTGTGGTAGTGTGCTAGTCGAACCCATGTGACGTCGCTAGCGACGATATGTACCTACCATAGACTGTGGTGGCTGTGTATCTGTCATGCCCTCATCTGTCAGTATCTGTGAAGCTCCTACGTCATATAGACCATACTGTGAAACTGTCATAACATCTGGAGAAAAGTGAGATGGTCCTGCATCATCTGGCTACTGTGGTGTGCCTGCACATGGCTCTGAAGGTCCTGCATGTGATGTAGATGAATCTGTCTGCTGAACATGAGATAACACACTATCAATGTACATTTGCATGGCTATAAATCTAGACTGTGTACTATCCGATATATCATCCTGAAGGCCATCAGTAGCCATCATATGTAAATGCTTCATACTTTCTACCAAACTCCTCTCTATGTGATCTCGCGGCTCATAACGCATATCATAATTGAAACCTGGCCGACCAATGTACCGCCTAGTGATAGACCAATACCAAGCCATATACTCCACTCTACCAATATCAACAGTCTCCTCATTCGGTGGTATAATGTAATCTGTCCGACGATGCCACATCTGTACAAAATGTGCAAAATATCTAGTCCAATCAATATGCCCACGTCCCTTTCGGGTGACACGATCTAATGCATCAACAGGACCAGGAATATGATGTACTCTACCAAACTGTCTAAGTACTCTATCTGGAACATACATCTCAACAATAGAAAAAGAAAGGAGAGGAACTCGAGACAACCAAAGATGAGATGCCTGCCTAGAAATAGCTGGTAACATCTGCAATATATCAGAAGTGTATGGCTCCCACCTAACCTGTATTGAAAATGCATGATGTAAGTGTAAGTGTAAGTATTGTATCGTTTGTGTACAATACAATAGGTTTCATTATGTTTACCTGGTAGTCCTCCTGATGGTCAAGCTCTGATCTGTAAAGTCTCAAAACATGACGAGGATTATTTATCTCTACTCTTGGAACATTCCACCTACAATTTATTTGTGAGTTAGTAACATTTATATAATTAAATAGTCACACAATATTTTAAATTTACCTGTGACCCAAAGGCATATCTTGTGCCAAAGGATGCATCACAATATCAGGACGTCCCACATGTAGTCACTCCTAAGACCACAACTGCAAAATAAATCAAATACTTAGAAGATGCAATAAATTGTTAGAGACAAAATAAATATGCATTAAATGACAAATTACCTGAAGAAGAGTCAATGAACCACAAATGGCCTTGGCATCCGACTTACATGCAATAGACAACTGACGATAGAGATAACCAAGTGTCGCACCACCCCACGAGTATCTACTAGCTCGATCTAAGTCCTCTAGAAGGGGTAGATACATAAGTGGCACTGAATTTTCTGTCTTATCACTGAAAATAGTACAACCCAAAAAATGTAACAAGTATGCTCGTGCATGTCGTCTAACAACCTCTGCCGATGCATCCTCTGCGATAACTGCAAATCTCTCTCGCAACCAAGATAATTTTACCGAACCTCGTTTCATCATATCCGGAACATCACCTAAAAGTGCCATGCAAGCATTTGTCCAATCTAAAGTAGTGTCTCCTACAATAGCATCACCATCAATTGGTAATCCCATCAAAATAGCAACATCCTGCAACGTGATACTCATCTCCCCATGTCTAAGGTGGAATGTCTGTGTCTCACTCCTCCATCTCTCAACAAGGGCAGTGATCAATGGCCAATCTAACCTGATCCACTGAACCTGAGTTAAATGAAATAAACCAGATCTATGTACATATTCTACAATGCGGGGGTCAACTGCCCATACACCTAAGCTCCTATGATGCTCCCAACATTTAAGAACTTTTGTTTCCTGAAAAAAAAAATTAAATCTGTTAACATTAAATTTATGCACAAGTAACAACAACAATACATTAACAATAACAATACCTGGCCAGCGTAAACCAACTGTGATCTATGAGAATCATGTGTATATAATACAGAAGTATCTACAGGACCTGGAAACTGGTCCATCTCTGCAAAGCATACATATAAAAGAATTATAAGTATATAACCAACATGTGTAAACAAGAGACATATGCGTGAAAAATTATAAGTATGTAAGGAACATAAAAAACACTTACTAATTGTGATGAGGGGGTTGTACCCCTGGACATGTACTTCTATAATGTCCTGGTTGGCCACAATGACTACAATGATTATGAGATGACCCTTCTTTATTCGTATCCATATGCATATGAAGGCGTCTACTACGTGGACGACCACTTTGCCTGCGACCAAATGGAGGTTGCAATGTAGCACCTCTATGCAGAGGCCAATGTCGACTGTCCAAAATAGGATGAAAAGCAAAGCCATATGTCTGTCGATAGGCCTCCACAGAATAAAATGCAGCACAAAAGTTTGTGTGAAATATTTGCTGAAAATGATCTACAAGATGCCACTATGTGGACACAAGGAAGACCTGTCATGCAATAAACATTACACGAGCAACTACATTGTTGTCCCAAGTTAACAGTGTACTGATGTCTGTGTGAATTAGTGACTTGAAACTCATGTCTAGAAAATCTGATCACCTGACATCTTCTAGCCTCTCGCTCAGTAACACGAAGTTGGACTTCTACACTAGGAGTATATGATGATTCCCAATTCAAACCATGCTCACGTCGTTTAACAAAAAAATTGTTTAACCTGTAGAAAGTTGTTTGCACTAAAGCCTGGATAGGCAAACCTCGCGCACCTTTCAACACACTATTAAAACTTTCAAAAATATTTGTTGTCATCATACCAAACCGCTTACCACCATCATATACCTTTGTCCACCTTTCATAACCGACATCTTCCAACCATTTCTTTGCTTGAGGATTCATTTCTTCTATTTTCTGTATGAAATGATGAAATTCAAAGATACATGTTCTAGTTGCTACATACCATAAGATACCTGTCAATGTCTTATCACGAAATATTTTTTGAAAATTATCAGTAAGATATCGTAAATAGCAACGATGGTAACCAATAGGAGGAGGAAATATCTCAGGTACTGCACGCTCCAAACCTCTATGTCGATCAGAAATGATTGCAAGACCAACTCTATTTGTAACGTTCTCTCTTATGCACGCCAAAAACCATGCCCAAGAATTGCCATTTTCCAATTCAACAATAGTGAATGCAAGGGAGAATAAACCATCATTTGCATCTGTTGGGTTCTCATATTGGAGAATGTTGGGTTACAACAAGTGCTTAATGTTTTTGATGATGAGCAATACTAATGATGTTATGTGAAATGTTCACAAATGGTATGTGTTTTGATGATGAACATTTCATGAACAGACAAAATTGTTGTGTTATGATGTGTGAAACATGATGAGAATGACATTGGATGCAAATGAAACACATGTTTTATATGTTCATTATATCTCTAATTATGTCTTTTAATGTAGGTGAGATTCCATGCAAGACAAAGCCCAAAATCCAAGTGCAAAAGAACAAGACAAGTTGCTGAAATAGTGCACCTGTCAACAGATGACAGTGCATCTGTCAACAGATGAATAGTGCATCTGATGCATCTGTCGACAGATGATTTCGCCTGTCGACAGATACACTCAGAAATCTATTTCCAGAAAGCCCAGTCTTCCGGTTCTTGCAAAACCTGTCAGCATCTGTCGACAGCAGCAAGTCGGCTGTCGACAGACGGAGTTTTGGGAAGATCTAATGGCCAGGATATGATCTATATTTTGGTGTTTCCTTTTAGCACGACTCTCTATGCTTGGGACACCACTATATATGGATCATATGAGGCTATTTTCGCAGCAAGGAGCCACCATACCAAAACCCTAAGCAAAGGTCAAGATCAAGGCTTTCTTCCTGCTGCCCTGCTTCTCTCTCTGCCCAGAACAAAGAAGAACAACCTTCCAAGCGGAGTTGAAGCCGGTTCGTCCGTGGTTCAAGCTTCTCCATCAACTGATACTTGTCAAGACGAAGCTTGGAGTCTTCTGGACGACCAACGAGAAGAGATCTACATCGGGATTTGATTCTTCATCTCAAAACTCTTCTCCTTTCACTACTTTCATATATCTGTGTGTGTGCACTGATTTGAGATCAGTACGTGGATGTTGTGGAAGTGTGGATTGTTGTTTTGATTGCGTGTTTGCATCAGACAACGTGTGTGTGGGTGTTGGTCAGATCAAGGCTAGAGGATCTGATCTTTTGTGGACTTGATCTAGCGTGTGTGTGTGTGTGGTTGAGCCGGTGTGCTCGTGTGTGGTGTTGTACTCAGTTCTTGAGTAGTGTGTCCTCACTGTGTGGGGGGTGGACGTAGGAGTCACATGGTGTGATCTCCGAACCACCTAAAAAAATCCCTTGTGCACTGTGGTTGACTTGTGGTTTACACTGTATTGCGCTAGATGCATGCATAGGGATTTCGTCTACACACTAACTGTTAGTTTGCTCACACACATTGCATCAGATCAAAGGGGTTTTAATTGAGTAGATCTTTTAATCCGAAGTAGTTTTTAAATTGCTTAAGTTTCCGCTGCAAATCTATTCAACCCCCCCTTCTAGCTTTGCCATCACCGAGTATCCGATCCTAACAGCATCTACACTAGTAGCAATCATCAAAACACCAGGATATTTTCCATACAGGTGTGTTCCATCAACACTTATCAATGGCCTACAATGTGGAAACCCCTGTACAGAAGGTGCAAATGACCAAAAAACTCTCTGAAAATGAAAGACAGATTGTTCTGCATAGGTGAACTACACAACTGTCCCCGGATTTGTCAATTAAAGGGCCTCTAGATACCTGGGTGGAGTAGCATATGATGATTCCCAATGCCGAAGATTTGTTTCATAGCCAAACATTTTGCAATCCATGCTTTCTTATATGAAATGTCAACATGATATTCATCTAGTATTCTTCTCACAATCTCTTCTGGTGTAATTGTTAACTTTGTCTTCACAGCTGACAAAATCCACCTTTGAACAAAACGAGATGTGCATTGGCGATTGGAACTTTGCAATATTGGATTCACACATGTATGAGGTCCAGCATATTTTGTTATTTTGAAATATTTAAATCCCTTGACAATTGATGCATGAACCCTCCATGCACATGTATCATGAATGCATTGAACTGTAAACATCTTCGTGTGACTTCGTGTCACCTTATATTGGACACTATGTTTAACTGAATATGCTTGCAATGCATATATCAAATTCTTCTTATTTGTAAAAATCTGTCCAACATGAGGCTCTTCACCCTCTAAAGTACAAGGTACATCTATCCTTCATAAGAATTATTCATTATGGCTTCATCTATCCATTGATCAGAAGTGAGTGAATACATCTGGAGGGTCTTGCTCATATTCAATTTCTGTATTATTAACTCTGGCAATATCAAATAATGGTTCATCATCTCCCTCTTCCATATTTCATTGTCATCTATATCATCTTGTGAATCTATTTCATCTTCTTCATCCTCCTCAATCACATGTTCTTCTGTTACATGGTGCCTACATACCAATCAAATATGACACAAGATTTATGTTATGTTATGTGAATACATCAAAATAATTTATGAAGATGATGAAATCACATACCCTGATGAGTTTGCACTATGAAAAGTATGTGAAGGATCAGTGATTAGCATAAAAGGATACTGTGAGGAGCCATCGTCATAGCCAATAGACCTCCAAATAAAAATTATAAATGTTATCAAAATTTAATCACACTAATATATATTTCATACAATTATGGGAGACAACTCACCATGGGTTATAATCTGTAGGTAAAGTGTAGTCATAAGATTTGTACCATACATCTCTCTCATTAGCAGAATAAAATCCAGTAGAATCAACATCATCATTCAACATACGTGTGAACAATCCAGTTGGTTGTTGATGCTCATAGTGTTGAGTATGCAAGTTGTTGCCCAGTTGACGAGCCCAGAGGGGGGGTGAATGGGTCTTTAAAAATTAATCTAGATGATACCTGTAACTAAAAACATTCACACAAACGTTCTTCGAAGTAGGTTAGTGACTGTTAGTTTAAATATCAAACACACAAAGAAGACAATCACACAACACAAGGTTTATCCTGGTTCGGACCTCCTTTCCTTAGGAGTCCTACGTCCAGTCCCTGAGCAACAACTCAGGATTTCACTAACTAGGGTACAGTCCCCTAAGGACGCTACAACACCCAGCTCAGCTGGTCTTCCTTCACACCCGAGGGAATAGCAACACCCTGGATACCACACCAGGTCTTCCTTCACAATGAAGGAACAACACCCTGGATACCCACCAGGTCTTCCTTCACAACCGATGGGAACAACACCCTGGATACCACACCAGGTCTTCCTTCACAACCGATGGGAACAACACCCTGGATACCACACCAGGTCTTCCTTCACAACCGAAGGGAACAACACCCTGGATACCACCAGGTCTTCCTTCACAACCGAAGGGAACAACACCCTGGATACCACCAGGTCTTCCTTCACAACCGAAGGGAACAACACAAAGAGAATGAATGAAATTCAAGTCCCTAGATCAAGCTTTTGACAAGCAAGGATCTGAAGCAACTAGAACTGAGAGCAAAGATCTAAACAAGGCACACTCTCAGAACTACACGGGCTCTCTCAAGATTTTCACAAACTAGTGGAGAGCAAAAGAGCAAAAGCTAAGTGGAATGAAGGTTCTTGGCTCTGGAATTCTTCAGAAGAATTTGAATGCTTGAATACGCGATCTCTATCTTTCTTCTGCTCTTCTGACTCGAATTTATATCTTCAATTTGAAATCTAGACGTTGAAGTGTCGTTGTCTCTCTTTTGAGTAGTCGTTAGACTGAATGACATCTGGAGTCTTGGAAGCTTCCAGTCAACAGTCTTTTGATCACTTGAGCACACAAAGAGATGAGATCATCAGAAATATCCGTTGGCTTTTATTTTGTTTAACGTTGTACCATGAAGCTAGTTCAGAGGTCTGCATAAATGTCAATCTCAAATAGTAGACAGCTAAGCTGTCTCTGATGTCAGTCAACGTCAGTAGCAATAGACATGAAAATAGTAATGCAAAATAGCTTAAGTCTAAAAGACATAATCAGAGTAGGCACGATAAAGGATGATATGGTCTGCATGCATGCAGAGATACGTTCAGATCTCATAAATGCAAAAGCGTCAGAGAGATGTCTACATGGACCTTGACTAGTCAACTCTTTTAAGATGAATAAGATATCATGATATGAAATCGATGGCTATATGACTTATGAAATCATTATGAGTTATAGAAAATCGTTATGTGACAGAAGATATATCATGAACACTTAATGAATCGTTGCACAAAGCAAATCGTTGTGTTTTTGAAGAAATCGATGTGAAATACTTAACAAATCATTATACAAAGCAAGTCGTTGTGAATTCTAAAGAAATTGTTATGAACACTTATAGAATCGTTACGGCGAGCAAGTCGTTGCGAGTTCTAAAGAAATCGTTATGGTCACTTATAGAGTCGTTGCGACAGGCAAGTCGTTACGAGCTTCTAAAGAAATCGTTACGGTAACTTATAGAGTCGTTGTGACGAGCAAGTCGTTACGGGCTCTAAAGAAATCGTTACGGTAACTTATAGAGTCGTTGTGACGAGCAAGTCGTTACGGGCTCTAAAGAAATCGTTACGGTAACTTATAGAGTCGTTGTGACGAGCAAGTCGTTACGGGCTCTAAAGAAATCGTTACGGTAACTTATAGAGTCGTTGTGACATCGACTTGTTTGAAACAACATGACTTTTCAGTCTTATAAGGAAATCGTTGCGATCACTTATAGAATCGTTATGGCATCGATTTGTTTGAAACAACATGACTTTTCAGTCTTATAAGGAAATCGTTGCGATCACTTATAGAATCGTTACGACATCGATTTGTTTGAAACAACATGACTATCAGCCAGAAATGAAATCGTTATGATAATTCTATTGAAATCGATATGCTTATAAAGAAATCGTTATGGCCTTCAATAGAAGTCGATATGGACTTAGAGAAATATCATGTTGAAAAGATTAAAGTTTCAGAGAAGTAATGCATACCTTTATTGGCTTGTTTGACCTTGGTATTTTTCCTGTACTTAAGACTTATGAAATATTCATTAGATATAATTGATAAACTTTTGTTTGGTTTTGTTAATCATCATATATATATATATATGTAATTAAAATTACATGGGGACAGACTGGTCATCAATCTCCCCCTTTTTGGTGATGACAAAACTGAACAATAAGCATGGATGAAAAATATCTGAAATCAGTCTGAAGATGCTAATTTTCTTTCTTAAAAAATTATTGTATTTCAGACATGCTAAGTTTCTCCCTTAAGAAAAATATTGTATTTCAGACATGCTAATTTTCTCCCCCTTTTTGTCATTGAGCAAAAAGACAATCTTCGACAAAGAAAGAAGAGAGAAAGAGAACAGGAGTATACAAAGAAGGTCATTTCATTAACTTTGTGGAGGTACTGGTAAATAGAAGGCAGGAGACAGAAGAGAGGCAAAATGGGAGATGGTTTCTCATGCCTGTGCTTCCTGCTCTTCAAAATGAGTTTTGAAGACTCCAAAAGATACAATGTAGGATGATCCCATAGTGGAAGCCATCCTTTTGAGATGAAGATCTAGGTGCTGATAGAGAAGATCAGCATATGCATTCTTGTCCATGTTCATCTTGAGAAATCGACGAGTCCCAAAGTTGGCACAGGTGAGGAATTGGTCCATGGTGACAGGATAGTGGTTGTGGTTATCTCTGAGAGCTTTGTGCATAGCCACATACACTTTGTATCTTTCCTCCCAGACCTTGAAGGGGTCATCAACAAGATGAATGGAGTTCATATCTAGGAAAGTAGCTAGAGAAATGGCTGGTTTGCCTTCTCTGGCTTGAGCTTCATTAATTTCAAATAGCTGCTGAGCTGACAGGGGGTAGAACTTGGACCATTCAGAAGATGTCAGCCTTTCACATTCAGACAGAATAGGGACTAGAACTTCAGCACTTACATGTCCCTGGTGATATTCCCTAAACAGGAATCTAGGAAAAGCAACCAGGCAGCCTTTCTGTACTTTAATTCTGCCCATTACTCTGGCAAAACGTTCAAAGATGATGGATCCTACAGAGGACTCCATAACTAGAAAGTGAATTTGAGGAAGGGCTATCTCTTCAGGAACTTGGAGGATAGCAAAATCTACCTGAACATCTGAAGTTTGAGAGATATCTGGAGTCAGAGCTGAAATGGCCCTTTTGAACTGACTGAGCTGAACCTCTGGAAGTCTATGAATATATCTGTAGTGTTGAATAGCATGAGGTGCCTGATCATTTTGATTTCCTTTTGAATATAGGGTGCCCAAAGTTCCCTATGATAGATCCTGAACCACTCTGATAAGGTCAGGGAGTGGTCCCTTGGAGGGAATCTAGCAAATTTGGCAAGAATGAATTTCTTTAGGAAATCCTTGTGACCTTTGCCCCACTGCTCTTCAGTTTTGGAGTGAGCAAGAGAGAAGATTTTAGATTTTTCGGATTTCGAAAGAGAAGTGTAGGGTAGAATGGTGTTCAAATGATCTGTGAGATCAAGAAAGGGAAGGTTAATGATGGTTGCAAAAACAACCTTTGAGAGATATTCTCTGTACAATGAGGGATGTTTGTTGTCCACTGTGAGAGAAAACCACAAAGGTGGGTATTTGGGTTCAGAGGAAAGGGAGGAAGTAGAAGTAAGCTTCTCTTCTTGGGGGCAGGACTGGAAGGGTCTGCCCTATGAACATGTTCCCCAACCTTCAACACAGACCTGAGGATCCCTTCCTCAAACTCATCCTATATTTGTTCCATAAAGGGGGAGTTAAGTTGGGCTCTTTCAGGTATGATAGTGATGAAAGAGGGTGGAGGAGTAGGATGAAGAAAAGAGTGGGAAGTAGTAGGGAGGTCATCAACTGGTCCAAGGGAGGGACCAGAGGAGGAGGAGGATGCTTCAGCTGAGGATGCTGGAGGGGCCTCATGTATAGGAGAAGGAGAAGGAATGGAGGTTGATCATCATCTGAGCTCGAAGAGCTTGCAATCTCTCCTTCTCTGGCATCCAAATTTTGAGAATCTCTATGCCTTTTCTCCTGACCATCAACAACTGGAGTTGTTTCTGCTGAGCCTTCTTTTGATAGCTCCCCCTCAATAGGAGCATCTTCTTTATTTGATACTTGCTCCCTCTGAATGGGAGCATCTTCCATTACAGAGTCACCCTGAGCAGCTGGGTGCTCTACCTCTATTTGGACATCTTCCATTGGTTCATCAATGTGGCCTGATGCCACAGCCTCTTCTGCAACTCTGCCACTGGTTTCTGGAGCACTAGAGGTGAAAGGAATCGAATCAATAATGTCTGAAAGAATAGATGCAACCACAGTTGAGGGTAGTGGGTCTTCAACTGAAATAATATCCTCTGGGAGAATATCCTCAATTCTCCTTTCTGCAAAATTTACAGCTAAATCTTCTGGAAATTCTGAAGCTGGTGCTGATATTCTTTCTTCTTCCACTGCAATTTCAAACTGAACTTCTGCTAAAGAGGGGCCTGATGATTCTGCTGCTCCAACTGCTGGAGCTGAAACTGACTCCACTGGCAATTCTGGAATCATATCTGCTGATCCCATTTCCATATGAACAACTGAGGTGTCGTCAATGATGGCTTCGCCTTCAGCAACTGAAGCCTTGAACCAAACACCATTTTCCACAGAGAAGCCACTCTTCTTCAAGTTCCTGGACCTGATTGCTTGGCCCATTTTCTCTACAACTACCCCAGAAAGATCAACACCGAAGTGTTTGAAGATCTTGGTAAGTAGGTAGGCATAGGGAAGGGACACATTTAACTTGCTCTTGGTGTCCCAAATCTGATCTCTGGAAAATTTCATTCTTTCCATCATCACTGTGGCCATATTTATCTCCTTATTTTGAATGGCCCAGTACATCATGTCAGAGTCGGCCTTTGTGCAAGATGAAAATGTTGCACTTCTGGGAACTAAGATTTGACAAACAATAAAATGAAGGAGGCGGTTGAAAGCAGTTAGTTGATTTATATCCAGCTTGCCATCCCATAGCTTGAAGCCCGGTCCTACAATTCCCAAACCTTTCACTTGGGCGTTCACAGTGTGAACCCCACTAAACTCGAAAGTCTTCACATCAAACAACATCTTCAGCAACTCAGGGTCTATTCTAATCAAGCTTCCCTTCACTGAAGAAACTAGGGACCCATCTTCCTCTGTTCTCATACACACGAAGAAAGCTTTTACCAGGTCTGGATAACTGACCTCTGAAAAGGTGGTAACTCCCGTCCATTGCATCTGATTGATCAAATCTACCACACTGCTCATTCCATTTTTCCTCAGATTAGCAACATCGACTTCTTTATCGCCACAGAGCTTCGTCTTCACAAAGGTAAACCTCTCCTGCTGCTCAGGAGTGAGAAACTCGACGCTGTAGCCACCCAAACTGCCGGCGATGACTGGTGCGGCCATGGATTCAGGTGGGAAAGTCTCTAGAGGGTTGAAATGGAAGGAGAAGAGAAGGAATCCTCAAGAAATTTTGCGGGAAGGAGGAGGAAGGTTCAAATTTGCAGAGGGTTGAGATATGAGTTGTTAGGGCATCGGCTCACGCGAAAGGATGAAAAGGGGAAAAGGTAGACGATGAGATACGAATCGTTCTGTCATTGATTTTATGAATAAATTAATGCGTTGTGAAAAGTGAGGCGCCAAAAGGCGGCAGAAGAAGACAAAAGAGTTTGACTATTCAAACCGACTTCAATGAGAGAGCGGTTACAAAGGATAATTTGAATTTCTTTTGCTTAACGCCATGGAGGAAAAATTACTTAATTCTGAAATTTAATGTGCCAGTTGTAAGCAAACTTTTATCACAAATTGCACATGCCTAATTCCCTTCTAAGAGATGTGAATCTCTCTTCAGGTAAGGCTTTTGTGAAAATGTCTGCTAATTGGCCATTTGTATCAATAAAAGATATTTCAATATTACCATTTGCTACATGATCACGAATAAAATGATATCTGACCTCAATATGCTTGGTCCTTGAATGTTGAACTGGATTCTTGGTGAGATTTATGGCACTAGTGTTGTCGCACAACAGTGGGATGGATTTGATGTTTAATCCGAAATCTTCAAGTTGTTGCTTTATCCATAAGAGTTGCGTACAGCAATTTCCAGCAGCTACGTACTCAGCTTCAGCAGTAGATAGTGCTACTGAATTTTGTTTCTTTAAAGACCAAGATATTAAACATCCTGCAAGAAATTGACAACAACCACTGGTGCTTTTTCTATCTAATTTGCATCCAGCATAGTCAGCATTAGAGTAACCTACTAAGTTAATTTCACAATGTTTTCGATACCATAGACCTAAGTCATGAGATCTTGCTAAATATCTAAATATTCTTTTCACAGAAATTAAATGTGATTCTTTAGGATCTGCCTGATATCTAGCACACATGCATACACTAAATAAAATATCAGGTCTACTAGCTGTTAAATAAAGGAGTGAACCTATCATACCTCTGCAGATCTTTTGATCTACTTTCTTACCATCTTCGTCACTGTCCATTCTTGTTGATGTACTCATTGGTGTTGACAGTGGCTTGGTATTTTCGAATCCAAATTTCTTTAAGAGTTCTTTTGTGTACTTTGCTTGGCAGATGTGAGTTCCTTCCTTTCCTTGTTTGATTTGTAGTCCAAGGAAGTAATTAAGTTCTCCCATCATGCTCATTTCAAATTCTCCCTGCATCAACTTTTCAAAGTACTTGCAAAGGGATTCATCAGTAGACCCAAGATAATATCATCTACATAAATTTGGACTAATAGAATGTGTTTGACCTTTGACTTTATGAAAAGAGTACTATCTACTTGACCTCTACTGAAACCATGGTTTAAAAGAAAAGAACTAAGCCTTTCATACCAGGCTCTAGGTGCTTGCTTTAAACCATATAATGCCTTGTGAAGTTTGAAAACATGATTAGGAAATTCTGTGTCATCAAAACTCGGGGGTTGTTCCACATAAACTTCCTCTTTTATAAAACCATTTAAAAATGCGGATTTAACATCCATTTGAAATAGTGTTAAATTCAAAGCAGATGCATATGCAAGTAATATTCTAATGGCCTCAAGTCTAGCTACAGGTCATAGGTTTCATCGAAATCTATGCCTTCCTCTTGAGAATAGCCTTGAGCTACCAATCTGGCCTTGTTTCTTAAGATTGCACCAGTTTCATCCAGTTTATTTCTGAACACCATTTGGTGCCAATGACTGGATGGTCTGATGGTCTAGGAATAAGTGACCATACTTGGTTTCTCTTGAATTGATTTAATTCATCTTGCATGGCTACTATCCAAGATTCATCAGAAAGAGCTTCATTGACTGTCCTAGGCTCTATTTGAGAAACAAAAGCTAGGTAATCACAAGGAATAACATTACCTCTTGTTCTTACCCCTATGGATGGATCACCAATAATATTCTCAAGTGGGTGATCTTTCTTGTATCTCCACTCCTTTGGAAGATTTCATGAGTAACTTCTTCTTGTTGTAATTCTTCCAGAGGTGGATCATCCTTGTCCTCAATTGATGTATCTTTTAGTTTCTTGGACAGTTCATCTGCATCATCATTGTCACTATCTACTTCCTTTCTCAAGGAAGGGTTAGTTTCATCAAAAATAATATGTACAGACTGTTCAATCAATAAAGTACGTTTGTTAAATACTCTATAGCCTTTGGGTTTAGAGGTGTACCCCATAAAGATGCCTTCATCTGATTTGGCATCCAACTTACCAATGTCCCTTTTTCCATTGTTGTGAATGAAGCAAGGACATCCAAAAGTCCTGAAGTGGCTGATCTTTGGCTTCTTCTCTTTGAATAGTTCATATGCAGTCTTCTTCAGGATTGGCCTGATCATTACTCGGTCGATAATGTAGCTTGCTGTGTTGACTGCTTCAGCCCAGAAGTATCTTGGCAGATCATATTCTAAGAGCATAGTTCTTGCCATATCTAATAGGGTTCTATTCTTTCTTTCAGAAATACCATTTTGCTGTGGTGTTCTTGGTGCTGAGAAATTATGCTCAATTCCCTAATCATCACAGAATCTAGCAAACATTTCATTCTGAAATTCACCACCATGATCTGATCTGATAGACATAATGCTGAACTTCTGATCTTTCTGAACTTTCTTACTGAAGCTGACGAAGCTTTCAAAGGTGTCATCTTTATGCTCTAGGAATGATACCCATGTGAATCTTGAGTAGTCATCAACTATGACTGTTTCCCAGCTAGCTATCCCAGAGGGGGGGTGAATGGGTTATTAAAAATTTGATCTTTGATTGAACCTGTTCACTAATAAGATTACACAACAACTTAAACGAAAGTTAGAGTTAGAGAAAATGAAACAGCAAATGCACAAAACACAGCCACAAGACACAAGGATTTTATCCTGGTTCGGAACTCCTATCCACAGGAGACCTACGTCCAGTCCCTGAGCAATACCTCAGGATATCACTATCAAGGGTACTATCCCCCTCAAGGATCCTTACACCCAGCCACAATCGGTCTTCCTTCAACCTGAAGGGAAAACAACCACCCTGGATACCACCAGGTCTTCCTTCACACATAAGGGAATCCAACCACCCTGGATACCACCAGGTCTTCCTTCACACAGAAGGGAATAAAACTAATAAAAGTAAGCACAAGAACAGGCTTCAGGAACTAGCTCAAACAGCTATAGTCTGAAGCAAATAAGCCTCAAGAGAGAAAGGATTTTGACACTGGTTTCTCTCAAAAGACTTCACTAACTCTCACAAGAATTTCTTTTTCAACACAGAGAGCTAAAGAGCTGAGATCTATTGGAATGGAGTGCTTCGCTCTTGTTTTCAACTACTGAAGACTTGAAGGATTGGCTATTCTCTATCACAGAATGTTGTTCTCTTCAAAAGTATATGCTTCTCAGTCTTGTATTTAAGCTTCTACTTGAAATTTGAACGTTAAAGAACCGTTGTCTCTCATTTGGTGTACGTTAGACTGGTCTGCAAGGAAGCTTCTGATCTTCAGTCTTTTATCCTTTAGTACACGTCAAAGAAATGTTTGATATCTTGTATCTTTTGTGTCCAACGTTGTACAGATAAATCTTGTCAGGTATCTGCAAGCATATCACAAATACATAGGAGACAGCTAGGGCTGTCACTGATTGTTAGTCACAGTTGGAAAAGATATTGCTATATTTAGCAAAGCTCCTTTCTGTCAAAATAAAGATGTAGAAGGAATAGCACAATAGTGGAAGATATCATCTGCATGCATGAGAGATACGTTCAGAGTGCATTGAATGCATAGCAGTCAAACAGGCGAGACACGACTTTGACTATTCAACGTATATTAAAGAATATTGATAAAATCGATATGAACAGAGCCGATGCCTTTATGACTTATGAAATCGTTATAAGTTGATAGGCAAATCGTTATGACAGAGAATCATTAAATCATAATGAAATCGTTGTAAGTACTTATGAAATCGTTGTGGTAGACAAATCGTTATGAACAATACAGAAATCGTTATGAGTTCTACAGAAATCGATGTGATCACTTAAGAAATCGTTGTGGTAGACAAATCGTTATGAAGAATACAGAAATCGTTATGAGTTCTACAGAAATCGATGTGATCACTTAAGAAATCATTGTGGTATACAAATCGTTATGAACAATACAGAAATCGTTATGAGTTCTACAGAAATCGATGTGATCACTTAAGAAATCGTTGTGGTAGACAAATCGTTATGAACAATATAGAAATCGTTATGAGTTCTATAGAAATCGATGTGATCACTTAAGAAATCGTTGTGGTAGACAAATCGTTATGAACAATACAAAAATCGTTATGACAACTTAAGAAATCGTTGCGACGAGCAAATCGTTACGAGGTCTTAAGAAATCGTTATGTCAACTTAAGAAATCGTTGCGACGAGCAAATCGTTACGAGGTCTTAAGAAATCGTTATGACAACTTAAGAAATCGTTGCGACGAGCAAATCGTTACGAGGTCTTAAGAAATCGTTATGACATCTTAAGAAATCGTTGCAATGACTTGAAAGAAATGAAGTGAGAGTTTTACCTGACTGTCTTTGAACTTCCATTTACTTTTATTTCCTGTCCTCAAGGCTCAAGTAATTTATTAGTATTGTTTTGTTAATCATCAAAACTAATGTATGCATAAGTGAATTAATTTATATGGGGAAAGTTTGGTCATCAATCTCCCCCTTTTTGATGATGACAAAATATACTAAACAGCATAAATGAAACAGACATGTTTTTCAGAGTTGCTTTAGTCTTCTCCCCCTTTTTGTCAATAAGCAAAAAGATAGTCTATGAGACAAAGAAGAGAGAAAGCTTTGGATTAATTGGAGTAAGATAATACAACGGAGACAAAAGAGAGGCATGCTGGGAAATGACAGCCCATGCCTTGATCTCCATATCTTCAAAAGTCTGGTGGAAAACACCAGGAGCAACTGAGAAGGAAGAACCCATGGCTGGAGTGATCCTCTGAATGTATAGCTGCCGCTGCTCTTCCAGGAATTCTCCATACTGATCTCTGTCCAGTATGAATCTGAAGTAGGTGCTTTTTCCAAAACTGGCACGATGGAGAAATCTATCCAGAGAGATTGGATAGAGAATCTTCTGATCAAGAAGATCCTTCTTTAAGGCATAGAAGGCAGTATATCTGGCTGCCCACTGAACATAGATCTCTTGAATGGGATTTATGGAGTTGAGATCCAAGAAGGCTTCGGCTGATAGAATAGGCTTAGCTTGACGGATCAAGGAACTGTTGATGGCTTGCAACTGAAGATGGGGTTCCTTGTAGAGCGTTTCCCATACGGAGGGAGAAAGCCTCTCACACTCAGAAATGAGGGGAGCCAAAACTTGGGAGGAAATGCGGCCAGAGTGATATTCTCTGAAAATGAACCGCAAAAAGGAAGGCAATCTACCCTGCTTAGCTGACATTCTTCCCATCTGCTTAGCAAACATATCAAAAGCATGGGAGCCTGCATCTGAGTCAAACACTAAGGAGTGTAGCTTCGACAGAAGAACTGGAGAGTCAACTTTGAGGTTTGCAAAATCCACTGTGAGGGGAAGATTTATTGGATGTTCTGATCTCAGCATCACTATGGCTGAATGAAATTGGTAGAACTGGACATTAGGCAGCTTGTTCAGGTAGTAGAAATCACTGTACAACTGGAAGTTCTTGGCTATCCTGATCTCTTTCAGAATGAATGGGCCCCAAGAGGTTTTATGCCGAAGAAGGAACCACTCAGAAAGAGTGAGTGGGTGATCTCTATGGGTAAGGGTTTCTGCACGGGCAGTCAAGTATTTGGAGTATTGAGGCTTGTTTCCCTTTGACGCTGGCCCACTGTGCTTCAGTCTTGAACTCAGTCCCCTCATAGATTTTGAATTTTTGAAGGTGGGAGAACTGGCAAAGAGGAAGAACAATGTTTAGATGCTCAGAGAGGTTGAGGAAGGGAATACCATAGATAGTGGAAATGGTACATTTTTGAAGGTATTCCTTATAGATGGATCTTCTCTGAGGGTCGAGGGTAAGAGAGTACCAAAGAGGAGGAAATAATGGTGTGGAAGGGATGCTGACTGAGGATGAATGTTTCCTCTTCTTCTTGGCAGGACTGGGAGGATCAGTCCTGTGGACATGAGTGGCGGTGGATAGTATGGAGATGAGGGTACTTCTCTCAAAGTCATCCGGAAGATTAGTGTCAAAGTCACTGTGAATTTGAGGTGATTTCGGAATGAAAGTGACAAAAGAAGGAGGAGTAGGAGGATAGAAGAGATGTTTGGGATTAAAGGATGAAGATGGGTGAACTGGAGTAGTTTTAGAGAGAGGTGAAGATGGAGCTGAGGTTTGAGAGGAAGTGGGAGAGAAGGAAGGTTGAGATGGAATGATAGAGGATGAGGTTTGGGTGCGAGGCATAGGGTGTTTGAAGGTTGGTGGAGCTGGAGGGGCTGTAGAAGAAGATGAAAGTGAGGAGGGGATTGGAGTTGCAAGAGTAGAAGTTTCAGGGGCCTTGGTAGCTGCTACTGGCTCTTTCCCTTTTGCTTGACCTTCGCTGACAACTGCAGACGGCCCAGATGGCCTAAATTCCTGATGAGATGGTCCTGATGACCCTGAAGCTTGCACTGATGGCCCAGATGGCCCTGACTCTTGTGCTGGTGGCCCTGGTGGCCGAGGAACAGCTGCTGGTCTGCTCTGAGTAGCAGAAGGAGAAAGTCCACCTGTCCTGGAAATTGCTGATAGCATGGTCTTCATGTCTGACAATTCCTTGTTGAACCACCTCATAGCATTTCGGACTGAAGACAGTTCAGAAGTGGCTGTAGCTTGACTGGCAAGAATGCCTTGGACACTGGACTGAACTGATGATAATATATCTCCTTGAGCCTTTAGTATGTCCATAACAGGCTTCAAATAAACTTTCCTGTGGCCCTTTCCTTGCCTTCTGTGAACCACTCTCTTTATTTTTCTCTGAGGTACTGGTTCTTCAAATTCACCATGACCTGTACTAGGTCCTTCATTTACAGGGGCATTTTCAATGGGCTCCCCCTGTGATGGTGCTTCTTCTGTACCAAGCTCTTGCTCCCCCTGAATAGGAGCAGATTTAACAACATTTTCTTGTTCCCCCAGAGTGGGAGCTTCTTCCAAAACAATGTCCTCACTGTGGCCTTCTGCCACTGATTCTGACATTTGAGGCTCACTTCCAATTGGCTCCACTTGGCTAGGAGCTTCCTCCATTTCAATGTGACCCTCGGCCACAGAAGTAGATACTTGAGACACACTTGCAATTTGCTCCCCCTCAGTAGGAGCTTCATCCATCACTACTTCCCCTTGCGCAACTGTTGGCTCCTCAGAAATAATATTTTCTGCATTGGATCTTTCAATATGGCCTGGTGCCATAGCTTCTGTCTCTGTAAGTCCACCTATTTCTGAAGTAACTGAGGTGGAAGGAAAGGAATCCAACACTTCTCTTAGAATAGAGGCAACTCTGGAGGTGGGCAAGGGATCTGCCACACCTGCTACTGCTTCTCCCATTGGAGTTTCTGGAGGACGAGAGTCAACCTCCATAACAGGTGATCCTGAAGTCTCTGCTTGTTCTTCCACTGCAGGTTCTGCTGCTGCTTGTTCTACTGCTACTGATTCTACCTCTAATTCTGCTGGTGGATCTGCTGCTTCTTCTGGAATCTCTGGAACATCTCCAATGATGGCCTCTCCCTCTGCCACAGAGGTCTTGGTCCATATCCCATTCTGCACTGAGAATCCACTTTTCTTTAGGTTCCTGGACCTTATAGACTGGCCCATCTTTTCCACAACTGCCCCAGATAGATTTACTCCAAAATGGTTGAAAATCTTGGTAAGTAGATGAGCATAGGGCAATGAAACATTCAATTTGCTCTTTGTATCCCAGATTTGATCATGGGCAAACTTCATTCTCTCCATCATGACCTCGGCCATGTTAATCTCCTTTTGCTGGATTACCCAGAACATCATATCCGAATCTGCCCTAGTACAAGTTGAGAAGGTGGCACTGCGGGGAACTATGATTTGGCAGATAATAAAATGAAGTAAACGGTTGAATGCAGTCATCTGATTGATATCCAATTTCCCGTCTCTCAGCCTGAAACCTGGACCTATAATGCCAAGACCCTTTGCTTGATCGTTCACTGTGTGAACCCCACTGTGTCCAGAAGTCTTCACCCCAAACAACAAGTGCAAAAGCTCATGATCTACTTTAATTTGGATACCCTTTACAGATGAGACAAGGGACCCATCCGCCTCTGACCTTAGACAAACATAAAAGGCTTTCACCAGGTCGGGATAGCTTACCTCGGTGAAGGTGGCAATATCCATCCACTGCATCCTTCTCAAAGTTTCTGCTATACTGCTCATGCCATTCTTTTCTAGATTTGATACATCCACTGCTTTATTTCCGCAAACCTTCGTCTTGACGAATGTAAACCTTTCCTGCTGCTCAGGGGACAAATACTCAGCACTGTAGCCCCCTACACTTCCGGAGATCACTGGAGCGGCCATGGGTAGAGTGGAGAACGGTTTGGAGAAAGGAGATGATGGAAGGGATGGAAGCCCTCAAGGGATTCTTCGCGGGAAGAAGAGAAGGCTTCAAATCTTGCGGAGAGTCGATGCCGGAATCGTTAGGGCATCGGCTTTGGGCGAACAGATAAAGGAGAAGGAAGGGTAAAGGTGGGAGATGAGTCGTTCCCACAACGATTTGACTAATTAATAATACTTTATCGAAAAAGGAGGCGCCAAAAAGGGTAACGGCAGAAAGCGACAAAAAGGTTTGACGGGTCAAACTATTTTTAACACAATAGCGGTCAAATAAATAAATAAGCTGAGTTTTGCTTAATGCCAGAGGGAGAGAGAAGATTTCATTATAATCTGAAAAATTTATATGCCGATTTAAATACAGAAATCTTTTCACAAATTGCACATCCCTAATTCCCTTCTAAGAGATGTAAATCTCTCTTCAGGTAGGGCTTTTGTGAAGATATCTGTCAATTGACCATTTGTATCTATAAAAGAAATTTCTAAGTTACCACTAGCTACATGATCTCGAATGAAATGATATCTAACATCAATGTGTTTAGTCCTCGAGTGTTGCACTGGGTTTTTGGTGAGGTTGATGGCACTTGTATTATCACACAGTAGTGGAACTGACTTGATATGAATGCCGAAATCCTCAAGTTGTTGCTTTATCCATAGGAGTTGTGTACAGCAACTTCCAGCAGCAACATATTCAGCTTCAGCTGTTGATAGAGCTACTGAGTTTTGTTTCTTGGAAGACCAAGATATCAGACATCCTGCAAGAAATTGACAACAACCACTGGTGCTCTTTCTATCTACTTTGCATCCAGCATAGTCAGCATCAGAATATCCTACTAAGTTTATTTCACAAGATTTTGGATACCAAAGACCTAAATCATGAGTTCTAGCTAAATATCTAAATATTCTTTTCACAGAAATTAAATGAGACTCTCTAGGGTCTGCTTGATATCTAGCACACATGCATACACTAAATAAAATGTCTGGTCTACTAGCTGTTAAGTAAAGTAATGACCCTATCATACCTCTATAGTTCTTTTGATCTACCTTTTTACCATTTTGATCCTTGTCCATTCTGGTTGATGTGCTCATTGGCGTTGAAAGTGGCTTTGCACCTTCAAATCCAAATTTCTTTAACAGCTCTTTGGTGTACTTGGCTTGACAGATGTGGGTGCCTTCCTTCCCTTGCTTGATTTGTAATCCAAGGAAGTAGTTTAGCTCCCCCATCATACTCATTTCAAATTCTCCCTGCATAAGCTTTTCAAAGTACTTGCAAAGAGATTCATCAGTAGATCCAAAAAAATATCATCTACATATATTTGCACAAGTAGTATATGTTTGACTTTTGATTTTATAAATAATGTACTATCTACTTGACCTCTAGTGAAACCATGATCTAATAAGAAAGTACTGAGCCTTTCATACCAGGCTCTAGGTGCTTGCTTTAAACCATATAAAGCCTTATGGAGTTTAAATACATGATTTGGAAATTCGGTGTCATCAAAACCTGGAGGTTGTTCAACATATACTTCCTCTTTGATAAAACCATTTAAAAAGGCAGATTTGACATCCATTTGAAATAATTTTAAATTTAATGCAGATGCATAAGCAAGTAAAATTCTAATAGCCTCAAGTCTAGCCACAGGTGCATAGGTTTCATCAAAATCTATGCCTTCCTCTTGGGAATAGCCTTGAGCAACCAGTCTGGCCTTGTTTCTTGAGATTACTCCAGACTCATCCAGTTTATTTCTGAACACCCACTTGGTGCCAATAACTGAATGATTGGATGGTCTAGGAACAAGTGACCATACTTGGTTTCTCTTGAACTGATTTAGTTCATCTTGCATGGCTATTATCCAAGATTCATCAGTTAAAGCTTCATTGACTGTCTTAGGCTCTATTTGAGAAACAAAAGCTAAATAATCACAAGGAATTACATTACCTCTTGTTCTTACCCCTACAGATGGATCACCAATAATGTTCTCAAGAGGGTGATCTTTCTTATGTCTCCATTCTTTTGGAAGATTTTCATGTTGAATTTCAGTTTGCTGCAGTTCTTCAGAGGTGGATCTTCCTTGTCCTCAATTGAGGTATTCTTTAATTTTTCGGACAAGTCATCTGCATCATCAATGTCACTAATTTCTTCCTTTTTCAAGGAAGGGTTAGATTCATCAATGTCAATAATGAGCGTTTATTGAATACTCTATAACCTTTGGGTTTAGAAGTGTACCCCATAAAGATGCCTTCATCTGATTTGACATCTAACTTACCAATGTCCCTTTTTCCATTGTTATGGATGAAGCAAGGACATCCAAATATTTTGAAGTGATTGATCTTAGGTTTCTTTCCCTTGTAGAGTTCATAAGCAGTCTTCTTCAGAATTGGCCTGATCATTACCCTATTAATGATGTAGCTTGCAGTGTTGATGGCTTCGGCCCAAAAATATCTTGGCAAGTCATATTCTGATAACATTGTTCTTGCCATATCCAAAAGAGTTCTATTTTTCCTCTCAGCAATTCCATTCTGTTGAGGTGTCCTTGGTGCTGAGAAGTTGTGCTCAATTCCTTGGTCATCACAGAACCTGGCAAACTTTTCATTTTGAAATTCACCACCATGATCTGATCGGATAGAGATAATGGCGAACTTCTGATCTTTCTGAACTTTCTTGCTGAAGCTGACAAAATTATCAAAGGTGTCATCTTTGTGCTCTAGAAAGGATACCCAAGTAAATCTTGAGTAATCATCAACTATGACAAATCCAAAATTCTTTCCTCCAAGACTGGTAGTCCTCATTGGCCCAAATAGATCCATGTGAAGTAGTTCTAACGGCCTTGAGGTGGTCATTACTGTCTTTGATTTGAAAGAGTTCTTGGTGTGCTTTCCTCTTGCACAAGGTCTGCAGATGCTATCCATTTTTGTGTTGACCTTTGGCAGTCCTTCCACTAGATTTCTTTTTCTGAGCTTGTTCAATCCATCCAAACTGCAGTGTCCCAGTCTTCTGTGCCACAGCTCAGTTGATTGATCTTTGCTGGCTGCCAAACAGACATCTTGATCCCTGAGTTCCTCAAGATAGAGTACATACAAATTTCTTTCTCTATATGCTTCAAAGATGACTGCTCCATCCTTTAATATGCTGCATTTTGATTCTTGGAACTGAATCTGATGGCCTTTGTCACACAACTGGCTGATGCTAATGAGATTGTGCTTTAATCCTTTGACCAGCAACACATCTTCAATAACTGATTTTCCTTTGTTGTTCACGGACCCACTTCCTATCACTGTGCCTTTTCCATTGTCTCCATAGGTAACTGTTCCCTCTTCAGCTTGGAGATTGACAAAGAACTTCTGGTTTCCTGACATGTGTCTTGAGCATCCACTATCCAAGTACCATTTGGATGCTCTTGAGTTTCCCTGAAATTTAAACATTAAGTTTTAGGTACCCAAGTTCTTTTTGGGTCCTGATGGGTTAGTATCATTAATTTTACCTTTTATTATCCATTTTTTATGTTTTGTTGGGCATGTTATTGCGATATGTCCTAATTTGTTGCAGTGATCACAGCAGGATAATTTTGTTACCTTTTTATATACTTGAACTCAGCTTTATATGCTATATCTTGTTCAGGTATAAACTTTGGTGTTGGATATGTTTTAGGGTAGACTATGGTTTCTTCATTATCTGGGGGTGTATATCCTAACCCATTTTTCTTCTTACCTGCTCTTCTAGCACCTTTTAATATTAGAGAGTTTTTACCATTAGTAAATTTCTCTAGTGTGCTTGATAGTTTATCATTTTCTTCATTTAAGTTTTTAATTTCTTTTCTTAATTCATCTGTCCTTTCCTGTTTTTCCAATTTTGTTATTTGTTCATTCTTAGCTTTTAGGTCTTCACATAACAATTCATTTCTTCTTTTAAGTTCAGTTATTTGTTTCTCTAATTCTTCGTTTTCTGTTTTTAGATCTGAATTAGTGTTTTCTAAACAGATTACATTTTTCTTACTAACTTTAAGTAATTTAGATACTTCTTTATATTTATCATAAAGTTCATTAAAGGCACTTTCTAGATTATCAGAATCTGAATCATTACAGGAATCAAAGGAAGAGTCAGAAGTTACCTTTTCTTCGGTGTTGGCCATGAGAGCCAGGTTGGCTTCTTCTCCATCACTGCTTGAGCTTGACTCACTGTCTGAGTCACTGCTGTTCTCCCAAGCAGCTGCCATTGCCTTCTTTTTATACTTCTTGAATTTTCTGAAATTATCCTTCTTCTTGTGATCATTCTTCTTAAGCAATGGACAATCTGCCTTGATGTGTCCAGGCTTCTTGCATTCATAGCAAATCATTTCTCCTTTCTTCGAATCCTTTACTTCTGGTTTTCTGAAATCTTTATTTTTCTTAAAAAATCTTCTCCCAGACTGGAACTTCTTCTTCTTTGCTAGAATTCTTTGAAGTCTTCGAGACAGCATTGCTTCTTCATCATCACTGTCCTTACTGCTTTCACTGTTGTCCTGTGATTCTTCTGATATATCTTCATTTGCCTTGAGAGCGTTTGATTGCTTCTTTCTGCTGGAGGATTCTCCTAATCTCTCCATATTTATCTCATGAGCCATGAGGGATCCTATTAACTTCTCCAATGACATTAGTTTTAGATCATTGGCTTCCTCAATGGCTGTTACCTTTGGAGTCCATGAGGATGGCAGAGATCTGAGGATCTTCCTGACCATATCTGGTACAGCATAGATTTTTCCTAATCCAGCTAACCCATTTGTGATATCTGTGAATCTACTAAACATTTGGGTTATGGATTCACCTGACTGCATCTGGAATCTTTCATATTGAGTCACAAGAATGTCGATTCTTGTCTCCTTTACCTTATCTGTCCCTTCATAGGTAATCCTGAGCTTTTCCCACATTTCCATTGCGGATTTGCAGGCTGAAACTCTGTTGAATTCTTTCTTGCTGAGGGCACAGCACAGGATGCTCTTGGCTTTGCAGTTTAAAGATATTCTTCTTCTATCATCATCTGTCCACTGAGCCTTTGGATTGGTGACTAGAAGATCACCTTCTTCTACAATCGACCAAATCATGTAATCATGTCCTTGTAGAAAGTACTCCATTCTTGTCTTCCAATAGGTATAATCTTCTCCATCAAACAAAGGAGGTCTGTTGACTGACTGACCTTCGAAGTTACCTTGGGCTGCCATGGATCTTTACTCTTCAGATCGTTGGATCTTCTTCTTTGTCGAAGAGACTCGCTCTGATACCACTTGTTGCCCAGCTAGCTAGCCCAGAGGGGGGGTGAATGGGTTATTAAAAATTTGATCTTTGATTGAACCCTGTTCACTAATAAGATTACACAACAACTTAAACGAAAGTTAGAGTTAGAGGAAATGAAACAGCAAACGCACAAAACACAGCCACAAGACACAAGGATTTTATCCTGGTTCGAACTCCTATCCACAGGAGACCTACGTCCAGTCCCTGAGCAATACCTCAGGATATCACTATCAAGGGTACTATCCCCCTCACGGATCCTTACACCCAGCCACAACCGGTCTTCCTTCAACCTGAAGGGAAAACAACCACCCTGGATACCACCAGGTCTTCCTTCACACAGAAGGGAATACAACCACCCTGGATACCACCAGGTCTTCCTTCACACAAAGGGAATAAAACTAATAAAAGTAAGCACAAGAACAGGCTTCAGGAACTAGCTCAAACAGCTATAGTCTGAAGCAAATAAGCCTCAAGAGAGAAAGGATTTTGACTGGTTTCTCTCAAAAGACTTCACTAACTCTCACAGGAATTTCTTTTTCAACACAGAGAGCTAAAGAGCTGAGATCTATTGGAATGGAGTGCTTCGCTCTTGTTTTCAACTACTGAAGACTTGAAGGATTGGCTATTCTCTATCACAGAATGTTGTTCTCTTCAAAAGTATATGCTTCTCAGTCTTGTATTTAAGCTTCTACTTGAAATTTGAACGTTAAAGAACCGTTGTCTCTCATTCTGGTGTACGTTAGACTGGTCTGCAAGGAAGCTTCTGATCTTCAGTCTTTTATCCTTTAGTACACGTCAAAGAAATGTTTGATATCTTGTATCCTTTGTGTCCAACGTTGTACAGATAAATCTTGTCAGGTATCTGCAAGCATATCACAAATACATAGGAGACAGCTAGGGTTGTCACTGATTGTTAGTCACAGTTGGAAAAGATATTGCTATATTTAGCAAAGCTCCTTTCTGTCAAAATAAAGATGTAGACAGAATAGCACAATAGTGGAAGATATCATCTGCATGCATGAGAGATACGTTCAGAGTGCATTGAATGCATAGCAGTCAAACAGCGAGACACGACTTTGACTATTCAACGTATATTAAAGAATATTGATAAAATCGATATGAACAGAGCCGATGCCTTTATGACTTATGAAATCGTTATAAGTTGATAGGCAAATCGTTATGACAGAGAATCATTAAATCATAATGAAATCGTTGTAAGTACTTATGAAATCGTTGTGGTAGACAAATCGTTATGAACAATACAGAAATCGTTATGAGTTCTACAGAAATCGATGTGATCACTTAAGAAATCGTTGTGGTAGACAAATCGTTATGAAGAATACAGAAATCGTTATGAGTTCTACAGAAATCGATGTGATCACTTAAGAAATCATTGTGGTAGACAAATCGTTATGAACAATACAGAAATCGTTATGAGTTCTACAGAAATCGATGTGATCACTTAAGAAATCGTTGTGGTAGACAAATCGTTATGAACAATATAGAAATCGTTATGAGTTCTAAAGAAATCGATGTGATCACTTAAGAAATCGTTGTGGTAGACAAATCGTTATGAACAATACAAAAATCGTTATGACAACTTAAGAAATCGTTGCGACGAGCAAATCGTTACGAGGTCTTAAGAAATCGTTATGTCAACTTAAGAAATCGTTGCGACGAGCTAATCGTTACGAGGTCTTAAGAAATCGTTATGACAACTTAAGAAATCGTTGCGACGAGCAAATCGTTACGAGGTCTTAAGAAATCGTTATGACATCTTAAGAAATCGTTGCAATGACTTGAAAGAAATGAAGTGAGAGTTTTACCTGACTGTCTTTGAACTTCCATTTACTTTTATTTCCTGTCCTCAAGGCTCAAGTAATTTATTAGTATTGTTTTGTTAATCATCAAAACTAATGTATGCATAAGTGAATTAATTTATATGGGGAAAGTTTGGTCATCAATGACAAATCCAAAATTCTTTCCTCCAAGACTGGCAGTCCTCATTGGCCCAAATAGATCCATATGAAGGAGCTCTAAGGGTTTTAAGGTGGTCACCACCGTCTTTGACTTGAAGGAGCCTTTGGTGTGCTTTCCCTTAGCACAAGGTTTACATGCACCATCCAATTTTGTACTAACCTTAGGTAGATCTTCCACAAGATTCTTTTTCAGCAGTTTTCTCATGCCATCTATGCTGCAATGTCCTAGTCGTCTGTGCCATAATTCAGTAGATTTATCTTTATTTGCTGCCAGACAAACATTCTGAACCTTGAGTTCTTCAAGATAGAGCACATACAAATTCTTTTCTCTCTTAGCTTCAAAGATGACTGCTCCATCCTTCAGTATGCTACACTTCGACTCTTGAAACTTGATCTGATGGCCTCTGTCACACAGCTGGCTAATGCTAATGAGATTATGCTTCAATCCCTTGACTAATAACACATCTTCTATGACTGTTTTTCCTTTGTTATTCACAGAGCCACTGCCTATCACGGTTCCTTTCCCATTATCTCCATAAGTAACTGTTCCTTCTTCAGCTTGGAGATGAGAGAATAACTTCTGGTTTCCTGACATGTGCCTTGAGCACCCGCTATCCAAATACCATTTGGATGCTTGAGAGATG
Organism: Colocasia esculenta; assembly: GCA_014218235.1. Taxonomy (NCBI): domain Eukaryota; kingdom Viridiplantae; phylum Streptophyta; class Magnoliopsida; order Alismatales; family Araceae; genus Colocasia; species Colocasia esculenta. Next base: position 45,711,855 of record CM024761.1, on the reverse strand, counting down.
TTCTGAAATAAAAACATCAAGTTTTAGGTACCCAAATTCTTTTGGGTCTTGATGGGTTAGTATCATTTATTTTGCCTTTTATTATCCATTTCTTATGTCTTGTTGGGCATGTAGTTATGATATGTCCTAACTTGTTGCAGTGACTACAGCAAGATAATTTAGTTACTTTTTCTATATATTTGAAATTAGCTTTGTATGCTATATCTTGTTCAGGTACAAATTTTGGTGTTGGATATGTTTTAGGATGAACTATGGTTTCTTCATTATCTGGGGGTGTATATCCTAATCCACTCTTCTTCTTACCTGATCTTCTAGCACCTTTTAATATGAGGGAGTTTTTACCATTGGTGAATTTTTCTAATGTGCTAGATAATTTATCATTTTCTTCATTTAAGTTTTTAATTTCTTTTCTTAATTCATCTACACTTTCCTGTTTTTCCAATTTTGTTATTTGTTTATTTTTATCTTTTAAATCTTCACAGAGTAATTCATTTCTTCTTTTAAGTTCGATTGTTTGTTTTTCTAATTCTTCATTTTCTGTTTTTAAATCAGAATTAGTGTTTTCTAAACAGGTATTGTTTTTATTACTTGCTTTTAAGAGTTTAGTTACTTCTTTGTACTTATTATACAATTCATTAAATGCTTCCTCTAAATTATCTGAATCAGAATCATTACATGAATCAAAGGAGGAGTCAGAGGTTACCTTTTCATCAACATTTGCCATGAAGGCCAAGTTGGCTTCTTCTTCATCGCTGCATGAGCTTGACTCACTGTCTGAGTCACTACTGTTCTCCCATGCTGCTGCCATTGCCTTCTTCTTATACTTTCTGAACTTCTTGGAGCTCTCCTTCTTTCTGAATTCTGGTTTCTTAAATTTTGGACAATCAGCTTTGATGTGTCCAGGCTTTTTACATTCGTAGCAGATGGTTTCTCATTTCTTCATTTCTTTACCATCTGATCTTTACAGGTCCTTGTTTTTCTTGAAGTGCCTTCTGCCAGATTGAAACTTTTTCTTCTTGGCCAAGATCCGTTGCAATCTCCTAGAGAGCATTGCTTCTTCATTTTCACTGTCTTCATCGCTTTCACTTTTATTTGAGCTGGCTTCTGTTGAATCTTCTTCTGCATTCAAAGCATTGGAGTGCTTCTTTCTGCTGGATGGCTCTCCTAGCCTTTCCATGTTGATCTCATGGGCCATGAGGGACCCAATGAGCTTATCTACTGACATTCTCTTCAGGTCATTAGCTTCTTCTATAGTTGTGACCTTTGGTGTCCACGAGGATGGCAAGGATCTAAGAATTTTCCTTACCATATCTGCAATCTCATAAGTCTTCCCTAGACTGGCTAAACCATTGGTGATATCGGTGAATCGACTGAACATTTGAGTGATTGACTCACCTGACTGCATCTGAAATCTTTCATACTGAGTGACAAGAATGTCGATTCTTGTCTCCTTTACTTTGTCTGTACCTTCATAAGTAATCCTGAGCTTTTCCCACATTTCCATTGAAGATTTGCAGGCTGAAACTCGGTTGAATTCCTTCTTACTCAAAGCACAGTAAAGGATGCTCTTAGCTTTGCAATTCAAGGAAATTTTCTTCCTGTCATCATCTGTCCATTGTGCTTTCTCATTTATGACAACCAGGTCACCTTCTTCTACTATTGACCAAATTTGATAATCGTGGCCTTGTAGAAAATATTCCATCCTGGTCTTCCAGTAAGGATAGTCTTCACCATCAAAGAGAGGAGGTCGGTTGACAGACTGACCTTCAATGCTACCTTGGGCTGCCATGGATCTTTACTCTTCAGATCGTTGGATCCTTTCTTTGTCGAAGAGACTCACTCTGATACCACTTGTTGCCCAGTTGACGAGCCCAGAGGGGGGATGAATGGGACTTTAAAAATTAATCTAGAAGATACCTGTAACTAAAAACATTCACACAAACGTTCTTCGAAGTAGGTTAGTGACTGTTAGTTAAAATATCAAACACACAAAGAAGACAATCACACAACACAAGGTTTATCCTGGTTCGGACCTCCTTTCCTTAGGAGTCCTACGTCCAGTCCCTGAGCAACAACTCAGGATTTCACTAACTAGGGTACAGTCCCCCTAAGGACGCTACAACACCCAGCTCAGCTGGTCTTCCTTCACACTCGAAGGGAATAGCAACACCCTGGATACCCCACCAGGTCTTCCTTCACAACCGAAGGGAACAACACCCTGGATACCACACCAGGTCTTCCTTCACAACCGAAGGGAACAACACCCTAGATACCACACCAGGTCTTCCTTCACAACCGAAGGGAACAACACCCTGGATACCACCATGTCTTCCTTCACAACCGAAGGGAACAACACCCTGGATACCACCAGGTCTTCCTTCACAACCGAAGGGAACAACACAAAGAGAATGAATGAAATTCAAGCCCCTAGATCAAGCTTTTGACCAGTAAGGATCTGAAGCAACTAGAACTGAGAGCAAAGATCTAAACAAGGCACACTCTCAGAACTACACGGGCTCTCTCAAGATTTTCACAAACTAGTGGAGAGCAAAAGAGCAAAAGCTAAGTGGAATGAAGGTTCTTGGCTCTGGACTTCTTCAGAAGAATTTGAATGCTTGAATATGTGATCTCTATCTTTCTTCTGTTCTTCTGACTTGAATTTATATCTTCAATTTGAAATCTAGACGTTGAAGTATCCGTTGTCTCTCTTTTGAGTAGTCGTTAGACTGAATGACATCTGGAGTCTTGGAAGCTTCCAGTCAACAGTCTTTTGATCACTTGAGCACGCAAAGAGATGAGATCTTCAGAAATATCCGTTGGCTTTTATTTGTTTAACGTTGTACCGTGAAGCTAGTTCAGAGGTCTGCACAAATGTCAATCTCAAATAGCAGACAGCTAAGCTGTCTCTGATGTCAGTCAATGTCAGTAGCAATAGACATGAAAATAGTAATGCAAAATAGCTTAAGTCTAAAAGACGTAATCAGAGTAGGCACGATAAAGGATGATATGGTCTGCATGCATGCAGAGATACGTTCAGATCTCATAAATGCAAAAGTGTCAGAGAGATGTCTATGTGGACCTTGACTAGTCAACGCTTTTAAGATGAATAAGATATCAAGATATGAAATCGATGGCTATATAACTTATGAAATCGTTATGAGTTATAGCAAATCGTTATGTGACAGAAGATATATCATGAACACTTAATGAATCGTTGCACAAAGCAAATCGTTGTGTTTCTGAAGAAATCGATGTGAAATACTTAACAAATCATTATACAAAGCAAGTCGTTGTGAATTCTAAAGAAATCGTTATGAATACTTATAGAATCGTTACGGCGAGCAAGTCATTGTGAGTTCTAAGGAAATCGTTATGGTCACTTATAGAGTCGTTGCGACAGGCAAGTCGTTACGAGCTTCTAAAGAAATCGTTACGGTAACTTATAGAGTCGTTGTGACGAGCAAGTCGTTACGGGCTCTAAAGAAATCGTTACGGTAACTTATAGAGTCGTTGTGACGAGCAAGTCGTTACGGGCTCTAAAGAAATCGTTACGGTAACTTATAGAGTCGTTGTGACGAGCAAGTCGTTACGGGCTCTAAAGAAATCTTTACGGTAACTTATGGAGTCGTTGTGACATCGACTTGTTTGAAACAACATGACTTTTCAGTCTTATAAGGAAATCGTTGCGATCACTTATAGAATCGTTACGGCATCGATTTGTTTGAAACAACATGACTTTTCAGTCTTATAAGGAAATCGTTGCGACCACTTATAGAATCGTTACGGCATCGATTTGTTTGTAACAACATGACTTTTTAGCCAGAAAGGAAATCGTTATGATAATTCTATTGAAATCGATATGCTTATAAAGAAATCGTTATGGCCTTCAATAGAAGTCAATATGGACTTAGAGAAATATCATGTTGAAAAGATTAAAGCTTCAGAGAAGTAATGCATACCTTTATTGGCTTGTTTGACCTTGGTATTTTTCCTGTACTTAAGACTTATGAAATATTCATTAGATATAATTGATAAACTTTTGTTTGGTTTTGTTAATCATCAAAATATATATATATATATATATGTAATTAAAATTACATGGGGACAGACTGGTCATCACAAGTTGTCATCAATATGACCATGTGCTTGCACTTCATCGTTGCCTTGAATAGATATATTTTCTATATCTTCCTTCTCCAAATATAATTGTACCGTAGATACATGAGAAGGATACAAATCGAACATACTTTCAACAGTTTCATCATCTTCAACTCTCACAGCAATATATTCACCCATAGAAGTAGGCCACTTGCATGTTATGCCAATCTTAATATATCTTTCGTCATATTTCGTCAAGATATATAATTTCCTCATCAACTCAGTAAAAATTGTGTCTTTCTTTACACGCAAAATGCGTACAATACCTCCTTCATATTGAGGTTTATGATCCTCAATACGTAAGACACCATCATAATAGCACATTAAAGAAATGTTTGAACTAGTTATATCTGTTATTTATAAAATAAATAAATTACATATGTCAAATCAAAATATTCAAACAAATCACATTTGTCAAACAAGAATAATTTAAACATATTCTATTTGTCAAGCAACAATCATTAAACAAATTACATTCCTCAAATAAGAATTGTTTAAACAAATCACATTTGTCAAACTAAAATATTTAAACAAATTATATTTGTCAAACAAGAATCATTAAACAAATTATATTTGTCAAACAAAAATCATTAAAACAAATTACATTTGTTAAACAATTTATAATTGTCGAATAAAAATCATTAAACACATTACAGTTGCCAAATAAGATTCATTAAACATCCAATTTATATGTATCTAACATTCATAAAAAATTTATATCAAATAAGAACATACCTAATGGATGAGTGGGGCGGCCGGGTGGGTGGGAGGGGGGAGGGGGGGAGGTGAGGGAGGAGGGGAGGTGGTGGAGATGGCCTCGGGTGGGGGATGTGAGGGAGGAGGCTGCTGGCGCGGCGAGGAGGGGCTGCTGGCATCCGGCGTCAGGTGGCTGACGCTGGCGCTGGCGAGGAGGGGCTGCGTCCGGCGGCTGGCGCTAGCGAGGAGGGGCTGCGTCCGGCAGCTGCAAGGTGAGGAAGAGAAGAGGGGGGGTTTCGGGAGAGGAAAGGGTTTCGGGGTGAGAAAAGTGAGGTTTCGGCACTGGGATTGGGGTTGTATGGGAGCTGTCGACATTGAGAATGCCGACACCAATGTCGGCATTCTCAATGCCGACTTTGAAGTCGGTCTTCCCAATGTCGGCTTTAAAGTCGGTATTGCCAATGCCGCCTTTAAAGTCGGCATTGCCAATGCCGGTTTTTAAGTCGTATTGAGAAGACCGACTTCAAAGTCGACATTACCAATGCCGACTCTACTCTCGGTCACCAAGTTGCCGACCTAGCAACTTGGTGACTATTTTGAGAAATATTTTTTTAATGTGATTATTTAAATAAATAAATAATATAATATGATTATTTAAATAAAAAACCCCTATGAAAAGTGTGCCTAACACAAGTGGGATGACACTTGCATGTTAGCAATGCATCTAGCGCCCAAAAATATTGTCTTGATAAACATCTCCTCTCAAAGTAGGAAAATCTTAATTTCAATTTTTAAAAAGTTGATTAGGTTCACATTTAATTCTTGAGAGATGTAAACCTAAATTAGTAGCATAAAAAAAAGGATACGATGATGAATTAAACGTTGTTGAGATTTAAATATAAATCTCTCCCACTCTACATAAACCCAAATGTCATTGTCCTACACAGGATTTGTCGTGCCACTTAGCACGATCATACTGCATCATGTCACGGAGCTTATAAGTCTCGACGCGGTTGGTACGGTATGATAAAATCGATCGATCGATTTTTTCTTATCAGTTGACTGATTCTTTTAATGAGCATCTTTAGACGTCTAACAAATCAAAATTTAAAATTGATGACCGATTTTTCTTTATCGGTCGACTGATTTTTATAAAGATGATGTCTAGATCTCATGATCTATTTAGTTTTCAAAGATAGATGAAAATTAGTTGATCGACTTGAGATTTTTGATCGACCGATCAATATGATATGGATCATATTATACCGTATAACAAAAAATGCGATACAATCGATCCGCACGATACGATCAACCTTAATCTTACATTATCTATTATCAAAAAATATGCATACATAACCATATATAATATATGGGAGTCATACAATGGCAACAGTACTGTACGCAATTTAAGCCGCAGTGTTGCAAATCTTGCTATGACCTTGGAGGATAAATATCCGAATTTCGAATAGATCCGAAACCCTTAAACAAGATAATTTAAACGAACACAGATCAGAACAAAAGGGGCAGAGGCAGAATTAATGTCGGATAAAGTGACCGAACAACCTGAAATGAGACAGGACCGATTGGTTTGTTGGTTGGTTGGTCGATCGGCAGCATAAAATGCTTATTAATTACAACAAGAGAGACAGGAGGAACATTGAAACAATCTAGTCTTAGCTAGCGCCCCATAATCTGGACAATTTTGTTGCCATTAGGGACCGTAATACGCTGAGTATAGTACGTGTGGAAGAAATTGCATGTGTACCTTCTCAAAGAGTTTATTTTTGTATTGCTTTTAATGGTTCATTTCATGTCTGTTGTCTTTGTGTGCAAGAGATTGCATATTTATATCCATGATATCATAGTTGTCATCGTCACAAGATTGTGATATCGAAATTGTGATTCGGGTTAATCATCATTTGCTGATGTTAAAAGATGTAGCGAGCATACATGCCCTACGTGGATAGCAATACAAATTTAGTTTAATAAAGCCTATTCACTCAGATCTTTCAAGACGTACGGAGGAGGATAATAGTTGCAACTCATTAACATCTTACTCTCCCACACCAAACTCGTGAAGAAAGAGAAGTGCAGATCTATCCCACTGAAACCTAATTCGCTAGGCCTCACGAGGCCCTTAGCACTTAGTTCAGAGCAACTGAGCAAGTGTGAGTAATTCTCAACATGATTCATTGTCACGGCTCTAAAATTGGGATATCATAATTGCAGCAGAAATTTAGAAATCTAAAACTCAAATTCAACAACGTAAATCTCAACCAAACACCTCAAGTCATATTGGACATGTCAAACGGTAATGAAATAGAAGGTCAAGTCTTAACAACACAATTAGAGCCCAAAATTTTTTATTTCTCGAAAGACAAAAAAACTCCTCAATAGGAAAGGCTCATATTCATGAGATCACCAATACTCTACTGTCACATAATTCATACAAGGATTAACTATAACATGATTCTCTTTTAAAAAATCAGAAAGTGGCATACCCCATTACAATAAAATTTGCCACGACAATTCACATAACCCAACACATAAAACACAAGGTGATCAATATATGATTTTTCCATCCATGATTCACGTTTAGACAAATCGTCAATTTACTTCTTTCATTCATTGAATGGTTTGTACAATCACCAATTTCAAAAGAAAACACTCCTCATAGATCCATCCATAGTGGGTTACAAGCATGATATATATGATTTGCTCATACATCCAAAATTTAGAAATTTAAAATCCTTCAAGGTGCTCCAAGCTCTCCAAACGATGGTTCAGTTACATGCTCCAAATTACTTAAAATGTTAATAAGTTTATGAACAAACTAGTCCAGTAGGGTTTATATCTCATGGTGCCTACAAAATATAAGTAATTAATATTTTAACAAGTTGAATTTCAAAGATAACAAGCAAGAAAGTCAAGACAAGCAAGAAGCATGATTATAGTAGGCAAGAGTTACATATTGCAGGGAGTCAAGGCGAATCATGCTATTTGTCATGTCATGAAAATGATACAAGAGTCAAGCATTGATCCAATCAAGCATGTAACAAGACTAGGAAATTGCTCATTTACAAGTGAATCAAACTTATCAAGCCAAGCAAGCGAGTCAAGCATATCAAGTCAAGTTAGCACATCATGCTTTATTTTTATCATGTAATAAGAGGCACTTTCAATTTCATGTAAAATAGGGGGTGTCCAATGCCAAGATCACCACTTTTTTTCAATTTGATCCATACTCCCCAGGTTATCAAGTACATCGGGGTGCTCCTCCCTAGAACCAGATCAGGCCCCATTGTGCAGGCATTTGATCTGGGATATCATCCCAATAATAGTGCCGATTCAAGAACAAGATGGTCATTGGAGTCAAGAAGGACAGAATTGTAGGATTTCATAGAAGCCAACAACATAAGCTCAGATCAAGGAACTTCAAGAGTACAGATTGACAAGATTCAAGCAGTCATGATGGATCAAGTCATGTAAGCAAGACCAAGAGGATTCTTATACATTTCTTTTGCTTTCAATTCAATGGCAAGCAGACTCGAAGGTGAAGTTTTTAGTTAAATCACAAGGGAATAGAATCAAGACAAATTAGAAGCAAATTTTAGAATGGTCTTTACATTATTACAGCTTTTAACACATGTCAAGTACTTGGTTACTGTCATGTTGGTTGCTCTTCTATAGGACAGATCACAAAGCTGTCAACTGCCACAAAGGGGCCAGTAGAATTGACAGTCGAAGTGTGTGATATCCTGAAATTTTCTTCATAGTTTTTAATTTCAATTGATGTCTATTTTATTGTGAATTTAGATAATTCTATGTATAATTGTGCATAGTTCAGTATGTTGCAATGTAGAATGGTATGTTCTCGGGTTGGATGCAGGTTGACCTGTGTTTCTGACGGCAACATCGACTGTCGTCAACAGAAGGTTAACAGCAACATCCCTTGCCGTCAACTTTAGGTAAACGTCCATATCGATTGACGTCTACTTCTTCCAGAACTGACAGCGAGATTCTCACAGTCCAGCTCTGGTGAACTTATGGTAAGGGGCTGAAAATTAGGAAACGGATGGGGGTTACATATCTTACCTCGTGGGAAGAGTTTGGGGAGGCCTATCCCTTATAGAAAGGGTGGGTTAGCTTCTTGGAACCGATTTTAGGGAGTCTTCTCCAAGTCTCACGGAGAGGTGAAAGAAAACCGACATTTTGATCTTTGTGGAGGCTAAGACCAAGCATCTACGAGTGAAGAAGGTGTGCTTTTGAAGGCTGAAGGCGTCTCCAAGGTGTGCTTACCATCGGGGGACCTATGGATCAAGGATTTTAACCCAGAAGGAGGACTGTCTTAGTTGGCCAAGGCAGGTTTCATCAGCTAAATCTGTAGATTTCTTAGTGTTTTAGAGGCAAGTAACCTAGGGATCGGGTTCCCAACCTTACATTTTACATTTTTATAATTTTTACATGATTTTAAAAATTTACAAACAATCAAATTTGGGGTTTAAATGAATCTCGGATGAGTTCAGGTTTCCTGTCAGGTTAACGTCAACCTTGACTACCGTCAAGGATGAACTTAACATCAACCTTCTTGCCGTCAATTGAGGTTAACGGCAACAGGGTTGCTGTCAAGTTCTTCTGTTCACTATTTTGACCTGTTTTTACATCCTGATTTATATATTTGTATTCAAATTTTGAATGGACTTTTGTGAAATGTGCAATGTTCAGTAGAACAACTTTTTAACATACTATAAATTGGGTTAATTTCTATAGTCACCATGATTTAGGGCAATTTTTGAGTTCTGGAACTAAGCATAGATTTAAAAGAAAAAATTTATAATTGGTGTATGCTAGTGATAAAATTGTGTTTTCTATGTAGAAATACATGAAAAAGATATTCTCATACTGTGTTAGATCTGGAATCCAAATTTGATAATTTTTTGTAATTTCCATGATTGAAATATAAAAATCAGTAGTACTGTTTTAATTTGATAAATAGTTTCTGGATTCCAAAAATCATGATATTTTGAACAACAGTTTGTATTGTTATGATATATACACAGTAAAATATTGAACTAGGTTGACAGACGGTTTAATTGTGATGAATATTTCTCTATTTATGTCACTGGTTTGATTACTATGGAAATTAGAATACATGTCAAAAATCATGAAATTTCCTGATTTGATTTATGTCAGTAGAGGCACGTTTTGGCTAAATGTTATGATTTTTCAACGACTATAACTATTTAAGTCTGATTATCATTGTGAGAATTGTGTTCTTTTGAAATGAATTGTGGAAAAATGATCAGAAAATACAGCATGTGATAAATCAGAAATATGTCTCTGTCAGCATCTGAGTATATGTTTATGATTTGGCAGCATGTTATGTTGCATTTGAATCTGAAGAAATTTGTATATGAATTTGTATATGGCCAATAAGACACTGCCACCATAGAAGTAATCTGGAACAGGACCATAGTAATGCCCCTATAAAATGTTCAATATGTTATATGTTTCCGAGGGTACGGGAAGAAATTCTGGAGGTGGACAAGTACCACTTGTTAAGGTGGGGAGAGCTTCCCCCAGTATTGCGCAATAACCAAGACTCTATCACTAATTGCCTAGGTGATGAGTATATGTTCATATGTCTATCTGACTTCTAATGGGTGGTTTGGGCTGTGTCTTGGCAAAACATTTGCACATATGTATATGTTATGAACAAAGTTTGTTTTCAGCTCTATAAAGATTGCATGTGATACTTGTTTTATTTCATTCGGATGAATGTTTTGTAATCATGCTTGATATGCAAACACTTGGAATCATGTATGATAAATGTACCATGTTAATACTTGAATTCATATCATCATGTTCAGATCTGAAACCCTTTAGCAAAGATAAATATTGTGAAGTTAAGATCATGTCTTAAACTAATGCTTTGCTTTAGTAGCAATTGTACTCACTTTTGACTTAAGATATGGATGATAATGTATATATATTGCAAGTAGTATGGTTGCTGAATTCGATATATAATAACATGTTTGAAACCATTATGTATATGTTAGATTGGTAATCCATTTTTGGGTCGCTTGCTGAGTCTTCGTTGTAGACTCATACTTGCTTAACATTTCAGGTGAGATAGCAGATCTCGAGGCTTTGGTAGCGGGATCGGATTCAGAGCAAGAGGATTGATTGTGATTTTGTGATTGAGAGATATTTGTATGTGAGGATTTGCTTATGTTATGAACATTGTAATTGAACTATACAGCATTGTGGACTATTTGGTGGACTATGGACTTGATTATTAAAGTTGATGAATTGTGCTTTATTTTCGCTGCATTATTATTTATTTGTGAATGAATCAACATACATTTGATATATGTCGGGGTGTGTTCCCCATGTAGCACATCTCTTAGACTCGATGAGAATTGGTATAACTGGACCGGGTCTAAGTGGGGTGTTACAGAGATGGTATCAGAGCCATTAGTAGGTTAAGGATATTCATGAGTAAACATCAACTTAAGTGATCCATATTCCTAAGTCTAAAATAAAGTACTAGATAATTAGAGTTATAGAAATTAACTAGCTTATTGTTTTGTCAGGCCATGGCTAGTCGTGGACGTCATGCTAATGTCCCGGCTCATGGTGAGGAGTAGAGAGAGAATGCTAAAGTAGGACAGCAGGTTCCAATACCTCAGGGACCACCTGTAGCACCTCCTCCACCCTTGATAGATTATGGAACTTTCATGCAAGGGTTGGTTCAGGCTATGCAAACCCAGGCCCAAACTCAGGTAGCGTTGCAGGCCCAAGTGCAAGCTCAGGTTAGGTGTAGCTTAATTGTTGGTTTTGGTTCTCTTTAGTGTATCTATCCTATATTAATTCTTGTTATTTCTGGCTCAAGCTCCACCTACAGTGCATTTGGAGCATAGAGGCCCTTCTGTGATGGAGAGGTTTAGCAAGATGGCTCCACCCTCTTTTAAGGGGGAGAGTCAACCACTCTTGTCTGAGAGTTGGCTCAGGGAAACTGAGAAGATATTTAGAGCTATTCATTGTGCTGAGGAGGATAAAGTCAGTTTGGGGACTTACATGTTGCAGGTAATCATAAGGCAATAATTACTTATGAAGCATATTAGTGTGGTTGGTTATACCTAATGTAAATGTACTCTTTTCAAAAGAGGGCTGATGTATGGTGGACTTTCACACTGCATACCAGGTTTGAGGATGGAGTCCAGGAGGTGACTTGGGATGAATTTACTCGCCTATTCAAGGCTAAGTTCATTCCTGAGCATGTGCAGGATAAGATGGAGTAGGAATTCTTTTCATTGACCCAGGGGGCTATGAGTGTGTTGGAGTATGAAGCCAGATTTGCAAAGCTATCAAAGTATGCACCTCATATTGTAGCAGATGAGAGGAGGAAGGTGAAGAAGTTTGTGATGGGGCTCAGACCATTACTGCGTACCAAACCGGTGGCATTTGATCATCATACCATGGAGGAATCATTTAGTGCAGCTTGCAGGCAAGAAAGCGACATGGAGAAATATTTTAAAGAAAAGAAAGCTACTTCCAAGAGGCCAACATTGCCATTTCTGAGGCAGGACAAGAAGAAGAAGGTTGTTTATGTACCTCAGCAGGTATCGGATTATGGGAAGAGGGCACCCCAAGAAGGAAGATTTCAACAGGAAGACAAGCCCTTACGTACTCATTGCGGAAAAAGGCATGGAGGACAAGTGTGTTGGTTGAGTGCAGGGAGGTGTCTTCATTGTGGATATAAGGATCACAAGATCAAGAATTGCCCAAAGATGGCACAGCAGACAGCAGCGGCACCAGCAACATCAAAACCAGTAGAAAGACCCCGGGCCCAAGCCCGAGTGTATGCATTGGCTAAGGAAGATGCAGAGTAGGCAGAGCATGTGACTGAAGGTACAGTTCCAATTATGGGTATTCATGCTAGAGTTCTTTTTGACATTAGTGCTACACACACATTTGTGTCTAAGAGGTTTGCTAAGGTGTTACTTAAGGAGTCCGATGCAGAAGTTGTGGATTTGGAGATTCCATTGCCTGTGCATACACCAGCAGGTGCTATGATCACTAAAAAGTGCTTTCCCTCACTATATGTATGCATAGAAGAGCGGGATTTGGTAGGATGCTTCTATCTATTGAAGATGAAGGACTATGATGTCATTCTGGGTCTAGATTGGCTGGAGGAGCATTATGCTTTGCTAGATTGTCGAAGAAGAAGATTTTTTCGCATTCCTGGTGAGGATGAGTTTTCACATCCCTTACCCAAGAACATGGCTGGGAAGTTTGTGGTGTCAGCATTGAAGGTGGCCAAGAGTGCAGTGCTTATTTGGCCAGTGTGGTTGTGTCTAAGGACATTAATACACCACGCATTGAGGAGATTGAGGTTGTTCGTGATTATGTGGACGTCTTTCCCGAGGATCTTTCTAGTTTGCCACCGGAAAGAGATATTGAGTTCACTATTGAGTTGATGCCAGGTACAACTCCAATTTCCAAGGCACCTTATCGTATGGCACCAGCATAATTGGCGGAGCTCAGGAGGCAATTGTAGGATTTGTTGGACAAGGGTTTCATTCGTCCAAGTTCTTCGCCATGGGGAGCTCCAGTCCTTTTTGTTAATAAGAAGGATGGTTCGATGAGGCTTTGCATTGACTATCACACACATTTTTTTATTTTTATTTTGATTTTTTTATTTTCTTTTTCTTTTTTTTTTTTTTCTTCTTTTCTTTTGATTTTTTTTGATTTTTTGATTTTTTGATTTTGTTTTTTTTTATTTTGACAATGAAAAGAACTACATTACATTATGAGGCTTCGGAAAAAGGACAGGACCGAGCCATTAAGGAAAATGGTGAAGATGGTGAAGGGTGGATTAACGCTTCAACAGCGTCAGGGGAGAATTGGAGAATGAAGGTGGAGATAAGGGAATAAAATCAAAATTATAGACAGGGATGAATGAAATGAAATGAATGGGAGGTCGGGAAAATCCTGGCCAAAGCTCCTTTGTTTAAGCAGCTGAACTGACTATCTCAACTTCCTTACCAAATCCAAGCAACTGTCGCTTGGTGGTGGCTGCTGATGCTGATAATGCTGCTGCCTGAGACTGTGGCTCGTCATCCTCACTGAACAAGTGGCTGAGATCCTCTGATTCTGGCTCTTCTGTTTCGGCTTCTGATTCCTCAAATAACAGGATGAGTGATGAAATTAAATCTTCAAGATCAGGTGCTTCTGTATCTGTCTCGGCTCTCTTCTTCTTGTTGGGTCGTTGTGCTTCCAGGGCTTGGTATGCTGACTTTGGTGCTTCTTCTACTGTAGTATTGTACCCAGGCTACACAGGCCCTCTGACAAAATGTTCATACAATGTCCAGGTGAGTGGGCCATGGTCTGACTGTGCAGAAGATGAGAACGCAGCCCATTCTGAGTATCCTAGACCATGTTTTGTGAACTTCTTTGTGCTGGCCACTGTCTTGGTCCTCCCTTGGAGATGAGCACCCAAACCTTTTCCTGACTAATAGTTGAGTCCTGAACATGATATCCCAACCTTTTGTGTTCGTGGTCACAATCCCTCCTGACAGCTATCACTGATGCCTAGGTCATTTGCCAGCTGTTGTGGCTGGTGTTGTTGTTGCTATTGCTGGTACTGTTGTTGGAAGGGTTGGAACTGTTGTTGTTGTTGTTGCTGCTGTTTGTTGTTGTTGTTGTGGCTGCGTCGCCTTGCTGCTACTGTTGTTGCCTCTGACCCTGTTGGTTCCTTAATGTCTGGATTAGCCTCTTCATTTCAGCCCAATCAATTTGGTTCTGCTCATAAAGATCATATATTATGTCGCGGAATTGGAAACAATCCGACACATTGTGGCCCGGATGGCGAAGGTAGGCACAATACTTTGTTTGGTCTGCTGCCATATTCCAATTTGCCTTCTCAGGAGGGAGTCTAAGGGCGTTCAAGGACATGAGGGATGCAAAGACACGGCCAAAGACTCGGCAGAGGGGATATTGGGCTCTTTTGGGTCCGTTGGGCTTTCTAGGGGCATAGCCATTCTGAGGAGGAGGAACTTGGGAGTACTGGCACTGATCTTGTGGAGGGTTCTGACCTTGGGGAGGTTGCTGCCTATTGTTACTCCATGGCTACTGAGGTTGTTGGGTGTATGGAGACTACCTACCGGGCCTTGGGGGTTACTTACCGCACCCACTTGCTCATTGGTTTGGATCCCTCGGTAACTGGGCCTTGGGGCTTCTTGGGTGTAACGGGATTTAGGGTTCTCAAACATAGAGTGTATGGGCGAGTCCTTAAGTTGGGTCTGAATGAAACGGGCTCGGCTGTATAGCTGGTGCATGGTAGAATGTCATTCATGGCTAAGATGCCTCGGTAGGTTGGTGTAGCATTGGAGATCAATAGCTTGACTTTCTCCTCCTCCGACATGGGGCAACGGACCTTGGCGGCCAGTGAACACCACCGGTCAGCATAAGTTGAGAACTCCTCTTCAGGCTTCATCTTTTCAGCTACTAGATCTACAAAGGAGTATTCAGGTCCGACCCGATCTTGGAACTGCTGTAAAAACCTTTCTTGAACACAATTGGAAATCCTCGGCTTCCTCCGGGGGCAAAGAATAAAGCCATTCCAGAGCTGGACCATCTAAGGATTTTCTGAACATGCCATAAGGTGGCAGTCATACTTGTGCGGTGCAAATTCATAAACAAAATCCTTTAAATGAACATATGGGTCCCCTACCCCAGAGTATCGTCGGTAAACGGGGAGCTCCGACTGGGGTGGTACCCGGAGGTATTGGAACGATGGGAGAGCAATATCGGCTACCTTGCGAGGATCAATTTGCCTCCTGAGATCATGTAGCTCCTTTTTCATATTTGTCCACTCTGCGAAGAAGTCGGAGGGGGTTTGAACATGATGTGCAGAAACAAGGGAGCGAGATTGCTCAAAAGAGTGAGACCTCTCACGGGGGAGGGGAGCAGGCTCAGCCGTATAATATGTTGAAGTTGGAGGGGATCGAGGCCGGACCTCTCGTGCAGGAGGGTAGCTCGGTTCCGAGAAATGGATGGCCTGAGGACGGAGGGGTGTGGGGTCTGCCCCTGAGGAAGGAAGATGGGGTGCTGAGGCAATATGGGTGGAGGAATCCGCCGGTCAGACTGAACTCTGACCCGGGGGAGATAGAGGTCGCTTCCCCTTGGCAGCGGCTAGAAACTCTCGGACTTGGTCCGGAGTGAGATGGGGAAGGAGCTGACTGAATTGTGAATGGGGGTCATCCCCCCCTGAAGGAGAAGGAAGACGGGATTGACTCCCGATGATGAGGGGAGGTTGGATATGCCCAGGGAGTGTGGTCGTAGAGGGTTGGGCCACCTCCTCGAGCAACCCAATAAGCAGGACATCGAAGGGGACTGACTCGATCTCCCCAAACAATGACGCATGCACCCCCAAAACCAATAGGGGGTGATACTAGCAACACCTAGACTCTAGCACAGCAAGAAAGACTGAGAGGAGAAGGGGTGAACCGAAACACTCAAGTTGTCATGATGAATGCACAAATTTCTTAAGGTTCGAACTTGACCTTTAGATGAATTGATTAAGGGGATGTCACTCGGTCAAGTGGACCCTGATAGGTATGAACTCGAGTCCTCCGGTGCAGCTAAGGGGTGGGACACTCACACGCGAGGGGTGGCTCGGACTAATGGATACAACAGGTACAACCGGCCCGGTGAACCGGAACGTGCGTACGGTCACGAGGACTTACGGAGGTCCTCAGAAGGTGGGCCGAGTCAGCCTACGAGTGATCGTAGGTGAGAGGGCTCACTCAACCAAGGGGGAACCTGAACAAATGGGACGAGTAGTGTATGCAAGGGCCTAAGTGCCCAAAATGTATGCACAAGTGACAAGCAAAAACCAAACAGGGTGAACAAATAGCTCTCGGGCAGAGTCGCGGTGGCCGTGTACACCGCGACCCTATCGCGACAGGGCGGCCTGCCCCGATAAGAACAGAGCCCCGAGAACAAAGAAAGTCACCAAACCAGACTCACACAGACTATCTTAACAGATAATAAAGGCACAAAACACTAAACTAGTACAGCATGGATCAGGAAACATTCAGAAACTGATTCATGAAGCAAAACATTAACATACAAAGCGTACCTGTTGACGCGACGTTCACCCTCGACGCGACCTGGCCGCGTCCTAGCTCTTGACCGCGACAGGTCTCGAAAACTTAAAAATGGAAATAAAAGGAAAACCCGAACCCTAACAGGATTCTAACATTCAAAAACACGAAAATACATGATATAGAGACAAGGAACAAGGATGCATGATCTCATAGAAGCAGGAAAAGGCAGATATAAGAAGAAGAAACACTGACCTGCTATCGCGTCGTTTCCGCGGGTTGCGACCTTATCGCGTCACCGCGATACGCCGCGACACGAACCGAGGGACAAAAGAAGTAGGAAACAAAGAACAAACAAACTAATAGGGCACTAAAATGACAAATAAGGAAGAAAACATGGCAAGCAGGCAAACTAAATCCACGAGGGTAGCACTGAAGGTCCCACCGTGATCGCCAAAAGGTGTAATCACGGGGATTGTGGCCCCCCCCCTTCAACACGCAAAATGTATTAACTCTAATAGCATGAAAAATAGTATGTGATCGCCACCTAGAACATTGCCAAATGAAGAGAAATATATGGGCTAACTATTCTAGGAAAGGGATGAAGAGAACGGAGGAATACCTGATGTCGCGGCCGTCAAGGTTGCCACGACCATGTGATAACGCGTCAGTTCGGGTTGACGCGTCTCTTGTCGCGTCGCTCTCCTCCGTCGCGTTCTCTTCTTTGCGGGAGATGATGAGTAGGACCTTCTTCCTGTCCTCCGGCCGGCCAGAGGATGAGAGTTCCTCATGGGATGTCGCTTGTGTGCCTGCCAATCAAAGAGAAAACAACAAAAAAACCCTATTAGAACATGATGAGTGTAGTATTTATTCTAAAATGAAAGGAAAAGGAGTAACATGGGGGGAACGGACCTGGGGGTGGTTTTTTTAAACCCCTGGGAAATGGGAAAATGTGGGAGGAAAGTAGGATGCAACCTATCTAGAAAATAAATGAAATGCATGAAGGAATGAAGGAAAAGGGAAGGGGGGAGAGGATGAGCCCCATGAGGGTGACTCCCTGACTTGATGGATGTCCCAAATGTCGTGCAATAGTTTCGGGGAACTGTTGGAGTCGCCGTCCACGCATTCCACGCTTGATTGATGAAGAAGTAAGTGGCTTTTGTGGAGTTGAATGTGAGGGAAGGAGTATTAATGGGAGGGCTACGAGGCTAAGTACAATTCATGGAAGATTTAAGTAGCCCTTCGGGGTGAAAATTGGAGCCCCCCTCTGCATGAAGAGAGGGCCTTGCTTTTTATAAGTCTTTGAGAGAGAATATCCCCTTAAAATGATTAATAATCCAAATGAGATATAAATCCCATTAAAATTCATGTGAGAGAGTCCTATAGGCCTTCTAAAGAGTCCCCTAGCCCCAAACCTCACCCAAGGGGTTCAGATATTGTTTGGAGATAAAGATAAACCCATGGGAGGATAAATAGGAGGTGGTTGCGGAGGCCTGCATGTGCAACTGCTGTCGTGGGGTATCATAGGGCCGCGACCTTGGAGACGCGACAAGGCGGGGCGACGCGACAATATGCCCATGTGCATGAGTATGCATGGACTGTCGCGGCGGCTTGTAGGGACGCGACACCGAGACGCGACGCTACGATATGACGCGTCAAGGAGGTCAGTCATCTGTGAATTATCAGCCAATCATGTGAAGGAATAATGGTTATTTTAGGCCTAAGGATTCTCTCAAAGTGATAATGGGCGGGATTTCAAGGCAACTTAAGTTGTTAATGGGCTCAAAACGAGGCTAGTGATGGGCTCAAGGTGAGTGACCAACAAGGGGCCTACTAAGGTGACAAGAAAAGTGGTTCAACCCATTAGCTAGAACTGGGTGTCTACAAATAGATCTCTGGCACCGAAGACTGGGCCACTGCAGCTTGGATGGCATGAGAAAGTTGATCAAGAGAAGCTTGGTGGAAGGTCTACCCAAGGTTAGTGCAAAAATGAATGGTGTTTGTAGGCCGTGTGCAAAAGGGCAGCACACCAAGTCATCCTTCAAGTCAAAAACCGTGGTAACAACCTCTAAATCCTTAGAACTTATACATATGGATCTATTTGGGCCAATGAGGACCACAAGTCTCGGGGGAAAGAACTTTGGATTTGTTATAGTAGATGACTACTCAAGGTTTACATGGGTTTCTTTCCTAGATCACAAGGATGATACTTTTGAAAGTTTTGTTAGTTTCAGCAAGAAAGTTCAAAAGGACAAGAAGTATAGCATCATCAGTATCTGATCAGATCATGGAGGAGAATTTCAGAATGAGAGCTTTGCAAAATTTTGTGATAGCCAAGGAATAGAACACAACTTCTCGGCACCAAGGACACCATAACAAAATGGAGTTCCTGAAAGAAAGAATAGAACCCTATTGGATATGGCAATTTGCCAAGATATTTTTGGACCGAAGCCATCAACACAGCATGCTATATCATCAACAGAATAATGATCAGGCCAATCTTGAAAAAGACTTCATATGAGCTATACAAGCAGAAGAAGCCGAAGATCAGCCATTTCAGGATATTTGGATGTCCATGCTTCATCCACAACAACGACAAAAGGGACATTGGTAAGCTAGATGCAAAATCAGATGAAGGTATATTCATGGGGTATGCTTCCAAACCCAAGGATATAGAGTATTTAACAAACGAACTTTATTAATTAAGCAATCAGTGCATATTATTTTTATGAAACTAACCCTTCCTTGAGAAAGGAAGTAGATAGTGATATTGATGATACAGATGAATTATCAAGAAGCTAAAGAACACATCTATTGAGGATAAGGATGATCCACCCTTGGAAGATCTACAACAAAAGGATACATATCACGATAATCTTCCAAAAGAATGGAGGTATAAGAAAGATCACACACTGGAAAGCATCATTAGTGATCCATCGGTTGGGGTAAGAACCAGAGGTAATATAATTCTTTGTGACTACATTGCCTTTGTATCTCAAATAGAGCCTAAGACAGTCAATGAGGCACTGTCTGATGAATCTTGGATATTAGCCATGCAAGATGAACTTAATCAGTTCAAGAGAAACTAAGTATGGTCCCTTGTTCCGAGACCATCAGATCATCCTGTGATTGGAACCAAATGGGTGTTCATGAACAAGTTGGATGAAGCTAGTGTGATCATAAGAAACAAGGCCAGATTGGTAGCTCAAGACTATTCCCAAGAGGAAGGCATAGATTTCGATGAAACCTATGCACCAGTGGCTAGACTTGAGACAATTAGGATTTTACTTACATATGCTTCTGCATCAAATTTAAAACTCTTTCAAATGGCTGTAAAATCTGCTTTTCTGAATGATTTTAAGGAAGAGGTATATGTAGAACAACCACCTGGTTTTGATGACATGGATTTTCCAAATCATGTTTTTAAGTTGCATAAAGCTTTATATGGTTTGAAGCAAGCACCTAGAGCTTGGTATGAAAGGCTTAGTTCTTTTTGTTAAATCATGGTTTCATTAGAGGAAAAGTAGATAGAACATTATTCATTAAGTCTAAACTTAAAAATGTGTTACTTGTTCAAATATATGTTGATGATATAATATTTGGCTCTACTGATGAATCTCTTTGCAGTATTTTGAAAAGCTTATGCATGGAGAATTTGAAATGAGCATGATGGGGGACCTCAACTACTTCCTCGGATTGCAAATCAAATAAGGAAAGAAGGATCTCACATCTATCAGCCAAGTACACCAAAGAATTACTAAAGAATTTGGATTTGAAAACGCCAAGCCACTGTCAACACCCATGAGCACATCAACAAGGTTAGACAGTGACAAAAATGGTAAGAAAGTAGATCAAAAACATTACAGAGGTATGATAGGTTCATTACTCTACTTAACAGCAAGTAGACCTGATATATTGTTCATTGTATGTATGTGTGCTAGGTACCAGGCAGATCCTAAAGAGTCTCATTTAATTTGTGTTAAAAGGATCTTTAGATACTTAGCCAAAACTCATGATCTAGGATTATGGTACCCAAATTCATGTGAAATTAATTTAGTAGGATATTCTGGTGCTGACTATGCTGGATGCAAGATAGATAGGAAAAGCACCAGTGAATTTTGTCAATTTCTTACAGGATGTCTGATATCATGGTCCTCAAAGAAGCAAAATTCAGTAGCACTATCTACAGCTGAAGCTGAGTACGTGGCTGCTGGAAGCTGTTATACATAACTCTTATGAATCAAACAGCAGCTTGAGGATTTTGGACTAAATATCAAGACAATTCCCTTGCTGTGCGATAACACCAGTGCAATAAATCTCACCAAGAATCCAGTTCAGCATTCAAGGACAAAGCACATTGAGGTTAGGTACCATTTTATTCGTGATCATATAGCTAATGGTAATATAGACATTTCTTTTGTAGATACACAAAATCAATTAGTAGATATCTTCACAAAGGTCTTACCTGAAGAGAGATTTACTTCTCTTAGAAGGGAACTAGGTATGTGTAAATTGTGAAAGATTTATCTGTATAAAACTGAAATATAAATTATTTCAGAATAACTAAATTTTCTCTCCTCTGTAGTTAAGCAAAATCTCATTAAAATATTACTTGTTTCTTACTTATCCAAGACAGTTCGATTATTTTTAAAGTATTTATTCCTCTCGAACTAGTCTCTTTGTCGTTTTCTGCCATTATGGCACCTCTTGTTTCGAAAAGTCACCTTTATTCTTTTTTTTAATAAAAACCCAAAATCTGTGGTACAACGATTCACCCTTCGTCTTCATCTTCTTCAACTTGCCTGAGGCGATACCCTATCGACTCCAGCATCGACTCTCTGAGATTTCAAAGCCTCTAACTCCTTCCCGTGAGAAATTTCTTGAGGGCTTCTGGTCCTTTCCTCATTCCAATCATCCAGAAACCTTCCCCATTCAAATCCATGGCCGCATCTGGTGCATCCGGCAGCGTAGGGGGGTATGGAGCTGCGTTTCTTACCGCCGAGCAGCAAGAGAGGTATACCTCTTTGAAGATCAAGGTCTGTGGCAACAAGGCAGTGGACGTTGTAGATTTGCAGAAGAATGGAATGGGCAGCATCATTGCAGCAATGGAGAGGATGAAATGGTCGAAGATGGCAACTCTGTCAGAGGTGAGTTATCTAGACCTAGTAAAGGCATTTTATGTTTGTTTGATGACTGAGGAGGATGGGTCCTTGACATCCACTGTCAAAGGAACCCAGATTAAGATTACCTATGAGCTTTTGGAAACTTTATTTGGAGTTTGCACCACCGGTCACAGTGGGGTTAACACTGTGGATATTCAGGCGAAGGGATTAGAGATTGTTGGTCCCGAGTACAAACTAAAGGATGGAAAGATAGATATTAACCAGCTGAATGCATTCAACCGGATTCTACATTTCATAGTGTGCCAGATTCTGGTCCCTAGGAGTGCCACCTACTCGACTTGTACAAAGGCGGACTCAGATATGATGTTCTGGGCTATCCAGAACCAAAGCATAAATATGGCAGAGGTTATGATAGAAAGGATGAAGTTTGCATCCGCTCAGGTTTGGGACAAGAAGAGCAAGCTAAATGTGTCTGTACCATATGCACATCTGCTCACCAAGGTATTTCAACATTTTGACATCAATTTATCTGGAGCAGTGTCAGAGAAAATGGGCCAGGCTATTCGAAGCAGAAACTTAAAGAAAAGTGGATTATCATTGGTTGGAGGTATATTGCGACGACCCTCCTTATACCGGTACGATTATACCAATCCACGTCGGTATAGTAAGTCTCGTCACAGTGGGACATTTACCCAAGCACTAACACACATGATTGAGATGTACACAAATATGAATACAGAGTAGCGGAAGTAAAAGAACTACTGTCTTTTCATTTCATCATCCACATTAAACATACATGATCTATATAGCAATTAAGGAACTAAGTCCACATAATGAAATACAAAATTCAAATTACATTGTTCGTCACAATTTACATAAGGTTCAATTACATAAGTCTCAATTACATACTATGAAAGTAAGGTACAACAACGGTGACTCCACAACACTCTATTCTCCTCGCTCGGAGTCGCTCTCAACGGTCTCCTCCAAGGAAGTAGGGTCACCTGCTAAACTTGTACGCCGAAGCAAGAGTGAGTCTAAAAGACTCAGCAAGTAAACTCCATACACATCATACATGCATACATCACCAGTAGGCCATTCATTCAATTTTGTTAATCAAACATGTAGCATGGTTGTACAATAATAGAAAACTACCTATCATGATATTTCTACTAATTTCACTACACATGATACATGCTTTATGTTAATCCAAAATGAAATACCTACCGCATGCTTTCTACTCATTCATTCACATGAGAGCTACACTTATATTTAACTACAACATGATAGCAATTTAGCATGGGATTTTCACACATAAGAAGGAAATACCCTAACATGGATTCTACACACCTTTGCACATATAAAACACCATTATAAACACATTAAGGTTGCTGTTTTGACATGAATCTAACATTTCATAACATAAATCACAAGTTCGCATTTTTAACACATTGGTTTCACATGTTTACAGATTTACACGTTCGCATTGTTCACATTTACACATTACACATTCACATGTTCGCACTACACATTCGCATTTTCACATTTAAATGCCGTGACACATAGTCCAAACCACCACTAGAAGGACACATTCACATCACATAACACATAGACGCCACCTAGGCAACACAGTGACGACTCTTGGTACTGCGCAGACCGGGAGAAGTAATCTCCACCATAACCAGTGATACTTGTCCACCTCCATGATTTCATCCTAATGTCCTTAGGATCTTAACACATTGAACCTTCCCGTGGGGACCTTTCCACGGTACAGTTCCACAGCCCTCTATGGAAGCAGTGTCACACACGACACATTTTACACATTCTGATTTTTAACACACACATTTCATACGGTTTACACATGTCTCTATTTTTCCCTAACTTAATACTACTGTCGATAAAATTTAAACACTCAGCAACTTACTCTAATCATGCTGAAAACACGTTATCCAACCATAATCATGTTAAGCACGCATTAATAGCTCATTTTCACATGGAAATTTCACAATATACTCTATTGTTTCCCAAATCATATGAGATTTTAACCACAAGCTATTTGCAGGTTTCAGACCACACATGCAAATTTTTATATTTTTCTGAACTATATTAAATTTATAGAAAATAAAACATTCAACCATATGGCATTCATAAATTAGTTATCATGGAAGCATAATATCATGGTCTGTTTTGACAGTGCACTAACCTGCATCTATCATTCATATTACCACAGAAGTTTTCCCGAATTTATTTCACATCATACAATTTACTGTGAGTTTTACAAGAACCAACACATGGTTTCTATTTTCAGTACAGAAATTGTAATAAATCACATGATCATGGGAAAATTCCCAAATTTTCGAGACAGAGACTGACATATATACGCATGATCTAAAAAAAATATGGCATTTAAATTCTTCACGAATCAGGTGAACAGCAAGCTATCCTATCCAAGATCTTTATCTAACATGCATTTCACATAAGCCTAACAATTTATACTAATTACAGAAATTTACAAAAATCTCACAATGCATTCCATTATCTATATTACATAGCATATAACATTTACAATATATTCTCATGCGAAGAAATCCAAAAAATAATCATATATAAGGAAGAACAGTTCCTTGTTCTGTCCTAAAGAACTAAACGGCAAAGGCTAGCCGTTCACAGGGGTTAACGGCAGCATCGTCTGCCGCCAACTGGAGATCTTAATGGCAAGGGATCTTGCCGTTAAGTTCCTGTCTATGCAGAAACACAGACCGAACTCCAAGGATGGGGGAAATGTGGGGTTCCAGGACACGAATAAAATCCATAAAATACCTAAGACCTACTGGACATGTGCATGCACCACGGGGATGGGTTACTTGCCTTTAGAAAAACCTCCAAAGGGATCAAAAAGGTTTAATCTCCACCCTAACCAGTGGTACTTGTCCACCCTCCAGATTTCATCCTAATGTCCTTAGGATCTTAACACATTGGACCTTCCCGTGGGGACCTTTCCACGGTACAGTTCCACAGCCTCTATGGAAGCAGTGTCACACACGACACATTTTACACATTCTGATTTTTAACACACACATTTCATACGGTTACACATGTCTCTATTTTTCCCTAACTTAATACTACTGTCGATAAAATTTAAACACTCAGCAACTTACTCTAATCATGCTGAAAACACGTTAATCCAACCATAATCATGTTAAGCACGCATTCATAGCTCATTGTTCACATGGAAATTTCACATATACTCTATTGTTTCCCAAATCATATGAGATTTTAACCACAAGCTATTTGCAGGTTTCAGACCACACATGCAAATTTTTATATTTTTCTGAACTATATTAAATTTATAGAAAATAAACATTCAACCATATGGCATTCATAAATTAGTTATCATGGAAGCATATATCATGGTCTGTTTTGACAGTGCACTACCTGCATCTATCATTCATATTACCACAGAAGTTTTCCCCGAATTTATTTCACATCATACAATTTACTGTGAGTTTTACAAGAACCTACACATGGTTTCTATTTTCAGTACAGAAATTGTAATAAATCACATGATCATGGGAAAATTCCCAAATTTTCGAGACAGAGACTGACATATATACGCATGATCTAAAAAAATATGGCATTTAAATTCTTCACGATCAGGTGAAAGCAAGCTATCCTATCCAAGATCTTTATCTAACATGCATTTCACATAAGCCTAACAATTTATACTAATTACAGAAATTTACAAAAATCTCACAATGCATTCCATATCTATATTACATAGCATATAACATTTACAATATATTCTCATGCGAAGAAATCCAAATAATCATATATAAGGAAGAACAGTTCCTTGTTAGTCCAAAGAACTAAACGGCAAAGGCTAGCCGTTCACAGGGGTTAACGGCAGCATCGTCTGCCGCCAACTGGAGATCTTAATGGCAAGGGATCTTGCCGTTAAGTTCCTGTCTATGCAGAAACACAGACCGAACTCCAAGGATGGGGGAATGTGGGGTTCCAGGACACGAATAAAATACCTAAGACCTACTGACATGTGCATGCACCACGGGGATGGGTTACTTGCCTTTAGAAAACCTCCAAGGGATCAAAAGGTTGTTGAAGCTCTCCTTGGGCAGTGCCCAGAAGCCTCCACAAACTCCTTCCTCCGGGTTCTAGGATGAAGTAGCCTTCAGTCCAGCATTGGGAAGCCTTCCCCTATGTCCAATCTTCCTCTCAGTTGAAATACCTCTCCGGAAGAAGCCTCAAATCGCCGGATCTGAGCTCTCAAAGTTCTGGTTTTCTCTTGTTCTCTCACAGCTAGGGTTTCCCTCTTTGTAAAGAGCCAAGAGAGCTCTTTCAGGTTGCAAGGGGTAGTGTTTTATAAAATGGGGCTTGGGATCTCACGCAAGGAATGATGGGAGAGTGAGAGCCGTTGTGGACATCTCCCCAATCGGTGAGCAAGCCCAATCCAGAATTTTGGGTCTACTGTGCACAGAAATCAGAGAGTAGACGTCCACATCCATGGCCGTTTACTTAATAGTTGCATCCATCGACATGGATATTTACTCACATGGACGTCCATCCATGTTGACGCCAATTTGCTCTTCGGCCAGAGCTTAAACCATGCAGGAAACCATATATACGCTATATATATATACATGCAATATATATATAGTATAGTGTACACACTACTACACCATGCAAACAATAATAATTATATCTAAACATACGCATGCACACATAAGTACACCTAGCTAATATGTACGTAGACATCTACATATGCATACACAATATTTACACACAAGCACGAATTTACACACACAGCAAAATAAAAGGACAAAATTTGAGGGCTTACATATATGGACCAAGACCTCAGTGGCTGAGGGTGAAGCCATTATTGGCGAAGCCCAAGAAGTCCAAGAAGAAGTAAGAGAAGCAGCAGTAGCAGCAGAAGTACCAGCAGGACCAGAAGTTCAAGAGCAACAACAAGAAGTTATCCGTTCAAAAATTGCAGTGGAACAAGTAGTCGCAGTAGCAGAGGTCCGAGCAGAAGAATCGGTGATCACTGAAAGCCAGATTGAGGACATTCATCAAGATTTTTTTGAGCCTATTGGACAGAATTTAGAAGTTGCACCTCCCTCCTCTCAAGTAGCTACAATTCTTCGGAGTGTACTGGACTCTTTAACCAGTACTCAGGTGGAGCCAGAGATCTTGGTAGATCCAGTTGCAGAGGTTGTAGCATCTGGCCTCAGTACAAGTGTTGTCATTGAAAGATGTGCGGAATTATCCAATATGGTAATCTAGAAGGGGGGTTGAATAGATTACTATCAATTAAATATACTATGACCTTCTTTTCGATGGAAACACAGACTTTTGATATTTCAAACAGAGTTTAAATCAAACTAAGATGTGTGTTAATTGTAAGTAGATAGAGTAGCAATTTATCTAGCATGTGAAAGATCAACGTGTCTACCAAACATCTAGCGTGAAATGTTCAAACCACAGACACGGTGATTTAAGGTGGTTCGGAGTACACAACTTGTGTATCCTACGTCCACCGTCCACACACACATGCAAAACTACTGCTTATTAGCGAGTCCACTCTACAACACCACACCCACATTGTCTGATGTAAAACCACGATCCAGACAACACAACCACGTAGATCAAGCACAAGAGACACTTGATCCACAAACACACACACAAGGTATGAGAAACAGAGATATAGAAGAGTTCTGAGTTGAAGAATCAAATCCTGATGTAGAACTCTTCAAGATGTCGTCCAGATGACTTCAAACTTCTTCTTGACAAGTATAAGTTGATGGAGAAGCTTGATCACAGACAGCGCTTGCAGCTTCACCTCCGTTTGGAAGATGGATCTTCCTTTCCCTGGACGGAGGTTGAAGCAGAGCAGTAGGAGAAACTTTTTCTCTTGGATTTGCTTAGGGTATTGTATGGTGGCTGCTTTTGTACAAAATACTCCAAAGAGTTTCCTTTTATATGGTGTTCAAGTATGGAGAGTCGTGGTAAAGGAAACACCCAAGTCGGAAACATATGGAGATCTCGTATTGAGATTTTCTCTTCGTCTGTCACAGCAAGATATGCATCTATCGACAGATGCAGACATAATTACAAAAGCCAGAAGACTGGGCTTCCCGAGAGACAGTTTCCTGTCAGTGGCTGTCGACAGGCGATTGGGTCTGTCGACAGGTGAACCTCTCCAGGAACCCATCTACTCTGTCTGTGCTGGGTTGTCGACAGGCTTCTCTGGGGCTATCGACAGGCACTTGCTTTTAGTGCTATTCTTGATCTTTTTTATCTTGTTTTGGTACATTGTCTTGCACGCAATCTCACCTGCATTTAAGAACATTATTAGTGAGATAGTATGAGCATATAAATGATTAATGAAGACATGTTTTTAACTTGATTAGCACTTCTTGAGTTTGTCAATTTTAGCATGATTCACACAATCACATCACATCAATTTGGTTGTTCATAAATTCTCATCATCAAAAACAAACATATCAAACTGTAAACCAAACATTCTCCCCCTTTTTGATGATGACAAAATTTTCAATTGATGCATGTGATTTGATTGATGTTTCTCTTTCTCCCCCTTTTGCAACATCCAAAAAGACATAAGCAGAAAGGCACGGCATGCACTCATGAAAGTACATAAGCAAAGAACTGTGGATTTCATTGAAGTGGCTTCAGTACACACAGTTTACAAAATGAGTGAGAACATGACAAAAAAGTGCAAGGGAAGGACAACATAAGTGTGATAGCAAATGTGAGAACAGTGACAAGACCCTGACCTAAGCAAAGTAAAGACCACATACGAATGCCTAGACTCTCTAGACATCGTCATTCCCTGGTGGTGCAGCCTGACGGAGACCATGAAGCTCTGTGGAGAGCCTGGTAAGCCGTATCTGAAGCTGGACTTGGGTGTCAGCCAGTGCATCCAAGCTAGTATCAACATTATCCAATCGAGCATTTAGATGGTCGAAACCAGTAGCCATATGGAGCTGCATTTGTGCCATTTGAGCAGTGATGAAATCTCGAAGAGAGGGCTCATCAGGCGCTTGTTCATCAGCAGCAACATCAGCTTCATCTCCTTGAGCATCCATTGGCTCGGACTGGGAGTCTTCATCAGCATCATCTCATTAGCTTCATGTTCATCAGCTTCATCTTCCTCATCTGCCTGTGCCTTACCCTTGAGGTCCCTTGTGACAACCCCGTCAATCAGCTTATAGCCCATCCAATGAGCAGCAGTAAGATCAAAGGCACTGTGAGATTTAAGAATAGTCATCTCTTCTTGTAGAATGGGAATGCCAATGAACAAGAGAAGAGAAGTGATGGGACAAGCATAAGGCATAGGCCGTTTGGAGCTGGTAAGGCATAGTCGGATGTGAGAAACCATAAGGAGAGGCAAGTTGACCTGATCACCATTAAGAATGGAGTGAAAAAGGGATTTGTGAACGGTAGTCACAAGTTCTCTACTGCCATCCTTTGGAACTATGATGGTGGTGAAAATATGGTGGATGAGACGATGAAGAGGAGGAAAGGAGTTGGCATTCATGTGCACACGAGCTGTAGATGAAGCATATGGCTGCAGAGTGATGAGTGGGTAGTATTCAGATGCCAATGGGTGATGTTGCATGATGTCAATGCCAGTATTTGGAAGTTGAAGTGCAACGGAAAGAAGATTAGGAGTGATCTAAAAAGATATGTCCTTCACCTTGGTGTAGAGATCACCAGTCGTGGTGATCCTCAAGTTGTTGTAAAAGTCTGTCACAGCGGTTGGAGAATAGCGCTTGTGGGAATAACAGAAGGGAGACCAGCCCTGGACATCAAAAAGAGGCTGCAAATCTGGGAACATGTCCTCCAGTGAGACAAAATCAACGTAGCGAGGTTGAACAAACTTAGTGAAGGTGCCATGAGCATCTAGGAACTGCAGATTTGGAGGGATAAGAAGTTCCGGCAAATGATCATCCCGATGCTTTGTTCGGCGGTCGGTATGAGCCCTGGAACCCTCACCGGCTTGAGGAGAACGAGGACGGCGATGGGAAGCAAGCTTCTTGCTCTTGGGAGCCATCAAGAAGAAGGATGTCGGAGTGGAGAAGAACTGGAAAAGAAGAAGGAGACACGAGAAGAAGGAAATATCAGGAGAGACAAACTCTGCTCTGGCGCCTTGGAGGAAGAAGGGTTTTGTGGAGAAGGAAGGAAGAGGGATTTTTGGAAGGGAGAAAGAGAGGAAAGGGTCATGGGTTCCCTTTTAAAGGAGTTAGGGAAGTGTTTGAAACGGAAAGGGACCCACAAATCCGTCCCGGAAGAGGCCCCATTGGGCTTCCAAAGAGACCCTGCCACCGGCTGTGAACAGTGTCCCTGTCGACAGGCACTTGCAAAATTTTGCCAATATGATTGTTTTGACAGATTTTGACTGGGCAATGAGCATTTAAGGTATAGAGAAGGTGTAAAATAGGTAGACACACATTTTAAAACTACCATATCCACTAATATTAAGACAATTAAAAATCTCAATGGTTTAAAACATAATTCTCTAGGAGACTCAGGTTGGAACATAAAGATGACATCGTACCAAAGCTGATGAAAGTAAGATAACCCCGTTGAATATAAACCATTGTAGAAAGACATAGTTCCTAGTGTGTGATGATCAAATGGTTTATGCAAAAGATGTCTACAAATGCAAGTAACCATAAACATCAACAAGCCCGTGATTAATCAACATTTGGAGGCTTCACTCTATTTCATCTTTGAATATTTTGAGTGGGAAATGAATTGAAAAATTGGTAATTAGGATCACTGACACCTTTTGACATGAGGATAGCCATGATGAATGCCCGTACCCCCAGTTACTCAGTGAAGTTCCCTTCAGACCATTTTACAGAGATATTGAGTAAGATTTTTGACGCGAAGATAGACATTTGTGATGTCTATGTCCTCGGTTACTCATCACAACACAACATTGCTCTGTCTTTTTCCCGTGATTTATGGTACTTATTTTTATGGATAGAAATAGGTAGCTTTTCTCCATTATCAATGTTTTTTTTTGAGTTAAAAATCAAGGTCGAAGAGTATTGATGGTTAATACACATTGCAAGACATAAAGTTCAAAAACCATAGGACTTATCAAGTCACTTGAGAAGAATGTTTTTCCACAAGGGAGTTATTCAAGTGAGTTAGGTTAGACCCATTAGATTCGTCCAATGTTCTCCGAATGATGCAACCTAGACTCACACATGAAAAGTATGTCAAAATCATTGTGATAGAGATAATAGCTTTAATATTTTGTGGAGATGAAAGATTAAAACATGGGTAGATACCATATTGCACCTTACATTAAGGGGATAAACAGGCTCATACAAAATGTTCAAAGGAATGAGGAATTGCTTGAAGAATGTGTATCTGTCAATAGCTAGATGGAGCCTGTCGACAGACATACACAGCTGAAATATGTGCAATTCAGACTGTTCAGTGTTGTCGACAGATGGGGTGTTGTATGTCGACAGATGAACACAGACAGATGTTCTGGAGTTCGGGGAGATGCCAAACTGTGCCAGGCTGTCGATAGATGGGATTCAGCCTGTCGACAGATGGACACAGGGTTTACAATTTGAGTTCTGTGGAGGCCTGGTTGTCAACAGAAAGGTTTTGATCTGTCGATAGGAGCTTGTACAATTCAGCTTGAAGGCTAAGATGAGAGATATGAGCAGAACTTCATGCAAGGGAGATTTAAGTATATAACAAGGGATTTTCCCTCAATAATTCACTCATCTAACCTGACCTCACTCCCCCATAGTGTGTGCATATGAATACCCAACATTCAAGCAATTCAATTCAAGTTTTTGCATGTATAACAATCATTTGCACAAGAATTCATGAAAAGAGAGCATACCATCACAAGGATCCAAATGATTGCAAGAGTAAATAGGCAAATTGTAAAGAAACCATATACCTCATTTGAAGTAAGTGACCTTTATATGCAAATTAACTATGGATATGTGGCGGAGAATGTTTTCTCACGCATAATGATAGTTTCCAAACAAGCATGACTTGTTGTTCTACATTTCACCATTTAATATACCTCATGGTCATTACACACAAAGAGCATGTACTCTAAGATTGGATATGAGTTTCATTGCATTTTGCACAATCCCAACTCTCTTCTCAATGTAGTGAATCTATCCTCTGCCAATGGTTTTGTGAAAATATCAGCTAATTTCTGGTCAGTGGGTATGAACCTAAGCTCCAAGGATTTATTGGCTACTTCATCTCTCAAGAAGTGATGTCTAATCTCTATGTGTTTTGTCCTAGAGTGTTGGACTAGGTTCTTTGATAGGTTGATGGCACTAGTGTTGTCACATAGAATAGGTGTGCATCCAATGTCAATGTTGTAGTCAGACAGTTGACTTTTTATCCACAATACTTGAGCCGCACAACTCCCTACAGCAACATATTCTGCCTCTGCAGTGGAGAGTGCAACCGAGTGTTGCTTCTTGGATGCCCACGAAACCATGCAACCACCAAGAAATTGGTAGTAGCCACTAGTGCTTTTTCTGTCAATTTTACATCCAGCATAGTCAGCATCAGAATATGATATCAAATCAAAGATACTTCTTGCTGGATACCAAAAACCCAAATCATGCGTACCTGAGAGATATCTGAATATTCGCTTAACTACAACCAAACGGCTTTCCTTTGGACTAGAATGATATCTAGCACAAAGTAAACACTGAATTGTATATCTGGTCTACTTGCAGTAAATAAAGGAGTGAGCCAATCATACCTCGGAAATGCTTTGGATCTACTGGTTTACCTTTCTCATCATTTTCCAGTTTTATGCTCATGCTCATTGGTGTTGAAGCATGCTTAGCTTGTTCAAACTGAAATCTTTTTAGAAGCTCCTTAACATATTTTTCTTGGTTGATGAAGAAGCCATCTTCATATTGTTTAACCTGCAAACCAAGGAAAAATTGAAGCTCCCCCATTAAACTCATCTCAAATTCACTGTGCATGTGTTTTGAAAATTCTTCACACAGTGATGGGTTAGTGGAACCAAAGATGATATCGCCCACATAAACTTGAACAACAATTATGTGATGACGAACATTTTTAGCAAAAAGAGTTTGGTCCACTTTACCTCTTGAGTAGTTTTTACTCACCAAAAAGTTGCTCAGTCTGTCGTACCAAGCTCGGGGTGCCTATTTCAAACCATAGAGAGCTTTGTGCAGTTTATAAACATGGTTAGGCTTATCATGATCCTCAAAGCCAGGTGTTGTAAGACATAGACTTCCTCTTTGATGTAGCCATTCAAGAAAGCAGTTTTAACATCCATTTGAAAAAGTTTGAACTTGTTTGAGCATGCATATGCTAACAAGATTCTAACTACTTCTAGCCTAGCTACAGGAGCAAAGAATTATTTAACTTTGAATACTAAACTCCAGACATTATTTCTTTGAAACTGACCAAGTTCCTCATGCATAGTATCAATCCATGAATTTTCTTTTAGGGTCTCTTCAACATTTTTAGGTCCCACTTGAGAGACAAAGGCTAAATGATCTTGTTCAACTATTTATCTTACTTGAGACCTAGTTTGTACTTAAACATTTATATTTCCTATTACGTTATCAAGTGGATGAGCTTTAGAATACCTCACATTTATGATTGTTGAAGGACCGGGTTGATCTTGGACTTGAGGAAGGTGATCTTATGGAGGTTGTTCTTGAGGAGGGTGTGCTTGAGGAGTTTCATCTTGAGGCTCTTCCTCTTGTGGATCTTCTTCAGGTTCTTTATCTTGGTTTTTGAAAAATATTTCATCATCATCCTCATTGTACTTGTGAGAATATCCACTTTTAGTTCTTGGGGCTGATTGAAAATCTATTTTTGCCTTTTCTTGAGGTTGGTCTTCAAGTATTGTTCCATCATCTTCATCTTGAGTCTTGTGAAAATCTGAATTGTTAGTTTTTGCATAATACTCATCAAAGACAACATGTGGAGTTTCTTCCACAGTTTTATTCTTATTGTTAAACACCCTATATACTCTAGAGTGTTCTGAGTATCCAAGAAAAATACCTTGATCACTTTTGGCTTCAAACTTGTCTAAATCAACTTTATCATTATTATGTATAAACACTTTTGAGCCAAAAACCCTGAAGTACCCAATACTGGGTTTCCTACCTTTTAGCAATTCATAGGGAGTTTTCTTCATCACCGGTGTAGCAACCTGAATTTTTAGAAAAATAAAATTGTAAATAAAGAATTAAAACCTAGCTAAATGGATATTTAAATGAATAGAGTATTAAATAAAACCCATTAAATGGAAAAGAATAATGGGCTTTGCTTAATGGACCCTCTAGAATTTATTGGGTCAAAATATGAATTTACAAAGGGAGAATAATAAGAAAATACCCTAAATTCGGAGTTTAATTATCTCATAATTGGAAAGAGGTTATTAAAGCAATAAAAGTGGCAATTAGAGTTGGAATTAGATTCCTAAACCTACCCCATATAGTCTAGCACGAATTTAGATACTATCATAACCCAATTAGAGATTGGAAAGCAAGAGAGGGAAGGTGGAACTAGGAAATCTCGTAATTAAGAGGAATTTGAGTAGTAGTAGGAATGGGAACTTGTATTTATATAAATACATCTCATAAACCCTCTTGGCCGACCCTAGTTCGTTGCCAAAGATTGTTGGACGTGGAGAAGAGGCCAAGGAGGAGAAGATCTCATGGGAAGAAGGAGTTCTTGGAGCTTCTTCCTCGTTCTTGGAGTTCTAAGCCCTAGAAGATAAATCGAGTCAAAGGCAGGCATTCTCACAAGAAAAACCAAATCAAATCTATCTATAGATAGTTCCAATCACCAGGAACAAAAGCCCTCTTGTTTCATAATTTTCCGTCGAGCCAATCTTTTGTTCTTGATTTTAAAAGATCTGCAAACATGATAACCCCGAGACATCATGTTTAATTCTAAACTCTATTTATACTTGATCTCATGCTACGAAATTTTTACTGTAGATACTTCATGTTGTTAGGGATCTTTTGCCCTTGAAAGCCCTAATTTTTGTTGAGCATGTTGCTCGAATTAAATCAATCTTGCTCTCTGTATCGTGTTCTATGTTAATCGTTATTGTTCATGATCAAACTATGTTCAATCCATGCTCTCTCTCTAATTCCTATTTATTGGAAGTACTCTCGCATGTCTAGTTTCATCTGCCACTGGTTTCATGATTTTTCATCATGTATATAATTAGTTATGATTTTTAAACGACCCTGTATCAAAATTTGAATGTTCTGGTCCGCAATCCAATGTCTAGTCTGACTCCTGTCAAAGTCAGGCGCAGACCACCAGATCGCGACTGCCCGATATGTCGCCTTCTGGGGTCCGAATGCGACAGCCTACCCGTCGCGACCAAGAAGGTGACAAGTAAGCCGTCGTGTTTCCAGTACCTAATTTGCAAGCCCTGTCGCGATCCTTACATGCTCCTATCGCGATCTGCCTAGTACCTGTCGCGACCCTCATTGGCCTATGTCGCGTTCACAGGTTTTTGATGAAAACCCATAAAATTTATTTCTGTCGCTTTCTAAATAATTCTTACGCCTTTTTACAGTTATACCCCCAGTAAAAACTTGTTTTAAAAATGGAGCTACATTGAATGATTTAAAATACATATTCACGACTTATTTCTATCTATGATTTCTCTTACACATGCACACACATGAACCATCCATGTATGGCTGAAATCTGGCATAAAATATCTCATAATGTATCTGGTAATTTATTGTAATAAAGTATATAAACTGCCCTATTTTAACGGACTTGTATTCGTTTCTTGCGTTGTTTATATACAGATATCGAC
Source organism: Colocasia esculenta (assembly GCA_014218235.1). Lineage (NCBI taxonomy): Eukaryota > Viridiplantae > Streptophyta > Magnoliopsida > Alismatales > Araceae > Colocasia > Colocasia esculenta. The sequence goes on along the minus strand of CM024761.1, from coordinate 45,675,889 downwards.
GCTCCACTGTTCTAGAATTCCTCTAGAATGTCGAGCATCTGTTTTATATACACACTTTAGTTGGCTTGTGGTGAACTCTCCGTCGGATATTCCTTTCGCCGGACTAGTAAGCCCTTGCACAAGGCCTCCGTAAGTATCCTCTGATCATGGATTCCCACATGGTCGACGAGCCGGTTGTACCCTAACACCCATTACACCTTTAGGGATCGATATGATCCAAACGGCTATTAGAAGTTTGCTCTTACCTTGAATCACGTCGGACCTCTGGACTTGTGCATAACATGGCCAGCGGGAAGATCGTGAATTCCACCTGACTGCCAATACGACGTGCGCGTGTTGTGCAACTGTTACTATCGCCTGTTACTCGTCGCATTACGTGCAATGTCCACTAGCTCTCATCTATACTCTACTTGCTCATCTATTCACGTTCTCTCTACTATCTCGTCTATTCATCTAGTGCTCTTAACTATTCTTGGTACTCTGTATTGGCCATTGACTGATTGTCTAAAGATATAATATAACCAATGCCTGGCAATATATAAAGGGCCCGATCTGGTCCTGGGATGTGCGCCCGAAAGTGCTAGTGCCCATGGGAGTTAAATGATCAGAGTGTTTGGCATTACACTCAAGTGCTATCTATCTCGACTATCTATATGATAATCAAAACACAAAATGTGCTATACTCTCTTGATGTCTAGAATGACAAACAAGTGCTATACTCGTCGTGCTATTATTATACTTGTGCTAGTTGTGCTATGGCCATCCTGCTATTCGTGCTATACTCGATACTTGTGCTATTTTTGGAAACTATACTCGATATTTGTGCTATTTTTAGAAACTGTACTCGATCTCGTGCTATTGTGCTATCCTGTTACCTGTTGTGCTATCTCTTGCTATATTTTGACTCTCTTGGACCTGCTATCCTTAGATACTCGGTCATTAAATGCGTTAATTATTTAAAGCCTGCTTGAGCCTAAGATTTAAGTCCTATTGGGCGTTATCGCTCACCCTACGTTATTTGATGTTGTGTTCTCAGGTGAGACCGAGGATGACACATACACTCACGAGGAAGGGAATGACCAAGAGTGAAGCCAGGAGTACCCTCGAGTCATTATGTTATCTTAGAGTTGGAGTTAGTTATTTCCTTTTATTGCAATGTAATTGGGCCCTATAGAATGGCTCTGATATTAGTGGTTGTAACTAGACATTTGAAAAGTTATTAATGAGAAAGATTTGCTTTAGTGTTATTCAAGGTGCAATGGTTTGATGTCTAGTACTCACTCTATAGCCTTTTCTTGCAACTGCCTTCGCGCTCCGATATTCCGCATCGGGGCGTGACAACCGGTCTTACCATGGCTCTGTTGAGAATGTAACATGAGGTGTTCACCGCTTCTGCCCAAAAGGTCCTTGCAAGTTGACTTTCGACCAGAAGGGTGCGAGCCATTTCCACCAGGGTCCTGTTCTTTCTCTCCACTACGCCATTTTGTTCCGGAGTCCTTGGAGAGAAGAACAAGTGTTCTATTCCATGGTGCCTTCAAAAATCAGAAAATGAGTTGTTATCAAACTCTCCCCCATGATCAGTGCGGATTGAGCATATCTTATTGACATTTCCATGCTCAATTTTATTAAAGAAATTTTCAAAGAGTTTCAGTGCTTCATTTTTGTGTGCAAAGAATTTTACCCAAGTGAACCTTGAGAAATCATCTACAATGACAAAACCAAAGCGTTTGCAATTGAGACTTAGAGTTCTAGTAGGTCCAAACAGATCAATGTGCAGCAGTTCATATGGTTTAGAGGTGCTTACCGGTGCTTTTGATTTGAAGGATTTCCGGGTTTGTTTTCCCTGTGCACATGCATTACAGAAACTTTCATTCTTGTTGAAAGAAATTTCAGGAAGTCCACTTACCAATTTCAGCTTCATAATCTTGTGCAAGACATTGTAGCTTGCATGGCCATGTCTACGATGCCACAAAGTAAGCTCATCATGTTTATTTGCAACAAGACACAAATTCTCATTTTCTAGATCATCTAAATCAACCAAATAAATGTTGTTCACCCTTTTTCCAGAAAATTTAATACTTCATGTTCCCTTATCAACAATTTGACATGAGTTTGATTCGAACACAACTTTATGACCTTTTTCACACAGTTGGCTTATACTAAGCAGATTGTGATTAAGACCATCAACTAACAGAACATTGTCTATTGAGTTAGAGGCATACTTACCAACCTTACATGTGCCAATGATCTGGCCTTTATTGTTACCTCCGTCTTTTTCAACCAGCAAACAAAATTTGTCTTTGTCTGTCACGCCCCGACATGGAATATCAGAGCGCGATGGCAGTTGCAAGAAAAGGGTATAGAGCGAGTACTAGACATCAAACCATTGCACATTGAATAATACTAAAGCAAATCTTTCTCATTAATAACTTTTCAAATGTCTAGTTACAACCACTAATATCAGAGCCATTCTATAGGGCCCGATTACATTGCAAAAAGAAATAACTAACTACAACTCTAAGATAACATAATGACTCGAGGGTACTCCTGGCTTCACTCTTGGTCATTCCCTTCCTCGTGAGTGTATGTGTCATCCTCGGTCTCACCTGAGAACACAACATCAAATAACGTAGGGTGAGCGATAACGCCCAGTAGGACTTAAATCTCAGGCTCAAGCAGGCTTTAAATAATTAACACATTTAATGGCAGAGTATCTAAAGATAGCAGGTACAAGAGAGTCAAAATATAGCAAGAGATAGCACAACAGGTAACAGGATAGCACAATAGCACGAGATCGTGTATAGTTTCCAAAAATAGAACAAGTATCGAGTATAGCACGAATAGCAGGATGGCCATAGCACAACTAGCACAAGTATGGTAATAGCACGACGAGTATGGCACTTATTTGTCATTCTAGACATCGAGAGAGTATAGCACGTTTTGTGTTTTGATTGTCATATAGATAGTCGAGATAGATAGCACTTGAGTGTAATGCCAAACACTCTGATCATTTAACTCCCATGGGCACTAGCACTTTCGGGCGCACATCCCAGGACCAGATCGGGCCCTTTATATATTGCCAGGCATTGATTATATTGTTTATCTTTAGACAATCAGTCAATGGCCAATATAGAGTACCAAGAAGTAGATGAGAGCACTAGATGAGTAGACGAGATAGTAGAGTGAACGTGAATAGACGAGCGAGTAGAGTACAGACGAGAGCTAGTGGACATTGCACGTAATGCGACGAGTAAACAGGCGAGAGTAACAGTTGCACAACACGCGCACTTGGTGTTGGCAGTCAGGTGGAACTCACGACCCTACCACTGGCCATGTTAAGCATAGGTCCAGAGGTCCGACGTGATTTAAGGTAAGAGCGAACTTCTAATAGCCGTTTGGATCATATCGATCCCTAAAGGTGTAATGGGTGTTAGGGTACAACCGGCTCGTCGACCATGTGGGAATCCATGATCAGAGGAGACTTACGGAGGCCTTGTGCAAGGGCTCACTAGTCCGGCGAAAGGAATATCCGACGGAGAGTTCACCACAAGCCAAGTAAAGTGTGTATATAAGACAGGTGCTCGACGTTCTAGAGGAATTCTAGAACAGTGGAGCGTCCATATCGGTATATAAACCACGCATGAAACGAATACAAGTCCTTTAAAATAGGGCAATTAATATACTTTATTGTAATAAATTACCAAATACATTATGAGATATTTTATGCTAGATTTCAGTCATATATGGTGGTTCATGTGTGTGCATGTGTAAGAGAAATCATAGATAGAAATAAGTCGTGAATATGTATTTTAAATCATTCAATGTAGCTCCATTTTTAAAACAAGTTTTTACTGGGGGGTATAACTGTAAAAAGGCGTAAGAATTATTTAGAAAGCGACAGAAATAAATTTTATGGGTTTTCATCAAAAACCTGTGAAGGCGACGTACCCATGTAAGGGTCGCGACACGGTCATGATAGAATGCAACAGGGTCCTGTACGGGTCGCGACAGGGCTGTCTGCTCAAGCGGCCAGAATGCGACGGGGTGTCCTGTCGCGTTCAGAACGCGACAAGAAGAGGCATCGCGACGGGCTTGAGAATCAGGAACTGGAAACGCGACGGCTTACCTGTCGCCTTCTTGGTCGCGACGGATAGGCTGTCGCAATCGGACCCCAGAAGGCGACATATCGGGCAGTCGCGATCTGGTGGTCTGTGCCAGACTCTGACAGGAGTCAGACCAGACATTGGATTGTGGACCAGAACATTCAAATTTTGATACAGGGTCGTTTAGAAAATCATAACTAATTATATACATGATAAAAAATCACGAAATTAGTGGCAAATGGAACTAGACATGCAAGAGTACTTCCAGTAATTAGGAATTCGAGAGAGAGCATGGTTTGAACATGGTTTGATCATGAACAATAACGAATAACATAGAACATGATACAGAGAGCAAGATCGATTTAATTCTAGCATCATGCTCAATGAAATTTAGGGCTTTTAGGGGCAAAAGATCCCTAACAACATGAAGTATCTACAGTAAAAATTTCGTAGCATGGGATCAAGTATAAATAGAGATTTGAATTAAACATGATGTCTCGGGGTTATCATGTTTGCAGATCTTCTAAAATCAAGAACAAAAGATTGGCTCAATGAAAAATTATGAAACAAGAGGGTTTTTGTTTCTGGTGATTGGAACTACCTACAGACGAGTTTAATTTATTTTTGCTCGTGAAAATGCCTACCTTTGACTCGATTTATCTTCTAGGGCTTAGAACTCCAAGAACGAAGGAAGAAGCTTGATGGATCTTCCTCTCCTCGATTTCTCCTCCTCCTTGGCCTCTTCTCCACGTCCAAGAACCCCTTTGCACGAGCTAGGGTCGGCCATGAGGATTTAAGAGGTGTATTTATGTAAACACAAGTTCCTATTCCTACTACTACTCAAATTCCTCTTAATTCCGAGATTTCCTAACTCCACCTTTCCTCTCTTGCTTTCCAATCTCTAATTGGGTTAGGATAGTATCTAAATTCGTGCTAGACTATATGGGGTAGGTTTAGGAATCCAATTCCAACTCTAATTGCCACTTTTATTGCTTTAATAACCCCTTTCCAATTATGATATAATTAAACTCCGAATTTAGGGTATTTTCTTATTATTCTCCCTTTGTAAATTCATATTTTGACCCAATAAATTCTAGATGGTCCATTAAGCAAAGCCCATTACTCTTTTCCATTTAATGGGTTTTATTTAATGCTCTTTTCATTTAAATATCTATTTAGCTAGGTTTTAAATTCTTTATTTAAATTTTTATTTTTCTTAAAAATTCAGGTTGCTACATTGTCGCCCGTCATGTGCCTCGAACAGCCACTATCCAAGTACCATTTGTTTTGATTTTGGGTTGCTAGGCATTCCTACATGTATGGATCAAACAAGAGGTTTTGGTACCCAAATTACTTTGGGTTCAAATGTATCATTCATGCCAAAAAGTAAATGCTTTGGAATCTAGATTTGTTTACATTTTTGTTTGTTTGAGTTATTCCAGCATTGATTTTCTTTATGACCAATTTTCGTGCAAATACTGCATGATGAGGATTTTCTCAGAACATTTGTTTTCTTTTTACCCAAAAATTGCCTGGATGACTGTCCCTAGGCAACAATCTTCCATGCCTGTCGACAGCTTTCATTGAGCATGTCGACAGGTGGCTTGTTCTTCTGAACACTTGAGGACTTTTGTTTCGGTTGATGTTGCTTACCCTTGGGTTGATTTTTCTTGTTCTTAGAAGGGACTTGTTTGCTTGTGCTTGGGCTAGAATCAACAAAAGAGGTTATCATGTTTTCACCAATTTTCTTTTATTTTACAGGTTGAAATTCAATCACATGCTTTGCAACAATGGTATTTGATCCTAAGATAGCATCAAGATTTTGTTTTCCTTTTACAAATCTTGTAAGATCTTCAGATTTTCCTTTTAGATCTTTTTCAGCTTGTTCTAACTTTTTCTTAATCTCATGATGTTCATTTTGAAGACATTCAAGAGAGTTGGTTAGACTTTCCTTTTCCTTTTGAATTTCTTGCAATTTTATTTTCAAGCAATCCATTTCCTCACTGTGAACTTCCTCATCAATTCTCATCATTTCAATTTCTTTATTTAAGGATGTAATTTGTTCATCATTGTTTGTGCTATGAACAATAGAATTGATTTTCTTTTTCAATGCCCTATTTTCATATTTGAATTCACAGAATTTTTTAAATAAGATAGTGTATGCTTCTTCCCATTCGTCAACAGAATAGCTTTCAAAGGAAGAGTTTACCTCATTGGAGTCGTCACTTCTTGCCATTAAGCATTGAATTTCTTCATCTCCAGAGGTTGCTTGTGCCTCCTCATCTTCATCTTCATCACTCCAAGTTGCCAACATTGCCTTGGCTTTCTTGAAGGTGAACTTTTCTTTCTTCAATTTTTTCTTGAGTTCCAGGCATTCTCCTCTCATATGCCCTTGTTTCTTGCACTCATAGCACACAATGTTAGATTTTTTGTTAGACTCAAATTTATTTGAAAAATCTTTCTTCTGGAAGGATTTGGAGTTACCTGAGCCTTTCCTGTTGAATTTAAGGAATTTTTTGAATTGTCTAGTGAGCATTGCCATTTCATCATTCTCACTCTCACTAGAAGTTCGATCTTCATCACTTTCCTGTTGAGCATCCTTTTTGGAACTTGAAGAATTTTTGTTGGAAGCTTTTAAGGCAATTGACTTTTTTGGGTTTTCTTCAATTTCTTTTCTTTTCACATTTATTTCATATGTCATCAGGGAGCCAATTAATTCATCCAATTTCATTTTTGAAAGATCTTTAGAATCCTCAATGACAGTGGCCTTAGTGTTCCATGAGGATGGAAGAGACCAAAGTATCTTCCTAACTAAGTCACTTTCTGAGTATTCTTTCTTAAGACCTTTCAGACATTGATTATTAACATGAATCTAGCAAACATATCTGATATGGTTTCATCATTTTTCATTTTAAACATTTCATATTCAGATATTAACATGCTTGCTTTAGTTTCCCTTACCTCCGACGTATCTTCGTAGATGAGTTCAAGCTTGTCCCACATCTCTTTTGCTGAAGTGCATATGGGGACTCTTGAATACTCCTTGGGGTGTACAGCACACTGCATCATGTTGAGTGCGCTCCAATTGAGAGTTCCCTTAGCAATTTGGTCCTTTGTCTACGTATCTTCATCCTCGGGCAGCACATACGCTCCTTTGTGGATGATTTTCCAAATATCATAATTTTGAGCTCTCAGAAACACCTGCATACGATTTTTCCAGTAAGGATAATCAGTGCCATCAAAGAAGGGTGGTCTGATCATTGAATGTCCTCGGCCATATACCCCTTGTTATATTCCATGAGATCGAGAATCTCCTGATCGTAAGATCAAACAATTAAGATAGTAAATCGGAGAAACCTCACTCTGATACCAATTGAAAGATGTGCGGAATTATCCAATATGGTAATCTAGAAGGGGGGTTGAATAGATTACTATCAATTAAATATACTATGACCTTCTTTTTGATGGAAACACAGACTTTTGATATTTCAAACAGAGTTTAAATCAAACTAAGATGTGTGTTAATTGTAAGTAGATAGAGTAGCAATTTATCTAGCGTGTGAAAGATCAACGTGCCTACCAAACATCTAGCGTGAAACGTTCAAACCACAGACACGATGATTTAAGGTGGTTCGGAGTACACAACTTGTGTATCCTACGTCCACCGTCCACACACACATGCAGAAACTACTGCTTATTAGCGAGTCCACTCTACAACACACACACCTACGTTGTCTGATGTAAAACTACGATCAGAACAACACAAACGACGTAGATCAAGCACAAGAGACACTTGATCCACAAACACACACACAAGGTATGAGAAACAGAGATATAGAAGAGTTTTGAGTTGAAGAATCAAATCCTGATGTAGAACTCTTCAAGATGTCATCTAGATGAACTTCAAACTTCGTCTTGACAAGTATAAGTTGATGGAGAAGCTTGAATCATAGACGAACTGGCTTCACCTCCATTTGGAAGATGGATCTTCCTTTCCCTGGATGGCAGGTTGAAGTAGAGCAGCAGAGAGAAACTTTTTCTCTATGATTTTCTTAGGGTATTGTATGGTGGCTGCTTCTGTATGAAAATAACTCTAAAGAGTTCCTTTTATATGGGTGTTCAAGTATGGAGAGTCGTGGTAAAAGGAAACACCCAAGTCGGAAACATATGGAGATCTCGTATTGAGATTTTCTCTTCGTCTGTCGACAGGAAGATATGCATCTGTCGACAGATGCAGATAGAATTACAAAAGCCAGAAGATTGGGATTCCCGGGAGACAGTTTCTTGTCAGTGGCTGTCGACAGGCGATTGGGTCTATCGACAGGTGAACCTCTCCAGGAACCCATCTGTTCTGTCTGTGCTGGGCTGTCGACAGGCTTCTCTGGGGCTGTCGACAGGCACTTGCTTTTAGTGCTATTCTTGATCTTTTTGATCTTGTTTTGGTACATTGTCTTGCACGCAATCTCACCTACATTTAAGAACATTATTAGTGAGATAGTATGAGCATATAAATGATTAATGAAGACATGTTTTTTACTTGATTAGCACTTCTTGAGTTTGTCAATTTTAGCATGATTCACACAATCACATCACATCAATTTGGTTGTTCATAAATTCCTCATCATCAAAAACAAACATATCAACTATAAACCCAACAGTCATGGAGGATGCTCCTATTCAAAGGGAGCAAGAAGAAGAAGATATTCCAGTTGATACCCATATGGAAGATGCTCCTATTCAGGGGAAGCAATTTGTTGAAAAGGAAGCACAAATCCAGGGAGAGCACACTGCCAATGCCCCCGTTGATGATCAGTTCAGAGAAGGCATTATGGAGAGTGCCTCAAGTGAAGAAGATAATGATGATAATGTGGAGCCCGTTGCAAGGGCAAGCAGCAAAGGGAAAGAAGCAGCTTCTGGGATTCCTCTCTTGACCAGGAGGCCTCATCAGAGGCAGAGAAAGAAGAAATTGAAGGTCAATCTGAAGCCCTTAGTTGCTAGAATGGATGAACAAGGAAAGATTCTGTGCTCTGTGCAATCAGATATTCATTCAATTTTCATAAGCCAGAGTACTTCAGCTAAGGAGATGGGCATGGTCAGAAATGTAGTGAGATGGGTGCGAAGTGAGCTCATTAGCATCAAGGAGTCTATAGCCGCACTTGGAGATTTGGTCAGGGCACAGTCCTCAAATGCCCCTCCTGCTCCTCCTGCAGAACCAGTCAGAAGTTCTGGGCCTTTAGAGGCCAGGCAACAAGATGCTGGGCCATCAGAGCCAATTTCAGAAGAACCAGGAGGGCCATCCGGGCCATAGGTTGTTGAAGAGGCAGCAACTGCAGTGCAGGATCATGCTGAAGCTGTGAAGTCTGGGCCATCAGGGCCAATAGAGGATGTTTCTGGGCCAACATGGCTAGTGGTTTCCGAAGGTGAGATTCCAAGAGTAGAAGAGTCAGCTGTAGCTCCAGAAGCCCCTGATCCTTCTCCTCTTGCAACTCCGGCCCCTCCTTCACCACCATCTTCCTCCACAGCACCACCAGCACCTATCCCTTTCAAACAACCCATGCCTCGCTCCATTTCATCCCCAACACCATTTCCTTCTGAATCCTCCTCATCTCTTGCCATCTCCACATCCATTCCTCCACCTCCTCCTGTCATTGAAGACCCTCCAGCCTCATCATCAGTTGGAGCCTCATCTTCCTCTGGTCCTTCTTCTGCTGGACCATCCATCATATCTCCTCCTACCCATCAATCCTTTCTTCATCCTCCTACTCCTCCCTCCTTTGTTACCTTTATACCTGAAAGTGCACAACTTGAAGGTCCCTTTCTAAAGAAATTCGAGAATGAGTTGGAAATTACCACAATCCGCTCAGTCCTGGAAGTTGGTTCTCATGTCCACAAAACTGACTCTCCTTCTTCTAGTCCTTCTTCTAAAAAGAGGAAACTCTCCAACACTCTTGCTCTTCCCAAGTTTCCTCCTCTTTGGTTTTCCCCCACTGTTGACAATCGAAGGAAACCAATCTATTGTGAATATCTCCAAAAGTGTATCTTTGCCACCATTTTTGGTGTTCTTTTTCTCAATCTCATTGATCACCTCAATGTTGTCCTTCCCTACTGCCACTTCTCCAAAGCTGATCAATCAAAAATCTTACAAATGTCTGAATGCAAGTCTGAAGATCAGTGGGCTAAAGGGCACAAGGCTCTCTACAGGAAATTTCTTCTTGCAAAGTCAGATCGGTTTCCACCCCGGGATCACCCACTCACTCTCTCTGAGTGGTTTGTCATTCATCACAAGACCACCTGAGCACCCTTCATTCAAAAGGAAGTAAAGCTCATTCGGTACTTCTAGCTATTCAATGACTATCGTTATCTTCACAAGCTACCTGAAGTGCAGTTGGGTCAGTTCCACGGAGCCATTGCTTCGTTAAAGTTTGAAAATCCAGTTAATTGCTCCTTCAAAGTGGATTTCGCTACCCTGCCAATACCAGACAGTGTATTTCTCCCCAAACTGCATTCTTTGGTCATGGACTCCTCAGTTGGTCCTATTATTTTTAAGATATTTGCTCGTATAATGGGTAGGATCTCAGCTCAGTAGGGTCGTCTCCCCTCCTTCCAAAGATTCCTCTTCCGAGAATTCCATCTAGGCCATATCACTTCTGAGGTTCTTGCCCCTCTTCTCTCTGAAAGTGAAAGGCTCTCTCCCTCAGATTGGGAAAAACATTACAACCAGTCAGCCCTTTAGTTGGAAGCCTTGAACAGCTCCTTGTTTAAGGCAGGCAAGCCTACTCTCACAGTTAAAGCCTTTTTGGACTTGAATTTCATCAATCTGGTTAAAGGGCCTTATGATCAGTGGGTCGAGCGGTACAAACTTTTTATGGCTTTGAAGAAAGATCTCTTGTAGCATCAGATCCACTACCCTATCAAGATCAACCAGTTTCTTCAGTTTGCCAGCTTTGGATCTTTCATTTCCTTCAAGGTCTCCCATGGCAAAGATGAATATGCTACCTTTCTAGAAGCTCAGTGCCAACTTCACATCAAAAGAATGCTTCCTTTCATGGGGTCATCTTATCCTATTGCTTTTGGGGTTTTTCAGACCTATTTTGAGGAACAGGAATGCAAGGCTTTGCGCATTATTCAACGGCATGCCTCTCTTCTGTCTCCTGCTTTCTACCTCCATGTAACCCCTCAAGATAAATAGAACAGTTCTTTGCTCTCTCTTTTCTCTTCTTTTTGTCTCCGAATGATATATTTTTGCTTATTGACAAAAAGGGGGAGAACCATAGTATTTCTAAAATACATTCCATTTTATATTCTTCAAAATCCCTTAGATTTATTTCAGAAAGTCTATGCTTATGTTATGTTTTGTCATCACCAAAAAGGGGGAGATTGATGATCAGATCATCCCCATATAATTTCATGAATTATATATATATTTTGGTGATTAACAAAATCCTAACAATTAGTATCTAACAAGTTTCTATGAAGCTTAGTCATAAGAAATAAACCAGGCAAAATCAAGCAAAGACTTGTAAGTAAATCCTTACTTTGTTGTTCTTAATTTTTCAAAGCATGAAATTTCTCTAAGTACACATCGACTCGCTTTGAAGCATAACGATTTGCTCTCATAACGATTCGACAAGTGCGTATAATGATTTCAATCTGACAACGATTTTGTAAGTGAGCATAACGATTTGCTCTCATAACGATTCGACAAGTGAGTATAACGATTTCAATCTCACAACGATTTCGTAAGTGAGCATAATGATTTGCTCTCATAACGATTCGACAAGTGAGTATAACGATTTCAATCTCACAACGATTTCATAAGTGAGCATAACGATTTGCTCATAATGATTTGCTTATAGTCTCATAACGATTTGGTCTTAACGATTTACTCATAACAATTTGTTTATAGTCTTATAATGATTTGGTTATAACGATTTGCTCATAACGATTTGGTTATAACGATTTGCTCATAACGATTTGGTTATAACGATTTGGTCATAACGATTTGCTTATAGTGTTATAACAATTTGGTCATAACGATTTGCTTATAGTGTTATAACGATTTGGTCATAACGATTTGCTCATAACGATTTGCTTATAGTGTTATAACAATTTGGTCATAACGATTTGGACATAATGATTTGCTCATAGCGACTTGGTTATGAATGCATAATGATTTATGCGTACAATGATTTGTTTATGAATGAGCAATGATTCACATGAACAATGACTCATTCACAACGATTCTATAAGTCATGTTCATATTAACTTCATGAGCTATAACGACTTGATATTTGAATATCTTGACAAGTCAAAGTCATCCTGCGTATTTCTCTGTTATCCATGCATTAAATATAAATGTACATTTCTCTGCACGATGCATGTCAGATATCTTCTATTCTTATGCTCCTGCATGTAATATCTTTTTAGAAAGACAAAATGGAAATTTCTATCTTGATGTATTCTCACTCTAACGTTGACTGACAACAAAAGACAGCTTAGCTGTCTACGTTTTAGCATTAATGTGTGCAGGTCTCTGACAGCACGACTCTATACAACGTTGGATAAAGTAGAAGCTGGAGAATATCAAGAAGGATTTTCTTCTTACGTACATGGAACGCAAAGAACCATTGACTACAAAGGAAAGCCATGCAGTCTAACGTTCTCGGAACATAGAGACAACGGATACTTTAACGGCTACATTTTTCAAAGAAGATACAAATAGAAGACTGGTGCCTACGAAAAGAAACGAATCTTGAGAATTCAAAATCTGCAAGCACCATAGAAGATCTCAAGTCTCACTCTATCACCTTGTTGTAGCTCTTTGCTCTCTGTGTCTAGCGTAGAACCTTGAGAGAGCTTGTGTGAACTGAGAGTGTTCTTCTTTGTAGATCTTTTCCTCTCAGTCTTCGCTTTGGATCAAGCAATGTGCTATTAGCTTGGTCCAGGGGCGTATCATCCCTTGAACACATCTTTGTGTTATTCCCTTTGTGTTGAAGGAAGACCTGGGGGTTCCAGGGTGTTATTCCCTTCGTGTTGAAGGAAGACCTGGAGGGTTCCAGGGTGTTGTATTCCTCTTCAGGTTGTGAAGAGAAGACCAGCTGTGGCTGGGTGTGTAAGTGTCCTTGAGGGGGACTGTACCCTTGGGTAGTGAATCCTGAGTTGTTGCTCAGGGACTGGACATAGGACTCCTGTGGAGAGGAGGTCCGAACCAGGATAAAATCTGGTGTAGTGTGATTGCTTGCTTTGTGTTTGTTGTTTACTTTTCACTAACGCTAACAATCAACGAAGTGCTTGTTGTGTGAACGTTTTTGTGGACAGGTTTAAGTATTCAAATTTTAAAGAATCCCATTCACTCCCCCTCTGGGCTTGCTAACTGGGCAACAGATCGTAGAGATCGGATGATTACTAGAGCTCGTGCTCGATCGGTGGACAGGGGGAAGGAAATTGTGTGTTAATGAATTCTACTATCTTTTAGAATATCTGTGGTATAGGGACTTCTAATTCCCGCAGGAGTCTGAAGAAGCTGGTGACTTAGTTGCATCCTTCTTTTTTGGCTATTATGGAACCGAAGCAACCATTAGAGAGAGCATCCAAGTTATCGAGGTTCATCAAGTTGGAGAATTATGCTGGTAACTTTGATCAAAACTCCAAAATCTGGGTTTTCTAGGACTCTTCTCTTTGTCTGAATGTGGTGGATAAATCTGATCAATATATTACATTGGGTCTCATTAAGAACTCTACTTATTCCTGTTATATCACCTGTGTATATGCGTCCTGTGACTATGGTTTGAGGCGCAATCTTTTTTGTCACGCCCCGACGCGGAATATCGGAGTGCGAAGGCAGTTGCAAGAAAAAGGTATAGAGCGAGTACTAGACATCAAACCATTGCACAGTGAATATTACTAAAGCAATTCTTTCTCATTAATACTTTTCCAATGTCTAGTTACAACCACTAATATCAGAGCCATTCTATAGGGCCCAATTACATTGCAATAAAAGGGAAATAACTAACTACGACTCTAAGATAACATAACGACTCGAGGGTACTCCTGGCTTCACTCTTGGTCATTCCCTTCCTCGTGAGTGTATGTGTCATCCTCGGCCTCACCTGAGAACACAACATCAAATAACGTAGGGTGAGCGATAACGCCCAGTAGGACTTAAATCTCAGGCTCAAGCAGGCTTTAAATAATTAACGCATTTAATAGCAGAGTGTCTAGAGATAGCAGGTACAAGAGAGTCAAAATATAGTAAGAGATAGCACAACAGGTAACAAGATAGCACAGTAGCACGTGATCGAGTATAGTTTCCAAAAATAGCACAAGTATCGAGTATAGCACGAATAGCAGGATGGCCACAGCACAGCTAGCACAAGTATAACGATAGCACAACGAGTATAGCACTTGTTTGTCATTCTAGACAACGAGAAAGTATAGCACGTGTTGTGTTTTGATTGTCATATAGATAGTCGAGATAGATAGCACTTGAGTGTAATGCCAAACACTCTGATCATTTAACTCCCATGGGCACTAGCACTTTCGGGCGCACATCCCAGGACCAGATCAGGCCCTTTATATATTGCCAAGCATTGGTTATATTGTTTATCTTTAGACAATCAGTCAATGGCCAATATAGAGTACCAAGAAATAGATAAGAGCACTAGATGAATAGATGAGATAGTGGAGTGAACGTGAGTAGGTGAGCGAGTAGAGTATAGATGAGAGCTAATGGACATTGCACGTAATACGTCGAGTAATCAGGCGATAGTAACAGTTGCACAACACGCGCACTTGGTGTTGGCAGTCAGGTGGAACTCACGACCCTACCACTGGCCTTGCTATGCATAGGTTCAGAGGTCCGGCATGATTTAAGACGAGAGTGAATCTCTAATAGCCGTCTGGATCATATAGATCCCTAAAGGGTATCATAGGTATTAGGGTACAACCGGCTCGTCGACCATGTGGGAATCCATGATCAGAGGAGACTTACGGAGGCCTTGTGCAAGAGTTCACTAGTCCGGCGAAAGGAATATCCGACGGAGAGTTCACCACAAGCCAAGTAAAGTGTGTATATAAAACATGTGCTCGACGTTCTAGAGGAATTCTAGAACAGTGGAGCGTCAGTATCGGTATATAAGCAACGCGAGAAACAAATACAAGTCCTTTAAAATAGGGCAATTAATATTCTTTATTTCAATACATTACTAGATACATTATGAGATATTTTCTGCAAGATTTCAGCCACAATTGGATGGTTCATGTGTGTGCAAGTGCAAGAGAAATCATAGATAGAAATAAGTCGTGAAATATGTATTTTAAAACATTCAATATAGCACCATTTTTAAGTAGGGTTTTTACTGGGGGTATAACGGTAAGAAGGCGTAAGGATTATTTAGAAAGCGATAAAAATATTTTTCATGGGTTTTTCTGCAAAACTCTGAGAAGGCGACATAGGCCTATAAGGAATGCGACAGGGTCAGGGCAGAATGCGACAGGGCCTAAAAAGGGTCGCGACATGGCTTGCAGATCGGGTTCTGAGAATGCGACGGCTCACCTGTCGCCTTCTTGGTCGCGACAGGGAGGCTGTCGCAATCAGGCCCCAGAAAGCGACATGTCGAGGTGTCGCCTTCTGGTTGTCTGCGCCTGACTCTGACAGGAGTCAGACCAGACATTGGATTGCGGACCAGGGATTTCAATTTTTGATAGAGGGTTGTTCAGAAATCCATAACTAATTATATACACGATGAAAAATCATGAAATCAGGGGCAAATGAAACTAGACATGCGAGAGTACTTCCAGTAAATAGGAATTCGAGAGAGAGCATGGTTTGAGGACGAACAAGAACAAGTAACATAGAACATGATACAGGGAGCAAGATCGATTTAATTCGAGTAACATGCCCAACAAAAATTAGGGATTTTAGGGGCAAAAGATGCCTATCATGCATCAGTATTTACTCAAAAAGTTTCATGACAAGGGGACGAGTGGATTCAAAGATATGCATTTAAGAAAAGGGCTCGGGGTCATGAAGTGTGCAGAACTTTGAAAATTCATAAGAAAAGATTTGATCGATGGAAAAATATGAAACTTGGGGGTTTCGTTCAAGAGGGTAGGAAGATCCTACAGAAAAAGTTTCACGGTTTATGCTTGTAAGAATGTCTACTTGATTCGATTTCCTCTTCTAGGGCTAGAACTTGAAGAACGGGGTTGAGAGCTTGAAAGGTTCTTCTCCCCACGAAATCTCTTCCTCCTTGGCCTCTCCTTCTGGTCCAGGAATCCTTTGGCACGAGCTTGGGTCGGCCATGAGGGTTTTAGGAGAGTATTTAAGCTTCTCCTCTTTCTATTTCCTAATAGGACTCTAATTCCTCTTTAATTCTGAAATTTCCTTACTTCCTCCTTCCTTCCTTGCTTTCCAATCTCTATTTAGACTAGGAAGAGATCCAAATTCGTGCTAACCCATATGGGGTAGGTTTAGGAATCCTATTATAACTCAAACTAGCTATTTAATGCATTAAATACCCCTTTTCTATTTAGGTAATAATTTAGTTACGAATTTAGGGTATCTTCCTATTATTCTCCCTTTGTAAATTCATATTTTTGACCCAATAAATTCTAGAAGATCCATTAAGCAAAGCCCATTACTCTTTTTCATCTAATGGGTTTTATTTAATGCTCTATTTAAATATCCATTTAGCTAGGTTTTAAATTCTTTATTTAAATTTTTATTTTTCGTAAAAATTCAGGTTGCTACATTTTTTCTGATGTGATTAACTTTGCTTCTTGCGTGGATATTCCATGGCTTGTGGGAGGTGATTTTAATTGTATTGCTCAGCCTTCAGAAAAAAAGGGAGGGTCTTTTAGCAGTCTTAATGGGATGACTGATTTTAATGCTTTCATTGCTGCCATTGGTTTATTTGATGCTGGCTACATTGGTTCTACTTATACTTGGACTAATAACCGGACAGATAGTGCTAATATCAGTGCCCATCTTGATTGAGTTTTTTTAAATGGGAAATGGCAAGAGTCCCTTCTCGAATTTGTTGTCAAACACCTCAGGAGAGGTCCCTCTGATCATTGCCCACTTGCCTTATCTTATGTTGATTCTGTCAGTGGCCCATAACTTTAGAAATTTGGAAACTTTGCAGGTTGCCTTGGAGGCTAAACAAATATGGAATATTTTACATGGCAATTTGTTATGGTCTCTTTATGCTAAGCAGCGATTTCTTAAACACCATCATCTCTCTGAAATTTTTACTCCTTTCTCCATGGGTGTTTCCAAGAAAGTATTTTACCAAGCTAAAGAGTTGGTCCTTGCTAATACCAGATGGATGGGGGATGATGGGTCGTCTGTTGATTTTTTCAAGGATGTTTGGATTGGCGATAAAACCATGATGCAGGAGTTTAGGAATAGATTTCCTAATCAATGGTCTAAAGGTTTGGTTAAAGATATGTCATTGGATGATAATCACAGGGTTTGGAACTGGATGGGTGTTACCCATCAGCATGTTCAGGCTACTCTATCTGATTATCCAGATAATTTTATTTGGTCTAGGAATGCTAATGGTATCTTTACTGTTAAATCTGCTTACTATCTTGTTTCAAATCCAGGAGTATGTAGAAGTACTTGGTTGAAAGTCTGGCACCATGCTATACCTCCTCGTGCTGCCATGTTTGTTTGGAAGCTTCTTTATAGAGCGGTTCAGGTTGATTCCAGAGTTGTTGACTGTGGGATTCCTCTGGTGTCCAAATGTGCATGTTGCAAGCTACCTAAACAAGAGACATTGGATCATCTATTCATCTCTAGTGATATCATTGTTGAGCTGTGGAGTTGGATTGCACCGCTCCTTAGTAATAAGATTAATTTCTCTGATCTTGTTACCATTCGGTGCTAGAGCGTCCTTACTAATACCAATCTTAAATCTGCGTTCCAATTCACTGGTTTGTTTTTTACAATTGTAATGTTATGGGAGGTGTGGAAATTCAAGTGCACTGCTCGCATGGAAGGGATTTCTATATCTCTGGACAGTATTAAGAATAAGATTATGTTGAATGCTAGGAAGGTTTTGGACTGTCTTAAGTTCAATCGCCCTATCTCTTTCAGCCAAGCTCTCATTCTTAAGGACTTTAATGTTAAAGCAGAAATTATAGCCCGGGCTCCTATCATTGTTAGATGGAATCCCCTTGTGAACAACTACAATATTAATGTAGATGGAGCTTGTAAAGGCAACCCGGGTTTATGTGGTGGTGGCGGATGCTTCAGGGATAGCAATGGTGATTTTGTGTGTGGTTTTGCTTTCTTTTATGGCACTGGGAACAGTCTTATGGCAGAGACTAGGGCTATCCATGATGGTCTTAGGTTGACAATGGAACGCCACCATAATGTTTCTATCCTGTATTCTGATTTGGCACTTCTTGTCTGGGCTATCACTCTGGGTCAATTACCCCACTGGGATGTCTTCCCTTGGTGGCGAGGTATATGTCACATGTTGCAGATTCTCAAACCTAAGATTGTTCATACATTTCGAGAGGGAAATCTGGTGGCGGATTCCCTTGTTCACACATGATCTTCCTCTTCCTGCTAGGGGTGCTTTGATTATTCATAAAGCTGGTTTACCTAGCTTTAGGCAGAGATTATAAATGGGTTGTTCCTTTCTTTTTGGTTGTTGGTGCTCGGGTGTACTTATTTTTTTCCTTGGTGGTTGTTACTATTTGGCATCGGGTGTTATTTCACAATTTTTTTTCAGAAATAAAATCTAATCCATTGGTTGATCGCCTGGTGGAGTGAGAACATCTCTTCTCCTTGGGATGAGGTGCACTCTCCTGGTCGCTGACCCATTGGATTGTTGGTTACAAAAAAAAAAAAAGTCGTTGCTTATAGTTTTGATTTGAAGGAGCAGTGGCCATACATACCTGATGATAATGAATAAATTTGTGCATTAATTATGTGGAAGGGTAAAATGAGAAATGAAATAAAGAATGTAAACTATTTTCCAGGGACTAATTATTAAAGTCTATTAAAAGGTGGGACTACTTTGTACATCTTTTCCTAATAGAGATCAAGAAATAAATTTACCTATTGTCAAGGATTTTTAACTAATTTTCCCTATAAATTTAAATCAGTTCTCCATACTAAGCTATAAAAAAACGTCTGCCCTTCCCTAATATTCTTATAAAAAAAGCTTACTGCACTTGCTCCACTTGCAAGTGTAGCAAGATGGCACCCATGTGGCACTCATGTGGCGCCACACGGGCTGCAATTTTAGCAACCAAGAGTAGTAGATAGTGGCGGGCGACGATGACAATCGATGACAGTAACCGACAATTAAGCTCTAAAATATAAAGTTTGGGCTCCAAAATGACCTTAGGCTCTAAAATACTACCCATAGGGTTTAAAAATATTAATTGAGTTTTTAATATTTGGACTTTAAAATACGAAGTTTGAGCTCCAAAATACAAAGATTGGGATCCAAAATGTAAATCTTGGGCTCCAAAAAACTACATAAAAATATTAACTGAGTTTTTAATATTTGGGCTCCAAAATACGAAGTTTGGACTTCAAAATGCAAACATTGTGCTCCAAAATGCAAACCTTGGGCTCAAAAATATTATATTTAGGGTTTACAAATATTAATTGAGTTTTTAATATTTGGGCTCCAAAATATAAAGTTTGAACTCCAAAATAGTCGTCGTTATTTCTATTGTTAGTTGTTGCTGAGATGACAGCTCATGTGGCACCACATGAGTGCCACATTGGTGCCACCTTGCTGCACTTGCAAGTGCAATAAGCTTTTCTCTATTCTTACACATCTTTGAATTTCTCAAGAAATAAAAGCTTACTGCAACAAATACAGTAAACGTTGGATGGCAGCCCGCGTGGCACCCAACAAGGTGCTACGTGGGTTGCCATGTGGGCTAGCAGGTGGGAGCAACAGGGCAGTGGGCGGATGGCGACGGCGGGCGGCAATGGCGGCGGCCAATGGCGGCGGCCAATAGTAGAATCTGAAATAACCATTTTGGAGTCCAAATTTGTACTTTGGAGCCCAAATTATTAAAAACACAGTCAATATAGCATTTTAGAGCCCAAACTTCTATTTTGGAGCCCAAGTTTGTATTTTGGAGATCAAAGTCTATATTTTGGAGTCCAAATTATTAAAAGCACAATCAATGTGTTATTTTGGAGCCCAAGTTTGTATTTTGGAGGCTAAGTTTATATTTTCGAGTCCAATAACTATATTTTGGAGTCTAAATATTAAAAGTTCAGTCAATATTTTTAAATCATAAGGGTAGTATTTTGGAATCCAATAATTGTATTTTAAGTCCAAGATTTATATTCTAGAACCTAAAATTTATATTTTGGAGACCAATCACTTACTACCGTCGATCGCGGTCACCTACGGTCACCGGTCGTTGTTGGTCACAGTGGCTTGTGGCACGCTGGTCGCTATCTTCGGCAGCACGTCAGTCACCGTCGCCGCCATCGACCACAACCAATCATCGCCACCATTCACCGTTGTCCCTGCTACTTTCTGTTGCCATGTGACATCCAATGTGCCGCCACACAAGCGCTACCTTTGCTACTAACTTGCTACACATGCAATAAGTTTTTCTCTTCTCAAGAATAAATATTGGGCAGTATTATTAAAAATAATGAAATCTTGCAATTTACTTTATACCATGGTTCACCGTATCGTTTGGATCGACTGTGCTGCATTCTCCATGGTACGGTGCCGTACCATTGAGATACGGTGGGAAAAAGGCTTATGTGATAGGAGAAGGCTAATTCATGCATGGACTCTCTCTCTAACTCGAGATTGGACTCTCTCTCTCTCTCTCTCTCTCTCTCTCTCTTAAACACACCCTAGGACTTTATAGGATAGGAGAAGACTAACATCACGTGAAGAGACCCTTGAAGGCTCTGCTCACCAAACACCATTGCCCTAAAGTCAGAGGAGAAGTCATTCTCAATGCTGCACCCTTTCTCTCTCCCATTTCTCTCTCATATCCTCCAAAACCATCAGGCATATCATGCCTTCCACAGCTGAAAAAGGGTTGATCTTGTTGGATTGAGTGTGAATATAATTCATTTTCCCCTCATATTTTGATGATGACAAGTTGTGATTTTAATGCACAATAATTGGAACATGTTAAATGCACCACACATGTAATGACCATATTCAAAAAGCATGTTTTCAAACACATTTATTATTTATTTTCATGATAATACATTGGACTAATGAAATATGTGTTTATTTCTCAGGGACACACAATTCTTCCAAGGGTAGTGTCGACACACCCCATACTGGTGTCGACACAATGCTCCAAGCCCTAAGCCAAAAGATGAAGAAATGGTCAAGTAGTGTCGACACAAAATTAAGCAGTGTCGACACTAGACCCAGCTCCCAGTGAACCCTGTCAACAGGCCTGGATAGTGTGTCGACACTAAACCAGATGGTGTCGACACTAGATGCCTCTCCCAGAAGACCTGTTTTGCAGTTCTCTCCAGTGTGTCGACACGAGATGAAGTGGTGTCGACACTAGAGACCCTTCCCAGAGATGATCTTTTGCCAGTCTGGGACAGTGTGTCGACACACCCCATGGGCAGGTCGACACACTCCGGAAACTCTATGACTTAAAGTCTCTCCTGGACACGTGGCACTCTAGAGATTTGGTGGATCGGCCTTGGATCATGTGCCCACGACCCCCAAGGGTACTTTTGGACATTTTAGGTATAAATACTTTCCTAATTGGCCATCCAACACAAGAGAGCCTCCAAGAGCCTTCCAGAAATCCTTTTGGCGGCAGAGAGAGCTCTCCTCCCCGTTCTTGCTTCCCTTGTGCTTCTTCAACCCAATTCCCACATCTCTAAGCACAAGAAGTGAAGATTGATCCAAGATGAAGTAGTGTGATCAACTTCCAAGGATGCAGATCGAGTAGAAGCAGACAATTGTGAAGAATTCAAGGAAGATCCTAAAGACCAAGATGCAGAGCATCGGCCTGAGACTTCAAGTGATCAAGCTTCTTCATAATTCAGCCTCTACAAGGGAGTCTTCTTGACGAACAAGGACATTTCACCCCATTCCTCATTTCCCCTTGTTTCTTCTTAGTCATTCTAGAGATTGTGCATGAACTGTTGCATTAATCCTCTTGAATGAACCTTTTTAGATCAGATCATTGCTAGAGGATCTGAATCTTTGTGTTTTGTGTTTTGTGTTCTAGCAAGTGATTTGTGAGCCTCTGTGCTCAGTGTTGAGTCGTCGTACTCAGTTGTGGTTGAGCAATTGTGCTCAGGTTCTAGAGTAGTCTTGCTCTAGAGGTTGTGTGAGTTGTAGAACTCTGTGTTGGAGTTGTCAGTCTCCAGTGTGTGTGGTGTATCGGTTGTTTAGTAGATCCTCACAGTGTGAGGGGTGGATGTAGGAATCACATGGTGTGATTTCCGAACCACCTAAAATTTCTCTGTGCAGTGGTTTGTGTGTGACTTAAATTCACATTGCGCTAGATGTATGCATAGGGTTTTTCGAATTCACCTTTAATCAACTTGATTCCACACTTCAATCATCTAATTCACACAATCACTCATCAGATCTAAATTGCTCTTTCAAATTGCCTCTGATTCTATGCATTGTTTTAAAATTGGCTAAGCTTCCGCAATAGTTGGCCTAGATCTATTCAACCCCCCCCCCCCTTCTAGATCTTGTCCATCACATCTTCGATCCTTCAATTGGTATCAGAGCGGGTTATATCTGATCTGATCTGAGTGCTTTCTATTTGTTCTGTATGTTTTGCTTGCTTGCTTGCTGAGTGTTTTCTTCATTGCACCATCTTTTTAATTCAATGGATTCCAGAGGGTTCATAGCTGAGGGTCATTCCATTAATAGGCCATCCTTCTTTAATGGGACGGACTATTCTTATTGGAAGAATAGAATGCAAGTTTTTCTTAGAGCCCAAAATTATGAAATCTGAAAAGTAGTTGAGGTAGGCCCCTATGAGAACCAGGGAGAGGAAGAAACCTGGACCAGAGAACAGATTAGAAGGGCTACCTTGAATTATAGTGCCATGAATATGATCCAGTGTGCAGTCCACCCTAAGGAGTACTCAAGAATCTCCATGTGCAAATCTGTCAAGGAGATGTGGGACAAACTTGAGCTACTCTATGAGGGAACATCCCAAGTGAAAGAAACCAAAGCTAACATTTTGTCTCTGAGTATGAATTGTTTATGATGAAATCTAATGAGACAATTTCTGAAATGTTTGCCAGGTTTATGATCATTGTGAATGGACTGAAGGCCTTAGGTAAGGATTATATAGATGCTGACTTGGTAAGGAAAATTTTACGCTCTCTCTCTTCAATTTGGCACACTAAGGCCACAGTCATTGAAGATTCTAAAGATTTGTCCAAAATCTCTTTGGATGAATTGATAGGATCCTTAATGACTTATGAAATCAATCTAAAAAGAAATGAAGAACATATAATTAAAACCAAGCCAGTAGCACTAAAGGCCTCTTCAAGTAACAAAGACAAGAATCAGGAGAAAATAAGTTCTGATGAGTCTGAGTCCAATGAGGATGAGATTGCCCTCATGACCAGGCAATTCAAAAAATTCTTAAAATACAGGAAAGAAAAATTCTCTGGGAAAAAGAAATTCCCATCAGGAAAAAGAAACACTTCCTTTTCTAATGCCAATTCTAATAGGAATCAGAAATCTGATGAAACTGTCATTTGTTACAGGTGCAACAAGTCAGGACATATGAAGGGAGAATGTCCTGAGAATAAGAAGGAGAAATACAAGAAGATTCACAAGTTCAAGAAGCCAAAGGCCATGGTAGCCACTTGGTCTGATGAAGACTCAAGTGAGAAGGAAGAAGAAAAATCCTCAAGCTCTGAAAGTGAGGAAATTTGCTTCATGGCAAATAGCTTAGATGGAAAGGTAAGTACTTCTTTCTAAGACTACTCAATTGATGATTGGCAAGATGCCTATGCTGAGCTTGTTGAAAACTACTCTGAAATAAGGAAAGAAAACAAGCATCTCAAAAAGAAAATTGAAAACATTTTCAATAACCAATCCATTAATAAAAGAACTTGTGAATTGGAAAATGAAGTAGCTGAACTTAATGAAGAAAAGGAAAATCTCCTGAACATAATTGATGAGCTTAAGCTTGCATCCCAAAAGGCCACCCATGGATTTAAAGAACTGTCTGAAAAGCTGAAAATGGAAAACAAAGATAAACAACAAAAGGTTGAAGGAATCAAAACCTTAGAAAACCAGCTAAAAGAAAAGGATGAAGTCATTGAAACCTTCACAAAAGGTAAAGACAATTTGGAGGCCTTGCTGGGAGCTAGAATGAAATCAATTTCACATGGACTAGGATTCAACAAACAAAAACCCAAGAAAGACAAATCTGCTGAAGTAAGAGAAAATTCACCCTTGATCAATTTTGTCAAAGGTTCTAGTCTTGAAAACACAAAAAATAAGCAAGTGTCAAGCAACACTGTAGAAATTTCAAAAACACAGAACAAAGAGAAACTAACCAGGTCGACACAATCACCTAACAGGTCGACACAAGTCCACAAAAAGATGAAATCTGTGACTTGTGTCGACACCAGTCAAGGACAGGTCGACCTGCTCAACCTCAATAAACAAAAACCAGTCAATCAAAAATTCAAGTAAAAATCTGAAAAATAAGAAAAAGTCAAAAGAAGCCATTCATAACAAACCTTAGACTTCCAAGATAGCACATCAAGCTGATTGGACTAATTCTTGGAACCAATGGTATCTCAATCCTTTTTGGTACCATCCTCAATTCTTCCATCCAAATTTTTCAGTGTACCATCAAAATCCTTGGTTTGGACCACCACAGTTGAATACTCATGTCCAAATGCAAAACTCCCCTCCTACTGAAAATAAGAACACTGGTGTTTTTATTCCTAAGGGAAAGAACAAATTGAAAAAGATAAAAAATACTAATGAAACAAACAAAAATTAAAAACAAATCAGATTTGGGTGAGAAAAATTTGATGACTATGTTCAAACATTCTGATGGTCCCAACAATGTTTGGGTACCAAAATCTTCTCTCCACTGATCATTTTTACAGAAAGGTCGTGCACCCAACTCAAATGTGTGGTTCCTTGATAATGGGTGTTCACGACACATGACTAGAGACAAAGCCAAATTTTCATTCCTGATTGAGAAGGAGGGAGGTTTTGTCACTTTTAGAGGTAAAAATAAAGGAAAGATCATTGGATCTGGAAAGGTTGGTCAATCTTCCTCAAACTCTGTTGATAATATTTTGTTAGTTGATGGTCTAGATTACAATTTGCTGAGCATTAGCCAACTATGTGACAAAGGTCACAAAGTTGTGTTTGAATCTGATTTCTGCAAGATAATTGACTCATCAACTGATAAAGTAAAATTCTTTGGAAAAAGGGAAAACAATGTCTACATGATCAACCTCAATAAAAACTTTTCTGAAAATATTTATCTTGTAACAAATAAGAATGAAATTGCATGGACTTGGCACAAAAGACTTGGCCATGCAAGTTTCAGAACAATAAATAAACTGTTAAGGCTGAATTTGGTTAAAGGTCTTTCTGAATCCTTTTCTAATGTAGAAAATCAAGTTTGTGGGATTTATGCCCAAGGAAAACAAACCAGAAAATCTTTTAAAACCTTCAATGAGGTACTCACATCTAAGACACTAGAATTACTTCACATGGACCCCTTTGGCCCAACAAGAATTCTAAGTCTTAGTGGCAAAGATATGGGTTTGTAATCATTGATGATTTTACCAGATTTACATGGGTTATTTTTTGTCCCACAAAAGTGATGCTTGCCTTGAGTTCAAAAATTTCTGTACCACTGTCTTAACAATTTTTCCATATAAAATCAAAAACATTTTGACTGATCATGGCGGTGAGTTTGAAAATAAATCATTTTCTGATTTTTGTGCTGATCTTCACATATTTCACAAGTTTTCTTCACCAAGAACTCCAGAACAAAATGGAGTTGTGGAAAGAAAGAATAGAACTCTTGTGGAAATGGCAAGATCCATGCTCTTAGAAAGCAATTTGCCCAAATCCTTCTGGGCTGAAGCTGTGAATATAGCAAATCACATTCTCAATAGAGCATTGATCAGACCAAAAATCAGAAAAACCCCTTATGAATTATTGAAAAACAAAAAGGCAACAATCTCCTATTTCAAAATATTTGGATGTAAATGCTTTGTTCATAACAATAACAAAGAAAATCTTGACAAGTTTGATGCTAAAAGTCAGGAAGCCATCTTTCTTGGCTATTCTGAAGTGTCAAGAGCTTTTAGAGTTTATTCTCTCAAGAATCAAACTGTTGAAGAGTCTCCACATGTTATTTTTGATGAAAATTCCTTTTCAACTAATGATTCTAAATCTTGCAGGGACAGTCAAGATAATGAAGAGGATGATTTTATTGTGGATTCTTCACCGACCATTAAGGAAATTGAAGACCTTGGTGAGAACTTGAACATTCATTCACCTACTCCAAGTGGATCAGGTAATGTTGTTCCAGATTTAAGTGCATCTCAACAGGTAACTTCTGAACATAGATTTTTGAGAGATCACCCATTGGAAAATGTAGTTGGCAATGTAAATGATAGGGTAAGGACTAGATCATCATTCCTGAATGTTATTGATGAAGACCCACTAGCCCTAATTTCCCAAGTTGAACTGAAGTCAATTGATGAAGCTTTATTAAGTTCTGATTGGATCAATGCAATGCATGATGAACTTCATCAATTTGAAAGAAATCAAGTATGGGAATTAGTACCTAGACCTAGTGACCAAACAATCATTGGCACTAGATGGATATTCAGAAATAAATTAAATGAAAATGGTCAAGTCATCAGGAATAAAGCTAGACTAGTTGCAAAGGGGTACAACCAAGAATTTAGAATTGATTTTAAAGAGTCATATGCCCCTGTAGCTAGACTAGAAGCTGTAAGAATTTTCCTTGCTTTTGCATCTTCCATGAAATTTAAAGTTTATCAAATGGATGTCAAAAGTGCTTTTTTGAATGGTTATATAAAAGAAAATGTTTTTGTTGAACAACCTCCGGGCTTTGAAAATGAAAAACATCATAATCATGTCTTTAAGCTTCATAAAGCTCTCTATGGTCTCAAACAATCTCCAAGAGCTTGGTATGACCGTTTGAGTTCCTTTTTGCTTGACAAAGGATACTCTAGAGGTAATGTTGATCAAACTCTGTTCACAAAAACTATCAAAAATCAAATAATTGCAGTCCAAATTTATGTTGATGACATAATATTTGGATCAACCAATAAGAGCCTATGCAATGAATTTGAAAATCAAATGAAGAATGAGTTTGAAATGAGCTTGATGGGAGATCTACATTTTTCTTGGGATTGCAGGTTAACTAAACAAGCGAGGGGATCTTCATAAGTCAAACCAAATATGTCAATGAGCTTCTGAAAAGGTTTGACTTCCAGAACCTCAAGCATTCAAGCACACCCATTGCCATTAATGCTAAACTAGAAGAAGACTCACTTGGTAAGTCAGTAGACCCAAAGACATACAGAGGTATGATTAGTTCTCTACTCTACTTAACCACTTCTAGACCTGATATTCAGTTCAGTGTGTGTTTATGTGCTAGATTTCAATCTAATCCTAAAGAAAGTCACATGTTAGTTGTTAAAAGAATTTTCAAATATCTTGTTGGAACATATGATCTTGGAATTTGGTATCCTGCTGGTTGCAAGTTAGACTTGATTGCCTATTGTGATGCTGATTATGCTGGGTGTAAATTAGATAGAAAAAGCACAAGTGGCTTGTGTCTGTACTTAGGTGGGTGCCTAATCTCTTGGGCTTCTAAAAAGCAACATTCAGTTGCTCTGTCAACTGCAGAGGCTGAGTATGTTGCAGCTGGTAGATGTGGCACTCAAATTCTTTGGGTGAAACATCAACTTCTCGATTACAGCCAAGAGTTAGGTTGTGTTCCCATTCTTTGTGACAACACAAGTGCCATAAATCTGTCTAAAAACCCAATTCAGCATTCCAGAACAAAACATATTGAAATTAGGCATCATTTCTTGAGGGATGAAGTAGCAAAGAAATCCTTTGAACTCCACTTCATTGAAACTAAAAAATAAATTGCGGACATCTTTACCAAACCTCTTCCTGACAGTAGATTTTCAACTTTGAGGAGAGAGCTTGGTCTTTGCAAATGTCCATCTTCTTGAATCTCTCTCATTTGGGTTGAGTGTTTAGACATATTTTGAGGGGGAGTCATTGTTTCATCATTCTTCTTTGCTTCCTTGATTCATATTGTTCACATCTCTCACTATTCAAATTCTATTTCTTTTTGACAATGAATTCTTCAACTCACATTGTGTTGAACTTCTTGGTATATCAAATGGTGATTTGAAGAAGGACAAGTTCTGCTTGTCTGGACACTTTCACTATGCGAGAGTATATGTCTCCGCCAAGTACCAAGAAATGAATATGCAATCGTTGAGGGGGAGCTTTTGTTGTTCAAAGAGAATCATTTCTGGTTTCAAAATACTTGCATATCTTTATTTTGATGAAAAGTTGTTGGAATCATCATCTCAGGGGGAGCTAGAGAATTCACAACTCATATTTTTTGCAAAATTCAAAACTCTTCTTGAATTACATCAACTTCCTTGCATGATGTCATCACTGGGTTGTCTAGAACCTCAAAATGATCCTTTGAGTGATCTACTACATTTTTTCACAATCAACTCTCAATTATACTCTTCAAGACTACAGAAATTCAAATCTCTTTCATAGACTGAAGGATAATGTGTACATTGAATTTAAACATTTTTTTTGCAACTGATGTGAGATAAATGGTTTCAAGTTTATAAAATTCTCCTTACACTTGATATTCAACAGAGCAATGGCACAAATACTGAGAAACTACAAACCTTCACAATGAATGAAGTGTCATGTATGTCATGAGGTATTTTTGCTATCTTTGTTCAAAGGGGTTCAAAATCAAGAATTAAAAAAAAATGCTCTATATTTTTTATGGTGACTGAGTAACTGGAAATATTGGCGTCTGATAAACGTATATTTCCATGTAAAAGGTTGTCATTTCCCCCTTTGAAACTAGATAATGAGTAAATCCCTAGTATCTAGGAACTATGATGTGTAAAAAGCATTAGTTCTTGAGTGAACAAGATTTACTACATTTGATAGTTTGATTAAAGACACAAAACTATCCAAGGAGAATTGCCTAAAATGACCATCTTTGTCTATCATCAGTTTGTCTTAAAGGTGTTTATCTTCATTACACTTGATTTCAATCTAAAAAGATATTTTCATTTCTTTGGATTTGGAGATTATGGTAGTTTGTATTGATTGTTGGATGTCCTATATCCCTCAAACTATCATTTTACTGGTTCAAGTCATTTAATGAATATATCTTGCTTGGTGTTGAGTACATCTTGAAGTTTGTTGCATTTTTGCAAGAATAATGACAACTGAATTCTTTGGCCTCTTAAAAATCCTTGAAATGCTAATTCCATCCATCTTGAATCATGTTAAAGATATCCCAAAACTCACAAATTTTTTCCATGCTCAAATACTCAAAGTTTCTTCAGGCCAGGTCGACACTACCTCCATCTAGTGTCGACACAGTCCAGCCCAGGTCGACACTAACCTCTTCTAGTGTCGACACATATCTCTGCCAGGGCAATTCAGGTCTTGGGCGCCGGTTAGGGTCTTCTTGTACCTGCGGGGCATTGCACCTCCAAACCCCTTTTTTATGCAAGGTCGACCCCATGGCCGCCTTCCACCTTTGAAAACTGCAGCCACTCCACCTTCTTCCCTCCTCCAACCCATCCTTGTCCTTCTTCCCTTCATTCCTTCTTCCCCATCCTCTGCTCTTCCACTCTCTCTTGCTTCCATGGCCCCCAAGCAAGCCCCTCGCCGTGGAGCAAGGTCCAGGGCAACCGCAAGGCCCATCTCTGTGGAAGCACAACCGCCAATCGAGAGGAGAAGTAAGCGTCGGCATGACCCTACTGAGCAGCCAGGACCTTCCTCTGCATCTCCCACTCCATCCAAAAGAGGTAGGGCATCCTCTTCCGTTAGAGGCAGGGGTCCGCAAACCCTAGACGGAGGATTTTGGTTTCTTCTCCTGAAGCTTCTGAGGAATCGTCCTCTTCATCTTCTGAGCCTTCCAGCCTTCTGAGGCCACCCCTTCCAAGTCGGTTAGTGAAGGGAAGATGATTTTGAAACCTAGGGCAGTCGATTTGGCGGATAATCAATTAGCAGCTGCATTCCCAGAAATTCATTGTTTCTTCTCATTCCAGACTTGGTTGTCTTTTATCTCCGAATTTCAGACCATTTATCCTCGTCTTGTACAAGAATTCTACATGAATTTGAAATGCACTGATGACGGTTACAAGTCTGAGGTCAAAGGTGTTGTGATGATATGCCCACAGAATTGTAACAAGCTCCAAACTCTTCTTGCTCCGGGTTCTTGGTCGATGTAGACGCCAAACCAACGTCGGGGAAGCCTTCCCCTATGTCCCAGCTATCCTCCAGTCGGTGTAGATCGCCGGGAGAAGCCTTCAGTCACTTGATCAAAGCCTCCAGAGTTCAGGTTTCCTTCAGTCCAGAGCTAGGGTTTCTCTCCTCTTTTCAAAGAGTCAAGAGAGTTCTTCTGGTGCAGAAGGGGTTTGGTTTAAAGGAGAAGGGGTTTGGGATATCCCGGAGGGGTGATGTGAAGGCCTGATAGCCGTTGGGGACATCTCCCCAATGGCTGGGCTTGCTTGCCCCAAAATTTCGGGGTCTGCAACGCATGCAGGTCAGAGATATTAACGTCCACATCCATGGCCGTTTATTTAAGTATTAGTGTCCAACGATATAGACGTTTACCACCATGGACGTCCCCCTGTTGACGCCAATGGCCCTTTGGCCAGAACTTAAAAACATGCAGAAACCATGCGTACGATGTATATATATATATATATATATATATATATATAATATATATATATATATATATATACATATATGCAATATATGTGGTATAGTATACACACCATCACACATGCAAACATATAATATTATAACCTATTTACACACATGCACACATAAGTATCCTAGCTAATATTGTACATAGATATCTACATATGCATATACAAGTTACACAACAACATGAATTCGCATATAATAGAATAAAATGACAAACAAATTCGAGGGCCTTACAATCCTAACACCCCAAGGTGGTGGAAGGATAGACTCACGGATATCAGAGATTTGTGATTTATTGCATGAAAAAGGACATCAAGGTCAACCTCCATGTCATAATGTACCAGATAATGTCTGAGACTACGAGGAAAGATCTCCATAGGTCTCTTCCTATGCAGCTCACCTTACACCAATCTTTGAACATTTTGGTGTTTCTCTTGAGAATGAGAAGTCTCAGACAATTCCTAAGTCCAACATATACTGCTTCAAGCATGTACAGAAGTTTATGGGCTTTCTGTTGGCCCTTTTGGTACGGCAGCAAGCCAACCTAGAGGGGGGGTGAATAGGTTTTCTGAAATCTGAAATAGAATCTTAAACACAGAAAATAACACTTGAAAGCTTGGTTAGTTCAGTGTGATAGAGAGTGCAGTGCGGAAGCAAATAAACAATCACACAAGGACACAGGAGATTTATCCTGGTCGGCCCTTCCCACATGGAAGTCCTACGTCCAGTCCCCAAGCAAACTCTTGGGATTCACTAACCAAGGGTACAGTCCCCCTTATGGACCTTACAACACCTGGATCCCACACCAGGTTTCTTCTCTTTCCGGGCAAGAAGGCAGCCCACTTCTCTTACAGGTTTAAAGAAGCCCAACCTCTGGAACAACAACCCAGTGCGGTTCTGCTAGACACAAACCCCTAGCTGGGTAACAACTGTACAAACCCCAGTTAGGTTCTGCTAGACACCAACCCCTAGCTGGGTTAAACAACTGTATACAGTCCTACAGCTGGACACAGATCTTTCTTAGAAAGATCAGA
Organism: Colocasia esculenta; assembly: GCA_014218235.1. NCBI lineage: Eukaryota > Viridiplantae > Streptophyta > Magnoliopsida > Alismatales > Araceae > Colocasia > Colocasia esculenta. The sequence continues at coordinate 45,643,765 of CM024761.1, read as the reverse complement.
GGAGAGACCTTACAAGATGAACACTCATGTAAAGCTCACAGTCCCAAACTCTCCCCGATATACAATAAGCTCGGAGAGAAACAGAAGAGAGAAAGAAGGCTCGAATGCTTGAAAGCTTGGAAGCTGAGAGCTTGAAATGCTTTGAATGCTTCTTCTTGGCTCAGGCTCTTTCTCTCTTCCTTGAGTGTATGTGGCGTGAAGGTGCTTCTCACAGATGTACACTCCTTCAAAGATATTCAGGAAAAGGCTCTTATTGTTCTTCAGCAATGCTCCATCTTTATATGAGCAGCTTTAGAATAGATCCGTTGAAGAGATCCGTTGGAGCTCTTCTAGTCGTTGCTGATCTTTTCTTCATTTGTCTTACTCAGACTCTGATGGTCTTCGATGTCTGTGAGCATAGAAGAGAGTGTTAGCATAAAAGAGTGTTTATGATAACGATGCATGGTACTGTGCTTCTGCTAACATACTGAAAATAGTAGGTCATATCTTTTTGACAAGATTCTGAAATATGCATGCAGCTTTTTGTCAGAAGATATTTGACTTTTATTTAAGCGCCAAGCATATTTGAAATATAAAGGCAATCTGAGTTTGAACAGAATCCATGAAGAAATCGTATGAGCATGACTATGAAATCGTATGGGAACGATTTCTAACAAATCGTTATGGGAACGATTTCTTAACAAATCGTTATGGGAACGATTTCTTAAAAATCACTGCGCTCAAAGAAGAATCGTTATGGCATCGACTTCTTAACAAAACGTTATGGCTTCTAAGAAATCGGTTTGCGAATACTTATGAATCGTTATGGCATCGACTTCTTGCGCTTACAGAAGAATCGTACGGCATCGACTTCTTACGTTTTACAGAAGAATCGTTACTTATGAATCGTTATGGCATCGACTTCTTAGAAAATCATTTCGGTCACTTAAGGAATCGTTATGGAACGACTTCTTATCAAATCAATACGCTCAAAGAAGAAATCGTTTATGACCACTTATCAATCGTTATGGCATCGACTTCTTAGCAAATCGTTGCGGCGCTTGATACTTTGGCACTTTAAACAGAAATCGATGTATATTGATTAAACATCGATTTTATCATTTTAGTGCGCCATATATTGCATCAATGAAAGACTTAGCATTTTGCTATGGGATTGATGCGACACAGATGAAACAAAATATTCAATTTAAGTTACATCATAATTTTATTATCACCAAAATACAAGAACAAATAGAGAGTGGTTCAACAATCTCCCCCTTTTTGGTGATGACAAAATTTATGTGATTTTCTGATAAAAAATATATAGCAAAGAGGTTTCAGAAAATTCATACAAACTCTCCCCCTTTTTGTCACTAATCAAAAAGGAAGGATCTTACCATGCATTTCTCTCCCCTTTGAGAAAATTTCTTACCATTGAGGGGTTCAACAATAATAGATATTCAATGAATAACTTCCCCTTAGTGAAGGCTCCCTGAGTATGAGACTCCCCTTTAGTCTGTGCTCCCCCCATGAGAGAGACTCCACCTGAATGAAACTTGAAAATAATTATTAGTAATATTTAAATTTACGAATAAATTAATGACTACTCCCTCTTCAGATATGAGATGGATGAAGAGTTGCAGTCTTCAGTGCCTTGAGCATCCTTTGTTCCTGATGCCCCAAGGCTATCCTGCAAATGAGCTACTCAGAAGTAGGTACCCAAATAATTTGGGTCCTTGATCGTTAGATGCAAAAATAGCTTTAGGTATCCAAACTAGGTGCTTAGTTGTGCAGGTGTTCACAGTGTGTCCTAGTTTATTGCAATGAGAGCAGCAGTGAATATAATTTGTTTGCAGTTCTTATTGCCTTTATGATGCATGGTTGGATCATAATTTTTAGAAAACTTTTCTTTTGATAAAGCTTGGTTGTTTCAGGTTCCTTTTTCTGAGGCATTTTGGTTCTTTACAATTTGGTAAGGATATTTCCTGAGTTTATTACTTGTTTTCCTTTTTCTGGAGGTGTATAACCAAGCCCTTGTTTGTTATTTCCAGATTTTGATCCGTTAAGCATAGGGCTAAAGATATTTTCCTTTAGTTAATTTCCAACTGATTCTTTTAAATACAGATTTTTTTAGTTAGAGTTTTAATTTTTCTTCTAACTCTAATTTTCATTCTCCTTATTTTTAAATATTCATTCAAAAGATAAATGTTATCTTTACTATCCTTTAATTGTTTCTAGTTGCTCCAATTCGGATTTAAGATCAGAATGGTGTTTTCTAAGCAAATAGTGTTGTTTTCAGATTCTTTAATTCTTTTACAACATTTTATGTTTTTCATATAGTTCATTAAATACTTCTTCTAAGTCTTCAGATTCTGATCTGAATATGTGCAAGAGTCAAAAGAAGGTTAGAGAGTACCTCATCTAGTCCTACCATGAGGGCTAGATTTACCTGCTCTTTCTCTGATCTGAGCTTGATGATTCTGAGCATGTGGTCTCTTCATTTTCCCAAGCAGCTGCCATGGCTTTTCTTTTAAATTCTTGTGCTGCTTCTTGGGTTTCTCATTGGACCAGTCTTCTTGAACCTTGGACAATCTGGTCTCAGATGGTCCAGGTTTTCTGCATTCATAGCAGACTGGTTCTTTTTCTTTTCTCTTTCTTTTGAATCCTCTTGATCCATTTTTCTTCTTCTTGAAAATTTTCTGAAGCTTGGACAGAACTTCATATACGTCAATATCTTCAGAATCTGCATTTTTGGAGCTAGAAGAAGAAGTGGAAGGAGCAGCTACAACCTTAAGAGCATTAGTACATTCTTCTTAGATGAGCTTTCAGACAATCGCTCCATATTTATTTCATGTGCCATGAGAGAACCTATTAAATTATCAATGACAATTGGTTAAATCATGGGCTTCTTCAATAGCAGTTACTTAGGTGTCCATGAAATAGTTAAGGACCTAAGTATTTTCTAACGGTTTCTTCATTGGAAAGAGTTTACCAAGAGAATTTAAGCCTACTACTATGCTTGAAAATCTATTATACATAGTAGTAATGTTTTCGCTTGGAAGCATTTTAAATGTTCATATTGTGAAACAAGAATATCTATTCTAGTTTGTTTCACTTTATCCGTTCCTCATAAGTTATCTGCAGTTTATCCCAAATTCTTTAGCAGATGTGCATGCAGACACTCTACTAATTCTCTTTTGGATAAGGCACAACATAAGTAGTTCTTAGCTTTAAAGTTTAAAGATAATTTACTTTTATCAGCAGGTGTAATGGGCAGTAGTGCCTCAATAGGAACAATAACAAAATCACCTACCTCAATTACCTGCCACAGATCAAAGTCTGTGCCTCGAAAAGCATTCCATTCTCATTTTCCAGTATTGATAATCTTCTCCGTCAAAGAATGGAGGTCTGGTGACTGATTGACCTTCAGCATATCCTTGAGCTGCCATAGATCTTTGCTCTAAGATCGTTGGATCTTCTTTGAATGATCAGAGACCTGCCCTCTTGATACCACTGTTGGCCTTTTGGTACGGCAGCAAGCCAACCTAGAGGGGGGGGTGAATAGGTTTTGGTTTTTTCTGAAATCTGAAATAGAATCTTAAACCACAGAAAATAACACTTGAAAGCTTGGTTAGTTCAGTGTGATAGAGAGTGCAGTGCGGAAGCAAATAAACAATCACACAGGACACAGGAGATTTATCCTGGTTCGGCCCTTCCCACATGGAAGTCCTACGTCCAGTCCCCAAGCAAACTCTTGGGATTTCACTAACCAAGGGTACAGTCCCCCTTATGGACCTTACAACACCCTGGATCCCCCCACAGTCTTCTTCTCTTTCCGGGCAAGAAGGCAGCCCACTTCTCTTACAGGTAAAGAAGCAACCTCTGGAACAAAACCCAGTGCGGTTCTGCTAGACACCAACCCCTAGCTGGGTTAACAACTGGTACAACCCCAGTTAGGTTCTGCTAGACACCAACCCCTAGCTGGTTAACAACTGTATACAGTCCTACAGCTGGACACAGATCTTTCTTAGAAAGATCAGACTGAGAGACCTTACAAGATGAACACTCATGTAAAGCTCACAGTCCCAAACTCTCCCAGATATACAATAAGCTCGGAGAGAACAGAAGAGAGAAAGAAGGCTCGAATGCTTGAAAGCTGGAAGCTGAGAGCTTGAAATGCTTGAATGCTTCTTCTTGGCTCAGGCTCTTTCTCTCTTTCTTGAGTGTATGTGGCGTGAAGGTGCTTCTCACAGATGTACACTCCTTCAAAGATATTCAGGAAAAGGCTCTTATTGTTCTTCGCAATGCTCCATCTTTTTATTGAGCAGCTTTAGAATAGATCCGTTGAAGAGATCGTTGGAGCTCTTCTAGTCGTTGCTGATCTTTCTCTTCATTTGTCTTACTCAGACTCTGATGGTCTTCGATGTCTGTGAGCATAGAGAGAGTGTTAGCATAAAAGAGTGTTTATGATAAACGATGCATGGTACTGTGCTTCTGCTAACATACTGAAAATAGTAGGTCATATCTTTTGACAAGATTCTGAAATATGCATGCAGCTTTTTGTCAGAAGATATTGACTTTTTATTTAAGCGCCAAGCATATTGAAATATAAAGGCAATCTGAGTTTGAACAGAATCCATGAAGAAATCGTATGAGCTGACTTATGAAATCGTTATGGGAACGATTTCTTAACAAATCGTATGGGACGATTTCTTAACAAATCGTTATGGGAACGATTTCTTACCAAATCACTGCGCTCAAAGAAGAGAAATCGTTATGGCATCGACTTCTTAACAAAACGTTATGGCTTCTAAAGAAATCGTTGCGAATACTTATGAAATCGTTATGGCATCGACTTCTTGCGCTTTACAGAAGAAATCGTTACGGCATCGACTTCTTACGTTTTACAGAAGAAATCGTTACTTATGAAATCGTTATGGCATCGACTTCTTAGAAAATCATTTCGGTCACTTAAGGAATCGTTATGGAACGACTTCTTATCAAATCAATACGCTCAAAGAAGAAATCGTTATGACCACTTATCAAATCGTTATGGCATCGACTTCTTAGCAAATCGTTGCGACGCTTGATACTTTGGCACTTTAAACAGAAATCGATGTATATTGATTAAACATCGATTTTATCATTTTAGTGCGCCATATATTGCATCAATGAAAGACTTAGCATTTTGCTATGGGATTGATGCGACACAGATGAAACAAAATATTCAATTTAAGTTACATCATAAATTTTATTATCACCAAATACAAGAACAAATAGAGAGTGGTTCAACACTTTCGACTTAAGGGTGATCAAGTACAGAGAGGGCCAACTGTAGTTGAGGCCCCTGTGGCTCCAGAGGACCAGCCTCCAGCTCAAGAGGACCAGCCTCCAGCAAATGAGGACCAGCCTCCAGCAAATGAGGACCAGCAGCCTTCAACAAATGAGGACCAGCCTCCAGCAAATGAGGATCAACCTCATGTTGAGAATGAAGTTCAAGTACCCCTGAATGCCCCAATTCACCTCAACTTCAGCCCTCTTCCTCACTAAACCTTGAAATGGACATTCCCTCATTTTCTCCACAACCTCAAGCTCAAGCCTCCACATCCTTTGGTGGACCTTCTGTTCACCAGAGTTGTACTCATTTTTCAATGAAAAATTTGATACCATCACTTCTTCAATCCAACAGATGTCAGAGGTTTTGAGCTTAGGGTACAAAGATTGGAAAATTCAGTGACTGCTCAGTTCATCAAACAAAAGGAAGCCTCAGATTATGTAGCCCAACGATTCAATAGGCTTATTGGAACACTGGCTGATGCCTCCCTTGAACTAAAGGAGCATCAAGACAAGTTAGAAAAGGTCTTGAACGCATTTTGGCAATTCCCAACAGAATCTTTTCAATAGCCAGGAAGCAGTCAATCAAATATCCAAGACAAGACTGTCTTTTGCCCACATGGTAGATGATTTAGAGGGCATGAAGAATTTATCTGCTCACATTGATGAAGAAATGTCTGCTCTAAAGAAGGAATTCAAAACTTTGCACAGACATGGTGGCACAGCTGGTTCCTCTTCATCATCACAACCTATTTCAGCTGATTTCAGTGTGCTTCAAGTAACAATGTCTGAGAATTCTGAAAGAATGGAAAATCTCCTGCACACAAGACTCTCAACAATCCAAGCTCAGATGAAGTTCGGCTTGACTTCTATAGAGAAAAGATTGACGGATATTGAGGCTATCTTGCTACCCATTCCTCCTCCTCCTCCTCCATCCTCCTAATGGACTTCATATTTTGATGATGTCAAAGGGGGAGAAGGACATCCTTTTTGAATGTGAACCTTTTGTAATGAACAAATGTTTGTAGATCTCAAAATGTGTTGTTTTTTGGCCATTAATGAAAAGCTATGGTTATTAGTAGCATTGTGCCTCTTGATTATGAAAAATGTCAATTGTTACTAAATTGTGCTAAATGGCTTTTGATGAATGTGAACGAAAATTGAATGAATGTGTTCATTGTTATTCAGTGTGTATGTGAATGGATGTTGTGTGAATGGATACTTGAAAATCACAACCCTTCAAAAATTCAAACTTTAATGTGACTCAATATTACTATCATTAAAAAGGGGGAGATTGTTGGATTGAGTGTGAATATAATTCATTTCCCTCATATTTGATGATGACAAGTTGTGATTTTAATACACAATAATTAGAACATGTTAAATGCACCACACATGTAATGACCATATTCAAAAAGCATGTTTTCAAACACATTTATCATTTATTTTCATGATAATACATTGGACTAATGAAATATGTGTTTATTTCTCAGGGACACACAATTCTTCCAACGGTAGTGTCGACACACCCCATACTGGTGTCGACACAATGCTCTAAGCCCTAAGCCAAAAGATGAAGAAATGGTCAAGTAGTGTCGACACAAGATTAAGCAGTGTCGACACTAGACCCAGCTCCCAGTGAACCCTGTCAACAGGCCTGGATAGTGTGTCGACACTAAACCAGATGGTGTCGACACTAGATGCCTCTCCCAGAAGGCCTGTTTTACAATTCTCTCCAGTGTGTCGACACGAGATGAAGTGCTGTCGACACTAGAGACCCTTCCCAGAGATGATCTTTTGCCAGTCTGGGACAGTGTGTCGACACACCCCATGGGCAGGTCGACACACTCTAGAAACTCTGTGACTTAAAGTCTCTCCTAGACACGTGGCACTCTAGGGATTTAGTGGATCGGCTTTGGATCATGTGCCCACGACCCCCAAGGGTACTTTTGGACATTTTAGGTATAAATACTCTCCTAATTGGCCATCCAACACAAGAGAGCCTCCAAGAGCCTTCCAGAAATCCTTTTGGCGGTAGAGAGAGCTCTCCTCCCTGTTCTTGCTCCCCTTGTGCTTCTTCAACCCAATTCCCACATCTCTAAGCACAAGAAGTGAAGATTGATCCAAGATGAAGCAGTGTGATCAACTTCCAAGGATGCAGATCGAGTAGAAGCAGACAATTGTGAAGAATTCAAGGAAGATCCCAAAGACCAAGTTGCAGAGCATCGGCCTGGGACTTCAAGTGACCAAGCTTCTTCACAATTCAGCCTCTACAAGGGAGTCTTCTTGAAGAACAAGGACATTTCACCCCATTCCTCATTTCCCCTTGTTTCTTCTTGGTCATTCTAGAGATTGTGCATGAACTTTTGCATTAATCCTCTTGAATGAACCTTTTTAGATCAGATCATTGATAGAGGATATGAATCTTTGTGTTTTGTGTTCTAGCAAGTGGTTTGTGAGCCTGTATGCTCAGTGTTGAGTCGTCGTACTCAGTTGTGGTTGAGCAATTGTGCTCAGGGTCTAGAGTAGTCTTGCTCTAGAGGTTGTGTGAGTCGTAGAACTCTGTGTTGGAGTTGTCAGGCTATAGTGTGTGTGGTGATCCAGTTGTTTAGTGGATCCTCACAATGTGAGGGGTGGATGTAAGAATCACATGATGTGATTTCCGAACCACCTAAAATTTCTCTATGCAGTGGTTTGTGTGTGACTTAAATTCACATTGCGCTAGATGTATGCATAGGGTTTTTCGAATTCACCTTTAATCAACTTGATTCCACACTTCAATCATCTAATTCACACAATCACTCATCAGATCTAAATTGCTCTTTCAAATTGCCTCTGATTCTATGCATTGTTTTAAAATTGGCTAAGCATCCGCAATAGTTGGCCTAGATCTATTCAACCCCCCCTTCTAGATCTTGTCCATCACATCTTCGATCCTTCAGATCTGCTCACGAGGTCTTCATCAAAGTTGTTCTACTCTTCATCAGCTTCGTCCTCGAAGTAGAATCACCTTGATTGGTGGTCTGTGCCCAAAATTGTAGTAGATTATTCTTCACATTCTCTCATATCATGATCTGCATATACGGGATTATCATGCCTTCCACATACCAAACAAGGGTATATCTTTTCGAGGCTTCTTCATGAAAGTTGTTCCCCATGACTTACTCTACGAGCTCCAACTAGAATCACATCAAATGAATGTATGTGCTTAAAGATACAGTAGATTATTCTCAACTTTCTCTCTCATATCGCGATCAAAACAAGTAGTAAGTGCGACCTCTCAACAGCCTGAATGAGGGTAATCCAGTCTTTGAGCTCTTTATGAAAGTTGTTCTTAATATGACCAATGTATTCTATTAGATCAACACTAAGAATCCGAAAACAGAAACAAAACTGTAATATCTTAAAATTTATAATAAAATATTAATATGACACTAAAAAAATTAAAAGAGATAGACCACTTATATAAAATATAATTATCTTTAATTTTAGAATAATTTTATATTATTAATATAATTCTGGTTCTATCTTTGATTGTATGTATTTTGACGAGACGACATTCGATTTCAAAAATAAAGTCAAATTTGAAGTCATCATAATTATAAAAAATATATATTAATTCTAAAAATATAAATATAAAAAATTATTGATGCATAAATGTTGAGATTAAGTCGATCTAATGATTTTTGGGATAATTTTTACTTTACAAAAATTAATTTAAAAATAATATTAAAATTACTATAATTTATATCATCGTTTATGTTTGAAATTTTATCTCAATTAAACACTATTTAGATCCATTAGATGTTGATATTAAGTCGATCTAATAATTTTTGTGATAATTTTTACTTGACAAAAAATTAATTTTAAAAATTAAAATAAAATTATTATAATTTATATCATCTCTTAATTAGTTTATGTTTAAAATTTTATCTCAATTAAATATCATTTAAACTTCTTAGATGTACTGAATGTGAGAGAGGGAGGAAAAAAAAATAGATCTACCATAGATCGGATCATACCGATTCGCGACACATTAACTTGAGCTTTGGCACGATATGATTTGGCCAAGTAGAATTTGAAATAGTATTTGTTGGATGTTAGAGGTATAACGGTAAACAAAAAAGAGTCCAATTCCTATCTTGAACCATGGTTCGCCCGTGCCGCCCAAACCGGGGCGGCACGGCGTATCGTACCGTGCCCGGGTGAAAGCGGCACCCGGGCACGGTCGGGTCACCCCATTGGGGTGACCCGGGTGTGCCGCTGCGGTACGCAGCGGCACACCACAGATCGGACCGGTTCGGTTCGGTCCGCTCGGTTAAATTTTTTTTTTTCATAACTTTTCATATTAGGTTTATTAAAGTGATGTAAACGATGTCCAATTAAGATGAAAATTTAAACATAGGTTAATTAAGAGATGATACAAATTATAGTAATTTTAGTTTAATTTTTAAAATTATTTTTTTATCAAGTAAAAATTATCCCAAAAATTAGTAAATCGACTTAATCTCAACATCTAAGGGATCTAATGGTGTCTAGTTGAGATGAAATTTCAAACATAAGCTAATTAATATGTGATACAAATTGTAATAATTTTAGTTTAATTTTTTAAATTATTTTTTTGACAAGTAAAAACTGTCCCGAAAATCATTAGGTCAACCTAATCTCGGCATCTATGCATCAATAACTCATGATATTTATATTTTTATAATCAGTACATTTTTCTAGTAATTATGATGACTTCATATTTGACTTTATTTTCGAAACCAAATGTCGTCCCGTTGAAGTACGCGCATAGAGAGTTCGTCGTACCGCGACAAACTCTGTGTGCACTTAAGTTGTCTAATTAGTGTCTAATTGAGATAAAATTTCAAACATAAACTAATTAAGAGATGATACAAATTATAGTAATTTATTAATATATGAGATTAATTAACATTAATAAATGATAGCTCAATGTCATACTCAGAAATACGTGCTCCGACGGGGCGACATCAAAAAATTGTAACGAAAATGAATTTTGAGAACACCATAATTTTCAAAAAAATATGGTGATATCAGAAATATAAATATCGGGAATGGTTGACGTACGGATTTTGATATTAAGCCGATGCAACTATTTTTCGGGTGATTTTTTACCCAATGTAAAATAAATTCTAAAAATTAAACTAAAATCACCATAATTTGTAAAACCATTACATTAGCTTATAGCTAAAATTTCAACACAAATAGACATTATTTGAATGTGCTTACAAAAGGAGAATGAGTTTCAACACAACATGTCAATTTTCCACCGTATCTCAATGGTACGGTATGGTTCGATACGTACCGTACCACGAAAAATGCGGTACGGTCGATCCGGTCGGTACGACGAATCTTATCTTGAACATGTAACAAAATTATATAATATTAGTTGGCTTGGAGCCGCGGCCGTGGGAGGCACGGAGCGGCGCCGCGGCAATTGTGCAGCTCAACGCGAGGTGCTACGCTCGAGCCTCGTAGGGCCCACCAAATTCGGCGGCGCGGCGCACCTGCTGGTGTCCGCCTGAGCTGGACCCTTGGGGTGGCTGCACGAGTCAAATGGACAACAGTGGGTCGTGCCCGATTTGAGCGGAGCCGAGCCGACAGAAACGCCCAGGGCTCTCCTCCTCCCTTCGGACACCGAGCCGGCGGCGGCTTCTCTACCCTGCCCCTCACCTTCCCTTCCGGTAGTAGGCCTGTAGGCGCCAATCTCTGCTTAAAAATTAAAGTATATAATTATTGTAAAAAGTGACACAAATTCAAGTACTCCTTAAAAATTCATATTTGTGATTATACCCCATGAAATTTGCAGAGAGCCTTTGGACAATTGTTGCCAGATACCTCGAATTTTCCCAATCATTATTGCTACAAAATAGGAGTCATAATTTTATTCTTTGAATCTAAGATGGAAAATTCTTCGTCTTTTACTCTTTTCTCCCTCCCTCTTTTTTCTCTTGGAGGTAGGTTGGTGTGCCGTAAATTATTGTCAGACATAGTAAAATATTGAGGAATGATGAAATGATGTATGCTTGTTGAGAAAAAAATATTGTACTACTTATTTTTTTTCATTAACTAATACACTAAAGATATAATGTACCCATCTATTGAGAAATAAAAAATATAAATGTAAATACAAATCTTAAGTGTACTAAAATTTTCTCATATTTATTTATGGTTGTTGTGTCATAAGCTATATTACAGTGCTTTTCTCATGTTTGGTTTTACTGTAAATTGCAAGATTTCAAAATATGATAATATTTTTATATATTTTATGACATCTTATTTAAGGGTGTTCTGTTGTTTCATGAAAGTAGTTGTTTACGTGTTGGATGTATGTGAAGTTCATGAAAGTGAACCACCTACAAATAGGCTCAGATGGTGGCATTTATTTAATTGTTTAAGATGAACCCATTTCATCCATTGTTCATATGTCATTGAAATCTTTTGGAATTAATTTTAAACTATCAAATATCTAGACACATCAGATACAAAATTGATGGAGTCTTTGCCACCTGGTGCCACTTGGGCGAGTCTTATCACAAATTGTTGTGTCTGTCTGAATATTTAATATTCGGACAGACATTTAATATATTTTTTAGAAAAAATTAATTAGAGGTCTTTGTTAGAGGGTTTGACTTAATTTATAATCCCTGTTAGAAGATCATAAGTCATATAATCCTTCTTCTTTTGTATTGTTTAATTTTAGTCCCTACTTTTAGCTTCTCAGCATTTATGAGTCTTGGGAGACGAGTTGTCCTTTTAACATCAATTTTTTCCTATTTTATTTTTTCTTCTTCTGGTCTTTCTCTATGTAGACTTACATTCATTACAGTTAGTGTATATATCACTTACAGTAAGTCTTCATATCACTTACAGTAAGTCTTTGATATCATTTATAATAAGTCTATATATCACTTACAGTAAGTCTTTATATCATTTACAGTAAGTCTTAATATCAGTTACAGCCTGCAACTATAAGTTTTTAGAAAACAAAAAAACTTTATTTGTTTGTGACTATTAAGATTCAAACTCAAGTCTTCACAAACCCAACATGAGATACCTTTACCACTATGCTACAACCACACTTGTGTTACAATATATCATCTATTATATTTCACTAAGTATTGATATCACTTACAACAAACATACACATCACTTATAATATATGTTAAACTCAATTATAGTAAATGTTATTCTCTATTACAATATATGTTTATTCTCTATTATAACTATGTCAAGTCTCGTTACAGTAAATATTATTTCCTGTTATAATATACATTAAACGTTGTTACAGAATATTAATGTATGTTCATGTATGTTATTCTATAGGTTAATGTATATTGTAATAGAGCTTAATATACATTAACCTACATTAATAACATATATTAACCTATATTATTGTTAAAGAATTACATACGTTAATGTATATTGTATAACAGAGCTTAATATATAACATAGGTTAATGTATGTTAACATAGGTTCTGTAACAATAATATAAGTTAAAATATGTTAATGTATATTAAGCTTTGTTACAATATATATTAACCTACATTAATAACATACATTAACCTATATTATTGTTACAGAATAACATGTGTTAACATATATTAACCTATGTTATATATTAAGCTCTGATATACAATATATATTAACACATGTTATTATGTAACAATAATATAAGTTAATGTATGTTATTAATGTAGGTTAATATATATTAAGTATGTTATAATATACATTAATTTATAAAATAACATACATTAACCTATATTATTCTGTAACAGAGCTTAATACATATTGTAACAGAGAATAATATTTACTGTAATAAAGCTTAACATAGATTATAATAGAGAATAAACATATATTGTAATAGAGAATAACATTTACTGTAATTGAGTTTAACATATACTATAAGTGATATGTATGTTTGTTGTAAGTGATATCAATATTTAGTGAAATATAATAGATGTTATATTGTAACACAAGTCTAGTTATAGTTTAGTGGTAATGTATCTCATGTTAGGTTTGTAGAGACCTGAGTTCGAATTTTAACACTCACAAATAAAGAGCTTGTTTGTTTTCTAAAAACTTATAGTTGTAGGCTGTAACTGATATTAAGACTTACTGTAGTGATATGAAGACTTATTGTAAGCGATATGAAGGCTTACTGTAAGTGATATATAAACTTATTATAAGTGATATCAAAGACTTACTATAAATGATATCAAAGACTTACTGTAAGTGATATGAAGACTTATTGTAAGTGATATATAGATTTACTGTAAATAATATCAAAACTTACCATAAGCGATATATACACTAACTGTAATGAATGTAAGTCTATATAGAGAAATATCATAAGAAGAAATGGTAAAATAGGAAAAAGTTGATGTTAAAAGGAGAACTCGTCTCCCAAGACTCATAAATACTCAGAAACAAAAATAGGGATTAAAATAAACAACATAAAAAGAAAGAACTATATGATTTTAATCTTTATAAATTAAGTCAACACTAATTAATTTTTCTATTTCTTATTAAAATTACTTTCAACATACCAACATAAAAGTGAGTTTTTGCATTCAAGAAAAAGAAAAAGAAATTTAGTGACATAGAAGTCTCCTTTGAACTTTCTTTATTCAAAGAAATCGCTTTGCTTCCTTTTGGGCTCTTACGTTGGAATGTGTCCTGATTTGTTTTCTTAAAATAATCAAATAATTAGATGTGGTTGGGAATAAACAAAATATTTTTTTAATATAGTCGAATTGACCATCGTAGTTAAGACCAAGGAGGGCCGAGTCACCCTACATTACAGTGACACAAAAAAACGTGTGGTCCGCCGAGTGGGACATGATGACCGGCTAGTGGATATAGCGACAGAATAATGGGGTGAGGCGAGGATATATCGGAAGATAGTAATAGATTTAGGGACGTAAAAGCAAATAGACCTCATAAGAGAGAGTGATGAGATATGGATAGGTGGCCAGCGACGGGCAGCGGCCAATTGGGATATTTATAAGCTTAAAAAAATTAATAGAAAGGAGGGAAAGGCCCCGCAGCGGGCATCATCATCTCCCACCCTGCCCAGCTTTCTGGTGGTGGTGCTGCTGCTCGCGCGAGAGGAGGGGGAAACCCTAGCCACTCCGGCCGAGCACTGCACCGGAGGAGGACGAGGAGGGGGGTTAAGCTGTAGGTAGAAAGATGGGGATGGTGATGACTATGATGCGGGTCTGGCTGAATGCGGGCTGAGAGGGGAGGGATCTCGCTCCACACCGGGCAAAGGCCGCCGAGATCTTCAGATCTGAGGAGCACGAACTGCGGGAGGAAGCCCCGCCTAATTTGCCGGTGAGTGTCACCGGATTTGTCCTGGCTTGTTCTCGTTTCTGCTCCGTCGCCTCTTCTCTAGCTCCGGGGCATCCAGATTTTTTTTTGGTTGTTTCTTCGGCTTTTCTGTGGTTATTTTTCTTCTGATTTCTTCGGAAATGGACGGAGGCTGGAGAGAGATGGGGGAGGAAGTGGAATTCGTGGTGTTCTGACGGTTCTTCCTGTTGTTTGATACTTGTTAGAGGAAGGCGACAGCAGCCAGCGGCGGCAGTAGCAACAGAAGCGGGTGGGGGCGCGGCCGTAGCTGGTACCAGTGCTACGTCCAAAACCATCTGGCGGTGGTGCAGGTGTGCAGGACGTAGTCTGAGAGCTCCAGCTGAGCCCAGCAAGCTGACCCTTGTCCTCTACTGCTACCTTCCTGGTTGGACGAAGTAGCTAGGCTGCTTAGCTTTCCCAGTGTGTACCGGCAGGGAGAGCAGGACCTCCCCTTGCGGGGGTAGAGGGGAGAGGAGGAGTAGACAAGAGGGGGAGTGTGGAGGGAGGAAACGGGTGGAGGGTCCGGTGCCTAGTTCATCATTCCAGGTCTCTCTTTTTTGACAGCAGCACTGCACCATCAACAGCAACTCCGCGCAGAGAGAGAGAGAGAGAGAGAGAGAGAGGCGCTCATCAAGAAGGCCCAGCACAACAGTGGCTGCTGCCGACATCTACAAAACCCTTCTTCGTCTCCCTGGCAGTAGGCCAGACATATCCCTCGTCTTCTATCTTCTCTTTTCTCGCTTCGCGAGAAATAAAATTTCGCCCCTTCCGCCCTCTTAACTTGTCAATCCAGAAGGACGACAGCAGCAGGCAGTGCAGAGTCAGCATGGCAGAAGCGACAGTAGCTACAGTGCATCAGAGACTGTGATCTCGTGGCCCCCCAGATCAATCCAGTGGGAAGGAAGTTGGGACGGTGGTGGGTGGTGGTTAATTAGCAAAAGCGACTTCCGCACCCGATCACGGTGGCGCTGGAGAGGTATGAGAGCGGCGGCATGGAGATGGAGGATGTCCACGCATCCAAGCGTTTCCGTACGCAGAACGGCATCGGCATCGGCGGAGTTGGAGTCCCCGGTGCGGGGCAGACCGCCGCAGCGAAGATGAGGCAGAAGGAGATGCGCCAGGAGGAGGACGAGAATGGTGAGGTGAAATCCCGAATCGGCCGAGGTGGCAAAGGCGCCATTGCGGAAGCAGCAGCACTCGGGGCGCTCCGGGCGCAGTGGCACCAGTACTCTTCCACCGCTTCAAGGATCTGCCGTGTCTCCCGGGCCTCGGGGGGCAAGGACCGCCACAGCAAGGTCCTGACGGCGAAGGGACTCCGCGACCGCCGCGTCCGGCTGTCCGTCTCCACAGCTATCCAGTTCTACGATCTCCAGGATCGCCTCGGTTACGACCAGCCCAGCAAGGCTGTTGAATGGCTCATCAAGGCAGCCGCTGCTGCCATCTCAGACCTGCCCTCCTTGGACGGCGCCTTCCCTGACGAGGGAAATCCACCGCAGATGTCGGAGGAGCAAGAAGACCCGGAGGTAGCCGAGCTTGAGCACGCCGACTACCACCAGAGGCAGGAACAGCAGCAGCAGCATGTTTCCCTGACGAAATCCGCTTGCAGTAGCACCTCCGAGACAAGCAAAGGCTCCGTCTTGTCTCTCTCCCGCTCGGGGATCCGCATCAAAGCCAGGGAGCGAGCTAGGGAGAGGACGGCGACGGCCAAGGAGAAGGAGAAGGATGGTGGGGATGAGGGCGCCCAATTTGCCTCCGTAGAGCATCACCAAAGCCTGAACCTCCATCCTTCCTCCCAGAGCTCTTTCATAGAACTTCTCACCTGCGGCAGCCAGCAGAACCAGAACCAGACCCACTCGCACGACCCCGTCCCAAATCTTATCCCCAAACAGCTCCGCCGCTCGCCGACCTCCCCCGCCATTGTGAAAGCTGACTTCTTTGGTCAGGTGGGTCTCTTCGGGGAGGGTGAGAAGCCCCAACAGCCAACTGTTTTTTCCTCACAAACCCACTTCAACATCGCCGCGGCTACTGCATCGGCCACACGCGATCACCCGCAAATGCAGCAGCCGCAACAGCAGCAGTTTTCTTTCATGCCGGAGCACCTCATCCCCTTGGCCGTCACGGCGGCGGGAGGAGATTACATCAACTTCTCCATCTCTTCTGGCATTGCTGGTTTCAATAGGGGGACCCTTCAGTCCAATTTCGCACCTCCACAACCTAACCACCACTTGCAGAGGCTTTCTTCTCCGGTGGATGGTTCGAACTTGCCCTTTCTCAGCGGCGCTGCTCCGGCCTCGTCGGCTCCTTGGGATGGCCCGTTCCCAGCGGGGTTCGACAGCCGTCTGCAGCTCTGCTACGATGGGTACCGGCACTCGGACCTGAAGGGCAAAGGGAAGAGCTGAAGCCATGGAAGAACTCAACTAATGTAGAAGGAAGAGGAAAAAGGACTTGGCTGGCATATCTCTTCCTTACAAGGTAAGCATCTCTCTCTCTCTCTCTCTCACACACACACACACACACACACACACACACACACACACACACACACAGTCTGTTCCTGCCATGAACCATTTCTGTCGATTTTCTTGATATAATTTCCCTTCTTTCCCACTACTTGCT
This sequence comes from Colocasia esculenta, assembly GCA_014218235.1. Classification (NCBI taxonomy): domain Eukaryota; kingdom Viridiplantae; phylum Streptophyta; class Magnoliopsida; order Alismatales; family Araceae; genus Colocasia; species Colocasia esculenta. Next base: position 45,626,461 of record CM024761.1, on the reverse strand, counting down.
TCTGGCATTGTCGCTAACTTGATAAAAATAATTAGAAAACGATACGCCATGGTTGCATCTGTTGAAACCAATCAGGAGAAAATTCGTGGGGAGGACTTTTGTCTTTTTGTTGGTACCGTGCTTCCTCCCCTCTGGAGGTTTCCATGAGGGTGGTTTATTACTGGGTCACGCCTCATTATTTTAACTGTGCATCATCTCTAGCTTGTGGATGTCGTCGTGCTTTCCTTTTATGAGAAAGATCCCAAATGTCTTGAATGACTGGATTACGGGATAGAGACAGAGGGAATGACGGGTGTCCTCCTACAGTACGGGTTTTTTTTTTTCTCTCCCATGCTTGCTGGCTAGTCCAGGTGTCCAGCAGTTTGGATGAGCAGAATATAAAATATGTGGAGAAAAAGATGCCCTCTGCTTCCAAGTGGATGTATCGAGCTCGAATGGCTGAACTCCAGTTTTACAGTAAAGATCACAACTGTAACCTTCCAATTTGACAAGAGGTTAGTTTACCTATGGGTAAATTACCCATGGGTGGGCTAACCCACCTTTTTATAGAAAATCACTTTGAATTGTTGGTTAAATTACCCATGGTTATTTTTTCTTTTTTTTAGTCAACTATGTACTTTGACTCTATTTATCTTTATTAAGAGAATGTAAAAAATTATAATTTTAAGAGATATATAATAAAATTTTATTTACAATTTAATGATAATTTTTTAAAAAATTTTTGAAAAAAAAAAAAAAGTTACCCCCTCTACCCCACCTTTTGAGGAGGGGTAGAGTTACCCACAAAACCCACCCCACCCAAACTAAAAAACAGACTTTAACCAAGGGTACCCCTGGTTTAACCAGGGGTACCCCTCCTATCAAACTGGCCCTTACTGCTTTCCCTGCCTTTGGCCGCATCCCCACTGCCCAATCCCACTTTTCTAGAGACTGGAAAACTCTGTTGAAAGTTTAACCCTTTTTCATCTTGACATGTAACTTGTGCTGCGGGCTAACAATATGCGACACTGTAGACAACGGACTTTATTTTTTTTTGGAATAGTGTTCATGAAATTAAACATAATGAGGGTACACATTTGGCGCAGTCTATTTGGCTTAGCAATATAGTGGTTAAGATTTTGTTTCGGAATTGGAAATTCCTCAGTTCATTTGAATCCTGATTAATTATAAAGTAGCCCCGATATGCTCATGTCATTTGTCCTTCATAGTGGTTTACAGGATATAATCAATGCTTTTGGCATCAACATGAAACAAAAAATTTATTGTCCCATATCTGTTTTATATTCGGTGTAAATGAATCTTTGCATCCCAGTTCGATTCATTCTCCTGGAGATCTATTGTCTCTTACCCTTATCATCTCTGTTAATTAAACAAGTTATGGAATTCTTTGCAACAGTTATGAATGAGGCACTTAGAGATAGCTTGATATGTCAATGTTGTAGATAGTCAAAAGCTCTCTTCCAGTCGTCGGTAGCATGTTGTGGGAACATGGGAATATTAGATGTGCTTTTTGATGAATCCATATCCCTGCATTGTATGACTATTTTTCTAGTAAGATATGTTGCCTGCTTTGTCACCCTCAATTTTGTCAAGTATCATGAAAATTATTTTAGTTGGGTCCTTGTATTATACTAAACAATGATATGGTCAGAAGGCCAAGAAATAGGTTATACTGCTACATTATTATCATCATCACAGATTCAGTCCCCAACCGGCTCAATCAGCATTCCAGTATTTCTCACAGGATAAGGCCCTAGAGATTTTTGACCAATAAGCAAAACATATAGTAGTGCCCATTATTCTCTTTGTAAATCGTTCATTCAGGTGATGCCAGGTAAAGATGAAAAATACATCAAAGATCGTAAGTGTTTGTGGATGGGTTTGCGAGAAGGCAAGGCTGATTGAAGACATTAAAGCTAAAGGAAACAAAGCACAATGAGATTATATGCATGAAGGTGAGATGTGCTCCATGAAACGTGAAGAATGAGAGAAAAGAAGCAAGCAAATGTCCTTTCCTCGTGTTCCTATTGCTGTTAGGCCAGTCCTCTGCAATAAAGTTGTTACTCATGAGTAGGGTTGATTGGTGGATGAGGAATAAAATAGACATCATCAAGTTTCTTGACAATTGTCTGGATGACAAAAATACAGATTGAATAGAACTTTGAGTTACCTGTACAGTGCTGTAAATTAAGCATCTGGAAGTACTGCATGGAGTATTCAGGAATAGAGTTGAGGAATGTTCTACTAATGGCAGGTTTTTGTTCTGAGATGGGGGTGCATCTATAGGCCAATACAAAACCTGAAGGGGAAAACCAAAACTAAGTGGGTTTCTTTCCAGCTATCTACACTTTCGTTGGTGTCTTCAAATCTGAACCCAGTTATTTGTAGACATGGCAGATCACTTGAGCTAAAACAGAGCAGATCTTTGTTTACTCCTCAGAATCGGTTAATAGAAGTTGTGACAAAGGGATTAGAACTTCAATAGATGTTTGTGAGTGAAACTTGGCTTGTAGGACTTGGGATTGGAATTATGAATATGGAGATTGAATAGGAGAAGATGACAGCTGTGGGTAGTCCTTTTATGCATTGTTTATTGGATAGGAATCTGTGGACAATGTTTTAAGCTTAGCATTGCTGTACTCTTTATATAAACAGACAGAGAAAAGATTTTGTCATGATATGTGCATGTTGCTCTTTTTTCCTATTATTATGAGATATAAAAATTTCTTCTGGAAATATATGCAGTATGAAGACAAGTTTATTGTGCTTAATGTGGTCTAAGTTTTATATATATATATATATATATATATCTGAAAGAAAGTCAAGAAATCTTTATAACAAACCTTTTTCCACTTCATCTTACCTTTTCTGTGAGTCGTGGAGACCTATGTTTGCTCCTTGGTTTTGTGAGCTTAAATAGCCAACAAAGACGCTAGGTTTCTCCCAACCAAGGAGTTTCACAAGACTTCTAATGGATTCCCCTGCCTTAAGGTTTTCTTGGCCTTGTATTCAGGTACATGGCATCATCTTGTTGAGAGTTGTACTTGACGAGTGGCTCAGTGGTTAAAACCATCCATGTACACCGGGATTGTTTGCTACTTAAGTTCAAACCCTGTTGAGGTCAGGTTTATGAGTATAGGCCTATGTTCAGGAGTAATAGTTTCCAGCTAAAAAAACGTCTTGTCAAGAGTTGATCACAGATATGTACCTCGTTGAAGTTCATGTTGATGACGATCATTGATGTCATTTTCTTTATTCTGGATAACTAGTACAACCAAATTCCCTTTAGTATATTTAAATTTTGCAAATATTTTTATGTTTCAGACAAGCACAATAAGTGCATAAATCCAATGGAAATTTTGTTGTATGCATCTCCATGTTTAGTACTATTAATTCTAAGGCTATCTGCATTTATCTGTCTACTCATTTTTCTAGGCTGTCTTCTGCCGTCTGCTTAATATGGATCTCCTTCTTCAGTTCTAGTTTTCCGCTGTAGGACTTTGTCCTTTGATTCACCATTTTCAACGTCACGTTTCCTGCCATATAGTTGATATGAATAGTTCTCCCCCATTGGCATTCAACAGTAATGTATTGTTTTTCTCTCCTTTCCATTTCATTGTGGTTTACGCTGATTGCGTCTCTTGCTCAGCTATGTCAGACTCAACATTTCATATGTCTAAAGCATTATAAGTTCATTATTTCCACTAATTTTTTTGTTATGATAAACATCTAGTTGGGTTATTCTTAAAACTGAACTATATAGTCAAAGGCGAGAAGCGATCAAGGGGTCGCCTCAGCCTCAAGCCTAGGCGATGGCCTAGGCAATTGAGGCGATATATTATAAAATAGTATGCATAGTTAAAAAATATGAATATATTTATAAATATCACCTAAATATGTGCATGAAAATAGTATATTTCATAAAAATTAATCATTCATATATGTTAAATTATTGTATGACTTACTAAATCTATTCATTTCTATATGTGAAGTAATTAAAATTTAAGAAACTAAATTGCAAATTAATAAATAGGCCAAGTGGACATCTTTATGGGTCAATATATGGGTTGGACAAAGGCAAAAAAAGTGGAATTGGTGGCTTGAAATCACCGAGGTAAAATGCCCGGGGCTAGGTGATCTGAGGTCGTCTCGCCTGACCTAATGGCCTAGACGATCGCCTCAATCACCTTTGATAACATAGAAACTGAGTCTGTTTAACCCTTGTTGCGGCAAAGGTTGATGACATCTTCATCATCCGACTTTACCATGATCCTCAACTTTTGTTTCTGTTACATTAGTAAGATGGGATGATTCATCATCTTCGAAAATAGAACTTTCTGCCTATGATGGTAAAACAGTGGGAATAAAATGTCAAAAGGCTAACAGTTTTCTTTGTCCACAGTGCAAAGTAGCAAGATGTTATTACTTGTTGGTAGGCTGGACATAATTACTGGCCTAACCACGGTAGGCTAGACATAAATTAATGGCGTAACCTTTAGAGAGAATAACTTGTCTAGCATCTACCACTATCTGGGACCTTTTCCCAATTACCGTCATTTACTCTTTCCTTTCTGCAAAACGGTGATTGAAGTCTGGTCAATATATTGATGGCATTTTGGCCAATATATTGATGGCGTTGGAACGTCTGCGTCCCTAGAAACTCGTCGGTACCCTTTGAATTTCTGTATCACAACTCTGCAGCTGACTCCAGAGGGGCAAGTTTTCCCATCATGTCTCTCATGCCACCTGCACACACTACTGGTACTCTAGCTTTGCACCAAAATTCCAATTTGCAATATGGAGAGATTTTGGGGTGAACTACTTACCTTCTGATTTTCTGAATAGTACACAGTAGTGGTTTGCCCGCAGGCCATTTGGAATAGCCCCAGCTTATTAAAATTGTCTTCATGGTGATTCGGCCCTTGTTTGGTTTGACGTTAAAATAACATAGTCCAGTTGTATTTTTTTGACATACCATGTGAGACGCGGCATTTAAGCATCTTTGCATCGTTCTAACTCAAACATAAACTTCCCCTTAGTGTAGTGAAAAATCGGTCGCGATAGATGAGCTGGTTCAGTCTCTGTCGGAATGTTCATATTCTTTCAGCTGGCGTAGCATTGCTCTTCTTTCAACATATTTGCATATCCTAGTGGAAATTTTCTGGCACGTGTTACTAACTTGATCTTAGAACTGTCTCCAACAGCAGATCGCAGACCATGGCCGATGCAAAGACCCTTCTGTCCCGGGTAGCTGAGGACTACTATTACTACTGTTGTAATTGTGATTGGTTTTTCTTTTATGTTTTCCACGACTGGATTGATGTGAGCTGTTTTGAGGATATAATGATCTGAACTTGGTGAATAAACATCAGCTGTCGCTATTATTATGTGAAAAGTGCTCTTTACAGTTTTGGATGACACCCGTCTTTACACATCTTTTTTTTCCTCTATGGAAAGGAACCCTTTTTTATTTGTCCAGTGTGTGGTAGCTGATAGTTGAAAGACCTAGATTTTCACGCGTGGATGGAGAAAGAGATCTTTTGGAGTTCCAAGCTGATATTTTGTGCATGCTCTGAGAGCCTTGACAACTATATCGAGCAAGTGTTGCTCGACCAGATATTCTTTGCAGTGATGTGGAAAAAAGATTCTCCCATTTTATTTTACAGAATAGTTTATCCTCTCTCTCTCTCTCTCTCTCTCTCTCTCTCTCTCCCCTTCCAGTTATTCGCACCACAGAACGAGTCTCTCGTGGGTACCATTACACTAAAGCGTTAAGAACATAAATCATTCTAGGACAAGAAAATGCCTATTAAAGTTGTCTGTTTATGAGCCGTTTGGCTGATGTAGGCGATGAGCGGTGCCATTCTGGGGTGCACACCTATCTACGCGTTTTTTCTCATGTGTGGTGTCATTTCTCTATAAAACCTGTAGAGATTGATCACTCTGATTTTCATGCACCCTCCATGTTGATGATGAAAGGAGCACTACTTGCGCCTACTTGCAAAGACAGGAGGTTAAGAGAAGTCTAAAGAGTGAACCTAGGGCAAAACCCTTTCACATTCAAGTTAGAGAAGTTATTTGGAAATTGGAATGTAAGGAAGCCAAGGAGAGAGAGAGGGTCGCTACAGCTCGAACCTTTTCCCTCCTTCTCGTGGTCATGAGTTATCATATTTGCTTGCTCTTGTCCATCCATCGGGAATTGTTCTTGAGGACTCTCTCACCTCTTCCCTTGGGTTATTGGCTAGTCTCTGTCAAACGTATGTATGTTGGGGGATCTCTTGACACGTGTTGACGGTTTTTTTATTGGGTTTTGTTAAAATGGGGTGGTCCATCAAGATACTCAAGGCATGTATCACTTAAGAGGATTTTTAGCCATTTAAAATGAGGGAGGTGAATTTAAGATCCTTGCGGCTGGGCCAAGGAAGAGGGGGCAGCAGCTAAACAAGCCAAAAAAAAAAAAAAAAAAAGACAGGAGAAGTTGTTTCGAGAAGAAGTAAGAAGGCCCCTTCTTCTCTTCTCTTCTTCTTCTTTTAAGAGAACCCACGGCTGTAAGAGAGGAGGGGAGCAAATATTATTTTCTCCATTGAATGTGTGTAAAAGAAAGGAGTGAAGAGCGATGAAAGCAATAGTGAATTTTTCTTTCTTTTTAAAAACTTTGTGCTCTTCTCTTCTGACCTCTTCTTCTATTATTTTAGAATTTTGAACATTGCGTTATCCTCTTCTTGGGTTCAAATGCCTCGGTTTTGGTGAAGCCTCTCACGGTGAAAAGGGCGAGCATGATGGTTATGCACTCATGTGACCAGTCACGTTTTCTCCCCCATTTCTTTCTTTCTTCACTGTTTTGTCTCTATTGCATCTGCATTGATGTGGTTTTATTATTATTCTTGTCTTCCTCCATGCATAGAGGTGGTACGGTGGGTTTTCTCTCAAACAGTGAGATGGGCCTTTCCATCCTAGTCTCATGTATAAGGGAAATCAAACGCAACCCACCCATGGGTGATTCCTGATGGGTTATGTTTTCTATTCCTCCGCTATATTTTATTTCTTTTCTTCCCCATCGACTGTCGAAATCTTTGTTCATGTGGATTGCTTCGCACGGTGAGGGCATGTAGCGCCACCCTTTCTTAAGTGAGCATCCTTTTTTTTTGTTGTGTGCCCCTTTAAAATTTCTTCTGAGATTAGTCCGGTTCTGCGAGGATCCCTGTCAACAACAGGCTGGGTAACCAATAGGTCCAATACCCATGCCTAGCTTCAAGGATTCCCACACATAGCCTAACCTTGTTTTACCCATTTTACTCACTGCTTCTTGCAGCACCTAATTAAAACGAATTCCCCTTTTTTCTTTCCCAATTAAGGCTATTTGTATTGCATTTCTTGGAATGTTCTGCACTTAGTACACTTTCATATGACTATGATTAGGCACTAAATCTATGTAACACCCAATAATTGGGTTGTCATTTTATCACTCCCTATGTGGGGATGTCCAATGGACTTAATGCCTAGTCATATTGTACTTAAATACAATAAGAAAGTGTACTGAGTCTTTCTCATTCACTATAACAGAAGTTCCATTTCATGGCGGGTTAGATAATCTCTTATCTATGCCCAACCTTATGGATTAGAATATGGCTCAGTCACTGTTTGGGTTTCTATCTACCGTCGTGCACCGTATTTTAACATGAGTTTGCACCTTTTGTGAGGCATATATATAACGTCGTGAACTTTTGGATTGCCATTTAATAGACTTGGTGGCCAGTGTGTGGCCTATTGTATGTGTTTTGGTTGCTTGGGAAGGTTGTGAGGGGTTGGGGGTCGGAAATCCGAACCCACCCAACAGACCCTCTGGTGCGTTTTCTATAAACGTGACCAACACAGGCAACATGTTTTGGAAATGCGACCACCTTCTGCGTCGCGATTTCGACACTACTTCTCCGGGTGCGTGTCTATATGCGCGCCGCGTGGCACATGCAAGGGTGTCGGGTTTAAATTGCGACGGCCATGAACGTCGCGATTTAAACGCGACGGTACGACCCGCCGCGATTTAAACTGTGTAGTGGTGTTGCTCGAGCCCTAGCCAAATAGTGCAGAAAACACTGTTCGGCCTAGGGAAGACTTGCTGAGGGGGATTCTGAGTGAATCGGCGTGTACGGTGCGCGGAGTGGCGTGTTACCATCGTGAGGAGGCTGTTCGTAGCGCGGGAAACGCCAGGGCGACGCCATTCTTCGCATTTTTTGTGTTTCTCGTGTGGTAGGGGAATTCTCCTCGTTTTTGGATCAAATGGATTGTGATTAAAGTGTTCAATGCATGGCATGGGTTAAATTGAGTAGCAAGCATGTGTAGGCTTTTATTTAAATGCAAATATTCAAGCTTTTATGGTTGTATAGGGTGGTTTGTATGATATTCGGAACTAGGGTTTTGGGTGAGGTTTTCTCAGCTGAAAAGGCGACGGAACCAGTCGTCGCGTTTTGAAAGCGATGACGTGTCCGGTCGCGATTCAGTCTTTAAGGCGACGGTTCGCCCTGTTGCGATTTGGCCTTCAAATGGCGACATCTATGTACGTCGCGTTTTAAAAGGCAACCACCCGACCTCTGATTTGACTGTATAGTGCCATGAGTTGCTTTCGGCTATGGGTTTGTGTGACTGTTAATTTATGTATTATTGGTTGTAAGCGGTGCGTTGACACATGTTGTGATCGGGAATGCCGAGTTTGAATGGTTGTATGTACGTGGTAAGTTGGGTTGTTTAATGCCTTTCGTGGTTACCTCTCGAGTCGGGTACCCCATATTCTCTGTGAGTCAGGTATGTTGTGCTCGAGATTTATCCCGGTACTTGTGTACCGTCGAGGTCTGTGTCATCTTCTTGGACACCCTCACTCCTTAGCTTGAGTTGTACGTCCGGCTGAGGGAAAGATGACAGTGGGACAATGACTTGTGTGTGTTGGCTGTGGTTGGACGCTTGTAGCGTGCTCTTGGTTGGGGGAAGGACACCAGCAGATGTATTGGTCCCCATCTAGTCCTGTTTCCAGTGCCTCACTTTAGGGAGCTCGGGCTGAAGTCCTTAAAGGTTCCAGACATGGGTCTGCAGTTGTGTGGCTTGCAGGTGTGGTGTTAGTTTAGTCTCCACAGTTTGTTGACTCTGTTGAGGTGGAGCGACAAATGGACCTTTCGTATCTGGTTGCAAGGCTGAGAGGTAGACCTGTGTGGTTTGTCCGGGTCAGTAGCTGGTGTTGTGAACCAGTCTTCGTGGCTCGTGTTTGGCGTTACCCTTCTTTAGCTCGTATTGCAGAGCGTAGTTTATCATTTAATTATTAATGTTTAAGCCTTGTTATTAGTGTTGAATTGTTATTTTAATTGTAGTTATGGCACCATACTTAGAAAAGTTAATTTAACTATTTAAATAGTTGTTTTACTCCTGCTTCTCTAGTACCTGTGTTGCTTCAGTTTTTGAGGGAGTTTTCCTACTGAGTCAGTGACTTGTGAGGCTCACCCCTACTCATTTTAGGTGAGGGAGAGTAGGAGGGTTCCCGTCCTTCTTCTAGTTTGGAGCCGCATCGCAACAGAGTTGGGTCTACTCCTCCAACAGTGTAATTTCCTTTCTGTTGTACCTCGGGGTATGCCCCGAGCTATTATACACTGTGTTTGACTTTTGTTGAGAAGTGGCTATGTAATATTCATGTAAATATATGTGAGATGTGCAATCTTATATGTGTTTAGTGTATTCTTTTATATTTCCATGGACATGTGTGTTGTAAGACCCAGCCCTCTTGGGCCCTTGGCCCTATCCTCGGGGTCGCGATAGGCACCCTGGTCGCGACATGGTCGCGCCATAGGAGCCCATCGCGATAGGCTTCGGGATGCGGCGCACTCGACCGTTGCGACATGGTCACGAAGGGGGTGGGCGTCGCGTTCTTGTCGCGGCGTCTGATGGCGTCGCGACTGCTTTTTTGATCGATTTGACCGCTGTCCTTTTTGCCAGAACGGCTTTATTGGGTGTCAGGTGCGTATAGAGTTGACGGGACCTGGCAGACCGTCGCATTCTAGTTTCTTGATTTTTGAGGTTTGACTACCTTTTGGGGTCGTGCCGGGGGTGGCACATGCTTGATGTCATGCCAGGCCGGCCCATCGCATCTCGGGGCCCATCGGTTTAAAACCGAGGCTGGCGCCCCATTTCCTCCACTCACCCTTTCCTTCTTCTTCTTCTTCCTTCTTTCTCTCCCGAGCTCTCTCGTGTTCTCCGACGGTTCTTGGTGTTCGTGGTGCTCGTGGCGAGGAGGTGTCATCTCCATCGTGTAGGGGACGTGCTCGAGGTGCTTGGAGCGAGGAGGAGGTGGCCATTCCGACGTGAAGGCCCCAAAGGGTCAGCTCTACTCTTGGAGGTAGGGACCCTCATCTCCCACTCATCGTAGCAAGCTCCCCTCCCCCTTGAGATGGTGGTTTCTCCGTGGTTTGGGGTCGTGGGATGTGTGAGGATCATGCTCGTGGTGAGTGAGGTTTCCTTCGAGCATAGATTCCTTGTAATCCATGTTTTATGGGGTTTAAGCGTGTTTTGGTGCATTTACATGCTTTCCTAGTGTTTTCCCATGCTCCCCTCCCCCTATGGATGGTTTGTATTGATTTTGGGGTGGTCCTATGGAGGACTGTCCCGAGACCCCTCTCGGCTGAGATCGTGACCGCTATAGAGGTCGCGATGATGTCGTGTTCGGCAAGGCTGCTGTGACATCATCGCGACGCTCTGAGGCGTCGCAACATGGTCGCGACGACCTTAGGCGTCGTGACAGTGTCGCGACGGCCTGATGCATCGCAACAACACCAGAGACAGGTAAGTCTTGCAGAGTAACGTTTCTCATGGAGTCTTCGTCGTTTCCGATTCTTTCTGTACCCGTGGCAACAGTGCTAGTTCCTAGTATGGTCCTACACTAGTCGTTTGCCCGGTGCTCGGCACCTGAGGGCTTGTCCCATGAAAGTGGTTGTTACCCTTTGCCTGGGACCCCCGTCCTCGTGTGCCTTAGAGGGAGTGTTCGGGGCGATGAGCGTACTCGAGTCATGGACTCTGGAGTTGAGAAGAAAATGGTGGTTAGGACAGCGGCGTCAAGTCATTTACAGAGCTCTCTTGGTTGGTCTGGGACACCGAGGATGACCGAAGTTCTACCCGATGCAGGCCAGCCAGTCCTTCTTCTCACTGCCTCACTCTTTGTGGCCTCGGAACCACTTGGAGAGACCAGGCATGGGACCATAGTCCGGCTAGACTATGGCGGTTACTGTTGTGTACTTTGTGCTCTTGCCCCCACTCTGACGAGAGTGGAGGTTTGGACTTGGGTCGAGGATAAGATGTTAGTGGACACACCTGACTGGTTGACTAGTGGTAGCAGTTTTCGTAGCTAGTGTCTCTTGTCCAGGCAAGGTTCATTCTGTCTGTGTGCCAGCCGTGTGGTGGTCACGTCGTGCAAGTTCTACGGAGTTTTCAACCGTGGTGTCCTTTCGTACCGTTGCTAGTTAGTAGCTTTGCTTCCGCACTTTCTCTTGTAGAGTAGAAGATATAACTGTTGTTATTTATTTAATTATATATATATATATATATATAATATATTCTTCTGCCTGTTAGCCAGTAGGAGATTGGTAGTTCCTACTGAGCTTCTGTTGTGAAGCTCATCCCTTCATTTTCCCAGGTGAGACTTCTCACCAGTGGCAAGGCACGCGTCGGGCGGAGTAGGCGGGGCGGTAGGCGTCGTCCCTGCAGCTAGCAATGGTTTCCCCCTACAGTTGTACTTCACCCTGATGATCAGTTCACCTCCATATAATTTTATTTATTATATGTATTTTTGGTGATAAATAAAACCATTGAAAACATTATCTAACATCTTTCTCTGAAGATTATTAATAGGCATCAAGTCAGTTAAAATTAGTAAGTTATCTACACTCAATGTTATTTGAAGTTCAAAGCATGAATTTTGTCTAAGTATACATCGGCTTCCATATAATAGCTCACAATGATTTCGTTGAATACATCGATTTCATATCACTTAAGGATAGATTTCGTTGCTACATCGATTTCGTTGAATACATCGATTTCATATCACTTAAACATCGATTTCATTGCTACATCGATTTTGTTAAATACATCGATTTCATATCACTTAAACATCGATTTCGTTGAATACATCGATTTCATATCACTTAAACATCGATTTCATTTCACTTGAAAATATCGATTTCGGTAAAACAACGATTTCATTATCGATTTCACTTAAACAACGATTTCATCATCAAAACAATGATTTCTTTATTGAAACAACGATTTCATTATCGATTTCGCTTAAACAATGATTTCATCATTGAAACAATGATTTCATTATCGATTTCACTTAAACAACGATTTCATCATTGCTACAACGATTCTGTTTCACTTAAACAACGACTTGGTCGCTACAACGATTTGGTCGCTATAACGATTTTGTTTTCACTTAAACAACTATTTGGTTGTTGCTACAACGATTCAGTTGATACATCGACTTCTGTAGAACAACGATTTCATCTCTACAACGACTTCATGTGAAACAACGATTTTACTTGAACAACGATTTCATCTGCACATCGACTTCTGTTAAATAACGACTTTGTACAGAACATCAATTTCATTTCATTAGAACATGGATTATATTCACATCAACTTGATTTCATCATGGATTATGCGCACATCAACTCTCTCTTTCTGACTACAGTGTGTCTAAATACATCTCTCTCTTTTAATGATTACATTTAATACAACTATCAAACATTATTATTCAAATCATTTTTAAACATTCTTTAGTTCCATTCCACATGATATTCAAATGTATTTCAAATCTTTGTGGATTTCAAAGTTTTCCCATGAAAGCATGTTGTATCCCACATTGTCTAACATTTATTGTGACAGTACAAAACTCTGCACGATATATCTTTTACCTATCTTGCCTATTCACACAAAGTCAATGACAGAATGGCATTTCCCTACTAGTGTATCTTCATACAGCACAACTACTAATAATGACTGGCAGTTTAGACAAAGATACGTTGTCTAGGTGTCAGCATTTATTGTGTGCAGGGTTTCCAGAGGAAACACACGTCTCAAGATGGACCTGTCAAGCTAACAGGAGGATAGAAGATTTAAACAATCTTTCCTCTTGAGTGTGTGCGTCTATCCGAGCATTAATGGCTGCAAGCTCACTAGCTCTTTGCTTCGGACCAGACATCCCAACGTACATGAAGATGTGAGGCAATGGATATTTTAACGGATACTACAACGGTCAAATTATTTCAAACAAGATAAATAGAAGACTGGTGACTCCACAGAATACAGTTCGAATAGTTTTTCTGAAAGAAAATCTTAGTCACTTGAAGAACAATGAGAGCCAGCTCCTCCATTCCATTTTCCCATAGCTCTTAGTTCTCTGTGAGAATAGTGCATTACTTTTGAGAGCTTGCGTAGATCTGAGAGAGAGAGAGAGAGAGAGAGAGAGAGAGAGAGAGAGAGAGAGAGAGAGAGAGAGAGAGAGAGAGAGAGAGAGAGAGAGTAAGGCCCTCGAATTTTCCCTTTTTCTTTTTGGGGTTTGGTCATGTATTGTTTGAATGTTTTGTATATATATTTATGTGCACATGCGTATATGTATATATGTATATACGTGTTCAATTATGGTGTACATATTGCTTTTATTTAGTTGTGCATATGGTATTTAAATTGTACATTACTTATATATATATATATATATATATATATATATATATATATATATATATATATATATATATATAGAGTAAGCATGAATGTTTGCACAATTTTGCATTCTGGCCAAAAGTCCAGTTGGTGTCAACATGCATGGATGTGCATGGGGATGTCAGCGTCCAGATCAATGGACGTTAACTCCTGGTAGGCGGCCAGGTATGTGGACGTCTATCTCCCAGATTTGTTGCGGTTTTAGATCCGGAAATGCTCACGATTTCTTTGCCCTAGTTTTTGGAAACTGTCATCCAACGGTCGAAAACCCTACCTAAATGCGTACCCAACTTCTCTTGGCTTATAAAACACCTCCCTTCGACCAGATTAAGTCCCTTTGGCTCTTGAGAAAACCCTAGAAAGCTTGTTGCGAACCTTGAACTTTGAAACATTGGATCTGGCGATTGGAAGCTCCTTCCGGCGATCTACAATGACTGTAAGGGACTCGGTTCATCTGTAAAGCTTCCTCGACTCTGACGTGCTTCCTCCATCAACACAAAAGCCGAATCGAGGGGAGATTGGACGGCTTCTTGGCACTGGCCGAGGAGAGCATCGACAGCAAATAATTCTATCTAACGATTTTTTCCCAAGGCAAGTAACCCTTGGATCTCATCCATACCCATGTCTAGTAGGTCCTAGGTATTTTTATTGAATTTTCCACATGTCCTGGAACCCCCATTCACCTTTGTTTTGTGTGTTCAGTCTGTATTTCTGCAGACATGAACTTAACGGCAACATTTGTTACCGTTAAGATCTCTGGTTGGCGACATGATCTTGTGCCGTTAACCTATGTTGGCGGCAACACCTGTGCTGCCAAGTTCTTCTAGTTTTACAGGATGCATGTTGTGTTAGATTTTCCAGATTTCTTGATATGTATACCAGCTGTGGATGTTATTTTGGGTTAAAAATATTCAGTAGATCATGCCATGTGATTAGGTCGAATTTTTGTCAACTGTGCTATTTATTAGAATTTCTATAACAGAATATTGAGCCTGATTTAGTATTGATAAATTCTATTTAAATAGATCCATGTTGAATTAGAATTTTAGAAAATTACTATGACTATGTAATGACTGTTAGCAGGTTTTGAAACTGTTATACATGACTGGCCTACTGTGTGCCATGTGTAGTTGAATTTAGTGATAAATGTGATTGAAGCATGTTTTAATTATTAAAATTGTTTTACAGATCTGAAAAATATGAGAAATTGAGCATGTAATAATGTTATTGTTGGGAACTTGTGATTAAAATTTCGTTGTATTTTGATAACAGTAGGTACTGTCATGAGTTAAATGAGCGAAAAATGACATGTTAAGCATGATAATGTTAATTGTATGAAATTCAATTGTTAGCAGCATGTTTAGGTCTATATTAAGAGTCAATTTCATTGTGAAATAGTAAAATTATACCATGCAAATTGATCCATATATATGTGTTAAAATGCATGTGTGTGAGTTAAGTGCATGTGAATACTATGATAACGTGATAATGTGAAAAGTGTATAACTTGTGCCATGTGTGACACTGCTACCATAGAGGGCTGTGGAACTGTGTAACGTAACGCATTTTTTGGATCTTCGTGGATCGTTGTTTAGTGGTAGTTTGAATCCGCGTTTACTGGCTTTGGTGTGGTGCTCATGATCAATATGGGGTCATTGGGCCTTGATTGTGATTTCCGCGGGTTGTGTGGGACTTAGTGGGCCGGCAGGTTAAGCCCGTAGTGCCCGTTGGTTCACTGGATGTGAACGCGATGGGGGTGTAGGTCACGTTATGAACGCGATGGCAGTGGGGGTCGCGTTCTGGTTGCCGCTACTTTGGGTCGATGTCTACATGTGTGCCGCGTGTCGCACGCTGGGGTGGCCTGCTGACGTCAGGAGTGGGAAGGCGACGCCCTAGTCCGTTGCGACAAGGTCGCGACGGGGAGGTACGTCGCGTTCCCAACTGCTGTGCAGTTTTTAAGAAGGTTGGCCGAACAGAGCTTTCATAAGCTCTGCTCAACCAGGAGGGGAACTGCTGCGGCTTCTCTAGGAAATTTGGCGTTCCGGCGTGGTGTTCGACGTGCTCTCGACGCGAGGACGTCGCATGGAGCGGGGGAGACGTCGTGCCGTAGCCGGTTTGCACGTTCTTCGTGAAGGTAGGGAGTTCTACCTTGATTTGTTATGTGGATTGCATGATGGTTTGTTTATCGCTTTAAAAACAGTAGATACCATGCCTAGGAGGTGAAAAGAACATGAAAAACGGGTTGAAATGGTGTTCAGGATGGTTTGCATGGAAAATCCGGAGATGGTTCCCGGATTAGGGTTTTCGCCTGAGAAGGTGACAGACCCTACTATTGCGACCAGGTCGTGACAGGCCGACCTATCGCGACATGTCGTGGCATCGCAATCAGAAGGCGGCCTTGACCTCTATCGTGATCACAGCCGAGAGTTCTACTTTGCATGCTTTTGATGATTTGGTTATCCGGATATCGGTGTATGACGTGTATGGATTTGGTGAGTGGTGCATTGGCACCCATAGCGCTCTGTGAGCGTGTTGTTCACGCGGTTAGTGGGTGGTTTACGTATTTGGTGTGGTGTTTTCGTGGTGTGAGTATATGCATGGCACATACTATTGTGGTGTTGGGCAATGATGGTTCCAGTGTGAACCTAGCCTCAGTTTTGTGATGTCTTTTATAGATTAATAAAGATGGTTTAAGTAGTATAATGTAAGTAAGGTTAAGAGTTGGTGTATAAATAGTGTATATTGTATATATGTGACAAGGAGGTCACGTGATGACCAATGATAGGCCAGTTTATGATTGGTTATCGTGGTACACGTGTGTTGGTGTGGGGTAGCTTGTAGGTCACCGGGTGACCGGGGTCAAGATATTCTCGACACCTATACCATATATATATATATATATATATATATATATATGTCGTGGTTTGTGCATTACCGAGTATGGTGGTCCGGCGCCTATTCCGGAATGCCTCTTCAGTCGGGTGCCCCAGGTTTTGTGTGAGCCAGGCACGTGTGTGTGCTCGGGGCTTGTCCCGGTACAGTGGTACCGTCAAGGTCTTGTCATCTTCCTGGACACCCTCGCTCTCAGGGAGAGTTGTCGTCCGGATGAGGGAAAGATGACAGAGGGTAGCGACTTGTGAGAGTTTGTTGTTTGGTCGCTTGTAGCGCGATCGTAGCTGGGGGTTACAGACACTTTTAGACGTACTGGGCCCTAGCTAGTCCTATTACCAGTGCCTCACTTTAGGGAGCTCGCGCCAGAGTCTCTAAAGGTGCCAGGCATGGGCCTGCAGGGTGTGTGACCAGTAGGTTGTGGTGGTTTGGTTGGTCTCCACAGTTCTTTGGCTTTACTTGTGGTTGTGGAGCGGCAGTTAGACCTTACGTCTGTGACTGCGAGACTGAGATGTTGTTCTTGTGCTGTGTTGTCCGGGTTGGATACTGGCATCATGAACCAGTAGTCTGTCCCGTGTGGTGACGTCGTGCTTTCCGACTCTCGCTTTGCTACTGGTTGTAGTGTGAGTTAGTTGCAGTTTTACCTGTCGAGGTGTGCCATGGTATTGGCACAGTTGTCGTTGTGGTTGGTGAGCGGAGACTCACTGGTTGTGGTTGATTGGTTGTGGTGTGCCCTGGTGGTGGCACAGTTTTGTTTGTATTTCAGTGGTGGTACCTCATGGTGGTAGGTACCTATTCTCTTTGTGGGTACTGGTTTCTCGTGGTACGCCGTGTACTAGCCTTTTCAGGTGGTGAAGTGGAGGTCATGCGGTGAGACCTTTCACTTGTTGTGTTTTACCCTTCCTTGGGTAAGTTTCCGAATATGGTTTAGTGTGCGATGAATTGGCATTGTGGTAGCCAATCCTGTTATTTAAGTGTAACTATAGCACCCTTGATTTTTAAAACCCAAATAAAATAAAATTTCATTTTTAATAAATGGGGTAAGTAGACTTAATTAGAATAAATGAAGAATAAATGAAATAAAAGGGCATTTAATTAAGCCCATTAAGTTAAAACCCTAATGGGTTGTGTAAATGGTTCAAATACAAAATAATGGGTCTAATAAAGTGGAGCCCATCATGGGATGGGAAATAATTATCTCAATTTCGGAATTTATTAATTAGTAAATAGTAAAAGGTTAAGATAAATACTAAATAACCCATAAATGTTTAAAATAAGAGTCCTTACTCCAACCTAAACCCTTGGCCACGAAATTGACTCTCTTCCCAATCCTATTAGGTGGATAATCAAGGGAATTAGGGAGATAAATAAGGAAAATTCGGAGTTCATTGAAAAGGAGGACTCTTAAAATGGTTATGATTCTATTAGCCATCAAAACACTCTAATTCGGCCCTATCAACCCTCATTTGCGTGCTGTGACCTTTGGGAGACGAAGGAGAGGCGATTTGGGACGAGGAGCTTGGAGGAGAAGGGTTGGGGCTTGGCTTTCTTCTTCCTTTTTTCGTCATCAAACCCTAGTCTTCTTGTCAACGCAAAAAAGGAGGCAATCTCTCAAGCCAAATCCATGTAAAAATTTCGCTATGAAAACTTCATGTTCCCGAGCAAAAGCCCTCTGGTTTCGCTCCATTTCTATCTCCCATGAGGGAGAATTAATCCTTTGAATCCCTGTCAGTTACATGTACCCGACCCTTCATGTTTACTCTTAAACCTCGGGCATACATGATCCCATGCCATGAGAAAATTCTCACAAATACTACATAATGTTAGCTTTCAAACGCCCCTAGTTTGCCTAAATTTCATCATGTATCCATCTCTAATTAATTCGTTGAACCTTGACTGCGCATGTTTAGGTCATTGAATTGTAACTTGATCATAGTATGTCTAAACCTTGTCTATTTTCAAATTAATCATGCATGTTGATAGATCTATATGTCTACTTTCATTTAAAATTAGTTTCATACTTTTTGGATCACCGTGTGATTTTATAATGAATTTAGTAGTGCCCTATATCAACCAGTATTAACCCTGGAAAAAGGGGAAAGAGCCGGACCCCCTTTCTGATATCGCGGCTGCGCGACCCGCCGCGATACCAGATGGGTCGCGGTTGGCCGCCTGGTCACGTCTTGAACGCGACGGGCCTCGCCGCCGCATTTCCCTCCTGGTTCGAGCCAGGCCGGCCCAGTATGCGGATTGCGCCTGAGCCGCCCGTCGCGACTTGAATCGTGACGGGTAAGTCCGCCGTGATTCAAAGATTGCGGCCAGAAACTTTAATTTTGCATATACCCTTGCTGATTTGGTTATATAACCCTTATTTAGCCATGATTAACCAATGTTATAGTTAATTCGACCTGGTAAATTAATAATTGACAATAATTATATAAATTTAATTATTTTAAAAGGATATTTGCACAACTTGTCATATCCTTAAGATTTCTTTACACTTGCACACACATAACGTTATTAATTGTCATTTGACCCTAATAAGTTATTCAATAATATATCTGATAAATTAGTGAAATAAATGGCTAAATTTCCCTATTTAATTAAATACAATTGTCTTCATTTTATTCGTATGTTTTGAATACTGTTACCTTTTCCCTCGGCCTTCGAGTACTCGAGGCACGACGGACCCGTTTTCTATACACTTCCTCTTGACTTGGACCACCTCTCCATCGAGAATACTCTCGACTTGGCCAGAGACTCCTTGTCAAGGCCTCCGTAAGTCTTCTTGGCTTTGGCATACGTCCATTGCCGACGAGCTGGTTGTACCCTCAAAACCCGTTACACCTTAGCGATTAGTACGATCCATGGCCTTAGTGTGTTCTTTCCTTATCTTTTGATCACGCCGGACCATCTAGCCTGTGTACACAGCACGGTTAGTGGGCGGTGGTGACTTCTACCAGACTGCCGGCCCGCAATGGTGTGTCGTGCAACCGTTACTATCAATGTTTAACGTGATTTTATGATAATACCCCTATCTCATCTGCTCTCTATATCCTCTCATCTGTTCACGTTCTCTCTACGCTCTCATCTATCTCGTCTAGTACTCTCTTATCTCTTCTTGGTACTCTATTGGCCATTCTTGTGATTGTCTAAGATAAAGAAATGACTATTGCCAGCGCAATGGGGCCCGATCAGGTCCTGAGAGGAGCGCCCGAAAAGTGCCAGTACCCATGGGAGTTAAAATGATCAAGGATGTGTTACGACATGCATCCAGTGCCAGCATACTATCAAGATTAATCTATGACAATCAAAGTACTATCTATACCATTATACTTGTTATCGTTACTAGAGCATGTTATGCAAATTACATGATATATCGTTACATGGCCATTCTATTATCATTCTCGTTGAGCTATTTTCCCTGTGCCAGATGCTATTGTTATCTCGTTATCATTGCTTGATCTACATGACTCTTCTCTCTAGTTAACCTGCCATTAAGACATTAATTATTTAAACCATGCTTATGTTGATGAGATATTAAGTCCTACTGCGCGTTATTCACTCATCCTGCATTTTTATTTAATATGTTTCAGGTGAGTCTGATGATGACCACACTCATGAGGACGGGACTGAGGATGATGCTCAGGAGTGACCCTATTTCAGCAACCATAGCTTTCGTAGTTGGTATAGAATGAGGCAGATAGTTATGATGTATTAGTTTGATTTTCAATAAAGTGCTCTGGGCCCTAGTTTTGGCTCTGACATGTTGATGTAATAGTTAGTTCATGAAGTTGATGAAATATTAGTGAATGTAATGAAGTTTGGTGGATTATTAATGAAATTGAAGTTCATTTGGTATTATTCCATATGTGCAATGGTTTGTATTTATTTTCTCGCTCTGTACTATTTAATAACTGTAAACCCGCTCCGATATTCCGCGTTGGGGCGTTATAGTTTTGTGATATCAGAGCCTAGGTTATTCTTAAGTATAGGATGATCTAGGTTTGACCTGCCTTGACTTAGAGTCTAACTTCCATACCTATGTGAGATGGGTAGAACCAAGGGTAATAAGATAAAATGAACTCACACACGTACAACTTAGTGCAAACTCAGTAACTTACATTAAAACATTCTCTTTTGAAGGAACTTAAAACACATCAATGGCAGCGGAGCGTGCACAACTCCGCGATATGCAACACACTATTCAACAGTTTACTCAAGCCTTACTTCAAGCGGCTGGAGCCAACAATAACAACAATAACAACCGAGGAGCTGGTGAATTACATCGAAACTTCCGCAATCTAAATCCGCCTTGATTCAGTGGAACCACAGACCCTGATGAGGCAGAGAACTGGCTCAAGGAGACTGAGCGCATATTCCACGTTATGCAATGCGCGGATGGCGATAAGCTGTTGTTAGCAACATTTCAGTTAGAAAGGGACGGCCGTGCGTGGTGGGAGTCCATTGAGGCCACACGGGCCGATGCTCAGTTTACATGGGAAGAGTTCAAGGAGCGTTTCAACTCCAAGTACTTTTCCGAACGAGTCCAAGAGAGAAAGGCGTCGGAATTTGCTGCGTTAAAACAAAGGAACCTGACAGTTGCTGAGTATGAAGCTCAGTTCTCACGATTGGCTCGTTATGCCAATCATTTGGTTAGTAATGAAAGAATGAAAGCCAAGTGTTTCCTTGATGGGCTCAGGCCCGCATATATCACACAGCTGGCACCATTTGACATTAAGACCTATCCGGAGATGGTCAGGAGAGCACAGTGCCTGGAGGATGCGACTGAACTCACCGAGCGCATCAAGGGCAGAATGTTCAAGAAGGAACAGGCCTCCGAAGCACCGAGCAAGCCTACTAACAGCAAGAAAAGGCCGTTAAGTATCACTGATGGGCCAAGCTAGGAGCGAAAGCCCAAAGTCCCCACTTCTACCGCCCCAAACAACAAGCCCAGATGCAAACACTGTGACAAGCTGGGCCATACCGTAGAAGAGTACTGGAGGAAGGCATGTGCATGCCTTCGTTGTGGGAGCAGAGAGCATCGGATTCCCGAGTGCCCATTGCTTAAGGAGAATGAAAAGCATCCTATGGGACAGAAGAAGCCCGTCCGACTGTAGGATTTACAAGAAGTGGAAACCACCAAGGAAGGTGGGGTCGTCGAAGGTACCTTACCAGTATTTTCTCAATCAGCCTTTGTTTTGTTTGATATTGGCGCAACACATTCATTTATATCACAAGCATTTGCTGATACATTAACTGAACAACCTGCATCTATGGGATTTGAATTGCCTGTTACTACACCATTAGGAGAAAAGGCTCAATTGAATAAATATTATCTATTAGCTGATGTTATGATTGGTGAACTCAATCTAAGAGCTGACTTGATCTTTATGCCCATGGAGGGCTACGACGTTATTCTAGGAGCCGACTGGCTATCCATGTAACGACCCGAGAACCCGACCCTCGACCCACGCCGAGGACCTGATTTTCGCGGTCGCCGCCCACGGACCAGGGGGGGCCGGAAGGGCTATAACACACGTCTGACAGGATATGTAATGGAGGTAAACGTCAACTGCTAAGCTAGAAGCGTACAAGCGGAAATAGGAAAGTAAAGCGAGACCGCTGCGTACCGCTCTAAGTACAGTCCCAACGCACGCACACTAGTACAAGTAAGGAAAGGGGAGAGACAAGTCCTTAGGGGCATACCCGAGGGTGACGTACACTGAGAGGGGGAACCACTGCTAGCTACGGGGACCTCGACTACCGCCCCATCTCCTCCGCCCGACGCGCGCCCTGCCGCTGCTGAGAAGACTCACCTGGAAAACAGAGGGATGAGCTTCACAACAGAAGCTCAGTAGGGACTACCAATCTCCTACTGGCTCTAAACAGGCAGAGGAACATATACAACTATTAATAAAGGAAAGACTGCAGTTTATATCTTTCTACCTACAAAAGGAAGTGCGGAAGCGAAGCTAAAGCTAACTCGGTACGGAAAGTACTCTCGGTCGGAAACTTCGTACGACTGCTCGTCGTGACCACCACACGGCTAGTAAACACAGACGGAGGGGACTCCGCCTGGACAGAGAACACTAGCTACGGAAAGCACCACCACTAGTCAAACGGTCAGGCGCGTCCACAGACGTCTTATCCTCGACCTAGGTCCTGGCCCTCGCATCTCGTCAGAGCGAGGTAGGACACAAGCAACACAACAGTAACCTCCGTAGTCTGGCCGGACTACGATCCCACGCCTGACCTCTCCAAACGGTTCTGGGGCCGTAGGGAGCGAGGCAGTGAGAAGAAGGACTGGCTGGCCTGCGCCGGGTAGAACTCCAAACTGTCCTCGGCGTCCCAGACCAACCACGAGAGCTCTGCAAGCGACTCACACGCCACTGTCCTAACCACCGTTTTCCCCTCAGCTCCAGAGTCCACCCAGGTGGCTGCCAACTCGAGTACACTCGTAGCCCGGAGTACTCCCTCAACAGGCTCCCGAGGACGGGGGTCCCAGGTAACGGTAACAACCTCTCGCACGGGACAAGCCCTCAAGTGCCGCGCACCGGGCAAACGACTAGTGTGAGACCGTACTAGGGAACTAGCACAGGTGCCATGGGTACAGTAAAGCGAAAACGGAAGCGGCGGAAGCACAACCTGCCTCTGGACTGAGAAGGCGACATAGGCCCTGTCGCCTTCAAGAAGGCGACATATGCCCTGTCGCTTTACCAGTAAGAAGGCGACACAGGGTGCGTCGCCTTACCAGACAGGTGGCGACACAGGGTGTGTCGCCTTCAAGCCAGTCGGGGGTTCCGGGTATTCTTCTTCCGGGAACCTCCCTGAAACGGGGAAAACACTACACACGGAGGAGGGGAGCATGCTTATCATGCTAGAAAGCCATTAAACATACAAACCACCCTCGAATACCCCAAGAACATGGATTCTACGCTCGGAGGAAACCTCACTCACACGAGCATGGAGTTCTCACACTCCCAACCCGAACACAAGAAAACTACGTCACGAAGGGGAAGGGGAGCATGCTTAGGGCGAGAAGATAGGGCGTCCCTACCTCCACGCGAAGAACGCACCCGTTGGGGCCTTCTCATAGGTAGAAACGTCTCCTCCTCGCACCGCACGGCACGAACACGACCCCTGCATGAGCGGAGCGACAACCTCCTCAGCACGGCCGCCTCAACGCGGGGGAGGCCCCCCAAAACCGCCGGAAGCTCCGAGAGGGCGAGAGAAAGAGAGGGGGAAAGGAGAGGCGCGAGAGAGGGGGAAGGGCTCGGGCGCCCGGGCTTTAAGCCCAGATCCTGTGAAGGCGACATACCACCCTGTCGCCACAGGAACGAGAAGGCGACAGTGGGTGTGTCGCCTTAAAGAAGGCGACATACCCCCTGTCGCAATTCCACTGATAACGGTCAAATCTCGGAATTCGAAAAGGTGAAGGCGACAACCATCTTATCGCGTTCACCCGACACCGCCAGAGCCGTACTGACACAAAGGATGTCTGTCACGTCTGTCAGACTGTGACTGGGGCGACGCAATGCGAAGGCGACATACCCCATGTCGCAATCCCAAACAGAACCAGACACCTGACGCGGTCGGAACCACGTCGCGACAGTCGCCCTGCCGCGACCCAGAGGACGGGGCCAAGGGCCCAAGGGGGCCGGGGTGTTACAACCCTCCCTCCTTAAGACATTTCGTCCTCGAAATGAAAACAACTCGGTCTCAGCCCGGAAGACGACAAAAGGGGAGATCACCACATACCGATCAATCAAACAAATAAGGAAACTGCTCTAGCATCTCATCCTCGCGCTCCCAGGTGGCCTCGCCACCGACGCGGTTCTGCCAAACGACCTTAACCAGCGAAATCTGCTTCCTGCGCAACTGCTGAACTCTGCGGTCGATCACTCTAACTGGGTACTCTGGCACTGACAAGTCTGGCGCTACCTCTAGCTGCGAGTAGTCCAACACGTGCAAAGGATCTGCGACGTACCTCCTGAGGTGCGAAACGTGGAAAACGCTGTGCACACCTGCTAGCTCAGCCGGAAGACTCAGCCTATAAGCTACCTCGCTGACCCTCTCAGAAATGGGGAATGGCCCAATATATCTGGGACTGAGCTTTCCCTTTCTGCCAAACCTCATGACGCCCTTGGTCGGCGAGACCCGCAAGAAAACAAGGTCACCAACGCTGAACTGCAACGGTCTCCTGCGGACGTCTGCATAACTCTTCTGCCGACTCTGCGCTGCCCGAAGCCTCTGCCTGACCAAACTGACTGTCTCTGCACACTGCTGCACTAACTCTGGCCCAAAAGCTGCCTCTCACCAACCTCGAACCAGTGAAGCGGAGTCCTGCACGGGCGACCATACAAAGCCTCATATGGCGCCATTCCGATGCTCGAGTGATAACTGTTGTTATACGCGAACTCTACCATCGGAAGGTGAGACTCCCAAGTGCCGCTCCAGTCTAAACAGCACGCTCTCAGCATATCCTCCAGTGTCCGAATGGTCCGCTCTGACTGACCGTCTGTCTGAGGGTGGTACGCTGTGCTGAACCTCAACTCTGTACCCAGTGCTCTCTGAAGACTGCGCCAAAACCTTGACGTGAACCTCGGATCTCTGTCTGAAACGACTGAAACTGGGATCCCGTGTAATGAAACAACTCTGTCCACGTACAGCCTGGCTAACCTGTCCACTGACCACGACATCCTGATCGGAAGGAAATGCGCCGCCTTGGTCAAACGATCCACAATCACCCAAATACCATCATGCCTCTGTGGGGTACGGGGCAAACCAACCACAAAGTCCATGGTGATGTCGTCCCACTTCCACACAGGAATGGGCAACGGCTGCAACTCACCACCAGGACGCTGGTGCTCAGCCCTCACCTGTTGACAGGTAAGGCACCGAGCAACAAACTCTGCCACGCCCCTCTTCATCCCTGGCCACTAGAATGACCTCCTCAAACAATGGTACATCTTGGTGGAGCCGGGATGAACGACGTACCTCGACCTGTGAGCCTCTAACAACACTGCCTCACGAACCTCCTCTGGAACGTACAAGCGGCCTCTGAATCTGACCTCGCTGTCTTCGCTGAGCTCAACGTCCGGCATTCGCAAAATGTCTACTAACTCTGCATCTGCTCGCTGCGCCTGCAACACCTGCCTAAACAGTGATGGCCGAACTGACAAACTGGAAGCCACTGCACGGTCTCTGGTCCTCGACGGAACAAACACTCCCTGGGACAGCTCCTCGAACAACCTCCACTCTCTGACCATCAGCGAACTCAAGCGCACGCGCCTACTCAAAGCATCGGCTACAACGTTAGCCTTTCCTGGATGATAGGAAAGGGTTAGGTCATAGTCCTTCAAATACTCCATCCATCGGCGCTGCCTCAAGTTCAAATCCCTCTGGGTGAAGATGTACTGCAAACTCTGGTGATCGGTGAAGATCTGAAAAGCCTCGCCATACAGGTAGTGCCTCCACAACTTGAGAGCGTGCACCACTGCTGCCAGCTCCAAGTCATGGGTGGGATAGTTCTCCTCATGCTTCTTGAGCTGCCGGGAAGCATAGGCAACGACCCCACCATGCTGCATCAGCACGGCACCCAAACCTGTCCTCGACGCATCGGTGTAAACCACGAACCCACCGGTGCCCGACGGCAAGACCAACACTGGCGCCGAAGTCAACCTCGTCTTCAGCTCCAGGAAACTCTGCTCACAGTCCTCTGACCAAACAAACCTGGTGTCCTGCCTCGTCAACAGAGTCAATGGTGCTGCAATCTTGGCGAAATCCTGAATGAACCTCCGGTAGTAACCTGCCAGACCCAGAAAACTGCAGACCTCTGCAACTGATGTGGGCTGCTCCCACGACAACACTGCCTCAACCTTGGCCGGATCCACTGCCACACCAGAACCCGAGATCACCTGCCCGAGGAAGTGCACCTCGCTCAGCCAAAATTCGCACTTGTCGAACTTGGCGTAAAGACGGTGACTCCGCAGGGTCTCCAGCACGATCCTCAGGTGCTCCTCGTGCTCCTCTTCAGAAGACGAGTAGACCAAAATATCATCAACAAAAACAACAACAAAGCGGTCTAGGTACTCACTGAACACCCTATGCATCAGATCCATGAATGCTGCAGGTGCGTTCGTCAGCCCAAACGGCATCACGACGAACTCAAAGTGACCGTACCTGGAACGGAAAGCCGTCAAACCAACATCTGACTCTCTGATCCACAGCTGGTAGTAGCCGGATCTCAAGTCGATCTTCGAGAAAACTCGGGCCGATTGCAACTGATCAAACAAATCATCAATTCTCGGCAACGGGTACCTGTTCTTCACAGTGACCTGGTTCAACTGCCGATAATCGATACACAAACGAAGACTACCATCCTTCTTCCTCACGAACAAAATAGGCGCACCCCACGGCGAACGGCTCGGACGAATGAAGCCCAACTCAAGCAACTCTTGCAGCTGGCGCTTCAACTCACACAGCTCCGCCGGGGCCATCCGGTAAGGTGCCTTGGACAAAGGCATCGTACCAGGCAAAAGCTCGATGGAGAACTCTACCTCTCGCTCAGGCGGCAACCCAGGTAGATCCTCCGGAAACACATCAGAAAACTCAGAAACAACTGGCACATCAAAAACTGAAGGCCCGCTAGGCTCCAAGGAACAAACCGAAGCAAGGTAAGCAACGCAGCCATCACGGATCAAACGACGAGCCTTACAGAAAGAAATGAACTGCCGAGGTAGACCGGATACCTCGAAAGCAGAGAACAGGTGCTCCAGGTATCTCGAACCGAACGGTCTTCCTCTGACAATCAACCACGGCTGAGTGAGCCTCCAACAGTCCATGCCCAGGATGACGTCGAAGTCGCAAAGCTGCAACGCGTACAACCTGGCCGGCAACTGGTGACCCTCAACCTCGACTGTCACACCCTCCAGGTAACCAAAGGAACGCATGTAGTCACGGACGGGAGATCGACCAATACGTCACACTGCCTTCGGGTGTGTGACAAGCAAGAGACTCGTAAAACTCCTCGGAAGCAAAACACAAGGAAGCACGGGATCAACCAAAACACGAGCAGCTCTGCCAAGGATAGGTAGAGTACCTATCACCAGGTTCGATGCCTCTGCCTGCTCCCGGGTGAGCGCCATCACGCGACCACGACCACGTCCACGCTGCGGCGCCTGCTGGGGCTGCTGCTGCGGCGACTACTGCTGAGGAAACTGCTGCTGCTGCTGGTACGGCTGGTACTGCTGCGGCTGCAGGAACTGCTGGACCTGCTGCTGGTACTGCCCTCTCTGCTGCTGACACGGTGCCTGCTTCTGGGGAGGGTACTGGTACTGAGGTGGCTGCTGCGCGTACTATACTGGCTGCTGCTGCTGCGGAGCTTGCCCCCTAGGGCAATCCCTCCTAAAGTGGCCTGGCAAGCCACAAGTGTAGCACACTGGCTCCTGACTGCCCTGCTCAGCACCCTGCTGTACTGAATGCTCTGCAAACCTAGACTGACGTCTCTGCTGACGGCTCCGTCCACCCCCGCGAGTAGACAACTTCCTGAACTGCGAGCGAATTCCAGAGCTACCAGAACTGCCCGAGCCTGAGGAAGAGGAAGTCGCACTACCGCGGCTGCCTGCTGGACGCTGGTATGGCGAGGACCTGGAAAAGGCTCCTCCCTGCTGCTGCTGAGGCTGCCAAGCCTCCCTATCCAAGGCGGTGGCCTTCGCCACAGCCTCTCCCAAGGTGGTACACATGTGTGCCGTCACACCCCACCTCAGGTCTGGTCTCAGCCCTGCTATAAACCTCTCTGCACAAGCCTGGTCACTGCCTGCTACATGAGGCACATGCCTCAACAACCGGACAAACCTCTGGTGGTACTGAGAAACTGTGAGGTCGCCCTGCACCAACTCGTGGAACTGGTCCCGTCTCTCACGTCGAGCGTAGTCGGGGAAGTACTCGCCGTGGAAGACCTCCAAAAACTGCTGCCAAGAGATCTGGTCCAACCGCTGCCCCTGGAAGTGAGTCTGCCTCTGAACTCTCCACCACTCATGGGCTGCTCCCTTGAGCTGGTATACTGCCAAACGAACCTGATCCTCCTCAGCGCAATCCATAGTCTCGAAGATGCGCTCCAACTCATGGGTCCAGCTCTCTGCCTTATCTGGATCATACTCACCGTGGAACATCGATGGGCGAAGACGCAGGAACCTCTCAAGGAGAGCGGTCCTCGCCTCCGACACTGCTGCCCTCCGCTGACCGGACCGGGTACTCCCAGTACCCGACCGCTGCTGGCGGACTGGCTGTTCCACCTCTGCTCCACCTCCTGCTGCTCTGGTACGGCCGGGGAGGTACTGGAAACCGACCACCTGCTGCTGCCTGCCCGGGCTGCCACGCTCCCTGGTACATAGCTCTGAAGAACTGCTCGGCCATGGGAAACCAGTCTGCATACTGCTGAGGCTGAGGGTGGTACTCCTGCTGCTGCTGCCCACCTGCTGCCGCTGCCTCTGCTGCTGCTGCCTGTGCACCCTGAGGCTGTGCCACTGACTCCTCCCCGGACACCTCCTCCTGAACCTGCCCTTGAGCGGGCATGTCGGACTCATCCTGCTTCTCAACCAGCTGCCTAGCCTGACTGCGCCTACGCGGAGCCATAACCTACACGGCAACACAGCTGACAAAGGTTACAAATACCTCTCGGGCGGCTAGCCGTGTACTTGTACTATTTTTGGGACTTACTGTTGCAGTTTAGATCCACTACAAGTCCTATCAGACCAAGCTCTGATACCAACTGTAACGACCCGAGAACCCGACCCTCGACCCACGCCGAGGACCTGATTTTCGCGTTCGCCGCCCACGGACCAGGGGGGGGGGGGCGGAAGGGCTATAACACACGTCTGACAGGATATGTAATGGAGGTAAACGTCAACTGCTAAGCTAGAAGCGTACAAGCGGAAACAGGAAAGTAAAGCGAGACCGCTGCGTACCGCTCTAAGTACAGTCCCAACGCACGCACACTAGTACAAGTAAGGAAAGGGGAGAGACAAGTCCCTTAGGGGCATACCCCGAGGGTGACGTACACTGAGAGGGGGAACCACTGCTAGCTACGGGGACCTCGACTACCGCCCCGTCTCCTCCGCCCGACGCGCGCCCTGCCGCTGCTGAGAAGACTCACCTGGAAAACAGAGGGATGAGCTTCACAACAGAAGCTCAGTAGGGACTACCAATCTCCTACTGGCTCTAAACAGGCAGAGGAACATATACAACTATTAATAAAGGAAAGACTGCAGTTTATATCTTTCTACCTACAAAAGGAAGTGCGGAAGTGAAGCTAAAGCTAACTCGGTACGGAAAGTACTCTCGGTCGGAAACTCCGTACGACTGCTCGTCGTGACCACCACACGGCTAGTAAACACAGACGGAGGGGCCTCCGCCTAGACAGAGAACACTAGCTACGGAAAGCACCACCACTAGTCAAACGGTCAGGCGCGTCCACAGACGTCTTATCCTCGACCTAGGTCCTGGCCCTCGCGTCTCGTCAGAGCGAGGTAGGACACAAGCAACACAACAGTAACCGCCGTAGTCTGGCCGGACTACGGTCCCACGCCTGACCTCTCCAAACGGTTCCGGGGCCGTAGGGAGCGAGGCAGTGAGAAGGACTGGCTGGCCTACGCCGGGTAGAACTCCAAACTGTCCTCGGCATCCCAGACCAACCACGAGAGCTCTGCAAGCGACTCACACGCCACTGTCCTAACCACCGTTTTCCCCTCAGCTCCAGAGTCCACCCAGGTGGCTGCCAACTCGAGCACACTCGTAGCCCGGAGTACTCCCTCAACAGGCTCCCTCAACAGGCTCCCGAGGACGGGGGTCCCAGGTAACGGTAACAACCTCTCGCACGGGACAAGCCCTCAAGTGCCGCGCACCGGGCGAACGACTAGTGTGAGACCGTACTAGGGAACTAGCACAGGTGCCACGGGTACAGTAAAGCGAAAACGGAAGCGGCGGAAGCACAACCTGCCTCTGGACTGAGAAGGCGACATAGGCCCTGTCGCCTTCAAGAAGGCGACATATGCCCTGTCGCTTTACCAGTCAGAAGGCGACACAGGGTGCGTCGCCTTACCAGACAGGTGGCGACACAGGGTGTGTCGCCTTCAAGCCAGTCGGGGGTTCCGGGCATTCTTCTTCCGGGAACCTCCCCGAAACGGGGAAAACACTACACACGGGGGAGGGGAGCATGCTTATCATGCTAGAAAGCCATTAAACATACAAACCACCCTCGAATACCCCAAGAACATGGATTCTACGCTCGGAGGAAACCTCACTCACACGAGCATGGAGTTCTCACACTCCCAACCCGAACCACAAGAAAACTACGTCACGAAGGGGAAGGGGAGCATGCTTAGGGCGAGAAGATCGGGCGTCCCTACCTCCACGCGAAGAACGCACCCGTTGGGGCCTTCTCGTAGGTAGAAATGTCTCCTCCTCGCACCGCACGGCACGAACACGACCCCTGCACGAACGGAGCGACAACCTCCTCAGCACGGCCGCCTCAACGCGGGGAGGCACCCCAAAACCGCTGGAAGCTCCGAGAGGGCGAGAGAAAGAGAGGGGGAAAGGAGAGGCGCGAGAGAGGGGGAAGGGCTCGGGCGCCCGGGCTTTAAGCCCGGATCCTGTGAAGGCGACATACCACCCTGTCGCCACAGGAATGAGAAGGCGACAGTGGGTGTGTCGCCTTCAAGAAGGCGACATACCCCCTGTCGCAATTCCACTGACAACGGTCAAATCTCGGAATTCGAAAAAGTGAAGGCGACAACCATCTTGTCGCGTTCACCCGACACCGCCAGAGCCGTACTGACACAAAGGACGTCTGTCACGTCTGTCAGACTGCGTCTGGGGCGACGCAATGGGAAGGCGACATAGGCCATGTCGCCTTCAAGAAGGCGACATACCCCATGTCGCAATCCCAAACAGAACCAGACACCTGACGCGGTCGGAACCACGTCGCGACAGTCGCCCTGCCGCGACCCAGAGGACGGGGCCAAGGGCCCAAGGGGGCCGGGGTGTTACAATCCACGTACGGGGCTATCGTGGATTGTAGAAGAGGGAAAATTTCCTTTAGTGAATTCCCTAAGCTGACCTTCACGGGACGTAGACACAAGAGACACTTGTCTCTCGTCTCTGCTATTAAGGCACATAATATGATAAGGAAGGGTTGTGTGGCATTTCTTGCCGCAATTGTGGTAGAAAAGAAGACAGCTAAGTTATCAGACATTCATATAGTGCAAGAATATCCAGACATGTTCCGATGAGCTACCATGCATTTCCACGCGAGAGAGATGTGAATTTCTCAATGATCTCGTACCTGGAGCTGCACCGGTTTCACGGAACCCTACCGGATGTCCCCCGCTGAATTGAAATAATGAAAGAGCAACTGATGGAACTTCAGAAAAGGGATTTATCAGGCGAGTACTTCTCCTGGGGAGCACCAGTACTGTTCGTCAAGAAGAAGGACGGATCTATGAGGTATGTATTGATTACAGGTAGTTGAAC
Source organism: Colocasia esculenta (assembly GCA_014218235.1). NCBI lineage: Eukaryota > Viridiplantae > Streptophyta > Magnoliopsida > Alismatales > Araceae > Colocasia > Colocasia esculenta. The sequence continues at coordinate 45,594,290 of CM024761.1, read as the reverse complement.
AAATCTCACTATCAAGAACAAGTACCCTCTGCCACGTGTCGATGAATTATTTGATCAGATATCAGGAGCTAAATATTTCTCTAAGATTGACCTTAGATCGGGATATCATCAGATGAGGATAAAAGATGCAGACATCTACAAGACAGCTTTTAGGAGCAGGTACGGTCATTACGAATTTGTAGTCATGCCTTTTGGACTAACCAATGCTCATGCAACTTTCATGCAACTAATGAACAACATCTATCGGCCCTAGCTCGACAAGTTCGTCATGATTTTTATTGATGATATTCTCATATATTCCAAGACCAAGGAAGAACATGAGGAGCATCTGAGGATCGCTCTGCAGATTTTACAGGACAACCAACTCTACGCCAAATTGAGCAAGTGTGAATTCTGGCTCGAGGAGGTGTCATTTCTAGGCCACGTTATTTCCAAGGATGGTATTGCTGTCGATCCTTCCAAGGTAGAAGCTGTACTCAATTGGGAAAGGCCGACAAATGTCACGGAGATAAGAAGCTTTCTTGGACTGGCTGGATATTACAGACAGTTCATAAAAGACTTCTCTAAAATAGATGTACCTCTTACGCGTCTTACACGGAAGGAGAACCCTTATGTTTAGAGTAAGGAATGTGAGAAGAGCTTCCAGACACTGAAGCAATTGCTTACATCTGCATCTGTCCTAGCATTACCAGTTGAGGGCGCATGATTCTCAGTCTACACCGATGCATCTGGAATTGGTTTAGGTTGCGTGTTATTGTAGAATGAAAAGGTGATAGCATATTCCTCAAGACAGTTGAAGCCACATGAAGTCAACTATCCAGTCCATGACTTAGAATTGGCAGCAGTGGTATTTGCACTTAAGATTTGGAGACATTACTATATGGGGAGCAATTTATTGTCTACTCCGACCACGATAGTTTAAAATACTTATTTCTTAGAAGGAGCTCAATATGTGACAACGGAGATGGCTGGAGTACTTGAAAGACTTTGATTTCAATATCCAATACCACCCAGGTAAAGGTAATGCAGTAGCTGATGCACTCAGTAGGAAGCCAGTAGGTTCTTTATCCTGTCTAGTCATGGGCGAAATACAATTATTGGAACAATTCGCTAGTTTGAATCTGAATATTGAGGAAAGAAGTGATAAGATGTTAGTGGTTAATCTTAAAGCTCAACCCGACATATTTGCCGAGATCAGAGAGCAACATGCTAATGATTCATTTCTAATCCAAGTAAAGGAGACTATAGCTGACAAGCCAGATTTCTCCATCGTGGAAGATGGAAAAATATTATTCTAAGCCATGACATGTGTGCCTGACAATGAAAAGCTAAAAAGGAAACTGATGGATGAAGCCCACAAGACCAAGTACACAATACATCCAGGTGCAACCAAGATGTACCAAGACATGAAAAGGTCATTTTGGTGGCCAAACATGAAGCGTGAGGTGGCTGAGCATGCCGCACACTGCCTCACTTGCCAACAGGTGAAAGCCGAACACCATCGTCCTGCGGGTGTACTTAGACCCTTGGACATACCCGAGTGGAAATGGGAAAGCATCGATATGGATTTCATTATGGGTTTACCCCGAACTCATGGTGGACTCGATGCTATCTGGGTCATTGTGGACCGTTTGACTAAGTCCGCACATTTCCTTGCCATTAAGAGCACCTGGAGTGTGGATGTGTTAGCCGTTTTGTATGTAAAGGAAATTGTGAGATTACATGGAGTCCCCGTGTCCATTGTCTTAGATCTTGACCCTAGATTCACATCTAGATTCTGGAAGGGACTTTAGACAGCGTTGGGTACTAAACTCAATTCAGCACTGCTTTCCACCCACAGACGGATGGACAAACAGAAAGGACAAATCAGATAGTGGAAGACATGCTTCGTGCCTACACTATAGATTTTGAAGGTTATTGGAATGAGCAGCTATCCCTAATTGAATTCGCCTACAACAACAGTTATCAGGCCAGCATTAAAATGTCACCGTTTGAAGCACTATATGACAGAAGTTACAGATCACCTGTGTGCTGGAATGAGGTAAGAGAACAATAATGGCTGGGACCAGACATGGTGCAGAGCACTAGCAGAGATATACAGATTATCAGAGACATGATTAAGATAGCTCAGTCTAGGCAGAAGAGCTATGCTGATAAGCGAATAAGAGATTTAGAGTTTCAGACTGGAGATCATGTAATGCTAAAAGTATCCCCAACCAGAGGATTTCAAAGGTTTGGGATGAAAGGTAAGTTAAGACCAAGATTCATAGGTCCATTTGAAGTGTTGGATCGAGTTGGCGAGGTGGCATATCGACTGGCCCTACCTCCTCAGTTCTCCACCGTACATAATGTGTTCCATGTGTCCATGCTGAGGAAGTACGTGTATGACTCGCCACACGTAATCAGCTATGATGATATCATTCTGAACAAAGATATGACCTATGAAGAAAGGCCAGTGAAGATCTTGGACAAGAAGATGCAACAGCTTCGGAATAGATCTATACCCGTGGTAAAGGTATTATGGAGAAACCATGAAGTTGAAGAGGCCACGTGGGAGCCCGAAGCAGTAATGCGACGGAATTATCTAGAGTTATTTAGTAAGTCAATCTTCCTCTTATGATCATATGAATTTGGGGACCCAAATTTTTTTAAGAGGGGGAGGATGTAGCACCCTTGATTTTTAAAACCCAAATAAAATAAAATTTCATTTTAATAAATGAGGTAAGTAGACTTAATTAGAATAAATGAAGAATAAGTGAAATAAAAGGGCATTTAATTAAGCCCATTAAGTTAAAACCCTAATGGGTTGTGTAAATGGTTCAAATACAAAATAATGGGTCTAATAAAGTAGAGCCCATCATGGGATGAGCAATAATTATCCCAATTTCGGAATTTATTAATTAGTAAATAGTAAAAGGTTAAGATAAATACTAAATAACCCATAAATATCCAAAATAAGAGTCCTTACCCCAACCTAAACCCTTGGCCACGAAATTGGCTCACTTCCCAATCCTATTAGGTGGATAATCAAGGGAATTAGGGAGATAAATAAGGAAAATTTGGAGTTTATTGAAAAGGAGGACTCTTAGAATGGTTAGGATTCTATTAGCCATCAAAACACCCTAATTCGGCCCTATCAACCCTCATTTGCATGCTGTGTGATGATCAGTCTGTCCCCACGAAATGTTAAATATACATGTATTTTGGTAATTAACAAAATCTTATCAAAATTCTCTAAGTCTTAAGTACAGGAAATACTCCAAGGCCAAGGTCAATCTAGCCAATATTGGTAAGCATTATATTTCTGAAGCATTAATTATTTCAAGATCATATTTCTCTAAGTCCACATCGACTTCTGTTGAAAGTGTAAGGCCCTCGAATTTCCGTCGCATTATTTGTATTTGCGTGTGTATATTTGTGCTTGGGTATGTATATACATATTTACGTACGTATTGATTAGTATAATTACGTGTGCATATGTTTATATTAGATGTAAATAATACATGTGTTGAATGGTGATAGTATGGATACACTACCATATACATATTGCATGTATATATGCATGGTATGCATAGTTTTCTGCATATTTTAGAGTTCTGGCCGAAGGCCACCTTGGCGTCAACCCCTAGCCGTTGAGGTGGTGTCAGCATCCAGACATGGACGCCAACACTAATCCTGGCGTCGAGCGATATGGACGCCTATTTCTCTGGCCTGCATGCGCAGCAGAGCCAGAAACCTCTGAAACAAGAAAGCCCAACCATTGGGGGGCTGTCCCCAACGGCTCTGAGAGCTGTCATGTCACCTTGTGAGTGGGAGAGAGGCCTCCCCTTATGTCTGAACCGGATCTGCCTCTCCCCACTCCTCTCTTCACCTTTGCAAGAGAGAAACTAGGAGAAAAACCCTAGTTCTTTGCTGTGAGAAAACCCACCCTTTTGCACCCAAATATCAGACTTCCTGGAGCTAGATCCGGCCATCTTCCACGACAAGAAGATAGCTGGAGCAAAGAAGGAGGCTTCCCCGACATCCCCCTGCTGTGGAGATCATCCAGGAGCCCGGAGGAAGAAGATTCTAGGAGGCGTTTCTGCACCTTCTTGGGACTACCCAAGGAGGGCTTCACCAACACCCTAGACCCTTTGGAGCAATTTTTAAAAGGCAAGTGACCTAACCATGATGTCCCCGTATGTGTCTAGGTCGTTTCTACTGTTTTATGAATTTTCCCTCGAGTCCTAGACCCTCCCATTCACCCAAACTTGAGAGCTCGGGTCTGTGTTTCTGCACAGACCTGCAAGACGGCAAGGTCAATGGACGCTGAGATCATGCTTGGCGTCCATCGACCATGCCGCTGACCCTGAGTCAGCGGCCAGAGACCGCCGCCAAGTTCCTCTGGACAGAACAGTGACCTGTTCTGCCCTACCTATACACTATTTTCGGTATGGTTTCCGTGATGAGGATATATGGTAACCCTATACACTATGTGTACTGTCAAATGTGGTGTGTGGATGAGTGTGATGTGTGGTGGTGAATGTTAGAATATTGTATCCCATGAATGTGTGAGCATGATTTGTTGATAGTCTTGCCAATCCATGCTTTGTGGTTAGGACTAATCTGAATGCCTCAGTTTTGTCAGATCATGAAGATTAGTGGGTCTGTGTATGTATACTAAATTTTTGATAATTTTTCCATGCTTGCATGAGTTGCTAATAAATTCGGTTCGGTAAATAAAAAGGCATGCAAGAAAGATTGTGATGATTGATCTATGGCTGTATGATTTAGGGTAATTTTGTATTCTCAAATCATGCATATAATAGTAATCTCTGTTCAGACAGTAGCTTGCTAGAATTTTGACTTGTGTATAAGTCCATATCAACTTAAATTATGAATGGCATGCTAAATAGGTGTTTTATTTACTGTAAATCCCAATTAGCTCAGAAAAATCTGAAAAATTGAATGTATGATCTAGAACCCGAAAATAACATGTGGTTAAAATTTCAGGTCATTTGGACCAGTACATAAGATGTTATGTATTTTCTATGTGAAATATAGTAATCTATGTATGTTATCGTAATGTGATTAGATATTGCATAAACCCAACTTGATTGGTGAAATTGACTGTGTGTTAAACTCTTGAAATCTGTAGTGCCATGTCAGGAAAATAGAGAAATGCATATGAGTGAGAAAGTGAATGAGATGAATAGTGATATGTGTAAAACCATGTGTAAAATCGGTAAAATGTGTAAATGTGTAACTGTGCCAATGTGACACTGCTTCCGTAGAGGGCAGTGGAGCTGTATCAGGGAAAAGTCCCCCTGAGAAAGTTCAGTGTGTAAGTGACCCTAAGGGCATTAGGGGGAAATCCTGGAGGTGGACAAGTACCACTGGTTAGGGTGGAGACTTGTTCTCCCGGTCTGCGCAGTCCAAGAGTCGCCATTGGAATGCCTAGATGGCGTCTATGTGTAATGTGATGTGTATATGTCCTTCTTTGGTGGTTTGGACTATGTGTCACGGCACCTAAAATGTGTAATGTGTATGTGTTCATGTGTAAATGTGTAAGTGAACAGTGTAAAATGTGTATGTGTAAAGTGCAAACATGTGAAATGGGGAAACTTGTGTAAAGAAAATGTGAAACTAAAGATGTGTGAATATGTTGTTGAAATCCATGTGAGACAAATCTGAAACCATGTGAAATCAGTAAATTCATGTCGTTATCATCATGTTTATATGTGCAAAAATGTCTAGAATCCATGTTAGGGATAATTGATGAGCACGTATGCAAGTAGCATGATTGGTTGTTCACATGATTTGTTTTAAGCAATATTGTAGTTCTCATGTGTAGGTTTACAGCCATTAAACCATGTGAAACCAGCAACTTAAAGCATGTGAAAATGTCTATGTATGTGTTTAAAACATGTAAGATCCATGCTAGTCGTGTTTCCTTTCATATATGCACAATGTTCATGTTGGTAGCTCTCATGTCTTGGTCCTTTAAAGACAAAATTTCATGAGTAAATTGAATAGAGAGCATGTGATAGGTAAAGTTTTATTCTTAGAAATCTGAAAGCATGATCCATGTATCAAATTGTAAAACTTTCATGATAGGTTGAAACCTTCAAATGATTAGCATGCCATGTGTTGTAAATTTGAATGTGCATGTAGAAACCCCTATGACTTATACGTGTATGTTATGAGTAGTGTTGCTTGCTGAGTCTTTGGACTCACTCCTTGCTTCGGCGTACAGGTGTAGTTGGTGACGTGGTACCGTTGGAGGAGACAGTGGAGACGGACTCCGAGCGCGGAGATTAGACTTTGGAGTTCCTTGTGACTTGTGTATTTCATAGTATGTAATTTGAACATTGTATTAGAGTATCATGAAAAGAATGTATAAGTGTGGACATTATGTATTTTATTTCAGCAATTTAAATTATGTGAACTTTTAGTTCTTTATTGTTAATTGCAAACTTCATGTATGTTAAATGTGGATGATGAATGAATGGAGACAGTTGTCTTTTACTTCCGCTACTCTGTTGTATATTCGCGTGTATCTCAGCTGTATGTATCGTTTGGGTAAATGTCCCACTGTGAGGACTCTCGCTATACCGACGTGGGTTGGTATAACCGTACCGGTATAATGAGGGCCGTCACAGAGATTGGTATCAGAGCGACCGGTTGAGATTGCACATGAATATACCTAAGTCATCATCCCCATTGCATGCTAAGTATGTCCACATGTGTAGAAAACACTAATAAGAAGTGAAAGATAGATAAGAAAATGGTTAGAAAACTTAGTAACCTAACTCTAATGGTGGCTGAAATTTTATTACAGCCATGGCTTCGAGAGGTAGGCGTGGTGGAGCGTCGGCCCGTGAGGACGAGCCGCGACGTGATGAGCAGGCGGAGCAACAGGCCCCGCACCACGAGGCCCTGTACTTCCCCCACCGCCGCCTGTGGACTACGGAGTATTCATGCAAGGTCTGGTGCAAGCCATGCAGACGCAGGCTCATACCCAGGCAGCACTCCAGGCCCAGTTGGAGGCCCAGGTAGAATAATGAAACAACTAGTAGTTTGCTATTTAAATTGCATGATATTGTGTTTATTGTGTATTGTTATTGTTTAATGTAGCAGGCTCAGTCACCAGCTCAGGACCATGGTGGACCTTCCATCATGGAGCGATTCAAGAGGATGACCCCACCCTCTTTTAAGGGGGAGAGTGATCCATTAATGGCAGAAAGCTGGTTGAGGGAGACGGAGAAAATCTTCCGAGCCATCAGGTGCCCTGATGAGGATAAGGTGACATTAGCCACCTACATGCTACAGGTAGACTTTTAATTTTGTATGTTTGTGTATTCTGCTTAAGTTAGAAATTGTTAGTTGGTACTTATGAAGGTGTATTGCAGGAGAGAGCGGATGTATGGTGGTCCTCCCTACTTCGTACACGCTTTGAGGACGGAGCAGTAGACGTGACGTGGGACGCGTTCGTGAGGCTCTTTCGAGCCAAGTTCGTCCCAGAGCATATCCAGGACAAAATGGAGCAGGAATTTCTCTCCCTGACGCAAGGCTCCATGACCGTGCTGGAATACGAGGCAAGGTTTTCTGAACTTTCTAATATGCACCGCATATCGTAGAGGATGAGCGCAGGAAGACCAAGAAGTTCGTGATGGGACTCAAGCCATCACTGCGGACGAGACTCGTGGCGTTTGACCACCGCACGCTGGACGAGGCCCTCAGTGCTGCCTGCAGGCAGGAGGGAGAAATGGAGCAATATCTGGAGGAAAAAAAGGCTTCGTAGAAGAGGCCGGCAGCGACATTCCAACGGCAGGATAAGAAGAAGACGGTGTACCAGACACCGCAGAAACCAGTGGCAGTCAGCAACTCTCAGGTACCTTCTGTACGTTCCCCTGGTGTGAAGAAAGAATGTCCTTATTGTGGGAAGACACACGGTGGTTCCGAGTGTTGGTTGGTAGCGGGTAGATGCTTGAAGTGTGGGAGCAGCGACCACAAGATCAAAGATTGCCCAAGACTTCAGCAAGGAGCTCAGCGTGGAGCGCCAGCACCAGCAGTAGCGGCAGCCGCGCCAGCTACAGGAAGACCAGGAAGGCCTCGAGCCCCAGCTCGAGTGTTTGCTTTGGCACGCGAGGACGCCGAGCAGGCGGAGCATGTCACCGAAGGTACGGTTTTGCTTTTAGGTGTGCACGCTCGGGTTTTGTTTGATACGGGTGCTACTCACTCGTTCATTTCCGAGTGGTTCGCTAGGCAGTTAGCCCTAGAGTCAGGCGTAGAGTCTGAGGAGTTAGAGGTCCCTTTGTCTGTGCACACCCCTGCGGGTACGGTATCGACTAGGAAGTGCATTCCGTCGTTACCTGTGTGCATTGAGGATAGAGTCCTAGATGGGTGTTTCTTCTTGCTAAAGATGAAGGACTATGATGCTATTCTTGGTCTGGATTGGCTAGAGGAGCACTATGCGTTAGTGGATTGTCGTCGGAAGAGGATTGTTTTCCGCATTCCTGTGAGGACGAGTTCTCTCATCCCTTGCCAAAGAACTTAGCGGGAAAGTTAGTTATCTCTGCCATGAAGGCGATGCGCATGGTGAACAAGGGTTGTGACGCATTTCTTGCCAGCGTTATGCTAGTACCCGATGCTGGTTCGTCACTGACTCTTGCAGAGATCGATGTGGTGCAGGATTTTCCAGATGTCTTTCCCGATGACTTGTCTGGATTGCCACCGGATAGGGAGATAGAGTTCACTATAGAGTTGCTTCCAGGCACCTCTCCTATCTCGAAGGCCCCATATCGGATGGCCCCTGCAGAGTTAGCCGAGTTGAGGAAGCAATTGCAAGAATTGCTTGATAAGGGATTCATTCGCCCTAGTGTTTCCCCTTGGGCGCACCTGTATTGTTCGTCAAGAAGAAAGACGGGTCACTTAGGTTGTGTATTGATTATAGAAAGCTAAACCAAGTGACTGTGAAGAACAGGTACCCTTACCTCGGATTGATGATCTGTTTGACCAGTTGCAGGATGCATCAGTCTTTTCTAAGATTGACTTGCGATCTGGTTATCATCAGCTGCGGATTAGGAGTGAGGATGTGTCCAAGACGGCATTTAGATCCCGTTATGGACATTATGAGTTCTTGTCCTTCCTTTCGGATTGACCAACGCCCCTGCAGCGTTCATGGATCTCATGAACCGGGTGTTTAGTCCGTATTTAGATAGCTTTGTTGTTGTGTTCATTGATGACGTGTTGGTCTATTCTCCGGATGAGGCCACACACCGTCAGCATTTGAGGTTAGTCTTAGAGGTTCTCCGTGAGCACAAGCTGTATGCGAAGTTCAGCAAGTGCGAGTTCTGGTTGCGCGAGGTTCACTTTCTCGGGCATGTGATCTCCGGCGCTGGTGTTGCAGTTGATCCAGCAAAGGTCCAAGCAGTTATGGATTGGGAGATTCCCCAGACTCCTTCGGAGATTCGTAGTTTCATTGGGTTAGCTGGTTATTATCGGCGATTCATTGAGGGTTTCTCATCCATCGCCGCCCCTTTGACAAAGCTGACCAGAAAGGTGAGAAGTTCGTATGGTCTGAGGCATGTGAGCGTAGCTTTCAGCTATTGAAGGCTAAGCTTACTTCTGCTCCGGTATTGGTATTGCCTAGTGGTCCAGAAGGTTTTGCCATTTATACGGATGCATCTCAGATTGGTTTAGGCTGTGTACTCATGCAGCGAGAGAGGGTAGTGGCTTATGCTTCTCGTCAGTTGAAGGAGCATGAGAGGAACTATCCGACTCATGATTTGGAGCTCGCAGCAGTGGTTCATGCACTAAAGATCTGGAGGCACTATCTTTATGGTGTCAGATTTGAGGTGTTTACCGACCACAAGAGCTTGAAGTATCTTTTCTCCCAAAAGGAATTAAACCTGAGGCAGAGGAGATGGATTGAGTTCTTGAAGGACTATGACTTCGACCTTCAGTATCATCCTGGAAAGGCGAACGTCGTAGCAGATGCTCTTAGTAGAAAGAGGTCTTCGCTCCAGCAGGATTGGAAGATGTTGGAGGATGCAGCGTGCTCTATGACCGAGTTAGAGCCATCGCTGTGTCAGGCTTTTGTAGCTCAGCTATCCCTTAGATCCTCAGTCTTGGATGAGGTGATTGAGCAGCAAAAGCCGACCCTAGATTGTTAGAGTTAGTGGGTAAGGCGGGCATTGCTCGTGATGAGGACGGTGTGATTAGATTTCAGCACCGTGTTTGTGTCCCTGATGTAGTAGATGTCCGTGAGCATGTGTTAGCGGAGGCTCATAGATCGCGATTCTCTATTCATCCGGGTAACACTAAGATGTATCAAGACCTGAAGAGATCATTTTGGTGGTCCGGCATGAAGAAGGATGTTGCGGATTATGTGTCTAGATGTCTAGTATGTCAGCAAGTGAAAGCCGAGCGGCAGCGACCATCCGGCCTTATGCAGAGGATGGATATCCCCGTGTGGAAGTGGGAAGCTGTCACTATGGATTTCGTATCGGGTTTGCCTCGATCTAGAAGGGGCAATGACTCGATTTGGGTTGTTGTAGATAGATTCTCGAAGACTGCTCATTTCTTGCCTATGAAGAAGAAGCAGTCAGTAGAGAGTTTAGCTAGATTGTATGTTAGTGGTATCATTAGATTGCATGGTGTGCCGAAGTCGATCATTTCGGATCGAGATCCGAGATTTACTTCGAGATTGTGGAAGGGTCTTCAGGATGCGTTAGGTTCGGAGCTTAAGCTCAGTTCGGCGTTTCATCCCCAGACCGACGGACAGTCCGAGAGGACTATCCAGACGCTCGAGGATATGTTGAGAGCGTGTGTTCTGGATTGGAAGGATGATTGGGAGCGTCATTTACCTCTCGTGGAGTTCGCATACAACAACAGCTTTCATGCTAGTATTGGTATGGCTCCATTCGAGGCGTTGTATGGTAGGCCCTGCAGATCTCCTTTATGTTGGGAGGAGACTGGTGATAGGCAGTTGATCGGACCGGAGTTAGTTCAGGAAACTTCGGATAAGATTCAGCTTATCAGGAAGAGGCTCGTTGCGGCACAGGATAGGCAGAAGAGTTATGCCGACAACAGAAGGAAGGATTTGGAGTTCGAGGTTGGCGATCATGTCTTCTTGAAGATATCGCCTACTCGTGGTGTCGTCAGATTTGGCAGGCATAGCAAGCTAAGCCCTAGATTCATTGGCCCATATGAGATTCTCAGACGTTTGGGCAGCGTGGCATATGAGCTAGCTTTACCCCCAGCTTTGGCTAGCGTTCACCCTGTATTCCACGTATCTATGCTCAGGAAGTATGTCCGAGATCCGTCTCATGTGATTAGTCATGAGCCAGTGGAGATCCAGCCAGATCTTTCGTATGTCGAGCAACCGGTAGCCATTCTTGACCGGAAGGTTCAACATCTCCGGAACAAGAGTATTGCGTCGGTGAAAGTCCTATGGCGGAACTTCTCACGCGAGGAGGCTACTTGGGAGCTTGAGGATGCGATGAAGAAGAAGTATCCCCTTTTGTTTGAGTAGTGTCGTTCTAACTTCGAGGACGAAGTTTCTTTAAGGGGGAGAGGGTGTAAGGCCCTCGAATTTCCGTCGCATTATTTGTATTTGTGTGTATATATTTGTGCTTGTGTATGTATATACATATTTACGTACGTATTGATTAGTATAATTACGTGTGCATATGTTTATATTAGATGTAAATAATGCATGTATTGAATGGTGATAGTATGGATACACTACCATATACATATTGCATGTATATATGCATGGTATGCATAGTTTTCTGCATATTTTAGAGTTCTGGCCGAAGGCCACCTTGGCGTCAACCCCTAGCCGTTGAGGTGGTGTCAGCGTCCAGACATGGACGCCAACACTAATCCTGGCGTCGAGCGATATGGACGCCTATTTCTCTGGCCTGCATGCGCAGCAGAGCCAGAAACCTCTGAAACAAGAAAGCCAGCCATTGGGGGGCTGTCCCCAACGGCTCTGAGAGCTGTCATGTCACCTTGTGAGTGGGAGAGAGGCCTCCCCTTATGTCTGAACCCGGATCTGCCTCCCCACTCCTCTCTTCACCTTTGCAAGAGAGAAACCAGGAGAAAAAACCCTAGTTCTAGCTGTGAGAAAACCCCCCTTTTGCACCCAAAGATCAGACTTCCTGGAGCTAGATCCGGCCATCTTCCACGACAAGAAGATAGCTGGAGCAAAGGAGGAGGCTTCCCGACATCCCCTGCTGTGGAGATCATCCAGGAGCCCGGAGGAAGAAGATCTAGGAGGCGTTTCTGCACCTTCTTGGGACTGCCCAAGGAGGGCTTCACCAACACCCTAGACCCTTTGGAGCAATTTTTAAAAGGCAAGTGACCTAACCATGATGTCCCCGTATGTGTCTAGGTCGTTTCTACTGTTTTTATGAATTTTCCCTCGAGTCCTAGACCCTCCCATTCACCCAAACTTGAGAGCTCGGGTCTGTGTTTCTGCACAGACCTGCATTGACGACAAGGTCAATGGACGCTGAGATCATGCTTGGCGTCCATCGACCATGCCGCTGACCCTGAGTCAGCGGCCAGAGACCGCCGCCAAGTTCCTCTGGACAGAACAGTGACCTGTTCTGCCCTTCCTATACACTATTTTCGGTATGGTTTCCGTGATGAGGATATATGGTAACCCTATACACTATGTGTACTGTCAAATGTGGTGTGTGGATGAGTGTGATGTGTGGTGGTGAATGTTAGAATATTGTATCCCATGAATGTGTAAGCATGATTTGTTGATAGTCTTGCCAATCCATGCTTTGTGGTTAGGACTAATCTGAATGCCTCAGTTTTGTCAGATCATGAGGATTAGTGGGTCTGTGTATGTATACTAAATTTTGATAATTTGTCCATGCTTGCATGAGTTGCTAATAAATTCGGTTCGGTAAATAAAAGGCATGCAAGAAAGATTGTGATGATTGATCTATGGCTGTATGATTTAGGGTAATTTTGTATTCTCAAATCATGCATATAATAGTAATCTCTGTTCAGACAGTAGCTTGCTAGAATTTTGACTTGTGTATAAGTCCATATCAACTTAAATTATGAATGGCATGCTAAATAGGTTTTTATTTACTGTAAATCCCAATTAGCTCAGAAAAATCTGAAAAATTGAATGTATGATCTAGAACCCGAAAATAGCATGTGGTTAAAATTTCAGGTCATTTGGACCAGTACATAAGAAGTTATGTATTTTCCATGTGAAATATAGTAATCTATGTATGTTATCGTAATGTGATTAGATATTGCTTAAACCCAACTTGATTGGTGAAATTGACTGTGTGTTAAACTCCTGAAATCTGTAGTGCCATGTCAGGAAAACAGAGAAATGCATATGAGTGAGAAAGTGAATGAGATGAATAGTGATATGTGTAAAACCATGTGTAAAATCGGTAAAATGTGTAAATGTGTAACTGTGCCAATGTGACACTGCTTCCGTAGAGGGCAGTGGAGCTGTATCAGGGAAAAGTCCCCCTGAGAAAGTTCAGTGTGTAAGTGACCCTAAGGGCATTAGGGGGAAATCCTGGAGGTGGACAAGTACCACTGGTTAGGGTGGAGACTTGTTCTCCCGGTCTGCGCAGTCCAAGAGTCGCCATTGGAATGCCTAGATGGCGTCTATGTGTAATGTGATGTGTATATGTCCTTCTTTGGTGGTTTGGACTATGTGTCACGGCACCTAAAATGTGTAATGTGTATGTGTTCATGTGTAAATGTGTAAGTGAACAGTGTAAAATGTGTATGTGTAAAGTGCAAACATGTGAAATGGGGAAACTTACGTAAAGAAAATGTGAAACTAAAGATGTGAGAATATGTTGTTGAAATCCATGTGAGACAAATCTGAAACCATGTGAAATCAGTAAATTCATGTCGTTATCATCATGTTTATATGTGCAAAAATGTCTAGAATCTATGTTAGAGATAATTGATGAGCACGTATGCAAGTAGCATGATTGGTTGTTCACATGATTTGTTTTAAGCAATATTGTAGCTCTCATGTGTAGGTTTACAGCCATTAAACCATGTGAAACCAGCAACTTAAAGCATGCGAAAATGTCTATGTATGTGTTTAAAAACATGTAAGATCCATGCTAGTCGTGTTCTCCTTTCATATATGCACAATGTTCATGTTGGTAGCTCTCATGTCTTGGTCCTTTAAAGACAAATTTCATGAGTAAATTGAATAGAGAGCATGTGATAGGTAAAGTTTTATTCTTAGAAATCTGAAAGCATGATCCATGTATCAAATTGTAAAACTTTCATGATAGGTTGAAACCTTCAAATGATTAGCATGCCATGTGTTGTAAATTTTGAATGTGCATGTAGAAACCCCTATGACTTATACGTGTATGTTATGAGTAGTGTTGCTTGCTGAGTCTTTGGACTCACTCCTTGCTTCGGCGTACAGGTGTAGTTGGTGACGTGGCACCGTTGGAGGAGACAGTGGAGACGGACTCCGAGCGCGGAGATTAGACTTTGGAGTTCTTTGTGACTTGTGTATTTCATAGTATGTAATTTGAACATTGTATTAGAGTATCATGAAAAGAATGTATAAGTGTGGACATTATGTATTTTTATTTCAGCAATTTAAATTATGTGAACTTTTAGTTCTTTATTGTTAATTGCAAACTTCATGTATGTTAAATGTGGATGATGAATGAATGGAGACAGTTGTCTTTTACTTCCGCTACTCTGTTGTATATTTGCGTGTATCTCAGCTGTATGTATCGTTTGGGTAAATGTCCCACTGTAGGACTCTCGCTATACCGACGTGGGTTGGTATAACCGTACCGTATAATGAGGGCCGTAACAGAAAGTCACAACGACTTCTTTACTGTGACATCGTTTGATTACAAACAAATCGTTCTCACAACGATTCTATAAGTCATCGCAACGATTTCTTCAGAACTCGTAACAACTTGCTCGCCGTAACGATTTCGTAAGTTATCATAACGATTTCTTTAGAATTCGCAACGACTTGCTCGCCGTAACGATTTCGTAAGTTATCATAACGATTTCTTTAGAATTCGCAACGACTTGCTCGCCGTAACGATTTCGTAAGTTATCATAACGATTTCTTTAGAATTCGCAACGACTTGCTCGCCGTAATGATTTCGTAAGTTATCATAACAATTTCTTTAGAATTCGCAACGACTTGCTCGCCATAACGATTTCTTAAGTTATCATAACGATTTCTTTAGAATTCGCAACGACTTGCTCGCCGTAACGATTTCGTAAGTTATCATAACGATTTCTTTAGAATTCGCAACGACTTGCTCGCTGTAACGATTTCGTAAGTTATCATAACGATTTCTTTAGAATTCGCAACGACTTGCTCACCGTAACGATTTATTAAGTCATCATAACGATTTCTTTAGTATTCGCAACGATTTGCTTTGCACAATGATATCTTTAGAACTCATAACGATTTTCTTTGTGTAATGATTTTTTTAGAACTCATAATGATTTGCTTTGTGCAACGATTTCTTTAGAACTCATAACGATTTGCTTTGCGCAACGATTTCTTTAGAACTCATAACGATTTGCTTCTTGCAACGATTTCTTTAAAGCTCATAACGATTTGTTAAGTGTTCATAACGATTTCTTTGTTGAACACATAAACTTGCTTTCTATAATGATTTGCTCTCTATAATGACTTGTTAGTATTCATAACGATTTCATAAGTCATATAGACAACGACTTTATGGTTTATATCGACTTGACATTTATCTTATCTCTTAAAGCGTTGAATAGTCAAAGTCTTCTCTTATCTATCTAACTGCTGTGCATTTAATAAAGACAGAACGTATCTCTACATGCATGCAGATGATATCCTTTTACTATTGTGCATATTCTGTCAACATCTTTTAAAACAAGCTATTTGGCATTGCTATTTTGGTGAATACTCACATCAACATTTACTGACAACAAGAGACAGCCTAGCTGTCTACTGTTCTAGCATTTAATATGTGCAGGGTCCTAAAGACATTCTGTCATACAACGTTGGACCATATAGACGCCAGAAGACCCTATCTCTTTGCGTGCTCAAATGGATAAAAGATTGTTGAAGCTTCCAAATGTCAAGTAGTCTAACGTCTACCAGTCTAAGAGACAACGGTTACTTCAACGGCCGTATTTCAAAAGGAGATATAAATACAATACAGAAGAGAAGAATGAAAAACAATGTAACGTAGTAGAGAACAAGCATCTTGCATACAAGCATTCAAATTCTTCTGCAAGAAGTCTAGAGCCAAGAATCTCATTCCTCATCACCTTTAGCTCTTCCTTCTCTGTGCTGCAATAGAATTTCTAAGAGAGCCCGTGTAGTTCTGAGAGTGTGCCTTGTTTAGATCTTTTGCTCTCAGTGCTTGTTGCTTCAGATCTTGGCTTGTAAAAGCTTGATCTAGGGGCTTGAATTCATTCTATTCTCTTTGTGGTGTTTCCCTTCGTGTGTGAAGGAAGACCTGGTGGGATCCAGGGTGCTGTTTCCCTTCAGTTGTGAAGGAAGACCTGGTGGGGTATCTAGGGTGCTGTTGTTCCCTTCTGGTGTGAAGGAAGACCGGTGGAGCTGGGTGTTGTAGTGTCCATAGGGGGACTGTACCCTAGTTAGTGAAATCCTGAGTTGTTGCTCAGGGACTGGACGTAGGACTCCTAAGGAAAGGAGGTCCGAACCAGGATAATTCCTTGTGTTGTGTGATTGATTCTTTGTGGCTTTGTTATTCACACTAACCGTTGCTAACCAACATCGAAGATTGTTTTTGTGTATATTTTTTTCGTACAGGTGTCACCTAGATAGATTTTTAAAGACCCACCCCCCCTCTGGGCTTGTCAACTGGGCAACAAGTGGTATCAGAGCGAGTCTCTTCGACAAAGAAGAAGATCTAACGATCTGAAGAGTAAAGATCCATGGCAGCCCAAGGTAACATTGAAGGTCAGTCTGTCAACCGACCCCCTCTCTTCGATGGTGAAGATTATGCTTATTGGAAGACCAGAATGAAGTACTTTCTCTAAGGTCACGACTATCAGATATGGTCAATAGTAGAAGAAGGCGATCTCCTGGTCACAAATGAGAAAGCTCAGTGGATAGATGATGATAGGAAAAAGATCTCCTTGAACTGTAAGGCTAAGAGTATTCTATGCTATGCACTAAGCAAAAAGGAATTCAACAGAGTTTCAGCCTGCAAATCCGCAATGGAGATGTGGGAAAAGCTTAGAATTACCTATGAAGGCACAGACAAGGTGAAGGAGACAAGAATTGATATTCTTGTTACACAATATGAAAGATTTCAGATGCAATCAGGTGAATCCATAACCCACATGTTCAGTAGATTTACAGATATCACAAATGGGTTAGCCGGACTAGGAAAAACCTATGAGATTGGAGACATGGTGAGGAAAATTCTTAGATCCTTACCATCCTCATGGACCCCAAAGGTCACAGCTATTGAAGAAGCTAATGATCTGAAAAGGATGTCTTTGGAAAAACTCATTGGGTCCCTTATGACCCATGAGATCAATATGGAAAGGCTAGGAGAGTCCTCTAGCAGAAAGAAGCATTCAAATGCTCTTAAAGCAGAAGAAGACAAGTCAGATGAGTCATCAGCTGAAGATGAGAACTCAAGTGGCTATGAAGATGAAAAAGCCATGCTGTCAAAAAGATTGCAACGCATTCTAGCAAAGAAGAAGAAGTTCCAATCTGGTAGAAGGCACTTCAAGAGAAATAAAGACTTCAAGAAACCAGATGGAAAGGATCAAAAGAAGAGTGAGCCCATATGCTACGAGTGCAAAAAGCCAGGACATATCAAAGCTGAATGTCCAAAGCTCAAGAAGCCTGAATTCAGGAAGAGAGAGAGCTCCAAGAAGTTTAGGAAATAAGAAGAAAGCTATGGCAGCTGCATGAGCAACAGCAGCGACTCAGACAGTGAGTCAAGCTCAACCAGTGATGAGGAAGAAGCCAACCTGGCTTTCATGCAAATACCGAAGAAAAGGTAACCTCTGACTCATCCTTTGATTCTTGTAATGGTTCAGATTCTGATAGTTTAGAAGAAGCTTTCAACGAACTATACAATAAATATGGAGAAGTAACCAAACTATTAAAAGTAAGCAAAAAAAACATAGTTTGTCTAGAAAATATAAACTCAGATCTAAAATTAGAAAATGAACAATTAGAAAGTCAAATAACTGAACTTAAAAGAAGAAATGAACTGTTGTGTGAAGATCTAAAAGCTAAGAATGAACAAATAACTAAATTAGAAAAACAAGTAAGTTTAGATGAACTGAAAACTGAAATCAAGACACTATCAGAAGAAAATATACAGTTATCTAGAACATTAGAAAAATTCACAAATGGTAAAAACTCCCTCATATTAAAAGGTGCCAGAAGATCAGGTAAGAAGAAAAATGGATTAGGATATACACCCCCAGATAATGAAGAAACCATAGTTTATCCTAAAACATATCCAACACCAAAATTTGTACCCGAACAAGATATAACATACAAAGCTAACTTCAAATATATAGAAAAAGTAACCAAATTATCCTGCTGTAGTCACTGCAACAAGTTAGGACATATCATAACAACATGCCCAACAAAACATAAGAAATGGATAATCAAAGGTAAAATCAATGATACTAACCAATCAGGACCCAAAAGAATTTGGGTACCTAAAACTTGATGATTTTATTTCAGGGTAACACTCGAGCATGCAAATGGTATTTGGACAGTGGGTGCTCAAGACACATGTCAGGAAATCAGAAGCTATTCACCCATCTCCAAGCTGAAGAAGGAACAATTACCTATGGAGACAATGGGAAAGGCACAGTAATTGGCAGTGGCTCTGTGAGCAACAAAGGAAAAATAGTCATTGAAGATGTATTGCTTGTCAAAGGGTTGAAGCACAACCTCATCAGCATCAGCCAGCTTTATGACAGAGGTCATCAGATTCAGTTTCAAGAGTCAAAGTGCAGCATACTAAAGGATGGAGCAGTAATCTTCGAAGCCAATAGGGAGAAGAACCTGTATGCGCTTCATCTTGAAGAACTCAAGGATCAGGATGTTTGCCTAGCGGCAAATAAAAGCCAGCCAAATGAACTGTGGCACAGAAGACTGGGTCATTGCAGCATAGATGACATGAGAAAATTGCTAAAGAAAAATCTTGTAGAAGGTTTGCCAAAAGTCAGTGCAAAAATGGAAGGCGTCTGTAGATCTTGTGCTAAGGGAAAGCATACCAAGATCTCCTTCAAGTCAAAAACAGTGGTAACCACCTCAAAACCCTTAGAGCTCCTTCATATGGATCTATTTGGGCCAATGAGAACTACCAGTCTTGGAGGAAAGAACTTTGGATTTGTCATAGTCGATGATTACTCAAGATTCACATGGGTATCATTCCTAGAGCATAAAGATGACACATTTGAAAACGTTGTTAGTTTCAGCAAGAAAGTCCAGAAGGATCAGAAGTTCAGCATTGTTTCCATCCGATCAGATCATGGTGGTGAATTTCAGAATGAAAAATTTGCTAAATTCTGTGATGATAAGGGGATTGAGCATAATTTCTCAGCACCAAGGACACCACAGCAACATGGAATTGCTGAGAGAAAGAATAGAACTCTATTGGATATGGCAAGAACAATGCTATCAGAATATGATCTGCCAAGGTATTTTTGGGTTGAAGCAGTCAACACAGCAAGCTACATTATCAACAGAGTAATGATTAGGCCAATCCTAAAGAAGACTGCATATGAACTGTTCAAAGGAAATAAACCAAAGATCAGTCACTTCAGGACATTTGGATGTCCTTGCTTCATCCACAACAATGGAAAAAGGGACATTGGTAAGTTGGATGCCAAATCAGATGAAGGCATCTTCATGGGGTACACCTCTAAACCCAAAGGCTATAGAGTATTTAATAAACGCACTTTATTAATTGAACAGTCTGTACATATTATTTTTGATGAAACTAACCCTTCCTTGAGAAAGGAAGAAGATAGTGATAATGATGATGCAGATGAACTGTCCAAGAAACTAAAGAATACATCAATTGAGGACAAGGATGATCCACCTCTGGAAGACATGCAACAAAAGGAAATTACACATGAAAATCTTCCAAAGGAGTGGAGATACAAGAAAGATCACCCACCTGAGAATATTATCGGTGATCCATCTATTGGGGTAAGAACAAGAGGTAACATGATACCCTGTGATTATTTAGCATTTGTTTCTCAAATAGAGCCAGGACAGTCAATGAAGCTCTTGGTGATGAATCTTGGATCTTGGCCATGCAAGATGAACTAAATCAGTTCAAGAGAAACAAAATATGGTCACTTGTTCCTAGACCATCAGACCATCCAGTTATTGGCACCAAATGGTGTTCAGAAACAAATTGGATGAGGCTGGTGTGATCTTAAGAAACAAGGCCAGACTGATAGCTCAAGGCTATTCCCAAGAGGAAGGCATAGATTTCGATGAAACCTATGCACCTGTAGCTAGACTTGAGGATATTAGAATATTACTAGCATATGCATCAGCATTAGACTTAAAACTATTTCAAATGGATGTCAAATCTGCATTATTAAATGGTTTTATAAAAGAGGAAGTTTATGTGGAACAACCCCCGGGTTTTGATGACAAATTTCCTAATATTGTTTTTAAACTTCATAAGGCATTATATGGTTTAAAGCAAGCACCTAGGGCCTGGTATGAAAGGCTTAGTTCTTTTCTTCTAAACCATGGTTTCAGTAGAGGTCAAGTAGATAGCACTCTATTTGTAAAATCAAAAGTTAAAAGCATACTACTTGTACACATTTATGTAGATGATATTATCTTTGGATCTACTAATGAATCCCTTTGCAAGTACTTTGAAAAGTTGATGCAGGGAGAATTTGAGATGAGTATGATGGGAGAGCTCAATTATTTCCTTGGACTACAAATCAAGCAAGGAAAAGAAGGAACTCACATCTGCCAAGCAAAGTACACAAAAGAACTCTTGAAGAAATTTGGATTCGATAATGCCAAGCCACTGTCAACACCAATGAGTACATCAACAAGGATGGACAGTGACAAAGATGGAAAGAAAGTAGATCAAAAGGTCTACAGAGGTATGATAGGTTCACTGCTTTATTTAACAGCTAGTAGACCCGATATCCTATTTAGTGTATGCATGTGTGCTAGGCATCAAGCAGATCCTAGAGAATCACATTTAATCTCTGTGAAAAGAATATTTAGATATTTAGCTAGAACTCACGATTTAGGTTTGTGGTATCCAAAATCTTGTGAAATTAATCTAGTAGGATATTCTGATGCTGACTATGCTGGATGCAAAGTAGATAGAAAAAGCACCAATGGTTGTTGTCAATTTCTTGCAGGGTATTTGATATCCTGGTCATCAAAGAAATAAAATTCAGTGGCACTGTCTACAGCTGAAGCTGAGTACGTGGCTGCTGGAAGTTGTTGTACACAACTCCTATGGATAAAGCAACAACTTGAAGATTTTGGATTAAATATCAAATCGATTCCACTATTGTGTGACAACACCAGTGCTATCAATCTCACCAAAAATCCAGTCCAACATTCAAGGACCAAGCATATTGAGGTTAGATGTAGCACCCTTGATTTTTTTTTAAAATCAAGAAAAATAAAATTTTATTATTTAATAATGAGATAAATTGATTTAATTAGAATAAAGGGAGAATATATGAAAAAAAGGGAATTAAAGCAATACCCATTAAGCTAAATTATTAATGGGTTACTCTAATAACCCAGACCTAATAGATTGGGCCCAAATAGGGTTAGCCCATCATGGGATGAGAAATAATTAAGTCAAATTCGGAATAAAAATAAGTGATAATTAGGAAAGGGTTTAAATAATTATTAAATAAGTCATGTTTATCTCAAATAAGAGTCCCTAACCCATCCTAACCCCATTGGCCACGAAATTAGGCCCCTCCCTATCTTATTAGATGGATAATAGTAAGAAAAATAGGTGATAATTATGGAAATTCATAATTAAAGGAGGAGGAAAGAGTTTTAGGTGATTTAGAACTCTACAAGCCATCAAAACACCCCCCATTTGACCCTAGCACCCATAGCTCGTGGCTGGAACTCAGGGGGACGAAGTGGAGGAGTCTTGGACGTGGGAGCTCGGAGGAGAAGGTTGGAGCAAGGGTTTTTCTCTTCCTTTCTTCGTCACCGAACCCTAGCCTTTCTTGTCAGCACCAAAAGGTAGGCAATCTCTCAAGCAAAAATCGTGTAAAAATTATCCTAGGTAGCCTTCATGTACCTCTTCAAAAGCCCTATGTTTTGTTGTGTTCTGCTTATCCATTTGGGCGAATTTTATTCATGAAATCCTGCTGTTACCATGAACCCAAAATCTCATGTTTTCTCAAATCCCCTACACGTACTTGTTCCCATGCTATGAGAAAATTCTCATTGATACTACCATGCAATAGCTTTCAGACGCCCCTGGTTTCGTGCTATTTTGATCTCCCATGAGGGAGAATTAATTCTTTGAATCCCCATCAGATCCATGCACCCGACCCTTCTTGTTGGTTTATGAACCTCGTTCATGCTTAACTTCATACCATGATAAAATTATCATAAATACTACATCTTGTTAGCTTTTGAACGCCCCTAGTTTCGGAATTTTTTTATCATGTATCCATCTCTAATTAATTCGTTGAACTTTGACTACGCGTGGTTAGGTCATCGAAATGTAACTTGATCACAACATATTTAAACCTTGTCTATTTTCAAATTAATATGTTGATAGATCTATATGTCTACTTTTGTTTAAAACTAGTTTCGTGATTTTTGGAGCACCGTGCGATTTTATACCGAATTTAGAATGACCCTGTGTCAAGAAGGGTCCACCTAGAGAAAAAGGGAAAAAGGCCGGACATCCCTGTTATCGCGGCGGCGCGACCCGCCGTGATACCGGGAGGTCGCGGCCGGCGAAGGTGACGCGTTCAGAACGCGGCGGTCTGCGTCGCCGCGATTCCAGCGCAAACCGTTGTCGCGCCCGGATGGCGACCGCGACAGTAATCGCGTCCGTGGCCCCCGCCGCGATTTAAACTTTTCTGCCAGAACTTAAATTTGCGCTTATATCCCTGCTTTATATGCCATTTAACCCCTGTATAAGTTAAACCATGTACTGTTAAGCTTAATAAATGGCCTGAATATTTTTAATTAATAATATTTAAATAATTCTTATTAATTTAAAAGCTGTGAGCACGACTTATTCTATTCTCATGATTTCTTTACACTTGCACACTAAACATTATTTATTGCCATTTGACCCTATTAAATTACTCAATAATGTATCTGGTAATTAAGTGAAATTAATTACCTAATTTTCCCTATTATTTAAATGACACATGTCTTCGCTTTATTCGCGTGATTGTACATCGTTACTGTTTTCCCTCGGCCTTCGAGCACTCGAGGCACGACGGACCCGTTTTCTACACACTTTCTCTTGACTTGGACCACCTCTCCACCGGGAATACTCTCGACTAGACCAGGGACTCGTTGTCAAGACCTCCGTAAGTCTTCTTGGCTTTGGCGCACGTCCTTAGTCAACGAGCTAGTTGTACCCCAAAACCCGTTACACCTTAGGGATCAGTACGATCCATGACCTTAGTGTGTTCTCTCCTTATCTTGTGATCACGCCGAACCATCTAGCCTGTGTACATAGCACGGCTAGTGGGTGCAACCATATTATCGATGTTTAACGTGATTTTACGATAATACCCTGTCTCATCTACTCTCTATATTCTCTCATCTGTTCACGTTCTCTCTACACTCCCATCTATATCGTCTAGTACTCCCTTATCTCTTCTTGGTACTCTATTGGCCATTCGTGTGATTGTCTAAGATAAAAGAAATGACTAATGCCAGCGCAATAGGGCCCGATCAGGTCCTGGGGGGAGCATCCCGAAAAGTGCCAGTGCCCATGGGAGTTAAAATGATCATAGGATGTGTTACGGCATGCATCCAGCGCCAGTTTACTATCTAGATTAATCTATGACAATCAAAGTGCTATCTCTACAAGTGCAAGCATGATCGTTACTAGTGCACCGTTGTGCAATTACATGTTATATCGTTACATGGCCATTCTATTATCGTTCTCGTTGTACTATTTTCCCTGTGCCAGATGCAATTGTTCTCTCGTTATCGTGACATGCTCTACATGACTTTACTCTCTAGTTAACCTGCCTTTAAAACATTAACTATTTAAAGCATGCTCTTGTTCATGAGATATTAAGTGCTACTGGGCGTTATTCGCTCATCTTGCGTATTTATTTAATATGTTTCAGGTGAGTCAGATCATGACCACACTCACGAGGATGGGACCGATGAGGAGGCTCAAGAGTGACCATTCAGCCACCAGTACTGTCTAGTAGTCAGTTAGTATAGAATGAGTTAGTTAGTCATTATGTAATAGTTGATTTTCAATAAAGTACTCTGGGCCCTAGTTTCGGCTCTGATACGTTGATGTATTAGTTAGTTTATGAAGATGATGAGTTATTAGTTAATGTAATGGAGATTGTTGGATTATTAATGAAATTGGAGTTTATTTGGTGTTATCCAATTGTGCAATGGTTTGCATTATTTTCTCGCTCTGTACTATTTAATAACTGTAATCCCGCTCCGATCTTCTGCGTCGGGGCGTTACAGTTTTGTGTTATCAGAGCCTAGGTTATTCTTAAGTATAGGATGATCTAGGTTTGACCTGACTTGACTTAGAGTCTAATTCCATACCTATGTGGGATGGGTAGATCCGTGGGTAATGAGATAAAATAAACTCACACACGCACAAACCTAGTGCAAACTCCACGACTTACATTTAAATTCTTTTTGAAGGAACTTAATCAATGGCAGCGGAGCGTGCTCAACTCCGTGACATGCAGCAGACTATCCAACACCTTACCCAAGCTTTACTTCAGGCTGCTGGAGCCAACAACAATAATAACAACAACCGAGCAGCTGGTGATTTACATAGAATTTCCGCAACCTGAATCTGCCTCGATTCAGTGGTACCACAGACCCTGATGAGGCCGAGAACTGGCTCAAGGAGATTGAGCGTATTTCCGCGTTATGCAATGCGCGGATGGTGATAAGCTACTGTTAGCAACATTCCAGCTAGAAAGGGACGCCCGTGCGTGGTGGGAGTTCGTTAAGGCTACTCGAGCAAATGCACAGTTCACATGGGAGGAGTTCAAGGAGAACTTTAACTCCAAGTACTTCTCTGAAAGAGTCCAAGAGAGGAAGGCCTCTGAGTTTGCTGCACTTAAGCAGAGGAACCTCACAGTTGCTAAATACGAAGCACAGTTCTCACGATTGACTCGTTATGCCAATCATCTGGTTGACACTGAAAGAATGAAGGCCAAGCATTTCCTTAATGGGCTCAGGCCCGCATATATCACACAGCTAGCACCTATGGATATTCAGACTTATTCGAAAATGGTCAGGAGAGAACAGTTACTGGAGGATGCGACCGAGTTCACGGATCGCATCAAGGGCAGAATAGTAAAGAAGGAGCTAACGTCTGGAGCACCAAGCAAGCCTGCTTATGGCAAGAAAAGGCCGTTGACTATCAGTGATGGGCCAAGCCAAGAGCGGAAGCCCAAAGTCCCCACCACTACTGCTGCGAACAACAAACC
The DNA here is from genome assembly GCA_014218235.1 of Colocasia esculenta. Classification (NCBI taxonomy): domain Eukaryota; kingdom Viridiplantae; phylum Streptophyta; class Magnoliopsida; order Alismatales; family Araceae; genus Colocasia; species Colocasia esculenta. The sequence continues at coordinate 45,568,616 of CM024761.1, read as the reverse complement.
AAGATGCAAGCATTGTGACAAGCTTGGTCACACGACAGATGAATGCTGGAGGAAGGCAGGTGCTTGCCTTCGCTGTGGAAATCGTGATCACCGCATACAAGAATGTCCCCTATTGAAAGAAAATGAAAAGCGTCCTACAGGACAGAAGAAGCTAGGCCGACTGCAGGCTCTGCAAGAAGTGGACACCACTGAGGAAGGTGGCATGGTGGAAGGTACACTACCAGTCTTTTCTCAATCAGCATTTGTTTTGTTTGATACTGGCGCAACACATTCGTTCATATCACAAGCATTTGCTGATACATTAAATGAAAAATCTGCATCTATGCAATTTGAATTTCCTATTACTACACCATTGGGAGAAAATTCTCAACTCAACAAATACTTTCCTTTAGCTGATGTTAAGGTTGGTGAACTTAACCTTAGAGCTGACCTGATCTGTATGCCCATGGAGGGCTACGATGTCATTCTGGGGGCCGATTGGCTATCCACGTATGGGGCTTGTGTTGATTGTCGAAGAGGGAAGATTACTTTTAGTGAATTCCCTAAGCTGATCTTCACAGGACGTAGACACAAGAGGCACTTGTCTCTTGTCTCTGCCATAAAGGCACAAAACATGATAAGAAAGGGCTGTGTGGCATTTCTTGCCGCAATTGTAGTTGAGAAGAAAGCAACCAAGATATCAGACATTCACATAGTGCAAGAATACCCTGATGTGTTTCCCGATGAGCTACCAGGCATTCCACATGAGAAAGATGTGAATTTCTCAATTGACCTCGTACTTGGAGCTGCACTGGTTTCACGGCAACCCTACAGGATGTCCCCCGCTGAATTAAAAGAGTTGAAAGAGCAATTGATGGAACTTCTAGAAAAGGGTTTTATTAGGCCAAGTACTTCTCCTTGGGGAGCGCTAGTGTTGTTCGTCAAGAAGAAGGATGGATCTATGAGGTTATGCATTGATTACAGGTAGCTGAACAGTCTCACTATCAAGAACAAGTACCCCCTGCCGCGTGTCGATGAATTATTTGATTAGATATCAGGAGCTAAATATTTTTCTAAGATTGACCTTAGATCGGGATATCATCAGATGAGGATTCAAGATGTAGATATCTACAAGACAGCTTTCAGGAGCAGGTATGGTCATTATGAATTTGTAGTCATGCCTTTTGGACTAACCAATGCTCCTGCAGCTTTTATGCAATTAATGAACAGCATCTACCGACCCTACCTCGACAAGTTCGTCGTGGTATTTATTGATGATATTCTCATATACTCCATGACCAAAGAAGAGCATGAGGAGCATTTGAGGATCGCTCTACAAATCTTACGGGACAACCAACTCTACGCCAAATTGAGCAAGTGTGAATTCTGGCTCAAGGAGGTGTCGTTCCTAGGTCATGTTATTTCCAAGGACGGTATCGCTGTCGACCCTTCCAAGGTAGAAGCCGTACTCAACTGGGAAAGGCCGACCAATGTCACTGAGATCAGAAGCTTTCTTGGAATGGCTGGATATTACAAACGGTTCATAAAAGACTTCTCCAAGATAGCTGTACCTCTTACGCGTCTTACGCGAAAAGAGAATCCCTATGTCTGGAGCAAGGAGTGCGAGAAGAGCTTCCAGACACTGAAGCAGTTGTTGATGTCTGCACCTGTCCTCGCATTACCATTCGAAGGAGCAGGATTCTCAATCTACACTGATGCATCTGGAATCGGTCTAGGCTGCGTATTAATGCAGAATGAGAAAGTGATAGCTTATTCTTCAAGGCAGTTGAAGCCACATGAAGTCAATTATCCTGTCCATGACTTAGAGCTAGCTGCTGTGGTATTTGCACTCAAAATCTGGAGGCATTACCTGTATGGGGAACAATTTATTGTCTACTCCGACCACAAGAGTTTGAAATACTTATTCTCTCAAAGGAGCTCAATATGCGACAACGGAGATGGCTGGAGTACTTGAAAGACTTGATTTCAACATCCAATACCATCCAGGCAAAGATAATGCAGTAGCCGATGCACTCAGTAGAAAGCCAGTAGCTTCGATATCCTGTCTAGTCATGGGCGAGATGCAATTGTTAGAACAATTCACCAACCTGAATCTGAACATTGAGCAGAGAAATGATAAGATGATAGTTGCTAACCTTAGAGCTCAACCCGACATCTTTGTCGAGATATGAGAGCAACAGGCTAATGATCCGTTTCTAATCAGAGTAAGAGAGACCATAGCTGACAAGCCAGACTTCTCCATCGCTGAAGATGGAAGAATATTATTCCAAGCCAGGACATGCGTGCCTGACAATGAGGAGCTGAAGAGAAAGCTGATGGATGAAGCCCACAAGACTAAGTACACAATTCACCTAGGTGCAACCAAGATGTACCAAGACATGAAAAGGTCATTTTGGTGGCCAAACATGAAGCGTGAGGTAGCTGAGCATGCCGCGCACTGCCTCACTTGTCAGCAGGTAAAGGCAGAACACCGTCGTCCTACGAGTGTACTTAGACCCTTGGACATACCTGAATGGAAGTGGGAAAACATCGGAATGGATTTCATCATGGGTTTACCCCGAACTCGTGGTGGACTAGATGCTATTTGGGTCATTGTGGATAGATTGACAAAGTCTGCACACTTTCTAGCAATTCGAAGTACCTGGAGTGTTGATGTGCTTGCAGCTTTGTATGTGAAGGAGATAGTCAGACTACATGGAGTTCCAATATCCATTGTCTCAGATCGTGACCCAAATTCACATCTAGATTCTGGAAGGGACTTCAGACAGCGTTGGGTACTAAACTCAACTTTAGCACAGCTTTCCACCCACAGACGGATGGACAGACTGAAAGAACAAATCAGATAGTGGAAGACATGCTACGTGCTTGTGCTATTGACTTTGAGGGGTATTGGAATGAACAACTGTCTCTAATAGAATTTGCCTACAACAATAGCTATCAGGCCAGCATTAAGATGGCACCATTTGAAGCATTATACGGCAGAAGTTGCAGATCGCCAGTATGTTGGAATGAAGTAGGTGAGCAGCAATGGCTAGGACCAGATATGGTGCAAAACACTAGCAGGGACATACAGATTATCAGAGACAGAATTAAGATAGCTCAATCCAGGCAGAAGAGCTATGCAGACAAAAGAAGAAGGGATTTAGAATTTCAAGCTGGAGATCATGTGATGCTCAAAGTATCCCCGACCCGAGGATTTCAGAGGTTTGGGATGAAAGGCAAGCTGAGACCGAGATTCATAAGTCCATTTGAAGTATTAGATAGAGTTGGCGAGGTGGCGTACCGACTAGCACTACCTCCCCAGTTCTCTACCATACATAACGTGTTCCATGTGTCAATGCTGAGAAAGTACGTGTACGATCCATCGCACACAATCAGCTATGATGACATTACTTTGAACAAGGATATGACCTATGAAGAAAGGCCAGTGAAGATCTTAGACAAGAAGATGCAACAGCTTCGGAATCGATCCATACCTGTGGTCAAGATTCTATGGAGGAATCACGAAGTTGAAGAGGCAACATGGGAGCCCGAAGCAACCATGCGACGAAATTATCCGGATTTATTTAGTAAGACATTCTTCCTCTTACGATTATATAAATTTGGGGGACCAAATTCTTTTTAAGAGGGGGAGGATGTAGCACCCTTGATTTTTTTTAAAATCAAGAAAAATAAAATTTTATTATTTAATAATGAGATAAATTGATTTAATTAGAATAAAGGGAGAATACATGGAAAAAAAGGGAATTAAAGTAATACCCATTATGCAAAATTATTAATGGGTTACTCTAATAACCCAAACCTAATAGATTGGGCCCAAATAGGGTTAGCCCATCATGGGATGAGAAATAATTAAGCCAAATTCGGAATAAAAATAAGTGATAATTAGGAAAGGGTTTAAATAATTATTAAAGAAGTCATGTTTATCTCAAATAAGAGTCCCTAACCCATCCTAACCCCATTGGCCATGAAATTACGCCCCTCCCTATCTTATTAGATAGATAATAGCAAGAAAAATAGGTGATAATTATGGAAATTCGTAATTAAAGGAGGATGAAAGAGTTTTAGGTGATTTAGAACTCTACAAGCCATCAAAACACCCCCCATTTGACCCTAGCACCGATAGCTCGTGGCTGGAACTCAGGGGGACGAAGTGGAGGAGTCTTGGATGTGGGAGCTCGGAGGAGAAGGCTGGAGCAAGGGTTTTTCTCTTCCTTTCTTCGTCACCGAACCCTAGCTTTTCTTGTCAACACCAAAAGGTAGGCAATCTCTCAAGCAAAATTCGTGTAAAAATTATCCTAGGTAGCCTTCATGTACCTCTTCAAAAGCCCTAAGGTTTCGTTGTGTTCCACTCATCCATTTGAGTGAATTTAATTCATGAAATCTTGCTATTACCATGAACCTGAAATCTCATGTTTTCTCAAATCCCCTACACGTACTTGTTCCCATGCTATGAGAAAAGTCTCACTGATACTACCATGCAATAGCTTTCAAACGCCCCTAGTTTCGTGCTATTTCGATCTCCCATGAGGGAGAATTAATTCTTTGAATCCCTGTCAGATCCATGCACCCGACCCTTCTTGTTGGTTTATGAACCTCGTTCATGCTTAACTTCATACCATGATAAAACTATCATAAATACTACATCTTATTAGCTTTTGAAGGCCCCTAGTTTCGGAATTTTTCATCATGTATCCATCTCTAATTAATTCGTTGAACTTTGACTGCGCTTGGTTAGGTCATCGAAATATAACTTGATCACAGCATGTTTAAACCTTGTCTATTTTCAAATTAATCATGCATGTTAATAGATCTATTTGTCTACTTTTGTTTAAAATTAGTTTCGTGATTTTTGGAGTACCGTGCGATTTTATACTGAATTTAGAATGACTCTGTGTCAAGAAGGGTCCACCCAGAGAAAAGGGAAAAGGCCGGACATCCCTGTTATCGCGGCGGCGCGACCTGCCGCGATACCGGGAGGTCGCGGTCGCGAAGGTGACGCGTTTAGAACTTTGCCCCCCTGTATAAGTTAAACCATGTACTGTTAAGCTTAATAAATGGCCTGAATATTTTTAATTAATAATATTTAAATAATTCTTATTAATTTAAAAGCCGTGAGCACGACTTATTCTATTCTCATGATTTCTTTACACTTGCACACTAAACATTATTTATTGCCATTTGACCCTATTAAATTACTCAATAATGTATCTGGTAATTAAGTGAAATTAATTACCTAATTTTCCCTATTATTTAAATGACACATGTCTTCGCTTTATTCGCGTGATTGTACATTGTTACCATTTTACCTCGGCCTTCGAGCACTCGAGGCACGATGAACCCGTTTTCTACACACTTTCTCTTGACTTGGACCACCTCTCCACCTGGAATACTCTCGACTGGACCAGGGACTCCTTGTCAAGACCTCCGTAAGTCTTCTTGGCTTTGGCGCACGTCCTTAGTCTAGGAGCTGGTTGTACCCCAAAACCCGTTACACCGTAGGGATCAATACGATCCATGACCTTAGTGTGTTCTCTCCTTATCTTGTGATCACGCCGAACCATCTATCCTGTGTACATAGCACGGCTAGTGGGCGGTGGTGAATTCTACCAGATTGCCGGCCCACAGTGGTGTGCCGTGCAACCATATTATCGATGTTTAACGTGATTTTACGATAATACCCTGTCTCATCTACTCTCTATATTCTCTCATCTGTTCACGTTCTCTCTACACTCTCATCTATCTCGTTTAGTACTCCCTTATCTCTTCTTGGTACTCTATTGGCCATTCGTGTGATTGTCTAAGATAAAAGAAATGACTAATGCCAGCGCAATAGGGCCCAATCAGGTTCTGGGGGGAGCATCCCGAAAAGTGCCAGTGCCCATGGGAGTTAAAATGATCATAGGATGTGTTACGGAATGCATCCAGCGCCAGTTTACTATCTAGATTAATCTATGACAATCAAAGTGCTATCTCTACAAGTGCAAGCGTGATCGTTACTAGTGCACCGTTGTGCAATTTACATGTTATATCGTTACATGGTCATTCTATTTTCGTTCTCGTTGTACTATTTTCCCTGTGCCAAATGCAATTGTTCTCTCGTTATCGTGACATGCTCTACATGACTTTACTCTCTAGTTAACCTGCCTTTAAAACATTAACTATTTAAAGCATGCTTGTGTTCATGAGATATTAAGTCCTACTGGGCATTATTCGCTCATCCTGCGTATTTATTTAATATGTTTCAGGTGAGTCAGATCATGACCACACTCACGAGGATGGGACCGATGAGGAGGCTCAAGAGTGACCATTTAGCCACCAGTACTGTCTAGTAGTCAGTTAGTATAGAATGAGTCAGTTAGTCATTATGTAATAGTTGATTTTCAATAAAGTACTCTGGGCCCTAGTTTCGGCTCTGATACGTTGATGTATTAGTTAGTTTATGAAGATGATGAGTTATTAGTGAATGTAATGGAGATTGTTGGATTATTAATGAAATTGGAGTTTATTTGGTGTTATCCAATTGTGCAATGGTTTGCATTATTTTCTCGCTCTGTACTATTTAATAACTGTAATCCCGCTCCGATATTCCGCGTCGGGGCGTTACATTAAATATCATTTCATTCGTGATCATGTTGCAAATGGTAATATTGAAATATCCTTTATTGATACAAACGGTCAGTTAGCAGACATTTTCACAAAAGCCTTACCTGAAGAGAGATTCACATCTCTCAGAAGGGAATTAGGCATGTGTAATTTGTGAAAAGACTTCTGTTTAAAACTGGGACATAAATGTTCAGAGTTAAGTAAAATTTCTCTCCTTGGCTTTAAGCAAAAGAAATTTAAAATTGTTCCCTACTGGTCACTCTTCTTAACAAAGTCTGCTTTGGCTAGTCAAACTTATTTGTCGTTTTTCTGCCACCTCTTGGTGCTTCGGTTTCCCGCAAAATTAATTTTTATTTAACCCCAAAATCGATGAGAAAACGATTCATCTACCCCTCTACACCTTTTTTTCCCCTCTTTTGTCTGGTTGCCTGAGCCGATGCCCTAACGACTCCAACATCTCTCTCTGCTCATTTGAAGTTTCTCTCTTCTTCCCGCGAAGAATTTCTTGAGGACCTTTCTCTCTTCTTTCATATCAACCTTCCAAAAAACCCTCCTCACCCAAGGTCCATGGCATCGTCCGTTATCTTCAGCAGTTTGGGTGGCTACAGCGCTGAGTTTCTATCGGCAGAGCAGCAAGAAAGGTTTACTTTCGTGAAGACAAAGGTTTGTGGAAATAAGGCAGTAGATGTTGCTAATCTTGAGAAGAATGGCATGCACAGTGTAGTAGCCACAATGAGCAGGATGCAGTGGATGGGAATCACCACCTTCTCTGAGGTTAGCTATCCAGACCTCGTGAAGGCTTTCTATGTGTGCTTGAGGATAGAGGCAGACGGGTCCCTGATTTCATCAGTCAAGGGAACTCAAATAAAGATAGATCATGAGCTGTTGCATTTGTTGTTTGGAGTAAAGACTTCCGGGCACAGTGGGGTTCACACCGTGGACGCCCAAGCTAAAGGAGTTGGTATTGTAGGACCAGGGTTCAGATTGAGAGATGGGAAGTTAGATATTAATCAGTTGAGTGCTCACAATCGCCTCCTTCATTTCATAGTTTGTCAGATTTTGGTTCCAAGAAGTGCAACATTCTCAACTTGCACCGAGGCAGACTCGGATATGATGTTCTGGGCCATCCAGAACCAAGAAATCAACATGGCCAAAGTAATGATGGAAAGAATGAAGTTTGCCCGTGATCAAATATGGGATACCAAGAGTAAGTTGAATATATCCCTGCCCTATGCTCACTTTCTCACCAAAGTCTTTCAGCACTTTGGAGTAGATGTCTCTGGCACAATTGTAGAGAAAATGGGCCAAGAAATTAGGTCCAGAAATCTAAGGAAAAGCGGTTTTTCAGTGTTTAGCGGAGTTTGGACAAAGACTTCAGTAGCTGAGGGTGAACCCATCCTAGGGGAAGCCCAAGAAGTCCAACTCGAAGCAGTGGCAGCAGAATCAGAGGGTCCATCAGCAGTTGCAGAACCAGCAGCAAGAGAGGCCGCAACACTTACTTCATTGGAAGTTGCTGCCATCTCAGAAGTTGCAGTGGAGACTCAAGTTGCTAAAGAAAATTCAGAAGTATCAGATTCTGTCAGAAGATCAGAGGATCCTCTTCCCACCTCCTCTGTGGCTTCTGTACTCCGTTAAGTCTTAGACTCCATTCACTCCTCCCAAGTGGATCAAAACACCAGTGGGAGTTTGGTTGATCAGTCTGTGGCACCTGGCCACATTGAAGATTCTGTATTGATTAATGCTCCTATTCAGGGGGAGCAAGGAAGATGTGTGGAGGATGCTCCTGTTCAGGGGGAGCAAGATATTGAGAAGGAAGCAGCATCTCAAGGGGCACTCTCTGAAGATGCTCCTGTGAGTGAAGATCAGTTTGAAGCTCCAATAGAGATCGGGGAGCAAGCAGAAAAAAGGAAGCCCTAGCAGGAAAATTGCTCACAAAAAGCAGAAGAAATATTTAAAGAAGATGCACTTAAAGCCCATCTTGAAGCGATTGAATGATCAAGGTGCAGTCCTGGACTTAGTACATTCAGCTGTAAATACTGTCATTGAGCGCCAGGCATCTTTGTCAAATGACATTTTTCAATCAAATGTTACTATGAAGTGGTTCAATAAGGAGCTAAGCTCTATGAAGTTGATGCGGTCTGAGGTTTTGAAGGCAGTAGGGCCCAAAGATCCAACTCCTCAAGAGAGTGTGCCTTCAGGGCCAAGTGAGGTTGTTGCAGGGCCATCAGGGCAAGTCAGTGTTGATCTTGTGGAGCGGCCATCAGGGCCTTCAGTTCAAGTTCCCGCAGGGCTATCAGGGCCAAGTGTTGAACTTCAGCCCTCTGAAAAAGTGCCTAGTGAAGATTCTACTTTGTGTCAGAAGTCTAGACCGGAGAAGGAGTCAGTCAATCCAGTGGATCCGGTAGCTGAACAAGAAGACCAGGCTGTAGCTCCTGAGCCCCTTGCCTCTTCTTCCCTTACCACTCCAGCTTCTCACTCTCCTCCATCTTCTTCCACTGCACCTCCAGCTCCAACCACCTTCAAGCGACCCCGTTCAAGATCTATTTCCTCTCCCCAACCTCTTTTCTCTCAACTTGCCTCATCTCCATCTTCTTCCACTATTGTTCCTCCTCCACCATCCTCTCCTCCTCAGCTTCCACCTGCATCCTCTTCAGCTGGACCTTCCTCTTTGTCCTTGTACATCAGAACCTTTTGTTCTTCCTACAGTAACTCTTGACTCTATATTCAATCCTCCTACACCTCCCTCTTTCATTACCATTATCCCTGAAGGTGCCCAACTCACCCAAATAGAAATCCAGGATATTAAGGATGAATTTGAAGTAGCAATACTTCGTTCAGTCCTGGCTGTTGGGACCCACTCTCACAGAACAGGCTCTTCTAGTCCTGTGTGTAAGAAGAGGAGACTCACATCCTCTCATCCTGTCTCTTCTGAACCTTGCTATCCCCCCCTTCGGTTTTCCCTCTCTGTCTCCAACAAGCAGAAACTTATCTATGAAGAATATCTTCAAAAGGTAGTTTTTGCCCATATTTTTAGCCTTCCTTTCCAAAATCTTTCTGAACATCTCACCACCATCTTTCCTTATACCCATCTCTCTAAGGCTCAACAGTCAAAAATCTTCTCCATGACTGAAGCCAAAACTGAAGAGCAGTGGGCTCGGAGCAACAAAGACCTGTACAGTCAATTCCGACGAGTTCAAGCTACCCGATATCCGCCTAGGGAAACTTCTCTTCCCCTTTATGAGTGGTTCCAAATCCATCTCAGAAATTTGTTTGGCCCTTTCATTCAGAAAGAAATCAAATTCATCCGGCAGTATCAGATGTACAGTAACTACTGCTATGTAAATCGCCTCCCAGAATCTCAGTTGGGACAGTTTCGTTCAGCCATTAGGGCCCTCAGTTCAAGCACAGCTCATACTGAGCCCCTTCAGGTCGATTTTGCCACCCTGGTAATTCCTGATGTAGTGTTCCTTCCACCTCTCCATGCTCTAATTATGGATTCTGCCGTGGGAACACTTATCTTTGAGCGAGCTGCAAGGGTAATGGCCAGATTATTTGTGCAAGATGGCCGTGATTTATCTTTTCCAAGATTCGTATTCAGACAATATCTTCAGGGACATATCAAGGTAGATGTTCTGGCAGCCATTCTTTCTGAATGTGAGCGGTTGTCTCCTGAAGAGTGGATGCAGCTCTATCCCTTGTCTGCTTAGCAGCTAAGTGATTTAAATGCCTCTCAGGCCAGCTCCAACCAACCTCCCCTGTCACCTGGTGAATTTTTGGATGCCAACTCTCTTCACCTTATCCGAGATTCCTATCTGATCTGGGTCGAAAGATATAAAGTTTTCTTTGCCTTAAAGCAAGAGTTTCGGTCACTTAAGATTCACTATCCCCTTAAGATTGAAGCCTTTCTTCATTTTGCCAGCTTTGGGTCCTTCTTAACTTACAAGTTAGCCCTTGGCCGTGTTAAGTATGGGGACTTCATTTCAGATCAACGGCAACTTCACATCAAAAGGATGGCTCCCACCATGGGACCCTCCTATCAAATTGATATTGGGGCCTTTCAAGCCTTCTTTGAAGAGCAGGAACGCCAGGCACTCCCTGTCATCAGGCGCTTTGGCTCCTTGTTATCCCCCGCTCATTACTTATCTGTAAATCCTCAAAACTAATCAATATATGTTGGCTGTCTGCCCTTCCATGTTTTCTCTTCTTTCTTTGTCGAAGATTATCTTTTTCCTTACTGACAAAAAGGGGGAGAAAATTAGCATGTTTGAAATACATTCCAAAAATCTTCAGATTTAGAAAAATACTTAGCATGTTTGAAATACTTTCCGGAAATATTCACGCTTATTGATAATTTTTGTCATCACCAAAAAGGGGGAGATTGATGATCAGTCTGTCCCCACGAAATGTTTAAATATACATGTATTTTAATAATTACCAAAATCTTATCAAAATTATCTAAGTCTTAAGTACAGGAAATACTCCAAGGCCAAGGTCAATCTAGCCAATATTGGTAGGCATTATATTTCTAAAGCATTAATTATTTCAAGATCATATTTCTCTAAGTCCACATCGACTTCTGTTGAAAGTCACAATGACTTCTTTACTATGACATCGTTTGATTACAAACAAATCGTTCTCACAATGATTCTATAAGTCATCACAACGATTTCTTCAGAACTCGTAACAACTTGCTTGCCGTAACGATTTCGTAAGTTATCATAATGACTTCTTTAGAATTCGCAACGACTTGCTCGCCGTAACGATTTCGTAAGTTATCATAACGATTTCTTTAGAATTCGCAACGACTTGCTCGCCGTAACGATTTCGTAAGTTATCATAACGATTTCTTTAGAATTCGTAACGACTTGCTCGCCGAACGATTTCTTAAGTTATCATAACGATTTCTTTAGAATTCGCAACGACTTGCTTGCCGTAACGATTTCGTAAGTTATCATAACGATTTCTTTAGAATTCGCAACGACTTGCTCGCCGTAACGATTTCGTAAGTTATCATAATGATTTCTTTAGAATTCGCAACGACTTGCTCACCGTAACGATTTTCTTAAGTCATCATAACGATTTCTTTAGTATTCGCAACGATTTGCTTTGCGCAACGATTTCTTTAGAACTCATAACGATTTGCTTTGCACAACGATTTCTTTAGAACTCACAACGATTTGCTTTGCACAATGATTTCTTTAGAACTCATAACGATTTGCTTTGCGCAACGATTTCTTTAGAACTCATAACGATTTACTTCTTGCAACGATTTCTTTAAAGCTCAAAACGATTTGTTATGTGTTCATAACGATTTCTTTGTTGAACACATAAACTTGCTTTCTATAATGATTTGCTCTCTATGATGACTTGTTAGTATTTATAACGATTTCATAAGTCATATAGACAACGACTTTATGGTTTATATCGACTTGACATTTATCTTATCTCTTAAAGAGTTGAATAGTCAAAGTCTTCTCTTATCTGTCTGACTGCTGTGCATTTAATAAAGACAGAACGTATCTCTGTATGCATGCAGATGATATCCTTTTACTATTGTGCATATTCTATCAACATCTTTTAGAACAAGCTATTTGGCATTGCTATTTTGGTGAATACTCACATCAACATTTACTGACCACAAGAGATAGCCTAGTTGTCTACTGTTCTAGCATTTAATGTGTGCAGGGTCCTAAAAACATTCTGTCATACAACGTTGGACCATATAGACGCCAGAAGACCCTATCTCTTTGCATGCTCAAATGGATAAAAGATTGTTGAAGCTTCCAAATGTCAAGCAGTCTAACGTCTACCAGTCTAAGAGACAACGGTTACTTCAACGGCCGTATTTCAAAAGGAGATATAAATACAAGACAGAAGAGAAGAATGAAAAACAATGTAACGTAGTAGAGAACAAGCATCTCGCATACAAGCATTCAAATTCTTCTACATGAAGTCTAGAGCCAAGAATCTCATTCCTCATCACCTTTAGCTCTTCGCTCTCTGTGCTGTAATAGAATTTCTAAGAGAGCCCGTGTAGTTCTGAGAGTGTGCCTTATTTAGATCTTTTGCTCTCAGTGCTTGTTGCTTCAGATCTTGGCTTGTAAAAGCTTGATCTAGGGGCTTGAATTCATTCTATTATCTTTGTGGTGTTTCCCTTCGTGTGTGAAGGAAGACTGGTGGGATCCAGGGTGCTGTTTCCCTTCAGTTGTGAAGGAAGACCTGGTGGGATCCAGGGTGCTGTTTCCCTTCGGTTGTGAAGGAAGACCTGGTGGGGTATCCAGGGTGCTGTTGTTCCCTTCTAGTGTGAAGGAAGACCAGCGGAGCTGGGTGTTGTAGTGTCCATAGGGGGACTGTACCCTAGTTAGTGAAATCCTGAGTTGTTGCTCAGGGACTGGACGTAGGACTCCTAAGGAAAGGAGGTCCGAACCAGGATAATTCCTTAGTTATGTGATTGATTCTTTGTGGCTTTGTTATTCACACTAACCGTTGCTAACCAACATCGAAGATTGTTTTTGTATATATTTTTTTTCGTACAGGTGTCACCTAGATAGATTTTTAAAGACCCATTCACCCCCCCTCTGGGCTTGTCAACTGGGCAACACTGTGACCTTTGGGAGACGAAGGAGAGGTGATTTGGGACGAGGAGCTTGGAGGAGAAGGGCTGGGGCTTGGCTTTCTTCTTCCTTTTTTCGTCATCAAACCCTAGTCTTCTTGTCAACGCAAAAAGGTAGGCAATCTCTCAAGCCAAATCCGTGTAAAAATTTCCCTTGGAAGACTTCATGTTCCTGAGCAAAAGCCCTCTAGTTTCGCTCCTTTTCTATCTCCCATGAGGGAGAATTAATTCTTTGAATCCCTGTCAGTTACATGTACTCGACCCCTCATGTTTACTCTTAAACCTCCGGCATACATGATCCCATGCCATGAGAAAATTCTCATAAATACTATATCATGTTAGCTTTCAAATGCCCCTAGTTTGCCTAAATGTCATCATGTATCCATCTCTAATTAATCCATCGAACTTTGACTGCACATGTTTAGGTCATCAAATTGTAACTTGATCACAACATGTCTAAACCTTGTCTAGTTTCAAATTAATCATGCATGTTGATAGATCTATATGTCTACTTTCGTTTAAAACTGGTTTCATGCTTTTTGGATCACCGTGCGATTTTATAATGAATTTAGTAGTGCCCTGTATCAACCAGTATTAACCCTGGAAAAAGGGGAAAGAGCCGGACCCCCTTTCTGATATCGCGGTGGCGCGACCCGCCGCGATACCAGATGGGTCGCGGTCGCCCGCCTGGTCACGTCTTGAACGCGGAGGGCCTCGCCGCCGCGTTTCCTTCCCGGTCCGAGCCAGGCCGGCCCGGTCTGCGGATCGCACCTGAGCCGCCCGTCGCGACTTGAATCGCGACGGGTAGGCCCGCCGCGATTCAAAGATTGCGGCCAGAAACTTTAATTTTGCATATACCCTTACTGATTTGGTTATATTACCCTTATTTAGCCATGATTTACCAATGTTATAGTTAATTCGACCTGGTAAATTAATAATTGGCAATAATTATATAAATTTAATTTTTTTAAAAGGACATTTGCACAACTTGTCATATCCTCAAGATTTCTTTACACTTGCTCACACATAACGTTATTAATTGTCATTTGACCCTAATAAGTTATTCAATAATATATCTGGTAAATTAGTGAAATAAATGACTAAATTTCCCTATTTAATTAAATATAATTGTCTTCATTTTATTCGCAAGTTTTGAATACTGTTACAGTTTCCCTCGGCCTTCGAGCACTCGAGGCACGACGGACCCATTTTCTATACACTTCCTCTTGACTTGGACCACCTCTCCATCGGGAATACTCTCGACTGGGCCAGAGACTCCTTGTCAAGGCCTCCGTAAGTCTTCTTGGCTTTGGCTTACGTCCATTGCTGACGAGCTGGTTGTACCCTCAAAACCCGTTACACCTTAGGGATTAGTACAATCCATGGCCTTAGTGTGTTCTTTCCTTATCTTTTGATGACGCCGGACCCGTTTTCTATACACTTCCTCTTGACTTGGACCACCTCTCCATCGGGAATACTCTCGACTGGGCCAGAGACTCCTTGTCAAGGCCTCCGTAAGTCTTCTTGACTTTGGCATACGTCCATTGCTGACGAGCTGGTTGTACCCTCAAAACCCGTTACACCTTAGGGATTAGTACAATCCATGGCCTTAGTGTGTTCTTTCCTTATCTTTTGATGACGCCGGACCATCTAGCCTGTGTACACAGCACGACTAGTGGATGGTGGTGACTTCTACCAGACTACCGGCCCGCAATGGTGTGCCGTGCAACCGTTACTATTGATGTTTAACATGATTTTACGATAATGCCCCTATCTCATCTGCTCTCTATATCCTCTCATCTATTCACGTTCTCTCTACGCTCTCATCTATCTCGTCTAATACTCTCTTATTTCTTCTTGGTACTCCATTGGCCATTCTTGTGATTGTATAAGATAAAGAAATGACTAATGCCAGCGCAATGGGGCCCGATCAGGTCCTGGGAGGAGCGCCCGAAAAGTGCCAGTGCCCATGGGAGTTAAAATGATCAAGGATGTGTTACGACATGCATCCAGTGCCAGCATACTATCAAGATTAATGTATGACAATCAAAGTACTATCTATACCAGTACACTTGTTATCGTTACTAGAGCACGTTGTGCAAATTACATGATAGATCGTTACATGGCCATTCTATTATCATTCTCGTTGAGCTATTTTCCATGTGCCAGATGCTATTGTTATCTTGTTATCATTGCTTGATCTACATGACTCTTCTCTCTAGTTAACCTGCCATTAAGACATTGATTATTTAAACCATGCTTGTGTTCATGAGATATTAAGTCCTACTGGGCGTTATTCGCTCATCCTGCGTTTTTATTTAATATGTTTCAGGTGAGTCTGATGATGACCACACTCGTGAGGACGGGACTGAGGATGATGCTCAGAGTGACCCTATTTCAGAAACCATAGCTTTCGTAGTTAGTATAGAATGAGTCAGATAGTTATGATGTATTAGTTTAATTTTCAATAAAGTGCTCTGGGCCCTAGTTTTGGCTCTGACACGTTGATGTAATAGTTAGTTCATGAAGTTGATGAAATATTAGTAAATGTAATGAAGTTTGGTGGATTATTAATGAAATTGAAGTTCATTTGGTATTATTCCATATGTGCAATGGTTTGTATTTATTTTCTCACTCTTTACTATTTAATAACTGTAAACCCGCTTCGATATTGCGCGTCGGGGTGTTATAGTAACATTCGATACATCGCGGTTTAGGGGTATAAAGGATTAGCTCTTGTTTAGCAGTCCTGTTACCCATGTGTTGAAGGCTTGCCAGTGAAGCTAGTAGCTTAGGCAATGCTTTGCTTGTGTGGCTTATAACTTAGGCGACTAGCTATTGAGGTGGTGTGCCTGTGAGGCTTGTGGCCTAGACTTTATAGTTATTAGGCAGACTAGTAGCGTGATGCTAGTTTTGCTTCCGTCTCTTCTTCTTTCCAGAATTTGTGTGAATTGATATAATTATGCTTTTCTATGAGCATGTTTGGTTTGGCTTCCGGTGTTGCCAGTGAGACCCGTTGGGGTTGAGGTCCTCCCGTGTTGTGTGTAGTGTTTGGGTGGTCCCCTACTAAGCCAGTGACTTGTTGAGGCTCACTCCCTTATAGTTCTTTTCAGGGTTTACCGATGGTGTGGCTTGCGAAGATGTCGTGACAGACTTGTACCACCAGCAGTAGTGTTAGTAGAGTTGTGTGAGCTTGTGCTCCCTCGGGGTATACCCCAAGTAGTTGTACTCTTCTTAATTTGGACATGTAATAATGTGATGGGACATTTGTAAATTGTTATATGCAGATATGAGCACATGTACTTTCTTGTGTCTCTTACTGTTGTGGTTTATTTTTTATATTCTTCCTGGATACGTGTACGAGCTATCCCTTGCGAGACTTCGGTCTGTTCGCGGGAGACGAATCTGGATATGGACCCTTATTGGGTATAGATATCCAGGGCCGTTACAGTTGGTATCAGAGCAATGGTCCAGTTAGAATATGAAAAGACATTAAGGTTACAATGTCCCAATACATGGTTTAATGTCCATTGCTGGTAGTAAGTCTATGGTTTTTTATGCTTTTTAGTACGATTTTCACATGAATCTTAGTATGTGAATTGTATGTTTAGTTGGTTAGATTAGTAGTTGTGGATAATGGCAGAGAAATGGTATAGTTGGTGATGCAGTGTGAGTAGTTATTGGGGTGTCAGTTGTGGTTAAGGTATAGCTGATTAAAGGTTCTTTGTTATAGAAGTTGAAAGAATTAGTGAATTTAGTTATGAAATTCAGTAAATGGTGTTTTAATGAGGATCAGAGTTGGTAGAGAAAGATATAAGGTAGTGATGTGATGGAATAATAGAGAGAATTGTATCGTGATGAGGAATAGGGCTTTGTGAATAGGACTGTTAAATGGGTGAATTGTGGTTGAGAATTGTAGTAGAGATAGTCATTGTGTTTGAGATTTATGTTAACAAAGAGTTAAGAAGCTACTTGGATAATAATATGATTAGTGGCATGTTAAGTTTGAAATGATCAAGTGAGGTAGTCTAGCTTGAGATGAGATGTTGGTAAGTAGAGGGGCAGTGATCAAGATGATCCTTAAGTGTTATTGGTGATTAAGAATAATTACAGTAAAAAGTTTAAAGGTAGTGTTGTTATAAATAATGAGGAAAATAGAAAATTTAATATAGAAACCCATGTAAGTGTGTGTAGAGGTGACCAGTTAGTTAAAGTGTAACACCCCAGAAATTTAGTGATTTAAAAATTTTAGAAATAAAGGGGAATAAATAAATTCCGCAATTATCGGAATGATAAAACTTACGTACTATTATCGTACGAGAGAAAACACATCGGAAAATTCTGTAAAAATTATAAATCAACCCCAAATATTGTCCCTAAGTGTTCCACGAAGGAATTCGTGCAACGAAAAATCTAATTGGTCGAGTGTACGTCACACGTGACCAAGTTAACCGAATTAGGAAACTAAGTCGGAAAAATTGTTAACACGGAAAAATAACCCAACCATAAATTAAATAAACATATTGGAGAGACTTCCAACGCCATGTATTAATGACCCATTAACAAGATTGGGCCAATGAAGCACATTTGGCCCAAGGATAAAAATTTGGACAAGAAAATACCCAGAAATTCGTGTATGTAATTATGCAGTGATTAGGGACGGCAAATTAGGGTTAAAATTAGTGGTAATGACCATGCATGGCAACTCAAATCGTGGCCAACCCTGTATGACACCTTCCCATGGTGTAGCTACCTCCTTTGGGTGAGAAAATCCCAGATTTTGGAAAGTAGAAAGCAGAATTCGCAGCCCCCTTTCCTAGTCCCATTAGGACATGTAAATACACCCTAAATCTATAAGAACTCATCACTAAACTCTTGGGGAAGGTTTGGAAACGAGTTGGGGTCGTTTGGAGGTGGGCTAGGGCTTCAGAGGAGGAGGAGAAAGGCTGGGGACCGGAGTTTCATCCCTCTTCATCCTCTGCTGCGTCCAGAACATCGACTGGTCTTAGATCTTCATAAAGGTAGGTATTCTCGGGCCAAGAGTAAAGAAAACCAACACCATCATATAGATCTTCGAGTCTAGGTTCATTACACTTGATTTGACTAATTTTCATTGAGTATACATTATGTATTAGTAGTTTTCTCTAAGTCGCGCACAGTTAGGGCTTTTTCATTCTTCTTATCATGCACATGATTCAAGACAGAATTAGACTAAATACCCAACATAAAGTTCTTCTACATGTAGTCACGATCATCTTTTATGTTGGACATTTTGTCTAAAAGTCTTTAGTTAGAGAGTTATAAGCATGGTAAGAGAGTTGCTGCATGATACTGCGATTTCGGGCTGCACTTAGCTTTATGTTCTTCCTATTTTTCATGAGATTCAAGACCGCATTAGGTCAGGTTCCCAACATAAGAGTTCTTCCACTAGTCGTTATGGTCATCCTTTATGTTTAACATTTTGTCTAAATGTCTTTCGTTAGAGAGCTATAAGTGTGGTATGTAAATCACTGCATGAGATGTGTTTTCGGGTTACACATGACTTTTATGTTCTTCATATACTTCTGGAGATTTCTAATTGATCTTTTCGTGGGATACCCTTTGGAGTACAAGGATTGGGGAAATTTGTAGCCCAACATGGCCAAAAGTACCCTAGGGGTGCGTGGGCACATGATCCAAGACCGATTCACAAGATCCCTAGAGTGCCACGTGTCCAGATGTGACTAATGGTGGAAAAGTTCCCAGAGTGTGTCGACCTGCCCATGGGGTGTGTCGACACACTATCCCAAACTGGCACAAAAGATTTCTGGGAAGGGTCTCTAGTGTCGACACTACTTGATCCTGTGTCGACACTACTTGATCCTATGTCGACACCCTCTACAGACCTGTTGACTGGGTTCTCTGGGAGCTGGGTCTAGTGTCGACACTACTTGATTCTGTGTCGACACCACTTGACCATTTCTTCATCATTTTACCTTGTGTTTGAAACATTGTGTCCACACTACTTGATTCTATGTCGACACCACTTGACCATTTCTTCATCATTTGGCCTTGTGTTTGAAGCATTGTGTCAACACTACTTGATTATGTGTCGACACTACTTGACCATTTCTTCCACATTTGGCCTTGTGTTTGAAGCATTGGGTCGACACCAGTAGGGGGTGTGTCGACACTACTCTTGCAAAAAAATTGCATGTCTTGGGTCTGATCGTTACATGATGTTTACTAGCATGTGCATGATGTTATATAGTATACATGGACCTAAAAGAAATCAACCCATTGAAAAATGGTAATGATATAAATATGATTCTAATGTGTAATTGTTATTGACCTTATGTTCATTGGATTATCTTGTGATCTTACTTATTGTCAATTGATATGATAAGAATATGATATGAATGTGGGGATGAATACATGTTAGTATGGACTTGTTAGTGGAGTTAATATCATGATTTGCATATGAGTTTCAATAGCTATATGTTTTCCGATGTTCAATTAATTATTTGTCAATTGCATACATGTTAGGAAAGATCCGTGACACGTCACTTACACCTTTGCACGAATAGGCACACCCTTCTTGGGGAATTGAGAGCTCTCTACCGGTCATTCCGAATCAGCAAGACTAGCGATCTTTTCCTTAAGACCTCCGTAAGTCTCCGCTCTCTATGGATTCCCACATAGAGGCCAAGCTGGTTGTACCATGAAGTACCCTGGAGTTAGAGAGCACATGTTCTGCATACGATCTATCATTAGTCATCCTCATGTCAAGACATTAATGAATTATGAAACATAAGATACGTCGTTATACTGCCATTTTGTTCTCTTGAGTTTTTGTCATAACTTGACTCTATGAATGATCATGTCTTTCTTACTATGAGCTTGTCATTGAAACTCTGTGGCCATAATATGAATATGTTGTTTGGCACAATATGGGACTTCGGTCCATTTGACTAATGCCTGTGCAATAGGGGCCTTGTCTGGTCCTGGGGAAGAGCGCCTCAACATACTTATTAACCGCGGGAGTATGGACTTGTGGTGCGTGGCATGGCACTGATACTATATGCAAGATTTGTGTGAATGTGCCTTCGTTTGATATGATATGATATGATAAGTTTGATATGATAAGTCTGATCATGTGAATACATGATATCTGTATGAATATGGCCAATTCATTTGATACGATTCTACTCTTGAAATATCTGTCCATTGTATATGCAACTCGACATTTGATCTGATATGATATCCGTTCTACTCTGCTATTCAATCTGTTAGTATTGCATGCATTGTCATCATATACATGTTCATATCTTGCCTATTTAAAATGGTAATCATGTATGCTAGTGCCAGCACAATATTGAGATGTAAATCCTACTGAGCTAGTTTGCTCACCCCTATCATCCTGTCCTTTTCAGGTAGTGATGAGGAACCAGAGGAGACTGATGGGTCAGGGCAAGAGTGATGAGCAACTGCTATGTGAGGAGTTGATAGTTTAGGAATAGTTATTTGAGTAGTCGATGTAATAGTGAAACCTTTTTCATTTGAATAATGGGCCCTTTGATTGGCTCGATTGATGTAAGGTTTTTAATTAGTTGAATGAATGAAATAAAGAGTACTTTGGATGACAATATTATGGCCTCAAATGTGTTATTATGTTTAATTGTGACTCTGCGCTATTCAACTGTGATACGTCTATTTGTATCGTTCATGTCTCCCGGTATTTATTCCACTGCTAAATATCGGGGCATGACAGTTGGTATCAGAGCCTTAAACTGTAGGGTCCAAGGGAATAGGAACATAGAATGAAACTAGGTCACATGAGTCAAAATCTGTCGTACCTAATGTGAGCTTGGGTAGAACCATGGGAATAGAAGTCACATGTGATATATTTAGATGACTGACTTATATTATTATCTTGAAGGTACTTATTACCTCAATGGCCGCTGAACGCGCCTAGGCTAGGAACATGCAACAAACAATACAGAACTTGACTCAGGCTATCCTGCAAGCCACCCAGGGTGGAGGTAACCGCGGAGCCGGTGATCTCAATCGGAATTTTTAGAATATGGATCTGCCTAGGTTTGAAGGGAGTACTGACCCAGATGTTGCTGAACACTGGGTTAAGGAAATTGAAAGGATATTCAGGGTCATGCAATGCACGAACCAGAACAAAGTACTTCTAGCGACCTTCCAATTGGAAAAGGATGCCAGGGCATGGTGGGAGTCGGTAGAAGCAACACTGAATGGCCAGCAACTAACATGGGCTCAGTTCATTGAGCAATTCAACACCAAGTACTATTCTGAGAGGGTCCAGGAACGGAAAGCAACCGAATTTGCGGCTTTGAAGCAGAGAGGGCTCAATGTGGCTGAGTATGAGGCCCAATTCTCTCGTCTGTCCCGATATGCTGCTCACTTGATTGGGACAGAAAGGATGAAGGCAAAACGCTTTCTGAATGGCTTGAGGCCCCAGTTCATCACTCAACTGGCGCCAATGGACATTCAAACCTATGCTGACATGGTAAAGAAGGCTCAGTTACTGGAAGATGCCATGGAGACCACTGAAAGAATTAAGGGAAAATCCGTGAAAAGGGAGCAAGTGTTTTCTACAGGAAGGTATCAGCCGACCATTGGGAAGAAAAGGCCCAGTGGCAGAGTAGATGAACCAGCTGATAAAAAATCAAAGGAGTTAGGTAAGCAGATAGTGGTGACAATGGGAGAAAGGTGCAAACACTGTGACAAAGCTAGTCACCGGTCTGAACATTACTGGAGAGCGCAAGGGAGATGCCTGCGCTGTGGTAGTCGTGACCAAGGATCTCGGACTGCCCAATGTTGAAAGAACCAGCCTCTCAGGACAAGCGTCCGAATGGACAGAAGAGGCAAGGCCGCTTGCAAGCTATTCAGAAACCTGAAGCTGCTAAAGAAGGAGGTATCGTGGAAGGTACACGTACTATTCTTTCCCGACCTACATATGTTCTATTTGATACGGGAGCTAGGCATTCCTTTATATCTCGAACATTTGTTGATACCCTACCTGTGAAACCCATCCCAATGAAATACAGAATAGTTGTGTCAACCCGGATTGGTCCTGGTACCAATCTTACAAACCATATGCCATCTATTGAAGTGTTGATTGAAACCCAAAACCCACCAGAAAATTTAATATGCATGGACATGGAGGGGTATGATGTGATACTGGGAGCAGACTGGATGTCTGAACATGGAGCTAGTATCAATTGTAGGTGAAGTCGGGTAACCTTTAGCCATTACCTAAAACTAGTGTTCACAGGAGATAGAAACCGCAGGAGATTGTCCCTTATCTCGGCATTACAAGCCAAGAGGATGTTGAGGAAAGGTTGTATGGCCTTTCTTGATGCTGTTGTCATCACAAAGAAGGAAGTCAAAGTCGAGGACATCCATGTTGTCAGTGAGTATGCTGACGTTTTTCCAGAAGACTTTCCAGGGGTTCCTCCTGAGCGAGAGGTCGATTTTACCATCGAGTTGGTCCCTGGAGCAGCACCAGTATCTAGGGCACCATATAGAATGTTCCCCGCAAAACTGAAGGAATTAAAAGAGCAACTGATGGAACTGTTAGAGAAGGGATTCATCCGACCAAGCACATCACCATGGGGTGCACCTGTCCTCTTTGTCAAGAAGAAAGATGGGTCGATGAGGCTGTGTATAGATTACAGACAACTAAACCAGTTAACCATTAAGAACAAATATCCCCTGCCAAGAATTGATGAGTTGCTTGATCAATTATCTGGAGCTAAATACTTCTCTAAAATAGATCTCAGATCCGGCTATCACCAATTGAGGATCAAGGGAGAAGACATTCATAAGACAGCCTTCCGAAGCAGGTATGGACATTATGAATTTATTGTTATGCCGTTCGGACTAACAAATGCCCCTGCAGTTTTCAAGCAGTTGATGAATAGCATTTATCATCCATATCTTGATAAATTTGTGGTGGTATTCATCGATGATATATTGATCTATTCCAAGACAAAGGAAGAGCATGAGGAGCAATTGAGGATTTCATTACAGATTTTAAGGGAGAATAAATTATATGCCAAGCTAAGTAAATGTGAATTCTGGCTTGAGGAGGTATCCTTTTTAGGACATGTGGTAACCAAGGATGGTATCGCTGTTGATCCATCAAAGGTTGAGGCTGTACTAAAATGGGAAAGATCAACAAGCGTCACAGAGATCAGGATCTTTCTCAGATTAGCAGGATATTATCGAAGGTTTATAAAGGATTTCTCAAAGATTGCAGTGCCATTAACCAAGCTGACCTGGAAGGAAAATCCATTTGTGTGGACTGATGAATGTGAAGAAAGCTTTAACAACTTGAAGAAGTGTCTGACTACTGCTTCTGTCCTCGCCTTACCCACTGAAGAGGGAGGATTTGAAATTTATTCAGATGCTTCTGGAACAGGTCTGGGATGCGTCTTAATGCAACAAGGGAAAGTAATAGCATATGCCTCAAGACAGTTGAAGATCCATGAAGTGAACTACCCGGTTCATGACCTGGAGTTAGCAGCTGTAGTATTCGCCTTGAAAATTTGGAGGCATTATATCTATGGTGAACAATTTAAAGTCTTTTTTGACCACAAGAGTTTGAAATACTTATTCTCACAGAAAGAGCTTAACATGCGACAAAGAAGGTGGTTAGAGTACCTTAAGGACTTTGACTTTTCCATTCAATATCACCCTGGGAAAGCCAATGTAGTGGCAGACGCTCTAAGTAGACAACCAGGAGCTATGATAGCTAGTATGATGCTAGGCGAATGGAAGTTATTGGAGCAATTTGCAAGCTTGAACTTAGACATAGGAAAGAAGGAAAAACAAGTAATGATTTCCAACCTCCAGATACAATCCGATCTACTGACCGAAATCAAGGTGAAACAGGGAGAGGATCCATTCTTAGTTGAGATCAAGGAGAAGCTAGAACAAAGACCTGACTTTACTCTATCAGCTGAGGGAAGATTACTATTCCGAGGTAGAACATGTGTCCCTGATCATGGAGAACTAAAGAAGAGGTTATTAAATGAAGCTCACCAGTCCAAGTACACGATTCATCCTGGATCAACAAAGATGTACCAAGACTTAAAAAGGTCGTACTGGTGGCCAAACATGAAGAGGGATGTGGCCGATCATGTGTCATACTGTTTAACATGCATGAAAGTCAAGGCCAAGCATTTCCGTACAACTGGTGGACTGCTGCCACTAGAAATCCCGGAATGGAAGTGGGATAGCATCGGTATGGACTTTATCATGGGATTGCCCAAGACTAGAGGTGGTATGGATGCAATTTGGGTAATAGTTGATTGATTGACTAAGTCAGCTCACTTCTTGCCGATTAAGAGTACCTGGTCAGTGGATGTATTGGCTGCACTATATGTTAAGGAAGTAGTTAGATTGCATGGGGTTCCATCTAACATAATATCAGATTGGGACCCTAGATTTACTTCACACTTCTGGAAGGGTTTACAAGAAGCAATGGGTACTAAACTAAACTTTAGTACTCCCTTCCATCCTAAGACTGATGGACAGACCGAAAGGACCAATCAAATTGTGGAAGATATGCTTCGTGCTCTGGTGCTAGATTTTAGAGGTCGATGGGATGATCAGTTGTACCTGATGGAGTTTGCATATAACAATAGCTATCAGGAAAGTATCAAGATGGCACCGTTTGAAGCCTTATATGGCAGGAGTTGCAGATCACCCCTTTGTTGGGAAGAGGTTGGGGAGAACCAATGGGTTGGACCCGACTTAATTGAGGCGGCTGTTAGAAAGGTTCAAATTGTCAGGGAACGTCTAAAGATAACACAATCTAGGTAGAAGAGTTATGCAGACAAGAGAAGGAGAGAACTAGAATTTCAGGTTGGCGAACATGTTTTCTTGAAGGTCTCACCTTCAAGGGGAATTCAAAGATTTGGGATCAAAGGAAAGTTGAGTCCCAGATTCATCGGACTGTTTGAAATTCTGGAAAGGATTGTTCAGGTGGCGTATAGACTTGCACTACCTCCACAGCTGGCGAACGTGCATAATGTGTTCCACATATCCATGCTGAGGAAGTACTTATTCAATGCCGACCATGTAATCAACCATGAGGACTTGGAGATTCGGGAGGACCTGACTTATGAAGAGAAGCCGATCAAACTGTTGGATCGGAAGATTCAACGACTCAGGAATCATACCATACCTATGGTGAAGGTCCAATGGAGTCGAGACGGAGTTACTAATGCTACCTGGGAAACAGAGGAAAGAATGAAGAAAAACCACCCAGAACTATTCTCAGGTACAAACTACACCATTGTGTGTAAATTTGGGGACCAAATTTCTTAAGTGGGGGAGGATGTAACACCCCAGAAATTTAGTAATTTAAGGGGAATAAATAAATTCCGCAATTATCGGAATGATAAAACTTACGTACTATTATCGTACGAGAGAAAACACATCGGAAAATTCCGTAAAAATTATAAATCAACCTCAAATATTGTCCCTAAGTGTTCCAAGAAGGAATTCGTGCAACGAAAAATCTGATTGGTCGAGTGTACGTCACACGTGACCAAGTTAACCGAATTAGGAAACTAAGTCGAAAAAATTGTTAACACGGAAAAATAACCCAACCATAAATTAAATAAACATATTGGAGAGACTTCCAACACCATGTATTAATGACCCATTAACAAGATTGGGCCAATAAAGCACATTTGGCCCAAGGATAAAAATTTGGACAAGAAAATACCAAAAAATTCGTGTATGTAATTACGCAGTGATTAGGGAGGGCAAATTAGGTTTAAAATTAGTGGTAATGGCCATGCATGGCAACCCAAATCGTGGCCAACCCTGTATGACACCTTCCCATGGTGTAGCTACCTCCTTGGGTGAGAAAATCCCAGATTTTGGAAAGTAGAAAGCAGAATTCGCAGCCCCTTCCTAGTCCCATTAGGACATGTAAATACACCCTAAATCTATAAGAACTCATCACTAAACTCTTGGGGAAGGTTTGGAAATGAGTTGGGGACGTTTGGAGGCGGGCTAGGGCTTCAGAGGAGGAGGAGAAAGGCTGGGAACCGGAGTTTCATCCCTCTTCATCCTCTGCTGCGTCCAGAACGTCGGCTGGTCTTAGATCATCATAAAGGTAGGTGTTCTCGGGCCAAGAGTAAAGAAAACAAACACCATCATATAGATCTTCGAGTCTAGGTTCATTTTCACTTGATTTGACTAATTTTCATTGAGTATACATTGTGTATTAGTAGTTTTCCTAAGTCGCGCACAGTTAGGGATTTTTCTGTTCTTCTTATCATGCACATGATTCAAGACCGAATTAGACTAAATACCCAACATCAAATTTCTTCTACTTGTAGTCACGATCATCTTTTATGTTGGATGTTTTGTCTAAAAGTCTTTAGTTAGAGAGTTATAAGCATAGTAAGAGAGTCGCTGCATGATACTGCGATTTCGGGCTGCACTTAGCTTTATGTTCTTCCTATTTTTCATGAGATTTAAGACCGAATTAGGTCAGGTTCCCAACATAAAAGTTCTTCCACTAGTCGTTATGGTCATCCTTTATGTTTAACATTTTGTCTAAATGTCTTTTGTTAGAGAGCTATAAGCATGGTAAGTAAATCACTGCATGAGATGTGTTTTTGGGTTACACATGACTTTTATGTTCTTCATATATTTTTGGAGATTTCTAATTGATCTTTTCGTGGGATACCCTTTGGAGTACAAGGATTGGGGAAATTTGTAGCCCAACATGGCCAAAAGTACTCTAGGCCGATTCACAAGATCCCTAGAGTGCCACATGTCCAGATGTGACTAATGGTGGAAAAGTTCCCGGAGTGTGTCGACCTGCCCATGGGGTGTGTCGAAACACTGTCCCAAACTGGCACAAAAGATTTCTGGGAAGGGTCTCTAGTGTCGACACTACTTGATCCTGTGTCGACACTACTTGATCCTGTGTCGACACTACTTGATCCTATGTCACACCCTGTACAGACCTGTTGACTGGGTTCTCTGGGAGCTGGGTCTAGTGTCGACACTACTTGATTCTGTGTCGACACCACTTGACCATTTCTTCATGATTTTACCTTGTGTTTGAAGCATTGTGTCGACACTACTTGATTCTGTGTCGACACCACTTGACCATTTCTTCATCATTTTGCCTTGTGTTTGAAGCATTGTGTCGACACTACTTGATTATGTGTCGACACTACTTGACCAGTTCTTCATCATTTGGCCTTGTGTTTGAAGCATTGGGTCGACACCAGTAGGGGGTGTGTCGACACTACTCTTGCAAAACAATTGCATGTCTTGGGTCTGATCGTTACATGATGTCTACTAGCATGTGCATGATGTTATATAGTATGCATGGACCTAAAAGAAATCAACCATTGAAAAATGGTAATGATATGAATATGATTCTAATGTGTAATTGTGATTGACCTTATGTTCATTGGATTATCTTGTGATCTTACTTATTGTCAATTGATATGATAAGAATATGATATGAATGTGGGGATGAATACATGTTAGTATGGACTTGTTAGTGGAGTTAATATCATGATTTGCATATGAGTTTCAATAGCTATATGTTTTCCGATGTTCAATTAATTATTTGTCAATTGCATACATGTTAGGAAAGATCCGTGACACGTCACTTACACCTTTGCACGAATATGCACACCCTTCTTGGGGAATTGAGAGCTCTCTACCGGTCATTCCGAATCGGCAAGACTAGCGATCTTTTCCTTAAGACCTCCGTAAGTCTCCGCTCTCTATGGATTCCCACATAGAGGCCAAGCTGGTTGTACCATGAAGTACCCTGGAGGTAGAGAGCACATGTTCTGCATACGATCTGTCATTAGTCATCCTCATGTCAAGACATTAATGAATTATGAAACATAAGATACGTCGTTATACTGCCCTTTTGTTCTCTTGAGTTTTTGTCATAACTTGACTCTATGAATGATCATGTCTTTCTTACTATGAGCTTGTCGTTGAAACTCTGTGGCCATAATATGAATATGTTGTTCGACACAATATGGACTTCGGTCCATTTGACTAATGCCTGTGCAATAGGGGCCCTGTCTGGTCCTGGGGAAGAGCGCCCCAACGTACTTATTAACCGCGGGAGTATGGACTTGTGGTGCGTGGCATGGCACTGATACTATATGCAAGATTTGTTGAATGTGCCTTCGTTTGATATGATATGATATGATAAGTTTGATATGATAAGTCTGATCATGTGAATACATGATATCTGTATGAATATGGCCAATTCATTTGATACGATTCTACTCTTGAAATATCTGTCCATTGTATATGCAACTCGACATTTGATCTGATATGATATCCGTTCTACTCTGCTATTCAATCTGTTAGTATTGCGTGCATTGTCATCATATACATGTTCATATCTTGCCTATTTAAAATGGAATCATGTATACTAGTGCCCGCACAATATTGAGATGTAAATCCTACTGAGCTAGTTTGCTCACCCCTATCATCCTGTCCTTTTCAAGTAGTGATGAGGAACCAGAGGAGACTGATGGGTCAGGGCAAGAGTGATGAGCAACTGCTATGTGAGGAGTTGATAGTCTAGGAATAGTTATTTGAGTAGTCGATGTAATAGTGAAACCTTTTTCATTTGAATAATGGGCCCTTTGATTGGCTCGATTGATGTAAGGTTTTTAATTAGTTGAATGAATGGAATAAAGAGTACTTTGGATGACAATATTATGGCCTCAAATGTGTTGTTATGTTTAATTGTGACTCTGCGCTATTCAACTGTGATATGTCTATTTGTATCGTTCACGTCTCCCGGTATTTATTCCGCTGCTAAATATCGGGGCGTGACATAAAGAGAGAGTAAAAGAGCAGTGGGAAGTCAGGTTTTTCCAAGAATTTCATAAGAGAGAGATGTTTGTTTAGTAAGAGGCAGTGGATAAAGATTTCGTAGAGAGATTTGTATAAAGTTGCAGTGTTAAAGATAAGAATAGTGGTGTCAGCATTTATATGTAGATTGTGGAAATAGAGAAAGGAAATTGGTGTTAGAGGCCAATTGAAGTTAAAGCTAAATAATTAAAGTAAGTTGAAGCTATATAAGTTAGAATAGAAAAGATTAAGTCCATTGAGAAGCAATGGAGAAGCGCAGGGTAAATTGTGAATGGATATCTGTGAATAAGTCGTAATAGTGAAATTGTTTATATTTGGTAGTTAGTTTATAGTTATGGTGGAGAGTAAGAAGGATTGTAACATAGATGGCACCTTGAGATTAATCAGTTAACAGAATAGTTAAGAGAAATATTTTTCAGAAATGGTATTATTCCATTGGCAGTAAGGATAAAGTTTAGTATTAAAGATTAGGTGAGAAAAAAGAATGTGGTAGATTATAGAATAGTGATAATTAAATAATTCAGGAAATGTGCAATAAGAATTTGTGCAATGGTATGCAATAAGGCAATCCAGATGAATAAATGAATCTTGTTATAAGAATATTTCCAGAATTTGAAGTAAAGTTATAATACTCAATTAAGGAGTAGTGAGCAGATTAAGGTATAGTGAAAGGGAATAGAAAAGGTGAGAAGCAGTATAATTAGTTTAATGGCAAAGAAATTTTGAGATTTGATATCATATAGTTGAGCAAGGTTTCGGGTAAAAGAAAAGGCAAATTTTTGGGTATATGTAGCAATGAGAATAGAAGATGTGAAAAGATATGAATTAGGTTTGTTAAATCAGATAGAGAATACTATTTGAAGCAAGGAAAATATATAAAAGGGGAAAGTATATCAATAGAAATATGTCAAGATTCAGAATTCAATATGGCATAGATATAGCAGAAGATAGAATATGAGTTGAGTCAATTAAGTGGTGTTAACATATGATAAGAGAAATATAAAGTTAGCTGGACAGTATGATTTAAAGCGAGATAAGTTATTAATGGATTAAGGGAATCCATAATTTATGAAATATATGGTGAAAGGTTTAGTATGATCAGAGTAGCGCAGCGGAAGCGTGGAAGATTTAATATTCATAGGTTATCCAAAGTTTAAGTAATTAAAAGAAAATCTAAGGTTTGTGGGCAATTGAGCAAAGGAGCAAGGATTCCTAGTCAGATATGAATCGAAGCAGTTGGTGCAGAATGGTCAGAGGAGGTAGAAAATTTGAAGGTGATAATACAAATCTTGTAAGAAATAAGCAATTGAGAATATGAAGATAGATAAAGTAAAATAATGGTTAGTGGCGATAGGTAAATAGTAGAATGTCACCAAGAAATTTGAAAATTTAAGCAGGGTTTAGTGCCGTAGAGTATCTAAAGAAAATAATGTAAAGTGAAAGGATTTAAGCAAGAAATGGCATGAAAATACAACCAGGAAAATGTGGAAACAGATTGAGCCCAAGCAGATAAAGCGCCATCGGCTAGGTAGAATTATCGGAAAATGTGGAAGTAGGTTCAGTCCAAGGAGATAAAGCGCTAATAGCAAGATAGAATCGCTTATAGTTGAAAAGTAAGGAATGGCAGAATAGATTCAGAGAATAAAGTAGTTGTTGAATAAATTAAAAAGTAAGGGAAAGCAGAGCAAGTATAGAAATGAGTAGATGGTTTGAAAGAAGATGCAGAGGAAGCTCTGTATATGGCTTTGTTTCTTTTAGGTGATAGTGTGGTTTATCGTCATTCATTTTGAATGTCGAGGATGACATTCCTTTATAGGTGATAGTAATGTAACGTAGCAGGTTTTTCGAATCTTTGTGGATCGTTGTTTAGTGGTAGTTTGAATCCGCGTTTACTGGTTTTGGTGTGGTGCTCATGACCAATATGGGGTCATTAGGACTTGGTTGTGATTTTCGCGCATTGTGTGGGGCTTAGTGGGCCGGCAGGTTAAGCCCGTAGTGCCCGTTGGTTCACTAGATGTGAACGCGACGGGGGTGTAGGTCGCGTTCTGAACGCGACGACAGTGGGGGTCGCGTTCTGGTTTCCACTGCTTTGGGTCGACGTCTGCATGTGCGCCATGTATCGCACACTGGGCTGGCCTGCTGACGTCAGGAGTGGGAAGGCGACGCCCTTGTCACGATGAGGAGGTACGTCATGTTCCCAACTGCTGTGCAGTTTTTAAGAAGGTTGTCCGAACAGAGCTTTCATAAGCTCTGCTCAACCAGGAGGGAAGCTTTTGCGGCTTCTCTAGGCGATTTGGCATTCCGGCGTGGTGTTCGACGTGCTCTCGATGTGAGGATGTCACATGGAGCGGGGGAGACGTTGTGCCATAGCCGGTTTGCGCGTTCTTCGTGAAGGTAGGGAGTTCTACCTTGATTTGTTATGTGGATTGCATGATGGTTTGTTTATCGCTTTAAAAACAGTAGATACCATGCCTAGGAGGTGAAAAGAGCATGAAAACCGGGTTGAAATGGTGTTTAGGGTGGTTTGCATGGAAAATCCGGAGATGGTTCCCGGATTAGGGTTTTCGCCTGAGAAGGTGACGGACTCTGCTATCGCGACCAGGTCGCGACAGGCCGACCTGTCGTGACAGGATTTCTTATCATGACATGTCGTGGCATCGCGATCAGAAGGCGGCCTTGACCTCTGTCGCGATCACAGCCGAGGGTTCTGCTTTGCATGCTTTTGATGATTTGGTTATCTGGATATCAGTGTTTGACGTGTATGGATTTGGTGAGTGGTGCATTGGCACCCATAGCGCTCTGTGAGCGTGTTGCTCATGCAGTTAGTGGGTGGTTTACGTAGTTGGTGTGGTGTTTTCGTGGTGTGAGTATGTGCATGGCACATACTGTTGTGGTGTTAGGCAATGATGGTCTAGTGTGAACCTAGCCTCAATTTTTTGATGTCTTTTATAGATTAATAAAGAAGGTTTAAGTAGTATAATGTAAGTAAGGTTAAGAGTTGGTGTATAAATAGTGTATATTGTATATATGTGGCAAGGAGGTCACGTGATGACCAATGATAGGCCAGTTTATGATTGGTTATCGTGGTATACATGTGTGTTGGTGTGGGGTAGCTTGTAGGTCACTGGGTGACTGGGTCAACCTATTCTCGACACCTATACCATGGTTTGTAATAAAGAATATACATATATATATATATTTATATGTCGTGGTTTGTGCATTGCTGAGTATGGTGGTACGA
Organism: Colocasia esculenta; assembly: GCA_014218235.1. NCBI lineage: Eukaryota > Viridiplantae > Streptophyta > Magnoliopsida > Alismatales > Araceae > Colocasia > Colocasia esculenta. The sequence continues at coordinate 45,536,253 of CM024761.1, read as the reverse complement.
CGCCTATTCTGGAATGCCTCTTCAGTCGGGTGCCCCAGGTTTTGTGTGAGCCAGGCACGTGTGTGTGCTCGGGGCTTGTCCCAGTACAGTGGTACTGTCAAGGTCTTGTCGTCTTCCTGGACACCCTCGCACTTGGGGAGAGTTGTCGTCCGACTGAGGAAAAGACGGCAGAGGGCAGCAACTTATGAGAGTTTTTTGTTTGGTCACTTGTAGCGCGCTCGTAGCTAGGGGTTACGGACACTACTAGACGTACTGGGCCCTAGCTAGTCCTGTTACCAGTGCCTCACTTTAGGGAGCTCAGGCCAGAGTCTCTAAAGGTGCCAGGCATGGGCCTGCAGGGTGTGTGACCTGTAGGTTGTGGTGGTTTGGTTGGTCTCCACAGTTCTTTGGCTTTACTTGTGGTTGTGGAGTAGCAGTTGGACCTTACATCCGTGACTGCGAGACTGAGAGGTTGTTCTTGTGCTATGTTGTCCGGGTTGGATACTGGCGTCATGAACCAGTAGTCTGTCCCGTGTGGTGACATCGTGCTTTCGACTCGTGCTTTTCTACTGGTTGTAGTGTGAGTTAGTTGCGGTTTTACTCGTCGAGGTGTGCCATGGTGTTGGCACGGTTGTCGTTGTGGTTGGTGAGCGGAGACTCACTGGTTGTGGTTGATTGGTTGTGGTGTGCCCTGGTGGTGGCACAGTTGTGTTTATATTTCACTGGTGGTACCTTATGGTGGTAGGTACTTGTACCCTGTGTGGGTACTGGTTTCTCGTGGTACGCCGTGTACTAGCCTTTTTAGGTGGTGAAGTGGAGGTCATGCGGTGAGACCTTTCACTTGTTGTGTTTTACCCTTCCTTGGGTAAGTTTCTGAATATGGTTTAGTGTGCAATGGATTGGCATCGTGGTAGCCAATCCATTAAGTGTAACATTCGATACATCGCGGTTTAGGGGTATAAAGGATTAGCTCTTGGTTAGCAGTCCTATTACCATGTGTTGAAGGCTTGCCAGTGAAGCTAGTAGCTTAAGCAATGCTTTGCCTATGTGGCTTACAGCTTAGGTGACCAGCTATTGAGGTGGTGTGCCTGTGAGGCTTGTGGCCTAGACTTTATAGTTATTAGGCATACTAGTAGCGTGATGCTAGTTTTGCCGCCGTCTCTTCTTCTTCCGGAATTTGTGTGAATTGATATAATTATGCTTTGTTGTGAGCATGTTTGGTTTGGCTTCCGATGTTGCTAGTGAGACCCGTTAGGGTTGAGGTCCTCCCGTGTTGTGTGTAGTTTTCGATGGTCCCCTACTGAGCCAGTGACTTGTTGAGGCTCACTCCCTTACAGCTCTTTTCAGGGTTTACCGATGGTGTGGCTTGCGAAGATGTTGTGACAGACTTGTACCACCAGCAGTAGTGTTAGTAGAGTTGTGTGAGCTTGTGCTCCCTCGGGGTATGCCCCAGTAGTTGTACTCTTCTTAATTTGGACATGTAATAATGTGATGGGACATTTGTAAATTGTTATATGCAGATATGAGTACATGTACTTTCTTGTGTCTCTTACTGTTGTGGTTTGTCTTTTATATTCTTCCTGGACACGTGTACGAGCTATCCCTTTCGAGACTTCGGTCTATTCGCGGGAGGCGGATCTAGATATGGACCCTTATTGGGTATAGATATCCAGGGCCGTTACAAACTGTACCGTAGTAAAATCCCTACGAAAAGGTTCAATGTGTGTGAAATCCTATGGGGAATTAGGATGAAATCCTGGAGGTCCACAAGTACCACTGGTTAGGGTGGGGAGTGCTTCTCCCCGTTCTGCGCAGTTAACCAAGGTCTATCACTGTGTTGCCTAGGTGATGGATATGTGAATGTGTATATGTGTGTCCTTCTAGTGGTGGTTTGGACTATGTGTCACGGCAACTAAATGTGAAATGTGAAAGTTGTGCAATGTGAAATTGTTAAGTAAATATGATAGCATGTGAATAAGTGTAAATCCATATGAATATGTTTAATTCATGTTAAAACAGCAAGCAAAAGATATGTGTATTGATGTTAAATGCATGTGAAAAATGAATAGAATCCATGATAGATATGCTATTTATTTTGTGCAAATTCATGCTTAAATTATGTGTAGTTACTTAATGATTTGAATGAGATTTAGATTTTGAAAGCACGTTGAAAAAAAAAAGGTGTAAGATACATGTCATAAGATTTCATGTTTAGTTGTTATTTGATATGGAACATGGACCATGTACTTCTATTTGTATGGATTTCAATGTGTAGTAAAGTTAAATTGTTAAAGCATGCAATATGTATTTCTCCTTAGTAAAAGGGTAACCTGTGTAAAAGATATGTGTATTGTTTGCTTGCTGAGTCTATTAGACTCATACTTGCTTCGGCGTACAGGTGTGACAGGTGTCTCCACTTCCGAGGAGGAGATAGTTAGGAGCGACTCCGAGCGCGAGGAGTAACTTGTGTTGTGGAGACTTTGACATTGTACTATTATTTTCATAAGTATGTAATGAATAAGTGATGTATCTCATTTAGACAATGTAAATTTGATTTAAAATTTCAATTATGTGGACTTTAGCTTTTCTTTTCAATGCTATATAGACTGTGGATATTTAATGATGATGATGGAATGAGAATAAACTTCTTATTATTCCGCTGTATTTGTGTACATCTCAGCTTAGTGTTTAGTGTTGGGTCAATGTCCCACTGTGACGACGTTTGTTATACCGACGTTGATTGGTATAATTGTACCGGTATAAGGAGGGTCGTTACAGAGATTGGTATCAGAGCACAAGGTTGAGATCGTACATGAATATATGCCATCATCTTCAGAATATGCTAAATCTTTATAGATTTGTCCACATGTGTAGAAAAGATTAATAATGAATGGAAGATAGATAAGAAAGTGGTTAGGAAATAATTAACTTAGTTCTAAATGTGATTAAATTGTCTTGCAGGCTATGGTATCTCGAGGTAGGCGTGGTATTCCTACTCGTGAGGATGAGTAGAGGAGAGAGGAGATGGGTGAGAAGTAGGCCCTAGCACCACAGGGACCTACTGTACTTCCTCCACCACCACCAGTAGATTATGGAGTATTCATGCAAGGTCTGGTGTAGGCCATGCAGACCCAGGCTCATACTCAGGCTGCACTCCAGGCTCAGCTGGAGGCTCAAGTTAGAAATGTTAGATAGAAGTAGCCTATTTTCATTTAAAATATATGAATTTTATGTTGCTTTGTTGCATATGTGTTATTTATGTTGTTTGTTGTAGCAGGCTCAGGCTCCAGCTCCAGTTCCCCAGGAGCATGGCCATGGTGGTCCTTCTATCATGGAGCGATTCAAGAGGATGGCTCCACCCTCTTTTAAGGGGGAGAGTGATCCACTGCTAGCGGAGAGCTAGATGAGGGAGATCGAGAAGATCTTCCGAGCGATTAGGTGCGCTGAGGAGGACAAGGTCAACATGGCCACCTATATGCTACAAGTATGAGTTAGTTGCATATGCATTCATTTATAGTAAGTTTGGATTTGTCTAGATCTGGTCCTTATGGTTGGCTTGATGCAGGAGAGAGCTGATGTATGGTGGGCATCGTTACTGTGTACCAGATTCGAGGACGGTGCTGTCGAGGTAGCATGGGACGAGTTTGTGAGGCTCTTTCGGGTCAAGTTTGTTCCAGAGCATATCCAGGACAAGATGGAGCAGGAGTTCCTTAGTTTGACTCAGGGCTCCATGACTGTACTTGAGTACGAGGCCAGGTTTGCGGAATTATCAAAGTATGCACCTCACATAGTGGTTAATGAGCGCAGGAAAGCGAAGAAGTTTGTGATGGGCCTTAAGCCATCACTGAGGTCGAGGCTGGTGGCGTTTGACCATCGTACCATAGATGAGGCTCTCAGCGCGGCTTGTCAGCAGGAGAGCGAGATGGAGCAATATTTGGAGGAGAAGAAGGCTTCGTAGAAGAGATCTGCACCTCCTTTCCAGCGACAGGATAGAAAGAAGGCGGCGTATCAGTCACCGCAGCGTCCTATGGCAGCGAGCAGTCAGCAGGTAGCTTCTCAGCGGTCCCCTATTAGTAGGCCTAATGGCAAGAAGGAGTGCCCTCATTGTGGAAGGGCACACGGTGGTACCGAGTGCTGAAAGATGGCAGAAAGTGTCTCAAGTGCAGGAGCAATGAGCATCAGATCTGGGACTGCCCTATACTTCAGCAGGGAGTCCAGCGTGGACCGCCAGCCCCAGCAGCAGCAGCAGCAGCAGTAGCAGCAGCAGCGCCAGCTACAGGAAGACCAGGAAGGCCTCGAGCCTAAGCTCGAGTGTTTGCCCTAGCACGAGAGGATGCCGAGCATGCAGATAATGTCACCGAAGGTACGATTCTTTTCATGGGTGTGCACGCTCGGATTTTGTTTGATACGGGTGCCACTTACTCGTTCATTTCCGAGCGGTTTGCTAGGTAGTTAGCTTTAGAGTCAGGATTAGAGGCTGAGGAGTTAGAGGTTCTGTTGTCTGTGCACACACCAGTGGGAACGATATCAACTAGGAAGTGTATTCCATCGTTACCTGTGTGTATTGAGGATCGAGTCTTAGATGGGTGTTTCTTCTTGCTAAAGATGAAGGACTATGATGCTATTCTAGGTCTGAATTGGCCAGAGGAGCACTATGCTTTAGTTGATTGTCGTGGGAAGAAGATTACTTTCCGTATTCCTGGTAAGGATGAGTTTTCACATCCCTTGCCAAGGAACTTAGCGGGAAGGTTTGTTATCTCCGCCATGAAGGCGATAAGGATGGTTAACAAGGGTTGTGATGCTTTTCTTGCCAGCATGGTATTGGTATCGAAGGCTGATCAGTCACATACTCTTGCGGAGATTGATGTAGTGCAGGAGTTTCCAGACATTTTTCCAATGATTTATCCGGATTGCCGTCGGTTAGAGAGATAGAGTTTACCCTAGAGTTGCTTCCGGGCACCTCTCCTATCTCAAAGGCTCCAAATCAGATGGCACCTGCTGAGTTAGCTGAGTTAAGGAAGAAGTTGTAAGATTTGCTGGATAAGAGATTTATTCGCCCTAGTGTATCTCCTTGGGGCGCACCTGTTTTATTTGTAAAGAAGAAGGATGGGTCACTTAGGTTATACATTGATTATAGGAAGCTGAACTAAGTGACTGTAAAGAACAGGTATCCCTTACCGCGGATCGATGATCTATTTGACCAGTTACAAATGCATCAGTCTTTTCTAAGATTGATCTGCAGTCTGGCTATCATCAGTTGAGGATTAGGAGTGAGGATGTGTCCAAGACGGCCTTTAGGACCCATTACGGACATTATGAGTTTTTAGTTCTTCCTTTTGGTCTGACCAACTCCCCTGCAGCATTCATGGATCTCATGAACAGGGTGTTTAGACCTTATCTATATAGTTTTGTTGTAGTGTTTATCGATGATGTGTTGGTCTATTCTCCGGATGAGGCCACACACCGTCAACATTTGAGGGTAGTGTTAGAAGTTCTCCGATAGCACATGCTGTATGCTAAATTCAGCAAGTGTGATTTCTGGATGTGCGAGGTTCATTTCCTTGGGCATGTTATCTCGGTGCTGTGTAGCAGTTGATCCAGCAAAGGTCCAGGCTGTGTTAGATTGGGAGATTCCCAGAACCCCATCGGAGATTCGTAGTTTCCTTGGTTTAGCAGGTTATTATTGGCAATTTATTAAGGGATTTGCATCTATCGCCGCACGTTTGACTAAGCTAACCAGAAAGGGTGTGAAGTTTGTTTGGTCCGAGGAGTGTGAGAGTAGCTTTCAGTTTTTGAAGGCTAAGCTTACTTCTGCACCGGTATTGGTTTTACCGAGTGGTGAAGAAGGTTTTGCCATTTATTCGGATGCATCTCGGATTGGTTTAGGCTGTGTGTTGATGCAGCAAGGAAGGGTAGTGGCATATGCTTCTCGTCAATTGAAGGAGCATGAGCGTAACTATCCGACTCATGATTTGGAGCTTGCGGCAGTGGTTCATGCGCTAAAGATCTGCCGACACTATCTTTATGATGTCAGATTTGAGGTGTTCACTGACCATAAGAGCTTGATGTATCTCTTCTCGCAAAAGGAATTAAACCTCCGATAGAGAAGATGGATTGAGTTCCTCAAGGACTATGACTTCGATCTTCAGTATCATCCCGGAAAGGCAAATGTCATAGCGGATGCTCTTAGCCGGAAGAGGTCTTTACTCCAGCAGGATTGGAAGATGTTGGAGGATGCTGCGTGTGCGATGACTGAGATAGAGCCATTATGTCAGGCTTTTGTAGCTCAGTTGTCCATTCGGTCCACTGTTTTAGATGAGGTGATCGAGTAGCAAAAGGCCGACCCTAGACTCCAGGGGTTAGTGGGCAAGGCAGGCATTGCTCGTGATGAGGATGGTGTGATTAGGTTCCATCACCGAGTGTATGTTCCCAATGTTGTAGATGTCCATGAGCATGTTCTTGCAGAAGGTCATAGGTCTAGATTCTCTATTCATCAGGGTAACACTAAGATGTACCAGGATTTGAAGAGATCATTTTGGTGGTCTGACATGAAGAAAGATGTAGCGGATTTTGTATCCAGGTGTTTAGTATGCCAGCAAGTGAAGGCCGAGCGGCAGCGACCATCTGGTCATATGCAAAAGATGGAAATCCTAGTATGGAAGTGGGAGGCTGTCACTATGGATTTTGTAACGGGTTTGCCCAGATCAAGAAGGGGCAATGACTCGATTTGGGTAGTTGTAGATAGATTCTCTAAGACTGTGTATTTCTTGCCTATGAAGAAGAAGCAGTCGGTTGAGAGTTTAGTTAGGTTGTATGTTAGTAGCATTATTAGATTGCATGGTGTGCCGAAGTCGATCATTTTGGATCGAGATCCGAGATTTACTTCGAGGTTGTGGAAGGGTCTTCAAGATGCATTAGGTTGTGAGTTGAAGCTTAGTTCGGCATTCCATCCCCAGACAGATGGACTGTCTGAGAGGACTCTCCAGACGCTCGAGGATATGTTGAGAGCGTGTGTAATGGATTGGAAGGATGATTGGGAGTGCCATTTACCTCTTATGGAGTTCGCATATAACAACAATTTTCATGCGAGTATTGGTATGGCTCCATTTGAGGCATTGTATGGAAGGCCTTGTGGATCTCCTTTATGTTGGGAAGAGACTGGTGATAGGCAGTTGATTGGTCCGGAGTTAGTGCAAGAGACTTCGGATAAGATCCAGCTTATCAGGAAGAGGCTTGTTGCGGCGCAGGATAGGCAGAAGAGTTACGCCGACAACAGAAGGAAGGATTTGGAGTTCGAGGTGGGCGAGCATGTCTTTTTGAAGATTTCGCCTACTCGAGGTGTTGTCAAATTTGGCAGGCATAACAAATGAAGTCCTAGATTCATTGGCCCGTATGAGATTCTCAGATGTTTGAGTAGTGTGGCATATGAGCTAGCTTTACCTCCGTCATTAGATAGTGTTCATCTTGTATTCCACGTATTTATGCTCAGGAGATATGTCCGAGATCCATCTCATGTTATTAGTCACGAGCCAGTGGAGATCCAGCCAGATCTGTCATTTGTTGAGCAACCAGTAGCTATTCTTGACCGAAAGGTTCAGCATCTCTGGAACAAGAGTATTGCGTCCGTGAAGGTGCTATGATGGAACTTCTCACGAGAGGAGGCCACTTGGAAGCTTGAGGATGCTATGATGAAGAAGTATCCCCAATTGTTTGAGTAGCGTCAGTCTAACTTCGAGGGCGAAGTTTCTTTAAGGGGGAGAGGGTGTAAGGCCCTCGAATTTTGCCTTTTTCTTTTTTGGGGTTTGGTCATGTATTGTTTGAATGTTTTGTATATATATTTATATGCACATGTGTATATGTATATATGTATATATGTATATATACGTGTTCAATTATGGTGTACATATTGCTTTATTTAGTGGTGCATATGGTATTTAAATTGTACATTACTTTATATATATATGTAGAGTAAGCATGAATGTTTTCACAATTTTACGTTCTGGCCGACCGAAAGACCAGTTGGCGTCAACATGCATGGACGTGCATGGGTTTGTCAGTGTTCAGATCGATGGACGTTAACTCCTGGTAGGCGGCCAGGTATGTGGACGTCTATCTCCGAGATTTGTTGCGGTTTCAGATCCGAAAACGCTCGCGATTTCTTCACCCCAATTTTTGGAAACAGTCGTCCAACGGTCGGAAACCCTACCTAAATGCGTACCCAACTTCTCTTGGCTTATAAAACACCTCCCTTAGACCAGATTAAGTCCCTTTGGCTCTTGAGAAAACCCTAAAAAGCTTGTTGCAAACCTTGAACTTTGAAACATTGGATTTGGCGATTGGAAGCTCCTTCTGGGGATCTACAATGACTGGAAGGGACTCTGTTCATCTGTAAAGCTTCCCTGAATCCGACGTGCTTCCTCCATCAACACAGAAGCCGGATCGAGGGGAGATTGGAGGGTTTCTTGGCACTGGATAAGGAGAGCATCGTCAGCAAATAATTCTATCTAACGATTTTTTCCCAAGGCAAGTAACCCTTGGATCTCATCCATACCCATGTCTAGTAGGTCCCAGGTATTTTACCGAATTTTCCTCGTGTCCTGGAACCCCCATCCACCTTTGTTTTGTGCGTTCAGTCTGTATTTCTGCAGACATGAACTTAACGACAACATTTGCTGCCATTAAGATCTCTTGTTGGCGGCATGATCTTGTGCCGTTAACCTATGTTGGCGGCAACACCTGTGCCGCCAAGTTCTTCTAGTTTTACAGAATGCATGTTGTGTTAGATTTTTTGGATTTCTGGATATGTATACATGCTGTGGATGTTATTTTGGGTTAAAAACATTCAGTAGATCATGCCATGTGATTAGGTCGAATTTTTGTCAACTGTGCTATTTATTAGAATTTTTGTAACAGAATATTGAGCCTAATTTAGTATTGATAAATTCTGTTTAAATAGATCCATGTTGAATTAGAATTTTAGAAAATTATTGCGACTATGTAATGACTATTAGCAGGTTTTGAAACTGTTATACATGACTGTCCTACTGTGTGCCATGTGTAGTTGAATTTAGTGATAAATGTGATTGAAGCATGTTTTAATTATTAAAATTGTTTTAGAGATCTAAAAAATATGAGAAATTGAGCATGTAATAGGGTTACTGTTTGGAACCTGTGATTAAAATTTCGTTGCATTTTGATAACAGTGGGTACTATCATGAGTTAAATGAGCGAAAAATGACATGTTAAGCATGCTAATGTTAATTGTATGAAATTCAATTGTTAGCAGCATGTTTAGGTCTGTAATAAGAGTCAATTTCATTGTGAAACAGTAAATGTATACCATGCAAACTGATCCATGTATATGTGTTAAAATGCATGTGTGTGAGTTAAGTGCATGTGAATACTATGATAACGTGATAATGTGAAAAGTGTATAAATTGTACCGTGTGTGACACTGCTACCATAGAGGGCTGTGGAACTGTACCGTAGTAAAGTCCCTATAGAAAGGTTCAATGTGTGTGAAATCCTATGGGCAATTAGGATGAAATCCTGGAGGTGGACAAGTACCACTAGTTAGGGTGAAGAGTGCTTCTCTTGGTTCTGCGCAGTTAACCAAGGTCTATCACTGTGTTGCCTAGGTGATGGATATGTGAATGTGTATATGTGTGTCCTTATAGTGGTAGTTTGGACTATGTGTCATGGAAACTAAATGTGAAATGTGAAAGTTGTGCAATGTGAAATTGTTAAGTAAATGTGTTAGCATGTGAATAAGTGTAAATCCATATGAATATGTTTAATTCATGTTAAAATAGCAAGAAAAAGGTATGTGTATTGATGTTAAATGTATGTGAAAAATGAATAGAATCCATGATAGATATATTATTTATTTTGTACAAATCCATGCTTAAATTATGTGTAGTTACTTAATGATTTGAATGAGATTTAGATTTTGAAAGCATGTTGAAAAAAAAAAGGTGTAAGATACATGTCATAAGATTTCATGTTTAGTTGTTTATTTGATATGGAACATGGGCCATGTACTTCTATTTGTATGGATTTCAATGTATATTAAAGTTAAATTGTTAAAGCATGCAATATGTATTTCTTCTTACTAAAAAGGGTAACCTGTGTAAAAGATATGTGTATCGTTGTGTTCATGGTTTGCTTGCTGAGTCTATTAGACTCATACTTGCTTCGGCGTACAGGTGTGACAGGTGTCTCCACTTCCAAGGAGGAGATAGTTAAGAGCGACTCCGAGCGCGAGGAGTAGCTTGTGTTGTGGAGACTTCGACATTGTACTTTTATTTTCATAAGTATGTAATGAATAAGTGATGTATCTCATTTAGACAATGTAAATTTGATTTAAAATTTCAATTATGTGGACTTTAGCTTTTCTTTTCAATGCTATATGGACTGTGGATATTTAATGATGATGATGGAATGAGAATAAACTTCTTATTATTCCATTGTATTTGTGTACATCTCAGCTTAGTGTTTAGTGTTGGGTCAATGTCCCACTGTGACGACGTTCGTTATACCGACGTGGATTGGTATAATCATACCGATATAAGGAGGGTCGTTATAGAGAGTTCATTTGAGATAATATTGTGTCTCTTAGTCTTCGCCTCAGATCAATCTTTGTCTATAAGCTTGGTCTTGGGGCCTTTCTCATTAAACTCCTTTTTTCTGTGAGCATTCCTCTTCGTGTGTAAATGGAAGACCTGTTGCATCAGGTGGTGTGATTCCTTTTCTAGTAGAGAAGAGAAGGCCAGCTGGTGCTGGATTTGTAAGTGTCCTTAAAGGGGACTATACCCTTGTTTAGTGGAATCTCAAGTGGTTGCTTGGGGACTGGACGTAGGACTCCTTGGGATAGGAGATCCGAACTAGGATAAAATTTCCTGTTATCTACATGATTGTTCTCTTTGTTTTGATTAACACCAACTCTAACTATCGATCTTAGTGTTGTTTGTCAAGTGTGTTTATTTACAAGAATTATTAGAAGAAGAATTTTTAGCAATCCATTCACCCCCCCCTTTGGGCTTGCTATCTGGGCAACAAGTGGTATAAGAGCCAAGTCTCTTGAGTAAGAAGATCTAACGATCTTAAGAGCAAAGATAAATGGCAGCTCAAGGATATGCAGAAGGTCAGTCTGTTAACAGACCTCCTCTATTCGACAGTGAAGATTACAACTACTAGAAGACTCGGATGGAGTTCTTCCTTCAAGGTCTCGATTTCTAGCTTTGGTCAATTGTTGAAGAAGGAGACCTCCTGGTCACAAACAGTAAAGACAAATGGACGGATGAAGACAAGAAGAAAATATCCCTAAACAAAAAAGCTAAGAGTATACTGTGCTGTGCGCTCAGTAAGAAAGAATTCAATAGGATTTCAGCATGCATGTCAGCTATGGAAATGTGGGAAAAGCTCAGACTCACATATGAAGGAACTGGCAAGGTAAAGGAGACACGAATAGATATTCTTGTGGCACAATATGAAAGATTTCAAATGCAGCCTGGAGAATCCATCTCTCAAATGTACAGTAGATTCACAGACATCACCAACGGCCTAGCTGGGCTTGGAAAAACTTATGAAATCGGAGACATGGTAAGAAAAATACTAAGATCCCTACCAACCTCATAGACTCCAAAGGTTACAGCTATAGAAGAAGCCAACGATCTAAGGAGAATGTCTCTTGAAAAGCTCATTGGGTCTTTGATGGCTCATGAGATAAACATGGAAAGGCTGGGAGAATCCTCCAGCAAGAAGAAGCACAACAATGCTCTCAAGGCCACAGAAGACACATCTGATGGCAAATCAGAAAGTGACAAAAGCAATGAAAGCAGTGAAGATGAAGAAGCCTTTCTCTCCAGAAGACTGCAACGCATATTAGCTAAAATGAAATACCAGTCAGGAAGAAGATACTTCAAGAAAGGTAGAGACTTTAAAAGATCTGAAGGTAAAGATGTTAAGAGATCAGAACTGATATGCTACGAGTGCAAGAAGCCTGGACACATCAAAGCCGAGTGTCCAAAATTAAAGAAAACTGAGTTCAAGAAGAAGGACAATACAAAGAAATTCAAAAGATACAAGAAGAAAACCATGGCCGCTACATGGAACAACGAAAGTGACTCAGACAGTGAGTCAAGCTTCAGTGAAGAAGAAGAAGAAAAGGCCAACCTGGCCTTCATGACAAATGTTGATGATAAGGTAACTTTCGACTCATCCTTTACGTCTTGGAGTGAATCAGATTCAGATAGTTTAGAAGATGCTTTTAACGAATTATACAGTAAATATAAAGATGTCTATAAATTGTTAAAAACAACTAAGAAAAACTATGCATGTCTCAGCTGTACCTGTCAACAGATCAGCAGTCGACAGACCCAGCTGTACCTGTCGACAGATCCATGCAGTCAGCAAACAGGCCTTCTGGAAAACAAGTTCCTGTCGACAGATGATATGAGACCTGTCGACAGACGAAGAGAGAATCTAGATACGAGATCTCCGTGTGTTCCTTGTGTGGGTGTTTCCTTAAACCACGACTCTCCATACTTGAACACCCATATAAAAGGAACTTTTTGGAGATATTTTCGTACAGAAGCAGCCACCATCCAAGAACCCTAACGAACTCTAAGGAGAAGAAGTCTCCATGCTGCTCTGCTTCAACCTACCGCCCAGAGCCAAGAAGATCCGTCTTCCAAGCGGAGGTGAAGTCAGATCGTCGTGGATTCAAGCCTCTCCATCAAGTTGTGTCCCTCAAGACGAAGCTTGAAGTCCGTCCAGACGATCATCAGAAGAGTTCTCAATCAGGATTTGTGTTTCAACTCAGAACTCTTCTCTATTTTCGTTTTTACATATCCGTGTGTGTGTGGTTGTGTCTCAAGCAGTCCTTGTGCTTGATTCACATGGCTTGTGTTGTTCTGATCGTGGTTTCACATCAGACAACTCGTGTGTGTGAGTTGTAGTCGTCGAACTAGCTTATAAGCAGTCTTTTCTGTGTGTGTGTGTGGACGGTGGACGTAGGATACACAAGTTGTGTACTCCGAACCACCTTAAATCTTCTTGTCTTGTGGTTTGCCCATTTTACTGTACATGCTTGGTAGGCACGTTGAGTTTACACACGTTAGATAAGTTGTTTATCTGTTTATCTACAACCAACATATCTGTTCTTAGTTTAAACTTTGTTGAAAAACATAAAAAGTTTGTGTTCGTGAGAAAAGAAGGTGATAAGTGTTTTAAACTGCTCGTAATCTATTCAACCCCCCTTCTAGATTACCATATAGGGAATTCCGCACACCTTTTCAATTGGTATCAGAGCGGGTTTCTCTGATTTACTGCTGTAATTGTTTGATCTAGCGATCAGGAGAGTCTCGATCTCATGGAATCTAACAAGGGGTATATGGCCGAAGGACACTCTGTGACCAGGCCACCCTTCTTTGACGGAACTGACTACCCTTATTGGAAAAACCGTATGCAGGTGTTCCTTAGAGCACAAAACTTTGAGCTGTGGAAGATCGTCCACAAAGGAGCATACACCCTTCTGGAGGACGAAGATACCTGGACGAAGGACCAAATTGCAAAGGGAACTCTCAATTGGAGTGCCCTGAACATGATGCAATGCACCGTCCATCCCAAGGAATATTCGAGAGTCTCCATGTGCACCTCAGCAAAAGAAATGTGGGACAAGCTCGAATTAATATACGAAGGTACATCCCAGGTAAGGGAATCAAAGGTAAGCATGTTGGTTTCTGAGTATGAGATGTTTACAATGAACAATAATGAAACCATCTCAGATATGTTTGCAAGGTTCATGCTAAGCATAAATGGTTGAAAGGTCTTAAAAAGAATACTCAGAAAGTGATTTGGTAAGGAAGATACTTCGGTCTCTTCCATCCTCATGGAACACCAAAGCCACTGTTATTGAGGATTTAAAAGATCTCTCAACAATGAATTGGATGAACTAATGGCTCTTTAATGACATATGAAATTAATGTCAAAAGAAAGGAAATTGAAGAGAACCCAAGAAGATCAATTGCCTTAAAAGCTTCCAACAAAACTCTTCAGGTTCCAAAAAGGATGCTCAACAGGAAAGTGATGAGCCTGAAACCTCTAGTGATAGTGATAGTGATTAAATGGCCATGCTCACTAGACAATTAAAAAAATTCCTGAAATCAAAAGGAGAGGATCGGTAACTCAAACCCTTTCAAAATAAAGACTTTAAAACAAATCTGATTCTAACAAAAAGTCTGATGTGTGTGCTATGAGTGCAAGAAACAAGGGCACATGAGAGGAGAGTGCCCCGAGCTGAAGAAGAAACTAAAAAAGGAGAAATTCACCTTCAAGAAAGCCAAGGCAATGTTGGCAACTTGGAGTGATGAAGATGAAGATGAGAACAGTCAAGCTACCTCTGGAGATGATGAAGTTCAGTGTCTAATGGCTAGAAGCGACGACTCCAATGAGGTAAATTCTTCCCTTGAAACTTATTCTGTTGATGAATGGGAAGAAGCTTATACTGTTTTATTTGAAAAATTCTGTGAATTTAAGTCTGAGAATAAAGCACTCAAAAAGAAAGTCAACTCCTCAACTCATAACACACATACTGATGAACAAGTTGCATCCTTAAGAAAGGAAATTGAAATGATGAGAATTGATTGATGAAGTTCACAGTGAAGAATGGACTCCTTGAAATGAAACTACAAGAAACTCAAAAAGAAAAGGAAGGTCTAATGAACTCTCTTGCATCTCTTCAAAGTGAGCATGATAAGCTAAAAGAAAATTGGAAAAGATTGAAGAGAATCTAAAAGGAAAGACTGAAGATTTATCAAGGTTGTTAAAGGGAAACAAAACCTTGATGCAATATTGGGATCAAATGTTTTTGTTGCAAATCATGGGCTTGGGTATCAACCTGTAAAGCAAAGAAAAATGGGAGAGAACTTATAACTTCTTTTGTTGATTCAATCCCAAGCACAAGTAAGCAAATCCCCCAAAGAGTAATAAAACCCAAGACAAGGGTAAGCAACAACAAGCTAAGCAAAAGAAGCCTGTTGCTAAAACAACACAGAGATCTGTCAACAGCCCCAAGGAGGGTTGTCGACAGGTCTGGAATCAAGCTCCAAAAGAAAAATTAACAAGGCAACAAAAGGGTAAAATGCCCATGCTGTTCCTAAGAACAACAAGCCCACTGTTGTGAAAAACTCTCATCATGCAAAATCTATAAGACAGTTGGGCATGATGAAAAACAATGCTGGAACAATTCAAATAAACTGAAATTGAAACAGTTTGGATTCCTAAGCATTTACTGTTTGGCATGAATGATACATTGGCACCCACATCAGTAATTTGGGTACCAAAACCTCTTGTCTGATCCACATATGCAGGAATGCCTAGCAGCCCAAAATCAAAACAAATGGTACGTGGACAGTGGCTGCTCGAGGCACATGACGGGGTGACAAAGAAAAATTCTGTATGCTGGTGGAAAAAGATGGAGGCCAAGTCATTTTTGGAGGTAACAACAAAGGACAAATCATCAGCTCAGGTAAGGTGGTAAGTATGCCTCTAACTCCATAGACATTGTTTGCTGGTAGATGGCCTTCATCATAATTTGCTTAGCATAAGTCAATTGTGTGATAAGGGTTATAAAGTGTCTCTTTGAATCTAATTCATGTCAAATCATTGATAAGGAACCAGGAAGTCTAACATTTCTAGACAAAGAGTAAACAACATTTACATAGTTGACTTAGATGTCCAGAAAATGAAAACTTGTGTCTTGTAGCAAACAAAAGGATGAACTTACGCTGTGGCATCGTAGACTTGGTCATGCAAGTTACAACATTTGCACAAGATTATGAGGCTCAAACTGGTAAGTGGACTTCCTGAAATTCCTTCAATAAGAATGAAAGCTTTTGTGATGCATGTGCACAGGGAAAACAAACCGGAAATCCTTCAAATCAAAAGCACGGTAAGCACTACTAAACCCTATGAATTGCTGCACATGGACCTTTTTGAACCTACGAGAACATTGAGTCTCAATGGCAAACAATTTGGTTTTGTCATTGTAGACGATGATTTTTCTAGGTTCACTTGGGTGAAATTTCTGGCTCACAAGAATGAAGCACTGAAAATCTTTGAAGATTCTTTAATAAAATTGAGCATGGAAATGTCAATAAGATATGCTCCATCCGCACTGATCACGGGAGGAGAGTTGACAACAATTCATTTTCTAATTTTTGCAGGCACCAAGAATATAACATCTGTTCTCTTCCCCGAGAACTCCAGAGCAAAATGTGTAGTGGAGAGAAAGAACAGAACCTTGGTGGAAATGGCTCGCACCTTCTGGTCGAAAGTCAACTTGCAAGAACCTTTGGGCAGGCAGAAGCGGTAAAACATCATGCTACATTCTTAACGAGCCATGGTAAGACCTGTGATCAAGAAAACTCCTTACGAACTGCTAAAAGGTAAGAAACCCAGTATTGGGTACTTAGAGTTTTTGGCTCAAAAGTCTTCATTCATAATAACGACAAAGCTGATCTAGACAAATTTGAGGCCAAAAGTGATCAAGGTATCTTCTTGGATATTCAGAACACTCTAGAGCTTATAGGGTGTTTAATCTTAAAACTCGAACAGTGGAAGAAACTCCACATGTTGTTTTTGATGAATCTCAAACAAAGCCTAACATGTCAAATGCTTACTGGTTGAAGATGAGAAGATGAAGGAACAACTCTTGGAGAACGACAAATAAAAGCAAAAGCAAATTCTAAAGCTATCTCTAAGACTAAAAGTGGACATCTTCGCAGATACGATGTTGTGGATGATGCAATTCTATTCAGAAATCAAGATGATGACCTGAAGAAGATCCACAACAAGAAGAACCTCAAGTTGAAACTCCTCAAGCACACCCTCCTCCAGAACAACTTCCTCAAGTGCAAGATCAACCCGGTCCTTCAACAGTGCGAATGTAAGGTATTCCAAACATCACCCACTTGAGAATGATGATAGGAGATATAATGATTCAGTTCAAACTAGGTCACAGGTTAATCAATAGGTGAACAGGATCATTTAGCCTTTGTCTCTCAAGTGGAACCAAAAAATGTTGAAGAAGCTTTAAAAGAAAATTCATGGATTGATGCTATGCATGAGGAACTTGGACAATTTCAAAGAAATAATGTCTGGAGTTTAGTTCCTAGAACCCCTGAAATGTGTCATAGGAACTAGATGGGTCTTTAGGAATAAACTAAATGAAGAGGGAAAAGTGGTGAGAAACAAGGCTAGACTGGTTGCAAAAGGTTACAATCAGAATTTGGTATAGATTTGAAGAATCTTTTGCTCCTGTAGCTAGACTAGAAGCAGTTAGAATCTTGTTAGCATATGTATGCTCAAACAAGTTCAAAACATTTTCAAATGGATGTTTAAAACTGCCTTCCTGAATGGCTACATTAAAGAGGAAGTCTATGTCTCTAACCAGGCTTTGAGGATCATGATAAACCTAACCATGTGTTTAAATTGCACAAAGTACTTTATGGTTTGAAACAACCCCGAGCTTGGTACGACAGGCTAAGCACATTTCTAGTAAGCAAACACTACTAAGAGGTAAAGTAGACCAAACTCTTTTTACTAAAAAAGTCTGCAATCACATTATTGTGTTCAAGTCTATGTGGACGATATCATATTTGGTTCTACTAACCCATCACTGTGTGAGGAAATTTCAAAACATTGCACAGTGAATTTGAGATGAGTTTAATGGGGGAGCTTCAATTTTTCTTGGTTGAGGTTAAACAACTGGAGGATGGGTTTTTTTATCAATCAGAAAAAAATGTCAAGGAGCTACTGAAAAGGTTTCAGTTTGAACAAGCTAAGCCTACCTCAAACCAATGAGCACAAGCATAAAAAGGAAAATGATGAGAAAGGTAAACTGGTTGATGCAAAGCAATTCTGAGGTATGATTGGCTCACTCTTATCTTACTGCAAGTAGACCAGACTACAATTCAATGTTTGCCTTTGTGCTAGATATCAATCTAGTCCAAAGGAAAGCCATCTGATTGCAGTAAGCGAATATTCAGATATCTTCAAGTACATGTGCTTTGGGCCTTTGGTATCCAGCTGGAAGTAGTTTTGAACTAATATCATATTCTAATGCTGACTATGCTGGATGTAAAATTGACAGGAAGAGCACTAGTGGCTATTGCCAATGCTTGGTGGTTTGCATGGTTTCGTGGGCATCCAAGAAGCAACACTCGGTTGCACTCTCCACTGCAGAGGCAGAATATGTTGCTGCAGGGAGTTGTGTGGCTCAAGTGTTGTGGATAAAAAGTCAATTGTCTGACTACAACATTGACATTGGATGCACACCTATCCTATGTGACAATACTAGTGCCATAAATCTATCAAAGAACCCAATCCAACACTCCAGGACAAAGCACATAGAAATCTGACATCATTTCTTGAGAGATGAAGTGGCCAACAAAACTTTAGAACTTAGCTTCATACCCACTAACAAACAACTGGCTGACATATTTACAAAACCATTGGCTAAGGATAGGTTCACTACATTGAGAGAGAGAGAATGGGCTTATGCAAAATGCAATGATTTAATACCCAAGTTTGGAGTACAGTACCTTGTGAGCAATAACTATGTGGTATATCAAATGGTGATGTGTGGAAGAACAAGTTATGCTTGTTTGGAAACTCTCATTATGCGTGAGAAACTATTCTCCGCCACGTATCCATAGTAATTGCAAATAAGGGTCATCTCCTCTGAATAAGGTATATGGATTCATTTCACTTTGCCATTCCCTTTTCAAAGAAATGGAATTTTCATGTTCTGCTACTTATTCATGAATTTGTGTGCTAATGCTTGATAAATCTGTGTGGAATCTAGTGGAGTTGTTTGAATGCTTAGTCTCCACTTGCACACACTATGGGGGAGGAAACTCTAGCTAGATGAGTGACTTTTGGGGGAAACACTTTCATGTCATCATCTCACTTTTTCCTAGCTTGGAGCACCTTTTTCTATCTCTTCCTGGCCTTAAAATCTGTCCTGCACACATCCCTGTCGACAACACTATTGCAAACTGTCGATAGAAAATCCCTCACAGAACCCAGAAAACCAGCACTGTGTGCATCTGTCGACAGATTTCTTAAGACAGAACTTAGCACTCTTCATCTGTGTGCATCTGTCGACAGGGTCCATTCCCTCTGTCGACAAATCCATTTTTTCAAGCCATTCCTCACTTAATTGCCAATCCTTTGATGAGCATACTTCTCATGAGTATTTAAGGTGAAAAATGATGATTGCATACATTATAATTTTCTTTTATACACAACATATCCAAGACTTTGTCTGCATCACAATGACTTTGGCATACTATCTTGTGTGAGTCTTGGTTGTTTCATTTTAAGTGCATCCAACAAAACCCATGAGTCTAACCTAACTCACTTGAAAAATCTCTTGTGAATCCTATTTTTCAAAGTCATGTGCTCAGTCCTAAGGTCCTTGAAGGGTATGTTTCATTGGTTTTTAAGTAATATCCATTCTGACCTTGATGTGATCAGTAAAAAATTATTATGGAGACGACAGAACTAATTAAAAAAAAAGGAAAAAAAAAAATCAAAGTCCAATCAAATACACAACAAAAAAGGGAGAATAAAGGCAGAGCAATGTTAAGTATTGCTAAGTAACTGGGGATATGGGCATCACAAATGTCTATCTTCACGTCAAAATGCTTACTCATAACTCTGTACAATGGTATGTGGACATCTCAACCGAGTAACTGGAGGATACAGGCATCAAAATGTCTATCTTCATGTCAAAAGGTCTATGATCCTAATTACCACTTTTTCACTCTCATGCCCTTTTCATGTCAAAAATTAGATTGTGGTCTCCTCAATTGTCTTGTCAAGGGCACTTAGTGGTTAGCACTTAATTACCTATGAAGAATATCCTTCTACATCTTTTGATTGTCATCCACTAAGAAAAATAATTTCTTGCAATGGCCTTCTTCAAGGGGGTCATCTACAACCTCATGATTTTGTTCCCTGCATTTTCATGTGGCAACTTCAGAGTCTGGGAATTTTATTCCAAATCTTGTCATTGCTAGATGTGGTCTAAATATTTGTGGCTATGACTGTTTTATAAGCATTTACCTAGGTTTCATTCATAAACCACATTTGATGCTCATGGCCTTGAAATTCCATCAAAAACCATCATTGGCACACTTCATGTATGTTCCTGTCGACAGGGAATGTTCACCTGTCGACAGCCGCAGGCAGGGCACTTTTGGAAGCCAACGGGCGAGCTTTTTAGGGCTGATTTTGTGGGACCCAACCCTTTCAAATTCTCTCAAAACCTTCATTAAAAGGTTCCCACGAACCCTTCCTCCCTTCCCCACTTCCAAACGCCCTTCCTTCTTCTGGTTCTCCCCAAACACCCTTTCTCTAGGGCGAGAGCAGAGCACCTGCACTTCGTGGTCGCTCTTCTTCCTTGTGTCTCCTTCCCTTTCCCGATCCTCTCAACACCCAGATCCCTTCCTGAGATGGCTCCTAAGGTGAAGAAGCTTGCTTCCCGATGCCGTCTTCGCTCCTCCCAAGATGGCGACGGTTCTAGGGCTCCCTTAGAGCGCCACACCAAGCACAGGGAGGATTGTCTGCCAGAACTGCATATTCCTGCTCATCTGGAGCTTCTTCCTGATCATGGCACCTTCACAAAGTTTGTGCAACCCCGCTATATCGACTTTGTGTCACTGAAGGATCTCTTTCTAGGGTTGCTACCTCTATTCGACGTCCAGGGTGGGTCTCATTTCTGCTACCATCACAAACGGTACTCCCCAACTGCTGTGACTGAATTCTACAATAACCTCGGCTGTCAACACTGGTGACCTGCATACCATGGTGAGACAGAACACCTTTTCTGATCACTCCGAATCTGTTCTCCATTGCATTGAAGATCCTAATTCGGGCCTTGATATCATGAAACATCACCCTGACGATTCTGAATATCACCCTCCTCACATTGCAGCCTTACGACCCTACGGATCGTAGGCAGATGAATGCCACAAGTTCCTCCTCTTCGTCGTCTCATCCACCACATCTTCACAACAATCATTGTCACTAAGGATGGTAGTAGGGAGCTTGTGACTGCTATTCATAAATCCCATTCATGCTTTTCTCAATTGTACCCAGTTAACCTACCACTCCTAATGGTCTCTCACATCCGGGCATGCGTTCGCAATCCCAAACGTTCTATGCCTATGCTTGCCCCATTACCTCTCTTCTTCTATTCTTTGGCATTCCCATTCCTGAAGAGCAGATGTTTGAGCTCACAACCTGCAGTTCTTATGATCTCACTGCTGCCCACAGGATGGGGTTATAAGATGATTGATGGGGTGTTTTTACTAGAGACCTAAGGAAAGGGACCCCCACTGCTGTAGAGGTAGATGCTTTTGATGATGAGAGGGACGAAGAAGTTCAATATGATGATGAAGACTCCCCGTCAGAGCCTCTAGATGCTCCGGGAGATGAAGACATCGTTCCACCAATGATCCACCCACTACTGAGCCTTCACTCAGAGAGTTTATCACAGCCAAACTTGCACAGATGCAACTTCAAGTGAATATGGGCTTCATAGGCTAACTACACGGTTGAAAACCGTGATTCAAGTATGAGCTTTGGCAGACACCCAAGTCCAGCTACAGCTCAGGCTCACAAGGATGTCTACTGATCTTCATGAGCTTCGTCGGGCCTCAGCACCGGGGCGATGATGATGTTTAGGATGATTGGTCTAGATGTCATTTGTGTTTTGGTCATGTTCTCATTGCTTTCCAAGTCATGTGTCCTGTTGTTTTCATTCATTGCGATTACTCATGTGTCATATGTGCAACTGTGTACTGAAAGACAAATGAATGAAATGCACATTTTCTTTCTTCTTCCCTTGTTCTATGCATGTATTATTATTTTTGGAATGTTGTCAAAAGGGGGGAGAACATCAATTGTGGTCAAATTGGAATTTTGTCATCATCAAAAGGGGGGAATGTTGAGTTCTCATATGAAAAATATGTTTATGAGAGTGCTAAGCAGAAAGACATATCCTCGTTTTTGATTATGAATATCTCATGGACCAAAATGATGCATGAACATGTGTAACCATGATGACAATGACAAGTGGATGCAAATGATACACATACTTTGGTTGATGATAAATATGTTGATTATGTCTCACTAATCATGTTTCTAATGTAGGTGGAGACTGCATTCAAGACCTTGTACCACAACAAGAGAAAAAGAATAAGAAAAGCATAAAAGAGAGCACCTGTCGATAGCTCTGCAAGCCCTGTCAACAGATCAGCACAAATAGAACACAAACAAGTTCTGGAAAACAGGCACCTATCGACAGACCCAGCGTACCTGTCGAAGATCCATGCAGTTAGCAAAACAGGCCTTCTGGAAACAAGTTCCTGTCGAGAGATGATATGAGAACTATCGACAGAAGAAGAGAGAATCTAGATAAGAGATCTCTATGTGTCCCTGTGTGGGTGTTTCCTTAAACCACGAATCTCCATACTTGACACCACCAATATAAAAGGAACTTTTTGGAGATATTTCATACAGAAGCAGCCACCATCCAAGAACCCTAACGAACTCTCAAGAGGAGAAGTCTTCGTGCTGCTCTGCTTCAACCTACCGCCCAGAGCCAAGAAGATCCGTCTTCCAAGCGGAGGTGAAGTTAGATCATCGTGGATTCAAGCCTCTCCATCAGTTTGGTCCTCAAGACGAAGTTGAAGTCCGTCAAGACGATCATCAAGAAGGTTCTCAATCAGGATTTGTGTTCAACTCAGAACTCTTCTCTGTTTTGTTTTACATATCCGTGTGTGTGGTGTGTCTCAAGCAGTCCTTGTGCTTGATTCACGTGGCTTGTGTTGTTCTGATCGTGGTTTCACACAGACAACGCGTGTGTGTGAGTTGTAGTTGTCGAACTAGCTTTAAGCAGTCTTTTCTGTGTGTGTGTGTGGACGGTGGACGTAGGATACACAAGTTGTGTACTCTGAACCACCTTAAATCTTCGTGCCTTGTGGTTTGCACATTTTACGGTACATGCTTGGTAGGCACGTTGAGTTTACACACGTTAGATAAGGGTTTATCTGTTTATCTACAACCAACATATCTGTTCTAGTTTAAACTTTGTTGAAAAACATAAAAGGTGTGTCGTGAGAAAAAGAGGTAATAAGTGTTTTAAATGCTCGTAATCTATTCAACCCCCCTTTAGATTACCATATAGGGAATTCCGCACACCCTTTCAGAAAGTGGGTGCTCAAGGCATATGACAGGTAACAAGAAACTATTCTCTCATATCAAAAGTGGTAGAAGGTACAGTAACCTATGGCGATAATGGCAAAGGATCAGTGATGGTTGTGGATCCATTGGAAACCAAGATAGAATTCTGATAGAAGATCTACTATGCGTCAAGGGAATGAAGCACAACTTATATCAGCATTAGTCATGTTGGTTTACTTGTGCCTAATGTTTTGATGATGTGTTTTTTTTAATGAACATTGCTATTGATGATGGTACAATGACCTATTGTTAAGACATGAATGACATGATCAAGTGTCAAGATGATCACCTATGTATTCTACATCTCACTTAAAATGTCTTTAATGTAGGTATGAATGCATATAAGCCAAGCAACAAGATTAGGTGAAAAAGAAAGAACAAGAAAAGTAACTTAAAGTGATCATCTGTCGACAGCCAAGAAATCCCCTGTCGACAGATAGACATGACAGAACAAAAACAGGTTCTGGAAGCACTCAGAAAGCAGTACCTGTCGACAGCCAATATGCTCTTGTCGACAGATGAGTGAAGTGTGCTTGTTGACAGTAAGACAATATCTGTCGAAAGATTCAGTGTTCCAGAAACATGAAAGCCAGAACTGGGCAGTATGCCTGTCGACAGAAGTAGTTTTGGAAAGCTCGATGTCCAAGATATGATCATGTTTTTGGTGATTTGTCAAGCACGTCTCTCCATATTTGGACACCCGTATATATAGGACATATGGGGGATTTTCGCAGAAGAAGAGAGGCCCATACCATCAAACCCTAAGCAAATCCAAGACAAAAAGCCTCCACCTGCTGCTCTGCTTCAACCTACCGCCCAGGGAAAGGAAGATCCGTCATCCAAGTGGAGGTGAAGCCAGTTGTCTGTGATTCAAGTTCTCCATCAATCTATACTTCCAAGACGAAGTTTGAAGTTCATCTAAATGAGCACCTTGAAGAGTTCCACATCAGGATTTGTTCTTTCAACTCAGAACTCTTCTGTCTCTGTTTTCTCATACTTATGTGTGTGTGGGGTGTCAAGCGTTCTTGTGCTTGATTCATGTGGTTTGTGTTGTTCTGATCGTGGTTACACATCAGACAACTCGTGTGTGTGAGTGTAGTCGTGAACCAGCTCATAAGCAGCCGTTTCTGAGTGTGTGTATGGACGGTGGACGTAGGATACACAAGTTGTGCACTCCGAACCACCTTAAAACATCGTGTCCTGTGGTTTGCACGTCCTTACGATAGATGTTGGTAGGCACATGGTTTTACACACGTTGAATGAGTTGCTACTCCATCTACCTACAACTAACACACACCTAAGTTTAACTTAATTTTGTTACAGTTTCAAAGTCTGTGTTTTCATTAAAAGAAGGTCGTAGTAAATTTTAATTGTAGTAATCTATCAACCCCTTCTAGATTACCATATTGGATAATTGCGCAACCTTTCAATTGGTATCAGAGAGAGGTCTCTCCGATTTACTGTTGTGGTTATTGATCTTACGATCAGGAGAGTCTTGATCTCATGAAATCTAATAAGGGGTACATGGCGAAGGTCACTTAGTGACTAGGCCACCCTTCTTTGACGGTGCTGATATCCCTATTGGAAAAATCGCAGCAGGTATTTCTCAGAGCACAAAAACTACGAGCTGTGGAAGATCGTCAGTAAAGGAGCGTACACCCTTCCTGAGGACGAAGATACCTGAACGAAGGACCAGATTGCGAAGGGAACTCTCAATTGGAGCGCCCTCAACAGATGCAATGCGCAGTGCACCCCAAGGAATATTCAAGAGTCTCCACGTGCACCTCAGCAAAAGAGATGTGGGAACAAGCTTGAATTGATATACGAAGGTACGTCCGAGGTAAGGGAATCAAAGCAAGCATGTTAATTTTGAGTATGAAATGTTTAAGATGAGCAATGAAGAAAAACCATATCTGACATGTTTCAAGGTTCATGCTAATCATAAATGGATTAAAGGGTCTTAAAAGGAATACTCAGAAAGTGACTTAGTGAGGAAGATACTCGGCTTCCATCCTCGTGGAACACTAAGGCCACTGTCATCGAGGATTCAAAAGATATCTCAAGAGATGAAATTAGATGAAACTAATTGGCTCCCTAATGACTTATGAAATAAATGTGAAAAGAAAGGAAACTGAAGAAAATCCTAGGAAGTGATTGCTTTAAAGGCTTCCAAGAAAAACTCTTCAGGTTCCAAACAGGATGTTTCAAGAAAGTGATGACTTGAAAACATCTAGTGATAGTGAGAATGATGAAATGCCATGCTCACTAGACAATTCAAGAAATTCCTGAAATTCAAAAGGAGAGGGTCAGGTAACTCTAAAACCCTTTCAAAAGAAAGATTATTCAAACAAATTGAGTCTAACAAGAAATCTGATATGTGTGCTATGAGTGCAAGAAACAAGGCACATGAGAGGAGAGTGCCCTGAGCTCAAGAAGAAGCTGAAGAAAGAAAAGTTCACCTTCAAGAAAGCCAAAGCAATGATGGCTACTTGGAGTGATGAGGATGAAGATGGATAACGCTGAAGAAATGTCTGGGGATGAAGAAGTTCAATGTCTAATGGCAAGAAGTGACGACTCCAACGAGGTAAACTCTTCCTTTGAAACTTATTCTATTGATGAATGGGAAGAAGCTTATACTACTTTATTTGAAAAGTTCTGTGAATTTAAGTCTGAAAACAAAGCACTCAAAAAGAAAATCAATTCTTTGTCATAGCACCAATCATAGTGAACAATTGCATATTTGAATAAAGAAATTGAAATGATGAAAATTGATGAGCAAGCTCACAGTGAGGAAATGGATTGCATGAAATTGAAATGCAGGAAAACCAAAAAAATGGAAAGTCTAACCAACTCCCTTGAAACTCTCAAATGAACTGATGAAGTGAAAGAAAAAATTAGAAAAGGCTGAAGAGAACCTTAGGGAAAATCTAAAGATCTAACAAGGTTTGTAAAAGGGAAACAAAATCTTGATGCAATTCTGGGATCTAATGTATTTGTTGCAAAGCATGGATTGGATATCAACCTGTGAAATGAAAGGTAATTGTACAAATGTTAAACATCCTTTGTTGATTCTAGCCCAAGCAGAAGCAAACAAACCCTTCAAAGAACAATAAAAGTCAAGCCAAGGGTAAGAAACAGGAACCCAAGAACATCAAAGCTGTTGCTAACAACACTGAGAAATCTGTCAATAGCCCCCAACAGGGTTGTCGACAGGTCTGGAAACAAGTTCCAAACGAAAGCTAACCAGGCAATACAAAAGGTAAAATGCTCATGCATGTTCTCAGAAATAAAAAGCCCATTGTGTGAGAAAACCCTCATCATGCAATTTCTGTACGAAAGTTGGAAAGTTGGGCATAATGAACAACAATGCCGGAATAGTCCAAAATACAGAAACTCAAATAAGTTTGGATTCCGAAGCATTTACTATTGGCATGAATGATACATTGGGACCCAAAGTAATTTGGGTACCAAAACCTCTTGTCTGATCCACATGTGCAGGAATGCCTAGCAGCCTAAAATCAAAAAAAAGTGGTACTTGGACAATGGCTGCTCAAGGCACATGACGGGCGACAAAGAAAAATTCTGCTTGCTAGTGGAAAAAGACGGAGGTCAAGTATTTTCGGAGCAACAATAAAGGTCAGATCATCGGCTCAGGTAAGTTGGTGAGTATGCTTCTAACTCAATAGACAATGTACTGTTAGTCGATGGCCTTCATCACAACTTGCTTAGTATAAGCCAACTGTGTGATAAAGGTCATAGAGTTGTCTTTGAATCAAACACAAGCCAAATCATTGATAAGGAATCAGGAAGTCTAAATTTTCTGGAAAAAGGGTGAACAACATTATTTGATTGACTTGATGATCCAGAAAATGAAAACTTGTGTCTTGTAGCAAACAACAGGATGAGCTTACCTTGTGGCATCGTAGGCTTGGCCATGCAAGCTACAATGTGTTGCACAAGATCATGAAGCTGAAATTGGGACTTCCTGAAATCTCCTTCAATAAAAAATGAAAGTTTTGTGATGCATGTGCACAGGGAAAACAAACCGGAAATCCTTCAAATCAAAAGCAACGGTAAGCACTTCTAAACCTATGAACTTTTGCACATGGACCTCTTTGGACCTACTAGAACACTAAGTCTAATGGCAAATGTTTTGGTTTTGTCATTGTAGATGACTTCTCTAGGTTCACTTGGGTAAAGTTCCTTACACAAAAAACGAAGCATTGAGACTGTTTGAGGATTTCTTTAATAAGATTGAGCATGGAAACATTCACAGATATGCTCAATACGCACTGATCACGGGGGAGAGTTTGATAATAACTCCTTTCTGATTTCTGAAGGTACACGGATGAACATTTGTTTTCTCTTCAAGGACTCCGGAACAAAATGGAGTAGTGGAGAGAAAGAACAGAACATTGGTGGAAATGGCTTATACCCTTTGGTCGAAGTCAACTTGCAAGGACTTTTTGGGCAGAAGCAGTCAAACATCGTGTTACATCCTCAACAGAGCCATGGTAAGACCTGTCATAAAGAAAACTCCCTATGAACTCCTAAAAGGTAAGAAACCCAGTATTGGGTATTTCAGAGTTTGGCTCAAAAGTGTTTATACATAACAATGATAAAGTGATCTAGACAATTTGAGGCCAAAAGTGATCAAGGTATTTTCTTGGATACTCAGAACACTCTAGAGCATATAGGTGTTTTATATAAGAATAAAACTGTGGAAGACTCCACATGTTGTCTTGATGAAAATCATTGCAAAAGCTAACAATTTCAATCTCACAGGACTCAAGATGAATCTGAAAAGATTCACAAGAGGAAGAGCCTCAAGAAGGAAACTCCTCAAGCACATCCTCCTCAAGAACAGCCTCCACAAGATCAACCCGTCCTTCAACAATCATAAATGTGAGGTATTCCAGACATCATCCACTTGATAATGTGCTGGGAATGTAAATGAAAGTTCAAACTAGATCTAAAATTAGAAAATAGTTGAACAAGATCATTTAGCCTTGTCTCTCAAGTGGAACCTAAAAATGTTAAGAAGCTTAAAAAGAAAATTCAGGATGATCTATGCATGAGGAGCTTGGACAATTTCAAAGAAATAATGTCTGGAGTCTCATTCCTAGAACCCCTAAAATTTCTGTCATAGGAACAAGAAGGTTTTTAGGAATAAGTTGAATGAAGAGGTAAAGTGATGAGAAATAAGGCTAGACTGGTAGAAAAAGGATATAATCAAGAATTTGGTGTGAATTTTGAAGAATCCTTTCTCCTGTAGCTAGGCTAGAAGCAGTTAGGATCTTGTTAGCATATGTATGCTCAACAAATTCAAACGTTTTCAAATGAATGTCAAAAACTGCTTTCTGAATGGTTACATCAAAGAGAAGTCTATGTCTCTCAACCACCTGGCTTTGAGGATCTGATAAACCTAACCATGTATGTAACTGCACAAAGCTCTCTATGGATTGAAACATGCACCCGGAACTTGGTACGACAGACTAAGCACATTTCTAGAAGCAAAAAACTACTCAAGAGGTAAAGTGGACCAAACTCTTTACTAAGAAGTTTACAATACACATCATTGTTGTTCAAGTTTATGTGGACGACATCATTTTTGGATCCACTAACCCATCACTGTGTGAAGAGTTTTCAAAACATATGCACAGTGAATTTGAGATGAGTTTATGGGGGAGGGGAGCTACAATTTTTTCTTGGCTTGCAGGTTAAACAGCATGAAGATGGCTTCTTCATAATCAAGAAAAATATGTAAAGGAGCTCTTGAAGCGTTTCCAGTTTGAACAAGCCAAACTGCTTCAACACCAATGAGCACAAGCATAAAACTTGAGAATGATGAGGAAGGTAAACCAGTAGATGCAAAGAACATCTGAGGTATGATTGGCTCACTCCTTTATCTTACTGCAAGTAGACCGGATATACAATTCAGTGTTTGCCTTTGTGCTAGATACCAATCTAGTCCAAAGGAAAGCCATTTGGTTGCAGTTAAGAGAATTTTCAGATATCTCTCAGGTACGTATGATTTGGGTCTTTGGTATCCAGCAGGAAGTAGCTTCAATTTGAATACTCAGATGCTGACTATGCTGGTGTAAAATTGATAGAAAAAGCACTAGTGGGTACTGCCAACTTCTTGGTGGTTGCATAGTTTCGTGGGCATCCAAAAAGCAACACTCGGTTGCACTCTCAATGCAGAGGCAGAATATGTTGCTGCAGGGAGTTGTGCAACTCAAGTGTTATGGATAAAAAGTCAACTGTGTGACTATAACATTGATATTGGATGCACACCAATCCTATGTGACAACACTAGTGCAATCAACCTTTCAAAGAACCCAATCCAACATTCAAGGACCAAACACATAGAGATAAGACATCACTTTTTGAGAGATGAGGTAGCCAACAAATTCTTGGAAATTAGCTTCATACCCAGTACAAAACAATTGGCTGACATTTTCACCAAACCATTGTCCGAGGAGAGATTCACATCTCTTAGAAGAGAATGGGCTTATGCAAGTTTTAATGAAATCAATACCACATTAGAGGCAAACAACCTTGTGAATAGTGACTATGAGGTATATCAAATGGTGATAAGTGAAAGAACAAGTTAAGCTTGTTCGAAAACTATCATTATGCGTGAGGACATTTTCTCCGCCACGTATCCATAGACACTATTTCATAAAGGTTATTCACTTCAAAATAGGGTACTTGATTATCTTTAATCCTTGTCATACACATTTCCTCTTACTACTTAAGTTAATATTCATGGATGGTTTTGGACGTTGCATGTGAGTAAGTGTTTGCCTTCCTTGTCAATATCATGTTTGCAATTGTTTCAAATGCTTGAAATGTTGTGTCCACA
Source organism: Colocasia esculenta (assembly GCA_014218235.1). Lineage (NCBI taxonomy): Eukaryota > Viridiplantae > Streptophyta > Magnoliopsida > Alismatales > Araceae > Colocasia > Colocasia esculenta. The sequence goes on along the minus strand of CM024761.1, from coordinate 45,506,090 downwards.
TGCACACACTATGGGGGAGTAAAGAAAAGGCTAGGTGAGTGTTTTTCTCAAGAATACACATCTCATACTTTGAGTATTTTGATCCCTCACTTGATGGTTTCAATTCCATTTCAAATCCAAGTCTTTACATTGATTTTTCACTTACCTGTCGACAGCCCACATTGCTGCTGTCGACAAGCAAGCCTTTCGAACACTGGTTTCGATGAGTACATTATCTGTCGACAGGCCCTTTTGTCTGTCGACAGCTGTCCCTCTCCTAGAAACACCTTTTCCCTGAAGTTCAGTAGCTGTCGATAGGGACAATCTTGCTGTCGACAGACACCCCATTTTGTCTCATCTTGCTCATGTTTCACCTTCCTTCAATGAGTATGTGCACAATCATTGCATAAGGGGAGAATAGCATTTTGAATTCATTACTATATGTCATCCCAATCTAGTGTCAAAGATACAAATTAATTCTCAATGATTTTGACATAATTTTGAGCCTGAATCTAGGTTGTGTCATCTAGAAAACCTTGAACAACTCAATTCAATTCCACTTCATTCAGTTGAATATTCCCTTGTGGCTCATCATATCTCTAAAATGGATTGATAAGTAAAATGGTGCTTGAATTTAATGTTTCACATTGCCCTTTGGCCATATATATCTAGTCACCTTGGTTGTTAATAAAAAAAGGAGAAAAGCTACCTATTTCACAAAACAAACAAGAAAGAAATTATATGGGATAAGGCAGAGCAATGATGTTTATTTCTGAGTAACCGGGGACTTTGGCATCACAAATGTCAGTCTTCATGTCAAAAAGTTATTCCATTATCTCTGTACAATGATATGATGGTCCTTTATACTAAGCAACTAGGGGAATAGACATCACAAATGTCTACCTTCACGTCAAAAGGTATACATGAATCTAATTATCACTTTTCCCATATCCCTTTTGTCAAGTTCAAGAATATCAAATCAAAGAAATAGAGTGAAGCCTCCAAAATTTTAACTCAAGGGACAAGGTTGTCTATTGTCAATGGGTCATGTCAATGTTGTCTTCAATCACCAAATGAACATCGCCACTAAGTCATATGTTTTCTACAATGGTTTTATTCAACGAGTTTGTCTTTATTTTATTGGGACTTGAACATGGTTCTCTAAATGCCATAACTTAAGACTCCCGAAGTATTATCTCTTAACCATTGAAGAATGACTTTTGTGTCCACATACTAGTGGCCATGACACTTAGTAATTTGTTTAAAACCTGTTCTCCACCTTAATACGAATAGTGCATGCTCAAATGGGGTGAAATTTATCAAAATTTACCATTTCTTGCTCTGCTGCTATGCAGCTGTCGACAGCCTCTATGCTGCAGTTGACAGCCGGCGGCAGGGTGACTTTTGCAAGTCCAACTGGCGACCTTTTAGGGTGGATTTCGTGGGACCCAGCCCTTTCAAATTCTCTCCCACCCTCTTTAAAAGGCACCCACGCACCCTTCCTCCTTTCCCACCTCAAAAGTCTCTCCTCCTTCCTTCCTCCCCAATCCCTCTTTCTCCGGGCGACAGAAGAGAGATTCTTTCTCTCTGCATTTCTTCCTCCTTCTGTCCCCTTCCACCTTCAGAGCCTTCTCCACACTGACATCACCCCTTCTGATGGCTCCTGGCCAAGAAGCTTGCCTCTCTTCGCCGTCCTCGGTCTCCACAAGTCGGCGAGGGTTAGGGCACCAGCCGAGCGTCGAAGCAAGCACCGGGACGATCGTCTGCGGAGCTCGTCGTACCTCGCAATCTCCATGCTTCTAGGTCCGTGGAACATTCACCAAGTTTGTGCAACCTCGGTTCTGAACTTTGTGTCCATGAAGACATGTTTTCTGGCCTTCAGCCCTGTTCGATAATCAGAGTTGGACTGACTTTGTGTCCTCCCACACGCGGTATTCTCTGACCGGTGTGACGGAGTTCTACAACAACCTTCAGATGACAACGGCCGATGCACAATTGTATACCATGTTAAGGGTACTCTCTTTCACATCACCCCAAATCTCTTCTCTCATGCACTACAACTTCCTAACTCTGGGGTGAATATTCTTGTCAACCCTCCATCTGCCTCTGATTATTATACACCCATCACCCATCAAATTTATCATCCAGTGTGGACCATCTTAAGCTCAATGCCAACTCTTTCCTCCACTAAATCATCTCATCCATCACATTTTCACTACTATCATTGTTCCTAAAGATGGAAGTAGGGAACTTGTCACCACAGTCCACAAGTCCCTCTTCTACTACTTTTTGAAGAGTGAACAAGTCAACCTTCCTATTCTCATGGTGGATCTCATCAAATAGTGTTACATAAAATCCCAAAGGTCCATGCCATATGCCTATGCCATACATCCCTTCTCTCTTTCCTTGGCATTCCCATCTCTGATTCCGAGTGCACCAAGCTCAAATCTCGAAGTTTTTGATCTTACTGCGGGCATCGTATGGGGTACAAGTTTGTGGATGGGGTAGTAACCAGGACTCTCAAGGGTCAAGCTCCAAATGTTGAGGAAGAATCTGCTGATGATGATGTGATGATGAAGACTCCCAGGCAGAGCCCATGGATGCTCCGGGAGATGATTCTGCTGATGCTGAACACCGTGAACCAGCTCCCTCTCTTCGGATTTCATGCTGGTTAGATGGCCCAATTGTAACTCCAACTCACACGGGTTTTGAGCATCTCAACACCCATCTCGATCACGTGGATACAAGAATGGATACACTGGCAAACACACAAGTGCAGCTACAAGACCAGCTTGCCAGGCTCTCTACTGATTTTCATAGCTTTCGTCATCCCGATGTACCAGGGAATGACGATGTCTAGAAAGTCATTGGGTTTTCTAGGTCATCGTTCTAGATTTGGATACTGGGTCACTTAGTGTTTTGAGTGAGTCCTGTATCTTTCCTTCTTTTTCTTTCACTTTATGTCATGCAATGGTCGTCTTTTGTAACTGAGTGTCTGGCATGTTAATGAATGAAAAACCTCAGTTCCTTGCTTACATCTAATGTGTGCATAATGTGTCTTTTTGAATGTTGTCAAAAGGGGGAGAAATCATCAATATGCATAAATTGAAATTTGTCATCATCAAAAAGGGAGAATGTTGGTTTACTTGTGCCTTAATGTTTTGATGATATGTTTTTTTTAATGAACATTGCAATTGATGATGGTACAATGACCTATTTGTTAAGAACATGAATGACATGATCAAGTGTCAAGATGATCACCTATGTATTCATTACATCTCACTTAAAATGTCTTTTAATGTAGGTATGAATGCATATACGCCAAGCAACAAGATTCAAGTGAAAAAGAACAAGAAGTAACTTCAAGTGATCATCTGTCGACAACCAAGAAATCCCCTGTCGACAGATAGACATGACACAGAAAAACAAGGTTGTGGAAGCACTCAGAAAGCAGTAACTGTCGACAGCCAATATGCTCCTGCGACAGATGAAGTGTGCCTGTCAACAGCAAGACAATATCTGTGGAAAGATTCAGTGTTCCAGAAACATGAAAGCCAGAACTGGGCAGTAGCTGTCGACACAGCAGCCAATCGCCTGTCGACAGACGTAGTTTTGGAAAGCTCCGATGTCCAAGATATGATCCATGTTTTTGGTGATTCTGTCAAGCACGTCTCTCCATATTTGGACACCCATATATATAGGACATATGGGGTTATTTTCGCAGCAAGAGGCCATACCATCAAACCTAAGCAAATCCCAAGACAAAAGCCTCCACCTGCTGCTCTGCTTCAACCTACCGCCTAGGGAAAGGAAGATCCGTCACCAAGCGGAGGTGAAGCCAGTTTGTTGTGATTCAAGCTCTCCATCAATCTATACTTGCCAAGATGAAGTTTGAAGTTCATCTAAATGAGACTTGAAGAGTTCCACATCAGGATTTGTTCTTTCAACTCAGAACTCTTCTCTGTCTCTGGTTTCTCATACTTCTATGTGTGTGGGGTGTTTCAAGCGTTCTTGTGCTTGATTCACGTGGTTTGTGTTGTTCTGATCGTGGTTACACATCAGACAACTCGTGTGTGTGAGTTGTAGTCGTGAACCAGCTCATAAGCAGTCGTTTCTGCGTATGTGTGGGACGATGGACGTAGGATACACAAGTTGTGTACTCCAACCACCTTAAAACATCGTGTCCTGTGGTTTGAACGTCCTTACGATGATGTTTGGTAGGCACATTGTTTTTAACATGCTGCTGAATGAGTTGCTACTCCATCTACCTACAACTAACACACATCTAATTTAGCTTAAATTTTGTTACAGTTTCAAAAGTCTGTGTTTCATTAAAAGAAGGTCGTAGTAAATTTTTAATTGTTAGTAATTATTCAACCCCCCTTCTAGATTACCATATTCGATAATTCACAACCTTTCAAGTCAGCTATGCGACGGTCACCAGATCAAGTTTTAGGAATCTAAGTGTTTGATCATCAAGGATGGTGTAACTGTCTTCAAAGCTAGCAGAGAAAAGAATCTGTATGTACTGCATCTAGAAGAATTGAACGATCAAGACATTTGTCTAGCAGCAAGTAAAGAGCAAAATGCTGAACTATGGCATAGAAGGTTAGGTCACTGTAGCTTGGATGGAATAAGAAAACTTATCAAACATAATCTAGTGCAGGTTTGCCAAAGAAAACTCAAGACTGGAAAGCATTTGTGAACCATGTGTAGACACCCGATTATGACTAATGGGTGAACCACATTTCTTGCTACCTTAGTGGGCCCCAATTGGTCACTCACCTTGAGCCCATCATTTTCTTGATTTGAGCCCATAATCCATTAAAAATACCTTGAAATCCTGAAATCATCATTTGAGAGTCCCTAGAGGAATATAACTCCTATTTTATCATATGGTAGAGAGAATAATCCAAGATAATTCGGGTTCCTTGTCACGACGCATCGTGGCGCCGCGCGCTATAGTCGCGACGGGTTGGGCCGCCGCGCAGCCCATGCATTATCCATGCACGTGGGCAATGCTGTCGCGTCCCCCCGTACCGCGCGTCTCTAGTAGCGACCCTACGATCTGACGCGACAATGTCTGAGATCTCTGGCCTTCGTAACCACACCCTATTTATCCTCCCATGCACTTTGACTTGGTCTAAGAGGGTTATCCCGACCCCTTGGATGGATCCTTGGCCCTAGGGACTCTCCTAAGCTCCCCTAAGGACTACACCCGTTTTGATAGAGCTTTATCCCCCTTTTTTAATTTCCAAACCTTTTAAGGAGATAATACCTAATTTTCTCACTCCAAGCTCTAATAAGGAAGGCCCCTCCTCATGGACGAGGAGGAGCCTCATGATTACCCTGAAGGGCTGCCGAAATTCCCTCTGATCTAGACTTAGCCACGCAGCACTCATTCCCTTCATTCCCATCACATTCCACTCCTCTCAACTCACTCATTTCACCATCAATGGAGCAAGGAACGTGAAGAGGGCGACTCTAGCAATCTCCTGGACCTCTTTGCACATCATCGGAGCTGCATCCACGCCAGGAAGTCGCCCTAATGGGGCTCATTCCCTTTCCTCTTCTCTTTTCTATTTCTACATGCATTTTTATGTCCTTTTTAATAGAGCATATCCACCATCCACCCACGTTTTCCCACACCACAGGGGTTTAAAACCACCCAGGTGCGTTCCCACCATGATCTCCCATCTCATTTCGTCTTTTAGAATAGATACTACACTTTACATGTTCTAATAGGGTCTTTTCTTTGTGTTTCTTTTGATTGACAGGCAAGCAAGCAAAGTCTACGAGAAGCTCTGGTGCTCTGGCCGGCTGGAGGACTAGAAGAAGGTCACAACATCAATTCTCCCGCATTCAGAGAATGCGACGGCCTGGGGTGACGCGACATAGACACGTCGAGTTCCACTGACGCGATACTAGAGACGCGGCGGCCATGGCGGCCGCGACACTAGGTCAGTTTCCTGTTCTCTTCCTTTTTCCTAGTTTAAGTTAGCCATTGTCTTTCCATATCATTAGGCAACTTATCTAGGTGGCGATCACATCTTTTTCCCATGCTATCATATTTGATATTCATGTCCATGTCGAGGGGAAGCCAATCCCTGTGATTAACCTTTTGGCGATCACGGTGGGACCTTCAGTGCTACCCTCGTAGATCTAACTTGCTTGCTTGCCATTTTTCTTCTTTTTTGTCCTTTTGGTGCCCTATTAGTCTTCTTTGTTCTTTGTTTCCTGTTTTTTGCCCCTCGGTTCGTGTCGCGATGCATCGTGGTGACGCGATAAGGTCGCGTCGCGGGACACGACGCGATAGCAGGTCAGTTTTCTTCTTATACCTGCCTTATCCTCTCCTGCTTAAGTCATCATGCATCCTGTTCCATGTATATGTGCCATGTATGTTGTGTCTTTGGATGTTAGAATCCTGTTAGGGTTCGGGTTTTCCTTTTAGTTCTTATTTGTAAGTTTTCGGGTCGAGTCGCGGCGTAGCGTATGGAGGCGACATGGTCGCGCCGCGGTGTGCGTCGCCGTCAACAGGAACGTGTTTGTTAATGCTTCCATCCATGAATCAGTTTTTGGGTGCTTCCTGATCCATATGTATTAATTTAGGGTTTGGTGCTTTTATCATCTGGTAGGGTAGTCTGTTTGAGTTGGGTTGGTGACCCACTGTGTCTTCGGGCCTCTGTCATTATCGCGGCCGCTCGCGCTGTCGCGATAGGGTCGCGGCATACCCGGCCGCCGCGACTCGGCCCGAGACCCATCTGGTCGCCCTGTTTGTTTCTCATCTATCACTTGTGCATACATTTGGGCATTTGGCCCATTGCATACGCCGCTAAACCCATTTGATAGGTTCCCCCTTGGTTGAGTAAGTCCTCTCACCTACGAGCAATCGTAGGCTGACTCGGGCCCGCCTTCCGAGGACCTCCGTAAGTCCCGTGGCCGTACGCACGTTGCGGTTCGCCGGGCTGGTTATACCAGTTGCACCCTTAGTTTGAGCCATCCTCGTAAGTGAGTGTGTACCACCCTTAGTCATACCGGAGCACTTGAGTTCATTCTCTATCAGGACCGGCATGACCGAGTGACATCCCTTTAATCAATTCACTTAAAAGTCAGTTCGAATCTTAGAAATTTGCGTTGTAAGCATGATAACATGAGTGCTTTGATCCCCCTTCTCCTCTCTGTCTTTCTTGTCGTGATAGAGTTTAGGTGTGTCCCCCCCAAATTGGTTGGAGGGTGTTTGCGTCATTGTTAGGGAGATCGAGTCAGTCTCCTCCGATCCTCGTGCTTTATCATAATCCCCTCTTCGACATGGACAATTTCGGGTCCTTGCGCCGACGATGCCCTACCCTTGGGTGCTCGAGGAAGTGGCCCAACCTTCCATGGCCACTCTCCCGGGGCATATCCAGCCTCCCTCCATACTGGGATCCGATCCCGCCCTCCTTCTCCTCCGGGGATGATGACCCTCACTCTCAATTCAGCCAGCTCCTTCCTCACCTCACTCCGGACCAAGTCCGAGAGTTCATAGCTGCTGCCAAGGGGAACAACCTTTATCTCCCGGGGTCAAAATCCAGCGACCGGCGGAGTCCTCCGTCCGCGTCGCTTCAACCCCTCACCTTTCTTCGTCTGGGCAGACCCTACACCTCTCTGTCCTCGGGCCATTCATTTTCAGAACCAAGCTACCTCCCCCCACGAGATGTTCGGCCTCGGTCTCCTCCACTAATATTATACGACGAACCAGCTCCGCTTCCTCGCGAGGTCTCACTCCTTCGAGCAGCCACGCTCCCTTGTCCCTACGCATCAGATCCAATCTCCTTCCGATTTCTTGGCGGAATGGACAAGTATGAAGAAAGAGCTTCATGACCTCCGGAGGCAGATTGATCCTCGGAAGGTAGCTGACATTGCCCTCCCATCCTTCCAATACCTCCGGGTGCCTCCCCAGTCCGAGCTCCCTGTATATCGTCGATACTCTGGGGTAGGGGACCCCTATGTTCATCTGAAGGACTTCGTCTATGAATCGGCGCCACACAAGTATGACCGCCATCTCATGGCATATTTGTTCAGAAAATCATTAGAGGTCCAGCCTTAGAGTGGTTCTATTCTTTGCCTCCCGAGGAAGCCGAGGATTTCCAAATCGTCCAAGAAAGGTTTCTGCTGAGTAGTTTCAAGATCGGGTGGGACCCGAATACTCTTTTGTGGATTTGGTAGCTGAAAAAATGAAACCAGAAGAGATTTCTCCACCTATGCTGACGGTGGCGCTCGTTGGCCGCCAAGGTCCGTTGCCCAATGCCTGAGGAGGAAAAGTATAGCTGTTGATCTCAAATGCCACACCCACCTACTGAGCTATTTTGGCCATGAACGACATCTCTACCATGCACCAATTATATAGTCGAGCCCGTTTCATTCAAACCCAACTCAAGGACTCGCCTATACATTCCATGTTCGAGACCCCCAAGGCCGTTATGCTAAAAAGCCACAAGGCCCAGTCACCGAGGGGATCCAGACCAATGAACAAGTAGGTGCCGTTAGCAATCCCAAGGCCCAGTAGGTAGGTCCCCCTATACCCCCAGCAAACCCAGCAGTCTTGGAACAACAACAACAATAGGCAGCCACCTCCCCAAGGACAAAATCTCCCTCAAGATCAGCGCCAATACTCCCAGGTTCCTCCGCCTCAAAATGGCTATGCCCACAGGAAACCCAATGGGCCCAAGAGAGCCCAATACCTCCATTACCTGAATCTCTAGCTGATGTCTTTGCAGCCCTCATGTCTCTAAATGCCTTAAGACTCCCTCCTGAGAAGGCGAATGGAATATGGCGGCCGATCAAACAAAGTATTGCGTCTATCATGTCATCCGGGCCACAATGTGTCCGATTGCTTCCAATTTCCGGGACATGATATACGATCTCATGAGCAGAATCAGATTGATTGGGCAGAAATGAAGAGGTTGATCCAAACTTAAGGGACCAGCAAGGCCAGAGGCAACACCAGCAACAACAGGGCGACAGCAGCCGCAGCAACAACAACATACAGCAATACCAGCAACACCAGCAACAACAACAACAGCAGCCGCAGCAGCCGGCGAACGATCTAGGCAGGTCGTAACCCCATGCCACAACATCAACCTGCTCCGAACCCTCAACCAGCTCCACCACCTCCTCCGCCCGCACATGTTAACCCGTTATCCACCATGCACCACCAGAAGCCCAGTGGGTCTTCGATGACGACCATGAGGTGGGCCAGCTTCTGGCTATTTCTCACATCACGCCCACTGTTCCCGCACCTGCATCCACCATACCCCCTCCCTTTACACCCATATTGCCACCATCACCTCACCATCCTATTCTCCCGTCATATCACCCATCATCCATCCACCAAACAACACCCCTCTCTCCCCTACCCAGCACCACTACTAGCCGACCTTTCTATCCTTAACACCCCTACCCCTCCACTCCACCATAATCTTGCCCTCCGGAGCCGGCGAATGTTCATCGGATGTATCCTAACGCATCCATACCTATGCCACGTCACAAACCAACAATCAGCAGCAACAAATATAATAAATTGATCCAGCGCCGAGGAACTCAACATGACATCCTAAAGCATCTTGATCATCAGACTCCACCAAGATCTCCATATTGGAGCTCATTAAGAGATCACAGACTCACCAAGATGCTCTTAGAACTTTTTTGCAAAGAGTCATGGTCAGCGAGGACATGAATCCGGACAACCTACCCTCAGTGCTCTCAATAGTGAACAGAGGACCCACCATTACCTTTTCTGATGGCGAGTTGGCTGCCCCGAAGCCAGGAAAATGCCCCTGTGTGTGACACTTACCATAAATAAAGTGGCAGTCGATGCGGCTCTGGTGGACATAGGAGCCTCCATTAATGTATGTCCACTAAGCACTCTTAGAGCTTGCAACATATCGGGAACGTCAATTGCAGCCTACGCCTACCACTATTGCTGCATATGACAATTCGCGACGTGCCTGCCACGAGTTATCACTTTGCAAGCAGAATTAGGCCCTCTCGTCATGTCTGTGGAGTTCTATGTGCTGAACATTGATCACACCTACAAGCCATTCCAGGGCGCCCATGGATCGAAATCATTAGGGGCAGTACCCTCTACAGCACATCAGTGTCTGAAGTTCCCTTTCAAGGGCGGATAGTCAAGGTAAAGAGTATGACGAAAACGCATACGTCGAAGCCGTGAGAGAGTGCTGCCATCAGTATGGCCGCCAATAAGCCCATAATCTCAGTGCTTGATGTTAACTACACTTGGCTATACTTCTCTTCTAACCGCCCAATGGGTCTCCTCCTATAATGGCAGTCAGAAAGGATGTGAGTAAGAATACAAAAGGGTGGGACATCATGTTCAGGCTGGGTTATCAGTCAGGAAAAGGCTGGGTGCTCATCTTCAGGGGGCAAACCAAGACTGTCGCCACCGCTAAGAAATTCACAAAGCGTGGCCTTGGATATTCAGAATGGGCCGCTTTCTCATCTCCTCCACATCAGACCATGGACCGCTCACTTGGTCTTATACGAGCATTTTGTCAGAGGGCCCATTCAGCCTGGATAACACCACCATAAGAAACGCCAAGATCAGCCTATCAAACTTTAGGGAGCAGCGACCCAACAAGAAGAGAGAGGAGGAGAAGATACTGAGGATCCGGATCAAGATGATATTGTCTCATCAGTTAGTCTGTGTTGAAAATCAGAGGCTGAGGAAGAAAAAGCTAGAATTAGAGACCTTATTTCTGCTGGTCAATCAACTGTTCAGTGAAGAAGATGTGTCACAGTAGCAGCATTATCAGCATCAACAACCACCGCCAGGCGACAGTTGCCTGGAATTGGTGAGGAGAACCAGTCAAATCATTTACCCCTACTTGTACAGGAGTTCTGGCCAGGGTTCTCCCAGCCTCCCACTCACTTTGTTTCATCCATACTCAATGTTAATGTTAGTTTCATTCCTTTGCCTCTTCCCTTCATTGTCCAAATCTCGCCCGCCGCCATTGAGGCATTCATTCGTCCTTCACCCCGCCTCGCCATTTCCTTCAACGGTTCGGTCTTGTCTTTTTTCGAAGCCATTTAATCTAATTCCTTTTTCATCAAAAAAAAAAAAAATCCAAATGACAAAAAAATGTGTGTGTTTGTGTCCCCTTGTTTCCTGCTCCGACGGCGATCCCCGTCACTCCCTCGTGCTCCTATTTCCGACGGCGATCCCCGTCACTCCCCTCGTGCTCCTGCTTCCGACGGCGATCCCCGTCACCCCCCTCCTGCTCCTCTTCTGACGGCGATCCCCGTCACCTCCCTCCTACTCCTATCTCGACGGCGATCCCCGTCCCCCTCTCCCTCCTCTCCTCCCACTCTCGACGGCGATCCCCGTCACATCTGCTCCCCAGCGGCCATCGTCGTCATCCTTTTCTCCAGTCGTGCCTTCACCTGGTGGTCAGACATGGCCATTCAGGCGATTCGGAGAGGGGCCTTCTGCTCCCCTACACCCCGATGTTGTTGCCGGCACCCTGAGCTCGGGTGGCCCGCTTCCTCCTCCAGCTCCATCGGAGGATCTTCGCGGCCCTGCCGCACCCGTTGTTTTCCCTTCCATTAAACCTCTGGATGCTTCTCCAAAGCCTCTTGTAAATATCAAATCTAGCTCAAGTTCAGGGGTAGTTTCTAGTGAGTCCCCGTCCCCGTCTAGGAAGAAGAAGGGTAGTGGCGTACCCCGTAGATACCTCTTAGACTTAGTCCATAGATGTGGCGCTCTTCTAGCTGTCAAAGAGTTCATCAAAGAAGCGGTAATTCTGAACTTAGAGGAGATGCCGATAGAGGAAGGGCTAGACGACGGCTTTGGGATATATGAAATCGTAGCCGAAGAAGACCCATTAGATGAAATGGTGTTGAAATAGAGGATGCTGCTGAGGCGTATGCTAGTGGTATGAGGAGATTCGATGAACCTACCTCAGCAGTCGACGAACCTACTAAAGAGGTAAATGTGGGAACGCAAGAGGACCCCAGGCTCTTAACCATAGCTTCTGGTCTCCCTCCGCCTGAAAGAAGAGAGCTCATAGAAATGTTAAGGGAGTTCAAGGATTCTTTGCCTGTCCTATGATGACATGCCCGGCATTGACCCCGATTTGGTGGAGCATAGGTTATTTTGAAGCCAGGGGCAGTTGCCGTCAAACAAAAGCTAAGGAGGTTCCTCCCCCACATCGCTTTAAAGATGAAAGAGGAGATTGATAAGCTACACAAAGCCAAGTTCATCCGTGTAGTCCTCTATCCTTTGTGGGTGGCAACATCGTCCCGGTGATGAAGAAAGACGGAAGAGTGCGCATCTGCATAGATTTCCGGATTTGAATAAGGCATGTCCTAAGGACGATTTCCCGCTACCTCATTTGGATGTTTTGATCGATAATACAGCAGGGTTCGAAACTCTATCGTTCATGGATGGGTACTCCGGCTATAATCAAATTCGTCTAGCCCCGGAGGATCAAGAGAAACCTCCTTCACCACCCCATGGGGAACATATTGCTATGTGGTCATGCCATTTGGATTAAAGAATGCCGGCGCCACTTATCAAAGAGCAATGTTAGCTATCTTCCACGACATGATACATATTGATGTTGAGGTTTACGTGGATGATATCGTGGTGAAGTCGAGAACTCGAAGAGAGCATTCCTCCGTGCTGGCCAAAGTCTTCCGTCGCGCACAAGAATCAATTGAAGATGAATCCAAGAAGTGCGTGTTTGGAGTTTCCTCGGGAAATGCTAGGCTTCATAGTTAGTAAACGGGGATTCAGATAGACCCGCACAGGCCAAGGCAATCAATGAGATGCCTCCTCCTAAGAACATATCTGAGCTTCGAGGTTTGATTGGTCGGCTGCAGTTCATAAGGAGATTCATATCTCAGCACTCTCAAAGATGTCGTCCTTTCTACGAACTGTTGAGAGGAGGAGTTAATTTTGAATGGAATGCTAAATGCCAAGAGGCCTTCGATGAGCTCAAAAGTTACCTTATGAATCCGCCCGTGCTTCAGGCGCCTGTCCCTGGAAACCCCTAATCCTATATCTGTCAACTGTTGAGGACTCCCTAGGAGCTGTCCTTGCTCAGCATGATGAATCCGGCAAAGAAAGGGCAGTCTACTACCTATCTAGGCTATTCAATCCTTCCGAGCTCAAACTCACCACAATGGAGAAAACTTGTGCAGCGCTAGTTTGGGTAGTGCAGAAATTGAAGCACTACTTCCTAGCTCATAAGGTGAGTTTGATTTCTAGAATGGACCCTATTAGGTATCTCCTGGAAAGCCAGTCCTCGCCGACAGATTGGCACGCTGGCAAAGTTTCCTCTCTCAGTTTGATATCTCCTTTATTGTTCAGAAAGCCATAAAAGGGTATGCCATTGCTGAGCACCTTGCTCACCTCCCTCTTCCTCATAGTGATACGGTTCAGGAGGAATTTCCCGATGAAAACCTATCACTTGTCTCTCACGATCCCTTGGTCACTCCATTTCGATGGAGCTCTCAATTCTAGGGGACGGGGCATAGGTGCAGTCTTGCTCACCCCAGAAGGGATCACCATTCCTTTGGCTTATCAACTCCAGTTCTACGCCAAACAACATCTCTCGAGTATGAGGCTCTCCTAGCCGGTCTTAAGCTTGCCTACCTTTTAGGTGCCGTCACCTTAAGATCATAGGGACTCTCAGCTCGTTCTTCGGCAAGTCCTCTCTACCTATCGCACTCGTGACCCCAAACTCAAGCCATATCAAGATCTGGTCACGCTCCTCGCCAAGCAATTCCGTCAACTCATCTACATTCATACTCCTCGCTCCCAAAACATCTGGCCGATGCCTGGCATCGTTAGCTTCGTCTCTCTCCTTCCCTCTCAGCCGTAGCGCTGAGACTATCACCGTTCAGAGATTAGAAGCTCCCTCAACTCAGGATCCTTGGTTCTCAAACCTTAGGAGCTCCCTAGTGTTGAAGGCAGAGAAGAAAGAAGCGAAGGAGTTGTTGCTTGTTGAATTAGGGGAATTGATGGAAGAAGAGAGGCCGTGGTACCATGAGATTGAGCAGTTTTGCAGAGACGGTACCTTCCCAGAAGAAGCTGAAGCAGAAGATAGGCGAGCTATCCGTAGAGCGCATTAAAGTATACCCTCGTGGGTGAAGTCCTTTACAGACGCGCTCTAAATGGAATGCTCCTCAGATGCGTGACCGATGAAGAGGCTTGGAAGATAGTGGAAGGATCTCACTCGGTGAATGCGGAGGGCATGTGAATGGTCAGATGTTAGCCAAAAAGATCCTTAGGCAGGGCTACTACTGGCCAACCTTAGAAGAAGGACTGTGCCGCCTACGTTCGTAGGTGTGTCAGATGCCAAATCCATGCCGATAAATCCATGCTCCGTCTTCCTCTTTGCATCCACTATCTTCTCCTTGGCCTTTCTCCATGTGGGCCTTTGATATCATCGGGCCCCTTGGTGATCCTAATGCTCAGATAAAACAAAAATCCTTCATCCTCACTGCTACTGAGTATTTCACCAAATGGGCCGAAGCAGAAGCATTTGCAGAAATCAAAGGTTCGACTGTGTGCAGGTTCATCATGAAGAACATCATTGCGCGGTTTGGAGTACCTAGCAGCCTCGTCACCGACAATGGACCCCAGTTCATATCACAAGACCTTCAAGACCTCTGTAAGGAGTTCAATATTTCTTTGCATCATTCGTCTCCTTATTATCCACAGGGCAACGGCCAGGCCGAAGCCACGAATAAAACACTTTTGAAATTTTGAAGAAAACTTGTGAGTCTAATAAATTCGCTGATTGGCCAGAAAAGCTAATTGAGGCTCTGTGGGCCTACCGCACCTCCATCCGCACACCTACGGGGCAAACTCCTTTCTCACTTACATACGGAATGGAAGCGGTATGTCCACACGAGATTCTCATCCCTTCGCTAAGAATTCAGTTGGACAAAGAACTTAATCCCGATGAACATCGGGAGGCGTTACTTACACAACTAGAGCTCTTAGTGAACGGCGTCTAGCTGCAGCCGATCATGTGCTTTCATATCAAAATAGACTCTCGAGGTCTTTTCAAAAGAAGTGATTGAGCGTAAGTTTCAAGAAGGAGACATGGTTTTGAAGCGAATTTTCATAAAACCTGGAGGTCCAAGATCAAAACTGTCTGCAATTGGGAAGGCCGTACGTCATTAAAGAAGTGTACCCGGAAACGCATATAGGTTAGTTAATGCCGATGGTGATGAACTCTCTCACCCATGGAATGGATTATATCTTAAAAGATTCTACCCCTGATCAACAGTCTTTTGATAACAACACCAATTAATAAGTAGCCATTTGCCAAGTGTCTCGCTCCCTCTCATATTGACGAAATAATATTATGTGCAATCACGTACTCAACATGGTAGCCTAAGGTCATTGTCCCTTCACATACAGTGTTCTCGCTTAGCCCTTGCTCGGGAAACAAAAGGTCAATTCTCTCCCTACTCGGACAAGGTCTAGGGGCAAGGGGAAGGCTAACATGTAAACATGCAACAGTATAGACCATGTGTTTGAAGTCTCAAGGAGGGACGGGCAGTTCTAAGAAAGCATATAGCACAAAAATAAAGCGACGAAATGATAAAATGAAGGGGCATGTTAAAGAGTGGCAGTACAGTTCCCCGCGGGACGCCTTTGAGCCCGGTCGCGCGCATGCCCCAGTCAAAAGAGAAAATACTGTGGCCCTAAAGTCCCTGGACAACAGATGAATAGCACATGTAGCTTACCTGTTGCAAGTCGTACAAGTCGGCAACCCCGACCCCGAGATTAAGTCTTATCACATTCATATTCTTCCTATCCTCCCTAAAATGACCAAAGAATCCTACGCTTGGTCTGTGTTGGAACATTATTGTCACAGGGGCAAGAAATCTTAGCAACCCGAAGATGAATATGCGTTGCACATAAATCTTACTCTCCAAAGTGAGATAGGGTAAGGCTCACGTTAATCGCTCAACATTAAGAAGTGTTGTTATCAAAAGAATTTTCAAAAAAAAATTAAAAAATAAAAAACCAAAAAATCAAAGATCCCCAAAACCAAAAAAAAAAAAAAAATCCCAAAAATCCAAAAATCAAAAGATCCCCAAAACAAAAAAAAAATCAAAATCCCAAAATAAAAAAAAATCAAAAGATCCCCAAAACCAAAAAATCAAATCCCAAAAATCTAAAAAATCAAAAGATCCCTAAAAACAAAAAAAATAAAAATTCCAAAAATCAAAAAAAATAAAAAATTTCTTTTTTTCAGAAAAAATAAAAGTGTGTACATATCGCTTTTCTTTAAGCATGCATTATTTTCATTGTCTTTTCGCCTATTTAATAAGGCTCGGCCCCTTGACAATTACGGAGTTAGATTTTATCATTTTACGCGCAAGGGGCTGAGCCTAAGAACAGATCTAACTTGTTCTTCTAAGTGTGTGCAGGAACAGCATTTCAAGGCAGAGTACAATATCACGCTCAAGACTCCCTTCTCTCTCGCTTGTTTGAAACTCGCCTCTCACTCGTGTCAATCGCAAACCATTTATTTATCATAAATATTGGCATGAAGTAAAACTGCACTAAGATATGAACAAAATGTACATAGATAAGAGGGAGGTGGCTCACAAGTCTCCTCACTGTCCACCGCCACTCTCCCCGGATCCCTCTCGCCTATCCGGAGGTGGCAACATCTCGCCACCCCTCTACCCTCATGAGCACTACCCTCGCCCTGCGGCGCCTCTCCTCCTCCTCGTTCCTCCGCCTGCTGGAGGAACCCGCTAAATACTGCCCGACGGAGGCGCCGTCGCCCTGCTCACGCTCGCCCCGCTCCGGCTCCGACTGCGTGATCGGCCTATATCCGTCACGATCTGCTGAAGGCCCCGCGCCAGTGTCTGCTGTGCCAACAGCTCTGCACGCAGTCGGGTCACCTCCTCCTGATCTCCGGGCGGCCTCTGTACCCGCAGCGTCGCCAGCTCCCGGGTCATCTCCGCCACCTGTGCCTCAGCTGCCTCCGCCCGGATGCGCAGCTGGTCCCTCTCGCTCTGCAATGTCATGGCTTGCTCGTGAGCCAACTCCAGTCTCTCTCCTGCACAACAAGTAATCAATCAGCATCATTTGGAAATAAACGACTCAAGTGTTTAAATGAACTTACCCGCTCCTCCAAGTGCCTCTGAGCCTCCTCAGCTCTCAGCACTGCCCCTGCCAGTCGAGCCTCCATGAGCGACGGAGAGCCCCCTGCGCTCCGAGAGGAGGAAGCACCGCCTGCTCCGTACCCCTCACTCTCTCCAGCTCACTCCGCTGCACGCAAAAGCATGTCAGTATCATTTTTTGCTTGAATCAAGGGGGCTGAAAGTGAACACGGTACTTACCAGCTCTGCCGTCTGCCTCTGGGCTGCCTCCCGATCTTGCACCGCCGACTGGAGCAAGGCTCGGAGCGAAGCAATCTCACCTGTCACGTCCACCTGCAAGGAATTGCCAAATCATCAGTTCTAATCATTAAATCCGAATTCTTTGAGCCGTGGTTTAGAAGTTTTACCTGGTGTCGGGCGCTCTTGTATACCTTTCCTCATACTTCAAGGCGTACGCCTGGAGGTAGGCATCATCAGTGGTCGCGTCCGATCTGACCCCTTGCCTTTCCGCTCCCAGTTCTCGATCTGCTCTCGCGCGCGCTCCTGCCAGTCTGTCGTGTCGTGAAGTCCCCGAAAACTCCGACCCGGCCGGCGAAACCGGTCCCGGACGGGGAACTCCACAACACTCTGCCTGAGGCCCAGGGAGCGCTGGGTCAGAAAAGAGGTCAGAGGTAGCACAAGGTTCAGCGCATGCAACCACACCGACCTACCGAAGTAGGGGCGGGCCTGCACCAACCAAGGCTGTCCCTCATCACCCTCCCCCAGATATGGCTGCCAAACCACCTGCAAAAAGAGAAGTAATCAGTCATTTCAAGCAAATAATTTCAAAAGGCAGGGATTAAAGGTACTTACATCCAGATAAGGGTAGCTGTCAATGACCTCCTGTAGGCGCTCCAGCTGATCAACCAAGTGCGGGTGTCTCGGCGAGAGTCCCAACGGCGTGCAATGGGCACGAAGCCCGGCCGTGTGAGATCCCCTCTCCCAGGCGGGAGGTGTAGATAGGCCCAAACCTGCAAGATGAAAGACAAATCAGTTGGCAGTTTAAGCAAAATGATGTTTAGATCCAAGAGAGTTAGAAGAAGGTGTACCTGAAGGAAGGGGTAGAAGCCGCTCGTAGACGTCTGCCGCTCGAGGCGCTCAAACCATCGAACTGGTGCGCTAAGAAGGCTGCTCCCCAAGCATACCCCCCTACCTCACCTAGGTCCTCTAGCAAGGGCAGGAAGCGGCAGTGGACTGCGTCGCCTCTCGTGGCAAACAAGAGTCTACCAAGAAGAGACGAGAAAAACGGCGCAAGTCCAAGTCCGCCTGCGGCCCGGGCTCGCTCGCAAGCTCCCTCTGCTGACCCTAGCTAGCCTCGCCAGGTACTCATCCTCACTCTCCCCTGCGTTCTTCCCCGCCTCGTACAAGCCCAGACTCTCCTGCAATGCTACCCTAGGCACTAGGGAGGACCTGCGCTCTACTAGGAGGTCTAGGAGGCGCTCAGCTAAGTCATGATAGCAGGGATAGGTGTAGCCGCTCACTGCCCGCCCATATACTCTAAGCCCTGTGATCCGGCTCACATCCTCTAAGCTAGGGATCATGTGCCCCCATGGGAATGCGAAGGCACTCGCCTCCGTGTCCCACCTGCTCCGCAGGGCCTGGGTGAGGGCCGGGTCCACCCTCATCCTCTCGATCCTAAAGATCTGCCCGAACCCCATCTCCTCTACTCGCTCTTGCTGGAAAGGGGGAAAGCTAAGAAACAGCCAGCACCAGTGTCCATGACACTCGAGCCCTCATTTCACCCTGCAAATTCGTTCAAGTTCAATTTCAGGTTTTTTTTGTGTTCGGTCAAGTCGCGATAGCTGTTGCAGCCGCGACCTTGTCGCGACGGTGCGGGACACCGCGACCTTATCGCGTCACCTTCTTAGGTCGCGATAAGGTCGCGTCTGCCCTAGACGTCTCGACACTGTCGCGACGCCCCGCCCCGCCGCGACACCATGTCGCGACGGTCGTGCTGACGCGTTCTCAGAATCAAACCGGCCGGAGCCCCTTTTTTGATCCTCATTTCATGGGCTTTCGCCCTACATTCGCCCTCTAGGGGCTCCGTCTACCTCTATTCTACTACCATTCAAGGTTTGAGGAAGGGGCACTTACCGTTTTCATAGCTTTCGCTCGCCTCTTCCGTTCCTCTTCCACATTCGAGACCGGGGTCATCCCCTCGTCCTCCTCCTCTCCCATCGCGACCTCGGGCGCTTCCTCCTCGACCGGAGACTCCTCCATCCGCCGTCGTGAGCTCCGACGCTCCGCTTGGCGTTTCCTTAGTGTTGAGTCTCCACCGATGTCCTTTCCTCCTTCCATTGCGTTAGGATAGTCTTGGAGTGGGTGTCTAGCTAGCAAGGAGGTCGGAATGCAATAGGGGATTGGGGGAAAGGTTCAAGGCTTGGAGATTTGGGTTTTTGAAAACCGGAAAGGAAGAAAAAAGGGGGGCCGTTTGTTTTTGAATCGATCGGTTCATGACGCGACGCAGCGGGCGGTCGCGTTCATGTCGCGACCCTCTGGGCTGCCGCGACAGTGTCGCGACACCCCGCATGGCCGCGACATAAAGGCGACCCCCTGGCTGTCGCGTCATCAACAGAGCCCTTCTGTTTGCATAAATTTCATTCTATTTCATTCAAATGCAAAGTCTGTTACATGCTCTATTCATTCTAAACAATCAAACAATATTTTCAAATCCTTTCCTAACTATCTCTGGCTTACAATTCAAATCAAATTAATTGTTCTCTCTCCCGCAGGCTGAAGTTTCTTCAAAGCTTCAATGTATTCCATGATTGCTTCGTCATCTTCTTCCACCTCGGACTTGAACCGCGCTCGTCGTGCATCCTTCCCAGTGGACAACGGCGCTGCGCATGTCACGTTCGTCCTGTGCATCGCCCCTCTTCCTCTCTTGGACAGGTGGGAAGTGCGATAGAAGTGGAACCACCGTGCGAGCCGCACCGCATTGGAGATGGTAGCGGTCTGGGTTGTAGGAAACTAGCGCCCCGTTGCCCAGCAGCCTCAAGGTGAGCCCGGTGCGTTGAGGATGGTGGATTGTCCGGCCTTGCATGAATCGTGGGCGCATGTCAAAATCCACCACGGTCAGACTTCGGAGGTATTGGCGCCAGGCTTGTATGCCCTTTACTTGAGCCGTTTTGCACCACCCCGAGGGCTCATGTGAAGCCGCCCGCCCACATACGCCAGTGGTGGTTCAGCATTGTCTTGCATTCCATGGTCAAGTCCTCCACCGCCCGGAATTGAACATGCATCCCCATCCATAGCTCAAAGGCGACGACCGATCCATAGAAGGGACCCGCGAGTGCTGCAGGTCAGGCCAGCATATAGAAACCCCACGGCTTGCCCAATTTTCATACCTTCGGAGATGGATCAATAATGCTAAGATTGCCAAAAGAGATGGCCCGTCGGCTTCCGGAAAGAGTATGACGCCGCAAATGCATATGGCAGCTGCCTTGGCGATGGCGGTGTAGTTCGTGGTCTTTCCGCTTACCTGGGAAATATCCACTGAGCATTGGAGGAGGTGAACATGCATACCGCTAGTCATGGAGTAGAGATCGTTCTTCTTTGTGGCAATGTATGCCATGATGCTCCATGAGTTGATCTGCTCCACGGTGTAGGAGATTGCCGACTCTTCGCCCCTTTGATAGTGTGGGAGGCCAAGCATGATCTCCAACTCTTCCAAAGGATCGTCGCCTCGAATTCTGGAAAGATGAACGAGTTGGTCTGTGGATGCCATAGCTCCACCATGGCTGTGACACTCTCCCCACATGCACCAACTTGTTGTAGTTTTTGGCCAGTACGAACGGTGGACAGCCCCCACTCCTTCAAGTGACCAATAGACGTGGGCGACAGTAACTCAAGCATGGGTACCAGCCACGGCATCTTTGAGAATCGCCGTTGGCCGGGGAGGATCTGAGATAGAAGAAGAAGCATGAAGAACGGAAGAAAAAAAGGAGAGAAGAGAAGAGCAAAACAGAGCAGAAAAAAGCAAGCAGTGCAAAAAGTTCAAAATCTCAGGAAGAAAAGGGCACTTACTTGGAGCTCCGGACGCGTGTAGATGTGCCCCGGGATAGCGAGAGTTGCTTCAGATCGGCATATGTCTCCCTAGCAGCTTTTGGCCGGAGTAGCAGGGATATCTTCTGCAAAAGCCGAATAATTCCTCTTCATGGTTGCAAGAGAGGAAAGAGAGTTTGAACTTGAAGAGCAGAGGATGCCAGGGGTTAGCTGCGGGATTAGCACCCTCAACCCTCTATTTATAAAGTCTTAAGGTTAGAAACCCACTCTAATCCCGAGACTAGATGTTAGGATAAGATTAGAAGAGGTTTAGGTCCTAGTGTTGGTCTAGGTGTCTTAGGATTGTTGGCCCTTTTGGTACGGCAGCAAGCTGACCTAGAGGGGGGGGTGAATACGTTTTCTGAGATCGAAATAGAAACTTAACACGAAAATTAACACTTGAAGTGTTGGTTAGTTTAGTGTGATAAAGAGTAGCAGTGGCGGAAGCAAATGAACAATCACACAAGGACATAGGGAATTTATCCTGGTTTTCGGCCCTTCCCACATGGAAGTCCTACGTCCAGTCCCAAGCACCTCTTGGATTTCACTAACCAATGTACAGTCCCCCTTAAGGACACTACAACACCCAGCACCCCAGCTGGTCTTCTTCTCTTTCCCGGCAAGAAGGTAGCCCATTCTCTTAAGGTAAAGAAGCCAACCTCCTGGTTGGGGGTACAACCAGGCGGTTCCAGACACAACCACCTCTAGTTAGGTTCTACACGTAATACAGTCCTAACAGCTGGACAGAATCTTTCTTAAAAGAAAAACAGCTAGAGTTGTAACACATAAAAACCCACTAAAAGAACTCTCAGCAAAAGACTCTCTCCCCCAGATTAAAATGCCGAGAGAATAGAGAGAGAAGAGAGTAGAAGGAGCTTTACTGCGTCAGTGCTTCAGATGCTTGAACACTTCTTCTTGTCTCAACTCTGTCTCTCTTTTTTCTTTGAGTGTATTTGAGTTCAGTTCCTCACTGGTGTACCTCATTCAAGATCTTCAGGAAAAGCTCTTTTATTTCTCTTCAGCAATGCTTCATCTTTTATATGACAGCTTGATAAATCCGTTGAGTGGCAAGCCGGTGCTCATCTTCTCTTTCTTCTGATAATTTGTGTCTACGAGGTCTGCAAGCATAGAAAAGTGTTTAGATAAAAGAGTGTTTCTGTAACGACCCAGAACCCGCATTACCAGTAACAACCAGTAACCCGAATTCTGACCCGCTAACCCACGAGACAAGCTCGGAAGGGTAGGAATTTAAGAGTCCGAGGAGACTATATGTAAGAAGATACACACCATGCAAAGCAGTAAAATTCCACTATATGAACATATCATATACAATCTCAGAGTCTGAGACAAAGTACAGAGTACAGAAGTACAACAAAAACACAAGTACAGAAGTACAACAAAAAGGTACAACTCACTGCAGCTAGGGAGCACCAACACCGGAGTGGCTAGACTCGCCTGGAACGGGAGTCGACGAAGACCCACCTGAAAGGGAAGGGAGTGAGTCTCAAGAAAGAGACCCAGTAGGGAAAAGTAACCCCACCGCAACTAAACTAAAGTGCGGAAAGTAAAACTGAAAGTAAGTACACGTCGCACCACAACACAAAACTGTAAACCACGCGCTCAGTAACACACACTCACACACACAGCAAGTAGGACTCAGCTAGGGTCTGTGGCTCGGCGTCCCGTCACCACAGAGGCTCTCAACCCCAGCCACGTGTGCACACTACAGACGCTCTCTCTCGCGTCTGGTCCACGACCGGTTTTTCCCCTACGCTTGACCCTAGCGGTAGAGAAGGGGCTCCACGGAGACCGGCTCAAAACCACCAAAAGGAGTACGCACAGGACAGAGTCGCACTCGATGTCCCGGCTCACTAGCGGAGGACAACCACACGCTAGTCGTCTAGACGGAGTCGCACCCACGCCTAGGTAACACAACAGAAACGGGTACACGGTAACGCAACGCGCGTACAACAGACGGAACACACTCAACGTCTGAAACCCGTACAGTAGTAAACACCTCGTGCCACAAACAACTACTCTTATGCACAGGCGGAGTCACACTCTAAGCCTGGCCCACTTGTGCTATTAGGGCGGACATCACATGTCAATCGCCTCTAATCACACAACTTAAGTCTGCTGGGAGACAGGATATAACGGCCACATCGATTGCCGCCAATCAGAGATAAACGGCAACCCCTATGCCGCCAACAATAACTAAACGGCAATCGACCTTGTCGTTTAACTCATCCCTGAAGATCTCAACGTCAACAGATGTGGACGTTGATATCTTCAGTCCCCCATACCCAGAACTGAACCGAATCAGTCCCAATGGGCAGAAACACTTAACTAAATCTGACTGATGGAGGGAAACACTTCCTCTCATCAATCTACACTACCAGAATATCATAATAGACAATCTAACACCTAGATTATCCAAACCACCCTCAATTCCGGCATGATATAACCCAAACCCTAAACCATGATTTGCACATCAATTAAGTTAATTGGACATGCTGGTTTGCTGGGGAAGGTTATAGGGGTTAAGTCCCTACCTCAGAACGCTTAATCAATCCCCAAACAGCCACCAATCGCGCCGGATCTCCCGAAGACTCCGCGCGAATCACGCCAAAACCTTGCGATTCCCGCCCGATCTAGCAACGCCACACGATCCAGGGGCTTTCCACGAGCTCAAATCACTCAACAGAAGCTACAGGAAACAAGAAAGGCTAAGGTGGAAGGAAGGAGAGGAAAGGAGAAGAAGAAGCTCTGCTCTCGGGCTGTCCTATTTCAACAGGACTGGTTAGTCGACGTCACATCTGTGGTCGCCAACTGAACCGCCAACAGACTGACGTCCATATCCCCTGCGCTGAGTTCAACTCAGACGTCCACATCGCTGGACGCTGACTCAGACTCACGGCAAGCCCTGGCCGTCAACAGCAAGTCAACGACAATGGTCT
This sequence comes from Colocasia esculenta, assembly GCA_014218235.1. Lineage (NCBI taxonomy): Eukaryota > Viridiplantae > Streptophyta > Magnoliopsida > Alismatales > Araceae > Colocasia > Colocasia esculenta. The sequence continues at coordinate 45,481,935 of CM024761.1, read as the reverse complement.
TGTCGTCGACCACACAGAACCACTACAGACCCAATAAGGATCCATTAAAAACCCGAGACCTTACAGCTCTCCCCCCTTAAGGAATTTTGCCCTCAAAATTCAAACAACACAAGGAAAGAAAGAAGACTCACCAAAGAGGTACGGAAAATGCTCGCGCATCTCGTCCTCCCGCTCCCATGTCGACTCACCACCGGAGTGCCGCTGCCACGCAACACGAACTAAAGGGATTGCCTTGTTCCTCAACCTCTGAACTCGGCGATCCTCAATGTGCAACGGAAACTCTGGTACAGTCAACACTGGAGTCACCTCAGACCACTCTGCACTCTGCAGAACGTGAGACTCGTCAGCAAAGATATCTCCGAAGCATCGACACGTGGAACACATCGTGCACTGCTGCCAACTCTGACGGAAGCTCAAGTCTGTACGCCAAACCTCCGACACGCTCAGAAATGGTAAAAGGCCCAATAAAGCGAGGACTCAACTTTCCACGCTTACCGAACCTCACCACTCCCTTCATAGGAGACACACGAACAAACACCTGGTCTCCTACCTGAAACTCGAGCGGTCGTCTGCGCTGATCTGCATAACTCTTCTGCCGACTCTGAGCTGACTGAAGCCTCTGTCTCACAAGCTGAACTACCTCAACTGACTGCTGAACCAACTCCGGCCCCGTGACAACTCGTTCGCCAACCTCGAACCAGTCAAGAGGAGTGCGACACGGTCGTCCGTACAAAGCCTCATATGGTGCCAAACCGATACTGGAGTGATAACTATTATTATATGCGAACTCGACCAACGGCAAGTGAGCTGTCCACGACCCCTGCCACTCCAGGCAACAAGCTCTAAGCATGTCCTCCAAAGTCTGGATAGTCCGCTCTGACTGACCGTCTGACTGAGGGTGGTAGGCGGAACTAAAAGCCAACTCTGTCCCCAAAGCTCTCTGGAAACTGCGCCAGAACCCAGAAGTGAAGCGAGGATCCCTGTCTGACACATAGAGATCGGCACTCCATGCAAAGGAACAATCCGCTCTACGTACAACGCGGCCAACCTACTCACACCCCAACTAGTCCTGACAGGCAAGAATCTGGCAGTCTTCGTCAATCTGTCCACAAGAACCCAAATGCTATCAAAACCTCCAGCTGTCCTCGGCAAACCACAAACAAAGTCAGTCGTACATGGTCCCACTTCCACATCGGAATCTCTAACGGCTGCACAAGTCCTCCCGGACGCTGATGTTCGGCCTTCACCTGCTGACAGACCAAACACCTAGCAACAAAAGCCGCTATGTCTCTCTTCATCCCAGGCCACCAAAACTGACGTCTCAACCTGTGGTACATCTTGGTCGCCCCTGGATGAATAGAGTACCTGGAACCATGTGCCTCCTGCAACACGACTCTCCTGATAGACTCCTCAACAGGAACATAGAGTCTACCTCGGAACCTAACAGTCCCGTCCTCACAAAGCTCAACCTCTGGAAGAAGCAACACACTGCACAACTCGGGATCTGCCTGCTGAGCCTCAGCAACCTGTCTCACAACCGCGGGAGCTGCTAACAAACTGCCCAACACACACTGACGACGACTGGATGAAACTCTGAAAGATCCCTCTGTCGCAGACTGCCACAACTGCCACTCTCTAAGCATCAGATGACTCATCTGTGCTTTCCTACTCAAGGCATCTGCAACTACATTCGCCTTTCCAGGCTTATACTCAATGCTGAAATCATAGTCCTTCAGATATTCCATCCATCGACGCTGCCTCATATTCAGATCCCTCTGAGAAAACACATATCTCAAACTCTGGTGGTCGGTACGGACTACAAAACTCACTCCGTACAGGTAAAGACGCCAAATCCGCAAAGCAAACACCACAGCTGCAAGCTCTAGGTCGTGGGTCGGGTAACTCTCCTCGTGGGGCTTAAGCTGGCGAGACGCATAAGCCACCACTCGGCCTTGCTGCATCAAGACCGCACCCAAACCAACACCTGAAGCATCTGTGCAAACCTCAAAACCCTCCTCACCTGAAGGTAAGGCAAGAACTGGCGCCGACGTAAGCAGTCGTTTCAACTCTATGAAACTCTGCTCACACTGATCCGACCACTCAAACGGAACTCCCTTTCTCGTCAACCGAGTCAAGGGTGCAGCAACCTGAGAAAAATCTCGAACAAACCTGCGGTAGTAACCTGCCAAACCCAAAAGCTACGAATCTCAGACACAGATCTGGGACTCTCCCACTGCAAAACTGCCTCAACCTTCGCTGGATCTACTGAAACTCCCTCACCTGAGATCACGTGCCCCAAAAGTGAACCTGTTGTAGCCAAAACTCACACTTACTAAGTTTGGCATACAACTGGTGCTCTCGCAAAGTCTGCAACACGATCCTCAGGTGCTCGGCGTGCTCCTCCTCCGAAGCGGAGTACACCAGAATGTCGTCAACAAACACTACGACAAACCGGTCCAAGAACTGGTGGAACACCCGGTGCATCAGATCCATGAAGGCCGCTGGAGCATTGGTGAGCCCAAACGGCATCACCAAAAACTCAAAGTGTCCATATCTGGTCCGAAAAGCAGTCCTCTCAATGTCCGAGTCTCTAATCCGCAACTGATAGTAGCCCGACCTCAAGTCAATCTTCGAGAAGACACGAGCAGACTGAAGCTGATCAAAGAGATCATCAATCCTAGGCAAAGGATACCTATTCTTGATGGTCACTTGATTTAGCTTCCTATAATCGATACACAACCTCAGGCTACCATCCTTCTTCCGGACAAACAAAACAGGTGACCCCCACGGAGAAAAGCTAGGACGAATATAGCCCTTCTCCAACAACTCCTCAAGCTGCCTCTTCAACTCCCTCAACTCTGCTGGTGCCATACGGTACGGTGCCTGCGCAAAAGGTAAAGTGCCAGGAACCAACTCTACAGTAAACTCAATCTCTCTCTCTGGTGGCAAACCAGGCAACTCTTCCGGAAAAACATCCGGAAACTCACACACTACGGAATGTCCCCCACTCCCGAGGCAATCTGGTCAAGAGTCACTGCAGAAACTAGGAAACCCTGACAACCAGAAGCAAGCAACCTCCCTGCCCTCAAAGCAGAAACTAAAAAGCGAGAAGTAAGAGGTACGATACCCTGGAAGTAGAACGCCGCTGCTCCAGGTATCCGCAAGTGCACCCTCTTCTTCTGGCAATCCATCACTGCACCATACCGCTCCAACCAATCCATACCCAAAATCACATCATAATCATGCAACTGCAAGGCAAACAACGGGCTGACAACAACTGATCCTGCAACTGCACAGGTACCTCCTCGAGACAGTAGGACGTAAGGACAAAGTCCCCCGTCGGCAACTCTACTGCCAACTCAACAGACTCTCCCGAACTCAACTCTCCAAGGGAGTCTAAAAAGTCCTCAGACACAAAAGAGTGAGAGGCACCGGAATCAAACAAACTCTAGCTGCATAACCAAAAACTGAAACAGTACCTTCCACCAGGTGAGCTGCCTCCGCGTCTGCACGAGTCAAGTGGGTAACACGACCTCTACCTCTCGACCCACCAGAACCTCCGGTCTGCTGACGCTGCTGCACAGGTGCCTGCTGCTGCTGCTGCTGCTGCACTCGGGGCTGTGACTGGGTCTGCTGCTGCGGCACACGAGGTAACAAAGGACAATCTCGCGCCATATGACCCATCTGGTCACACCGGTAACACTGCCCAGCAAAAGTACGTGTACCTGCTGCGAAGGCTGACCTGTCGGCTGCTGAACACTCCCAACCGACTGCTGCCTCTGCTCTGCCTGCCTCCTATCACGCCGAAACTTCCTCCGAGATCCTGACTTCGCCGTCGTCCCAGTAGAAGTGGACGCGTAGGAAGTCGTAGTCCTCGGGGTCGTCTGCACACTACCCTGCTGCTGGCGAGGCTGAGAAGGAACTACCTGCGTCTGAACCTCTGCACTCCGAGCACGAGTCCGCAAGGTGTCTGCCTCCAACGCTGCCGCTGTCTGATAGGCCGCATCCAAGTCTGTGACACGAGCAACTATCAGCGCCTGCCTGAGCTCTGGCCTCAAGCCTCTCACAACTGCTGAGTCCTCAAACCCTCATCTCCCATAATCTGCGGAGCATAACGCCCTAACTCCACAAATCTGGCCCTGTACTGCACCACAGTAGAGTCCCTCTGCTGCAAGTCCAGAAACTGGTACAACCTCTCCGTCCGGACGTAAGTAGGACAGAAGGCTCTCTCAAAAGAAACAACAAACTCCTGCCACGGAATCTGTCTCAGTGGGCGAGACTGAAAAGTAGTCTCCCACTCAGCGGACCACCAAGTCAACGCCTGCGCCTGCAACTGGTAACTGGCTAGCAGCACTCGCTCCTCTGGAACACACTCCATGGAACGAAAAGTCCGCTCCACTGCATCTACCAAGCTCGCGCTACATCTGGATCAGGCTGGCCCAAAAACTGAGGAGGCTGAAACTGCAAAAACTCCCTCAACACCCTCCCAGTACCACCCTGGGGTACCGGCGCGTCACGGTGCTGAGCAACAAACTGAGCCATCCCCTCAAGAAAATGAGTCATGTCTAATCCCTGAGCTACCTGAGGTGGAGGTGGCGGCGGCGGAACAATACCACTATGTGCGTCCTGTGGCAAAGGCTGCGTCTGCTGAGGTGGCGGAGCATCTCCAACCTCCGGACGAGTCGCCTGCTCGGCTACTCCCTCTCTAGGACGTCGCCTAGGCGCCATAGAACTACACACAGAACAAAATACACACATAAATACACTAACTAACTCCGGGCTACATAGCTGCACTGTACTCTTTAGACTCTGAGTTAACATGATGGGTATTTCCTTATATATATCTCATCAGACCAGGCTCTGATACCAAACTGTAACGACCCAGAATCCGTATTACCAGTAACAACCAGTAATCCGAGTTCTGACCCGCTAACCCACGAGACAAGCTCGGAAGGGTAGGAATTTAAAGTCCGAGGAGACTATATGTAAGAAGATACACACCATGCAAAGCAGTAAAATTCCACTATATGAACATAACATATACAACCTCAGAGTCTGAGACAAAGTACAGAGTACAGAAGTACAACAAAAAGGTACAACTCACTGCAGCTAGGGAGCACCAACACCGGAGTGGCTAGACTCGCCTGGAACGGGAGTCGACGAAGACCCACCTGAAAGGGAAGGGAGTGAGTCTCAAGAAAAGAGACCCAGTAGGGAAAAGTAACCCCACCGGCAACTAAACTAAAGTGCGGAAAGTAAAAACTGAAAGTAAGTACACGTCGCACCACAACACAAAACTGTAAACCACGCGGCTCAGTAACACACACTCACACACACAGCAAGTAGGACTCAGCTAGGGTCTGTGGCTCGGCGTCCCGTCACCACAGAGGCTCTCAACCCCAGCCACGTGTGCACACTACAGACGCTCTCTCTCGCGTCTGGTCCACGACCGGTTTTTCCCCTACGCTTGACCCTAGCGGTAGAGAAGGGGCTCCACGGAGACCGGCTCAAAACCACCAAAAGGAGTACGCACAGGACAGAGTCGCACTCGATGTCCCGGCTCACTAGCGGAGGACAACCACACGCTAGTCGTCTAGACGGAGTCGCACCCACGCCTAGGTAACACAACAGAAACGGGTACACGGTAACGCAACGCGCGTACAACAGACGGAACACACTCAACGTCTGAAACCCCGTACAGTAGTAAACACCTCGTGCCACAAACAACTACTCTTATGCACAGGCGGAGTCACACTCTAAGCCTGGCCCACTTGTGCTATTAGGGCGGACATCACATGTCAATCGCCTCTAATCACACAACTTAAGTCTGCTGGGAGACAGGATATAAACGGCCACATCGATTGCCGCCAATCAGATAAACGGCAACCCCTATGCCGCCAACAATAACTAAACGGCAATCGACCTTGTCGTTTAACTCATCCCTGAAGATCTCAACGTCAACAGATGTGGACGTTGATATCTTCAGTCCCCCATACCCAGAACTGAACCGAATCAGTCCCAATGGGCAGAAACACTTAACTAAACTCTGACTGATGGAGGGAAACACTTCCTCTCATCAATCTACACTACCAGAATATCATAATTAGACAATCTAACACCTAGATTATCCAAACCACCCTCAATTCCGGCATGATATAACCCAAACCCTAAACCATGATTTGCACATCAATTAAGTTAATTGGACATGCTGGTTTGCTGGGGAAGGTTATAGGGGTTAAGTCCCTACCTCAGAACGCTTAATCAATCCCCAAACAGCCACCAATCGCGCCGGATCTCCCCGAAGACTCCGCGCGAATCACGCCAAAACCTTGCGATTCCCGCCCGATCTAGCAACGCCACACGATCCAGGGGCTTTCCCACGAGCTCAAATCACTCAACAGAAGCTACAGGAAACAAGAAAGGCTAAGGTGGAAGGAAGGAGAGGAAAGGAGAAGAAGAAGCTCTGCTCTCGGGCTGTCCTATTTCAACAGGACTGGTTAGTCGACGTCCACATCTGTGGTCGCCAACTGAACCGCCAACAGACTGACGTCCATATCCCCTGCCGCTGAGTTCAACCTCAGACGTCCACATCGCTGGACGCTGACTCAGACTTAACGGCAAGCCCTGGCCGTCAACAGCAAGTCAACGACAATGGTCTTGTCGTCGACCACACAGAACCACTACAGACCCAATAAGGATCCATTAAAATCCCGAGACCTTACAGTTTCTGTCAAAAAGGTTCATACCTTTATGTTTCCTGATGCCACCCTGAAGTGGTAAGTAATCTCTCTTTTGTTGGTAGGAGAGAAGAGATCTAGAAAGATAAGCAAAAAGATCTCCTGTCAGAAAGATAAAGGATTACGGAAATCAAGAATATTGACTTTTTCACTAGATGCCAAAAACATTTTAAAATATAAAGGAAATCTATGTTTTTACAAACGAATCCATGTGAGAGCAAATCCTTATGAGAGTTACAAAGGAATCCTTATGAGAGTTACAAAGGAATCCATGTGAGAGTTACAAAGGAATCCATGTGAGAGTTACAAAGGAATCCTTATGAGAGTTACAAAGGAATCCATGTGAGAGTTACAAAGGAATCCATGTGAGAGTTACAAAGGAATCCTTATGAGAGTTACAAAGGAATCCATGTGAGAGTTACAAAGGAATCCATGTGAGAGTTACAAAGGAATCCATGTGAGAAGTCTGTGTGAGTTACAAAGGAATCCTTATGAGAAGTCTGTGTGAGTTACAAAGGAATCGTTATGAGAAGTTTGTGTGAGTTACAAAGGAATCGTTATGAGAAGTCTGTGTGAGTTACAAAGGAATCCTTATGAGTTACAAAGGAGTCTGTGTGAGTACAAAGGAATCCTTATGAGTTACAAAGGAGTCTGTGTGAGTTACAAAGGAATCCTTATGAGTTACAAAGGAGTCTGTGTGAGTTACAAAGGAATCCTTATGAGTTACAAAGGAGTCTGTGTGAGTACAAAGGAATCCTTATGAGTTACAAAGGAGTCTGTGTGAGTACAAAGGAATCCTTATGAGTTATAAATGAGTCTGTGTGAGTACAAAGGAATCCTTATGAGAGTCACTTATCAAATCGTTATGAGACCAAATCGATGTGGCACTTTGAACTGAAATCCATATATATATTGAATGGAATCCATTTATCTGTTTAGTGCAAATCATTATAGAATAATGTCATAAAATTATATTTATTAGAAAATCATGATATTTAATTTATTATTAGAAAAATCATGGTAATAAATATATTTAATATTCAATTAATCATGTAAATTTATATTTATTAAGAAAAACATAATATTAAATATTTTTAATAGTAATTAATTAAACATAAATTTTGTTATCACCAAAATAAAAGGATAAAATATAGGAGTGGTTCAACAATCTCCCCCTTTTTGGTGATGACAAAATTTATGAGAATTTTCTCACAAAAATACGTAAAGCATAGAAAATACAGAAAATTCAAAGATAATGCATACCATGCATACTCTCCCCCTTTTTGTCACAAACCAAAAAGGAAGGTTCTTACCATTGCATTCTCTCCCCTTTGTAAAAGAAATTATTACCATTGAGGGGTTCAACAATGATTGACATAAATGAATAACTCCCCCTTAGTCTGTGCTCCTCTTGAATGAGAGACTCCACCTGAATGAAACTTGCAAATAATTGTTAGTAATAAAGACTAATTCAATTTGTGACTACTCTTTCTTCAGATGTGATTTGAAAGAAGAATCTGCAGTCACTCCTGCCTTGAGCATTCTTGGTTTTTGATGCTCCAAGGCTAACCTGCAAATACATTACTCAGAGATAGGTACCCAAATCTTTTTGGGTCCTTGATGGTTAGATGCATGAAAATAACCTTTAGGAATCCAAACTAAGTGTCTTGTTGTGCAGGTGTTTACTGTGTGTCCTAATTTATTACAATGAGAACAACAATGAATATAATCTATTTTGCAGTTCTTATTGTTTTTTATGATGTCTGTTTAGGACACAATTTTTTGAAACATTTTCCTTTACAGGGGCCTTTTTCTGAGGCATCTTGGTTTCTTTTACAAATTTTGGTAATGGATATTTTTCAGGAATTATGACATGTTTTCCTTTTTCAGGAGGTATGTAACCAAGCCCTTGTTTGTTATTTCCAGATTTTGATCCGTTTAAGCATAGGGCTAAAGATGTTTTTCCTTTAGTTAATTTTCTAACTGATTATTTTAAATACAGATTTTCTTCAGTTCGAGTTTTTAATTTTTCTTCTAACTCTAATTTTTCATTCTGCTTATTTTTTAAATATTCATCCAAATGATAAAAGTTATCTTTACTATCCTTTAATTGTTTTTCTAGTTGCTCCAATTCGGATTTAAGATCAGAATTGGTGTTTTCTAAGCAAATAGTGTTGTTTTTTCAGATTCTTTAATTCTTTTACAACATTTTTATGTTTTTCATATAGTTCATTAAATACTTCTTCTAAGTCTTCAGATTCTGATCCTGAATCTGTGCAAGAATCAAAGATGAGTTAGGATGTACCTCATCTAGTCCTACCATGAGGGCTAGATTTACCTGCTCTTTCTCTGATTCTGAGCTTGATGATTCTGAGCATGTGGTCTCTTCATTTTCCCAAGCAGCCGCCATGGCTTTTCTTTTGAATTTCTTGTTCTTCTTTTTGGGTTTTTCATTTTGACCAGTCTTCTTGAGTCTTGGACAATCCGGTCTCAAATGTCCAGGTTTTCTGCATTCATAGCAGACTGGTTCTTTCTCTTTTCTGTTTTTCTTTTGAATCCTTTTCGATCCATTTTTCTTCTTCTTGAAATTTTCTGAAGCTTGGACAGAATTTCATCTACGTCACTGTCTTCAGAATCTGCATTTTTGGAGCTAGAAGAAGAAGTGGAAGGAGCAGCTACAACCTTAAGAGCATTAGTACATTTCTTCTTAGATGAGCTTTCAGACAATCGCTCCATATTTATTTCATGTGCCATGAGAGAACCTATTAAATATCAATTGACAATTTGGTTAAATCATGGGCCTCTTCAATAGCAGTTACTTTAGGTGTCCATGAAATAGTTAAGGACCTAAGTATTTTTCTAACAGTTTCCTCATCAGAAAGATTTTTACCAAGAGAGCTTAGACCAACTACTATACTTGAAAATCTATTATACATTTGAGTGATATTTTCATTTGGAAACATTTTAAATTGCTCATATTGTGAGACAAGAATATCTATTCTAGTTTGTTTTACTTTATCTGTTCCTTCATAAGTTATCTGCAGTTTATCCCATATTTCTTTAGCAGATTTACATGCAGATACTCTACTAAATTCTTTTTTAGATAAAGCACAACATAAATAGTTCTTAGCTTTAAAGTTTAAAGATAGTTTATTTTTATCAGCTATTGTAATAGTAGTAGTGCCTGGAACAGGAACAACAACAAAATCACCTACCTCTATTACCTGCCACAGATCGAAGTCTGTGCCCCAAATGAGCATTCCATTCGCATCTTCCAATATGGTAGTCCTTGAAGGGTTATGCGGAAATACACAATACGGTAATCTAGAAGGGGGGGGGGGTTGAATAGATTACGGCAATTTAAAACTATTGATGGCTTCTTTTCGATGCTACGCGATCTTAAAGAAATTTGATTGGAATTCGATTAAGTATGAGACCGCTTGAGTTGATCTAAATGAGAACAGGGAATCAAACGTGCGTATGAACACCGTGCCTACCAATCATCTATCGCAAAACGCGAACAAACCACAGAACACGATGATTTAAGGTGGTTCGGAGTACACAACTCGTGTATCCTACATCCACCGTCCACACACACACAGCAGAAACGACTGCTTATGAGCGAGTTCAACACAACAACTCAACCACACACACGTTGTCTGATGAAACACGATCAGAACAACCACAAATACGTGAATCAAGCACAAGGGATGCTCGAAACACAACCACACACACACACGATGGAATGGAAATTATGAGATGGAGAAGAATTAGGAATTAGGGAACAAATCCGGTTGGAATTCTTCTCGTGGATCGTCCAAACGCTCTTCAAACTTCGATTGGATGTAGATTGATCGATGTAGAAGGTTGAATTGGCGACGATCCGGCTTCAGCTCCGCATAGATGGTGATTCCACGACGATCTGGGCGGAAAGTTGAAGCAGAGCAGCAATTTGGGGCTTTTCCTCTTGATCCCTTGGAGGCTCTTGGATGGGAGGCTGCTCTCTGCGAATTTGGCTCCAAAAGGATGCTTATATAGTGTTAGGTAAAGGTGGGGGTCGTGGAGGAAGGAAACACCCAAGTGGGGGCCGGATTTGGAAACTCAAAAACTTATGTTTCCGTCGTCTGTCGACAGGTGCACTTGCATCTGTCGACAGGCGCACTCAGGCTGAGAACTGGGTTTCAGGAAATTGAGTTTCTGAGTGTATCTGTCGACAGGCAGTTTGCATCTGTCGACAGATGCACTCAGGAATAGAAAACCTGAGCTCTGTCCTGGGTTGACTGTGTGTATCTGTCGACAGGTACATTGCATCTGTCGACAGATGCACTCAGAGATGCAAACCTGAGTTCTGTCTTGGAATGACTGTGTGAATCTGTCGACAGGTACATTGCATCTGTCGACAGATACACCTCTTTGACAGATATTTGTGCTTTTTGCTCATTTCTTCAATGCCTCTTCAATGCTCCATGTTTCATGCTTGTGCACCTACATGCAAATACATTGTTAGTGATATACATTGTATGATTTAGCAATGTTTAACTCAATCACTTTCATGGTGTTTTTCATGTTAGTTAGCACATCAATTTTGCATTAAATCAATGTTCAAGGATGTTAATGTGATCATCAAAAACATGATATATGGAAAACCCAACAATCTCCCCCTTTTTGATGATGACAAAAACATTCAATTGATGCATATATTGATGTTCTCCCCCTTTTTGACAACATACAAAAGGTCAAGTCATGCACATATGGAGACAAATAAACATGAACTGAGTTTTCATTGATTGATCATTGAAATTTCACAGTACATTTGATAATCATTACATGACTCGATAGAAATCAAAAGAAAGGGAAATAACATGAACAAGCAAAAGATGACTAGACAAGTGAGACTAATTCCCAGCTAAGACTTTAGTGACCTCTAATGACCCTGAGACCCTCTATTCATTGTCATGACCAGCAGAAGGAGGGTGACGGGATCCATCTCTCTCGGAGTAGAGGTGGTCAAGACGGTCATCCAGAGTGTTGAGGCGAGCATCCACTTGATCAAATCTTGAAGTCATCTGAGCAAATCCTGAGATCATTTCTTGATGGATTTGTGCCAAGTAATCACGGAGGGATTGTTCTTGAGGCACAGGAACATCATCAAATTCTTGAGCTTGGTCAGGCATTTGCTCATCCTGAGGTTCTTCATCACTGCCTTCATTTGCTTCATCGCCTTCATTGTCTTCTTCATCTGTTGAGTCTTCAGCTCCTTGTGGTTCCTTTCCCTTGAGAGTCCTGGTGACTACACCATCCACAATCTTGTAGCCCATGCGGTTGGCAGCAGTGAGATCAAAAGCACTTCGGGACTTTAAAGAGATGAGCTCACTTGGAAGGATAGGAATGCCAAGGAAAATAAGAAGAGAAGTGATGGGGCAAGCATATGGCATTGATCTTTTGGTGTTTGAGAAACACCGACGGATGAGGCTTATCATGAGTTCAGGCAGATTGATTTCTTGACACTTGAGGAAAAATATGAACAAGGATTTATGGACCTCGGTGACTAACTCTCGACTTCCATCCTTCGGGACGATCAAGGTAGTGAAGATGTGATGGATCATCCGGATTAGAGGAGGAAAGGAGTTGGCGTTGAGACGAGCAATCTCCTTGGTAGAGTCATAAGGTTCCAACGTGAGAAGCTCATAGTACTCAGAAGCAGAAGGAGTGTAGTTGAAGAGTTCAACTCCTGAGTTTGGAATTTCGAGGGCTGTGGAGAGAAGATTGGCGGTGAGGCGAAAACGAGTGCCTTTCACCGAAGAGTAGAGATCTCCCTGATCGGAAAGCCCTAGGTTATTGTAGAACTCGGAGACGGCAGTTGGAGAGTACTGCAAGTGGGAGTACAAGAAGGATGTCCACCCTTGTGTGTCAAAATAGGGTAGGAGTGAGGGGAACATCGGTGCTAAGGACTCGAAGTCCACATACCGGGATTGGACAATCTTCTTGAAGGTGCCGATGGGTCGGATTAGATGGAGACCTTGAGGAACGATGAGTTCCGGCAACCGATCCTCACGATGCTTGCTGCGACGTTCGGAAGGAGCCCTGGAGTTTCTCCGGCGTCCGTCGGAGCGCGACGACGGCGAGCGAGAAGCTTCGATTTGGGTGCCATCGCAGGAAGAGGGATGAGAATGGAGAGTGAAGGGAGAGTGGAGGGATCCCAGACGAGGAGCAGCAGGATCGTCGGAGACGGAGCCCTGAAGGGGGAAAGATAGGGGGTTTGAAGAGGAGGAGGAGGGAACGAGAGAGGAGGGGTGAGAATGGGTCGTGGGCGGCCTTAGAATGGATTTGGAAGGTTTTAAAAGAGAGGCCCCACAAAAAGGAGGTGAACCGGCGCGAGGGTTTCTGCAAAAACGAATCTGGGCCGTCGTCTGTCGACAGATGCCAGTCTATCTGTCGACAGATAACTCCTTTTTGGTTAAAAATTGATTTTTGACAATGTTTTTCAAAGGGACAAGTGTTCATTTGTTGTTTTAAGGCAAAATGGGTGTATGTGCAAGATAAAAATTCATATCCATTATGATGAAGACATGACACAAATCTAAAATGATTTTGAATTAAAACCGATAAGTTCTTTAATTAGATCATGAAGAACACATTTCACAATAGCCAGTGAAAATTAAATAACTCTTTTGATTAAGGCCGTTGAAGAAAAACATGCATCTTAATAGAGATGATAGTCAGATGACAATTGAATTAGATGGCCACAAGAACGTCTTACCGAAGAAGCACATTGGACTTGACATAAAAAGATTTCGGAGGCTTCACTCTATTTCTGGTATGATTTAGAATCTTTAAACAACGAAGATGGAAAAGAGTGGCAATGAGGAGCACTTTCACTTTTTCATGTGAAGGTAGACATTTGTGATGCCAATACCCCCAGTTACTCAATGTGAGTGTCCGTCAAGCCATTGTATAGAGATAATGAAACAACCTTTTGACGCGAAGACCGACATTGGTGATGCCCATGTCCCCGGTTACTTAGTGATTTTCATCATTGCTCTACCTCCATCCCACAAATGAAAGATAAATTTGTTGATTGAACCGAAGAAATAGGTAGCTTTTTTTTTTTTTATTATTTTTGTTTTTTTTTTTGTCAAGTACATGAGATTTCTTTAGGCAAGTTGTAATGTAGAACATTAAATTCAAGAGCTTTCTGATTTTTCAAATCATTTTTTAGATTCATGTTTAACGACAAGGGAGTTATTCAAAGGAGATGTTTAAAAATCATTTGGTTTGCTCATTGTGTTCAAAATGATCTAAAAAGACCTCAATCAAGTGTTGCATCAAACAACATTTAGACTTGGTTCACGACTTTGACATGAAGTGGATATGAAAGGTTATATTGCACACAAACAAACCAAGGTTTACCTTTAAATCAAGTAAGGAACACTTTCTTGAAAAGTATGAAGAAGGAATTGAAAAATAAGGAAGAATGTGTGTATCTGTCGACAGAAGGAATCTGTCTGTCGACAGATGCACACAGACTGATGAATTGAAGTTTCTGTCAGAACAAGACTGAGTGTACCTGTCGACAGATGGAATGAGTCTGTCGACAGATATGAACAGATTGGATTTTTCTGGTTTTAGATTGATTGCACATTGAGTTCAAGGAAGTGAGAATTCAACAAGAAGATGTGGAAGAGTTTCCTCAAGAAAATACTCATCTAACCTTAACTCACTCCCCCATAGTGTGTGCACGTGTTGACACAACATCCAAGCAAGGATTCACACAAGCATTTGATACAAGACAAACATGTTCATGAAAGGAAGGTCATACACAAGCACATGGTCACAAAAAAAACATTGTTTCATGGAGTTAACATGATAAAATGTAAGGAAACTAAAAATCCTATGTGAAGTACAGGGCCTTTATATGGAATGGGACTATTGATACTTGGCGGAGAATATTTCTCACGCATGATGATAGTTTCCAAACAAGCCGAACTTGTTCTTCCACAGTTCACCATTTGATATACCACATAGTCATTCACACATAAAGAGCATGTACTCCAATATGGATAGCCAGTTTCATTGCATTTTACACAAACCCAATTCTCTTCTTAAGGATGTGAATCTATCTTCAGACAAGGGTTTGGTGAAAATATCAGCCAATTGTTTTTCTGTGGGAATGAAAATAAGTTCCAAGGTTTTATTGGCAACTTCATCTCTCAAGAAATGATGACGGATTTCAATGTGTTTAGTCCGTGAGTGTTGGACAGGGTTTTTTGAAAGGTTGATAGCACTTGTGTTGTCACATAGGATAGGTGTGCATCCAATTTGAACATTATAGTCAGCTAACTGACTTTTGATCCACAACACTTGAGCTGCACAACTTCCTGCAGCGACATATTCTGCCTCTGCAGTGGAGAGTGCAACCGAGTGTTGTTTCTTGGATGCCCACGAAACCATGCAACCGCCAAGGAACTGGCAATATCCACTAGTGCTTTTTCTATCAAGTTTACATCCAGCATAATCAGCATCAGAATATGAGATCAAATCAAAACTACTGCCTGCTGGGTACCAAAAACCCAAATTGCATGTGCCAGAGAGATATCGGAAAATTCTCTTGACTGCAATTAAATGGCTTTCCTTTGGACTAGATTGGTATCTAGCACAAAGGCAAACACTATATTGAATATCCGGTCTACTTGCAGTAAGATAAAGGAGTGAGCCAATCATACCTCGGAAGTGCTTTGCATCTACCGGTTTACCTTTCTCATCATTTTCCAATTTGATGCTTGTGCTCATTGGGGTGGAGGCCGGTTTAGCTTGCTCGAATTGAAATCGTTTGAGAAGCTCTTTGACATATTTTTCTTGATTTATGAAGAATCCGTCTTTTTGTTGTTTCACCTGCAAACCAAGAAAGAATTGAAGCTCCCCCATTAGACTCATCTCAAATTCACTGTGCATGTGTTTAGAAAATTCTTCACACAGTGAAGGGTTAGTAGAACCAAATATGATGTCGTCCACATAAACTTGAACAACAATTATGTGATTGCGAACTTTCTTAGTGAAGAGTGTTTGGTCTACTTTACCTCTTGAGTAGTTCTTGCTTACCAGAAAATTGCTTAGTCTATCATACCAAGCTCGAGGTGCCTGTTTCAAACCATAAAGAGCTTTGTGCAATTTATACACATGGTTAGGCATTTCAGAATTTTCAAAACCTGGTGGTTGAGAGACATAGACTTCTTCTTTGATATAGCCATTTAAGAAAGCAGTTTTAACATCCATTTGATAAAGTTTGAACTTATGGGAGCATGCATATGCCAATAAAATTCTGACTGCTTCTAACCTGGCTACAGGAGCAAAGGACTCTTCAAAGTCTACACCAAACTCTTGACTATATCCTTTTGCTACGAGTCTTGCTTTATTTCTGACCACTTTTCCTTCTTCATTAAGTTTATTCCTAAACACCCATCTAGTTCCTATGATAGAAATTTCAGGGGTTCTAGGAACTAAACTCCATACATTATTTCTTTGAAATTGACCAAGTTCCTCATGCATAGCATCAATCCATGAGTTATCTTTTAAGGCTTCTTCAACATTTTTGGGTTCCACTTGTGAAACAAAAGCAAAAAGATCATGTTCAATTATTTTTCTTACTTGAGACCTTGTTTGAACAGAATCATTTAAACTACCTATCACATCATCAAGTGGGTGATCTTTGGAATACCTCACATTTGTGATTGTTGAAGGGCCGGGAGTATCTTGTCCTTGAGGAATTTGATCTTGTGAGTGTAGTTCTTCAGGAGGTTCACTTTCTGGTGGATTCTCTTCAAGTGTTTCATCTTGTTTTCTGAATGCAATTTCATCATCTTCATCGTAGTCCCTGTGAAGATATCCACCTTTGGTCTTGGAATCTTCTTCAGATTTGTCTTTTGCTTTGACTTGTAGATCCTTGAGCGATGTCCCTTCATCCTCTTTTCCAGTCCTGTTAACATTCAAGCTGTTAGATTTGGCATAAGTCTCATCAAAAACAACATGTGGAGTTTCTTCCACAGTGCGTGTTTTATTGTTAAACACCCTATGCCCTAGAGTGTTCTGAGTAGCCTAGAAAAACACCTTGATCACTTTTGGCTTCAAATTTATCTAAATCAGATTTATCATTGTTATGAATAAATACCTTTGAGCCAAAAACTCGGAAGTACCCAAGGTTGGGTTTCTTACCTTTCAACAACTGGTAGGGGGTTTTCTTTATCACAGGTCTTACCATGGCTCTGTTTAGAATGTAGCACGAAGTGTTCACCGCTTCTGCCCAAAAGCTTTTGGAGAGTTGGCCTTCAACTAGAAGAGTGCGAGCCATTTCCACCAATGTTCTGTTTTTCCTCTCCACTACTCCATTTTGTTCTGGAGTCCTTGGGGAAGAGAACAGATGTTCAATCCCTTGATGCCTGCAAAAATCAGAAAATGCATTGTTATCAAATTCTCCCCCGTGATCGGTGCGGATTGAGCATATTTTATTCACATTGCCATGCTCAATCTTGTTAAAGAATTCTTGGAAGATTGAAAGTGTTTCACTTTTGTGTGCCAAGAATTTGACCCATGTGAACCTAGAAAAATCATCTACAATGACAAAACCAAAACGTTTGCCATTGAGACTTAGAGTTCTAGTTGGTCCAAAAAGGTCCATGTGCAACAGTTCATATGGTTTAGATGTGCTTACCGGTGCTTTAGATTTGAAGGACTTCCGGGTCTGTTTTCCCTGTGCACATGCATCACAAAAACTTTCATTGTTGTTAAAAGAAATGTCAGGAAGTCCACTTACCAATTTGAGCTTCATGATCTTGTGCAACACGTTGTAGCTCGCATGGCCAAGCCTACGATGCCACAGGGTCAATTCATCCTGTCTATTTGCAACAAGACACAAGTTGTCATTTTCTGGATCATCTAAGTCAACTAAGTAAATGTTATTCACTCTTTTTCCAGAAAATTTTACACTTCCTGTTTCTTTATCAACAATTTGACATGAATTAGATTCAAACATGACGTTGTGACCTCTATCACACAATTGACTTATGCTAAGCAAGTTGTGATTAAGGCCATCAACCAACAGTACATTTTCAATTGAATTGGAGGTACACTTACCAACATTACCTGTGCCAATGATTTGGCCTTTGTTGTTACCTCCAAAAATGACTTGTCCTCCGTCTTTCTCCACTAGGAAACAGAATTTACCTTTGTCGCCCGTCATGTGCCTCGAACAGCCGCTATCCAAGTACCATTTGTTTTGATGTTGGGCTGCTAGGCATTCCTGCAAATGTGGATCAGACAAGAGGTTTTGGTACCCAAATTACTTTGGGTCCCAAAATTTCATTCATGCAACAAAGTAGATGTTTAGGAATCCAAACTTGTTTGAATTTTTGTTTCTTTGGATTATTCCAGCATTGTTTTTCATCATGACCAATCTTTTTGCATACATTGCATGAAGGAATTTTCTTTTCAATTTTTTGTTGCTTGTTAGACTGTTTATTAGTTGAAACTGTTCTTGTCTGTCGACAGGCACCATTGCATCTGTCGACAGGTGCTTTTTCTTTTGTTTGTTGGGAACATTTTGTTTAAGTTGCATTGCCTTGGTCTGAGACTGTCTTGAGTTATGCTTTGTGGGAACATGCTTGCTTGTGCTTGGGCTAGGATCAACAAATGAAGTATCAATGACTCTCCTATTTTCTTTTGTTTGACAGGTTGATATCCTAATCCATGCTTGGTTACATGTATTTTGGCGCCCAAAACCGCATCTAGATTTTGCTTCCCTTTTACAAATTTCATTAAGTCCTCAGATTTTTCTTTCAATTCCTTTTCAGTTTGTTCCAACTTTTTCTTGGTTTCCAATTGTTCTTCTTGAAGGAATTCAATGGAATGGCTTAAACAGTCTTTTTCTTTTTGTGTTTCTTGCAATTTCATTTTCAAGCAATCCATTTCTTCATTATGAGTCTTTTCATCAACTTTCATCATTTCCAATTCTTTTGTCAGGAATGCAATTCGTTCATCATTGTTCTTATCATGCACAAGGGAGTTGCATTTCTTTTTTAATGCTCTATTTTCAGATCTATATTCACAAAATTTTTCAAATAAGGTAGTGTATGCTTCCTCCCATTCACTTGCAGTGAAATCATCAAATGAGAAATTTACCTCGCTGGAGTCATCACTCCTAGCCATCAAGCATTTCACTTCTTCATCATCGGATGTTTCTTGTGCATCTTCATCTTCATCTTCATCACTCCAGGTGGCCAACATTGCTTTGGCCTTTTTGGAGGTGAGTTTTTCCTTCTTCAGCTTCTTCTTGAGTTCCGGGCATTCTCCTCTCATGTGCCCTTGTTTCTTGCATTCATAACAAACAATGTCAGATTTTTTGTTGGACTCATATTTCTGTGAAAAATTTTTCTTTTGAAAGGGTTTAGAGTTACCTGTGTCTCTCCTTTTGAACTTCAGAAATTTCTTGAATTGTCTAGTGAGCATTGCCATTTCACCATCATCACTCTCACTAGATGTTTCTTGCTCATCACTATCTTGTTGAATGGATTTCTTGGAGCTTGTTGATGTTTTGTTGGATGCTTTTAGAGCAATTGACTTCCTAGGATTTTCTTCTAATTCTTTTCTTTTGATGTTGATTTCATATGTCATTAAGGAGCCAATTAGTTCATCCAATTTCATTTTGGAAAGGTCTTTGGAATCCTCAATGACAGTGGCCTTAGTATTCCAAGATGAAGTAAGAGATCGAAGGATCTTTCTTACTAAGTCACTTTCAGAGTATTCCTTCTTAAGACCTTTAAGCCCGTTAACTATTATCATGAATCTTGCAAACATGTCTGATATGGTTTCATCAGTTTTCATCTTGAACATTTCATATTCAGACACTAACATGCTAACTTTAGTTTCCCTTACCTCGGACGTACCTTCGTAAATGAGTTCAAGTTTGTCCCACATCTCCTTTGCTGTTGAGCATGTGGAGACTCTTGAAAATTCCTTTGGATGCACCGCACATTGCATCATGTTTAGTGCGCTCCAGTTGAGAGTTCCTTTAGCTATTTGGTCTTTCGTCCAGGTGTCTTCGTCCTCGGGCAACACATATGGTCCCTTGCTGACTATCTTCCACAGCTCGTAATTTTGAGCTCTCAAAAATACCTGCATACGGTTTTTCCAATAAGGATAGTCAGTGCCATCAAAATAGGGTGGCCTGGTTACTGAATGTCCCTCGGCCATATACCCTTTGCTAGAATCCATAAGATCGAAAATCTCCTGATCGCTAGATCAAATGACGAAAAACAGTAAATCGGAGAAACCCGCTCTGATACCAATTGAAGGGTTATGCGGAAATACACAATACGGTAATCTAGAAGGGGGGGGGGGGTTGAATAGATTACGGCAATTTAAAACTATTGATGGCTTCTTTTCGATGCTATCGCGATCTTAATGAAATTTGATTGGAATTCGATTAAGTATGAGACCGCTTGAGTTGATCTAAATGAGAACAGGGAATCAAACGTGCGTATGAACACCGTGCCTACCAATCATCTATCGCAAAACGCGAACAAACCACAGAACACGATGATTTAAGGTGGTTCGGAGTACACAACTCGTGTATCCTACATCCACCGTCCACACACACACGCAGAAACGACTGCTTATGAGCGAGTTCAACACAACAACTCAACCACACACACGTTGTCTGATGAAACACGATCAGAACAACCACAAATACGTGAATCAAGCACAAGGGATGCTCGAAACACAACCACACACACACACGATGGAATGGAAATTATGAGATGGAGAAGAATTAGGAATTAGGGAACAAATCCGGTTGGAATTCTTCTCGTGGATCGTCCAAACGCTCTTCAAACTTCGATTGGATGTAGATTGATCGATGTAGAAGGTTGAATTGGCGACGATCCGGCTTCAGCTCCGCATAGATGGTGATTCCACGACGATCTGGGCGGAAAGTTGAAGCAGAGCAGCAATTTGGGGCTTTTCCTCTTGATCCCTTGGAGGCTCTTGGATGGGAGGCTGCTCTCTGCGAATTTGGCTCCAAAAGGATGCTTATATAGTGTTAGGTAAAGGTGGGGGTCGTGGAGGAAGGAAACACCCAAGTGGGGGCCGGATTTGGAAACTCAAAAACTTATGTTTCCGTCGTCTGTCGACAGGTGCACTTGCATCTGTCGACAAGCGCACTCAGGCTGAGAACTGGGTTTCAGAAATTGAGTTTCTGAGTGTATCTGTCGACAGGCAGTTTGCATCTGTCGACAGATGCACTCAGGAATAGAAAACCTGAGCTCTGTCCTGGGTTGACTGTGTGTATCTGTCGACAGGTACATTTCATCTGTCGACAGATGCACTCAGAGATGCAAACCTGAGCTCTGTCTTGGAATGACTGTGTGAATCTGTCGACAGGTACATTGCATCTGTCGACAGATACACCTCTTTGACAGATATTTGTGCTTTTTGCTCATTTCTTCAATGCCTCTTCAATGCTCCATGTTTCATGCTTGTGCACCTACATTGTTAGTGATATACATTGTATGATTTAGCAATGTTTAACTCAATCACTTTCATGGTGTTTTTCATGTTAGTTTAGCACATCAATTTTGCATTAAATCAATGTTCAAGGATGTTAATGTGATCATCAAAAACATGATATATGGAAAACCCAACAGTCCTCTCCATCAAAAAATGGAGGTCTGGTGACTGATTGACCTTCAGCATATCCTTGAGCTGCCATGGATCTTTTCTAAGATCGTTAGATCTTCCTGATAGATCAGAGAACCTCGCTCTGATACCACTTGTTGGCCCTTTTGGTACGGCAGCAAGCTGACCTAGAGGGGGGGGGGTGAATAGATTTTTCTGAGATCTGAAATAGAAACTTAAACACAGAAATTAACACTTGAAGGTTTGGTTAGTTTAGTGTGATAAAGAGTAGCAGTGCGGAAGCAAATGAACAATCACAAAAAGGACACATGGAATTTATCCTGGTTTGGCCCTTCCCACATGGAAGTCCTACGTCCAGTCCCCAAGCAACCTCTTAGGATTTCACTAACCAAGGGTACAGTCCCCCTTAAGGACACTACAACACCCAGCACCCCAGCTGGTCTTCTTCTCTTTCCCGGGCAAGAAGCTAGCCCACTTCTCTTACAGGTAAAGAAGCCAACCTCCTGGTACAAACCCCAGTGCGGTTCTGCTAGACACAAACCTCTAGCTAGGTTCTACACTGTATACAATCCTACAGCTGGACAGAAATCTTTATTAGAAAAGAAAGAACAAAGCTGAGAGTTGGAACAAATAAAAACCAACTAAAAGAACTCTCAGCAAAAGACTCTCTCCCCCAGATTACAAGATGCACAGAGAGAGAGAGAGAGAAGAGAGGAGAAGGAGCTTGAATGCTTCAGTGCTTCAGATGCTTGAACACTTCTTCTTGGGCTCAGGCTCTTTCTCTCTTTTTCTTTGAGTGTATTTGGAGTTCAGGTTCCTCACTCGTTGTACACTCATTCAAAAGATCTTCAGGAAAAAGCTCTTTTTAGTTCTTCAGCAATGCTTCATCTTTTATATGAGCAGCTTTGAATAAATCCGTTGGAGTTCTAGCCGTTGCTCATCTTCTCTTTCTTCTGATAATTTGTGGTCTACGCGGTCTGCAAGCATAGAAAAAAGTGTTTAGATAAAAGAGTGTTTCTGTAAAAAAGGTTCATACCTTTATGTTTCCTGATGCCACCCAGAAGTGGTAAGTAATCTCTCTTTTGTTGGCAGGAGAGAAGAGATCTAGAAAGATAAGTAGAAAGATCTCCTGTCAGAAAGATAAAGGATTACGCAAATCAAGAATATTGACTTTTTCACTAGATGCCAAAAACATTTTAAAATATAAAGGAAATCTTTGTTTATACAAACGAATCCACGTGAGAGCAAATCCTTATGAGAGTTACAAATGAATCCTTATGAGAGTTACAAAGGAATCCATGTGAGAGTTACAAAGGAATCCATGTGAGAGTTACAAAGGAATCCATGTGAGAGTTACAAAGGAATCCATGTGAGAGTTACAAAGGAATCCTTATGAGAGTTACAAAGGAATCCATGTGAGAGTTACAAAGGAATCCATGTGAGAAGTCTGTGTGAGTTACAAAGGAATCCATGTGAGAGTTACAAAGGAATCCATGTGAGAGTTACAAAGGAATCCTTATGAGAGTTACAAAGGAATCCATGTGAGAGTTACAAAGGAATCCATGTGAGAGTTACAAAGGAATCCATATGAGAAGTCTGTGTGAGTTACAAAGGAATCCTTATGAGAAGTCTGTGTGAGTTACAAAGGAATCGTTATGAGAAGTCTGTGTGAGTTACAAAGGAATCGTTATGAGAAGTCTGT
Organism: Colocasia esculenta; assembly: GCA_014218235.1. Classification (NCBI taxonomy): domain Eukaryota; kingdom Viridiplantae; phylum Streptophyta; class Magnoliopsida; order Alismatales; family Araceae; genus Colocasia; species Colocasia esculenta. Next base: position 45,458,811 of record CM024761.1, on the reverse strand, counting down.
GTGGGTTACAAAGGAATCCTTATAAGTTACAAAGGAGTCTGTGTGAGTACAAAGGAATCCTTATAGTTACAAAGGAGTCTGTGTGAGTACAAAGGAATCCTTATGAGTTACAAAGGAGTCTGTGTGAGTTACAAAGGAATCCTTATGAGTTACAAAGGAGTCTGTGTGAGTACAAAGGAATCCTTATGAGTTACAAATGAGTCTGTGTGAGTACAAAGGAATCCTTATGAGTTACAAAGGAGTCTGTGTGAGTACAAAGGAATCCTTATGAGAGTCACTTATCAAATCGTTATGAGACCAAATCGATGTGGCACTTTGAACTGAAATCCATATATATATTGAATGGAATCCATTTATCTGTTTAGTGCAAATCATTATAGAATAATGTCATACAATTATATTTATTAGAAAATCATGATATTTAATTTATTATTAGAAAAATCATGGTAATAAATATATTTAATATTCAATTGATCATGTAAATTTATATTATTAAGAAAAACATAATATTAAATATTTTAAATAGTAATTAATTAAACATAAATTTGTTATCACCAAAATAAAATGGTAAAATATAGGAGTGGTTCAACAAGGATAAGGGTGAACCCCGGTTCCCTGGTCTTTCCGAGGTCTGTCCGAGTCGCGACGCCGCAATCTGACGCGACCATGTCGCGACAGGGCATTGCGACGCGACATGGTCGCGGTCGTTTTGGCTGTCGCCTCTCCACCCGAGGGGCTGTTTTCTTCCTTGAGCTGTGTATATATGTTGATTGATTGCTTATAATTGATTGTGTTTCATATTCCATTGTGTTTATTTCTAATAAAAAAAAATCAAAAATCCAAAAAATCAAGAAAGATTTCATCACAGGTAAGACAGGTATCGTATTTCTGTCCCTATTCCTCGCATTACTATATGGTATTCTACCTATTATATCGTTTCAAGGACCAGCTGGTTCTCAATGTGTTCTGGGATTTGAGTTCCCCTTTACCAAAAACAGTGATAATCTTGGTACACATTGTTAATCATTGGATAGGTCGTTGAGTTAGTTAAGCGCGGGGACGATAGATTCAGGCCTACACCGCGGTTGCGGGTAGTCTCTTGACCCGTTCTTACTTGACTTAACAATATTATGCTTGATATATTTTATATTTTCTCATTTTTTTGCATTCGTTTTGACAATTTCTTTTACTTTAGCCCAACATGCATCATGTAGGACTTTGAACTTTCCTGACTCATTCTTGACCATTGATGAGCTCGTGTTGAGTGCCCAATCATCCTTCATGTTCCAAACAAGAAATCCAATTCCACTCCGAATCAGAAGGTTTGCCTCCGAGCAAGTTGTTCCCGTCAGATTGACAAGAATTTCCCTGTCTGGATTCTCCATCCAATTATTCATTCTTTTCCTTTGATCCGTTTTGGTTGCGAACCGCTCCCAGGACAGAGTCATGAGTTACCTGCCTGGCACGCACATGTCCTTCCAAAACGAAACCTGCAGGCCAATCAGCTAGGGTACCTCCCAATCGAGGGGTTGATCGTCCTCTTCTTTTCTCCTTTCGTCCAGACTTGTGCTCTTCTTCGCATTCTACTTGAACAACCGACTCGGGGTTTTCACAAAGATTCCAATTACCTGTTAGTTAAGATCGGGTGTCTCTTTACCTTGGCCTCCGCTTTTTAGTCCGCTCCGCGTCATCTCCGTTCCACCGTCACTTCATGACATCTCCACACCACTTTCGCTTCGCTCCCCTGCAAAGTAGAAGCCAAGGAGGGGCAATCTGTAGACACCCGATTATGACTAATGGGTTGAACCACATTTCTTGCTACCTTAGTAGGCCCCTAATTGGTCACTCACCTTGAGCCCATCATTTGCCTTGATTTGAGCCCATTAATCCATTAAAAATACCTTGAAATCCCGAAATCAATCATTTGAGAGTCCCTAGAGGAATATAACTCCTATTTTATCATATGGTTAGAGAGAATAATCCAAGATAATTCGGGTTCCTTGTCGCGACGCGTCGTGGCGCCGCGACGGGTTGGGCCGCCGCGACAGCCCATGCATTATCCATGCACGTGGGCAATGCTGTCGCATCCCCCCGCACCGTCGCGTCTCTAGTCGCGACCCTACGATCTGACGCGACAATGTCCGAGATCTCTGGCCTTCGTAACCACACCCTATTTATCCTCCCATGCACTTTGACTTGGTCTAAGAGGGTTATCCCGACCCCTTGGACGGATCCTTGGCCCTAGGGACCCTCCTAAGCTCCCCTAAGGACTCTACACCCAATTTTGATAGAGCTTTATCCCCCTTTTTTAATTTCCAAACCTTTTTAAGGAGATAATACCTAATTTTCTCACTCCAAGCTCTATATAAGGAAGGCCCCTCCTCATGGACGAGGAGAGCCTCATGATTACCCCGAAGGGCTGCCGAAATTCCCTCTGATCTAGACTTAGCCACGCAGCCACTCATTCCCTTCATTCCCTTCACATTCCACTCCTCTCAACTCACTCATTTCACCATCAATGGAGCAAGGAACGTGAAGAGGGCGACTCTAGCAATCTCCTGGACCTCTTTGCACATCATCGGAGCTGCATCCACGCCAGGAAGTCGCCCTAATGGGGCTCATTCCCTTTCCTCTTCCTCTTTTCTATTTATACATGCATTTTTATGTCCTTTTTAAATAGAGCATATCCACCATCCACCCACGTTTTCCCACACCCACAGGGGTTTAAAACCACCCCAGGTGCGTTCCCACCATGATCTCCCATCTCATTTCGTCTTTTAGAATAGATACTACACTTTACATGTTCTAATAGGGTCTTTTCTTTGTGTTTCCTTTTGATTCACAGGCAAGCAAGCAAAGTCTATGAGAAGCTCTGGTGCTCTGGCCGGATGGAGGACTAGAAGAAGGTCACAACATCAATTCTCTCACATTCAGAGAACGCGACGGCCTGGGGTGACGCGACATAGATGCGTCGAGTTCCACTGACGTGATACTAGAGACGCGGCGGCCAAGGCGGCTGCGACACCAGGTCAGTTTCCTGTTCTCTTCCTTTTTCCTAGTTTAAGTTAGCCATTGTCTTTCCATATCATTAGGCAACTTATCTAGGTGGCGATCACATCCTTTTTCCCATGCTATCATATTTGATATTCATGTCTGTGTCGAGGGGAAGCCAATCCCTGTGATTACACCATGTGCAAAAGGGAAGCATGCAAAATCATCCTTCAAATCAAAGACAGTAGTCACTACCTTCAAACCACTAGAACTACTGCACATGGATCTGTTTGGACCAATGAGAACTACCAGCAAGGAAGGAAAGAACTTTGGATTTGTCATAGTTGATGATTATTCAAGATTTACATGGGTATCCTTTTTAGAGCATAAAGATGACACATTTGAATGTTTTGTGAAATTCAATAAAGTAGTTCAAAAGGATAAGAAGTTCAGCATCATCAGTATCCGTTCAGATCATGGAGGAGAATTCCAAAATGACAGATTTGCAGAATTTTGTAATGATCAAAGTATATAACACAATTTCTCAGCACCTAGAACACCACAGCAAAATGGAGTAGCTGAGAGGAAGAATAGAACCTTGTTGGATATGGCTAGGACCATGCTATCTGAATATAACCTTCCAAGATACTTCTGGGCAGAAGCCATAAATACAACATGTTACATTATAAATAGAGTCATGATCAGGCCAATCCTGAAGAAGACTGCATATGAGCTGTACAAGCAAAGGAAGCCCAAGTTCAGTCATCTCAGAACGTTTGGATGTCCATGCTTCATTCACAACAATGGTAAGAGAGAAATAGGTAAGCTGGATCCCAAATCCGATGAAGGGATCTTTATGGGGTACACTTTTAAACCCAAAGGCTATAGAGTTTTTAATAAAAGAAGTTTATTGATTGAACAAACTGTTCATATTATTTTTGATGAATCTAACCCTTCCTTGAGAAAGGAATCTATAAGTGATGATGAAGACACATATTGTCTTACCCAGAAGCTGAAGGAATCAACCATCAAGGATGGTGAAGATCCACCCTTGGAAGAACTACAACAAAAGGACATTATCCATGATGATCTTCCAAAGGAATGGAGGTACAAAAAGGATCACCCTATTGATAACATCATTAGAGATCCATCAGTTGGGGTAAGAACAAGAGGTAATGTTATTCCTTGTGATTATTTAGCATTTGTATCTCAAATTGAGCCGAAGACAGTCAATGAAGCACTGTCTGATGAGTTTTGGATTTTAGCCATGCAAGATGAACTTAATCAATTCAGGAGAAATCAAGTTTGGTTCCTTGTTCCGAGACCATCAGATCATCCTGTGATTGGCACCAAATGGGTGTTCAGAAACAAATTGGATGAAGCTGGTGTTATCACTAGAAACAAGGCTAGACTAGTTGCTCAAGGCTATTCCAAAGAGGAAGGCATAGATTTCGATGAAACCTATGCACCAGTGGCTAGACTAGAGGCTATTCGAATTTTACTTACTTATGCATGTGCATTGGATTTAAAACTTTTTCAAATGGATGTAAAATCTACTTTTTTAAATGGTTATATGAAGGAGGAAGATCATGTTTTTAAACTACATAAAGCATTATATGGTTTAAAACAAGCACCTAGAGCATGGTATGAAAGACTTAGTGCATTCTTATTAAATAATGGTTTTATTAGAGGACAGGTAGATAGCACACTGTTTATTAAATCAAAAGTCAAAAATATATTACTTATGCAAATTTATGTAGATGATATTATATTTGGATCTACTGATGAATCCTTTTGCAAGTATTTTGAAAAACTCATGCAGGGAGAATTTGAAATGAGCATGATGGGAGAGCTCAACTACTTCCTTGGATTACAAATCAAGCAAAGCAATGAAGGTACACATATCTGTCAAGCAAAATACACCAAAGAAGTTTTAAAGAAATTCAGGTTTGACAATGCTAAACCACTATCCACTCCAATGAGCACATCCATCAGGTTAGACAGTGATAAGGAAGGTAAAAAAGTTGATCAGAAACTTTATAGAGATATGATAAGGCCATTGCTTTATTTAACAGCTAGTAGGCCTGATATTTTATTTAGTGTATGTATGTGTGCACGATATGTAGCACCCCGGAAATTTTAATTACATAAAAATTCAAATAAATAATTTTCATAATATCAGAGTATTTAAACATACGTATCATTATCGTATGTGCTAAAACACATCGGAAAATTTCGTAAAAATTATAAACCAACCCCACACATTTTTCCTAAGTGTTCCATGAAGAAATTCATGTGACAAAAAATCCTATTAACCAAGTGTACATCACATGGTGACCGATTATCTAAATAAGGAAACAAGTCGGAAAAACTATTAACACGGAAATACGACGCAATCATAAATTAAAAAAAAATGTTGGAGAGACTTCCAACATTATATATTAATGACCCAATATCACAGTTGAGCCAATGGACAACATTTGGCCCAAAAATCAAATGAAGCAAAAAAATGCATGGAAATTCGTAACTTAAATAAGTTGAAATTAGGAAAAGGCAATTAGGGTTGAGTTGGGATGCAATCATGCATTTTTGGCAACCCCAATTCATGCCTAGCCATCCTTTGGGATTGCTTGATGGCCAAGGCACTCCAATGGAGAAAGAAATCCTCAAATTAGGAAAGTAATATGCTAAAACCGCAACCCTAGTTTCCTTGTTACAATAGGACTCCTAAACACCATAGATGCTTAAATACTCTTCACTAAACCCTAGGGATGAGTTTTACAACTTTTTGGGGTCATGTGGAGGAGTGCTGGGTGGCTGGGGAGCTGTGGAACGACCACAAGAAGCTCATCATCTTCCCCTTTTTGTCTGCTTCAGCTTGTGCAACCCGCCCCTTGGAGTCGAGAAAAGGTAGGGTAAACCTAAACCCCATCGTGCAGGACTTATACCCGTGGAAAGAGGGTCAAGTCTACGTTTTAACCCAAGTGGAATGCACAATTTTCATGTAGTACACTGGGAGTATTAGGCGTTCTTCAACAGACGATCAGAATGAGGGTCTTCTGAAGAACAAAACTTCATCAACCCAGAAGGTAGGTTTTCTCGAGCTAAACATTAACAAGTCTTTAACCAATGTGTAGAGCATCAAGTTAACTTTCGTTTCCCACCAATTTCATTGAATTCCAATGAGTACATGTAGAGTTATAGGAGTTTTGCCAAAGTCGCGCATGTCCAAGACTTTTTACGTTCATGTTGATTTATCGCACATCCGGAGGCCGTTTTAAATTATTTAAAAATCATAGTTTGCATATATTCCATGTTCTCTACAACTTTCATGTTGAGACTTTTGTCCTAAAAGCCCTAGTTTAGAAGATATAAGCATTGCATGGATGGAACCCCCCTGAGTTCTGACTTTCTACGTTTTCGGTCTGCTCCTTGAAACACGTCTGGTTCAGACGACACGTTTCAAACACCTGGTATCACGTCGCTCATGGGTGACGCGATCCTCTGAAAGGCGTCCGTGCACCCCGATGCATTTAACACGTTGACCCATCAATGCCTGTGTGGGTCTGCACGCCGCCTAGGAGTCAACGCCGGTCTGAATCGCGGTGGGATACCTCGACGCGTTTCAGACAGTTTTCGCACCCAAGGTTTGTTAAATGGATTTATGTGAATGCACCGCTTTCCACCGACGTGATTCATGCATGAAGGCGGCCACCAGAGTGGACGCGATTTTGATTTCTCACTGTTTCGCTGGTTTTCACTGTGCAATGTGTTTTGAAGTGCGTCCACTGTGTTGGACGCATATTTCAAAGCTTACTCGATGTTTGTTTAACAGGGTATCAAGTGTGTGATTTGCACGTCTTGGCTCTGATCATTACATGATGTCTATTTAATGGCTTAAAAGTGTTTAAATAATGGCTTAAAAGTGTTTAAATAATGGCTTAAAAGTGTTTAACCCATTTAAAAGTTATAATTACATGAATATTATTCTAATAGCTTTCTTAATTATATGATCATTCATGGAACTTGTGATTCGCTCTTGTTACTATTCTAGCTTGATTAAAATGATAATTTGTTATCTTAAAATCTTGCAAACCATGATTAGTTAAAGTGCATAGTTTCATGTCATGCCATCATGTTAAGTGCATTCTGCAAGTTTGAAACTGATGGATTGTGGATTGAGATGCGTACATCACTACACACTTGCACATCTAGGCAGCCCTTTCTTGGGGATTTGGAAGCTCTCTATCGATCATTCCGAATTGGTAGACTAGCGACCTTTTCTCTAAGACCTCCGTAAATCTCCGTTCTCTATGGATTCCCACATGGAGACCGAGTTGGTTGTACCATTGAAGTTCCCTGGAGATAGCGTGCACTTCCTCTCTCATCATGTTCTCGTGAGTGTGAATTACAATCTAGACTAAAGCCATTAATGTAAAGACTGATCTAAAGTATAAATCATACCCTTATGCTGTTAAATTTATCTCTTGACCATTGTTATCATGAAATCATGTTCAATTTGCTGATTACTTGTTCTCATCATCATCATGAACATGACATTACACATTCTTACTTTTTGAAACTCTCATTGGCCATTATTAATGACTGTGGGTATCTACATTTAAAATTGAAGTGAGATGCTGACCGGGCACGGCGAGTGTCCAAGGGCTCTAGTCTAGCCCCAATGATGGAGAGTCATAAATATACTGATAATCATGGGGTATAATGATTACTGGCATTGCATTTGCGCTGGGAGTCGTGCGTGTCGTGTTGAATGATAGATACAATAACCACATACACGTGTCCTGGTGTACATTCTTGGTGGATCTTTCCTTGGTGTACATTAGTGTCTACGTGCCTGATTAGTGTTACATTACCGTGATCGTGCATTCTTGCTTGCTTGCGTGACATGGCCATCCTGCATTTATTACAATTAGTGATATCTTGCGTTCTTGACATCAAGTGAAATCCTATGTGCTTGTACAAAGTGATCTGTTGCTAGTTCTATCTTGTCATCTTGTTCTAAAATCTTGTTCTATCATGATCACTCTATCTAGCTTGTTCATGTATCATGTTTTAATGAGTTTTTTTCGTACATGCATATCATGACATTCATCATGCTTACCTAGTTCTAAATTGTTAATCACTTATATAGTTGCCCGCATATTGAGATATGAATCCTACTAGGCTAGTTTGCTCATCCCCTACTTTTACCCAATCTAGGTGACTATGATGTTCAAGAGGAGGAGCAAGTCGAGGATGAGAATGCGTTAGAGTGATGAGCGTTCCAACTATGAGTCTAGTTATAGTAGTTTGCTTGAGTGTTAGATTCATGTAGTAGGAAGTGAGGAATAAATGTACTTTTTCTTTTTATTGAGTTTTAGTCCTATATTAGTTCCTTTGAAACAAATATGAGATTTGAATACAATTTTCATTGAGTTCAATATTTGGGCCCTATGATGATGTATGTTGTTATATATTTAGTGCGTGCTAGCTAGAGGCTTATTTGCCGACTGTTCATGTCTCGAGATATTGACTCGAATTATCCGAATTAATTTTTCGCTGCGTAATTCTCGGGATGTGACAGTTTAGTGGTATTAGAGCCTAGGAATACCAAATAGGATATATGTCTCAGGATTAGGAGATGCCTATGGAACCTAGGTCATGGAAATTAAATATAGTACCTGGTGAGAATGTGTAGAGACTGGGAATATGATAGAATGAATAAAACACTCCTACCCATTAACTCTGATAATGTATCTAGAGACATTAATTGGTTTCCATCCTTTTCTCAGGAAGCTTCATAACTCTTACACTCAACTGCAATGGCTCACAACTAGTGGCAAGCTATGCAAGACACTGTGGCTGGTCTGACCCAGGCATTACAAAATGTAGTTCAGGCAGGAAATCAGACTGCAGCTGCAAGGAATGGAGCCGGTGATCTGCACCGGAATTTTAGAAGTTTAAACCCTCCTCGTTTCTATGGATCCCCTGACCCAGACGAGGCAGAGAATTAGGAAGAGGAGATAGAACGAATTTTCCAAGTGATGCAATGCACTAACAGGGAGAAGGTGGTACTGTCCACTTTTCAATTAACTATGGATACCCGAGCATGGTGGAAGGCCACATCGGCCCACCTGCCTAATGTTGGCGAACTGGAATGGGCAGGTTTCCTGGAGATTTTTCGAGGAAAGTACTTCTCGGAGAGGGTCAAGGAGAAGAAGGCCGCGGAGTTTGCCGCACTAAAACAGAAAGGAATGTCCGTGGCTGAGTATGAGGCTCAGTTCGTGTGTCTGGCTGTGTATGTCCCACACCTGGTAGGAACTGAAAGACTGAAGGCAAATCGGTTCATGGATGGGCTCAGGCCCATGTTCATCGAGAAGCTCGGACCGCACAACATTCAAACTTACACTAAGATGGTCCAAAGAGCTCAGCTGGTAGAAGACACCATGGCCAAAGTGGAGGGCATGAGGGGCAAGGACAACTCCAAGCCAGTCTTCGTCAAGAAGGGAGCACCTAATATTGCTCCAACTTTTTGTAACAACAACAACAACATTAACAACAACAACAAGAGGCCGAATGCCGTAAGAGATGTTGCTAGAGACAAGAGGGTCAAAGTGGAAGGTAGGCAGTTGGCTAAAAACTGCAAATTTTGTGATAAACCAGTGCACCGAGCTGAAGAATGTTGGAAGAAGCTCGGGGCGTGCATGAAATGCGGGGGTCGTAACCACCGTATTCCTGACTGTCCTATGCTGAAGGACCAGCCAGGAAGAGCTCAGAATGTACCACGACGTCAGGGATGCCTTAATGCTGTCATAGAAGCTGACCTACCCGATGAAGGGGGTATGGTTGAAGGTACCATTTCCATACACTCTCAACCTGCATTTGTGCTTATTGATACTAGAGCTGCATATTCATTTATTTCCACCACATTTGCTGCAACTCTACCTATTAAAACTGTACCCTTGAAATCCAAGATCACTATAGCTTCTCCCCTAGGCTCAGAATCTGAACTCACTCACTACTTGCCGAAACGTGAAACCCTAATTGGAGGACACAATCTCCCTGCCGAGCTTATTTGTTTAGACATGAAGGGTTATGATGCCATTTTGGGTGTCGATTGGCTAATTGAATATGATGCCGATGTAAACTGTCGCCATAGGAGGGTCACCTTCAAAAGACCAAACCTTCCAACTCTATCATTACTTGGCACCCATTATCATAAACACCCTGTCTTGATATCCTCTCTTAAGGCTTCTAAGCTGATCAACCAGGGTTGTGATGCTTTCCTAGTTTTAGTCTTGGCAACTGAAAAGAAGAAACCAACCCTAGAAGACATTCCCATAGCCAGGGACTATCCTAATGTATTTCCAGAGGAATTACCTGGTATACCACCTGAGCGGGAGGTAAGCTTCTCCATTGAGTTACTCCCTGGGGCAGCCCCTGTTTCAAAAGCTCCGTATCGCATGTCCCTTATTGAATTGCAAGAGTTTAAGAGATGTTGGGTTCTCATATTGGAGAATGTTGGGTTACAACAAGTGCTTAAATGTTTTTGATGATGAGCAATACTAATTGATGTTATGTGAAATGTTCACAAATGGTATGTTTGTTTTTGATGATGAACATTTCATGAACAAGACAAAATTGTTGTGTTATGAATGTGTGAAACATGATGAGAATGACAATTGGATGCAAATGAAACACATGTTTTATATGTTCATTATATCTCACTAATTATGTCTTTTAATGTAGGTGAGATTCCATGCAAGACAAAGCCCAAAATCCAAGTGCAAAAGAACAAGACAAGTTGCTGAAATAGTGCACCTGTCAACAGATGACAGTGCATCTGTCAACAGATGAATAGTGCATCTGATGCATCTGTCGACAGATGATTTTCGCCTGTCGACAGATACACTCAGAAATCTATTTCCAGAAAGCCCAGTCTTCCGGTTCTTGCAAACCTGTCAGCATCTGTCGACAGCAGCAAGTCGGCTGTCGACAGACGGAGTTTTGGGAAGATCTAATGGCCAGGATATGATCTATATTTGGGTGTTTCCTTTTAGCACGACTCTCTATGCTTGGACACATATATATAAGGATCATATGAGGCTATTTTCGCAGCAAGGAGCCACCATACCAAAACCCTAAGCAAAGGTCAAGATCAAGGCTTTCTTCCTGCTGCCCTGCTTCATCTCTCTGCCCAGAACAAAGAAGAACAACCTTCCAAGCGGAGTTGAAGCCGGTTCGTCCGTGGTTCAAGCTTCTCCATCAACTGATACTTGTCAAGACGAAGCTTGGAGTCTTCTGGACGACCAACGAGAAGAGATCTACATCGGGATTTGATTCTTCATCTCAAAACTCTTCTCCTTTCACTACTTTCATATATCTGTGTGTGTGCACTGATTTGAGATCAGTACGTGGATGTTGTGGAAGTGTGGATTGTTGTTCTGATTGCGTGTTTGCATCAGACAACGTGTGTGTGGTGTGTTGGTCAGATCAAGGCTAGAGGATCTGATCTTTTGTGGACTCGATCTAGCGTGTGTGTGTGTGTGGTTGAGCCGGTGTGCTCGTGTGTGTTTGTACTCAGTTCTTGAGTAGTGTGTCCTCACTGTGTGGGGGGTGGACGTAGGAGTCACGTGGTGTGATCTCCGAACCACCTAAAAAATCCCTTGTGCACTGTGGTTTGACTTGTGGTTACACTGTATTGCGCTAGATGCATGCATAGGGATTTCGTCTACACACTAACTGTTAGTTTGCTCACACACATTGCATCAGATCAAAGGGGTTTTAATTGAGTAGATCTTTTAATCCGAAGTAATTTCATATTGCTTAAGTTTCCGCTGCAAATCTATTCAACCCCCCCTTCTAGCTTTGCCAATACCGAATATCTGATCCTAACAATTGGTATCAGAGCAGGTTCTTTGTTTATCGGTACTGATTTGGCATATCCGTTTATGTGTGCTTAATTGCTCTGATCGGGTTTATAATTGATTCTGAACTGATCTGATCACTTCGTTGGTTGGTTTATTTATCTACTACATACTCAGAAATATGTCTGAGTTCTCAAGTATCATAAGTAGACCAATGATTATTGAGTTTGATGACAAGGTTCATAAAATGCAGGTCTCCTCTATGAAAACATGCAAGTCTGGAAGGGAAATCAATGAAAAATGCTACATGGCTCATGGAAGCTCAAGAGGCTCTTCTCGTTCAGACGACTCTAGAGGATCACATATGTCAAAGATGTCAAGAAATTCTCAAGAATCAGGTAAATCCAATTCAGACCCATTTGATGCTTCAATATCCAATTCTGATTCAGAGAATGATATATCTTATAATGAATTGATAGAATGCTATGAGCACATGTGCAAACAATTTAAAACTATTAAACATCAAAACAAGAAGCTAAAAGAAAATCTGGAAAAGAATGAAATGATAATTGATAATGCTCAAGCATTCTATGAAGAAAATGAAACATTGAAAATGGAGAATGAAAATTGGAAAATGAAGTCAAAAACTATGAAATCAAGTTTTCTAAGTTGAAAGAAGATCATGATCATGTGGAATCTGAAAATTCTGATTTGAAAAATCAAAATGAAAAATTGATTGATCATAATGAAAATCTCAAATTTGATAATGATCAATTGATCAAACAAATCTCCAACATGGCTCATGATCATCAAATAAAAGAGAAATGCAACCAATTGATTGAGGAAAATAATCATCTGAAAAAGAAGATTGAATGCATGTATCATGACAGACCATTAAATGATGAATGGAACAATTCTAAGAATAAAATTGTTGATCTGGAACAACAAATTGCTCAATTTGAAAATGAAAAGAACAAAATGAAAAATGGTTTGGATGTCATGCTAAACAAGCTTCAGACTTCAGAAAAAGAAGTTGTTGCATTAAAAGCTGAAAAACAGAAGATTCAAAATGAATTGAAAAACACAAGTCTTGCTTCTGTGAAAAATAAGAAAAATGTTCAAAAACAAAATAAAATTTGAACAAAAAGGCAGCAATTAAAAGGAATGTAGTTACAACTGAAAATCCGAAAAAGAAAGCAGGATTGTACAATGTTTCAACTCCTCCAACAGCTCAAAAAGCTTCAAGGCAATCTCCAACTCCACATCATGCCAAGAGATACCAAAGGGTACCACCTCCTTCTTCTCAACCCAAGGGTGATCAAAGGTACTCTAAAGGATCTCAGAGATTCCAGCAAATGCAATCACACTATGGTAAGCTCCAGGTAAATGCTCAACCGTTTGCTACAAATGCAATAAACTTGGTCATCTTGCTAAATTCTGCTGGAAGAAAAATCAACACTCTCATAAAAATCATGATGTTGTGCATGCTTCAAGGCTCCATAATAATCCATGTGTTCATACACACAAGGATAAACATGTTCATAAAGATCAGAAATTTCATGTATCTATGAACAGGAAAACTGCACAAAACAACAGAAATCCAAAAATCAAATCACTTTGGATTTTGAAATCTTTGTTATATCCTAACATTAATGTCGTTGCAGGACCCAAGCAAGTGTGGGTCCCAAAACAAGCTTGATCAACAAGCTGAGATGTCTTGCAGCCAAAAATTAGAAATGGATTCATGACATTGGCTGTGCAAGGCAAGAAATGATGGAGAACAAAGGTAAACTGTTTTTACTATGATTGAAGACTGTTCAGGTAAAATCTCCCTATCACTTCATATATGAACTGCTGAAATTGAAATGGATTCTTACCTTTATCTGAGCAATGCAAAATGTGTCTTAATGCTACCCCACATGACAATGCCTCTTAGCAATTGGAATCATGCCATCTTGCTTGCATAACTGTGCACATGACCTCTTGGTATATCAAATGATGACATGTGGAAAAACAAGTTATGCTTGTTTGGAAACTATCATTATGCGTGAGTAAAATACTCCGCCAAGTACCAAAAGTCATGTAATACATAAGGCTAGTTGTGTGCTTAATAACGTGTGAATTGCTTGATACATTTTCTATGCATATGTTATGGGGGAGTAAGTTTGAAAATGCTCATGAATGCTCATGAAATTTGTGTGCAACTGCTTGTGATGAATGTCTAAATCATGATTGAATTGCTTGAATGTTATCTCATCACATGCACACATTATGGGGGAGTAAGTTTAAGGCTAGGTGAGTGAAATTCATAAGGGATACCCTTCATATTCAATGTGTACTTATCCCTCAATCTTATGGTTCAAATCACTCTCAATTCAAAGCCTTAAAACTGAAGTTTCAAAGCCCCTGTCGACAGCCCCAAACAGCCTGTCGACAGATATGGCCTCACAGAACCAAGAAATTGGACTCTGTGTGCTTCTGTCGACAGACAAAAATCCTTCTGTCGACAGCTTTACTCAATTCCTGATTTCCCAGAACCCCAACTGCTCTGTCTGAGTGCATCTGTCGACAGACACTCCCTTGCTGTCGACAGATACACATTTTCTGTAAATTCTTCATCCTTCTTCATAATTTCTTCATGAGTATGTTCATATCATTGATGCAAGGGGAGAATTGGGTATAAATATTCATTATAACCTTTCATCCTCACATAGTATCAAAGTCATATGGTTAATCGCAATGATTTTGAAATAATATTTTGAGATTGAGTCTAGGTTGTATCATCTAGAAAACATTGAACAAATCTAATGATTTTAACCTAACTCACTTGAATAACTCCCTTGTGGATGATCATGTTCCTATATGGATTGACAAGTAAGAAGGTTTTTGAACTTAATGTCTTTGCATTGGCCTTTGACCTTAATAAACCTTTTGAACTTGATTTTCCAACTTAAAAAAAAAAAAAAAAGAGAAAAGCTACCTATTTCTAAAGTCAAAAATTAAAAAAAAAACAAATATGTGAATTGGGACAAAGGCAGAGCAATGATGAGTATCACTGAGTAACCGGGGACACGGGCATCACAAATGTCTGTCTTCGCGTCAAAAAGTCCTTTCATTATCTCTGCATAATGGTATGATGGTCACTCACACTGAGTAACTGGGGGTACGGGCATCCCAAATGTCTACCTTCACGTCAAAAGGTAAAAGTGATCCTAATTACCACTTAAATTGTTCAAATGCTAGAAATAGAGTGGAGCCTCCAAGATTTAAATCAAGGGCAATAGGTTGTCTATTGTCAATTGTTCATGTAGACATTGCCTTCATTTACCAACTGAACATCACCCACTAAGGTATATGATTTTCTTCAATGGTTTTATTCAAAAGGGTTATCTCATTTTCATGTGTTTTTGAACGATGTATTCTAAATGCTATAACTTGAGATTCCCGGAGTATTATCTCTTAACCATTGTAGAATTTTTATGTGTCTTAATACTAGTGTTTATGACATTTTGTAGTGGGTATCAACCTATTCTCAACCTTGCAATCTCATTTGAACACTCATTCCCCACTCAATTCTTTCACAATTCAGTTATGTGGGACACAATTCTTTGCTTCATTCTTTTACTTGTGTGCACCCATTATCTTTTTGAATGTTGCCAAAAGGGGGAGAAACATCAATTGTGCATAAATTGAAATTTTTGTCATCATCAAAAAGGGGGAGAATGTTGGGTTCTCATATTGGAGAATGTTGGGTTACAACAAGTGCTTAAATGTTTTTGATGATGAGCAATACTAATTGATGTTATGTGAAATGTTCACAAATGGTATGTTTGTTTTTGATGATGAACATTTCATGAACAAGACAAAATTGTTGTGTTATGAATGTGTGAAACATGATGAGAATGACAATTGGATGCAAATGAAACACATGTTTTATATGTTCATTATATCTCACTAATTATGTCTTTTAATGTAGGTGAGATTCCATGCAAGACAAAGCCCAAAATCCAAGTGCAAAAGAACAAGACAAGTTGCTGAAATAGTGCACCTGTCAACAGATGACAGTGCATCTGTCAACAGATGAATAGTGCATCTGATGCATCTGTCGACAGATGATTTTCGCCTGTCGACAGATACACTCAGAAATCTATTTCCAGAAAGCCCAGTCTTCCGGTTCTTGCAAACCTGTCAGCATCTGTCGACAGCAGCAAGTCGGCTGTCGACAGACGGAGTTTTGGGAAGATCTAATGGCCAGGATATGATCTATATTTGGGTGTTTCCTTTTAGCACGACTCTCTATGCTTGGACACCACTATATATGGATCATATGAGGCTATTTTCGCAGCAAGGAGCCACCATACCAAAACCCTAAGCAAAGGTCAAGATCAAGGCTTTCTTCCTGCTGCCCTGCTTCATCTCTCTGCCCAGAACAAAGAAGAACAACCTTCCAAGCGGAGTTGAAGCCGGTTCGTCCGTGGTTCAAGCTTCTCCATCAACTGATACTTGTCAAGACGAAGCTTGGAGTCTTCTGGACGACCAACGAGAAGAGATCTACATCGGGATTTGATTCTTCATCTCAAAACTCTTCTCCTTTCACTACTTTCATATATCTGTGTGTGTGCACTGATTTGAGATCAGTACGTGGATGTTGTGGAAGTGTGGATTGTTGTTCTGATTGCGTGTTTGCATCAGACAACGTGTGTGTGGTGTGTTGGTCAGATCAAGGCTAGAGGATCTGATCTTTTGTGGACTTGATCTAGCGTGTGTGTGTGTGGTTGAGCCGGTGTGCTCGTGTGTGTGTTGTACTCAGTTCTTGAGTAGTGTGTCCTCACTGTGTGGGGGGTGGACGTAGGAGTCACGTGGTGTGATCTCCGAACCACCTAAAAAATCCCTTGTGCACTGTGGTTTGACTTGTGGTTTGCACTGTATTGCGCTAGATGCATGCATAGGGATTTCGTCTACACACTAACTGTTAGTTTGCTCACACACATTGCATCAGATCAAAGGGGTTTTAATTGAGTAGATCTTTTAATCCGAAGTAATTTTCATATTGCTTAAGTTTCCGCTGCAAATCTATTCAACCCCCCTTCTAGCTTTGCCATACCGAATATCCGATCCTAACAATTGGTATCAGAGCAGGTTTTTGTTTATCGGTTGTGATTTGGCATATCCGTTTATGTGTGCTTAATTGCTCTGATCGGGTTTATAATTGATTCTGAACTGATCTGATCACTTCGTTGGTTGGTTTATTTATCTACTACATACTCAGAAATATGTCTGAGTTCTCAAGTATCATAAGTAGACCAATGATTATTGAGTTTGATGACAAGGTTCATAAAATGCAGGTCTCCTCTATGAAAACATGCAAGTCTGGAAGGGAAATCAATGAAAAATGCTACATGGCTCATGGAAGCTCAAGAGGCTCTTCTCGTTCAGACGACTCTAGAGGATCACATATGTCAAAGATGTCAAGAAATTCTCAAGAATCAGGTAAATCCAATTCAGACCCATTTGATGCTTCAATATCCAATTCTGATTCAGAGAATGATATATCTTATAATGAATTGATAGAATGCTATGAGCACATGTGCAAACAATTTAAAACTATTAAACATCAAAACAAGAAGCTAAAAGAAAATCTGGAAAAGAATGAAATGATAATTGATAATGCTCAAGCATTCTATGAAGAAAATGAAACATTGAAAATGGAGAATGAAAAATTGGAAAATGAAGTCAAAAACTATGAAATCAAGTTTTCTAAGTTGAAAGAAGATCATGATCATGTGGAATCTGAAAATTCTGATTTGAAAAATCAAAATGAAAAATTGATTGATCATAATGAAAATCTCAAATTTGATAATGATCAATTGATCAAACAAATCTCCAACATGGCTCATGATCATCAAATAAAAGAGAAATGCAACCAATTGATTGAGGAAAATAATCATCTGAAAAAGAAGATTGAATGCATGTATCATGACAGACCATTAAATGATGAATGGAACAATTCTAAGAATAAAATTGTTGATCTGGAACAACAAATTGCTCAATTTGAAAATGAAAAGAACAAAATGAAAAATGGTTTGGATGTCATGCTAAACAAGCTTCAGACTTCAGAAAAAGAAGTTGTTGCATTAAAAGCTGAAAAACAGAAGATTCAAAATGAATTGAAAAACACAAGTCTTGCTTCTGTGAAAAATAAGAAAAATGTTCAAAAACAAAATAAATTTGAACAAAAAGGCAGCAATTAAAAGGAATGTAGTTACAACTGAAAATCCGAAAAAGAAAGCAGGATTGTACAATGTTTCAACTCCTCCAACAGCTCAAAAAGCTTCAAGGCAATCTCCAACTCCACATCATGCCAAGAGATACCAAAGGGTACCACCTCCTTCTTCTCAACCCAAGGGTGATCAAAGGTACTCTAAAGGATCTCAGAGATTCCAGCAAATGCAATCACACTATGGTAAGCTCCAGGTAAATGCTCAACCCGTTTGCTACAAATGCAATAAACTTGGTCATCTTGCTAAATTCTGCTGGAAGAAAAATCAACACTCTCATAAAAATCATGATGTTGTGCATGCTTCAAGGCTCCATAATAATCCATGTGTTCATACACACAAGGATAAACATGTTCATAAAGATCAGAAATTTCATGTATCTATGAACAGGAAAACTGCACAAAACAACAGAAATCCAAAAATCAAATCACTTTGGATTTTGAAATCTTTGTTATATCCTAACATTAATGTCGTTGCAGGACCCAAGCAAGTGTGGGTCCCAAAACAAGCTTGATCAACAAGTGAGATGTCTTGCACCAAAAATTAGAAATGGATTCATGACATTGGCTGTGCAAGGCAAGAAATGATGGAGAACAAAGGTAAACTGTTTTTACTATGATTGAAGACTGTTCAGGTAAAATCTCCCTATCACTTCATATATGAACTGCTGAAATTGAAATGGATTCTTACCTTTATCTGAGCAATGCAAAATGTGTCTTAATGCTACCCCACATGACAATGCCTCTTAGCAATTGGAATCATGCCATCTTGCTTGCATAACTGTGCACATGACCTCTTGGTATATCAAATGATGACATGTGGAAAAACAAGTTATGCTTGTTTGGAAACTATCATTATGCGTGAGTAAAATACTCCGCCAAGTACCAAAAGTCATGTAATACATAAGGCTAGTTGTGTGCTTAATAACGTGTGAATTGCTTGATACATTTTCTATGCATATGTTATGGGGGAGTAAGTTTGAAAATGCTCATGAATGCTCATGAAATTTGTGTGCAACTGCTTGTGATGAATGTCTAAATCATGATTGAATTGCTTGAATGTTATCTCATCACATGCACACATTATGGGGGAGTAAGTTTAAGGCTAGGTGAGTGAAATTCATAAGGGATACCCTTCATATTCAATGTGTACTTATCCCTCAATCTTATGGTTCAAATCACTCTCAATTCAAAGCCTTAAAACTGAAGTTTCAAAGCCCCTGTCGACAGCCCCAAACAGCCTGTCGACAGATATGGCCTCACAGAACCAAGAAATTGGACTCTGTGTGCTTCTGTCGACAGACAAAAATCCTTCTGTCGACAGCTTTACTCAATTCCTGATTTCCCAGAACCCCAACTGCTCTGTCTGAGTGCATCTGTCGACAGACACTCCCTTGCTGTCGACAGATACACATTTTCTGTAAATTCTTCATCCTTCTTCATAATTTCTTCATGAGTATGTTCATATCATTGATGCAAGGGGAGAATTGGGTATAAATATTCATTATAACCTTTCATCCTCACATAGTATCAAAGTCATATGGTTAATCACAATGATTTTGAAATAATATTTTGAGATTGAGTCTAGGTTGTATCATCTAGAAAACATTGAACAAATCTAATGATTTTAACCTAACTCACTTGAATAACTCCCTTGTGGATGATCATGTTCCTATATGGATTGACAAGTAAGAAGGTTTTTGAACTTAATGTCTTTGCATTGGCCTTTGACCTTAATAAACCTTTTGAACTTGATTTTCCAACTTAAAAAAAAAAAAAAAAAAGAGAAAAGCTACCTATTTCTAAAGTCAAAAATTAAAAAAAAAACAAATATGTGAATTGGGACAAAGGCAGAGCAATGATGAGTATCACTGAGTAACCGGGGACACGGGCATCACAAATGTCTGTCTTCGCGTCAAAAAGTCCTTTCATTATCTCTGCATAATGGTATGATGGTCACTCACACTGAGTAACTGGGGGTACGGGCATCCCAAATGTCTACCTTCACGTCAAAAGGTAAAAGTGATCCTAATTACCACTTAAATTGTTCAAATGCTAGAAATAGAGTGGAGCCTCCAAGATTTAAATCAAGGGCAATAGGTTGTCTATTGTCAATTGTTCATGTAGACATTGCCTTCATTTACCAACTGAACATCACCCACTAAGGTATATGATTTTCTTCAATGGTTTTATTCAAAAGGGTTATCTCATTTTCATGTGTTTTTGAACGATGTATTCTAAATGCTATAACTTGAGATTCCCGGAGTATTATCTCTTAACCATTGTAGAATTTTTATGTGTCTTAATACTAGTGTTTATGACATTTTGTAGTGGGTATCAACCTATTCTCAACCTTGCAATCTCATTTGAACACTCATTCCCCACTCAATTCTTTCACAATTCAGTTATGTGGTCACACAATTCTTTGCTTCATTCTTTTACTTGTGTGCACCCATTATCTTTTTGAATGTTGCCAAAAGGGGGAGAAACATCAATTGTGCATAAATTGAAATTTTTGTCATCATCAAAAAGGGGGAGAATGTTGGGTTCTCATATTGGAGAATGTTGGGTTACAACAAGTGCTTAAATGTTTTTGATGATGAGCAATACTAATTGATGTTATGTGAAATGTTCACAAATGGTATGTTTGTTTTTGATGATGAACATTTCATGAACAAGACAAAATTGTTGTGTTATGAATGTGTGAAACATGATGAGAATGACAATTGGATGCAAATGAAACACATGTTTTATATGTTCATTATATCTCACTAATTATGTCTTTTAATGTAGGTGAGATTCCATGCAAGACAAAGCCCAAAATCCAAGTGCAAAAGAACAAGACAAGTTGCTGAAATAGTGCACCTGTCAACAGATGACAGTGCATCTGTCAACAGATGAATAGTGCATCTGATGCATCTGTCGACAGATGATTTTCGCCTGTCGACAGATACACTCAGAAATCTATTTCCAGAAAGCCCAGTCTTCCGGTTCTTGCAAACCTGTCAGCATCTGTCGACAGCAGCAAGTCGGCTGTCGACAGACGGAGTTTTGGGAAGATCTAATGGCCAGGATATGATCTATATTTGGGTGTTTCCTTTTAGCACGACTCTCTATGCTTGGACACCACTATATATGGATCATATGAGGCTATTTTCGCAGCAAGGAGCCACCATACCAAAACCCTAAGCAAAGGTCAAGATCAAGGCTTTCTTCCTGCTGCCCTGCTTCATCTCTCTGCCCAGAACAAAGAAGAACAACCTTCCAAGCGGAGTTGAAGCCGGTTCGTCCGTGGTTCAAGCTTCTCCATCAACTGATACTTGTCAAGACGAAGCTTGGAGTCTTCTGGACGACCAACGAGAAGAGATCTACATCGGGATTTGATTCTTCATCTCAAAACTCTTCTCCTTTCACTACTTTCATATATCTGTGTGTGTGCACTGATTTGAGATCAGTACGTGGATGTTGTGGAAGTGTGGATTGTTGTTCTGATTGCGTGTTTGCATCAGACAACGTGTGTGTGGTGTGTTGGTCAGATCAAGGCTAGAGGATCTGATCTTTTGTGGACTTGATCTAGCGTGTGTGTGTGTGTGGTTGAGCCGGTGTGCTCGTGTGTGTGTTGTACTCAGTTCTTGAGTAGTGTGTCCTCACTGTGTGGGGGGTGGACGTAGGAGTCACGTGGTGTGATCTCCGAACCACCTAAAAAATCCCTTGTGCACTGTGGTTTGACTTGTGGTTTACACTGTATTGCGCTAGATGCATGCATAGGGATTTCGTCTACACACTAACTGTTAGTTTGCTCACACACATTGCATCAGATCAAAGGGGTTTTAATTGAGTAGATCTTTTAATCCGAAGTAATTTTCATATTGCTTAAGTTTCCGCTGCAAATCTATTCAACCCCCCTTCTAGCTTTGCCAATACCGAATATCCGATCCTAACAAGAGATAGATCCAAGAATTGTTCGATCAAGGTCTTATCAGGCCTAGCACATCCCCGTGGGGAGTGCCAGTGCTATTTATCAGGAAGAAGGAAGGGATAATGAGGCTATGCATTGATTACCGTCAGTTAAACCAGTTGACAATAAAGAATAATTATCTACTGCCCCACATCGATGAGCTGTTTGACCAGATCTCCAGTGCACAATATGTCTCCAAGATAGATCTAAATCAGGCTACCATCAACTGAGAATAAAGGAAGAGGATATTCACAAGTCTGCATTCCAGAGTAGATATGGTCACTATGAGTTCGTGGTCATGCCGTTTGGTTTAACAAATGCTCCAGCGGCTTTCATACAACTTATGAACAATATTTATAGGCCATACTTGGACCAGTTTGCAGTGGTGTTCATTGACGACATCCTTATTTACTCCAAGTCCAAAGAAGAACATGAGGAACACTTGAAGGTTGCTCTACAAGTGCTTAGAGACAATCAACTCTATGCTAAACTTAGTAAGTGTGAATTTTGGATGGAGGAAGTGTCTTTCCTTGTTCACATCATATCCAAGGATGGAATCTCTGTAGATCCGTCTAAGGTGGAGGCGGTAAAAAATTGGGCAAGGCCGACAACGATGTCGGAGATTAGAAGCTTTCTGGGTTTAGTCGGTTATTATCGTCGCTTCATTAAAGATTTCTCAAAGATAGCTATACCATTGACCAATCTTACAAGGAAGGAGAATCCATTTGCATGGACTGATAAATGCGAGGAATGTTTCAGGGCATTGAAAGAGCACCTTACCTCAGCACCTGTACTGACACTGCCAGTTGCTGGGGGTAGTTTTGAAGTATACACCGATGCATCCGGGATCGGCCTAGGATGTGTGCTGATGAAAAATGGGAAAGTTATATGCTATGCGTCCAGACAATTGAAGAAGCACGAGGACAATTATCCTGTACATAATCTGGAGATAGCTGCTGTAGTCTTCGCCTTGAAGATATGGCGTCATTATCTATATGGTGAGAAATTCATTGTGTTTTCTGACCATAAAAGCTTGAAGTATCTATTTTCTTAGCAGGACTTGAATATGAGACAACGGAGGTGATTGGAGTATCTCAAAGACTTTGACTTCACTATCCAATATCATCCAGGTAAAGCAAATGCTATGGCAGATGCTCTAAGTAGAAAGCCAATGATCACATTGTCAAGTTTAATGGTGGGTGAATGGAAGTTATTAGAAGACTTTGCCAAATTAAATATTGATGCGGATATCAAGAAGAAGGGATGCCTTATTGCTAGTGTTAGAGCACAACCTACAATATTGGAGGACATCATAGCACTCCAAGACAATGACCCTGTACTTGTGGAGATTAAGGCTAATCTAGACCAGAGGCCGGATTTCTCATTAACTAAAGATGGAAGACTATTGCTCCGAGATCGAGTCTGTGTACCCGACCATGCGGAGACAAAGAAAATGATTATGGATGACGCTCACAAGACCAGGTATACCATTCATCCTGGAACTACCAAAATGTATCAGGATCTGAAAAGAAGCTTTTGGTGGCCAAATATGAAGAGGGAGGTGGCGGAATATGTCGCCCGATGCTTAACATGTCAAAAGGTCAAGGCAGAACACTTGCGACCCGCAGGTAAACTCAAACCCCTAGAAATCCTGGCATGGAAATGGGAAGGTATAGGGATGGACTTTATTTTCGGACTACCTAAATCTATAGGTGGATTCGATGGTATCTAGGTTATAGTCAACCGCTTAACTAAGTCGGCTCACTTTTTGCCAGTGAAGAATAAGTGGTCAGTAGATGTTCTGGCTGCATTGTATGTGAAGGAAATAGTCAGATTACATGGAGTACCAGTGTCTATCGTGTCTGATAGGAACCCTAGGTTTACATCCCACTTTTGGAAAGGACTGCACTATTCCTTATGATCTAAACTGAACTTTAGCACGGCTTTCCATCCACAAACTGATGGTCAGACGGAGAGAACCAATCAGGTAATTGAAGATATGCTCAGAGCATGTGTCCTAGATTTTGGAGGTAGCTGGCATGAACACTTACCACTTGTGGAGTTCGCCTACAATAATAACTATCAAGCTAGCATTCAAATGGCACTGTTTGAAGCACTTTATGGCAGGAGTTGCCGATCTCCAATATGCTGGTATGAAGTTGGCGAAAAACAAATATTGGGACCAGAGATGATAAGGGAAACCACAGAGAAGGTAAAGCTTATTAAAGAAAGAATGGTAGTGGCACAACAATGACAAAAGGCATATGCAGATAATAGAAGAAGAGACCTAGAGTTTCAGGTCGGTGATCATGTATTCTTGAAAGTGTCTCCAGGCTGTGGGATTAGGCGTTTTGGTATTAAAGGCAAGTTGTCACCGAGGTTCGTCAGGCCTTTCGAAATCATTGAGAGAGTCGGCGAGGTTGCATATCGTCTCACTTTACCACCACAAATGTATGGAATACACAATGTGTTCCACATATCCATGTTGAAAAAGTATGTACGAGATCCGTGGCATGTCATAGAATATGAGCTCCTGGAGTTCAACAAAGACGGACCATACCAAGAGAAGCCAAATAAGATCGTGGACCGGGAACTGCACCAACTAAGGAACAAGGTCATCCCACTGGTAAGGGTTAGATGGAATCAACGCATGGATGAAGACGACACGTGGGAAACCGAGGAAGCAATGCGCAAAAGATATCGGGAGCTATTCACAAGTAAGTACACCCCACTTGTACAATAAATTTCTATACATGAATTTGGGGACCAAATTCTCTTAAGTGGGGGAGGGTGTAGCACCCAGGAAATTTTATTTACATAAAAATTCAAATAAATGGAAATAAATAATTTCCATAATATCAGAGTATTTAAACATACGTATCATTATCGTATGTGCTAAAACACATCGGAAAATTTCGTAAAAATTATAAACCAACCCCACACATTTTTCCTAAGTGTTCCACAAAGAAATTCGTGTGACAAAAAAATTCGATTAACCAAGTGTACATCACATGCTGACCGATTATCCAAATAAGGAAACAAGTCAGAAAAACCGTTAACACGGAAATAAGACGCAATCATAAATTAAATTAAAATGTTGGAGAGACTTCCAACATTATATATTAATGACCCAATATCATAGTTGAGCCAATGGACAACATTTGTCCCAAAAATCAAATGAAGCAAGAAAATGCATGGAAATTCATAACTTAAATAAGCTGAAAATAGGAAAAGGCAATTAGGGTTGAATTGGGATGCAATCATGCATTTTGGGCAACCCAAATTCGTGCCTAGCCATCCTTTGGGATTGCTTGATGGCCAAGGCACTCCAATGGAGGAAGAAATCCTCAAATTAGGAAAGTAATATGCTAAAACCGCAACCCTAGTTTCCTTGTTACAATAAGACTCCTAAACACCAAGGATGCTTAAATACTCTTCACCAAACCCTAGGGAAAGTTTTACAACTTGTTGGGGTCGTGTGGAGGAGTGCTGGGTGGCTGGGGAGCTATGGAACGACCACAAGAAGCTCATCATTTTCCCCTTTTTGTCTGCTTCAGTCTGTGCAACCTGTCCCCTTGGAGTCGAGCAAAGGTAGGGTAAACCTAAACCCAATCGTGCAAAACTTATACCCATGGAAAGAGGGTCAAGTCTACGTTCTAACCCAAGTGGAATGCACAATTTTAATGTAGTACACTGGGAGTATTAGGCATTCTTCAACAGACGGTCAGAACGAGGGTCTTCTAAAGAATGAAACTTCATCAACCCAGAAGATAGGTTTTCTCAGAGTAAACATTAACAAATCTTATACCAATGTGTAGAGCATCAAGTTAACTTTCATTTCCCATCGATTTCATTGAATTCCAATGAGTACATGTAGAGTTATATGCTTTTTTCCAAAGTCACGCATGTCTGAGACTTTTTACGTTCATGTTGATTTATCACACATCCGGAGGCCGTTTTAAATTATTTAAAAATCATAGTTTGCATCTATTCCATGTTCTCTACAACTTTCATGTTGAGACTTTTGTCCGTAAAGCCCTAGTTTAGAAGATATAAGCATTGCATGGATCGAACCCCCTTGAGTTCTGATTTTCTGCATTTTCGGTCTGCTCCTTGAAACGCGTCCAGTTCAGATGACGCGTTTCAAGAATCTGGTATCGCATCACTCGTGGGTGACGTGATCCTCTGAAAGGCGTCTGTACACCCCGACACATTTAACACGTTGACCCATCAACGCCTGCGTGGGTCTACGTGTCGCCTGGGAGTCAGCGCCGGTCTGAATCGCGGTGGGATACCCCGACGCGTTTCAGACAGTTTTCTCGCCCAAGGTTTGTTAAATGGATTTTCTGAATGCGTCGCTTTCCATCAATGCGATTCATGCATGAAGGTGGCCACCAGAGTGGACGCGATTTTGATTTCTCACTTTTTCTTTTGTTTTCACTGTGCAATGTGTTTTGAAGTGCGTCCACTGTGTTGGACGCATATTTCAAAGCTTACCCGAGGTCTGTTTAACAGGGTATCAAGTGTGTGATTTGCACGTCTTGGCTCTGATCATTACATGATGTCTGTTTAATGGCTTAAAAGTGTTTAACCCATTTAAAAGTTATAATTACATGAATATTATTCTAATTGCTTTCTTAATGATAAGATCATGCATTGAACTTGTGATTCGCTCTTGTTACTATTCTAGCTTGATTAAAATGATAATTTGTTATCTTAAAATCTTGCAAACCATGATTAGTTAAAGTGTATAGTTTCATGTCATGCCATCATGTTAAGTGCTTTCCACAAGTTTGAAACCGATGGATTGTGGATTAAGATGCGTACATCACTACACACTTGCACATCTAGGCAGCCCTTTCTTGGGGATTTGGAAGCTCTCTATCGGTCATTCCGAATCGGTAGACTAGCAACCTTTTCTCTAAGACCTCCGTAAATCTCCGTTCTCCATGGATTCCCACATGGAGACTGAGTTGGTTCTATCATTGAAGTTCCTGGAGATAGTGTGCACTTATTCTCTCATCTTGTTCTCGTGAGTGTGAATTACAATCTAGACTAAAGCTATTAATGTAAAGACTAAACTAAAGTATAAATCATACCGTTATGCTGCCAAATTTATCTCTTGACCATTATTATCATGAAATCATGTTCAATTTGCTTATTACTGGTTCTCATCATCATCATGAACATGACATTACACATGCTTACTTTTTGAAACTCTCATTGGCCATTATTAATGACTATGGGTATCTACATTTAAAATTGAAGTGAGATGCTGACCGGGCACGACGAGTGTCCAAGGGCTCCAGTCTAGCCCCAATGACAGAGAGTCATAAATATACTGATAACCATGGGGTATAATGATTACTGGCGTTGCATCTGCGCTGGGAGTCATGGGTGTCGTGTTGAATGATAGATACAATAACCACATACACGTGTCCTGGTGTACATTCTTGGTGGATCTGTCCTTGGTGTACATTAGTGTCTACGTGCCTGATTAGTGTTACATTACCGTGATCGTGCGTTCTTGCTTGCTTGCGTGACATGGCCATCCTGCATTTATTGCAATTAGTGATATCTTGCGTTCTTGACATCAAGTGAAATCTTGTGTGCTTGTACAAAGTGATCTGTTGCTAGTTCTATCTTGTCATCTTGTTCTAAAATCTTGTTCTATCATGATCACTCTATCTAGCTTGTTCATGTATCATGTTTTAATGAGTTTTTTTCGTACATGCATATCATGACATTCATCGTGCTTACCTAGTTCTAAATTGTTAATCACTTATATCTTTGCCCGCACATTGAGATATAAATCCTACAGGGCTAGTTTGCTCATCCCCTACTTTTACCCAATCTAGGTGACTATGATGTTCAAGAGGAGGAGCAAGTCGAGGATGGGAATGCGTCCGAGTGATGAGCGTTCCAACTATGAGTCTAGTTATAGTAGTTTGCTTGAGTGTTAGATTCATGTAGTAGGAAGTGAGGAATAAATGTACTTTTTCTTTTTATTGATTCTTAGTCCTGTATTAGTTCCTTTGAAACAAATATGAGATTTGAATACAATTTTCATTGAGTTCAATATTTGGGCCCTATGATGATGTATGTTGTTATACATTTAGTGCGTGCTAGCTAGAGGCTTATTTGCCGACTGTTCACGTGTAAGGCCCTTGATTTTCATCTTGCTTGCTTAAGTATTTATATATATACAGATAAGTCTATACTATTGATGTATAGATTATTGTGCATAGTATTTATTTATATGAATTGTATGAATTAGTATTATTGTAATGTACATATGGTATACAATATATATATATATATATATATATATATATATATATATATATATATATATATATATATATATATTTGTGTGTGGTGTTTATAGATTCTGCATATTTTAAGTGTGTTTTGTTGACCAGTCGGCGTCAATATCAGCTGACGTTGAGTAGGAATAGGCGGCAATATCGATGGACGCCCACTCTGAATAGGCGACCAGAGATGTGGACGTCAATATCCCAGATCAGTTACGCTTCCAGATCCGGAAACGCCTCTGAAAACTTCGCCATTGTTTTAGAAACCGTCCCCAACGGCTCTATGACTTACCCCTTACGCATGTATGGCCCTCAACCCTTTATATTACCCAGTTTTCGGCCAGATCTATCCTTTTGACTCTTGGGTCAAAAACCTAGCTTTTCTGTGCGAAACTCCAACTTGAACCTGGGAGATCCGACTTCAGGAGGCTTCACCCGGTGATCTGCGTCGACTGGTGATAACTCTGAACATCCGGGAACGACTTCCCCACGTTGGTGTGCAGTGAAGATCAACAGAGAACCCAGATAAAGAGAGATTTGAAGACTCTTTGGCTCGGGCCGAGGAGGGCTTCTCCGGCTTAAACCGTTGCTTGTGGATTTTACAAGAGGCAAGTACCCCATCCACATAAGCCCTACATGTGTCTAGTATGTCCCAGGAATTTTACGGATTTTTCTCGTGTCCTGGAACCCCTATTCAAGTGATCTGTTAGCATTCAGTCTGTGTTTATGCAGACGGGATATTAATGGCAGGATCCCTTGCATCTAATATCATATGTTGGCGGCATCATATATTGCCGTTAACCTTATAGACGGCTACCCCCATGCCGTCAAGTTCATCAGACTGCAACAGTGTGCAGGTCTGCCCTTCTATAAGTTAATTTTCGAGATTTTCCGCATGAGGATATATGGTAAATTTTATATGATATGTAAATATATATGTTGGGGTGTACTGTGAGTTATTGTGAAAATTTGTAATCTGCCTTAATTATTAGAATTCTTTGAATGTTTGACCGACAAAATTTTAATCTTGTAAAATATCGTTTGTGAAATCTGTATAGAATTTAACTGTCATAAAATTTTTGTACACTGTTTATGAGGTCTAATGCATGATAAGAAAATTTGGGAAAATTATAATATCTGTATAGCTTATTAAAATTTCTGAACCGAAAAATAGTGAATATGTCTACTTAGTGTAGAAATGTTAATAATTCGTGCGAAATTAGTTAAAATCCTATAAATTGACATATAATTAGAACTGTCAGTATTCATGTATATAACAAGTTGTGGGTCTGAACAATGAAAATTTATGTCAGTTTGACTATTTTTACATTTGATAAATCACTGTTAGAATTTTCAGAAATTATGCGTGATTCAGAAAAATATGGATCTAGGTATACATGATGGTTAGACTGTGATAGATTTCTGATTAAATTTCTATGCTGAATTGATAACAGTAGCGATATATGTTGGTTTTATGTTAGATATTGACAAATAATACATGAGTACATGATTAGTATTTAATTCTGTAAATTTCAGCATGATTAGACTTGTTTTAAAACTTGTTTAATACTGAAGACAGTAGTACCATGCTAGGTAATAATGAAGAATGTAAATGTGCGAGCATGAGATGAATGTATAAAAAAAAAATTGTGCATTTAGAAGTGTATTGAAACTTGATAAAATGTATAAATGTGCCAATGGGTGACACTGCTACCTTAGAGGGCTGTGGAACTGTACTGTGATAAAGTCCCCACGGGAAAGTTCAAAGTGTGTGATGTCCCATGGGCATTGGGATTAAATCCTAGAGGCGAACAAGTATCGCTGGTTAGGGTGGAGAGTGCTTCTCCCAGTTCTGCGCAGTAACTAAGATTTATCACTGGAATTCCTAGGTGATAGATATGTGATGTGATTAGTGTGTGTCCTTCTAAAGTGGTTTGGGCTATGTGTCACGGCATTAAGAAATTGTGAAAAATGTGTTTAAGTGAAAAGAAATGTGTAAATTGTGAAACTGTGTAAATAAATATGTGTTCATGCTAGAATAGTCTTTTATGAAATGTGCAAATCCATGTTTAAAATGATCAATAATTAGTATATGAATGGTTGAATGAAATTTAGTTTAACATATTGAAAGTATGTAGAAAGCATGCGATAGGCTTAAGTTATTTTGTATAAAAAGAAATTCCATGTGTAAAATGTGTAGAAATCATGCATAGGTTCTATTTAAATAGATTGTCAAATCTGTGCATTATGTGTTAGTCGTGTAGTTTAAGAATATGGATGTTATGTGATGCATGTATGTTTAGTGTGTTTGGTGTTACTTGTTGAGTTCTTTTGAACTCATTCTTGCTTCGGCGTACAGGTGCAGACGTTTCTACTTCTTCCGAGGAGATCGTTAGGAGCGACTCAGAGCGGGAGTAGGAGACCTTGTTGTGGATTTAGCATTGTACTTTTCCTTACTTCATAGTATGTTATAAAGACTCTGCGTAGTCTCACGTGGACAAGGTATTTATTTTATTTTCAGTTATGAAAAGTTAGTTCTCTTTTCTTCTATACGGACTGTGAATAGAATGTGGATGATGGAATAAGAATTTCTTTTCAGTTCTTTCAATTCCGCTGTCATGTGTTATATATTTATGTATGTTTCAGCCTATCGTACTAGTGTTGGGTAAATGTCCCACTGTGGCAACGCTTTCTATATCGATGTGGGTTGGTAGAACCGTACCGATATAAAGAGGGTCGTCACAGAGATTTGTATCAGAGAGTCAGGTTGAAATTGTACATAAATATGCATATACCATCATCTTCATTGTGTGCTATGTCTATGTAGATTGTCCACATAGATAAGTAATTAGTTAGAAATTGGATAGTCTAGTTCTAAATTGTGATTAATTCGTTTTGCAGAGATATGGCTTCGCGTGGTAGGCGTGGTGGTGTCCCTGCTCGTGATGGCGAGCAGAGGAGAGATGAGCCTCGGCGTGAGGATCAGGGTGAGCAGCAGGCCCCTGCACCCCAGGGTCCTGTACTTCCCCCACCTCCACCAGTAGACTATGGAATGTTCATGCAGGGTTTAGTGGAGGCCATGCAAACGCAGGCCCACACTCAGGCTGCACTCCAGGCTCAGTTGGAGGCTCAGGTTAGAATAATAAGATAAAGTGGTCTGTTTTATTAAATGCATGATTGTTATGTTATATATGTTAATCATGTTACTTGTTGTATCAGGCTCAAGTGCCAGCTCCCCAGGCTCAGGACCATGGTGGACCCTCCATCATGGAAAGGTTCAAGAGGATGTCTCCACCCTCTTTTAAGGGGGAGAGCGATCCGTTATTAGCTGAGAGCTGGATGGGGGAGATTGAGAAGATCTTCTGGGCTATTAGGTGCGCTGAGGAGGACAAGGTCACTTTAGCCACCTATATGTTGCAGGTATGTGTAAATTAAATTGGTATTTATTTCTTTAAGTATAGATTATGTTGGTTAGTTCTTATGGATGGTTTTGGCAGGAGCGAGTTGACATGTGGTGGTCCTCGTTATTGCGTACTCGGTTCGAGGATGGTGCTGTGGAGGTTGGTTGGGATGAGTTCGTGAGGCTCTTCCGAGCCAAGTTTGTTCCAGAGCACATCCAGGACAAGATGGAGCAAGAGTTCCTCTCGTTCACTCAGGGCTCCATGACTATGCTGGAGTATGAGGCCAGGTTTGCCGAGCTATCGAAGTATGTCCCTCAGATTATAGCTGATGAGCGAAGGAAGGCGAAGAAATTCGTGATGGGTCTGAGACCATCGCTGAGGACGAGATTGGTGGCCTTCGGCCATCGTACCCTCGAGCAGGCGCTCAGCGCGGCGTGTCGGCGGAGGGAGAGATGGAGCAGTATCTGGAGGAGAAGAAGGCTTCTCAAAAGAAGCCAGTAGCGCCATTCCAGAGGCAGGATAGGAAGAAAGCGGCCTTCCAGTCACCGCAGCATCCTGTGGTATCGGGCAGTGGTCAGGTATCTTCTCAACATTCCCCTAATGGTAAGAAGGAGTGTTCTCATTGCGGGAGGGCACATGGTGGTACGGAATGTTGGAAGCTGGCGGGGAAGTGCTTGAAGTGTGGGAGTAGTGAGCATAGGATCAAGGATTGTCCGAGGCTTCAGTAGGGAGTTCAGCGTGGACCAACCCCAGCAGCAGCAGCAGCAGCGCCAGCGATAGGACGACCAGGGAGACAGCGAGCCCCAGCTCGAGTGTTTGCATTAGCTCATGAGGACGCCGAGTAGGCAGATCATGTCACCGAAGGTACGGTTTTGTTCTTAGGTGTGCATGCTCTGGTTTTGTTCGATACGGGTGCTACCCACTCGTTCATTTCTGAGCATTTTGCTAGGCAGTTAGCCTTAGAGTCAGGATTAGAGTCTGAGGATTTAGAAGTCCCTTTGTCTGTGCACACACCTGCGGGCACGGTATCGACTAGGAAGTATATTCCGTCCTTATCGGTGTGCATTGAGGATAGAGTTCTAGAAGGGTGCTTCTTCTTGCTAAAGATGAAGGACTATGATGCCATTCTTGGTCTGGATTGGCTAGAAGAGCACTATGCGTTAGTAGATTGTCGTGGGAAGAAGATTGTTTTCCACATTCCTGGTGAGGATGAATTTTCTCATCCTTTGCCGAGGAACTTGGCAGGGAAGTTTGTCATCTTGGCCATGAGGGCGATGAGAATGGTGAACAAAGGTTGTGACGCTTTTCTTGCCAGCGTGGTATTATTACCCAAGGCGGATGAGTCACTTACTCTGGCAGAGATAGATGTAGTGCAGGATTTTCCAGATGTCTTTCCTGATGATTTATCTGGATTGCCACCGGCTAGAGAGATAGAGTTCACTCTAGAGTTGCTTCCAGGCACCTCTCCTATCTCGAAGGCACCTTATCGGATGGCACCTGTAGAATTAGCTGAGTTAAGGAGGCAGTTGCAAAATTTGTTGGATAAGGGATTTATTCGTCCTAGCGTTTCCCCTTGGGGCGCACTTGTCTTATTCGTGAAGAAGAAGGATGGATCACTTAGGTTATGCATTGATTATAGGAAGCTGAACCAAGTGACGGTGAAGAACATGTATCCCTTACCTCGGATTGATGATTTGTTTGACCAACTACAAGATGCATCAGTCTTTTCTAAGATTAATCTGCGGTCTGGTTATCATCAGTTGAGGATTAGGAGTGAGGATGTATCCCAGATGGCTTTTAGAACCCGTTAGGGACATTATGAGTTTTAGGTCCTTCCTTTTGGTCTAACCAACGCCTCTGCAGCGTTCATGGATCTCATGAACAGGGTGTTTAGACCATATTTAGATAGTTTTGTGGTAGTTTTCATTGATGATGTAACGACCCGAGAACCCGACCCTCGGCCCACGCCGAGGACCCGATCTTTGCGGTCGCCGCCCACGGACCAAGGGGACCCGGAAGGGCTATGACACACGTCTGACAAGATATGTAGCGGAAGTAAACGTCAACTGCTAAGCTAGAAGCGTACAAGCGGAAACAGGAAAGTAAAGTGAGACCGCTGCGTACCGCTCTAAGTACAGTCCCAACGCACGCAAGCTAGTACAAGTAAGGATAGGGGAAGAACAAGTCCCTTAAGGGCATACCCCGAGGGTGATGTACACTGAGAGGGGGAACCATTGCTAGCTACGGGGACCAAGACTACCGCCCCGTCTCCTCCGCCCGACGCGCGCCCTGCCGCTGCTGGGAAAACTCACCTGGAAAACAGAGGGATGAGCTTCACAACAGAAGCTCAGTAGGGACTACCAATCTCCTACTGGCTCTAAACAGGCAGAGGAACATATACAACTATTAATAAAGGAAAGACGACAGTTTTATATCTTTCTACCTACAAAAGGAAGTGCGGAAGCGAAGCTAAAGCTAACACGGTACGGAAAGTACTCTCGGTCGGAAACTCCGTACGACTGCTCGTCGTGACCACCACACGGCTAGTAAAACACAGACGGAGGGAACTCCGCCTGGACAAGGAACACTAGCTACGGGAACAACACCACTAGTCAGATGGTCAGGTGCGTCCACAGACGTCTTATCCTCGACCTAGGTCCTGGCCCTCGCGTCTCGTCAGAGCGATGTAGGACACAAGTACAACAACAGTAACCGCCGTAGTTTGGCCGGACTACGGTCCCACGCCTGACCTCTCCAAACGGTTCCGGGGCCGTAAGGAGCGAGGCATTGAGAAGAAGGACTGGCTGGCCTGCGCCGGGTAGAACTCCAAACTGTCCTCGGCGTCCCAGACCAACCACGAGAGCTTTGCAAGCGACTCACAAGCCACTGTCCTAACCACCGTTTTCCCCTCAGCTCCAGAGTCCGCCTACGCGGCTGCCAACTCGAGCACACTCGTAGCTCGGAGTACTCCCTCAACAGGCTCCCGAGGACGGGGGTCCCAGGTAACGGTAACAACCTCTCGCACGGGACAAGTTCTCAAGTGCCGTGCACCGGGCGAACGACTAGTGTGAGACCGTACTAGGGAACTAGCACAGGTGCCACGGGTATAGTAAAGCAAAAACGGAAGCGGCGGAAGCACAACCTGCCTCTGGGCTGAGAAGGCGACATAGGGCCTGTCGCCTTCAAGAAGGTGACATAGGCCCTGTCGCTTTACTAGTTAGGTGGCGGGACTGAGAAGGCGACATAGGCCCTATCGCCTTCAATAAGGTGACATAGGCGATGTTGCTTTACCAGTCAGAAGGCGACACAGGGTATGTCGCCTTCAGGCCAGTCGGGGGGTTCCGGAGATTCTTCTTCCAGGAACCTCCCCGAAACGGGAGAAACACTACACACGGGGGAGGGGAGCATGCTTATCATGCTAGAAAATCATTAAACACACAAACCACCCTCAAACACCCTAAGAACATGGATTCTACGCTCGGAGGAGAACCTCACTCACACGAGCATGGAGTTCTCACACTCCCCAAACCCCAATCACACGAGAACCATGGTGTAGACGGGGAGGGGATCAAGCTTAGGGCGAAGGAGTCGGATGTCCCTACCTCCACGCGAAGAACGCACCTGTTGGGGCCTTCTCGTAGGTTTGCCCGTCTCCTCCTCGCACCGCACGGCACGAACACGACCCCTGCACGAACGGAGCGTCACCCTCCTCAGCACGGCCGCCTCAACATGGGGGAGGCACCCCAAAACTGACGGAAGCTCCGAGAGGGCGAGAAGGAAAGAGAGGGGGAAAGGGCGCCCGGGCTTTAAGCCTGCGGAGCTGAGAAGGCGACATACCTTGTGTCGCCTTGGGAACCAGAAGGCGACAGTGGGTATGTCGTCTTCAAGAAGGCGACATACCCCCTGTCGCAATTCCATTGACAACGGTCAAATCTCGGAATTCGAAAAAGTGAAGGCGACAGCCATCTTGTCGCGTTCACCCGACACCGCCAGAGTCCTACTGACACAAAGGACGCCCGTCACGTTTGTCAGACTACGTCTGGGTGACGCGATGGGAAGGCGACATAGGCCATGTCGCCTTCAAGAAGGCGACATACACCATGTCACCATCCATCAAACTAGAAGGCGACAGTGGGTATGTCGTCTTCAAGATGGCGACATACCCCCTGTCGCAATCCCAAACAGAACCAGAACTCGACGCGATCGGAACCACGTCGCGACAGTCGCCTTGCCACGACCCAGAGGATGGGGCCAAGGGCCCAAGGGGGCCGGGGTGTTACAGATGACGTGTTGGTCTATTCTCCGGATGAGGCCACACACCGTCAGCATTTGAGGGTAGTGTTAGAGGTTCTCCGTGAGCACAAGCTGTATGCAAAATTCAGCAAGTGCGATTTTTGGTTGCGTGAGGTTCATTTCCTTGGGCATGTTATCTCCGGTGCTGGTGTAGCAGTGGATCCAACGAAAGTCCAAGCTGTTATGGATTGGGAGATTCCAAAGACTCCTTCAGAGATTCGGAGTTTTCTCGGTTTGGCGGGTTATTATCGACAATTTATTGAAGGACTTTCATCCATCGCCGCGCCATTGACTCAGCTAACCAGGAAGGGAGTGAAGTTTCTTTGGTCTGAGGAGTATGAGAGTAGTTTTCAATTATTGAAGACTAAACTCACATCGGCTCCTGTGTTAGTTTTACCGAGCGGTGTAGAGGATTTTGCTATCTACACAGATGCATCTTGGATTGGCCTTGGCTGTGTATTGATGCAGCAAGGAAGGGTAGTAGCCTATGCTTCTCGTCAATTGAAGGAGCATGAGCGAAACTATCCGACTCATGATTTGGAACTTGCGGCAGTGGTACATGCACTGAAGATCTGGAGACACTATCTTTATGGTTTCAGATTTGAGGTGTTCACTGACCACAAGAGCCTAAAGTATCTTTTCTCCCAAAAGGAATTAAACCTTAGGCAGAGAAGATGGATTGAGTTACTGAAGGACTATGACTTCGACCTCCAGTATCATCCTGGAAAGGCAAATGTCGTAGCAGATGCCCTTAGTAGAAAGAGGTCGTCTCTCCAGCATGATTGGAAGATGTTGGAGGATGCAGCTTGTGCGATGACTGAGTTGGAGCCATCATTGTGCCAGGCTTTTGTAGTTCAGTTGTCCATTAGATCTTCGGTATTGGATGAGGTGATCGAGCATCAGAAAGTCGACCCTAGACTCCAAGAGTTAGTGGGCAAGACGGGTATTTCTCGTGATGAGGATGGTGTGATTATATTCCATCACCGTGTCTGTGTTCCGGGTGTTGTAGATGTCCGTGAGCAGGTTTTAGCAGAGGCTCATAGGTCGAGATTCTCTATTCATCCGGGTAACACTAAGATGTACCAGGATTTGAAGAGATCTTTTTAGTGGTCCGGCATGAAGAAGGATGTAGTTGAGTTTGTGTCTAGATGTCTAGTGTGCCAGCAAGTGAAGGCCGAGCGGCAGTGACCATCTGGTCTTATGCAGAAGATGGAGATCCCAGTTTGGAAGTGGGAAGCTGTCACTATGGATTTTGTTACGGGTTTACCTCGATTAGACGAGGTAATGACTCGATTTGGGTAGTGGTGGATAGATTCTCGAAGAGTGCGCATTTCTTGCCCATGAAGAAGAAGCAGTCAATAGAGAGTTTAGCTAGACTGTATGTTAGTAGTATTATTAGATTGCATGGGGTACCGAAGTCGATCATTTCGGATCGAGATCTGAGATTTATTTCGAGGCTGTGGAAGGGTCTTCAGGATGCGTTAGGTTTGGAGCTGAAGCTCAGTTCGGCATTTCATCCCTAGACAGATGGACAGTCCGAGAGGACTATCCAAATGCTCGAGGATATGTTGAGAGCGTGTGTACTGGATTGGAAGGATGATTGGGAACGCCATTTACCTCTTGTGGAGTTCGCATATAACAACAGTTTTCATGCGAGTATTGGCATGGCTCCATTCGAGGCTTTGTATGGTAGGCCTTGCAGATCTCCTTTGTGTTGGGAGGAGACCGGTGATAGGCAGTTGATCGGTCCGGAGTTAGTTCAAGAGACTTCGGATAAGGTCTAGCTTATTAGGAAGAGGCTTTTTGCGGCACAGGATAGGCAAAAGAGTTATGCCGACAACAGGAGAAAGGATTTGGAATTCGAGGTAGGTGAGCATGTCTTTTTGAAGATTTCGCCTACGCGTGGTGTAGTTAGATTTGGCAGGCATAGTAAGTTGAGCCCTAGATTCATTGGCTCGTATGAGATTCTATGACGATTGGGGAACGTGGCATATGAGCTAGCTTTACCTCCAACATTGGCTAGTGTTCATCCTGTTTTTCACGTATCTATGCTCAAGAAGTATGTCCGAGATCCGTCTCATGTTATTAGCCACGAGCCAGTGGAGATCCAGCCAGATCTTTCTTATGTGGAGCAACCAGTAGCTATTCTTGATCGGAAGGTTCAGCATCTCCGAAATAAGAGCATTGCGTCAGTAAAGGTCTTATGGCGTAACTTCTCGCGAGAGGAGGCTACTTGGGAACTTGAGGATGCAATGAAGAAGAAGCATCCTCAGTTGTTTGAGTATTGTCAGTCTAACTTCGAGGATGAAGTTTCTTTAAGGGGGAGAGGGTGTAAGGCCCTTGATTTTCATCTTGCTTGCTTAAGTATATATATATATATATATATATATATATATATATATATATATATATATATATATATATACAGATAAGTGTATACTATTGATGTATAGATTATTATGCTAGTATTATTTATACGAATGTATGAATTAGTATTATTGTAATGTACATATAGTATACAAGTATATATATATATATATATATATATTTGGTGTGGTGTTTATAGATTCTGCATATTTTAAGTGTGTTTTGTCGACTAGTCGGCGTCAATATCAGCTGACGTTGACTAGGAATATGCGGCAATATCGATGGACGCCCACTCTGAATATGCGACCAGAGATGTGGACGTCAATATCCCAGACCAGTTACGCTTCCAGATCCGGAAATGCCTCCGAAAACTTCGCCATTGTTTTAGAAACCGTCCCCAACGGCTCTATGACTTACCCCTTACGCATGTCTGGCCCTCAACCCTTTATATTACCCAGTTTTTGGCCAGATCTATCCTTTTGACTCTTGGGTCAGAAACCTAGCTTTTCCAGTGCAAAACTCCAACTTGAACCTGGGAGATCCAACTTCGGGAGGCTTCACTCGGTGATCTGCGTTGACTGGTGATAACTCTAAACATCCAGGAATGACTTCCCCACGCTGGTGTGCAGTGAAGATCAACAGAGAACCCGGATAAAGAGAGATTTGAAGACTCTTTGGCTCAGGCCGAGGAGGGCTTCTCCGGCTTAAACCGTTGCTTGTGGATTTTACAAGAGGCAAGTACCCCATCCACATCAACCCTACATGTGTCTAGTATGTCCCAGGAATTTTACGGATTTTTCTCGTGTCCTGGAACCCCCATTCAAGTGATCTGTTATCGTTCAGTCTGTGTTTATGCAGATGGGATATTAACGGTAGGAACCCTTGCCGCTAATATCATATGTTGGCGGCATCATATATTGCCGTTAACCTTATAGACGGCTACCCCCATGTCGTCAAGTCCATCAGACTGCAACAGTGTGCAGGTCTGCCCTTCTATAAGTTAATTTTTGAGATTTTCCACATGAGGATATACGGTAAATTTTATATGATATGTAAATATACATGTTGGGGTGTACTGTGAGTTATTGTGAAATTTTTTAATCTGCCCTAATTATTAGAATTCTTTGAATGTTCGACCGACAGAATTTTAATCTTGTAAAATCTCGTTTGTGAAATCTGTATAGAATTTAACTGTCATAAAATTTCTGTACACTGTTTATGAGGTCTAATGCATGATATGAAATTTTGGGAAAATTATAATATCTGTATAGTTTATTAAAATTTCTGAACCGAAAAATAGTGAATATGTCTACTCAGTGTAGAAATGTTAATAATTCGTGCAAAATTAGTTAAAATCTTATAAATTGACATATAATTAGAACTGTCAGTATTCATGTATATAATAAGTTGTGGGTCCGAACAATGAAAATTTATGTTAGTTTGACTATTTTTACATTTGATAACATCACTGTTAGAATTTTTAGAAATTATGCGTGATTCAGAAAAATATGGATCTAGGTATACATGAAGGTTAGACAGTGATAGATTTCTGATTAAATTTCTATACTGAATTGATAACAGTAGCGATATATGTTGGTTTTATGTTAGATATTGACAAATAATACAAGAGTACATGATTAGTATTTAATTCTGTAAATTTCAGCATGATTAGACTTGTTTTAAAACTTGTTTAATACTGAAGACAGTAGTACCATGCTAGGTAATACTGAAGAATGTAAATGTGCGAGCATGAGATGAATGTATAAAAAAAAAATTGTGCATTTAGAAGTGTGTTGAAACTTGAGAAAATGTATAAATGTGCCAATGGGTGACACTGCTACCTTAGAGGGATGTGGAACTGTACTGTGGTAAAGTCCCCACGAGAAAGTTCAAAGTGTGTGATGTCCCATGGGCATTGGGATTAAATCCTGGAGGCGAACAAGTATCGCTGGTTAGGGTGGAGAGTGCTTCTCCCGGTTCTGCGCAGTAACTAAGATTTATCACTGGAATGCCTAGGTGATAGATATGTGATATGGTTAGTGTGTGTCCTTCTAAAGTGGTTTGGGCTATGTGTCACGGCATTAAGAAATTGTGAAAAATGTGTTTAAGTGAAAAGAAATGTGTAAATTGTGAAACTGTGTAAACAAATATGTGTTCATGCTAGAATAGTCTTTTATGAAATGTGCAAATCCATGTTTAAAATGATCAATAATTAGTATATGAATGGTTGAATGAAATTTAGTTTAACATATTGAAAGTATGTAGAAAGCATGCGATAGGCTTAAGTTATTTTGTATAAAAAGAAATTCCATGTGTAAAATGTGTAGAAATCATGCATAGGTTCTATTTAAATAGATTGTCAAATCTGTGCATTATGTGTTAGTCATGTAGTTTAAGAATATGGATGTTATGTGATGCATGTATGTTTAGTGTGTTTGGTGTTACTTGTTGAGTTCTTTTGAACTCATTCTTTCTTCGGCGTACAGGTGCAGACGTTTCTACTTCTTCTGAGGAGATCGTTAAGAGCGACTCGGAGTGGGAGTAGGAGACCTTGTTGTGGATTTAGCATTGTACTTTTCCTTACTTCATAGTATGTAATAAAGACTCTGCGTAGTCTCATGTGGGCAATGTATTTATTTTATTTTCAGTTATGAAAAGTTAGTTCTCTTTTCTTCTATACGGACTGTGAATAGAATGTGGATGATGGAATAAGAATTTCTTTTCAGTTCTTTCAATTCCGCTGTTGTAACGACCCTGAATCCGCATTACCAGTAAGTAACCAGTAACCCGAATTCTGACCCACTAACCCACGAGACAAGCTCGGAAGGGTATGAAGTGAACGTCCGAGGAGACTATATGTAAGAAGATACACACCATGCAAAGCTATAAAATTCCACTATACATGAACATAACATGTACAACTCAGAGTCCGAGCTAAGTACAGAGGTACAACAAAAAGTACTACTCACTGCAGCTAGGGCGCACCAACACCGGAGTGGCTAGACTCCCCTAGAACGGGAGTCGACGACGACCCACCTGAAAGGTGAAGGATCGAGGAAAAGGTGTGGATAAGATCTAGAAGGGGGGGGATGATTAGATCTATGCCACTTTCTGCGGAAGCTTAAACAGTTTAAAACACTTTTGAATCAGAGGCAATTTTATCAGTGAAAAACCCAGATTTGATGATATTTGAGTGAGTTGGTAAAAGCATATATGAAATCAGTTGATTAAGTGAACTTTAAACGATCCTATGCAAGCATCTAACGGATAATGAAATCAAACCACAGATAGATAAGTGCACAAGGATTTTTAGGTGGTTCGGAAATCACCCAAGTGATTCCTACATCCACCCCTCACACCCTGTGAGGATTCACTAAAACAACCGGGTACACACCCACTGGAGCCTGACAACTCCAACAATTGAGAGGTTACAACTCACACAACTTCTAGAGCAAGACTACTCTAGAACCACTGAGCAAGACTGCTCAACACAACCTTGAGTTAGACAACTCAAACTGAGCACGACGGCTCACAACAATCTGAGCACAATGCTCACACAACTTGAGCACAATGCTCACACAATGGTTGCTAGACACCAACTCAAGACATAGACCTTCTAGCACAGATCTAGTCGAAAATGAGAGCACTAATGAGAGCTATGCAGAAGCACTTGCATAATCTCAAAAGCTATCTCAGAAGAACAGAAGTACAATGAATTGTATTAGATAGCTTCGTTCTTCAAGTGTACTCCCTTGTAGAAGCTTGGATTGGGAAGAAGATTGCACTCTTGAAGTCCAAAACCGATGCTCTGCACTTTGGAATTGTTGGATCTTCCTTGAATTCTTCTCCAACGAAGGCTTCTACAGGATCTGCTTCCTTGGGATGCTTCAGAGGTTTCTGAAGGATCACATTCCAATTCTCACACTTGGCTTGGTGAGAATTGGTCTTCTGGAAGCACACGGAGAGCAGAGAAGGGAGACAACCTCTTGCAGCCGCCAGGGAACTTTCAGGAGGCTCTGAGAGGCAGTTGGGTCTCTTACGTGGATGGATGGCCAATAGAGGGCCTTTTATACCCAAAAGAATCCAAAGATACCCTTTAGGTATAGGGCACACGATCCTAGGTTGATACCCCATCGGCCTGGGCTGACACGTGGCAGCCATCCACTTTAAGTTGCAAACTTTCCGTAGTGTGTCGACCTGCCCTGGTGGTGGTGTCGACACACTGTCCCAAATATGAGAACTGATGTTCTGGGAAGAAGGTCCCGTGTCGACCTGCTCTGAGAGTGTGTCGACCTGCTGTCCAATTCTTCAAACTGGCTGTTCTGGGAACTGGGTCTAGTGTCGACCTGCTCTGAGAGTGTGTCGACCTGCTGTCCCAATTCTTCAAACTGGCTGTTCTGGGAACTGGGTCTAGTGTCGACCTGCTCTGAGAGTGTGTCGACCTGGGTGGACTGATTCCTGAAAAACTGCAACTCGTGTCGACACACTCTTGACTTGTGTCGACACAGTCTCAACATTTTTACACATTTTGCCTTTGAATCTGTGTTGTTGTGTCGACACCATTGATGGGTGTGTCGACACATCTTTTGCAAAAAAAAATGTTTGTACCTGAAAATTAAACACATATATCATTAGTTAAATGATTTATCATGAACATCAATGATAAATGTGATTTGAAATATGCTTTTTGAACATTGATTTCAGGTATTGATTTCAATTGAATTGCTTTAAAAATTACCTCTTGTCATCATCAAAATAGGAGGGAAATGATATGAATACATTCAACCAACAATCTCCGATGATAGCAACAATAAATATACATTCAACCCAACAATCTCCCCCTTTTTGATGATGGCAACAATAAATCCATATTACAATGTGGTTTTGATGAAATGAGATTTTAAGCAATTTTTGTTATTCACATTTTTATTTTCTTTTTGTTTAAACTTGTCAAAGACCTTTTGATATGTTTTAGTAACAGATGATGATGTACTTGTGGAACACAATGTTACTTGAAATGAGAATTTTTGTACACAGAAGTCAAGCAACTTGACAAGTAACCATTCAATCACATTCACAAAAAGATTTTCAATCACATTAAATACACAATTGAGAAAATCATTCAAGCCAAGCAAAACATTTCATTTCATTTAATAAGAGAACCATTACAAGAGAACCATTACAATCATTCCAAAAGATTACAAACATTTGTTCTTTCTTTCTTCTCCCCCTTTGACATCATCAAAATAGAAATTACATTAAGTAGAAGATGGAGGAGGAGGAGGAATGGGAAGAAGAATGGTCTCTATGTCAGATAGTCTTTTCTCCATGAAATTCAAGCTAGTCTTGATTTGATCTTGAATGGTGATCATTTTTGTGACCAAAAAGTGTTCCATTCTATCTGAATTCTCGATTAAGGTGGCTTGAAGTCTGGCTAGATCAGCTGCAATGGGTTGTGAGGATGAAGATGAACCAGCTGACCAACCAGGTCTTTGCATTATCTTGAATTCCTTGGTCAAATCTGATATCTGCTTGTCAATGTGCTCATTGAAGTTCCTCATGCTTTCCAAATCATCCACAAAATGAGCAAATGACAGTCTTGTGCTGGTGATCTCATGTAATGTCTGCTTTGTGTTAAAGATATCAGCTTGGGAATTTGCCAAAATTCCCTTAAGAACTGTCTCCAACTTATCTTGATGCTCCTTCAGCTGTAGTGAGGCATCTGCCAATGTTCCAATCAATCTATTGAACCTTTGAGCCGCATAGTCTGAAGCAGCTTTCTATTCTATGAACTTGGCAGATACTGTGTTCTCCAGTCTTTGAATCCTCAACTCAAATGATGTTGACATGGTTTGAATGGAAGAGTTCAAGGTTTCAAAATTTTCATTGAGGAAGGAGAACAACTCTGGTGGAACAGAAGGCCCACCAGAGGATGTGGATGGTTGGAAAGTGTGTTGAGGAGAATCAGAGTGAATGAAGGAGGGTTGAAACTGAGGTGAGAGAGGGGCATGAACTGGAATTTCACCTTCAGTTTGGACTTGAGGCTGATCCTCATTACAGGAGGG
This sequence comes from Colocasia esculenta, assembly GCA_014218235.1. Lineage (NCBI taxonomy): Eukaryota > Viridiplantae > Streptophyta > Magnoliopsida > Alismatales > Araceae > Colocasia > Colocasia esculenta. The sequence continues at coordinate 45,414,275 of CM024761.1, read as the reverse complement.
GGATCCTCTTGATCTTGGGGCTGGTCCCCTTCAGCTGGAGGCTGTTCCTCTTGTGCTTGGGGCTGGTCCCCTTGAACCTGAGGCTGGTCCTCCTGAGCTTGGGGCTGTCCCCCTGATCTTGAGGCTGTTCCTCCTGAGCTTGAGGGGCCTCAACCACAACTGGCCCTCTTCTAATTTGATTGCCCTCCAATCTAAATCCCATAAACTTCTGGATATTCTTAAAGGTGTAGATATTGGACTTGGGAATAGATTGGGACTTCTCATTCTCCAAGGGCACACCAAAGTGCTGGAACACTGAGGTCAGATGTGCTCCATAAGGAAGTGATCTCTTGAGGTCTTTCCTTGTTGTTTCAGATATAATTTGATAGAGAATCACATGGAGGTTGATCTTGATGTCTTTCACCATGCAATAAATAATGAATCTCTGGATGTCTGTCAACCTATCCCTTCCACCACCTTGAGGAGTAATTATGGTGGTCAATATGTGGTGGATGACCCTTAACACAGGTGGAAATGAATTGGCATTGAACCTGGTTACATAGGTCTGTTTGGGATCTGATGCATCTGCAGGAAGACCTGTCAAGATGGAATAGGCTTCATGTAGATCAAATTCAAATTCATGATAGTCTGCCCCTTCATCTGGCACTTTGAAAATGGAGGCAGCTTTTTCAGTTGGCATATCTATGGCTATTCCCTTAACTTTGGATTCATATCCTTCTTCTGTGCAGGTGAGGTTCTTGTAGAACTCCCTAACAAGTCTTGGATAACAGACTTGAAACTCAGAGATAAATGGTATCCAAGATTGAAAGGAGAAATAGGTTTGAATTTCAGGAAAAGAGTCTGCTAGCTGAATGTCTGATAGGTCTAGAATTCGGGGCTTCAGAATTAACTTGGCTGCACTGACTGACTCTGAGGGAATATCCTCTTGAGATCAGAAGACTCAGAAGAGGAGGAAGATGATTCCTCAGGGTTTTCAGAAGAATCGCCCGGAATTTCTGTTCTAGGGTTTGGAGGACTACTACCTCTGCCTGAAGATGAGGCTCTACCTCTCTTGGCTGCCCTTTGAGGTGCTGAAGAGGATCCTGGTTGCTCGGCAGGATCATTCCTTCTCTTAGTTCTTCTTTCGGATAGGGCAACGTCTCTGTCTGCCGGAATCGGCCTTGAAGAGGCCCTGGACCTTGCGCCACGGCGGGGACCCAATTTCCTGACCATGGTGCAAGAAAGAGTGGAATTCGGAGAGGAGATGGAAGAGAGGAGAGGTGATGGAAAGAAGGATGAGAGTTTGAGAGAAATGGTGAAGATTTCTTGCCGGAAGAGATGAGAAAGAGGCCGTCGGGTCGACCTGATGCCTAAAAGAGGTGCAGTGGTGCACTGCCCCGCAGGAACAAATATGGCTTATCATGAACCCAAACGGTTTGAAAAATAATCAGGCAAGGGGTTAGTGTCGACACAGGATGAAAGGTGTGTCGACCTGACCGAAAGTGTGTCGACACAGGATGGGACGGTGTCGACACGGCCTTAGAAGAAAAGGTTGAATTTTTGAGAGGAAATTTTTGAGAAATTTGGGACATCTTTAGAATGATGAACAATGAGAGGAATTATCATTTCAAGGATTTTTAAGAGGCTTAAAAAATTCATTTGTTATATTTTGCAAAAATTCATCACAGTTCAAGTTTTTCAAACAACTTCCAACAGGATATTAGCATTCCAAGACTTGAATCAACAAAATGAAAAATTGAGGGATATAATATATCTAACAATCAACTATAAACTACCATATTTCTCAACTTTAAAGAATTAAAGATGTCATCTAGACTAAATGCAATTGTGTTGAAAATAAAACACAATCTCAAAGAACAACTTGATGAGGAATGAAGATGATTCTTTCTAGACATATCTCCAATAATGCTTACATTTTGTTCTTTTAACAAACTATCAAATGATATAAATCTCTTTCACTCAAGTACTAGTGCTTTTTACACACCATAGTCCCTGGTTACTTAAGATTTAGTCATTGTCAAGTTTCAAAGGGGTAAATGATGGCCTTTTGACATGAAAATATACGTTTTGTAGACGCCAATATTTCCAGTTACTCAGTCATCATAAAAAACATAGCACATTTTGCTTTTGTTTTGAATTTATTTTTATTTTGTTTCCCCTTTGAACAGAGTTAGCAATAGTGCCTCATGACATACATGGCACTTCATTCATTGTGAAGGTGTGCAGTTTCTCAGCACAAGTGCCATTGCTCTGTTGGATTTAAAAAAAAATGGAGAGATTGTGAGATAGAAATCAAATACATCCAATCATCAGTTGCAAACAAGGAAATGTTTTAAGTTCAAGGCACAAGTTGATGTTTAGCCTAGGAAGAAATCTGAATTTCTGTGGGTTGAGAGATGTAGTTGAAAGTTGATTAGTAAAAAATATAAGAGATCACTCAAGGGTTCATTTTGAGACTCTAGACTTCTAAATGATGACATCATGCAAGGAATTGATGAAATTCAAGAAAAGTTTTGAATTTTGCAAAGTCATGACTTGTGAATTTTCTAGCTCCCCCTGAGATGATGATTTCAACCACTTTTCATCAAAATAAGGATATGTAAATTTTGGAAATCAGAAAAGTTTTCTTCTTGGACAACGAGGACTCCCCCTCAACAATTGCATATCCATTTCTTGGTACTTGGCGGAGACACATACTCTCGCATAGTGAAAGTGTCCAGACAAGCATAACCTGTCCTTCTCCAAGTCACCATTTGATATACCAAGAGATTTCAGTACAATAAGAGTTGAAGAGTTCATTATCAAAAAGAAGTGGAAGTGAAAATAAGCAAGTTTTTGAAATCAGAAAAGGTATCCTCTTTGAACAGTAAAAACTCCCCCTCAACAATTGCATATCAATTTCTTAGTACTTGGCGGAGACATATACTCTCGCATAGTGAAAGTGTCCAGACAAGCATAACTTGTCCTTCTCCAAATCACCATTTGATATACCAAGAAATTTCAACACAATCAGAGTTGGAGAATTTATTGTAAAAAGGGGAATAGAATTGAAAGTGAGAGAGATATGAACAATGTAACTCAAGGAAGCAAAGAATTATGAAATGCAAAGAACTCCCCCTTAGACCATGCATAACACTCAACCCAAACCTTGAGAGAGATCAAGAAGGTGGACATTTACAAAGACCAAGTTCTCTCCTTAAAGATGAAAATCTGTTTTCAGGAAGGGGTTTAGTGAATATGTCTGCAATTTGTTTTTCAGTTTCAATAAAATGGAGTTCAAAAGATTTCTTTGCAACCTCATCTCTCAAGAAATGATGCCTAATTTCAATGTGTTTTGTTCTGGAGTGCTGAATGGGGTTTTTAGATAAATTTATGGCACTAGTGTTATCACATAGGATGGGTACACACCCTAAATCTTGGTTGTAATCAAGAAGTTGATGTTTCACCCAGAGAATCTGAGTTCCACATCTGCCTGCAGCAACATACTCAGCCTCTGCAGTTGACAGAGCAACTGAATGTTGCTTCTTAGAAGCCCAAGAGATAAGGCACCCACCTAGAAATAGACACAAGCCACTTGTGCTTTTTCTATCTAATTTGCACCCAGCATAATCAGCATCACAATAGGCAAACAGATCTAACTTGCAACCAGCAGGATACCAAATACCTAAGTCACATGTTCCAACAAGATATTTGAAAATTCGTTTAACAGCAAGCATGTGACTTTCTTTAGGATTAGATTGGAATCTAGCACATAAACACACACAAAACTGAATATCAGGTCTAGAAGTTGTAAGATAGAGCAGAGAGCCAATCATACCTCTGTAGGTCTTTGGATCTACTGACTTACCAGATGGATCTTCTTCTAGTTTAGCATTAATTGCAATTGGTGTGCTTGAGTGCTTAAGGTTCTGAAAGTCAAACCTCTTTAATAGCTCCTTGACGTATTTGGTTTGACTGATGAAGATTCCTTCAGTTGTTTGGTTCACCTGCAATCCCAAAAAGAATGTTAAATCTCCCATTAAGCTCATTTCAAATTCATTCTTCATTTGATTTGAAAATTCTGTGCAAAGGCCTTTATTGGTGGAGCCAAAAATTATGTCATCAACATAAATTTGGACCACAATTATTTGATTTTTTACTGTTTTTGTGAACAAAGTTTGATCAACATTACCTCTAGAGTATCCTTTTTCAAGTAAAAAGGAACTCAACCGGTCATACCAAGCTCTTGGAGCTTGCTTAAGACCATAGAGAGCCTTATTAAGCTTGAAAACATGGTTAGGATATTTTTCATTTTCATATCCAGGAGGTTGTTCAACAAAAACATTTTCCTTTATATATCCATTTAAGAATGCACTTTTGACATCCATTTGATAGACTTTAAATTTCATGGAGGATGCAAAAGCAAGGAAAATTCTGACTGCTTCTAGTCTAGCTACAGGGGCATATGACTCTTCAAAATCAATTCCAAACTCTTGATTGTACCCCTTTGCAACTAGCCTAGCTTTATTTCTAATTACCTGACCAGATTCATTCAATTTGTTTCTGAAAACCCATCTAGTACCAATCACTGCTTGGTCACTAGGTCTAGGTACTAATTCCCATACTTGATTTCTTTCGAATTGATGAAGCTCATCATGCATAGCATTAATCCAATCAGAACTGGATAAGGCTTCATCAATTGACTTGGGTTCAATTTGGGAAATTAGAGCTAGTGGGTCTTCTTCAATATTTTGCAAGAAGGATGATCTGGTCCTTACTCTATCATTTAAATTGCCAACTACACTGTCTAATGGGTGATCTCTCAGATATCGAGGTTCAGTAATTACCTGTTGAGAAGTGCCCACTTCTGGAGCAATGTTACCTGACCCACTTGAAGATGGTGAGTTGTTGTTCAGGTTCTCTTCATTATTGACAAGCTCCTCAACAGTTGGTGAAGAATCCACAATGAGGTCATCCTCTTCATTGTCTTGTCTTTCCCTGCAAGATTTAGAATCATTAGTGGAAAAGGAATTTTCATCAAAAATAACATGTGGAGATTCTTCAACAGTTTTGGTTTTTAGAATGTACACTTTGAAAGCCCTTGACACTTCAGAATAGCCAAGGAAGATAGCTTCCTGACTCTTAGCATCAAACTTGTCAAGGTTTTCTTTGTTATTATTGTGTACAAAGCATTTGCACCCAAAAGTTTTGAAATAAGAAACAGTTGGCTTTTTGTTTCTCAACAGTTCATAGGGGGTTTTTCTGATCTTTGGTCTGATCAAAGCTCTATTTAGGATATGATTGGCTGTGTTAACAGCTTCAGCCCAGAAGGATTTGGGCAGATTACTTCCTATGAGCATGGATCTAGCCATTTCCACAAGAGTTCTATTCTTTCTTTCCACAACTCCATTTTGTTCTGGAGTTCTAGGTGAAGAAAACTTGTGAAATATTTGAAATTCAGCACATAGATCAGAAAAGGATGTGTTATCAAATTCACCCCCATGATCAGTTAAAATGTTTTTGATTTTATATGGATAAGTTGTTAAGATAGTGGTACAGAAATTCCTGAATTCAAGGCAAGTATCACTTTTGTGGGATAGAAAGATAACCCAAGTAAATCTAGTAAAATCATCAATGATTACAAACCCATATCTTTTGCCACTTAAGCTTAGAACTCTTGTTGGCCCAAAAAGGTCCATGTGAAGAAGTTCTAGTGGGCTAGATGTAAGTACCTCATTGAAGGTTTTAAAAGATTTCCTAGTTTGTTTTCCTTTAGCACATATCCCACAAACTTGATTTTCAACTTTAGAGAAGGATTCAGGAAGACCCTTAACCAAATTCAATCTTAATAACTTATCCATTGTTCTGAAACTTGCATGGCCAAGTCTTTTGTGCCAAGTCCATGCAATTTCATCTTTATTTGCAACAAAACAAAGATTTTCAGAAAAGTTTTTATTTAGGTTGATCATGTAGACATTATTTTCTCTTTTTCCAAAGAATTTGATTTTATCAGATGATGAGTCAATTATCTTACAAAAATCAGATTCAAACACAACTTTGTGACCTTTGTCACATAGTTGGCTGATACTGAGCAGATTATAATCAAGACCATCAACTAATAAAACATTATCTACTGAGTTTGAAGAAGTTTGACCAACCTTTCCAGATCCTAAGATCTTTCCTTTATTTTTACCTCCGAATGTAACTGACCCTCCCTCCTTTTCAAGCAGGAATGAGAATTTGGCTCTATCTCCAGTCATGTGTCGTGAACACCCACTGTCAAGGAACCATACATTGGAGTTGGGTGCACGACCTTCCTGCAACAAGATCAGTGGAGAGAAGATTTTGGTACCCAAACAGAGTTGGGACCATCAGAATGTTTGGACATTGTTAGTAAATCCTTTCTCACCCAAATTTGACTTGTTTTTTATTTTGTTTTGTTAAATTGGTGGTTTCAGTCTTTTTAGGTTTGTTCTTTTTCTTAGGAATGAAAGCACCAACATTTTTGTTTTTGGTAGGAGGGGAGTTTTTCATTTGAAATTGGAGTTCAGATAAGGAGGTGGAATCCAGGGATTTTGTTGGTACATCCAAAGGTTTGGATGAAGGAATTGAGGATTATACCAACAGGGGTTGTTATACCATTGGCTCCAAGGATTGATCCAGTCATTTTGCAGTGTTGTCTTGGAGGTCCAAGGTTTTTCATGAATTATTTCTTTTGACTTTTTCTTATTTTTCAAATTTTTATTTGAATTTTTGGTTGAGTTGTTTGCAGCTTTTGATGCTGAGCAGGTCGACCTCTCCTGTACTGGTGTCGACACAGCAGCCACAGAAGCCTTGTTCTTGTGGACTGGTGTCGACCTGTCAGGAGACTGAGTCGACCTGGTTGTCTTTTTTGTTTTTGAGTTTTTGAATTTTTTGATGTTTTGTTTAATGTTTGTTTTGAATTTCTGTGTTTTCAAGATTAGGACCCTTGACAAATTTAATTAGTGGTGCTTTGTTCTTTTTCTCACCAGATTTGTCTTTGATGGGTTTCTTTTTGTTGAATCCTAATCCATGAGAGGTGGTTGTCATGGTGGTTCCTAGCAATGCCTCTAAGTTATCTTTACCTTTTGTGAAGGTTTGGATAACTTCATCCCTTTCTTTTAGCTGGTTTTTAAGAGTTTCAATTTCTTCAATTTTCTGTTGTTTTTCTTGTTTTTCAATTTCCAGCTTTTCAGTTAAGTTTTTGAATTCTTGGGAGGCCTTTTGAGAGGCAAGTTTTAGTTCATCAATAAGGTTCAGGAGATTTTCTTTTTCTTCAAGCAAGTCTGTTACTTCAGTTTCCAGTTCACAAATTCTATGGTTTGAAGATTGGTTATGGTAAAGATTTTCAATTTTCTTTTTGATGTGTTTGTTTTCTTTTCTCATTTCAGAATATTTTTCAACCAGTTCTGCATACACATCCTGCCAATCTTCAACAGTAAAGTCTTCAAAGGAAGTATTTACCTTTCCATCTGTGCTGTTGGCCATGAAGCAAACCTCCTCACTTTCAGAGCTTGAGGATTTCTTCTCTTCTTCTTCCTCACTTGAGTCTTCGTCAGACCAAGTGGCCACCATGGCCTTTGGCTTCTTGTACTTCTGGAATTTCTTGTGCTTATCCTTCTTGTTCTCAGGACACTCTCCCTTCATGTGTCCTGGTTTGTTGCACCTGTAACAGACAATATTTTCGTCAGTTTTGTGATTCTTGTTGAAATTAGAAAAGGAAGTGTTTTTCTTACCTGAGAAAGACTTCTTTTTCCCAGACATTTTTCCTTTTCTGTATTTCAAGAATTTTCTGAATTGCCTAGTCATGAGGGCAATTTCATCCTCATTTGACTCAGACTCCTCAGAACTTGTTTTCTCCTGACTTTTATCTTTATTGCTTGAAGAGGCCTTAAGTGCCATAGGCTTGGTCTTAATTATGTGTTCTTCATTTCTTTTTAAGTTGATTTCATATGTCATTAAGGATCCAATCAATTCATCCAAAGAATTTTGGACAGATCTTTTGAATCTTCAATGACAGTGGCCTTTGTATGCCAAATTGAAGAAAGTGAACGTAGAATTTTTCTTACCAAGTCTGCATCTGTATATTCCTTACCCAAGGCCTTCAATCCATTTACAATCACCATGAACCTGGCAAACATTTCAGAAATATTTTCGTTAGACTTCATCATGAAAAGTTCATATTCTGAAACTAAAATATTTGCCTTAGTCTCTTTTACTTGAGATGTTCCCTCATAGAGTAATTCGAGTTTATCCCACATCTCTTTGGCAGATTTGCACATTGAGATTCTCGAATACTCCTTGGGATGGACAGCACATTGAATCATGTTCATGGCACTATAATTCAATGTAGCTTTCCTTATTTGTTCCCTAGTCCAGGTGTCTTCTTCTCCCTGGTTTTCATAGGGACCCACTTCTACTACTTTCCAGATCTCATAGTTCTGGGCCCTTAAGAATACTTGCATTCTGTTTTTCCAGTAAGAATAGTCCGTCCCATTAAAGAATGGTGGCCTATTTATGGAATGACCCTCAGCTATGAAACCTTTGGAATCCATGACTCTAAAGCAGAAAGAAAATGCTTAGCAACCAAACAAGCAAACACTCAAACACACAACACTCAGAAACAAAAATTGCTCAGATCAAATCAGATCAAAGTAAACCCGCTCTGATACCAATTGAAGGATCGAGGAAAAGGTGTGGATAAGATCTAGAAGGGGGGGGGATGAATAGATCTATGCCACTTTCTGCGGAAGCTTAAACAGTTTAAAAACACTTTTGAATCAGAGGCAATTTTATCAGTGAAAAACCCAGATCTGATGATATTTGAGTGAGTTGGTAAAAGCAGATATGAAATCAGTTGATTAAGTGAACTTTAAATGATCCTATGCAAGCATCTAACGGATAATGAAATCAAACCACAGATAGACAAGTGCACAAGGATTTTTAGGTGGTTCGGAAATCACCCAAGTGATTCCTACATCCACCCCTCACACCCTGTGAGGATTCACTAAAACAACCGGGTACACACCCACTGGAGCCTGACAACTCCAACACTTGAGAGCTTACAACTCACACAACTTCTAGAGCAAGACTACTCTAGAACCACTGAGCAAGACTGCTCAACACAACCTTGAGTTAGACAACTCAAACTGAGCACGACGGCTCACAACAATCTGAGCACAATGCTCACACAACTTGAGCACAATGCTCACACAATGGTTGCTAGACACCAACTCAAGACATAGACCTTCTAGCACAGATCTAGTCGAAAATGAGAGCACTAATGAGAGCTATGCAGAAGCACTTGCATAATCTCAAAAGCTATCTCAGAAGAACAGAAGTACAATGAATTGTATTAGATAGCTTCGTTCTTCAAGTGTACTCCCTTGTAGAAGCTTGGATTGGGAAGAAGATTGCACTCTTGAAGTCCAAAACCGATGCTCTGCACTTTGGAATTGTTGGATCTTCCTTGAATTCTTCTCCAACGAAGGCTTCTACAGGATCTGCTTCCTTGGGATGCTTCAGAGGTTTCTGCAAGGATCACATTCCAATTCTCACACTTGGCTTGGTGAGAATTGGTCTTCTGGAAGCACACGGAGAGCAGAGAAGGGAGACAACCTCTTGCAGCCGCCAGGGAACTTTCAGGAGGCTCTGAGAGGCAGTTGGGTCTCTTACGTGGATGGATGGCCAATAGAGGGCCTTTTATACCCAAAAGAATCCAAAGATACCCTTTAGGTATAGGGGCACACGATCCTAGGTTGATACCCCATCGGCCTAGGCTGACACGTGGCAGCCATCCACTTTAAGTTGCAAACTTTCCGTAGTGTGTCGACCTGCCCTGGTGGTGGTGTCGACACACTGTCCCAAATATGAGAACTGATGTTCTGGGAAGAAGGTCCCGTGTCGACCTGCTCTGAGAGTGTGTCGACCTGCTGTCCCAATTCTTCAAACTGGCTGTTCTGGGAACTGGGTCTAGTGTCGACCTGCTCTGAGAGTGTGTCGACCTGGGTGGACTGATTCCTGAGAAACTGCAACTCGTGTCGACACACTCTTGACTTGTGTCGACACAGTCTCAACATTTTTACACATTTTGCCTTTGAATCTGTGTTGTTGTGTCGACACCATTGATGGGTGTGTCGACACATCTTTTGCAAAAAAAAATGTTTGTACCTGAAAATTAAACACATATATCATTAGTTAAATGATTTATCATGAACATCAATGATAAATGTGATTTGAAATATGTTTTTGAACATTGATTTCAGGTATTGATTTCAATTGAATTGCTTTAAAAATTACCTCTTGTCGTCATCAAAATAGGAGGGAAATGATATGAATATACATTCAACCCAACAAAAGGGAGGGGAGTGAGTCTCAATAAAAGAGACCCAGTAGGGAAAACTAACCCCCACCAGCAACATTACTAAAGTGCGGAAAGTAAAAACAGAAAGTAAATACACGTTGCATTACAACCCAAAACTGTAAACCTCGAAGCTCAGTAACACACACTCACACACACACACACAGTAAGTAGGACTCAGCTAGGGTCAGTGGCTCGGCGTCCTGTCACCACAGAGGCTCTCAACCCCAGCCACGTGTGCACACTACAGACGCTCTCTCTCGCGTCTGGTCCACGACCAGTTTTCCTCCTACGCCTGACCCTAGAGGTAGAGAAGGGGCTCCACAGAGACCGGCTCGAAACCACCACAAGGAGTACGCACAGGACAGAGTCGCACTCGCGTCCTGGCTCACTAGCAGAGGACAACCACACGCTAGTCATCTAGACGGAGTCGCACCCACACCTAGGAAACACAACAGAAACGGGCACGCGGTAACGCAATGCGCGTACAACAGACGGAACACACTCAACGCCTGAAACTCAGTACAATAAGTGAACACCTCGTGTCACAACTAACTACTCATATGCACAAATGAAGTCACATTCTAAGCCTGGCAGAATGTGTTAACAGGGCGGACATCACATGTTAACACATTGAACACAGAACAGGACTTAGGCCTGCTGGGACACAAGGTATTAACGACAGCATCGATTGTCGTTAATAAGATGTAGACGGCACTCACCATGCCGCTAACCCTAACTCAACGGCAATCGACCTTGTCGTTTATATCAACCTTGAAGATCTGAACGTCAACGGATGTGGACGTTAAGTTCTCCAGTCCCCTAGACCCAGAACAGCACCGGGTCAGTCCAATTGGGTAAAATCACCCAACAGAACACCTACTGATGGAGGGAAATACTTCCTCACATCATCTAACATTATCAGAACTTTAGAAATAAACAATCCAACACTTGAATCATCAAAAACACCCAAAATCCCGGTATGGTATAACCCAACCCTAAAATACAATTAGCATACTAATCCACACAAATGAGCATGTTGATTAGCTAAGGAGGGTTAAAGGAGTTAAGTCCCTACCTCAGAACGCCTTAAAAACTCCCAAACAGCCACTAATCGCACCGGAACCCCTCGAAGTCTCCGCGCAAATTACACCAAATCTTCGCGTTTCCCGCCCGATCAAGCACCGCCACGCGTACCAGAGCCTTCCCACGATCTTCCATCAACCATCAGAAGCAGTGGAAACAAACAAAGGCAGAAGTGGAGGGAAAGGAAGGAAAAGAGAAGAAAGGTTTCTGCTCTCGGGCTGGCCTATTTCTACAGGCGCGACCAATTGGCGTCCACATCTCTAGTCGCCTACTGAACCGCCAAAGACTTGAAGTCCACATCGCTTGTCGTCGAGTTCAACGACAAACGTCCACATCTCTGGACGCTAACTCACAGTCAACGGCTAACCACTGGTCGTCAACCCCAAGTCAATGACAATAGATCTTGTCGTCAACCACACAGAACTCTACAAGACCCAATAAGGATCCACTAAGACCCGAGACCTTACAGCCCTCCCCCCTTAAGGAATTTTGCCCTCAAAATTCAAACAACATAAAGAAAGAAGACTCACCAAAGAGGTACGGAAACTGCTCGCGCATTTCATCCTCTCGCTCCCATGTCGACTCACCACCTGAGTGCCGCTACCACGCAACACGAACTAAAGGGATTGACTTGTTCTTCAACCTCTGAACTCGGCGATCCTCAATATGCAACGAAAACTCTGGTACAGTCAACACTGGAGTCACCTCAGACCACTCTGTACTCTGGAGAATGTGAGACTCGTCAGAAAGGTACCTCCGAAGCATCGACACGTGGAACACATCGTGGACTGCTGCCAACTCTGACGGAAGCTCAAGTCTGTACGCCAAACCTCCGACACGCTCAGAAATGGTGAAAGGTCCAATAAAGCGAGGACTCAACTTTCCACGCCTACCAAACCTCACCACTCCCTTCATAGGAGACACACGAACAAACACCTGGTCTCCTACCTGAAACTCGAGCGGTCGTCTGCGCTGATCTCTGAGCTGACTGAAGCCTCTGTCTCACAAGCTGAACTACATCAACTGCCTGCTGAACTAACTCTGGCCCTGTGACAATCCGTTCGCCAACCTCGAACCAGTCTAGAGGAGTGCGACACGGTCGTCCGTACAAAGCCTCATATGGTGCCAAACCGATACTGGAGTGATAGCTATTATTATATGCGAACTCGACCAACGGTAAGTGAGCTGTCCACGATCCCTGCCGCTCCAGACAATAAGCTCTAAGCATGTCCTCTAAAGTCTGGATGGTCCGCTCTGACTGGCCATCTGACTGAGGGTGGTAGGCGGAACTAAAAGCCAACTCTGTCCCCAAAGCTCTCTGGAAACTGCGCCAGAACCCAGAAGTGAAGAGAGGATCCCTATCTGACACAATAGAGATCGGAACTCCGTGCAAAGAAACAATCTGCTCTACGTACAACGCGGCCAACCTACTCACACCCCAACTAGTCTTGACAGGCAAGAATCTGGCAGTCTTCGTCAATCTATCCACAAGAACCCAAATGCTGTCAAAACCTCCAGCTGTCCTCGAAAAACCACAAATAAAGTCAGTCGTCACATAGTCCCACTTCCACATTGGAATCTCTAACGACTGCACAAGTCCTCCTGGACGCTGATGTTCGGCCTTCACCTGCTGACACACCAAACACCTAGCAACAAAAGCCGCTATGTCTCTCTTCATCCCAGGCCACCAAAACTGACGTCTCAACCTGTGATACATCTTGGTCGACCCTGGATGAATCGAGTACCTGGAACCATGTGCCTCCTGCAACACAACTCTCCTGACAGACTCCTCAACAGGAACAAAGAGTCTATCTCGGAACCTAACAGTCCCGTCCTCACAAAGCTCAACCTCTGGGAGAAGCAACACACTGTGTAACTCGGGATCTGCCTGCTGAGCCTCAGCAACCTGTCTCACAACGGCGGGAGCCGCCAACAAAACTGCCACAATTGCCACTCTCTAAGCATCAGATGACTCAGCTGTGCTTTCCTACTCAAGGCATCTGCAACTACATTCGCTTTTCCAGGTTTATACTCAATGCTAAAATCATAGTCTTTCAGATATTCCATCCATCGACGCTGCCTCATATTCAAATCCCTCTGAGAAAACACATACCTCAAAGTCTGGTGGTCGGTACGGACTACAAACTCACTCCGTACAGGTAAAGACGCCAATCCTCAAAAAACACCACAGCTGCAAGCTCTAGGTCATGGGTTGGGTAACTCTCCTCGTGGGGCTTAAGCTGGCGAGACGCATAAGCCACCACCCGGCCTTGCTACATCAAAACCACACCCAGACCAACACCTGAAGCGTCTGTGCAAACCTCAAAACCCTCCTCACCTGAAGGTAAGGCAAGGACTGGCGCTGATGTAAGCAGTCTTCAACTCTATGAAGCTCTGCTCACACTGCTCCGACCACAAAAGCAGAACTCCCTTTCTCGTCAGTCGAGTCAAGGGTGCAGCAACCTGAGAAAAGTCTCAAACAAATATGCGGTAGTAACCTGCCAAACCCAGAAAGCTACGAATCTCAGACATAGATCTGGGACTCTCCCGCTGCAAAACTGCCTCGACCTTCGCTGGATCCACAGAAACTCCCTCACCTGAGATCACGTGCCCCAAAAAGTGAACCTGTTGTAGCCAAAACTCACACTTACTAAGTTTGGCATACAACTGGTGCTCTCGCAAAGTCTGCAACATGATCCTCAGGTGCTCGGCGTACTCCTCCTCCGAAGCGGAGTACACCAGAATGTCGTCAACAAACACTACGACAAACCCTTCCAAGAACTGGTGGAACACCCGATGCATCAGATCTATGAAGGCCGCCGGAGCATTGGTGAGCACAAAAGACATCACCAAAAACTCAAAATGTCCATATCTGGTCCGAAAGCAGTCCTCTCAATGTCAGAATCTCTAATCCGCAACTGATAGTAGCCCGACCTCAAGTCAATTTTTGAAAAGACATGAGCAGACTGAAGCTGATCAAAGAGATCGTCAATCCTAGGCAAAGGATACCTATTCTTGATGGTCACTTGATTTAGCTTCCTATAATCAATACACAATCTCAGGCTACCATCCTTCTTCCGGACAAACAGAACAGGTGACCCCCAAGGAGAAAAGCTAGGACGAATATAGCCCTTCTCCAACAACTCCTCAAGCTGCCTCTTCAACTCCCTCAATTCTGCTGGTGCCATACGGTACGGTGCCTGTGCAAATGGTACAGTGCCCGGAACTAACTCAACAGTAAACTCAATCTCTCTCTCTGGCGGTAAACCATGCAACTCTTCCGGAAAAACATCCGGAAACTCACACACTACAGGAATGTCCCCCACTTCCGTGGCAACCTGGTCAAGGGTAACTGCAGAAACTAGGAAACCCTGACAACCAGAAGCAAGCAACCTCCCTGCCCTCAAAGCAGAAACTAAAAAGCGAGAAGTAAGAGGTACGATACCCTGGAAGTAGAACGCCGCTTCCCCAGGTATCCGCAAGTGCACCCTCTTCTTCTGGCATCCATCACTGCACCATACCGCTCTAACCAGTCCATACCAAATCACATCATAATCCTGCAACTGCAAAGCAAAAGACGAGCCGACAACCACTGATCTTGCAAATGCACAGGTACCTCCTCGAGACAGTAGGACGTATGGACAAAGTCCCCTGTCGACAACTCTACTGCCAGCTCAACAGACTCTCCAGTACTAACTCTCCATGGAGTCTAAAAACTCCTCAGACACAAAAGAGTGAGAGGCCACCGGAATCAAATAAAACTCTAGCTGTATAACCAAAACTGTAACAGTACCTTCCACTAGGTGAGCTGCCTCCGCGTCTGCACGGGTCAAGTGAGTAACACGACCTCTACCTCTCGACCCACTAGAACCTCCGGTAGGTACCTCCTCGAGACAGTAGGACGTATGGACAAAGTCCCCTGTCGACAACTCTACTGCCAGCTCAACAGACTCTCCAGTACTCAACTCTCCAATGGAGTCTAAAAACTCCTCAGACACAAAAGAGTGAGAGGCACCGGAATCAAATAAAACTCTAGCTGTATAACCAAAAACTGTAACAGTACCTTCCACTAGGTGAGCTGCCTCCGCGTCTGCACGGGTCAAGTGAGTAACACGACCTCTACCTCTCGACCCACTAGAACCTCCGGTCTGCTGACACTGCTGCACGGGTTCCTGCTGCTGCTGCTGCTGCACTCGGGGCTGTGACTGAGTCTGCTGCTGTGGCACACGAGGTAGCAAAGGACAATCTCGCGCCATGTGACCCATCTGGTCACACCGGTAACACTGACCAGCAAAAGAACGTGGTACCTGCTGCAAAGGCTGCCCTACCGGCTGAACACTCCCAACAGACTGCTGTCTCTGCTCTGCCTGCCTCTTATCACACCGAAACTTCCTCCGAGATCCTGACTTCGCCGTCGTCCCAGCAGAAGTGGACGCGTAGGAAGTCGCAGTCCTCTGGGTCGTCTGCACACTACCCTGCTGCTATCGAGGCTGAGAAGGAACTACCTGCATCTGAACCTCTGCGCTCTGAGCACGGGTACGTAAAGTGTCTGCCTCCAACGCTGCCGCTGTCTGATAGGCCGCGTCCAAGTCTGTGACACGTGCAACTATCAGCGCCTGCCTGAGCTCTGGCCTCAAGCCTCTCACAAACTGCTGAGTCCTCAGACCCTCATCTGCCATAATCTGGGGAGCATAACGCCCTAGCCCTACAAATCTGGCCCTGTACTGCACTACAGTAAAGTCCCTCTGCTGCAAGTCCAGAAACTGGTACAACCTCTCCGTCCGGACGTAAGTAGGACAGAAGGCTCTCTCAAAAGAAACGACAAACTCCTACCACGGAATCTGTCTCAGTGGGCGAGACTGAAAAGTAGTCTCCCACTCAGAGGACCACCAGTCAATGCCTGCGCCTGCAACTGGTAACTAGCTAGCAAACGCTCGCTCCTCGGGAACACACTCCATGGAACGGAAAGTCCGCTCCACTGCATCCAACCACGCCCGCGCTGCATCTGGATTAGGCTGGCCCAAAACTGGGGAGGCTGAAACTGCAAGAACTCTCTCAACACCTTCCCAGTACCACCCTGGGGACCGGCGCATCACGGTGCTGAGCTACAAACTGAGCCATCCCTCTCAGAAATCGAGTCATGTCTAATCCCTGAGCTACCTGAGGAGGAGGTGGCGGCGGCGGAACAATGCCACTATGTGCGTCCTGTGGCAAAGGCTGCGTCTGCTGAGGTGGCGGAGCATCTCCAGCCTCCTGACGAGTCACCTGCTCAGCCACTCTCTCTCTAGGACGTCGCCTAGGTGCCATAGTACTATACACAGAGCAAAAATACACACATGATACACTAACTAACTCCGGGCTAATTAGCTGCAACTGTACTCTTTTACTCTAAGTAACATGATGGGTATTCCTTATATATATCTCATCAGACCAGGCTCTGATACCAAGCTGTAACGACCCAGAATCCGCATTACCAGTAAGTAACCAGTAACCCGAATTCTGACCGCTAACCACGAGACAAGCTCGGAGGGTAGGAAGTGAACGTCCGAGGAGACTATATGTAAGAAGATACACACCATGCAGCTGTAAAATTCCACTATACATGAACATAACATGTACAACTCAGAGTCCGAGCTAAGTACAAAGTACAACAAAAATTACTACTCACTGCAGCTAGGGCGCACCAACAACGGAGTGGCTAGACTCGCCTGGAACGGGAGTCGACGATGACCCACCTGAAAGGGAGGGAGTGAGTCTCAAGAAAAGAGACCCAGTAGGGAAAAGTAACCCCCACCGGCAACAGTACTAAAGTGTGGAAAGTAAAAATAGAAAGTAAATACACGTCGCATTACAACCAAAACTGTAAATTTTCCCCTACGCCTGACCTAGCGGTAGAGAAGGGGCTCCACGGAGACCGGCTCGAAACCACCACAAGGAGTACGCACAGGACAGAGTCGCACTCGCATCCTGGCTCACTAGAAGAGGACAACCACACGATAGTCATCTAGACGGAGTCGCACCCACGCCTATGAAACACAATAGAAACGGGCACGCGGTAACGCAACGCGCGTACAACAGACGGAACACACTCAATGCCTGAAACTCTGTACAGTAAGTGAACACCTCGTGTAACAACTAACTACTCATATGCACAGGTGAAGTCACATTCTAAGCTAGGCAGAATGTGTTGACAGGGCGGACATCACATGTTAACACATTGAACACAGAACAGGACTTAAGCCTGCTGCGACACAGGATATTAACGGCAGCATCGATTGTCGTTAATAAGATGTAGACGGCACTCACCATGCCGCTAACCAACCTCAACGGCAATCGACCTTGTCGTTATATCATTCTTGAAGATCTCAACGTCAACGGATGTGGACGTTAAGTTCTCCAGTCCCCTAGACCCAGAACAGCCCGGGTCAGTCCAATTGGGTAAATCACCCAACAGAACACCTACTGATGGAGGGAAAAATTCCTCACATCATCTAACATTATCAAAACTTCAGAAAAAACAATCCAACACTTGAATCAAGATCTCAACGTCAACGGTGTGGACGTTAAGTTCTCCAGTCCCCTAGACCCAGAACAGCACCGGGTCAGTCCAATTGGGTAAAATCACCCAACAGAACACCTACTGATGGAGGGAAATACTTCCTCACATCATCTAACATTATCAAAACTTCAGAAATAACAATCCAACACTTGAATCATCAAAAACACCCAAATCCCGGTATGGTATATCCCAACCTAAAATGCAATTAGCATACTAATCCACACAAATAGCATGCTGATTTGCTAAGGAGGTTAAAGGAGTTAAGTCCCTACCTCAGAACGCCTTAAAAACTGCCAAACAGCCACTAATCGCACCGGAACCCCTCGAAGTCTTCGCGTGAATTACACCAAATCTTCGCGTTTCCCGCCCGATCAAGCACCGCCACGCGTACCAGAGCCTTCCCACGATTTTCTACAGGCGTGACCAATTGGCGTCCACATCTCTAGCCGCCTACTGAACCGCCAAAGACTTGACGTCCACATCGCTTGTCGTCGAGTTCAACGACAAACGTCCACATCTCTGGACGCTAACTCACAGTCACGGCTAACCCCTGGTCGTCAACCCCAAGTCAACGACAACAGATAGTGTTGGGTAAATGTCGCACTGTGGCGACGCTTTCTATATCGACATGGGTTGGTAGAACCGTACCGATATAAGAGGGTTGTCACATCACGTCTCGGATATCGACTCAAATTATCCGAATTAATTTTTCGCTGTGTATTCTCGGGACGTGACAAGATATCAGTCTGATTGTAAGGAATCTCATTTAATATCTATAAAAAGGATTTTTAGATATTTAGCTAAAACTCATAACCTAGGACTATGGTATCCTAAATCTTGTGAAACTAGTTTAGTTGGATATTCAGATGCTGACTATGCTGGATGCAAAGTAGATAGAAAAAGCACCAGTGGTGGTTGTCAATTTCTTGCAGGTTGCTTAATCTCCTGGTCTTCAAAGAAGCAAAATTCAGTAGCATTATCAACAACTGAAGCCGAATATGTAGCTGCTGGAAGCTGTTGCACTCAACTCTTATGGATCAAACAACAGCTTGAAGACTATGGATTGCACATCAAGACCATCCCATTGCTATGCGACAACACAAGGTAATAAATCTCACGAAAAATCCAGTACAACACTCCAGAACGAAACCTATAGAGTCAGATATCATTTTATTAGAGATCATGTATCTAATGGTAATATTAATTTTCATTTGTAGATACTCAGAATTAGTAGTAGATATCTTTACAAAAGCCGTACGTGAAGAGAGATTTACACTCTTAGAAGGGAACTAGGCAGTGCAATTTGTAATAGATATGCTGTACGTAACTAAAATAATAAATTTCAGAATAATATTATCCTTTCCCGTGGGTTTAAGTAAAATCCTTGATTGCTTGCGTCATTAATTGCTATGGCGTTTCAGACTAATTCTTTTATTGTTTGTTTATCCTCTCGTCTTTTGTCGTTATATTGCTTTTATTGCTCTAGCATTTCAAAATGGGTACTGATGTCTTGCCATACGTCGAAATCCTTGCCTCATTGCTTTCCTCTCTTATCTCTTTCGACTTGCTGCATCTGAAACCCTCATCGACTCCAGAATCCCCTCTATGTGCTTTCAAAGGATCTCCCCGTTCCCGCTCAAATTTCTTAAGGGATCTTGTTTCTCTCTTTCCCACAATCCTCCAGAATCCTTCCTTGCTCAATTCCATGGCCGCTTCTGGGAGTTTCGGCAGTGTGGGTGGTTACAACGTCGCCTTCCTCGCGGCGGAGCAACATGAACGATTTGCTGCTGTAAGGATCAAGCTATGTGGAAACAAGGTAGTGGACCTAGAAGACCTAGAGAAGCATGGTATGCACAACATAGTCAAAGCTATTCAGAGGATGAAGTGGACAAAGATGTGTACTATTTCTGAACTGAGTTATCCAGACCTCGTGAAAGCTTTCTACACTTGCCTGAAAATAGAAGAAGATGGGTCTCTTTCTTCCACAGTCAAAGGTACACCCATTCACATCACTCATGATTTTTTGGAAAGATTATTTGGAGTTTCTACAGTCGGACATAGTTTGGTGGACTCTGTGGACATTCATTCTAAGGGGCTAGGGATCATTGGAACAGAGTACAAGCTGAAGAATGGGAAGATTGACATCAACCAGTTCAATGCTTTTAACAGAATATTGCATTTCATAGTCTGTCAGATTTTGGTGCCGAGGAGTGCTACTTTTTCAACCTGCCCAAAGGGAGATGCTGATATGATGTTTTGGGCCATCCAAAATCAAGATATCAACATGGCTCAAGTTATAATAGAGAGGATGAAGTCTACTGCAGAAATGATTTGGGATAAGAAGAATAAGTTGGCAGTATCCCTACCATATGCCCATTTGCTTACCAGAATTTTCAATCACTATGAAATTGACCTGAAGGGAGAATTGATGGAAAAGATGGGTCAGTCTATTCGGTCCAGAAACTTGAAGAAGAGTGGTTTTTCTCTTGTGAGGGGATGTTTGGACAAAGACTTCGGTGGCAGAAGGAGAGGCCATCATTGGTGAAGCTCCTGAAATACCTCTAGTCCAAGAGGCAGAGGCAGATGTTAGAATTGAAGAACCTCCTGCATCTGTATGGAGGATTAAGGAAATAAACCCTGCCACATTGAACCCATTGGGCAATCATCTGAAGCTGTGTTCCCCTCTACAGTCCCTGCACCTGCTATTGAAGAATCTTTAGAGACTGTTGCTCACACTAGGGGGGAGCAGGAAGATACTCACATGGAAGACATCCCTAGTGTTCCTGCTGCAGATGTTAGTATGGAAGGTAGATTGGCAGAAATCATTTCGGAAGTTGTGGCACTAGGCCACAGTGAAGACATTCAGATGGAAGATACTCCAGCTCAAGGGGAGCTAGAGATTCAAGGGGACCCTACTACTAGTGCTTCTGTAGACCAGTTCCAGGAAGGTATTGTTGAAGACACCTCAGATGAGGAGGTTGAACCCATTATTAGCTCCGGTGGAAAGAGGAAGGGTGTTGCCTCAAGAATTCCTTTACTCACCAGGAAGGCACACCACAGATCCAAGAAGAAGAAGATTCTTGTGCACTTGAAGCCAGTCATTAATAGACTGAATGCACATGGGGAGATTTTGTGCTCTTTGCAATCCGAAGTAACATCCATTTTTCTTAGTCAGAGCACTGAAGCCAAGGAGATTGGAGCAGTTAAAACTGAGCTCCAGAGATGAGGAGTGAGTTGAGTAGCTTGAAGCAGCTAGTGTCAGATCTTTCAGATTTTGTGAGGGTGCAATTATCTGTTCCTGCTCCTCCTGCTCACACTCAACCTATACTAGTAGTTAGCACAGAGCCATCTATACCAGAAGAACCAGTTGGGCCATCAGGGCCAATTATTGAAGAATCAGGGCCACCAGGGCCATCAGTTGAAAAGTCAGGGCCATCAGGGCCATATGAAGTTGAAGATGTTGGTACTAGGCCATCAGGGCCAGTGGAGTCAGTGGCAGAGCCAACTGGGTCTCAAGCTTCTGTAGAAGTTTCTGCTGTGCCCCCAGAGCCTTCTGTCCCTTCAAATCTTAAGACTCCAGCCCCTTCTTCTCTACCTACATCCGTCACTGCTCCACCTGCACCTGAACCCTCCAAGAAACCACTTCCAAAACACAACCCTTCTCCTACACCTTTTCCTGCTACCTCTTCTTCTTCACCTACTTCTTCTACTGCCATTCCTCCTCCAATATTTGAGGAACCTCCAGCATCATCCTCTGCTGGTCCATCATCTGCTGGACCATCTGCACCACCTCCTCCTACTTCTTTCACCTCTCTTCATCCACCCACTCCACCATCCTTCATCACTATTATTCCGAAGAGTGCTAGTGTTCAAGGCCATGTCATTCAGGACATTAAAGATGAGTTTAAAGAAGCAATTCTTCGCTTAGTCCATTCTGTTTCATCTCATGTTAACAGGACAGATTCTCCCAGTCCTGCCTCCAAAAGGAGAAAAGTTTCTAAGGAACTTGCTCTCTCATCTGAACCTCGATTTCCTCCTCTTTGATTCTCCCTTTCTATTGTAAATAGAAGGAGACTTCTCTACTGTAAATTCTTACAAAAATGCACCTTTGCTACACTTTTTGGCCTCCCTTATCTCAATCTCATAGAACATCTCAATATAATTCTTCCTCTCTCTTTCTTATCTAAACATGATCAGTCCAAAATCTTCTCCTCAGCTGAGTCTAAGACTGAAGACCAGTGGGCTCGGGGTAATAAAGCTCTCTACAGAAAGTTTGTGCTTGCCAGATCTGACAGGTTCCCACCCTCAGACCACCCTCTCACACTGACTGAGTGGTTTGTCCTCCACCACAGAAATACTTAGGGTCCCTTCATCTAGAGGGAAATCAAGTTAATCTGGCACTTCCAAATGTTCAATGATTATCGTTTTCTCAATAAACTTCCAGAAGTTCAGCTTGGTCAATTCAGGGTAGCCATTGCTCAGCTCAGAACTAAAAATCCAGTCAATACTTCTCTTCAAGTGGAATTTGCTACTCTGAAGATGCCAGCCATTGTTTTTCTCCCCAAGCTACATTCCTTGCGCATGGACTCTGCTGTGGGTCCTAGTTTCTTTGAAAGATTTGCTAGAGTCATGGCAAGAATTACTATGTGGCCCCGAAATTATGTGCATATTATAAGTGTTTACTTACGTATGTGCATGTGTATATATATATGTTTATTCATGTGCATGTAATATATTTATTTAAATGTGCATATAGTATTTAGTTACTGTTGTACATATTACATGTATTTATGTTGTGTATTTATGTTGTACAAGCAAGTCATTTGGATAATTTAATTTTCTGGCCGAAATTCTTCTTAACGTCCACATCCATTGACGTTAAGGATGAGTCAACGACAAGCTTTGTGCCGTTTACTGTCCGACTGGAAAATCTTGACGTCAACATCGATTGACGTTGACTTTTGGTCAACGATAGTGAATTGGACGTTTACTTCTCTGGATGCATTTTAGATCTCAGATCTGAAACGACAGCGTTTCTTTCGGGATCTTGATTAGGAAACCTATCTAATGGTGGGATGGCCTAACCCTAAGCGTACCCTGACCCATTAGCCTATAAAACTTGGTCTTCTCAGTGAGATTAGGTCTTTTGGTGGAGATGAAACCCTAGGGCTCATTTGTGAGAAAACCTGATCTTTGGGTGATCTTTCCGGCGATCTTCTTCGACTGGGAGCTGCACCTTGGATCGAGGAAGCATCCTCGACTCTGGTGAACGATCAACATCAACAGGAAGACCGGATCTGGGAGGAGAACCTTACCTTCTTGGCATTGGCCGAGGAGGGCTTCTTCAACCAAATCATCCCTTTATAGATTTATTCGCAGGCAAGTGACTTATTGGTTCACTCCATAGACTTGTCCTCTAGGGTTTTCACATTTTTACGGATTTTAAAATCGTGTCCTGGACCCCTCAATTCACCTATTTTCTGTGCTCGGTCTGCACTGTGTGTAGACAAGAGATAGACGGCCACTTTTTTGCCGCCGAGTTCTTGTGTTGACGGCAGACGATCTTGCCGTTAACTCATTCTGACGGCAAGAACCTTGTCGTCAAGTTCAACTGTTTTCTGCAGAAATGCATGTTAATCCTTGTACTGTGATTTTCGCTTGTTCGGAGGTCTGTGCATGTCATGAAAATCAGGGTTTGTCAGGTATGGTATGTAGGTCATATCATGAGGATCTGCCAAATTTCTGAGCATGATATTAATTAGAATAATTTTCGTTCTTAGAGAATAAGTGTATTTTTACTGTGTTTAATTCTGATTAAATAGTTTTGTTGCATGTTACGGATTATGAAAATTATCGTGATCTTAGAATGACTGTTCTCATGTTTTGGACCTATTAGGACCGAGTGCTTACTGTCTACCATGCTTAAATGAAAAATCTTGTTAAATTACAAGTAATCTATGTTAATTATTTAAAAATAGTTTGACTGCTATGAAAATTGTGAAAAATTACAAATATGTTCCCTGTGGTATATTTAACCCGTGGTTAAAATTTGATATGATTCTGAGTACTATGCAAATGGCTATTAAATTCTGAAGCTTTCTGTACCATGTTTTAAAAATAGATTTCATTTATATTTGAAAATGTGATTATCATCATGATTAGGTTCTGTCAATTTCTGTTTATGATTGATCTGAGAATCTGAATGTGATAAGTTTATGTTTCATGATATATGTGTGTGCATGTGCATGGGAAGTGAGAGAATAAGTGGCATGTGTGTGTGTGTAGTGTATTAATGTGACAAGATAAATAAATGTGTGCCAATAAGATACTGCCACCCTAGATTCCTTGGAGCTGTACTGTAGTAGTGCCCCTACGGGAAAGCTCAATCGTGTTATGTGATAACTGAGGCAAAGGGTCTTGTGAAATCCTGGAGGTGGACAAGTTCCACTGGTAATGGTGGGGAGGGCTTCCCCCGGTTCTGTAGTGACCTAGACTTGATCACTTTGCCTAGTGATTAAGTACGTGTATGTGTTAAGTGATCTCTCTAGTGGTGGTTTGGGTTGTGTCTTGGCAATGTGTAAAATGAACATGTGGACGTGGCACGTGGTATGTGCAAGTGAAGTGATAAGTGAATGTGTAAAGTGAAAACCATGTGAAATCTTGTGTAAGTGAAAGTGTGATAATGTGAAAGTAAGTGCATGTGAAAGCCAAGTAAAAGTGCATGTCATGAGAAATTAATGCATGTGTAATATGATTTGAATGGATCATGTTTAGTACCATGGTAAGTGTATGTTATATATCCATGAGATAGAAATTGCTTGATGAATGTGTTTAGTATCATGTATAAATTGAATATAAGTCATGTATTAGTGTTATATGAAATAAGAAATGAAAGCATGTAAAATATGAATGTTCCATGTTAGTGATTCCATGTTATAAGTGCCCATGTTAGAAATAGTGTTTTACATGTGTTTAGTATAGTTTTGCTTATTAGATTCCATGTTTATTATCCATGTTTTAGAATGAGCATAGGTTAGTTTAATTTGTTAGAAAGCATGTGTGATAAATATATGGTTTGAAGTTTTAAGTTGCTTGCTAAGTCTATTATGTAGACTATCCCTTGCTAAACATTTCAGGAGATTTAGAAGCCGAGGAGTTAGCAAGATCTGACGCGGAGGTTGAGGAGTAGATTGAAGACTTGTGGTTTATTTCCTAGTATGTAATGCATTTGTAATTTGAACTTTGGTATTATTATACTTGGAAACTGGCTAAGTGGATGTTCTATTATGTCATTTCTTTCATGGACTATATAGACTGTGGTATGTGGATTAAAATGTTGATGGAATAAGAGTTATTTAATTTTTGCTACATTATTCCTTTATATTTGTGTATATCTCAGCCCTTATGTCTAATGTTGGGGTTTTCTCCCCTGTAGCGAGTTGCTCTCATCCGATGTGGGTTGGTATAACCGTACCGGTGGAAGTGGGTTGTTACAATTACTATTCAGCAGGGAGCTCCTCTTGCTTTCCACTGATTTTTGTTCAGGGAATATCACAGGGGTTTTATCAAGTCAGATGTCTTAGCTCCTCTTTTGTCTGAGGCCGAAAGACGTTTCCCCTCTGACTGGGAGAAGAACTATCACCAAGCTGCTCAACAATTGGACAATCTGAATATCTCCCTATCCAGATCCAACAAACCTACTCTATTTGCTGAAAAACTCTTGGATCTCAACTCCATTAACTTGGTTCAGGAGCATTTTGCTATTTGGGTTGAGAGGTACAAAATTTATGTATCCTTGAAGAGGGAACTGGTACAGCACAAATTTACTACCCTCTATCCATTGATAGATTTCTTTAGCATGCCAGTTTTGGGTCTACTAATTTATATCGGTCATCTCTTGGTAAAGATGAGTATGCTAACTTTATTGAAGCTCAGAGGCAACTCCACATCAAGAGACTTCTTCCAGATATGGGGCCTTCTTACAACATCAGTTGGGGTGCCTTTAAGAATTACTTTGAAGAGTAGGAAATCCAGGCTTGGCCAATCATTACTCGCCCTGCCTCACTTCTGTCTCCTGCCTTCTATATTTCTGACCCCCATTAATTAATCGAATATGCTATTTTGGCTCCCATTTATCTTAATATCTTCTTTTCTTTTTGCACCTTGCGTTTCTTTTTGCTTAATGACAAAAAGGGGGAGAAAATATTTTGGAATACATTAAAATTTTCCAGCAAATTTATTTCAGTACCTTACTCTTGCATATCTTTATGTTTTGTCATCACCAAAAAGGGGAGATTAATGATAAGTCCACCTCCATGTAATTTTATTTATTATATATATTTTTGGTGATTAACAAAGCCATTGAAAACATTATCTAACATCTTTCTCTGAAGATTATTAATAGGCATCAAGTCAATTAAAATCAGTAAGTTATCTACACTCAATGTTATTTGAAGTTCAAAGCATGAATTTTGTCTAAGTATACATCGACTTCCATATAATATCTCACAACGATTTCGTTGAATATATCGATTTCATATCGCTTAAACATCGATTTCGTTGCTTCATCGATTTCGTTGAATACATCGATTTTATATCACTTAAACATCGATTTCGTTGAATACATCAATTTCATATCACTTAAACATCGATTTCATTGCTACATCGATTTCATTTCACTTGAAAACATCGATTTTGGTAAAACAACGATTTCATTATCGATTTCACTTAAACAACGATTTCATCATCAAAGCAACGATTTCTTTATTGAAACAACGATTTCATTATCGATTTCGCTTAAACAACGATTTCATCATTGAAATAACGATTTCATTATCGATTTCACTTAAACAACGATTTCATCATTGAAACAACGATTTCATCATCGCTACAACGATTCTGTTTCAGTTAAACAACGACTTGGTCGCTACAACGATTTGGTCGCTATAACGATTCTCTTTCACTTAAACAATGATTTGGTTGTTGCTACAACGATTCGATTGATACATTGACTTTTGTAGAACAACGATTTCATCTCTATGATGACTTCATGTGAAACAACGATTTTACTTGAACAACAATTTCATCTGTACATCAATTTCTGTTAAATAACAACTTCATACAGAACATCAATTTCATTTCATTACAAAATGGATTATGTTCACATCAACTTGATTTCATCATGGATTATGCGCACATCGACTCTCTCTTTCTGACTACAGCCTGTCTAAATACATCTCTATCTTTTAATGATTACATTTAATACAGCTGTCAAACATTCTTGTTCAAATCATTTTTATACATTCTTTAGTTCCATTCCACATGATATTCAAATGTATTTCAAATCTTTGTGGATTTCAAAGTTTTCCCGCGAAAGCATGTTGTATCCCACATTGTCTAACATTTATTGTGATAGTACAAAACTCTGCATGATATATCTTTTACATGTCTTGCCTATTCACACATAGTCAATGACAGAATGACATTACCCTTCTAGTGTATCTTCATACAACACAACTACTAATATTGACTGACAGTTTAGACAAAGATAAGTTGTTTAGGTGTCAGCATTTATTGTGTGCAGGGTTTCTGGAGGAAACACATGTCTCAAGATGGACCTGTCAAGCTGATAGGAGGATAGAAGATTCAGACAATCTTTCCTCTCGAGTGTGTGCATCTATCCGAGCATTAATGGCTGCAGGCTCACTAGCTCTTTGCTTCAAACCAGACATCCCAACGTGCATGAAGATGTGAGGCAATAGATATTTCAACGGATACTACAACGGTCAAATTATTTCAAACAAGATAAATAGAAGACTGGTGACTCCACAGAATACAGTTCGAATAGTTTTTCTGAAAGAAAATCTTAGTCATCTGAAGAACAATAAGAGCTAGCTCCTCCATTCTTTTTTTTTTTTGGTTAAAAGCGGTCCTCAGGAACTCAATCTAGGAGAGTGCAACCTCCCCCAGTGGGGAAGAATGGACTCACTCCACCAGCAAAAACCTCTGGGCCGACATATATAGAAACATAAAATGGGCATAAGAGTGCCCAAATTACATCAACCTGACATGGCATATACCCATTCTATCTAACACAATTGGACCCTTACAATTATGAGGAATGCTCTTGGATCCCCAAAACACCCTGTTCTCCTTAATGAGACAACCATGATTTGCAAGAGCTTCTGCAACTTGGTTGGTCTCCCTATAGACATGACTCAACTGATAGTAATTCTTCTTTAGCATTGTTAAGACAACACGCCACCAGTGAAAAACATTCCAAGATGGACAGCGGCCTGACTTGATTGAGGTTACCAATGCCATAGAATCTGACTGCACCGCAAAAAGCCTAAACCCAAGGAGATCCGCCAAACGAAGACCATCATAGAGTGCCCTGACTTCAGCTATCATGCTATTGCCATAACCATAATGATGAGCAAAAGCAACCCAAACGGATCCATGCAAATCACGGATGCATCCTCCACCACCACAAACTCCCGGATTTCCTTTGCAAGCACCATCCACATTTAGGGAGAAATCATGTATTGGAGGAATCCAATGAACAAACTTGCATTTTTTAATTCTGCACTGAGGGGAGAAGCCCATCTGATGAAGAACCTTAACCTCAGAAGAAATATCATCCACCGAAAACTACATTTTAGATAAAGAATGACCAACTCTAAACTTGATGTTACTTATAACCTTTCCAGCAGAAATCCTCTTGTCCTCATACCTAGAAAGACATCTCCCCTTCCATATTTCCCAAATCAGAAGAATTAGACAATGAAGGGAGAAATAGCCAAGAGGGGATGAAATATCAGTAACAGACAGGAAGCTTCAAACTCTAGTCATTATGCTGCCATGAAGTTGAATGTTAGATGGAACGATAGGCAAAAACCATTCCATAGGGAGACCGCTAGATCCCCATGCAAGAAAAGGTGATTGAGGTCCTCATAATGGGGGCTGCTACAACAAGAGCAACAGGAAGCAAGGTTAACACTACTCAGCAATTCTTTGGTCTACCGCAACAGCTCTATTGAGCAGTCTCCAGCAGAACAGTGAGGCTCTCCTATTATAAGAATGGTGCCAAATCTTCTTTAGATCAGGACCTTTGACCCCATAATTCCTAACCAAGTTATAAGCTAATTTTGACGAAAATTTTCCATCTTTAGAAGCCTTCCACATGCATCTGTCCTCATCATCGATCAGAGACACCTCTGCAGAAACACATTGGGAAGATATGCTCTTATAGGATGCTGGTATCTGCAATAACCTCATGGAGAAAAACCTGCCCACCGTCATAATTAGAACTAAGCAGATCCAACAAAGGCCTTTCTCCAAACCAGACATAAGATAGAAAGTTAATGCTCCGACCATTGCCATGGACCCATCTAGAATTATCCTGAATATAAGAAGAGCTTCAGTCTGATTCTTAGAGGACATGCCAGGTAAGTTTCTATAATTTTAATAGTGATGGCGCCGTCTTGCATAATTAGCCCACAGAGAATTACCATGCATATTATTCCACAGAGATTTCACCGCTAATGCCAGTTGCACCTGTTTAAGATCACGGACGCCCAAGCCTCCCTTATCAAGCGGACGTTTTATGAGAGGCCAGACAACCCAGTGGCGCCTACGGGACCCATCCTGGCCATTCCAAAAGAAGGAGGCTGTGATTTTATCAAAATAATTCAAAACACTTCTGGGGATGGAGGAGGACGCAGCCAAAAATACAGGAAGAGAAGCAATAACAGAATTAATAAGTGTAACTCTGCCAGCTTGGGACAACAATTTTGGTTTCCAGGTTGCAAACTTCCGGTTGAGTTTCTCAATGAGCGGTTGGAAATCTAAAGAAAGAATTCTGTCGAATCTCAAGGGAACACCCAAATAAGGGAGGGAGCCATTCTGTCTATTAAAACCAGTGACCATCTTGATTCTATTAACAACATGAGCAGACGCCCTATGAGAAATCATGAAACAACTCTTGGAAGCATTGATATGCTGACCTGAGCTTTTTGAATATTTCCCCAAGAACTCCATCAATTTCCCAATATTCTGAATTCCCCCATTTAGGAAAACAAGGGTATCATCAGCATAAAGAAGGTGGGATATCAGCGGGCAATTCCTAGGCACAGCATAAGGATGAAGGCTACTAGAATGAACCATAAGACTTATGCCTCTGCGGAGAGCTTCCTCCATTATAATAAAAAGAGCAGGGGCAATCGGGTCCCATTGTCTCACCCCCTGGTAGAGTGGAAATAACTAGTAGAGGAGCCATTGAACAGAATAGAGAACCAACAATGAGAAATCAACATTTCGATGTAAGACGTGAACCTATGGGAGAAACCAAATTTTTTCAAAACTGCCAGGAGAAAATCCCACTCTACAGTGTCATAAGCTTTCCTGATGCCAAGTTTGAACAAAACATTATGGCCCCTAACCTTTCTTTCAATATCTTTCACTAGTTGCCGAGCCAAGGATATATTATCAACAATATACCTTCATTTGACAAATGCACCTTGTTCCTCAAAAATAACATGGGGAAGAATGTCCACCAGCTTATCACATAAAATTCTAAATACAACTTTATAGCAGAAATTACAAAGACTAACAGGTCAAAAATCACCAAAAGAAGCATGACTATCAGTTTTAGGAACCATGGTGATTAAAGAATAGTGCATAGCTCTTAGCTCTCTATGAGAATAGTGCATTACTTTTGAGAGCTTGCGTAGATCTGAGAGAGAGAGTTCATTTGAGATAATCTTGTGTCTCTTAGTCTTCACTTCAGATCAAGCATTGTCTATAAGCTTGGTCATGGGGCCTTTCTCATTAAACTCCTTTTTTCTGTGAGCATTCCTCTTCGTGTGTGAAGAGAAGACGTGTTGCATCAGGTGGTGTGATTCCTCTTCTGGTAGAGAAGAGAAGGCCAGCTGGTGCTGGATGTGTAAGTGTCCTTAAGGGGGACTGTACTCTTGTTTAGTGGAATCCCAAGTAGTTGCTTGGGGACTGGACGTAGGACTCCATAGGATAGGAGATCCGAACCAGGATAAAATTTCCTATTGTCTACGTGACTGTGCTCTTTGTTTTAATTAACACTAACTCTAACTATCGATCTTAGTGTTGTCTGTCAAGTGTGTTTATTTACAGGAATATTAGAAGAAGAATTTTTAGCAATCCATTCACCCCCCCTTTGGGCTTGCTATTTGGGCAACACACCCTCGGGGTATGCCCCTAAGGGCTCTATCCTTCCCCTTTTTACTTGTACTAGTATGCGTGTGTTGGGACTGTACCTAGAGTGATATGCTGTGGACTTGCTCTTCTTTCTGCTTGCGAGTGTGTGCTTCTAGTTCAGTAGTTGGCGTTTATTTCCCTTACATATTCTATTAGACTTGTCTTATAGCCCTTACGGGTCCCCAGATCCGTGGGCGGCGACTACGAAAATCGGGTCCTCGGCTTGGGCCGAGGGTCGGGTTCTCGGGGTCGTTACAGTTGGTATAAGAGCGAGAAGTCTAACAGGACTTGTAGTGGATTTAAACTGCAACAGGAAGTTCCAACCGTAGTACAAGTACACTGCTAGCTGCCCGAGTTGGTATCGTTAACCTTGTTAGTAGTGTGCCGTGCAGGATATGGCTCCGCGCAGGCGTAGGCAGGCCAGAGAGCTGATGGAGCAGTAAGGTGAGTCAGATATGCCAGTGCCGGGTCAGGTTCAGGAGGATGTGTCAGCAGAGGAGTCAGTGACACAGCCTCAGGGAGCAGTAGCAGCAACGACAACAGGTGAGCAGCAGTAGCAGTGGTACCAGCCCTCGCCACAGTAGTATGCAGATTGGTTCCCTATGGCTGAGCAGTTCTTCAGGACCCTGTTCTAGGGAGCATGGCAGCCTGGGCAGGTAGTAGCAAGAGGTCAGCCTCCAGTACCTCCCCCAGCAGTACCAGAGTAGCAGGCAGATCCGCAGGAGGACCAACCAGTAGTCCAGTAGGCATCTGGTACTGGGAGTACTTGGGTCGGTAGGAGGAGGACGGCTGTCACTGAGGACAGGACCGCCCTCTTGGAGAGGTTCTTGTGTCTCCGCCCGCCGGTGTTCTATGATGACTACGACCCAGATAGAGCTGAGTGTTCGACGCACGAGTTGGAGTGCACGTTCGAGACCATGGAGTGCGCCGAGGAGGATCAGGTCAGACTGGTAGTGTATCAGCTTAAGGGACCACCCATGAGTGGTGGAGAGTTCAAAGGCAGACCCACTTCCCTGTGCAGTGTTTGGATCAGGTTAGTTGGTAGAAGTTCTTGGAGGTCTTCCACAACAAGTATTTTCTCGATTATGCTCGACGTGAGAGGCGAGATCAGTTTCATGAGTAGGCTTGTGCAGAGAGGTTTATTGCAAGACTGAGGCAGATTGTGAGGTGGGGCATGACCGCCCTATATGCACCACCTTGGGAGTGGCAGTGGATAAGGCCACCGCCTTAGAGAGAGAGACCTGGCAGCCCCAGCAGCAGCAGCAGGGAGGAGCTTCTTCCAGGACCACACCGTACCAGCGCCCCGTAGGTAGTCATGGTAGTGCGATTCTTCTTCTTCGGGCTCAAGCAGTTCGGGCAGTTTCGGTTTGCGCTCGAGGTTCAAGCAGATGACCACTCGTGGAGGTGGTCGGGGCAAAAAGCAAAAGTTTCAGTCAAGGTTTGCAGAGCAGTTGGTCCAGCAGGGAGCCGAGCAGGGCAGGTGGGAGGCAGTCTGTTACACTTGTGGTTTGCCAGGCCACTTCAGGAGGGATTGCCCGATAGGGAAAGTTCAGCAGCCGCAGTAGCCAGTGCAGCACACTCAACAGTTGTCGTAGTACCAGTACCCTCAGCAGCAGTAGGCACCCCGTCAGCAGCAGCAGGGACAGTACCATTTGCAACCTCAGTAGTTTCAGCAGCATCAGCAGCCTCAGCAGTTTCAGCCGTACCAACAGTAGCAACAGCAGGAGTTTCAACAGCACCAGCAGACGCCGCAGCGTGGGCGTGGACGTGGTCGTGTGATAGCTCTCACCAGGGAGGAGTCCAAGGCGTCGAACCTAGTTATAGGCAATTTGCCTATCCTTGGTAGAGCTGCTCGTGTTCTGGTTGATCCTGGTACTTCGCTTTGTTTCACTTCCGAGGATTTTTACGAGTCGCTGGTTCGTCACACCCTTGAAAGGTAGTGTGATGTGATGGTCGATCTCTCATCCGGTGATTACATGCATTCTTTCGGTTACCTGGTGGGTGTTACAGTTGAGGTCCAGGGACACCAGTTGTCGGCCAGGTTGTACTCGTTGTAGCTTCGTGACTTTGACGTCATCCTGGGCATGGACTGGTTGGAGGCTCACTCAGCTGTAGTGGATTGTTAGTAGAAGACCGTTTAGTTTGAGATACCTGGAGCGCCTGTTCTCAGCTTCCGAGGTATCCGGTCTACCCATCGACCTTTTATTTCATTTTGAAGAGCTCGTCATTTGATCCGCGATGGTTGCGTACCATATCTTACTTCTGTTTGTTCTTCTAAGCCTAGCGGGTTGTCGGTCTTTGATGTACCTATTGTTTGTGAGTTCTCTGATGTTTTTTCGGAGGATCTGCCTGGGTTACCGTCCGAGCGGGAGGTGGCGTTGTCCATTGAGCTTTTGCCTGGTAGGATGCCTTTGTCTAAGGCACCTTATCGGATGGCTCCGGCTAAGTTGCGTGAGTTAACGGGCCAGTTGCAGGAGTTGCTTGAGGTAGTGTTGTCTTGGGATCAGCCCACTTCAGTGTCAGAGGTTCGTAGTTTTTTGGGTTTGGCAGGCTATTACAGAAGGTTTATCTAGGACTTTTCCAGGATTGCAGAGCCGTTGACTGGATTGACCAGGCTTGAGGCCAGATTTGTTTGGACTAAGGACTACGAGTGGAGTTTCCAGGAGCTAAAGACGAGGTTGACTTTAGCACTAGTGTTAGTCTTGCCGTCAGGTAGTGGAGGTTTTGTGGTCTACACCGATGCTTCGAGGTCAGGTTTTGGTGCAGTGCTGATGCAGCATGGTGGGGTGGTTGCCTATGCTTCTCGGCAGTTTAAGAAGCATGAGGAGAACTACCCTACACATGACTTAGAGTTAGCAGCAGTGGTGTTCACTCTGAAGTTGTGGAGGCACTATTTGTACGGCGAGGTTTTCGAGATCTTCACCGACCATCAGATTTTGCAGTATATCTTCACCCAGAAGGATTTGAACCTGAGGTAGCGTAGATGGATAGAGTATTTGATGGATTATGACCTTACCCTCTCCTATCACCTGGGAAGGGCTAACGTCGTAGCAGATGCTTTGAGCAGGTTGTTCGCTTGAGTTTGTTGATGGTCAGAGAGTGGCCATTGTTTGAGGACATGTCTCAGGGAGTTTTCTGCCCTTCGAGGTACAAAGATCGTACAGTGATGATCAGCTTGTCAGTTCGCCTGTCAGTGCACTGTCAGGTACTGGAGGCACAACAGGCAGATACAGAGTTGGCAGATATTTTACAGATGCAAATGTTGAGCTAGATGAGGATAGTGAGGTCAGGTTCAGAGGCAGATTGTACATTCCATGTGATGCGCGCCAGGCGCTATTGTCAGAGGCACACCGGTCGAAGTATGCTGTTCATCCTGGTTCCACTAAGATGTACCATAACCTGAGGAGGTTCTTCTAGTGGCCAGGGATGAAGAGGGGCGTGGTAGAGTTTGTCGCTCGGTAACTTACCTGTCAGCGGGTGAAGGCTGAGCATCAGCATCCTGGTGGTGAGCTGTAATCATTGCCCATTCCTGAGTGGAAGTGGGACGACATCACCATGGACTTTGTGGTTGGTTTGCCCCATACTCTGCAGAGGCATGATGGTATCTGGGTGATTGGGGATAGGTTGACCAAGTCAGCACACTTTCTTCTAGTCAGGATGTCTTGGTCAGTGGACAGGCTTGCCAGACTGTATGTGGACCGAGTTGTTCGTTGCACGGAACCCAAATTTCTATCATCTTCGACAGAGATCCAAGGTTCACTTCAGGGTTTTGGCGCAGTTTTCTGAGAGCTCTTGGTACATAGTTGAGGTTGAGTTTAGCATATCACCCACAGTCGGATGGTCAGTCAGAGAGGACTATTCAGACTTTAGAGGATATGTTGAGAGCTTGTTTCTTGGACTGGGGTGGCACCTGGGAGTCCCACCTTCCGATGGTAGAGTTTGCATACAACAACAATTACCACTCGAGCATTGGAATGGCACTATACGAGGCTTTGTATGGTCGGCCGTGCAGGACACCACTTCACTGGTTTGAAGTGGGTGAGAGGCAGCTTTTGGGACCAGAGATGGTGCAGTATTGTGCAGACACAGTCAGTTTAGTCAGGCAGAGGCTTCAGGCAGCAAAGAGCAGATAGAAGAGCTATGCAGATGTCCACAAAAGGCCGTTGCAGTTCAGAGTGGATGACCTCGTGTTTTTGTGGGTTTCGCCGACCAAGGGTGTTATGAGGTTTGGCAGAAAGGGAAAGCTCAGTCCTAGGTATAATGGACCTTTCCCTATCACAGAGAGGATCGTCGAGGTCGCCTACAGATTTTGTCTTCCGGCACAATTGGCAGGCGTGCATAGTGTTTTTCACATTTCGTAGCTCAGGAGGTACGTTGCAGATCCGTCACACATGTTGGACTACTCACAACTTGAGGTAGCGCCAGACTTGTCAGTGCAAGAGTACCTGGTCGGAGTTGTAGACCATAGAGTGCAGCAGTTGCGAAGGAAGTAGATTCCGCTGGTCAAAGTCGTTTGGGAGAACCGCGTGGGTGGCGAGGCCACTTGGGAGCATGAAGATGAGATGAGAGAGCAGTTCCCATATTTGTTTGATTGATTGGTACATTATTTTCCCTTTTTACGTTGCTTCCTGTTGAAACTGAATTTCTATTAATTTCGAGGATGAAATTTCTTTAAGGAGGGTGGGATGTAAGACCTGGCCCTCTTGGGCCCTTGGCTCTGTCCTCGGGGTCGCAACAGGAACCCAGGTCGCACCAGGGGAGCCCATCGTGACAGGCTTCAGGACGCGGCACACCTGGCCATCGTGACATAGTCACGATGGGGGTGGGCGTCGCGTTCTTGTCGCGGCGTCTGGTGGCGTCGCGACTGCTTTTCTGATCGATTTGACTGCTATCTTTTCTGTTAGAACGACTTTGTCGGGTGTCAGGTGCGTACAGTGTTGACGAGACCTGGTAGACCGTCGTGTTCTGGTTTCCCAATCTTCGAGGTTTGAACGCCTTTTGGGGTCACGCCGGGGGTGCCTGTCGCGACATAGTCACGACGCCGATGTCACGCCAGACCGACACGTCGTGTCTTGGGGCCCATCGGTTTAAAACCGAGGCCAACGCCCCATTTCCCCCTCTCATCTCCATCGTGTAGGGGACGTGCTCATGGTGCTTAGAGCGAGGAGGAGGTGGCCATTCCGACGTGAAGGCCCCAACGAGTCGGCTCTACTCTTGAAGGTAGGGAGCCTCGTCTCCCACTCGTCGTAGCATGCTCCCCTCCCCCTTAGATGGTTGGTTTCTCCATAGTTGGGTCGTGGATGTATGAGGATCATGCTCGTGGTGAGTGAGGTTTCCTTCGAGCCTAGATTCCTTGTAATCCATGATTTATGGGGTTTAAGCATGGTTTGGTGCATTTACATGCTTTCCTAGTGTTTTCCCATGGTCCCCTCCCCCTATGGATGGTTTGTATCGATTTTGGGGTGGTCCTTGGGAGGACTGTACTGGGACCCCTCTCGGCTAAGATTGCGACCACTATAGAGGTTGCGATGATGTCGCATCCGGCGAGGCCGCCGCAATATCATCACGACGCTCTGAGGCGTCGCGACATGGACGCGATGGCCTTGGGCATCGCGACAGTGTCGCGATGGCACGATGCGTTGCGATATCACCAGAGACATGTAAGTCTTGCGGAGTTTTGTTTCTCATGGAGTCTTTGCCGTTTCTAGTTCTTTCTGTACCCGTGGCACCAGTGCTAGTTCCTAGTACGGTCCTACACTAGTCGTTCGCCCGGTGCTCGGCACCTTAGGGCTTGTCTTGTGAGAGAGGTTATTACAGTTTTCTTGGGACCCCATCCTCGTACGCCTTAGAGGGAGCGTTCGGGGCGACGAGCGTACTCGACTCACGGACTCTAGAGTTGAGGGAAAAACAGTGGTTAGTGATGATCAGTTCATCCCCATATAATCTCATGAATTATATATGTATTTTGGTGATTAACAAAACTTCAATAAAGTGTCATCTAACAAGTTTTCATGAAGCTTAGGCACAAGAGGTAAATAAGGCAAAATTAAGAAAATATGGAAGTATTTCTTACACTGTAACATTTAAAGTGCAGAGCAGAAAATTTCTCTAAGTACACATCGACTTCCTATGTGTCATAACGATTTCCACTTCTATCGATTTCATTTTCATAAGAATTTAATAAAGTATCATACTGATTTCGATTTTATAACAATTTCATAGTGTTGCATCAATTTCAATCTCACAACGATTAGCTAAGTGAGCATAACGATTTCGATCTCACAACGATTCACTAAGTGAGTAGAATGATTTGATCGCAGCATCGACTTGTTAAGTGAGAACAACGATTTGCTCTTAAACCGATTTGTTAAGTGAGAACAACAATTTGCTCTCACAACGATTTGTTAACTGAGAACAACGATTTACTTTCACAACGATTCAATAAGTGAGAATAACGATTTGCTTTCATATCGATTTGATAAGTAACATAACGACTTGGTCACCGTAACGATTTGATAAGTTTCACATCGACTTGGTCACCACAATGATTCGATAAGTTACATAACGACTTGTTCACCGTAACGATTCGATAAGTTACATAACGACTTGGTAGCCGTAACGATTTGATAAATTTCACATCGACTTGGTCACCACAACGATTCGATAAGTTACATAACGACTTGGTCGCTGTAACGATTCAATAAGTTACATAACGACTTAGTCGCCGTCACGATTTGATAAGTTACACAACGACTTGTCACTGTAACGATTCGATAAAGCAAACAACGATTTGATCACTGCATCGATTCGATAAGTAAAACAATGATTCGATACCTACAACGATTTGCTTATGTGTGAAACAACAATTTCTCACAACGATTTGGTTATAACGACTTGCTTATACTCTCATAACGATTTAACAATTTGATTATGATTGTATAATGACTTGTGTTCACATCGATTTGTTTATGGATGAATAATGATTTACATAAACAACGACTTGGTTACACAACGATTTCATAAGTCGTACTCATAACGATTTCATGGACTACAACGGCTTGACATTCAAACATGTCTCAAATATTTTGAAAGTCAAAGTCCTCCCGCGTGTTTTTCTAATATCCATGCATTTAATGCGACTGTACATTTCACTGCAATGCATATCTAAATATCTTTTGCTCTCATGTGTATATAAGAAACACCTTTAGAAAAAGCAGAATGATGTTTCTATTTTAGTGAAAAATTTTACTACATGAATTCTAACATTGACTGACAACAAGAGACAGTGTAGCTGTCTATGATTTAACATTTATTGTGTGCAGGTCTTTGATAGCACAACCCCATACGACGTTGGACAAAGTGGAAGCTGAAGGATATCAAGAAGGATCTTCTCCTTGCGTGCATGGAACGTAAAGAACTGTTGACTGCAACATACCTGTTGAAGAATAGTGAGAACCATGCAGTCTAACGTTCACTAAAGCCTAGAGACAACAGCCATCTAAACATATAATTCAGCAAGAGAAAATATATATATACAAGACTGAAGACTCCGGAAAGGACATCTTTTGAAGGATTCAAATCTCAACGAAAAATCTGGAAGTGATAGAGTCTTAGAAAAAAGAGCTTCTAGCTTTCCACTTCAACCTTGCGGCTCTTTCTCTCCAGTGCCTCATCGTTGTTAGTTTTGGAGAGCCCTTGTGATCTGAGAGATTTTTGTTATTATTGTTGATCTTTCTCTCTCAGTCACTACCTCAGATCGAGCGTTTGCTTTAAGCTTGGTCTAGGGGCATGTTGCCTGTTTGCTCATCCTTGTGAAGTTCCTCTTCTGTGTGTGAAGAGAAGACATGTTGGGAACAGGTGGTTGTAATTCCCTTCGTGTTGAAAGAAGACCTGTGTATCAGGGTGTTGTATACCTCTTCGGGTTGTGAAGAGAAGACCAACTGCGGCTGGATGTGTAAGTGTCTGTGAGGGGGACTGTACCTTTAGGTAGTGAAAGCCTGAGTTGTTGCTCAGGGACTGGATGTAGGAATCCTTTGGAAAGGTGGTCCGAACCTGTAACGACCCGACCTCTCGGACCCCTCGCCTGGGACCCCGAGGGTCGCGCCGCCACCCACGGATGCAAAGACCCGGAAGGGTTATATGAAAAGTCTAGTGAGATATGTACTTAGTTCAAATAACTATAATAATTTGTACATTATACAAAAGGGTTGTTCAACGCGTCCCAAGCAAAAGCACAGGTACAAGAAGAAAGGTGCAGTCCTTAAGGGGCATACCCCGAGGACTTGCAAAACAAATCTCTCAGCTCACTCAGGCTACAAGAGCTCATAATGCTCGCTCTCACTGCTGCTGACAACACACGGCGCCACAGCCGCCTCTGCAACCCGTCTGACACAGAGCTCCCGCGACGACGAGCCCCTAGCTGAAGGAAGTAGGGGGGGGGGTGAGCCTCGCGAACAAGGCCCAGTGGGGATTACCAGTCCCTCACCGGCCAGAGTAGCAGGAACTCCGAAAACAGGAAACTACACTAGAAAGCTTTAAAGAGAGGAACACCTACAACATGGTACTACTAAGTATAGGAAGAGAATAGTACAACACCATGACCACCAACCAAGGTCGTGACACACACACGACTCCCGCAGAAACCAACGGAGTCAGGCACAAAGCGGAAGCAGTGCTCAGCACACTTACCGAGACCACGGAACAACCAAGTGAGAACGACGTCTCACCGCAAGCACGACCACCTTAGACCTCTACAAGGTCGAGGACCCACAAGCAGAACCACCCCGGACCCCGGACACACCGCCAAGTCGGGAAGCTACACACGCCGGTGCCATCATGGGCTGGCACCCAAGAACGGGACCACGGAACCGAGAGAACACCGAAGTGGGAACCACCAGAAGCACGGGTCTGCCCAAGGCTAGACCAACGACGCCCACGGAAACTAGGCACAGCCGGGCTATAACCACCGTGCAAGCTCGAGCAATGAGGAACACTTGGAAACGTCGTGAGGAAAACGCCGTCACAACAACAGCAACCAAGCCACCGCCGCTAGCAGCCAGGAGGGGGACCCGCAGTCCACACGCTCTGCTCGCTAGCCTAGCTCCTGCCTCCGCCCCCGCACAAGGGCGAGATAGAGCCGCCACAGAACACACAACACAGGCAACACCGCAGCCTGGCCAAGCTGCGGCCTTACGCCTGACACCACTACGTGGCTTCGGAACCAACGCAGAGAGAGGCAGTGAGACAAGGGACTATCTGGTCTGCGCTAGGAAAGCACTCCGAACCCCTCGGCGTCCCAGACCTAGACAAGAGAGCTCTACAAACGACTCAGCACCGCTGTCCAAACCTTGTTTTCCCCTCAGCTCCAGAGTACGCTCATGTGGGCTGCCAACTCGAGCATGCTCGTAGCCCAGATACCTCCCTCAACGGGCTCCCAAGGATAGGGGACCCAAGAAATGGAGACAACCTCTGAACGGGACAAGCCCTCAAGTGCCAAGCACCGGGCGAACAGGCGGGGCAGCACGACTAGAACCACGCCGAACCGCTGGCTTGTAGCACACGACAAGCCCAGAAAGCGCGAGGCACGCACGGACCCTCAAAAGGGTCGTCGGCCAAGCAAACACGCACGAGCGAGCCAAAACCTCGAGTACTACCAGAAGTACAGAAAGCCAGTCGCTCTGCTAACAATCGATTGACCGCCAGTCAATCGATTGTTAGACAGACGCGACCCTCCTGGCACCATTGCCAGGACACGACCATGAAGGTGTCACCTTCGGTCACTGAACACAGGGAGGTAACCAGCCGCGTTCCATACCAGAAGGTCCTGAGGGCACAGCCTGCCCTGGGGCACACACCGACACCCAACTGGGCCATGGAAAAACACGAGGCACCCACAAGCACTGTTGCGCCCCCACAGGCCGTCGCGATACCATTGTGACGTGGAAGGGTGCCACGACACGAACCCTGATGCGACGGGGCAGTGCATCGCGACAGCCACCCTGTCGCGACGGGAAACTAGGTCCCGACAGCGACCCTTATCGCGACCGCCAAGTGCGCCATGATAAGATCACGCCCGACCGGGGCGACGCCTCTACTGATGTCGCGATGCACCGTGCGGTCGCGACACCAGCAGGGAGGCAGACCAACAGGATCCTCAATCCCTGGGTCGCCCACGAACCACACACATGCACACACGGGGGAGGGGAGCATGGGGAAAGCAGTAAAGCTATCTACAAAACCCCGAGGGCTGTCGGTCCACCTGGATGGGAGAGGGCACAAGAAATCCCTACCTTAAACAAAGAACCGAACCCCGTAGGGCCCTTCTCGTAGGAAAGAACACCTCCTCCTCGCTCCACGCACGCTCCACGACGTCAGGACACCACGCACGACCCTCCTTCTCTCCTGAAACACACAAAGGGGAGAAGAAGGGAGGAAGAGGTTTCCAGAGGGAGAGGGAGAAGGGAGAAAAAGAGAGAGAGGGGGATAGGGTAGCCGGTCTGCGCCTTAATCGCCCGGCACCCAGAACGCGACGGACCGCTCTGTCGCGTTAACAACCTTAACGCGATGGGTCCATGGACCGCGACAAGAACACGCCCCCCACGGGCGTCGCGACAAC
The DNA here is from genome assembly GCA_014218235.1 of Colocasia esculenta. Classification (NCBI taxonomy): domain Eukaryota; kingdom Viridiplantae; phylum Streptophyta; class Magnoliopsida; order Alismatales; family Araceae; genus Colocasia; species Colocasia esculenta. The sequence goes on along the minus strand of CM024761.1, from coordinate 45,372,425 downwards.
ACGACAAGCAGTACTGACACACCTGCCACCCTGACAGGCCTCAGACAACCGGACAGCGCAACACGACAAAACACTGTCTTGGCCCGTTGACTGGGTGCAACAGCAAGACGCGACGGAGAACCAGGGCGCGACCAACACGCGACCCACAATCTCACCGCGACACGGATGACTGTCGCGTCGGGCACCCCCGACGCGACACCAACGCATCACCCAGCCTGGACGCGTCTGTGGCCAGTCATCCCACGACACCGGACAGAAGCCGAGAAACCGGGTCTTACAGAACCAGGATAAAAATTCTTGTGTCATGTGCTTGCTTGTCCTGTGTTTGTTGTCTTCTTTATTTCTAACACTAACAAAAAATCGTAGTGGTTGGTGTTGACAGGTTTTAGATAATCGAATTTTAAGAATCCCATTCACCCCCCCTCTGGGCTTGCTAGCTGGGAAACAAGTGGTATCAAAGCCATGTCTCTTCTACAAAGAAGATCTCACGATCTGAAGAGAAAAGGATTAAATGGCAGGTCAAGGTCACTTCGAGGGTCAGTTTGTCAACAGACCACCACTGTTCGATGGAGAAGACTACAACTATTGGAAGACCAGGATGGAGTTCTTCCTTCAAGGTCTCGACTTTCAAATCTGGTCGATCATAGAAGAAGAAGATCTAGTAGTTCTCAACAACAAAGAAAATTTGACAGAAGACGATAAGAAGAAGATTTCTCTTAACTGTAAAGCTAAGAGCATACTGTGCTGTGCTCTCAATAAGAAGGAGTTCAATAGAATTTTAGCATGCAAATTCATGATGGAGATGTGGGAGAAGCTGAGAATCACCTATGAGGGAACATACAAGGTTAAAGAAACAAGGATAGACATCTTGGTAGCTCAATATGAGCGATTTTAAATGCAGCAAGGAGAATCAATTACACAGATGTATAACAGATTCACAGATATTACGAATGGTCTGGCTGGGCTTGGAATGAATTATGATATGGGAGATATGATAATAAAAATATTGAGATCCCTACCAGCCTCGTGGACTCCAAAGTTGACAGCCATAGAAGAAGCAAATGATTTAAGGAGGATGTCACTAGAAAAGCTTATAGGGTCACTAATGGCCCATGAAATAAATATGGAACGACTTGGAAAATCCTCCAGCTGAAAGAAGCACAGCAGTGCTCTCAAGGCAGCTAAAGATACATCTGGTGAAGAATCAGATGGTGATAAGAGCATAGGGAGCAGAGAAGATGAGGAAGCGTTCCTATCCAGAAGACTGCAGTGCATACTTGCCAAGAAAAGTATCAATCAGGAAGAAGATACTTTAAGAAAGGAAAAGAGTTCAAAAAACCTAAAGCCAAAGATGTTAAGAGGTCAGAACCCACATGCTACAAGTGCAAAAAGCCTGGACACATCAAGGCAGAATGTCCAAAGCTGAAAAAGGTGGAGTTCAAAAAGAAAGACAACACAAAGAAGTTCAAAAGGTTTAAGAAGAAAGCCATGGCAGCAACATGGGACAACAACACCGACTTAGACAGTGAGTCAAGCTCAAGTGAAGAAGAAGAAAATGCCAACCTGGCATTCATGGCCAACATCGAGGATAAGGTAACCTCTGACTCATCATTCAATTCCTGCAATGAATCTGATTCTGATAGTTTAGAGGATGCGTTTAATGAGCTGTATAGTAAATATAAAGATGTTTGCAAACTACTAAAAACTACTAAGAAAAATCATGCTTGTTTAGAAAACACTAATTTAGATCTAAGATCCGAAAATGAGCAATTAGAAAAACAAGTTTCTGAACTAAAAAGAAGAAATGAATTATTGTGTGAAGATTTAAAAGATAAAAAAGTTCAAATAGCTAATCTAGAAAACCAAAAAACTTTAAGCAAACTAAATCAAGAAATTAATACATTAACTAAAGAAAATGAACAGTTATCCAGTACATTAGAAAAATTTACAAATGGAAAATCAACATTAATTCTACAAGGAGCTAGAAGGTCAGGGAAAAAGAAATATGGCCTAGGATACATCCCTCCTGATAATGAGGAAACCATAGTGCATCCTAAAATATATCCAACACCTAAGTTTGTAGCCGAACAAGACTAAAATGGATAATTGTTGTAGCAAGTCTAACTTTAAATATATTCAAACTGAAAAAATAAGTAAAACATCTTGTTGTAGCCACTGTAACAAATTAGGTCATATTAAAACAACATGTCCAAATAAACACATAAAATGGATAATTAAAAGGAAAAATGAGGAAACTAACCAGCAAGGACCCAAAAGAACTTGGGTACCTAAAGTTTAGTGTTTTCATTGCAGGGAAGCCTTCGAGCATCTAAATGGTACCTGGACTGCGGGTGCTCAAGGCACATGACGGGGAATAGAAAGTTGTTCTCCCACCTTGAAGCTGAAGAAGGTACAGTAACGTATGGCGACAATGGAAAAGGGACAGTAGTTGGTTGTTGATCAGTTGGCAGTCAAGGCAGAACTCTCACAGAGGATGTTCTATGCGTGAAAGGACTCAAGCATAATCTAATCAACATCAGCTAGATGTACGACAAAGGCCATCAAATCAAGTTTCAAGAGTCAAGATGTAGTATCATGAAAGATGATGTAACAGTATTTGAAGCCTGCAAAGAGAAGAATCTCTACGTACTTCATTTGGAAGAGTTGAAAGATCAAGATGTGTGCCTTGCAGCAAAGATTGGGCTACTGTATCTTAGATGGAATCAGAAAGCTAATCAAGAGAAATCAAGTAGAAGGACTGTCCAAAGTAAGCACAAGAATGGATGTCATCTGTGAACCGTGTGCAAAAGGAAAGCACACTAAATCATCCTTCAAATCAAAGACAGTTGTAACAACCTCAAACCCTTTGAATTATTGCATATGGATCTATTTGGACCGATGAGAACCATAAGTCTTGGAGGAAAGAATTTTGGTTTTGTGATTGTAGACGACTATTCTAGATTCACATGGGTATCTTTCCTAGAGCACAAAGATGACACCTTTTATAGCTTTGTTAAGTTCAGTAAGAAAGTCCAGAAGGATAAGAAGTTCAACATTGTTAGCATTCGATCGGATCATGGAGGAGAGTTTCAAAATGAAAGATTTGCTGAGTTCTGTGATGATCAAGGAATAGAGCACAATTTCTTAGCACCAAGGACAAATAGAGTTGCTGAGAGAAAGAACAGAACTTTATTGGATATGGTAAGAACTATGCTATCGAAATACAACCTACCAAGGCACTTCTGGGCTGAAGCCATTAACACAGCCTGCTACATAATCAACAGAGTAATGATCAGACCAATCTTGAAGAAGACAGCATACAAGTTATTCAAGCAGAAGAAACCAAAGATCAGTCACTTAAGAACCTTCGAATGTCCTTGCTTCATTCATAATAACGGCAAAAGGGATATTGGTAAGCTAGATTCCAAATCCGATGAAGGTATATTTATAGGGTATGCTTCTAAACCTAAAGACTACAGAGTATTTAATAAACAAACTTTATTAATTGAGCAAACTGTGCATATTATTTTTGATGAAACTAACCCTTCTTTAAGAAAGGAAGTAGATAGTGATAATGATGATGCAGATAATTTGTCCAAGAAATTAAAAGATACATCTATCAATGATTAAGAAGATCCATCATTGGAAGAACTGCAACAAAGAGAGATATCTCATGATGATCTTCCAAAAGAATGGAGATACAAAAAGGATCACCCGTTGGATAACATCATTGGAGATCCATCGGTTGGGGTAAGAACCAGAGGTAATGTAATTCCCTATGATTATTTAGCTTTTGTATCTAAAATAGAGCCTAAGACAGTCAATGAAGCACTGACCGATGATTCTTGGATATTAGCCATGGAAGATGAACTTAATCAGTTAAAGAGAAGCCAAGTGTGGTCCCTTGTTCTGAGACCATCAGATCATCCTGTGATTGGTACCAAATGGGTGTTCAGGAACAAATTGGATGAAGTTGGTGTGATCACAAGAAACAAGGCCAGATTGGTAGCTCAAGGCTATTCCCAAGAGGAAGGCATATATTTTGATGAAACCTATGCACCAGTAGCTAGACTCGAGGCAATTAGGATTCTACTTGCTTATGCATCATCTTTGGATTTAAAACTTTTTGAAATGGATGTAAAATTCGCCTTTCTAAATGGTTATATAAAAGAGGAAGTTTATGTAGAACAACCTCTGGGTTTTGATGATATCAATTTTCCAAATCATGTTTTTAAGTTGCATAAAGCTATGTATGGTTTAAAGCAAGCACCTAGAGCATGGTATGAGAGGTTAAGTACATTTTTATTAAACCATTGTTTCACCATAGGAAAAGTAGATAGCACATTATTTATTAATATAAAAGTCAAAAATATATTACTAGTTCAAATTTATGTAGACGATATAATATTTGATTCTACTGATGAATCCCTTTGCAAGTATTTTGAAAAGCTCATGCAGGGAGAATTTGAAATGAGCATGATGGGGGAACTCAACTACTTCCTCGGATTGCAAATCAAGCAAGGAAAAGAAGGGTCTCACATTTGTCAAACCAAGTACACCAAAGATCTACTAAAGAAGTTTAGTTTTGAAAACATCAAGCCACTGTCAACACCAATGAGCACATCTACAAGGCTAGATAGTGACAAGGATGGTAAGAAAGTAGACCAAAAGCTCTACAGAGGTATGATAGGTTCTTTACCCTATTTAACTGCCAGTAGACCTGATATATTATTTAGTGTATCCATGTGTGCTAGGTATCAGACAGATCCTAAGGAATCTCATTTAATTAGTGTCAAAAGGATTTTTGGATATTTAGCTAGACCTCATGATCTAGGGTTGTGGTATCCAAAATCATGTGAAATAAATTTAGTAGGATGTTCTGATGCTAACTATGTTGGATGTAAAATAGAAAGAAAAAGCATCAATGGATGTTGTCAATTTCTTGCTAGATGTCTAATTTCATGGTCCTCAAAGAAGCAAAATTCAGTAGCACTGTCAACAGTTGAAGCTGAGTACGTGGCTGCTGGAAGTTGTTGTACACAACTCTTATGAATTAAGCAGCAACTTGAGGATTATGGACTGCACATCAAGATAATTCCCCTGCTGTGCGACAACACCAGTGCAATAAATCTCACCAAAAATCCAGTTCAGCACTCAAGGACAAAGCATATAGAGGTTAGATATCATTTCATTCGAGATCATGTAGCTAATAGATATATAAATATTTCTTTTATAGATACTCAAAATCAGTTGGCAGATATCTTCACAAAGGCCTTACCTGAAGAGAGATTTACGTCTCTTAGAAGGGAATTAGGCATGTGTAATTTGTGATAGATTCATCTGTATATAACTGAAATAACAATAATTTCAGAATAACAATTATTCTCTCCCCTGAAATTATGCAAGTTATTTTAAAAGTCATTTACTTCATTCATATCTGTGATGGTTCGCTAATTTAAAAGTATTTATTCATCTCAAACCTATCTCTGTTTGTCATTTTCTGCATTTATGGTGCCATCCTTTCAAAAGGCACTTTATCTTTATGCCTATCTCTAAAATCTCGAAATCTGTGTCATAACGATTCACCTCCCGCTCTCATCTCATTCGACTTGCTTGGAACGACAACCCTATCGTCTCCGGCATAGACTCTTTGAGATTTCAAAGCATCCATCCCTTCCCGTGAAAAATTTCTTGAGGGCTTTTGCTCCAATCCTCTTCCCGATCTTCTAGAACCCTCCCCTGTTCAATTCCATGGCCGTTTCTGGAGTTTCTGGCACTATCGGGGGCTATGGCGCGGCGTTCCTCACAGCTGAGTAGCAAGAAAGATTTGCAACTGTGAAGATGACGCTTTGCGGAAACAAGGCAGTGGACATGTCTGATTTAGAAAAGAATGGAATGCACAGTGTAGTGGCAGCTATCCAGAGGATGAAATGGTCAAAGATGGTAACTACTTCTGAAGTAAGTTATCCAGATCTTGTGAAAGCCTTCTATGTGTGCTTGAAATCTGAAGAAGATGGATCCTTGACCTCCTCAGTCAAGGGTACCCCTATTCACATTACATATGATTTGCTGGCAAGTTTGTTTGGAGTGTCTACCACCGGTCACAGTGGGGTAAACACAGTAGACATTCGCACCAAGGGTTTGGAGATTATTGGTCCTGAGTACAAGCTGAAGGATGGTAAAATCGTCATCAACCAGTTAAATGCTTTCAATCGAATTCTTCATTTCATAGTTTTCCAGATTCTAGTTCCCAAAAGTGCTACCTTCTTCTCATGTTCGAAAGCAGACTCGGATATGTTGTTCTGGGAGATTCAGAACCAGGAAATCAACTTGGCCGAAGTCATTATTGAGAGGATGAAACTTGCATCGGCTGTAATATGGGACAAGAAGAACAAGCTCAAGGTGTCCCTTCCTTATGTTCATCTCTTGGCAAAGATTTTCCAGCACTATAACAAAAGTCTGAATGGTGAAGTATCCGAAAAAAATGGGGCAGTTCATCAGAGGCAGGAATTTAAAGAAAAGTGGGTTCTCCTTGGTTGCTAGAGTTTGGACCAAAACTTCAGTAGCAGAGGGCGAGGCCATTATTGCAGAAGCCCAAGAAGTCCAAGAAGAGACAATTTAGGCAAAAGCAGCAGCAGTGCCTCCAACAGTAGTTCAGCAAGAAGCTGTCAGGGCAGAGATTCCAGAGGTCCAAGAAGAGCAAGTAGCAGCAGCAACAGTAGAGATTAGTGTTGAAGATCAGGTGGTCAGTGAAAGCAGAATTGAGGATATTTCTCCAGAGCATATTGAGCCCATTGGGCATTCATCAGAGGTTGTCACTCCCTCCTCTCGTGTAGCCTCTGTGCTTAGAAATGTGCTAGATGCTATCACCAGCACTCAAGCAGAGCAAGTGGTATTGGCTGTAGATGTCCAGATGGAGGATGCTCCTGCTCAGGGGGAGCAAGAAAAAGCTTGTGAAGAAGTAGTTCCTGAGGTCATGGCACCAGGCCACCATGAAGACTTTCGAATGGATGATGCTCCTGTTGAGGGAGCACATTTTGTTGAGAAGGATGCCAAAATTCAGGGGTAGCCAGTGGCTAACCCTCATGTTGATCAGTTCAAAGAAGGTGTTTTGACAAGCCCTTCAGATTCAGATGAAGAAGAGATCAATGTTGATAATGTAGAGCCCATTGCTAGGGCAAGTGAAAAAGGAAAAGAAGTAGCTCCTGAGATCCCTCTCCTCACCAGGAAGCCACATCAGAGGCTGAGGAAGAAGAAATTGAAGGTCAATATGAAGCCTTTAATAGTTAGAATGGATGAACAAGGTAAAATCCTTTGCTCTGTGCAGTCAGACATTGCTTCTATTTTCATTAGCCAGAGCTCAGCAGCTAAGCAAGTTGGAGCATTGACTTTTGAGCTCCAAAGTCTAAAGGGTGAGTTGGGAAGCATTAAGCAAGTGATGCAAGATTTATCTGTTGTTGTGAGGGCGCATCTACCCATTCAAGTCCCTCCTGCTCCCACTCCAGTCAGCAGTTCCAGGCCTAGTCAGCCAGAAGATGTTCGCCAGCAGGGCCAACTATTGATGAAGAGTCTGGGCCATCAGGGCCAGTGGAGTCTGAGGCTATACCAGCTAGAGCGGATGAAGACCAGGCTATAGCCCTTGAGCCCCCTAGCTCTTCTCCTCTTCCAACTCCAGCACCACCTTCTCCACCATCATCCTCCACTGCACCTCTAGCACCTGCTACCTTCAAACAACCACTTCCTAAAAATATCTCCTCACCCACTCCATTTCCTATCACCTCTTCTTCTCCTTCCTCCACCACATGCATTCCTCCTCCTCCTTCTGAGGCACCTCCAGCCTCCTCCCCATCAGCTGGAGCTTCCTCCTCTGGTCCTTCATCTGTAGGACCCTCCATACCTCCTCCAGCACCTGAGTATTCCTTCCTCATCCTTCTACTCCTCCCTCCTTTGTAACCATCATTGCTGAGAGTGCTCAACTTGAACATCTTGATATCTAGGACATCAAAGATGAATTCAAATAAGTAATTCTTCGATCAGTCCTGCAGGTCAACACTCACATCCATAGGGCTGGCTCTTCTAGCCATATTCCTAAGAAAAGAAAACTTTCTTCAAACCCCCCTATTTCTTATGAACCTTGTTTTCCTCCTCTTTGGTTCTCCCTCTCTGTTATATCTAAAAACATGCCTCTCTATCATGAATATCTTCAGAAAACCACCTTTGCCACCATTTTTGGACTTCCAACTCTCAACCTCACTGACCATCTCAATATCATTCTTCCTTTCACCTCTCTCTCTAAGGCTGAAAAATCAAAAATTTTTCCATGGCTGAAGCCAAATCTGAAGAGCAGTGGGCTCGGGGTCAAAAGTCCCTTTACAGCCAATTTCTTCACACTCAGGCAGTCAGATATCCACCCAGAGATCATCCTTTGACTCTCTCTGAGTGGTTCCAGATCTTGCACAAGACCACCTGGGGGCCCTTTGTTCAGAAATAGATCAAGTTCATCCGGCACTTCCAGATGTATAATGATTACTTCTATATCCATAATCTACCTGAAGTTTAGCTTGGCCAATTCTGGCAAGCTATTCATGCTCTTGGTTCAACTGATGCCCATACCGACTCGATCCGGGTAGATTTTGCCACCTTGGAGATCCCAGATTTGGTGTTCCTGCCTCCTCTCCATTCTCTCATCATGGAATCTGCGGTTGACTCCTTGATTTTTGAAAGATCTGCTCAAGTTATGGCCCGAATTTTAGTTCAGCAAGGTTGCTCCCATTCTTTCCACAGATTTATCTACCGGGAATATCTTCAGGGCTTCATCAATGCTAATACTCTTGCCCTCTCCTATCTGAATGTGAGCACTTGTCTCCCTCAGAATGGGAAAAGGTTTATCCCCTTACTGCTGAGCAGCTCCAGGCCATCAGTGCATCTCAGGCAAAATCGAATCAACCGTTGTTGTCTACTGCCTAATTCCTAGACTCCAATTCCATTCACCTTGTTTGGAATTCGTATGATACTTGGTGTAACGGCCCCGGCGCCCGGGTCCCTGGCTCCCACCAAGGATCCGACCGTCGGCACCGCCGCCCACGGGTCCAGAGACCCGGAAGGGCTAACGGATCGGTCTAACGAGATATGTGACGGAAAGTAAGTAACGACAATGTACTAAAGATGTACCAACTAGTGCAAGAAGAAGTCTAACACAACGTGCAAGTCTAGTACAAGTCCCAAAGTAGTAAAGGTACAAGTGTAGAACGGAAAAGGAATAACACGTCCCTTAGGGGCATACCCCGAGGGTGAAGTACAAAACTGGGAGAAACACTGCCACTAGAGACGCCGACTACTGTGGGCCCGTCTCCTTGCTACGCCGCGGAGGGAACTGCTGTGAAGTCTCACCTGCAAAACAGGGAGTGAGCTTCACGAAGAAGCCCAGTAGGGACTACCAATCTCCCACTGGTTCCTCAAGCATATATACTAGTGCAATAATTAAATAAAGCAGTAAAGTCTAGTCTACTAAACAGAGTAAAGTGCGGAAGCGTGAAAGAACTACACAGTCGTCGGTCTAAGCCACTCGGAGGGACCGGAAAACCCGTGTAAACCAAGGCACCACAAGAACCCAGCTGTAAACACAGACAACAAACTGCCTGAACAAGCACACTAGCTACAGTACACTACTCTAGTCAGCTGGTCAGGAGCGCCACGCGTCTTACCCTCGACCAACGGTCCATGTCAGACACCTCTCGTCGGAGTGAGACGCGGAACCACAAGTAACCACAACTGCTGTAGTCTGGCCGGACTACGGTCCCACGCCAGACGCCTCTAGGTGGTACCGGAACCACGTAGAGTGAGGCAGTGAGAACGGACTAGCTGAACTGCGCCGTACGAGTCACACACTACTGGCGTCCCAGTCTCAGCTAAGAGAGCTCCACAAACGACCACGTCGTTGTCCCACCGTTTTCCCCTACTGCTACCAAGGTCAACGACTCGATCAAACCCCGCCGCTTGGAGCAACACCATCTGACACAAGCGCGCGGGAACCGGGGGTCCCAGGTAACGGTAACAACCTGTCTCGCGGATAAGCCCTCAAGTGCCTAGCACCGGGCGAAGAGAGAGAGAGAGACTAGAAGTAGCACTGTACTAGGAAACAGCACAGGTGCCGAGAAAACCGAGTCGTAGCGGAAGCAAGACACTGAGCAGGTTGCCAAGTCCCTTCTCTGACTGAGAAGGCGACAGTCCTGGTGTCGCCATCATGATGGCGACACCCAGGCCGGCGCAACCCTACTGATCTGGTTGCGACATAGGCCTTGTCGCGACCAGGTCAGTGCTCCAGTGACCTGATAGGTCAGTGAGGGAAACAGGAACCGAAGTAGGAAAAACAGTTAGAAGGCGACGGCCCCCATGTCGCCACCAAGGTGGTGACATAGATGTTGTCGCCCTCAGGAGTTCCTGAAGGCGATGCATCGATGTGTCGCCACCTGGGTGGCGACACCAAAGGTGTCGCAATACCAGGTGACCACCAACCGAGCCTCCCTTCAACAAGGCCTCAACCACACCACAAACACATCCGTGGGGAGGGGATCATGTAGGCTATTAAACATGGTTCTAAAGAGCTCAAACCACCCTCTAGAAACCCCAACAAGCATGCACAATAACCTACACTCACATGCATCTCACTCAACATGGGGAACCATCAACCCAAGCAACCATTGCATGCAAAGCACCACACAAACCACATCCATAACCAAAGCATGAAAACAACCTAGCATGCAAGTTCTAGGCTTGGAAGAGGTGATGATCCTAGCAAGTGGAACTAGGTGGAAGGTTTGGGTTCCCTACCTCGAGATGAAGATCCAACCTCAAGGGCCCTTTTCGTAGGCTAGCAACCCTCCACCTCTGAGCTCCGACGATCCACGAGCCTCCTCTGTCACGTCCCAAGAATTACGCAGCGGATATTATTAAATAATTCGAGTCGATATTTCGAGATGTGGATAGTCGGCAAATAAGCCTCTAGCTAGCATGCACTAAATGTGTATCAACACAACATCATAATAGGGCCCAAATGTGAACTCAATTATAAATTGTATTCAAATCTCATATTTGTCTCAGATAAACTAATACAGGACTAAGACTCAATAAAAGCAAAAGTACATGTTACCTCACTTCCTACTACATTGTTCTAACACTCAAAATAAACTAACTATAGATAGACTCATGTTTGGAACGCTATTCACTCGGACGCATTCACATCCTCGACTTGCTCTTCCTCTTGAACTTCATAGTCACCTAGATGGGGTTAAAGTAGGGAATGAGCAAACTAGCCCAGTAGGATTTATATCTCAATGTGCGGGCAATGATATAAGTGATTAACATTTTAGAACTAGGCAAGTACAATGAATGATATGCAAGTACGAATAAAACACGTTAAAACATGATATATAAAACAAGCTAGAGAGAGTGATTACGATAGGACAAGATTGGTGAACGAGATAGAACTAGCAATAGATCACTTTGCACAAGCACGTAAGATTTCAATTGATGTCAAGAAACGCAAGATATCATTAATTGCATTAAATGCCGGATGGCCATATCACGCAAGCAAACAAGCAAGATTTCACAAGCACGATCAAGTAACACTAATCAGGCACGTAGACACCAATGTACACCAAGAAAAGATCCATCAAGAATGTACACCAGGACACGTGTATGTGGTTATGTATCTAACATTCAACAAGCAAGAAAGTACTCTCAGCGCAGATGCAACGCCAGTAATCAATATACCCCATGGTTAACAGTATATTTATGACTCTCCGTCATTGGGGCTAGACTGGAGCCCTTGGACACACGCCGTGCCCTGTCAGCCATCTCATGAAAATTTTAAATGTAGATACCCACAGTCATTAATAATGGCCAATGAGAGTTTCAATAAGTAAGCAGGTGTAATGTCATGTCCATGATGATGATGGGAACAAGTAGTAGGTAATTGAACATGATTTCATGATAACAATGGTCAAGAGATAAATTCGGCAGCATAACGGTACAATTTATACTTTTGTTCAATCTTTACATTAATGGCTTTAGTCTAGCTTGTAAGTCACACTCACGAGATCAAGAAGAGAAAGGAAGTGCACTCTATCTCCAAGGAACTTCAATGGTACAACCAACTCGTCGGCCATGTGGGAATCTATGGTCAGAGGAGATTTACGGAGGCCTTGGTGAAAAGGTCGCTAGTCTACCGATTCGGAATGACCGGTAGAGAGTTTCCAATTTCCCAAGAAAAGGTTGCCTAATAGTGCTAGTGTGTAGTGCGGTACGCGTGTCTCAATTCTCAAACCATCGGTGTCAATCTCGCAGGAAGCACTTGACAATATAACATGGAATAAAACTATGCACTTTAACAAGTCATGGTTTGCAAGATTTTATGATAACCATTATCATTTAAACATGGTAGAACAGTAGGAAGATTAAATCACAAGAAACGTGAATGGATAATAACATTTAAGGAGCACTTAAAATAGCATTCATGTAATTAAAGCTTTTAAATGGGTTTAACACTTTTTAAGTCATTAAATAACAATCATGTAATGATCAGACCCAAGACATGCAACCTACATAGTAAATATCATATTTAAATAGATCTTGGGTATATGCGGAAAACTATGCATGAAAACACGTGGTTTCAGGTAAAGTTCTGAGATCGCGACATATCCCTATAAGGAAGGCACAGGGCGTCAGATTGCGACAGGAGAAGGGGCGCGAAGAGATGGCTAGAAGGTGACAGGGGGTTGTGAAGAAGGCGACATGTCTGTCAGATCAGGCAGCCATATAACGACATAGTACATGTCACATTTCAGAAGGCGACAACAGGGCTGTCGCAACAAGCCCTCTGAAAGCGACATATCGAGCCGTTGCGTTCACAGGGTCTGCACTAGATCCTGCCAGAGCAAGGACATGTTCTTGGATTGCGGTCCAAGACTGCCATGTATTGACACAAGGTGCTTCCGAAATAGAGAATAAATTGTACAGTGTATGAAAAATAACGAAACCAGTTTTAAAACAACCTAGACATACAAGGGTACTTCCAGTAAATCGGAATTGAACAATAAAGATGGTTTCGATAGGCTTTGATCATGGAGAACACAAGGTCAGACCATGGGTAACCTGAAGACGTAGTTTTTATGTAGCAACCCTATTACCACGCTTATAAATCTCTAACTAAAGAGATTTAGACAAAACGTTCAACATGAAACCTGATTAGAACATCTAGTAGAATAACTTTCATGTTATGAGCTTTCTCGAATTTGGTCTTGAAATACGTGCAACATATTAAGAACAGGGAAAGCTCTAACAGTGCGCGACTTTGGCAAAACGCTTATAAATCAAGATCTACTAAATGGAATTCGATGAAACCAGTGGGAAATGAAAGTTAACTTGATGCTCTACACATTGGAATAGGATATGTTAAGGTTTGGCCCGAGAAAACCTACCTTTTGGGTTGACGAAGTCCCGTTATTCTAGAAAACCCGTGTTCAGACCACTTGGAGGAAAACGCTTACTACTCCGTGTATACTGCATGGAATTTGGGCATTCCACTTGGGTTAGAACGTAGACTTGACCCACTTTCCAAGGGTATAGGCCTTGCAAGGTTTGGTTTAGGTTTGACTCACCTTTGGTCGACTTCAAGAGAGTGGTTTGTGCAGGTCGCAGCAGACGAGAAGGGGAAGATGAACGGCTTCTTGTGGTCGTTCCACAGCTCCTCAGCCACCAAGAGCTCCTCCACACGACCCTAGCAAGTTCTAAATTCGTTCCTAGGGTTTGGGTGAAGAGTATTTAAGTAACCATGGTGTTTAGGTGTCCTATTATAACTAGGAAAAGAGGATTTCGGGATTGGCATGTTTGGTTTCCTATTTTTGATGATTTCCTCCTCCCTTTGAGTGTGTGAGGCATTAGGAAACCTCCCCTCATAGTTAGGCACGAATTTGGGTTGCCATGAATGCATGATTGCACCCAATTCAACTCTATTTGCCTCTTTTTAATTTCAGCTTATTTATGGTTACAAATTTCTATGTATTTTCTAGCTTTATTTGATTTTTGGTCCAAATGTTGCCCATTGGCTCAATTATGATAATGGGTCATCAATATATAATGTTGGAAGTCTCCCCAACACTTTTATTTAATTTTTGATTGCGTCGTATTTCCGTGTTAACGGTTTTCCGACTTGTTTCCTTATTTAGATAATCGGTCACAATAACTCTCAAACCTAGCCCAAATGATTTTTATTGAACCAAATTTCTTGAGGGGTCATTAAAGGATATTATTTGAAGTCCATATATGATTTTTATTTAATTTTCTGACTCATCCAAGTACGTGTGATAATGATTCTCCGACTTATTCATGAATTACGATAATAAGTCGCGAAACACTTTAAACTTGGCTAATACGATTTTTCGTTTCAAAAATTTCTTTGTGAAACATTTAGTAATAATGTTTAGGGCTGATTTATAATTTTTATGGAATTTTTCGATGTGTTTTAGCACATACGATAATGATACGTATGTTTTAAATACTCCGATATTATGGAAATTATTTATTTCCATTTATTTGAGCTTTTATGTAATTAAAATTTTCGGGGTGCTACACCCTCCCCCACTTAAAAGAATTTGGTCCCCAAATTCATTGATCATTAATTAGATTTTGAAAGTTATGATCCTTGAGGTCGTTTCGGATTTAATTCCTCTAACTTGTTTCAACATCGTGGATGCTAGTTCAACATCTACACCTATAGCCACCAGTACTATTCATTTGGTTCCTTCCACTCCTGTTTTCCCTTCCATGGTTGTTATAACTCCATCTTAATCCTCCAGATGAACTATGGTATCGCTACTAGATTATTCCTTTTCAATTTCTCCTTAATGATCTCCCCCACTTAGAAGTGTACCAGTAAGAAAACATCATAAGATCAGTCTAGGGGTTTAACAAATATACCTCCTTCCGGAAGCTCCGCTTGCATTATTGCATTCACGCGTCCTTGACGCTTTACCATTCCTTGGTTCCTTCCAACTTGGTCTTTTAACTTAGGACAGTTCGGTATACGATGTTCATGACTCCCACATATCAAGCAAGCCCCGGCCTTCTTCCAGCACTTGTCCGCTTGGTGCCCAGGCTTGTTGCAAAATTTACAATACTCCACTGTCATTATTTCTTCTAGTTTGATCTTTTTCTCCATGCCATAGTCCTTCCCAGTGGTTGGCCTTTTGTTCTTGTTATTGTTGTTATTGGGGAAAGTTCTAGTTGTATCGACTGCTCCCCTTTTTGTAAAGGTCGGCTTTGAGATGTCCTTTCCCCTCATGCCTTCCACCTTAGCCATAGTATCTTCTACCAGTTGAGCTCTTTGGACCATCTCAGTGTAGGTTTGAATGTTGTGTGGTCCGAGCCTTTCAATGAACATGGGCTTGAGCCCATCCATGAATCGATTTGCCTTAAGTCTTTCCGTTCCCACCAGACGTGGGGCATACACATCGAGACGCGCGAACTGAGCCTCATACTCAGCCACAGACAATCCCTTCTGCTTCAGTGCGGCAAATTCTGTCGCTTTCTTCTCCTTCACTCTCTCAGAGAAATATTTTCCCCGGAATATCTCTAGGAATTCAGCCCATTCTAGTTCAGCTATATTAGGCAGGTGGGCCGAAGTGGCCTTCCACCATGCTCGAGCATCTTTAGTAAATTGGAAAGTGGCCAGTACCACTTTCTCTCTATTAGTGCATTGCATCACCTGGAAAAATCCTTTCTATCTCCTCTTGCCAATTCTCTGCCTCGTCCGGATCAGGGGATCCAGAGAAACGAGGAGGGTTCAAAATCCTAAAATTCCAGTGCAAATCACCGGCTCCGTTCCTTGCAGCTGCAGCCTGATTTCCAGCCTGAACTACATTTTGCAGGGCCTGCGTAAGTCCAGCCACAGTGTCTTGCATAGCTTGCCACTGGTTGCGAGCCATTGCAGTTGTGTGAGAGTGTTATGAGGATTCCTGAGAAAAGGATGGAAACCAATTAATGTCTCTAGATACATTATAAGAGTCAATGGGTAGGAGTGTTTAATTCTTTCTAACATATTCCCAGTCTCTACCCATTCTCACCAGGAACTGTATTTAATTTTCATGACCTAGGTTCCATAGGTATCTCCTATTCCTGAGACATATCCTATTTGGTATTCCTAGGCTCTGATACCACTAAACAATCACGTCCCGAGAATTACGCAGCGGATATTATTAATTAATTCGAGTCGATATTTCGAGACGTAGACAGCCGGCAAATAAGCCTCTAGCTAGCATGCACTAAATGTGTATCAACACAACATCATAATAGGGCCCAAATGTGAACTCAATTATAAATTGTATTCAAATCTCATATTTATCTCAGATAAACTAATACAGGACTAAGACTCAATAAAAGTAAAAGTACATACTACCTCACTTCCTACTACATTGTTCTAACACTCAAAATAAACTAACTATAGATAGACTCATGTTTGGAACGCTTTTCACTCGGACGCATTCCCATCCTCGACTTGCTCTTCCTCGTGAACTTCATAGTCACCGAGATGGGGTAAAAGTAGGGAATGAGCAAACTAGCCCAGTAGGATTTATATCTCAATGTGCGGGCAATGATATAAGTGATTAACATTTTAGAACTAGGCAAGTACGATGAATGATATGCAAGTACGAATAAAACACGTTAAAACATGATATATAAAACAAGCTAGAGAGAGTGATTACGATAGGACAAGATTGGTGAACGAGATAGAACTAGCAATAGATCACTTTGCACAAGCACGCAAGATTTCAATTGATGTCAAGAAACACAAGATATCATTAATTGCATTAAATACAAGATGGCCATATCACGCAAGCAAACAAGCAAGATTTCACAAGCACGATCAAGTAACACTAATCAGGCACGTAGACACCAATGTACACCAAGAAAAGATCCATCAAGAATGTACACCAGGACACGTGTATGTGGTTATGTATCTAACATTCAACAAGCAAGAAAGTACTCCCAGTGCAGATGCAACGCCAGTAATCAATATACCCCATGGTTAACAGTATATTTATGACTCTCCGTCATTGGGGCTAGACTGGAGCCCTTGGACACACGCCGTGCCCTATCAGCCATCTCATGAAAATTTTAAATGTAGATATCCACAGTCATTAATAATGGCCAATGAGAGTTTCAATAAGTAAGCAGGTGTAATGTCATGTCCATGATGATGATGGGAACAAGTAGTAGGTAATTGAACATGATTTCATGATAACAATGGTCAAGAGATAAATTCGGCAGCATAACGGTACAATTTATACTTTTGTTCAATCTTTACATTAATGGCTTTAGTCTAGTTTGTAAGTCACACTCACGAGATCAAGAAGAGAAAAGAAGTGCACGCTATCTCCAGGGAACTTCAATGGTACAACCAACTCGTCGGCCATGTGGGAATCCATGGTCAGAGGAGATTTACGGAGGCCTTGGTGAAAAGGTCGCTAGTCTACCGATTCGGAATGACCGGTAGAGAGTTTCCAATTTCCCAAGAAAAGGTTGCCTAATAGTGCTAGTGTGTAGTGCGGTACGCGTGTCTCAATTCTCAGACCATCGGTGTCAATCTCGCAGGAAGCACTTGACAATATAACATGGAATAAAACTATGCACTTTAACAAGTCATGGTTTGCAAGATTTTATGATAACCATTATCATTTAAACATGGTAGAACAGTAGGAAGATTAAATCACAAGAAACGTGAATGGATCATAACATTTAAGGAGCACTTAGAATAGCATTCATGTAATTAAAGCTTTTAAATGGGTTTAACACTTTTTAAGTCATTAAATAACAATCATGTAATGATCAGACCCAAGACATGCAACTTACACAGTAAATATCATATTTAAACAGATCTTTGGTATATGCGGAAAACTATGCATGAAAACACGTGGTTTCAGGTAAAGTTCTGAGATCGCGACATATCCCTATAAGGAAGGCGACAGGGCGTCAGATTGCGACAGGAGAAGGGCCGCAAAGAGATGGCTAGAAGGCGACAGGGGGTTGTGAAGAAGGCGACATGTTTGTCAGATCAGGCAGCCATATAGCGACATAGTACATGTCGCATTTCAGAAGGCGACAACAGGGCTGTCGCAACAAGCCCTCTGAAAGCGACATATCGAGCCGTCGCGTTCACAGGGTCTGCGCCAGATCCTGCCAGAGCAAGGACATGTTCTTGGATTGCGGTCCAGGACTGCCATGTATTGACACAAGGTGCTTCCGAAATAGAGAATAAATTGTACAGTATACGAAAAATAACGAAACCAGTTTTAAAACAACCTAGACATACAAGGGTACTTCCAGTAAATTGGAATTGAACAATAAAGATGGTTTCGATAGGCTTTGATTACGGAGAACACAAGGTCAGACCATGGGTAACCTGAAGACATAGTTTTTATGCAGCAACCCTATTACCACGCTTATAACTCTCTAACTAAAGAGATTTAGACAAAACGTTCAACATGAAACCTGATGAGAACATCTAGTAGAATAACTTTCATGTTATGAGCGTTCTCTAATTCGGTCTTGAAATATGTTCAACATATTAAGAACAGGGAAAGCTCTAACAGTGCGCGACTTTGGAAAAACGCTTATAAATCAAGATCTACTAAGTGGAATTCGATGAAACCAGTGGGAAATGAAAGTTAACTTGATGCTCTACACATTGGTATTGGATATGTTAAGGTTTGGCCCGATAAAACCTACCTTTTGGGTTGAAGAAGTCCCGTTATTCCAGAAAACCCGTGTTCAGACCACTTGGAGGAAAACGCTTACTACTCCGTGTATACTGCATGGAATTTGGGCATTCCACTTGGGTTAGAACGTAGACTTGACCCACTTTCCAGGGGTATAGGCCTTGCAAGGTTTGGTTTAGGTTTGACTCACCTTTGGTCGACTTCAAGAGAGTGGTTTGTGCAGGTCGCAGCAGACGAGAAGGGGAAGAAGAACGGCTTCTTGTGGTCGTTCCACAGCTCCTCAGCCACCAAGAGCTCCTCCACGCGACCCTAACAAGCTCTAAATTCGTTCCTAGGGTTTGGGTGAAGAGTATTTAAGTAACCATGGTGTTTAGGAGTCTTATTATAACTAGGAAAAGAGGATTTCGGGTTTGGCATGTTTGGTTTCCTATTTTTTATGATTTCCTCCTCCCTTTGAGTGTGTGAGGTATTAGGAAACCTCCCCTCATAGTTAGGCACGAATTTGGGTTGCCATGAATGCATGATTGCATCCCAATTCAACTCTATTTGCCTCTTTTTAATTTCAGCTTATTTATTGTTACAAATTTCTATGTATTTTCTAGCTTTATTTGATTTTTGGGCCAAATGTTGCCCATTGGCCCAATTATGATAATGGGTCATCAATATATAATGTTGAAAGTCTCCCCAATACTTTTATTTAATTTTTGATTGCGTTGTATTTCCGTGTTAACGGTTTTCTGACTTATTTCCTTATTTAGATAATCGGTCACAATAACTCTCAAACCTAGCCCAAATGATTTTTATTGAACCAATTTTCTTGAGGGGTCATTAGAGGATATTATTTGAAGTCCATATATGATTTTTATTTAATTTTCTGACTCATCCAAGTACGTGTGATAATGATTTTCCGACTTATTCATGAATTACGATAATAAGTCACAAAACATTAACTTTGGCTAATACGATTTTTCGTTTCAAAAATTTCTTTGTGAAACATTTAGTAATAATGTTTAGGGCTGATTTATAATTTTTACAGAATTGTTTGATGTGTTTTAACACATACGATAATGATACGTATGTTTTAAATACTCCGATATTATGGAAATTATTTATTTCCATTTATTTGAGTTTTTATGTAATTAAAATTTTTGGGGTGCTACATCCTTCCACGAACCGAGCACATCCCCTTCCTTGAAGAGCATCCCAGCATGCCAAAGAGAAGAGAAGACACAATGAGGGAGAGATCAACCATGGAAGAACAAGGACAAACAACCACCAACACCTTACCTTGCAAAAGAACACCAAGGCCTCCCTCCCAAGCCTCCCACGGAGTCCCCAAGCCTCAGTTCGCCGGAGGAGAAGCCTTCACCAAGCAAGGAGACGAACTGGGGCTTGTGCTCTCGGCCTGAGCACTTAACCCTTTGAATATGAGAAGGCGACATGGGCCCCGTCGCCTTCAGTAACCCTGAAGGCGACATAGGGCATGTCGCTATCCCCTGCTCAACGGTCAAGTGCACCTGCGACATCGCCACGTGTCAGCCATGCAGGCCTGACACCAGAAGGCGACATAGGACCTATCGCCTACTTACTGCCAGATGCTGACACCTGTCATCCCTCTTCAGACAACTACACGACAAAGGTGCATGCGGCTGGCAGCAAAGAGAGAAGGCGACATAGGGCCAATCGCCTTCCCAACTGTAAGGCGACAAGCCACATGTCGTCTTCAGAAGGCGACATACCCTGTGTCGCCACCCTTGATGGAGGGCGACTGGTCAGGGTAACATGGGATGTTACAATCTAACCAACAAAAAAAATAATTTTGTCCTCGAAATTCAGGGCGAAACTAGGGGAACAAAAGTAAAAGAACGTACCTGTCACTCGAACAAGTAAGGAAACTGCTCTCGCATCTCGTCCTCATGCTCCCAAGTGGCCTCGCCACCAGCGCGGTGCTCCCAAACCACCTTGACGAGTGGGATCCTCCTCCTGCGAAGCTGCTGCACTCTGCGGTCCACCAGGCTGACTGGGTACTCTGGCACGGACAAGTCGGGGGCGACCTCAAGCTGCGACTAGTCGAGCACATGCGATGGATCTGGCATGTACTACCTCAGCTGCGAAACGTGGAAGACGTCGTGAACACCTGCCAACTCAGACGGAAGGGCTAACCGGTAAGTGACCTCGCCCACACGCTCCAGGATGGAGAAAGGGCCAACAAACCTCGGGCTGAGCTTGCCCTTCTTCCCAAACCTGAGAACGCCTTTGGTATGCGAGATCCGAAGGAACACTCTATCGCCAACCTCGAACTGAAGCGGTCTCCTGCGGACGTCGGTGTAGCTCTTCTGTCTGCTCTGCGCTGTCTGCAACCTCTGCCGGATCAGCCTCACTAAGTCTGCACACTGCTGAACTAGCTTCCGACCCAGCAACTGCCTGTCGCCAACTTCGTGCCAGTGCAACGGTGTCCTGCATGGCCGACCATATAGAGCCTCGTAGGGCGCCATCCCGATGTTGGAGTGAAAGCTATTATTATAAGAAAACTCCACCATGGGAAGGTGCGACTCCCACGTGCCTCCCCAGTCTAGGCAACACGCTCTCAACAAGTCCTCGAGGGTCTGTATGGTCCGCTCAGACTGCCCGTCTATCTGTGGGTGGTACGCCGAACTCAGCCTCAGCTCAATGCCAAGTGCCTGCTGAAAGATGCGCTAGAAATGAGAAGTGAACCTCAGATCTCTATCTGAGACAATAGAGACTAGGGTTCCGTGCAAAGGTACCACTCTGTCCACAAACCACCGAGCAAGTCTGTCAACTGGCCAAGCTGCTCTGAAAGGAAGGAAGCGAGCGGTCTTCGTCAACCTGTCAACGATGACCCAAACACTATCGTGCCCCTGAGAGGTACGAGGTAAACCAGAAACAAAGTCCGTGGTGATATGCTCCCACTTCCACACTGGAATGGGAAGCGACTGCAACTCACCACCAGGACGCTGGTGCTCTGCCTTCACCTGTTGGCAGGTAAGGCAGCGTGAAACATACTCAGCGATATCTCTCTTCATCTTCGGCCACCAAAAGAGTACCCTCAAGTCATGGTACATCTTGGTAGAGCCTGGATGAATAGAGTATCGCAACCGGTGAGCCTCGGACAGTACCTCCTCCCTGGCGTCCTCTGGAACGTAGAGTCTGCCTCGGAAACGAACCTCGTTGTCCTCGTCCAGTGCTACCTCGGGCAACCGCAACACGTCTGCCAAGTCCTCATCTGCACTCTGAGCCTCAAGTACCTTCTGAAAAATCCACAGACGAACGGTCAGGATGGCTGCCACTGCCCTCTCTCGGAGGCTCGACGGTATAAACACACTCTGAGCGGCGTCCTCCAGTAGTCTCCAGTGCCTAACCAACAAAGAACTTAGGTAGGCTCTCCTACTCAAAGCATCTGCCACGACATTAGCCTTCCCTGGGTGATAGGAAAGACTAAAGTCATAGTCCTTCAAGTATTCGAGCCACCTGCGTTGCCTGAGGTTGAGATCCCTCTGCGTGAAGACATACTGTAAGCTGCGGTGGTCGGTGAAGACCTCGAACACCTCACCGTACAAGTAGTGTCTCCACAACCTCAAGGCAAACACGACCGCTGCAAGCTCCAGGTCGTACGTCGGGTAGTTCTGCTCATGCTTCTTCAGCTGACGAGAAGCATAGGCAACTACTCGACCGTGCTGCATCAACACAGCACCCAAACCAGTACCCGAAGTGTCTGTGTAGACAACAAAGCCGCCAGTGCTAGAAGGAACAACAAGGATCAGAGCTGAAGTCAGCCGACTCTTTAGCTCCTAGAAACTCTGCTCGCACTCTGTCGTCCACACAAACCGGGTCTCCCGCCTGGTCAAACGGGTCAAAGGCTCTGTAACTCTGGCGAAGTCCTGCACGAACCTTCGGTAGTAGCTTGCCAGCCCCAGGAAACTGCGAACCTCAGCAAGTGAAGTGGGCTGGCCCCAAGAAACAACGGCCTCAACCTTGGCGGGATGAACCGCCACACCTGCACCAGAAACAACATGCCCACGGAAGTGCACCTCCTTTAGCCAAAACTCACACTTGCTGAACATGGCATAAAGTCGGTGACTCCTCAAAGTTTGCAATACCAGCCTCAAGTGAACCTCGTGCTCCTCTGCCGTCACTGAGTACACCAGGATGTCGTCGACGAACACCACCACGAACCGGTCAAGGTACTCACTGAAAACACTGTTCATCATCTCCATGAACGCTGCTGGGGCATTCATGAGCCCAAAAGGCATCACGACAAACTCGAAGTGGCCATACCGGGTGCGAAAGGCTGATCTCGGAACGTCTGACTCCCGAATCCGCAACTGGTAGTAACCCGACCACAAGTCGATCTTCGAGAACACTGAAGCTGTCTGCAACTGGTCAAACAAGTCATCGATCCTGGGCAAAGGATACTTATTCTTCACGGTAACCTGATTCAGCTGACGATAATCAATACACATTCTCAAGCTACCATCCTTCTTCCTCACAAACAACACAGGCGCTCCCCACGGAGAGCGGCTAGGGTGAATGAAGCCCAACGCAAGCAACTCCTCTAGTTGGCGCTTCAACTCTCGCAGCTCCGTCGGCGCCATCCGGTACGGGGCCTTGGACGCAGGCATCGTCCCCAGAAGCAACTCAATGGAGAAATCTACCTCCCGCTCAGGCGGCAACCCAGGTAGATCCTCCGGAAACACGTCAGCAAACTCACAAACAACCGGCACGTCAGAAACAACCAACTCACCCAAATCCGAGGCACAAACGGAAGCCAGGAAAGCAACACAACCGTCTCGGATAAGACGTCGAGCTCTATAGAAAGAAACAAATGGTCGGCGGATAGACTGGGTACCTCGGAAGAAAGCACAGGTGCTCCAAGTAACTCGAACCGCACGGTCTTCCGCTGACAATCTACCAAAGCAGAGTGTGCCTCTAACCAGTCCATGCCTAAAATGGCTTCGAAGTCGTGGAGCTGCAAGGCAAACAGTCTGGCTGGTAGCTGGTGGCCCTGCACCTCGACGGTGACACCCTCAAAGTAACCAAGGGTACGAACGAAGTCTCCCGTCGGAAGCTCAACAGCTAGGTCGCAGGTCTGCTCCGGAGCAAACTCGGTCAAAGTAGCAAAGAACACCTCTGAAGCAAAACAGTGCGTAGCACCTGGATCAATCAAAACTCTAGCAGCTCTACCAAGGATGGGAATCGTACCGATGACCAGATTAGAGGCCTCCGCCTCCTCTCTGGTGATGTTCATCACCCGACCACGTCCACGACCTCGCTGAGGCTGCTGCTGCTGACGCTGCTGCTGCTGACCCTGGTACTGCTGCTGGCGCTGAGGTGGCTGGGGTGGACGGTACTACGCCTGAGGTGCCTGCTGGTGCTGCTCCTGCTGCTGCCTCAACGGACACTCTCGCCTGAAGTGCCCCTTCTGCCCGCAATGGTAACAAACCTAACCCTCTTGGCTCTGCTCTGCTCCCTGCTGGACGGACTGCTCCGCTGGAAATGGAAACGTCTGACGCCTCTGCTACTACGAGTGACGCCTGCCTCCACGAGTGAACAACTTCTTCAACTTCATGGTCAGGCCAGCACCGCCTGTTCCCGAAGAGGAAGAAGAAGACACACTCCGCCGACTGCCTGCGGGGCGCTGGTACGGAGAAGATCTCCCTGAACCTCCACTCTGCTGCGGCTGAAACCGACACTCCCGCTCTAGGGCCGTAGCTCTCACCACTGCTACTGACAAGGTGTCGCAGAGGTGACCAACCATGGCCCACCTTAAGTCGGGACGTAGTCCACTAATGAACCGCTCGGTACGAGCCTGCTCACTAGCTGCCACGTGGGGAACGTGTCGAAGTAGCTGCAGAAACCTCTGATGGTACTGTCCCACGGTTAAGTCTCCCTGGACTAACTCGTGGAACAAGTCCCTCCTCTCCCGGCAGACATAGTCGGGAAGGTACTCGCCGAGGAAGGCCTCGAGAAACTGCTGCCAAGAGATCTGCTCCAACCTCCTGCCCTGAAACCTGGTCAGCCTCACTGCTCGCCACCACTCATGGGCTGACCCCTTCAGCTGATATACTGCCAAACGAACCTGATCCAACTCTGCACATTCCATGGTCTCGAAGGTGCGCTCGAGCTCATGGACCCAACTCTCTGCTCTATCCGGATCACGGTCGCCTACAAACGTAGGAGGTTGAAGACGAAGGAACCTCTCCAGAAGCACGGTGCGGTCCTCAGGTGCTACTGCTGCTGCTGGAGTCTACTGCCGAACTACGGGTGGTACCTCTGGCTGAACCGGTGCTGCCTGCGGGGTCGGTGGTGGCTGCTCCTCTACTGCCATCTCTGCAAACTGCTGACCTCCTGCTGGCATCTGCTGGTACGGCTGGTACTGCTGCTGCGGCGGGTACTGCCACAGACCCTGAAGCATCGCTCTCCACCACTGCTCCATGACGGCCGGCGGGGGCGCAGGTGGATACCACTGCTGCTGCTCCTGCTACTGCTGCGGTCCTCCCTGCGGCAACAGGTCGTCAGGCTGCTCAAACTGCTGGGGCTGAGCACCGAATGGCACCTTCTTGGCAGCAACCGAACTATCCGACTCAGTCTCCTGACGCTCCACCAAGTTATGAGCCTGCCTGCGAGTGCGTGGAGTCATGATCTGCAAAACAGCCAGATTTAGTTATTGACACTTAAGACTCCGGTGGCTAGCAGTGTTCACTTATACTTTCTAAGGGACTTTACATCATTACTCATTTCCACCACAAGTCTTGATAGACCCCTTGCTCTGATACCACTGTAACGGCCCCGGCGCCCACCAAGGATCCGACCGTCGGCACCGCCACCCACGGGTCCGAACACCCGGAAGGGGTAACGGATCGGTCTAACGAGATATGTGACGAAAAGTAAGTAACGACAACGTACTAAAGATGTACCAACTAGTGCAAGAAGAAGTCTAACACAACGTGCAAGTTTAGTACAAGTCCCAAAGTAGTAAAGGTACAAGTGCAGAACGGAAAAGGAATAACACGTCCCTTAGGGGCATACCCCGAGGGTGAAGTACAGAACTGGGGGAAACACTGCCACTAGAGACGTCAACTACTGCGGGCCCGTCTCCTCGCTACGCCGCGGAGGGAACTGCTGTGAAGTCTCACCTGCAAAATAGGGATTGAGCTTCACGAAGAAGCCCAATAGGGACTACCAATCTCCCACTGGTTCCACAAGCATATAGACTAGTGCAATAATTAAATAAAGCAGTAAAGTCTAGTCTACTAAACAGAGTCAAGTGCGGAGCGTGAAAGAACTACACAGTCGTCGGTCTAAGCCACTCGGCGGGACCGGAAAACCCGTGTAAACCAAGGCACCACAAGAACCCAACAGTAAACACAGACAGCGAACTGCCTGGACAAGCACACTAGCTACAGTACACTACTCTAGTCAGCTGGTTAGGAGCGCCACGCGTCTTACCCTCGACCAACGGTCCATGTCTGACACCTCCCGTCGGAGTGAGACGCGGAACCGCAAGTAACCACAACTGCCGTAGTCAGGCCGGACTACGGTCCCACGCCTGACGCCTCTAGGTGGTACCGGAACCACGTAGAGTGAGGCAGTGAGAACGAACTAGCTGAATTGCGCCGTACGAGTCACACACTACCGGCGTCCCAGTCTCAGCTAAGAGAGCTCCACAAACGACCACGTCGCTTTCCCACCGTTTTCCCCTACTGCTACCAAAGTCAACGACTTGAGTAAACCCCGCCGCCTAGAGCAACACCCTCTGACACAAGCGCGCGGGAACCGGGGGTCCCAAGTAACGATAACAACCTGTCTCGCTGACAAGCCCTCAAGTGCCTAGCACCGGGCGAAGAGAGAGAGAGAGACTAGAAGTAGCACTGTACTAGGAAACTGCACAGGTGCCGAGAAAACTGAGTCGTAGCAGAAGCAAGACACTGAGCAGGTTGCCAAGTCCCTTCTCTGACTGAGAAGGCGACAGGCCTGGTGTCGCCATCATGATGGCGACACCCAGGCCGGCGCAACCCTACTAATCTGGTTGCGACATAGGCCTTGTCGCGACCAGGTCAGTGCTCCAGTGACCTGATAGGTCAGCGAGGGAAACAGGAACCGAAGCAGGAAAAACAGGCAGAAGGCGACGGCCCCCATGTCACCACCAAGGTGGTGACATAGATGCTGTCGCCTTCAGGAGTTCTTGAAGGCGACGCATCGATGTGTCGCCACCTGGGTGGCGACACCAAAGTTGTCGCAATACCCGGTGACCACCAACCGAGCCTCCCTTCAACAAGGCCTCAACCACACCACAAACACATCCGTGGAGAGGGGATCATGTAGGCTATTAAACATGGTTCTAAAGAGCTCAAACCACCCTCTAGAAACCCCAACAAGCATGCACAATAACCTACACTCACATGCATCTCACTCAACATGGGGAACCATCAACCCAAGCAACCATTGCATGCAAAGCACCACACAAACCACATCCATAACCAAAGCATGAAAACAACCTAGCATGCAAGTTCTAGGCTTGGAAGAGGTGAGGATCCTAGCAAGTGGAACTAGGGGGAAGGTTTGGATTTCCTACCTCGAGATGAAGATCCAACCTTAAGGGCCCTTCTCGTAGGCTAGCAACCCTCCACCTCCGAGCTCCGACGATCCACGAGCCTCCTCCCACGAACCGAGCACTTCCCCTTCCTTGAAGAGCATCCCAGCATGCCAAAGAGAGGAGAAGACACAATGAGGGAGAGATCAACCATGGAAGAACAAGGACAAACAACCACCAACACCTTACCTTGCAAAGGAACACCAAGGCCTCCCTCCCAAGCCTCCTACGGAGTCCCCAAGCCTCAGTTGGCCGGAGGAGAAGCCTTCACCAAGCAAGGAGACGAACTGGGGCTTGTGCTCTCGGCCTGAGCACTTAACCCTATGAACATGAGAAGGCGACATGGGCCCCGTCGCCTTTAGTAACCCTGAAGGTGACATAGGGCATGTCGCTATCCCTTGCTTAACGGTCAAGTCGACTTGCGACATCGCCACGTGTCAGCCATGCAGGTCTGACACCAGAAGGCGACATAGGACCTGTCACCTCCTTACTGCCAGATGCTGACACCTGTCATCCCTCTTCAGACAACTACACGACAAAGGTGCATGCGGCTGGCAGCAAAGAGAGAAGGCAACATAGGGCCAGTCGCCTTCCCAACTGGAAGGCGACAAGCGACATGTCATCTTCAGAAGGCGACATACCCTGTGTCGCCACCTTTGATGGAGGGCGACTGGTCAGGGTAACATGGGATGTTACACTTGGACTGAAAGGTACAAGGTCTTGGTGGCTATGAAGAAGGACCTGAGGCGACATCAAATCCTCTACCCCATCAAAATCGATTAGTTCCTCTAGCGCGCCAGTTTTGGAAAAACCAGTCTTTACAAATTCTCTCTTGATCCAGACCGCTATGATCGTTTCTTAGACGAGCAGTGGGCGCTTCATATCAAGCTGATGGTTCCTGACATGGGACCTTCTTACTCCAACGCTAGTGGGGTCTTTCGGAAACATTTTGAAGAACAAGAACTTAAGGCATGGAAAATCATTTCTCGCCATGCCTCTCTTTTGTCTCTGCCTTCTATCTTCTTGTACCCTCCAAGGAGTAATATATTCTGCTTTCTCTTGCTCCCATTTATCTTTCTTCTCTTCTTTGTCACTCTCGTATCTTTTTGCTTAATGACAAAAAGGGGGAGAAAAATAACTATTCTGAAATACATCTAAAATACATCTCTCAAATTCTCAAAGTTATTCCACAAAATTATTTAAGATTTATTTCAGAACCTTTTTGCTTATATCATGTTTTGTCATCACCAAAAAGGGGGAGATTGATGATCAGTTCATCCCCATATAATCTCATGAATTCTATATCTATTTTGGTGATTTAAAAAACTTCAATAAAGCGTCATCTAACAAGTTTTCATGAAGCTTAGACGCAGGAGGTAAATCAGGCGAAATCAAGAAAATATGTAAGTATTTCTTACACTGTAGCATTTAAAGTACAGAGCAGGAAATTTCTCTAAGTACACATCGACTTCCTATGTGTCATAACGATTTCCACTTCTATCGATTTCATTTTCACAAGGATTTAATAAAGTATCATACTGATTTCGGTTTTATAACAATTTCATAAGTGGTGCATCGATTTCAATCTCACAACGATTCGCTAAGTGAGCATAACGATTTTGATCTCACAACGATTCACTAAGTGACTAGAACGATTTGATCGCCGCATCGACTTGTTAAGTGAGAACAACGATTTGCTCTCACAACGATTTGTTAAGTGAGAACAACGATTTGCTCTCACAACGATTTGTTAAGTGAGAACAACGATTTGCTTTCACAACGATTCGATAATTGAGAATAACGATTTACTTTCACATCGATTTGATAAGTAACATAACGACTTGGTCGCCGTAACGATGTGATAAGTTTCACATCGACTTGGTCACCACAACAATTCGATAAGTTACATAATGACTTGGTCGCCATAACGATTCGATAAGTTACATAACGACTTGGTCGTCATAATGATTTGATAAGTTTCGCATCGACTTGGTCATCACAACGATTCGATAAGTTACATAACGACTTGGTCGCCGTAACGATTCGATAAGTTACATAAGACTTAGTCGCCGTAATGATTCGATAAGTTACACAACGACTTGGTCACTGTAACGATTCAATAAAGTAAACAACGATTTGATCACTGCATCGATTCGATAAGTAAAACAACGATTCGATACCTGCAACAATTTACTTATGTGTGAAACAACGATTTGCTCACAACGATTTGGTTATAACGACTTGCTTATACTTTCATAACGATTTGTCTCTAGAACGATTTGATTATGATTGTATAACGACTTGTGTTCACATCGATTTGTTTATGGATGAATAACAATTTACATAAACAACGACTTGCTTACACAACGATTTCATAAGTCGTACTCATAACGATTTCATTGACTACAATGACTTGACATTCAAACATGTCTCAAATATTTTGAAAATCAACGTCCTCCCGCATGTTTTTCTAATATCCATGCATTTAATGTGACTGTACATTTTACTGCAATGCATATCTAAATATCTTTTTCTCTCATGCGTATATAAGAAACACCTTTAGAAAAAGCAAAATGATGTTTCTATTTTAGTGAAAAGTCTTACTACATGAATTCTAACGTTGACTGACAACAAGAGACAGCATAGCTATCTATGATTTAGCATTTATTGTGTGCAGGTCTCTGACAACACAACCCCATACAACGTTGGACAAAGTGGAAGCTGAAGGATATCAAGATGGATCTTCTCCTTACGTGCATGGAACGTAAAGAACTGTTGACTGCAACATACTTGTTGAAGAATAAGGAGAACCATGCAGTATAACGTTCACTAAAGCCTAAAGACAACGGTTATCTAAACGGCTAATTCATCAAGAGAAGATATATATATACAAGACTGAAGACTCTGGAAAGGACAACTTTTGAAGGATTCAAAATCTCAACAAAAAATCTGGAAGTGATAGAGTCTTAGCAAAAAGTGCATCTAGCTTTCCACTTCAACCTTCCAGCTCTTGCTCTCCAGTGCCTCATCATTGTTTGTTTTGGAGAGCCCTTGTGATCTGAGAGATTTTGTTATTATTGTTGATCTTTCTCTCTCAGTCACTGCCTCAGATCGAGCGTTTGCTTTAAGCTTGGTCTAGGGGCATCTTGCCTGTTTTCTCATCCTTGTGAAGTTCCTCTTCTATGTGTGAAGAGAAGACCTGTTGGGAACATATGGTTGTAATTCCCTTCATGTTGAAGGAAGAACTGTGTATCAAGGTGTTGTATACCTCTTCGGGTTGTGAAGAGAAGGCCAGCTGCAGCTGGATGTGTAAGTGTCTGTGAGGGGGACTGTACCCTTAGGTAGTGAAAGCCTGAGTTGTTGCTCAGGGACTGGACGTAGGACTCCTTTGGAAAGGAGGTCTGAACAGGGATAAAAATTCCGGTGTCATGTGCTTGCTTGTCCTGTGTTTGTTGTCTTCTTTATTTCTAACACTAACAAATAATCGTAGTGGTTGTGTTGAACATTTTTGTGGACAGGTTTTAGATAATTGAATTTTAAGAATCCCATTCACCCCCCCTTTGGGCTTGCTAGCTGGGCAACAGTTAGGACAGCAACGTCGAGCTCTCTTGGTTGGTCTGGGACACTGAGGACGGCCGGAGTTCTACCCGGTGTAGGCCAGCCAGTCCTTCTTCTCACTCTCTCGTTCTTTGTGGCCCCGGAACCACTTGGAGTGGACAGGTGTGGGACTGTAGTCTGGCCAGTCTACGGCGGATACTGTTGTGTACTTTGTGCTCCTACCCCCACTTTGACGAGAGTGGAGGTTTGGACTTGGGTCGAGGATAAGACGTTAGTGGACGCACCTGACCAGATGACTAGTGGTAGCAGTTTCCGTAGCTAGTGTCTCTTGTCCAAGAAGGGTTCGCTCTGTCTGTGTGCCAGCTGTGTGGTGGTCACGTCGTGCAGGTTCTATGGAATTTTCGACCGTGCTGTCCTTTCGTGCCGTTTCTAGTTAGTAGTTTTGCTTCCGCACTTTCCCTTGTAGAGTAGAAGGTATAACTATTGTTGTTTATTTAATTGTATATATATATATATATATTATTCTATCTGTTAGAGACAGTAGGAGATTGGTAGTCCCTACTGAGCTTTTGTTGTGATGCTCACCCTTCCTTTTCCCAAGTGAGACTTCTCGGCAGCGGCAGGGCGCACGTCGGGTGGAGTAGGCAGGGCGGTAGGTGTCGTCCCCATAGCTAGTTGTGGTTTCCCCCTATAGTTGTACTTCACCCTCTGGGTATGCCTCTAAGGGCTCTGTCCTTCCCCTTTTTACTTGTACTAGTATGCGTGTGTTGGGACTATACCTAGAGTGATACGCTAAGGACTTGCTCTTGTTTCTGCTTCCGAGTGTGTGCTTCTAGTTCGGTAGTTGACGTTTATTTCCCTTACATATTCTATTAGACTTGTGTTATAGCCCTTCCGAGTCCCCAGATCCGTGGGCGGCGGCTGCAAAAATTGGGTCCTCGGCTTGGGCCGAGGGTCGGGTTCTTGAGGTCGTTACATGTGTTGATATCCCTTGCAAGGTTTTGGCCTGTTCGCGACAGGCAGAGTCGGATCAAGCTCGTTAATTGGTTAACGGGTTTGAACGACGAGGACCGTCATACTTGATATCAGGGCAAGGTCCCTGCAAATATGAAGGAATAGAAGATTTACATAGCCTGATCTCTACTTGAGTCCACTGTTGGTAGTTGACCCTAGTTTTGTATTGATTTGTTAGTATGCTCTGTGGTTTGGAAAGCTATATGTGTAGGATTTGAAATGGCTGATAGGAGAGATTCGGGAGGTGGTGGAGATGAGCCGGAAGAAACTACACATCAGCTAATTGAGAGGTTATGGGAGAGTGTTACAGAAATTCAGACAAGGCTAGATCAGCAGGGTCTGATTCAACCAGTAGTAGTAGCACCTCAGGTTGTTGAGGAGGCGGTACCAATGCCTGTAGCACCACCCCCACCACCACCAGGAGTAGAGGTACCACTTGTTGCACCAGTACCCCCAGCAAAACTCATACGACCAGCTGGCACAAATTAGTCTACAATGTTAGTGGAAAGGTTCTTGAGATTGCGGCCAACCATGTATATAGGAGGTCCAAATCAAGACACAGCGGAACATTGGGTGCACGAGATAGAGCGGGTCTTTGTTACAATGAGGAGTCCTTAGGCAGACAGGGTCATTCTAGCTACCTATCAGTTGCGAGGTTTTGCTCAGGAGTGGTGGAGGCTAAAATTGCAGACAATATTTGCAGGCAGAACAGAAGACTCCATCACATGGCCAGAATTCTTAGAAGTATTCAATGATACTTTCTTTCCGGTCCAGGTTCAACAGGCAAAGAGGGAACAATTTAGAACATTGCAGCAAGGTAACTTGTCAATGCTGGAATACCAGATGAGGTTCACGGCGTTGAGTAGATATGGACCCTATGTGGTTACCGATAATGCTATAATGGTAGAATATTTCATCCGAGGATTGCGTCCAGAGTTGCAGATAGCAGTAGTTCCCCTTATGTGCAGAACAGTGGGTAGCCACGTTAGAGAGGTTTGTGCAGGTTCGTTAGTCAGGAGAGTCGGCTAGCTTTCAACTACCACAACGATCTCCAGAAGTTAGCAAAGGAAAGGCACCAATAGAACAATCATCCTCAGGATTCAGCAAGTGGGTGTCAAAATTGAATAAAATATTCTGAGGTCTAGGAGGCGGTAAGCAGCAAACTGTTCAGCAGAGGTGAGGCATTAGACCAGAAATAGAGGAGTTGCAGCAGAGCACAGTGAGGCAGCTTGTGGTTCCTCCAGGCTATATATGTTACAATTGTGATCAGCCAGAGCATTTGATCAAAAATTGCCTTTATCCGAGGGAGTATGGTTATGGTAGAGCAGCACAGCAACAACAGCCACCAGCAGAGCGAGGCAGAGAGCCACCTTTTCAGAGAGGTCGAAGACGGATTATGGCTATTACCCAGGCGCTGGCGGAGGCTTCTAATCTAATTGAAGGTATATTACCTATTTATGAATTTTATGCAATAATTTTGATAAATCTAGGTGCATCACACTCTTTTATTTTCAAAGATTTTTTGGATGGTATGGTTCATCCGTTAGAGGAAAGGTAGTGTGAGTTGGTGGTAGAGGTTCCCTGAGGTGGATATATGCTTACTTCTTGTTATTTAGATGAGGTTCAATAGTAATTGAAGGGAACCAATTGCTAGTCAGGTTATATGCTTTACAGTTGAAGGAATATGATATGATTCTTGGTATGGACTGGTTGGAAGCTTATGGGGTAGTAGTAGATTGCAGAAAGAAAAGAGTCAGATTTAGCCATTCCAGTGGAGCAGAGTTTGAATTTCAAGATATGCCATTTTACACTCTGAAGTTTCTAATTTCAACACTTAGAGCTAGGAAGTTAATAAATATAGGTTGTGTGGCATATTTGGCTTTTGTGAGTTTAGTTGAGTCTAATAAATCTGTGGAGACTGTTATGTTCCCTGATGAATTGCCAGGATTAGCCCCACATAGAGAGGTGGACTTTACAGTAGAGTTACAGCCAGGTTGTATGCTGATCTCTCCAAGGCACCATAAAGGATGGCATTGGTAGAATTAAAAGAGCTGAAGAAGCAGTTGCAAGACTTGTTAGATAAGGGTTTTATTAGGCCAAGTTGTTCGCCATGGGGAGCTCCAGTTTTGTTTGTAAGAAAAAAAGATGACAGTCTTAGAATATGCACTGATTACCACCAATTGAATAAGGTAACTATTAAGAACAAGTATCCATTGCCAAGGATATATGACTATTGATTAGTTGCAATCAACAAGATGAAGGATGTGCGGAATTGCCTATTATGGTAATCTAGAAGGGGGTTGAATAGATTACTCCCAATTAAAAAATAGTATGACCTTCTTTTGATGGAGACACAGACTTTTCGATATTATGAACAGAGTTAAAATCGTAACAAGATGTGTGTTAACTATAGATAGAAAGACTAGCAAGTTATCTAGCGTGTGAGAGATCAACGTGCCTACCAATCATCTAACGTAAAATGTTCAAACAACAGACACGATGATTTAATGTGGTTCGAAGTACTCAACTTGTGTATCCTACATCCACCGTCCACACACACACGCAGAAACAACTGCTTATGAGCAAGTTGAACACTACAACTCACACACACACGTTGTTTGATATGAACACAAAATCAAAACAACTTAAACCACGTGAATCATGCACAAGGAACGCTTGAAACACAACCACACACACAAAAGTATAGAAGGAACGAAAACAGAGAAGAGTTCTGAGTTGAAAGAACAAATCCTGATGAAGAACTCTTCTCGTTGGTAGTCCAGAACAACTTCAGGCTTCTTTTGGATGTAGATCGACTGATGGAGAAGCTTGAGTTGTTGACCACTTGACTTCAACTCTGCTCGGAAGATGTTTCTTCTTTGTTCTGATCAGAAGCTTGAAGCAGAGTAGCAGATGGGAGCTTTCTCTCTTGAGTCTTGCTTAGGGTTTTGGAGTTGTGGTCTCTCATGTTGGGTTTTTCATATATCATGTTTTTGATGATCACATTAACATCCTTGAACATTGATTTAATGCAAAATTGATGTGCTAACTAACATGAAAAACACCATGAAAGTGATTGAGTTAAACATTGCTAAATCATACAATGTATATCACTAACAATGTATTTGCATGTAGGTGCACAAGCATGAAACATGGAGCATTGAAGAGGCATTGAAGAGTTGAGCAAAAGGCACAAAAATATGTCAAAGAGGTGCATCTGTCGACAGATGAAGTGTACCTGTCGACAGATTCATACAGTCATTCCAAGACAGAACTCAGGTTTGCATCTCTGAGTGTATCTGTCGACAGATGCAATGTACCTGTCGACAGATACACACAGACAACCCAGGACAGAGCTCAGGTTTTCTATTCCTGAGTGCATCTGTCGACAGATGCAAACTGCCTGTCGACAGATACACTCAGAAACTCATTTTCCTGAAACCCAGTTCTCAGCCTGAGTCTGCCTGTCGACAGATGCAAGTGCACCTGTCGACAGCGACGGAAACTTCAGATTTTGGGTTTCCAAATCCGGCCCCAATTGGGTGTTTCCTTCCTCCACGACCCCCACCTTTACCTAACACTATATAAGCATCCTTTTGGAGCCAAATTCGCAGAGAGCAGCCTCCCATCCAAGAGCCTCCAAGGGACCAAGAGGAAAAGCCCCAAATTGCTGCTCTGCTTCAACTTTCCGCCCAGATCGTCGTGGAATCACCATCTATGCGGAGCTGAAGCCGGATCGTCATCAATTCAACCTTCTACATCGATCAATCTACATCCAATCGAAGTTTGAAGAGCGTTTGGACGATCCACGAGAAGAATTCCAACCGGATTTGTTCCCTAATTCCTAATTCTTCTCCATTTCATAATTTCCATTCCATCGTGTGTGTGTGGTTGTGTTTCGAGCATCCCTTGTGCTTGATTCACGTATTTGTGGTTGTTCTGATCGTGCTTCATCAGACAACGTGTGTGTGGTTGAGTTGTAGTGTTGAACTCGCTCATAAGCAGTCGTTTCTGCGTGTGTGTGTGGACGGTGGATGTAGGATACACGAGTTGTGTACTCCGAACCACCTTAAATCATCGTGTTCTGTGGTTTGTTCGCGTTTTGCGATAGATGATTGGTAGGCACGGTGTTCATACGCACGTTTGATTCCCTGTTCTCTTTAGATCAACTCAAGCGGTCTCATACTTAATCGAATTTGAATCAAATTTCATTAAGATCGCTGTAGCATCGAAAAGAAGCCATCAATAGTTTAAAATTGCCGTAATCTATTCAACCCCCCCCTTCTAGATTACCGTATTGTGTATTTCCGCATAACTCTTCAATTGGTATCAGAGCGGGTTTCTCCGATTTACTGTTGTTCGTCATTTGATCTAGCGATCAGGAGATTTTCGATCTTATGGATTCTAGCAAAGGGTATATGGCCGAGGGACATTCAGTAACCAGGCCACCCTATTTTGATGGCACTGACTATCCTTATTGGAAAAACCGTATGCAGGTATTTTTGAGAGCTCAAAATTACGAGCTGTGGAAGATAGTCAGCAAGGGACCATACGTGTTGCCCGAGGACGAAGACACCTGGACGAAAGACCAAATAGCTAAAGGAACTCTCAACTGGAGCGCACTAAACATGATGCAATGTGCGGTGCATCCAAAGGAGTTCTCAAGAGTCTCCACATGCTCAACAGCAAAAGAGATGTGGGACAAGCTTGAACTCATTTACGAAGGTACGTCCGAGGTAAGGGAAACTAAAGTTAGCATGTTAGTGTCTGAATATGAAATGTTCAAGATGAAAACTGATGAAACCGTATCAGACATGTTTGCAAGATTCATGCTAATAGTTAACGGGCTAAAAGGTCTTAAGAAGGAATACTCTGAAAGTGACTTAGTAAGAAAGATCCTTCGTTCTCTTACTTCATCTTGGAATACTAAGGCCACTGTCATTGAGGATTCCAAAGACCTTTCCAAAATGAAATTGGATGAACTAATTGGCTCTCTAATGACATATGAAATCAACATCAAAAGAAAAGAATTAGAAGAAAATCCTAGGAAGTCAATTGCTCTAAAAGCATCCAATAAAACATCAACAAGCTCCAAGAAATCCATTCAACAAGATAGTGATGAGCAAGAAACGTCTAGTGAGAGTGATGATGATGAAATGGCAATGCTCACTAGACAATTCAAGAAATTTCTCAAGTTCAAGAGGAGAGACACAGGTAACTCCAAACCCTTTCCTAAGAAAAATTTTTCACAGAAATATGAGTCCAACAAAAAATCTGACATTGTTTGTTATGAATGCAAGAAACAGGGGCATATGAGAGGAGAATGCCCGGAACTCAAGAAGAAGCTGAAGAAAGAAAAATTCACCTCCAAGAAGGCCAAAGCAATGTTGGCCACCTGGAGTGATGAAGATGAAGATGAAGATGCACAAGAAACGTCCGATGATGAAGAAGTGAAATGCTTGATGGCCAGGAGTGATGACTCCAGCGAGGTAAATTTCTCATTTGATGATTTCACTGCAAGTGAATGGGAGGAAGCATACACTACTTTATTTGAAAATTTCGTGAATATAGATCTGAGAATAGAGCATTAAAAAAGAAATGCAACTCCCTTGTGCATGATAAGAACAATGATGAACGAATTGCATTCCTGACAAAAGAATTAGAAATGATGAAAGTTGATGAAAAGACTCATAATGAAGAAATGGATTGCTTGAAAATGAAATTGCAAGAAATACAAAAAGAAAAAGACTGTTTAAGCCATTCCATTGAATTCCTTCAAGAAGAACAATTGGAAACCAAGAAAAAGTTGGAACAAACTGAAAAGGAATTGAAAGAAAAATCTGAGGACTTAATGAAATTTGTAAAAGGGAAGCAAAATCTAGATGCGGTTTTGGGCGCCAAAATACATGTAACCAAGCATGGATTAGGATATCAACCTGTCAAACAAAAGAAAATAGGAGAGTCATTGATAACTTCATTTGTTGATCCTAGCCCAAGCACAACCAAGCATGCTCCCACAAAGCATAATTCAAGAAAGTCTCAGACCAAGCCAATACTACACAAACAAAATGTTCCCAACAAACAAAAGAAAAAGCCACCTGTCGACAGATACAATGGTGCCTGTCGACAGACAAGAACAGTTTCAATGAATAAACAGTCTATCAAGCAACAAAAATTGAAAAGAAAATTCCTTCATGCAATGTGTGTAAAAAGATTGGTCATGATGAAAAACAATGTTGGAATAATCCAAAGAAACAAAAAGTCAAACAAGTTTGGATTCCTAAACATCTACTTTGTTGCATGAATGAAATTTTGGGACCCAAAGTAATTTGGGTACCAAAACCTCTTGTCTGATCACATTTGCAGGAATGCCTAGCAGCCCAACATCAAAACAAATGGTACTTGGATAGCGGCTGTTCGAGGCACATGACGGGCGACAAAGGTAAATTCTGTTTCCTAGTGGAGAAAGACGGAGGACAAGTCATTTTTGGAGGTAACAACAAAGGCCAAATCATTGGCACAGGTAATGTTGGTAAGTGTACCTCCAATTCAATTGAAAATGTATTGTTGGTTGATGGCCTTAATCACAATTTGCTTAGCATAAGTCAATTATGTGATAGAGGTCACAACGTCATTTTGAATCAAATTCATGTCAAATTGTTGATAAAGAAACAGGAAGTGTGAAATTTTTTGGAAAAAGAGTGAATAACATTTACTTAGTTGACTTAGATGATCCAGAGAATGACAACTTGTGTCTTGTTGCAAATAGACAGGATGAATTGACCTTGTGGCATCGTAGGCTTGGCCATGCGAGCTACAACGTGTTGCACAAGATCATGA
This sequence comes from Colocasia esculenta, assembly GCA_014218235.1. Classification (NCBI taxonomy): domain Eukaryota; kingdom Viridiplantae; phylum Streptophyta; class Magnoliopsida; order Alismatales; family Araceae; genus Colocasia; species Colocasia esculenta. The sequence goes on along the minus strand of CM024761.1, from coordinate 45,333,629 downwards.
AGCTCAAATTGGTAAGTGGACTTCCTGACATTTCTTTTAGCAACAATGAAAGTTTTTGTGATGCATGTGCACAGGGAAAACAGACCCGGAAGTCTTTCAAATCTAAAGCACCGGTAAGCACATCTAAACCATTTGAACTGTTGCACATGGACCTTTTTGGACCAACTAGAACTCTAAGTCTCAATGGCAAACGTTTTGGTTTTGTCATTGTAGATGATTTTTCTAGGTTCACATGGGTCAAATTCTTGGCACACAAAAGTGAAACACTTTCAATCTTCCAAGAATTCTTTAACAAGATTGAGCATGGCAATGTGAATAAAATATGCTCAATCCGCACCGATCACGGGGGAGAATTTGATAACAATGCATTTTCTGATTTTTGCAGGCACCAAGGGATTGAACATCTGTTCTCTTCCCCAAGGACTCCAGAACAAAATGGAGTAGTGGAGAGGAAAAACAGAACATTGGTGGAAATGGCTCGCACTCTTCTGGTTGAAGGCCAACTCTCCAAAAGATTTTGGGCAGAAGCAGTGAACACTTCGTGCTACATTCTAAACAGAGCCATGGTAAGACCTGTGATAAAGAAAACCCCCTACCAGTTGTTGAAAGGTAAGAAACCCAACCTTGGGTACTTCCGAGTTTTTGGCTCAAAGGTATTTATTCATAACAATGATAAATCTGATTTAGATAAATTTGAAGCCAAAAGTGATCAAGGTGTTTTTCTAGGCTACTCAGAACACTCTAGGGCATATAGGGTGTTTAACAATAAAACACGCACTGTGGAAGAAACTCCACATGTCATCTTTGATGAGACTTATGCCAAATCTAACTGTTTGAATATTAACAGGACTGAAAAAGAGGATGAAGGAACATCACTTAAGGATCTTCAAGTCAAAGCAAAAGACAAATCTGAAGAAGATTCCAAGACCAAAGGTGGATATCTTCACAGGGACTACGATGAAGATGATGAAATAGCATTCAGAAAACCAGATGAAACACTTGAAGAGAATCCACCAGAAAGTGAACCTCCTGAAGATCGACACTCACAAGATCAAATTCCTCAAGGACAAGATACTCCCGGCCCTTCAACAATCACAAATGTGAGGTATTCCAAAGATCACCCACTTGATGATGTGATAGGTAGTTTAAATGATTCTGTTCAAACACGGTCTCAAGTAAGAAAAATAATTGAACATGATCTTTTTGCTTTTGTTTCTCAAGTGGAACCCAAAAATGTTGAAGAAGCCTTAAAAGACAACTCATGGATTGATGCTATGCATGAGGAACTTGGTCAATTTCAAAGAAACAATGTATGGAGTTTAGTTCCTAAACCCCTGAAATCTCTATCATAGGAACTAGATGGGTGTTTAGGAATAAACTTAATGAAGAAGGAAAAGTGATCAGAAATAAAGCAAGACTCGTAGCAAAAGGATATAGTCAAGAATTTGGTGTAGACTTTGAAGAATCCTTTGCTCCTGTAGCCAGGTTAGAAGCAGTCAGAATTTTATTGGCATATGCATGCTCCCATAAGTTCAAACTCTATCAAATGGATGTTAAAACTGCTTTCTTAAATGGCTATATCAAAGAAGAAGTCTATGTCTCTCAACCACCAGGTTTTGAAAATTCTGAAATGCCTAACCATGTGTATAAATTGCACAAAGCTCTTTATGGTTTGAAACAGGCACCTCGAGCTTGGTATGATAGACTAAGCAATTTTCTGGTAAGCAAGAACTACTCAAGAGGTAAAGTAGACCAAACACTCTTCACTAAGAAGGTTCGCAATCACATAATTGTTGTTCAAGTTTATGTGGACGATATAATATTTGGTTCTACTAACCCTTCACTGTGTGAAGAATTTTCTAAACACATGCACAGTGAATTTGAGATGAGTCTAATGGGGGAGCTTCAATTCTTTCTTGGTTTGCAGGTGAAACAACATAAAGACGGATTCTTCATAAATCAAGAAAAGTATGTCAAAGAGCTTCTCAAACGATTTCAATTTGAGCAAGCTAAACCGGCCTCCACCCCAATGAGCACAAGCATCAAATTGGAAAATGATGAGAAAGGTAAACCGGTAGATGCAAAGCACTTCCGAGGTATGATTGGCTCACTCCTTTATCTTACTGCAAGTAGACCGGATATTCAATTCAGTGTTTGCCTTTGTGCTAGATATCAATCTAGTCCAAAGGAAAGCCATTTAATTGCAGTCAAGAGAATTTTCCGATATCTCTCAGGCACATGCAATTTGGGTTTTTGGTACCCAGCAGGCAGTAGCTTTGATTTGATTTCATATTCTGATGCTGACTATGCTGGATGTAAAATTGATAGAAAAAGCACTAGTGGATATTGCCAATTCCTTGGCGGTTGCATGGTTTCGTGGGCATCCAAGAAACAACACTCGGTTGCACTCTCCACTGCAGAGGCAGAATATGTCGCTGCAGGAAGTTGTGCAGCTCAAGTGTTGTGGATCAAAAGTCAGTTAGCTGACTATAATGTTCAAATTGGATGCACACCTATCCTATGTGACAACACAAGTGCTATCAACCTTTCAAAAAACCCTGTCCAACACTCACGGACTAAACACATAGAAATCCGTCATCATTTCTTGAGAGATGAAGTTGCCAATAAAACCTTGGAACTTATTTTCATTCCCACAGAAAAACAATTGGCTGATATTTTCACCAAACCCTTGTCTGAAGATAGATTCACATCCTTAAGAAGAGAATTGGGTTTGTGTAAAATGCAATGAAACTGGCTATCCATATTGGAGTACATGCTCTTTATGTGTGAATGACTATGTGGTATATCAAATGGTGAACTGTGGAAGAACAAGTTCGGCTTGTTTGGAAACTATCATCATGCGTGAGAAATATTCTCCGCCAAGTATCAATAGTCCCATTCCATATAAAGGCCCTGTACTTCACATAGGATTTTTAGTTTCCTTACATTTTATCATGTTAACTCCATGAAACAATGTTTTTTCTGTGACCATGTGCTTGTGTATGACCTTCCTTTCATGAACATGTTTGTCTTGTATCAAGTGCTTGTGTGAATCCTTGCTTAGATGTTGTGTCAACACGTGCACACACTATGGGGGAGTAAGTTAAGGATTGTTGAGTATTTTTTGAGGAAACTCTTCCAATATCTACTTGTGGAATTCTCACTTCCTTGAACTCAATGAGCAATCAATCTGAAACCAGAAAAATCCACTCTGTTCATATCTGTCGACAGACACATTCCATCTGTCGACAGATACACTCAGTCTTGTTCTGGCAGAAACTTCAATTCTTCAGTCTGTGTGAATCTGTCGACAGACAGATTCCTTCTGTCGACAGATACACACATTCTTCCTTATTTTTCAATTCCTTCTTCATACTTTTCAAGAAAGTGTTCCTTACTTGATTTAAAGGTAAACCATTGGTTTGGTTGTGTGCAATATAACCTTTTCATATCCACTTCATGTCAAAGTCGTGAACCAAGTCTAAATGTTCTTTGATGCAATACTTGATCGAGGTCTTTTTAGATCATTTTGAACACAATGAGCAAACCAAATGATTTTTAAACATCTCTGTTGAATAACTCCCTTGTCGTTAAACATGAATCCAAAATGATTTGAAAAATCAGAAAGCTCTTGAATTTAATGTTCTACATTACAACTTGCCTAAAGAAATCTCATGTACTTGACAAAAAGCAAAAACAATAATAAAAAAAAAAGGGGAGAAAAGCTACCTATTTCTTCGGTTCAATCAACAACTTTGTTTTCATTTGTGGGATGGAGGTAGAGCAATGATGAAAATCACTAAGTAACCGGGGACATGGGCATCACCAATGTCAGTCTTCGCGTCAAAAGGTTATTTCATTATCTCTATACAATGGCTTGACGGACACTCACATTGAGTAACTGGGGGTATTGGCATCACAAATGTCTACCTTCACATGAAAAAGTGAAAGTGCTCCTCATTGCCACTCTTTTCCATCTTCGTTGTTTAAAGATTCAAAAATCATACCAGAAATAGAGTGAAGCCTCCGAAAATTTTTTATGTCAAGTCCAATGTGTTTCTTCGGTAAGACGTTCTTGTGGCCATTTAATTCAATTGTCATCTGACTATCATCTCTATTAAGATGCATGTTTTTCTTCAACGGCCTTAATCAAAAGAGTTATTTAATTTTCACTGGCTATTGTGAAATGTGTTCTTCATGATCTAATTAAAGAACTTATCGGTTTTAATTCAAAATCATTTTAGATTTGTGTCATGTCTTCATCTTAATGGATATGAATTTTTGTCTTGCACATACACCCATTTTGCCTTAAAACAACAAATGAACACTTGTCCCTTTGAAAAATTTTGACAAAAATCAAGTTTTCACCAAAAAGGAGCTATCTGTCGACAGATAGACTGTCATCTGTCGACAGACGATGGCGCAGATCCGTTTTTGAACCAAACCCTCGCGCCGGTTCACATCCTTTTCGTGGGGCCTCTCTTTTAAAACCCTCTAAACCCATTCTAAGGCCACCCACGACCCATTCTCACCCTTCCTCTCTTGTTCCCTCCTCCTCCTCTCCAAACCCCCTCTCTTTCCCCCTTCAGGGCTCCGTCTCCGACGATCCTGCTCCTCGTCTGGGATCCCTCCACTCTCCCTTCACACCATTCTCATCCTTCTCCTGCGATGGCACCCAAATCGAAGCTTCTCGCTCGCCGTCGTCGCGCTCCGACGGACGCCGGAGAAAGCTCCAGGGCTCCTTCCGAACGCCGCAGCAAGCATCGTGAGGATCGGTTGCCGGAACTCATCGTTCCTCAAGGTCTCCGTCTTATCCGACCCAACGGCACCTTCAAGAAGATTGTCCAATCCCGGTATGTGGACTTCGAGTCCTTAGCACCGATGTTCCCCTCACTCCTACCCTATTTTGACACTCAAGGGTGGACATCCTTCTTATACTCCCACTTGCAATACTCTCCAACTGCCGTATCCGAGTTCTACAATAACTTAGGGCTTTCCGATCAGGGAGATCTCTACTCTTCGGTGAAAGGCACTCGTTTTCGCCTCACCGCAAATCTTCTCTCCACAGCCCTTGAAATTCCAAACTCAGGAGTTGAAATCTTCAACTACAATCCCTCTGCTTCTGAGTACTATGAGCTTCTCACGTTGGAACCTTATGACACTACCAAGGAGATTGCTCGTCTCAACGCCAACTCCTTTCCTCCCTTGATCCGGATGATCCATCACATCTTCACTACCTTGATCGTCCCGAAGGATGGAAGTCGAGAGTTAGTCACCGAGGTCCATAAATCCCTATTCATATTTTTCCTCAAGTGTCAAGAAATCAATCTTCCTGAACTCATGATAAGCCTCATCCGTCGGTGTTTCTCTAACACCAAAAGATCAATGCCATATGCTTGCCCCATCACTTCTCTTCTTATTTTCCTTGGCATTCCTATCCCTCCAAGTGAGCTCATCTCACTAAAATCCCGAAGTGCCTTTGACCTCACTGCCGCCAACCGCATGGGCTACAAGATTGTAGACGGTGTCGTCACAAGGACTCTCAAGGGAAAGGAACCACAAGGAGCTGAAGTGTCAACTGGTGAAGAAGACAATGAAGATGATGAAGCAAATGAAGGCAGTGATGAAGACCCTCAGGATGAGCAAATGCCTGACCAAGCTCAAGAGTTTGATGATGTACCTGTGCCTCCACAACAATCCATTCGTGATTACTTGGCACAAATCCATCAAGAAATGATCTCAGGATTTGCTCACATGACGTCAAGATTTGATCAAGTGGACGCTCGCCTCAACACTTTAGATGACCGTCTTGACCACCTCTACTCCGAGAGAGATGGATCCCGTCACCCTCCTCCTGCTGGACGTGACGATGAATAGAGGGTCTCAGGGTCATTAGAGGTCACTAAGAGTCTTAGATGGGAATTAGTCTCACTTGTCTTGTCATCTTTTGCTTGTTCATGTTATTTCCCTTTCTTTTATTGAGTCATGTAATTTATCAAATGTACTGTGAAATTTCAATGATCAATCAATGAAAACTCAGTTCATGTTTATTTGTCTCTAAATGTGCATGACTTGACCTTTTGCATGTTGTCAAAAAGGGGGAGAACATCAATATATGCATCAATTGAATGTTTTTGTCATCATCAAAAAGGGGGAGATTGTTGGGTTTTTCATATATCATGTTTTTGATGATCACATTAACATCCTTGAACATTGATTTAATGCAAAATTGATGTGCTAACTAACATGAAAAACACCATGAAAGTGATTGAGTTAAACATTGCTAAATCATACAATGTATATCACTAACAATGTATTTGCATGTAGGTGCACAAGCATGAAACATGGAGCATTGAAGAGGCATTGAAGAATGAGCAAAAGGCACAAAAATCTGTCAAAGAGGTGTATCTGTCGACAGATGAATGTACCTGTCGACAGATTCATACAGTCATTCCAAGACAGAACTCAGGTTTGCATCTCTGAGTGTATCTGTCGACAGATGCAATGTACCTGTCGACAGATACACACAGACAACCCAGGACAGAGCTCAGGTTTTCTATTCCTGAGTGCATCTGTCGACAGATGCAAACTGCCTGTCGACAGATACACTCAGAAACTCATTTTCCTGAAACCCAGTTCTCAGCCTGAGTCTGCCTGTCGACAGATGCAAGTGCACCTGTCGACAGCCGACGGAAACTTCAGATTTTGGGTTTCCAAATCCGGCCCCACTTGGGTGTTTCCTTCCTCCACGACCCCCACCTTTACCTAACACTATATAAGCATCCTTTTGGAGCCAAATTCGTAGAGAGCAGCCTCCCATCCAAGAGCCTCCAAGGGACCAAGAGGAAAAGCCCCAAATTGCTGCTCTGCTTCAACTTTCCGCCCAGATCGTCGTGGAATCACCATCTATGCGGAGCTGAAGCCGGATCGTCATCAATTCAACCTTCTACATCGATCAATCTACATCCAATCGAAGTTTGAAGAGCGTTTGGACGATCCACGAGAAGAATTCCAACCGGATTTGTTCCCTAATTCCTAATTCTTCTCCATTTCATAATTTCCATTCCATCGTGTGTGTGTGTGGTTGTGTTTCGAGCATCCCTTGTGCTTGATTCACGTATTTGTGGTTGTTCTGATCGTGCTTCATCAGACAACGTGTGTGTGGTTGAGTTGTAGTGTTGAACTCGCTCATAAGCAGTCGTTTCTGCGTGTGTGTGTGGACGGTGGATGTAGGATACACGAGTTGTGTACTCCGAACCACCTTAAATCATCGTGTTCTGTGGTTTGTTCGCGTTTTGCGATAGATGATTGGTAGGCACGGTGTTCATACGCACGTTTGATTCCCTGTTCTCTTTTAGATCAACTCAAGCGGTCTCATACTTAATCGAATTTGAATCAAATTTCATTAAGATCACTGTAGCATCGAAAAGAAGCCATCAATAGTTTAAAATTGCCGTAATCTATTCAACCCCCCCTTCTAGATTACCGTATTGTGTATTTCCGCATAACTCTTCATCTCACTTCGAAAATAGCCCTATATGATCTATATATATGGGTGTCCAAACATGGAGAGACGTGCTTGAATGAATCACCCAAATATGGATCATATCTTGATCATCAGATATTTCCCAAACTACGTCTGTCGTAGGCGACATGTTGCTTCGACAGCTACTGCCCAGTTATGGTTTTCATGTTTCTGGAACACTGGATCTGTCGACAGCTATTGTCTTGCTGTCGACAGGCACACTTCATCTGTCGACGGGTACATATTGGCTGTCGACAGGTATGCTTTCTGAGTGCTTCCAGAACCTTGTTTTGTTCTGTCATGTCTATCTGTCGACAGGTTATTTCTGGCTGTCGACAGTGATCACTTGAAGTTTCTTTCTTGTTCTTTTCACCTGAATCTTGTTGCTTGGCTTATATGCATTCATACCTACATTAAAAGACATTCTACGTGAGATGTAATGAATACATAGGTGATCATTTTGACACTTGATCATGTCATTCACGTCCTTAACAAATAAGTCATTGTATCATCATCAATAGCAATGTTCATTAAAAACACATCATCAAAAACATTAAGGCACATGTGAACCCAACATTCTCCCCCTTTTTGATGATGTCAAAATTTCAATTTATGCATATTGATGATTCTCCCCCTTTTGACAACATTCAAAAAGACACATTATGCACACATGGATAAGATGTAAGCAAAGGAAGTGAGGTTTTCATTCATAAACATGCAATACACTCAGTTACAAAAGATTACAACTGCATGACATAGAGTAAAAGTAAAAGAAGGAAAGAGATAGAACTAACTCAAAATACGAAGTGACCTACTACCCAAACCTAGTCACTAAGACCTAGATAACCCAAAGACTCTCTAAACATCATCATTTCCTGAAACATTAGGATGACGGAAGCCATGAAACTCTGTAGAGAGCCAGGTAAGCTGATGTTGAAGCTGCACTTGAGTGTCGGTCAGTGTTTCCATCCTTGTATCAACATGATCGAGACGGGTGTTGAGATGCTCAAAGCTTGTGGTGAATTGGAGTTGCAACTGAGCCATCTGACCAGCAATGAAATCCCGAAGAGAGGGAGCTGGTTCACGGTGTTCAGCATTAGTAGGATCATCTCCCTAAGCATCCATTGGCTCTGCCTGGGAGTCTTCATCATCACCTTCATCATCACCATCAGCAGAATCTTCCTCAACGTTTGGTGTTGTACCCTTGAGGGTCCTAGTTACAATCCCATCCACAAACTTGTATCCCATACGATGAACGGCTGTGAGATCAAATGCACTGTGGGACTTGACAGTGACAAGTTCATTATCGTGGATAGGAATGCCAATAAATAGAAGAAGTGAGGTGATTGGACAAGCACATGGCATTGACCTCTTAGAATATCGAAAGCATTGATTGAGGAGATCAAGCATTAGCAAGGGGCGATTGATGTGCTCAGTCCGAAGAAAATAATAGTAGAGGGATTTGTGGACTGTGGTGACAAGTTCCCTGCTTCCATCTTTTGGAACTAAGAGTGTGGTGAAGATATGATGAATAAGGCAATTCAATGGAGGGAATGTATTAGCATTGAGTTTCAGACGATCCACACTAGGATGGTAGAGTTGATGGGTGATGAGGGTATAGTAGTCAGAGGCAGAAGGAGGATTGACAAGGATGTTTGCCCCTGAATTGGGAATTTGGAAGGCACGACAAAGGAGATTTCCAGAGATTTGAAAGGTTGTACATTTGATCGTGGTGAAGAATACTTCATCAACAATCGACTTCTCCAGGTTGTCGAAAAACTCGGTCACAGCGGCAGGAGAGTACCACTTGTGAGAGTATAGAAACTCGGTCCAACCCTGGGTGTCAAATAGGGGTTGGAGACCTGGAAACATGTTCTCCAGGAACATGAAGTCCACGTAACGTGGCTGGACGAAGTTTGAAAAGGAACCCCGGACATTAGCCGTTTGGCGGTTAGGAGGAACAACAATCTCCGGTAAACGATCGTCCTGGTGCTTGCTCCGACGCTCTGCAGGAGCCCTGGAACCTTCGCCGGCTTCAGACGAGAGAGGCTACCGACGAGAGGCGACACGTTTGCCCTTGGAAGCCATGGACAAGAAGTGGTTGGGGCAAGAGAGGTCTCTGAGAAGAGGATGGGAACCGAAGGAAGGAGAAGCGAAGAGAACAAGACTCTGGGGTTCGGTGCCCTGGATTGAGGAGATTAGTGTAAGAGAGGGAAGAAAGGTGTTGTAGAGAGGGTAGAAAGAGTGAAGGAGGTATGGGTGCCCTTTTAAAGAGGCTGGATGAGAGTTTGAAATAGAAAGGGCCCCACAAAATCTGGCCAAATAGCACGCCGTTTAGGCTTCTGAACCGCCCTGGGCTACCGGCTGTCGACAGCAGCCTTGTGGCTGTCGACAGCTGCTTAGCAACTTTGTGCCAGAACTTAGTTTTCAGGGAATTTGAATGAAAGTGAGCATGCACGTATTATTCTAAGGATGAGAAAAGGTTTTATGCTCAATACCAAGTGTGATAGCCAATTAGTATGAAGACATAAAAATATTCGACAATGGTTGAGAGAAAATACTCTGAGAATCTTAAGTTATGGCATTTAGAGAACTATGCTCAAACATTGAAGTGAAATAAAGAGAATCCCGTTGAATAAAACCATTGAAGAAAATCATATGACTTAGTGGTAATGTTCATTTGGTAAATAAAGACAATGGCTACATGACCCAAGGACGATAGACAACCTGTTTCCCTTGAGTTGAGATGATGGAGGCTTCACACTATTTCTTGTAATGTGGGATTTTTATTTTATGTAAGAAATATTTGAAAAGTGATAATTAGGTTCACGACCACCTTTTGACGTTATGGTAGACATTTGTGATGCCCATACCCCCAGTTACTCAGTGTGAGTGACCATCATATCATTGAACAGAGATGATGAAATAACTTTTTGACGCGAAGACAGACATTGGTGATGCCCATGTCCCCGGTTACTCAGTAAGAATCATCATTGCTCTGCCTTTATCCCATTTGAATTTGTATCTTGCACATATTTTTTTTTTTTTTGAAATAGGTAGCTTTTCTCCATTTTTTTTATTTAACAGCAAGGTGACTGGTTATGTAAGGTCAAAGGGCAATGTAAAACATTAAATGCAAATACCATCTTACTTATCAAGCCATTTGAGAGACATGATCATCCGGAAAAGAATTATTAATTGAATTAAGTTAAAGTCACTTGAGTTTCTCAAAGTTTTCTAGATGACACAACCTAGATCCAAGCCCAAAATATTATGTCAAAATCATTGAGAGTAAATTAATATCTTGGATACTATATCAGTATGATAAATGTTAATGAGCATAAAGTCCTATTCTCCCCTTATTCAAAGATTGTGAACATACTCATTGAGAGAGGATGAGAATTGATGAAGATTGAACAACAAGAGTGTATCTGTCACGCCCCGATATTTAGCAGCAGAATAAATACCGGGGGACGTGAACGATACAAATCGACGTATCACAGTTGAATAGCGCAGAGTCACAATTGAATATAATAACACATTCCAGACTATAATATGATCACCAAAAGTATACCTTATTTCATTCCATTCAACTAGATACAACCTCACATAAGAAGAATCGACTGAAAAGGGTTTATTAATCAAATAACAATGTTTTTCTAATACATCAACTACTCATATGTCTTTTTCTAAACTGTCAACTACTTCTAGAACGGGTGCTCGTCACTCTTGCCCAGTCCCATCTGACTCCACGGGTTCTTCATCACTACCTGAAAAAGGGCAGGATGATAGGGGTGAGCGAACTAGCTCAGTAGGATTTACATCTCAATAACGTGCAGGCACTAGTATACATGATTAACATTTTAAATAGGCAGATATGCATATGAGTATGATGACAATGTATGCAATACTAACAGATCGAATAGCAAGGTAGAACGGATATCATATCAAATCAAATGTCGAGTTCCATATACAATGGACAGATAATTCAAGAATAAAATCATGTCAGAAGAGATTTGGCCATATTCAAGCAGAGCTCATGTGTTCACAAGAACAAACGTATCATATCATGTCAAGTGAAACTTATCACGTCAAACAGGAGGCACATTTTCACAATCTTGCATGTCAGTGTGCTATGCCAAGCACCAAGAGTCCATACTCCTGCGGTTAACAAGTACGTTGGGGCGCTCCTCCCCAGGACCGGATAGGGCCCCTATTGCACAGGCATTGTATCAAGTTTTGGACCGAAGTCCCACATTGTGTCGAACAAACAGGTTCATGTTATGGCCACATAATTTCAATAACAAGCTCGCAGTAAGAGAAACATGATCATTCATAGAGTCAAGGTATGACAAATAGCTCAAGAGAACAAGGTAGGATAACGACGTATCTTATGTTTCATAATTCATTAATGTCTTGACATGAGGTTGTTTCTAAAGACAGATCATATGTAGACATATGCTTTCCTAACATGTATGCATATGACAAGTAATTAATTTAACACCGGAAAACATGTAACCCTGAAACTCATATGCAAATCATAACACTAACACTAACATTTCCATTCTAACATGTATTCATCCCCACATTCACATCATATTCTTATCTTATCAATTGACAATAAGCAAGATCACAAGATAATCCAATGAACATGAGGTCGATCACAATTACACATAAGAATCATATTCACATCATTACTATTTTTCAATGGGTTAATTTATTTTAGGTCCATGCATACTATATAATCATGCACATGCTAGTAGACATCATGAGATGATTAGACCTAAATCATGCAAATTTCTTGTAAGGTAGTGTCGACACTAGATCAAGTGGTGTCGACACCATGCTCCAAACACAAGACAAAATCATGCAAAATTGGTCAGGTAGTGTCGACACTAGTTCAGGTAGTGTCGACATAGTGCATCAAATACAAGGCAAAAAGGTCAAGTAGTGTCGACACGAGATCAAGTAGTGTCGACACTAGAGACAGCTTCCAGAAAACCTTCTAGCCAATATGGGGCAGTGTGTCGACACTAACACAGGTAGTGTCGACACTAGAGACCCTCCCAGAGCACCATCTGGGCAGTTTTGGGACAGTGTGTCGACACTACCTCAAGTAGTGTCGACACTAGTGGCCCTTCCAGAACCAAACACATGGTTAGGTGTAACCAGAAAACATGTATCATGCAGCGATTCACTTTCACCACTCATAACTCTCTAACGAATGATATTTAGATAAAACATTCAACACAAAAGATGACGAGGACAACTAGTAGAAGAACTTTGATGTTTAGGTTTTGATCTAATTCGGTCTCTAATACTAAGAAAACATGTGAATAACAAAAATCTAATGTAGCCCGAAATCACAGTATCATGCAGAGACTCTCTTTTCATACTCCAAACTCTCTAACGAAGGACTTTTGGACAAAACATCAACATAGAAGATGATCGTTACTTCATGTGGAAGAATGTTCATGAAGAAAGTTTAGTCAAAGTCGGTCTTGAATCATGTGCATAATAAGAAGAAAGGGAAAAGCCCTAATTGTGCGAAACTTCGGAAAAATCACGAATACTCAATGTATACTCCCTGAAAAGCAGTCAAACCAATTGCAAATGAACCTAGACTCAAAGAACTACATGATGGTATTGGTTTTCTTTAATCTTGGCCCAAGAACACCTACCTTTACGAAGATCTAAGACTAGTCGATATTCTGGATGCAACAGAAGATGCAGGGGTTGAAGCTCTGGGTTCCCAGCCTATCTCCTGCTCCTCAGAAGTTCTAGCCTGCCTCCGAACGACCCCAACTCGTTGTTAAACCTTCCCTAAGAGTTTGAGGATGAGTTCTTATAGATTTAGGTTGTAGTTAAGAGTCATAACGAGACTAGGAAAGGGGCTGCGAATTCTGCTCCATGTTTTCCAAGAAATCTGGGACTCTTTCCTCCAAAGGAGGTAGCAAAGGTTTAGGAAACCCCCTCTTAGAGTTGGGTTCGGTTTTTGGCTTACTTTACATGACTACTTACCTTAATTTAACCCTAACTTGCCCTTTCTAATTATGGCATAATTACATACACGAATTTCTGGGTAATTCCCTGTCCCAGCTTATTTATATCTTTGGGCCAAATGTGCTCCATTGGCTCAATCTTGTTAATGGGTCATTAATACATGGTGTTGGAAGTCTCTCCCATCTGTTTAATTAATTTATCCCCCTTTATTTCTGAAAATTTTAAATTGCTAAATTTTCCGGGGTGTTACAGTATCTGTCGACAGCAACCTTTGGACCTATCGACAGCTATTGAATTCAAGCAGAACTGGTGTTCTTGGAAGGCTTGGCTGTCGATAGCTATGGATATGGCTTTGACAGGCAAGTGAAAACTCAGTGTGAAGGCTACGACTTGAGATGGAATTTCAACCAAGAAGTGAGGGATCAAAATACAAGAAGTATGAAGTGTTTTCCTTAAATAATCACTCACCTAGCCTTTTGTTACTCCCCCATAGTGTGTGCATGTGGACATATCATTGAAGTAATTACACACATGATATTGACAATCAAGGTAAACACTTACACACAATGCAACAACCAAAACCATCCAAGAATAAGAAGTTCAGTGGTAGAAGGAAATGCATATGACAAAAATTAAAGAGAACCGAATACCCTATTATGAGGTAAATAACCTTTATGAAGATAGTGTCTATGGATACTTGGTGAAGAATATTTCCTCACGCATAATGATAGTTTCCGAACAAGCGTAACTTTATTCTTACCACCATTTGATATACCTTAGTCACCACTCAAAAAGTGATTACCTCTCAATTTGGTATTGATTTCATTAAATTTTGCATAAACCCAATTCTCTTCTTAAGGATGTGAATCTATCCTCAGACAATGTTTGGTGAAGATGTCAGCGAATTGTTTTTCAATGGTATGAAGCTAATTTCAAGGATTTGATGGCTACCTCATCTCTCAAGAAGTGATGACGTATTCTATTGTTTAGTCCTTGAGTGTTGGATTGGGTTCTTTGAAAGGTTGATAGCACTAGTGTTATCACGTAGGATTGGTGTGCATCCAATATCAATGTTATAGTCACACAATTGACTCTTAATCCACAACACTTGAGACGCACAACTCCCTGCAGCAACATATTCTGCTTCTGCAGTGGAGAGTGCAACCGAGTGTTACTTTTTGGATGCCTACGAAACTATGCAACCACCAAGAAATTAGCAGTAACCACTAGTGCTTTTTCTGTCAATTTTACATCCTGCATAGTCAGCATCAGAATATGATATCAAATTAAAGTTACTTCCTACTGGATACCAAAGACCCAAATCATATGTACTTGAGAGATATCTGAAAATTCTCTTTACTGCAACCAAATGGCTTTCCTTTGGACTAGATTGGTATCTAGCACAAGGGCAAACGCTAAATTGTATATCCGATCTACTTGCAGTAAGATAAAGGAGTGAGCCAATCATACCTCGGAAGTGCTTTGCATCTACCGGTTTACCTTTCTCATCATTTTCAAGTTTTATGCTCGTGCTCATTGGTGTTGAGGCAGGTATGGCTTGTTCAAACTGAAAGCGTTTCAAGAGCTCCTTGACATATTTTTCTTGATTAATGAAGAAGCCATCTTCATGCTGTTTAACCTGCAAGCCAAGAAAAAATTATAGCTCTCCCATTAAACTCATCTCAAATTCACTGTGCATATGTTTTGAAAACTCTTCACACAGTGATGGGTTAGTGGAACCAAAAATGATGTCGTTCACATAAACTTGAGCAACTATAATGTGATTGCGAACTTTCTTAGTAAAAAGAGTTTGGTCCACTATACCTCTTGAGTAGTTTTTACTCACCAGAAAGTTGCTTAGTCTATCTTACCAAGGTCGGGGTGCCTGTTTCAAACCATAGAGAGCTTTGTGCAATTTATGAACATGATTAGGCTTGTCATTATCCTCAAATCCCGGTGGTTGAGAGACATAGACTTCCTCTTTGATTTAGCCATTCAAGAAGACAGTTTTAACATCCATTTGAAAGAGTTTGAATTTATTTGAGCATGCATATGCCAACAAAATTCTTACTACTTCTACTCTAGCTACAGGTGCAAAGGATTCTTCAAAGTCTACACCAAATTCTTGATTATACCCTTTTGCTACCAGTCTAGCCTTATTTCTCACCACTTTACCCTCTTCATTTAGTTTGTTCCTAAACACCAATCTAGTGCCTATGACTGAAATCTCAGGGGTTCTAGGAACTAGACTCCAGACATTGTTTCTTTGAAACTGACCAAGTTCCTCATGCATAGCATCAATCCATGAATTTTCTTTTAAGGCTTCTTCAACATTTTTAGGTTCCACTTGAGAGACAAAAGCTAGATGATCTTGTTCAACTATTTGTCTAACCTTAGACCTAGTTTGAACTGAATCATTAAATCTCCTATCACATGTTCAAGTGGGTGATCTTTGGAATACCTCACATTTGTGATTGTTGAAGAACGGATTGATCTTGGACTTGAGGAAGGTGATCTTGTGGAGGTTTGTTCTTGAGGGGGGTGAGCTTGAGGAGTTTCATCTTGAGGCTCTTCCTCTTGTGGATTTTGAGATTCATCATCTTGATTTCTGAACATATTTTCGTCATCTTCATCATTGTACCTGCGAAGATATCCACTTTTAGTCTTGGAAGCTACTTTAGATTTTCTTTTGCTTTTATTTGTAGTTCCCCAAGAGTTGTTCCTTCATCTCCATCTTCAATCCTGTGAACATTTGAATGTAGGCTTCGCATGATACTAATTAAAAACAACATGTGGAGTTTCTTCCACTGTTCGAGTTTATTGTTAAAACACCTATATGCTCTATAGTGTTCTGAGTATCAGAAAAATACCTTGATCACTTTGGCTTTAAACTTGTCTAAGTCAACTTTATCATTGTTATGTATAAAACACTTTGAGCCAAAAACTTTGAAATACCCAATACTGGGTTTCTTACCTTTTAACAGTTCATAGGGGGTTTTCTTCATCACAGGTCTTACCATGGCTCTATTGGAATATAGCATGAGGTATTCACTGCATCTGCCCAAAAACTCCTTGAGAGTTAGCTTTCGACCAGAAGAGTGTGAGCCATTTCCACCAACGTTCTGTTCTTTCTCTCCACGACACCATTTTGTTTTGGAGTCCTTGGAGAGGAGAAGATGTATTCTATACCTTGGTGCCTGCAAAAATCAGAAAATGAGTTGTTGTCAAACTCTCCCCCGTGATCAGTGCGGATTGAGCATATCTCATTAGCATTGCTATGCTCAATCTTATTAAAGAATTCTTCAAAAAGATTCAATACTTCATTCTTATGAGCCAGAAACTTGACCCATGTGAACCTAGAAAAATCGTCCACAATGACAAAACCGAACAGTTTGCCATTAAGACTTAGAGTTCTTGTAGGTCCAAACAGGTCCATATGCAAAAGTTCATAAGGTTTGGAGGTGCTTATCGGTGCTTTGGATTTGAAAGATTTCCTGGTTTATTTTCCCTGTGCACATGAATCACAAAAACTTTCATTCTTATTGAAAGAAATTTCAGGAAGTCCATTTACCAATTTTAGCCTCATGATCTTGTGCAAGACATTGTAGCTTGCATGGCCAAGCCTACGATGCCACAAGGTAAGCTCATCCTGTTATTTGCAACAAGACACAAGTTTTCATTTTCTGGATCATCCAAATTTACTAAATAAATGTTGTTTACCCTTTTTCCAGAAAACTGAATACTTCCTATTTCCTTATCAACAATTGACGAGTTTGATTCAAAAATACCTTATGACCTTATCACACAGTTGGCTTATGCTAAGCAAATTGTGATTAAGACCATCAAATAGCAATACGTTGTCTATAGAGTTAGAGGCATACTTACCGACCTTACCTGAGCGAATGATTTGGCCTTTATTGTTACCTCCAAAGACAACTTGACCTCCGTCTTCTTCCACAGCAAACAAAATTATTTGTCGCCCGTCATGTGCCTCGAGCAGCCACTATCCAAGTACCATTTGTTTTGATTTTAGGTTGCTAGGCATTCCTGCATAGATGGATTAGACAAGAGGTTTTGGTACCCAAATTACTTTGGGTCCCAGTTTTTCATTCATGCCAAATAGTAAATACTTTGATCCAAACTTGTTTGAGTTTCAGTTTATTTGGATTGTTCCAGCATTATTATTCATTGTGACAAAGTTTCTTACAGAAATTGTCTGATGAAGATTTTCTCAAAATAGTGGGTTTGTTATTCTGAGGAACATGCATGGGCAATTTACCCTTTTGTTGCCTAGTTAGCTTTTCTTTGGAAGCATGTTTCCAGACTTGTCGACAACCCTCTTTGGGGCTGTTGACAAACTTCATAGTTGTGTTAACAGCTGAATTAATTTCTTGGGTCTGTTCTTACCCTTGGCTTGACTTTTCTTATTCTTGGAGGGACTTGATGCTTGTGCCTGGGTTAGAATCAACAAAAGAGGTTATCAAAGTTTGTCCTATTTCTTTTGTTTTACTGGTTGAAATCCAATCCCATGCTTTGCAACAAAGATATTTGATCCTAGAATAGCATCAAGACTTTGCTTTCCTTTACAAACCTTGTTAAATCTTTAGATTTTCCTTTAAGGTCCCCTTCAGCTTTTCCAAAATTTCTTAATCTCATCAAGTTCATTTTGAAGATTTTCAAGAGAGATGGTTAGAGTTAGTTTCTCCTTTTCACTCTCTTGTAGTTTAATTTTCAGATTGTCCATTTCCTCATTGTGAGCTTCTTCATCAATTTTCATCATTTCAATCTTTATTTAAGTTTGCAATTTGTTCATTACGTTTGTGCTATGAATAAAAGAGTTGATTTTCTTTTTCAGTGTTTTGTTTTCAGATTTGAATTCACAAAATTTTTGAATAAAACAGTGTATGCTTCTTCCCGTTTATCAACAATATAAGTTTCAAATGAAGAGTTTACCTCATTGGAGTCGTCACTTCTTGCCATTAAACATTGGATCTCTTCATCTCCAGAAGTTTCTTGTGCATCCTCATCTTCATCTTCATCACTTCAAGTCGCCAAATTGCATTGGCTTTCTTGAAGGTTAATTTTTCTTTCTTCAGCTTTTTCTTGAGCTCAGGGCACTCTCCTCTCATGTGCCCTTGTTTCTTGCACTCATAGCATACAATGTCAGATTTTTGTTAGAATCAAATCTATTGAAACATCTCTTTTGAAAGGGTTTAGAGTTACCTGACCTCTCCTTTTGAACTTCAGGAATTTCTTGAATTGTTAGTGAGCTTGGCCATTTCATCATTTCCACTATCATAGAAGTTTCAAGTTCATCACTTTCCTGATGAACGTCCTTTTTGGAACTTGAAGATTTTTCTTGGATGCTTTAAAGCAATGATTTTCGTGGGTTTTCTTCAGTTTCTTTTCTTTTCACATTTATTTCATATGTCATTAGGAAACAATTAGTTCATCCAATTTCATCTTTGAGAGATTTTGAATCCTTGACAGTGGCCTTAATGTTCCATGAGGATGAAAGAGACCGAAGTATCTTCCTCACTAAGGCACTTTTTGAGTATTCTTTCTTAAGACCTTTCAATCCATTTATTATTAGCATAAATCTAGCAAACATATCTAAGATAGTTTCATTATTATTCATCTTAAACATTTCATACTCAGAAACTAGCATGCTTGCTTTGGTTTCCCTTACCTCGGACGTACCTTTGTAGATAAGTTCATGTTTGTTCCACATCTCTTTTGCTGAAGTGCATGTAGAGACTCTTGAGTTTTCTTTAGGATGAACAGCGCACTGCATCATGTTCAGTGCGCTCCAGTTGAGAGTTCCCTTTGCAATCTGGTCCTTTGTCCATGTATCTTCATCTTCTGGCAGTGTATATGCTCCTTTGTAGACGATCTTCCATAGCTCAAAATTTTGAGCTCTCAGGATCACCTGCATACGGTTTTTCTAGTAAGGATAATCAGTACCATCGAAGAAGGGTGGCCTAGTCACTGAGTGTTCCTCGGCCAAATACCTCTTGTTGGATTCCATGAGATCGAGAATCTCCTGATCGTATGATCAAATAAATAAAATAGAAAATCGGAGAAATCGAGCTCTGATACCAATTGAAGGATGTACGGAATTGCCTATTATGGTAATCTAGAAGGGGGGTTGAATAGATTACTCCCAATTAAAAAATAGTATGACCTTCTTTTGATGGAGACACAGACTTTTTGATATTTTGAACAGAGTTAAAATCGAAACAAGATGTGTGTTAACTATAGATAGAAAGACTAGCAAGTTATCTAGTGTGTGAGAGATCAACGTGCCTACCAATCATTTAACGTAAAACGTTCAAACAATAGACACGATGATTTAATGTGGTTCGGAGTACACAACTTGTAATCCTACGTCCACCGTCCACACACACACGCAGAAACAACTGCTTATGAGCAAGTTCAACACTACAACTCACACACACACGTTGTTTGATGTGAACAATCAACAAACATCTTAAACCATGTGAATCAAGCACAAGGAATGCTTGAAACACAAACCACACACACAAAAGTATAGAAGGAACAAAAACAGAGAAGAGTTGAGTTGAAAGAACAAATCCTAATGAAGAACTCTTCTCGTTGGTAGTCCAGAACAACTTCAGGCATCGTTTGATGTATATCATCAACTGATGGAGAAGCTTGAGTTGAGTGTGGACAACCTGACTTAAACTCCGCTCGGAAGATGTTTCTTCTTTGTTCTGAACGGAAGCTTGAAGCAGAGCAGCAGATGGGAGCTTTCTCTCTTGAGTCTTGCTTAGGGTTTTGGAGTTGTGGTCTCTCACTTCGAAAATAGCCCTATATGATCTATATATATGGGTGTCCAAACATGGAGAGACGTGCTTGAAAGAATCACCCAAATATGGATCATATCTTGATCATCGGATCTTTCCAAAACTACGTCTGTCGATAGGCGACATGTTGCTGTCGACAGCTACTGCCCAGTTCTAGCTTTCATGTTGTTGGAAACATAGATCTGTCGACAGATATTGTCTTGCTGTCGACAGGCACACTTCATCTGTCGACAGGTACATATTGGCTGTCGATAGGTACTGCTTTTTTGAGTGCTTCAAGAACCTGTTTTGTTCTGTCATGTCATCTGTCACAGGTGGTTTCTTGGCTGTCGACAGGTGATCACTTGAAGTTTCTTTCTTGTTCTTTTTCACCTGAATCTTGTTGCTTGGCTTATATGCATTCATACCTACATTAAAAGACATTCTAAGTGAGATGTAATGAATACATAGGTGATCATTTTGACACTTGATCATGTCATTCATGTCCTTAACAAATAAGTCATGTATCATCATCAATTGCAATGTTCATTAAAAAAACATCATCAAAACATTAAGGCACATGTAAACCCATCACAAGAGTGTTCTCCAAGATTGATTTGAGGTCAGGATATCATCAGCTAGGAATTAGGGATGAAGATATTGATAAAACAACATTCAGAACAAGGTATGTGCAGTATGAGTTTGTGGTGATGCCAATCGGGTTGAGTAATGCACCAGCAGCGTCATGAATATGATGAACATAATATTCCATCCATATTTAGATAAGTTTATTGTGGTTTTCATAGATGATATACTGGTGTATTCAGCAACAGAGGAAGAACATGTAGCACACCTGAAGATTACTTTGCAGACTTTAAGGAAGCATCAGTTGTATGTTAAATTCAGCAAGTGTGAATTTTGGTTGCGGGAAATTCAGTTTTTGGGCCATGTAATTTCAACAGATGGTATCGCAGTGCATCCAGCCAAGGTTGAGGTAGTCATGAAATGGGAGGAGCTGAAAACAGTTACAGAAATCAAACGTTTCCTTGGGTTGGTCAGTTATTATAGGCGTTTTATTCAAGATTTTTCGAAGATTGCAGCACCATGACAAGATTAATCAAAAAGGAAGCACATTTGTACTATATACAGATGCTTCGAGGAGGGGACTTGGAGCGGTATTAATGCAGCATGGTAAGGTTGTGGCGTATGCATCTAGGCAATTGAAGCAACATGAAGAGAATTATCCTACCCATGACTTGAAATTGGCAGTAGTGGTTTTTGCTCTAAAGCTGTGGAGGCACTATCTATATGGTGAAAGGTTTGAAATTTTTACTGATCATAAGAGTTTGAAATATATTTTCTCTCAGAGGGATTTCAATCTTAGGCAGCATAGATAGATGGAATACTTAAAAGACTATGATTTTAGTTTAGCCTATCATCCAGGTAAAGCAAATGTGGTTGTAGATGCACTAAGCAGAAAAGCAGTGTTAAGTCAAATGATGATAAGAGAGTGGAAGTTGTATGAAGATGTGGCAGAGAATTCCTTGTATGTTCCTAACAGTCAATGCCGAACAGTTTTGGCCAGTAGTACAATAAAACCGTCTATGTATTAGAAAATAGTAGAAGCTTAACGAACAAATGAAAATTTAGCAGAAATTGTAAAGATGGAAGGTGTTACTATTGACAATGATTGTGTGGTAAGATTCAGAGGCAGATTATATGTCTCAGCGGAGAGAGTGGTAAAATAGAAAGTATTGGAAGAGGCACACGGATCTGGATATTCTATCCTTCTAGGCAGCACGAAAATGTACCAAGATTTGAAGAAGCAATTTTGGTGGCTGCATATGAAGAGAGAGATAGCAGAGTTTATCACTAGATGTGTGATTTGTCAGCCGGTAAAAGCAGAGCATCAAAGACCAGGAGGATTATTACAACCATTGCCAATTCCACAATGGAAATGGGACGACATTGCTATGGATTTTGTGGTTGGTTTACCCAGGACAGTAGCAGGGCATAATGGCATTTGGGCATTCGTTGACAGATTGACCAAAGTGTGAAGATTGCTAGTAGTGAATATGTCATGGACAGTGGACAGGTTGGCCAGATTGTATGTGGACAGGATTGTACCATTGCAAGGTGTCACAGTAACAATTGTTTTAGATAGAGATCTGAGGTTCACATCTGGTTTTTGGAGAAGTCTACAACAGGTAGTTGGCACCGAGTTGAGGTACAGCTCAACATATGACCTTCAGACAAATGGGCTGACTGAAAGGACTATCCACATAATTGAAGACATGTTGCGAGCTTGTTGCTTAGTATGGGGAGGCAGCTGGGAGCATCACCTAGGTATGGTGAAATTTGCCTACAATAACAGTTATCATGCAAGTACCTGAATGGCACCGTATGAAGCTTTATATGGTAGACTATGTAGAACACCTCTAAATTGGCATGAAGTATGAGAGAGACAGGTTATGGGGCCATAATTAATTCAGTAATGTGCAGAAATGGTTTGATTTATAATAGAGAAGCTTGAAACAACACAAAGTTGTCAAAAGAGTTATGCAGATACAAGATGAAGGCCATTACAGTTTGAAGTTGGAGATTATGTGTTTTTGAGAGTTTCTCCCACAAAAGGTTCTCTAAGGATCAGTAAGAAGGGTAAGTTGAGTCTAAGATATGTGGGTCCATTCCGGATTTCTGAACGAATTGGTGAAACAACATATAGAATAAAGCTTCCTGTAGACTTCACGGACGGACATGATGTGTTTCATGTCTCCATGTTGAGAAGGTATATTCAAGATCCATCATAGATAGTTAGCTATACCAGAGATGACTTGAAGGTGGACATGTCGATGCCAGAGTATCCAGTGCAGATTATAGGACAGAGGTTACAAAAATTGAAAAATAAAGAAATA
Organism: Colocasia esculenta; assembly: GCA_014218235.1. Lineage (NCBI taxonomy): Eukaryota > Viridiplantae > Streptophyta > Magnoliopsida > Alismatales > Araceae > Colocasia > Colocasia esculenta. The sequence continues at coordinate 45,310,380 of CM024761.1, read as the reverse complement.
GAGTTAGTGAAAATAGACAGGGACGAGAAGATACATGGGAACTGGCAGAAGAGATGCAAAAGGCGTATCCATACTTGTTTGAATAAACTTTTAATTCTTTTTAGGTGAGAGTACCATGCATGAATAATTTTAATTGGTGTATTTAGGGTACTTTCTGAATTTTGAGGTTGAAATTTTGTTTTAGGTGATAGTAATGCAACATCGTAAACTTTTGGATTGTCGATTAATGGACTTGGTGGCCAGTGTGTGGCCTATTGCATGTGTTTATGTTGCTTGGGAAGGTTGTGAGGGGTTGGGGGTCGAAAATCTGAACCCAACAGACCCTCTGTTGCACTTTCTATAAACACAACCAACACATGCGACACATTTTGGAAACACGACCACCTTCCCCATTGTGATTTCGACATCACTTCTCCGGGTGCACGTCTGTATGCGTGTCGCGTGGCACATGTAGGGGTGTCAGGTTTAAATTGCGACAGCCATGAACGTCGCAATTTAAACACAATGGCACAACTTGTCGCGATTTAATATGTGTAGTGGTGTTGCTCAAGCCCCAGCCAAACAGTGCGGAAAAGACTGTTCGGCCTAGGGAAGGCTTGCTGTGGGAGATTCTGGGTGAATCAACATGTACGGTGCGTGGAGTGATGTGTTACCATCGTGAGGAGGTTGTTGTTGTGTTGAGTGTGTTTTGGAATTTCTTAATGATGATTTTTTTAATGATGACCAATAAACATCACTCATTTCTTTGATTTTGATGATGACATATTGAACATATTGCACATATTGAATATATTACAATAATACTCAAACAACATATTCTTGATATTTGATATCTCATATTTTATTGTTAATGACATGTTTTGATGGTCTACTCTTCATTCATATAGGTTTACAAAGTTCTTGTCAAAGTAGGTCGACTCTAGTTGACAGACAGGTCGACTCACAAAGTCTGCCCAACAAGTTTCTGAAGAGCAAATGTCAGTAGTGTCGACACTATTTGGAGATGAGGTCGACACTAGCATCCTTCGAGTGAACCAGTTTTGGAGGAATACACAGGAGGTCGACTCTACCTGTTGATCAGGTCGACACTAAGTGTCTGTCAGGTCGACACTAGTGTTCTGCCATTAAGCCCTAAATTGATGATTGGTCAGTAGGTCGACTCTCTTGAAAAATGAGGTCGGCTCACATTTCTGTGCAAACCTAGAATCATGCAGAGGATAAAATCCGATGACTGTGATTTCACTCTCAGGTCTTTGTAGAAGATGCTATAATTACCAAATTACCCTCTCATCCAAGTGGGAGTGTGGTAAAGACCATTTGGACACGTGGCAACCCAGGGTGTATTCTAGGTTTCTGTGCACATCCCCATCACGTAAAAAGGGACAGCATAGAGGCTATAAAAGTTCTGCGATCTGTTATGAAGCAGTGAGAGCCCCAAGTGAGCCCAGAAGCTTCCATCCTTCCAACGATTTCATTCAAAGAGACGTGGTGATCAAAGCCATGCTGTGATGTGCTGAAAAAGGGAGCAAATTGAGCAGAAGAGTAGCAAAACAAGAAGAAGTACTGGCAATTCAGATGCCACTGAAGTAGAGCATGATGAATTGAAGAGGATCTCCATCGAATTCCTTCAAGGCTCTTCAATTCAAGCTTCTGCAAGACTTCATCACCGAGGAACATTCAGCCCATATCTATTTCACTTATTTCTTAGAGTGTTCATCTCATTTTCACTGGTGAGATCTATACATGAAGTTCTGTGCAGATTTCTATGTTTGTTGAGTATGTGAATCAGTTCATTGCTAGAGGATCTGATTTTGTGTGGATTTGATCTAGCTTGTGTGTTGAGTCATCGCGCTCCAGTTATGGTTTGAGTCGTCGTGCTCAGTTTGGAGTCGTCGTACTCAGTTTGGAGTCGTCGTACTCCAGTTGTGTGTGGTTTTAGCCGTCGTGCTCAGGTTGTGAGTCGTCGCACTCACAGTTGTGGTTTGAGCCATCATGCTCAGTTTGTGAGTCGTCGCATTCACGATTGTGTGTTGAGCCGTTGAGCTCAACGGTGTTTGGAGTCATTATCTCCAGTGTGTGTTGCACTCTGGTTTGAGTAGTGTGGTCTCACTGTGTGAGGGGTGGATGTAGGAATCACTGGTGTGATTTCCGAACCACATAAAAATCTTGTGTGCAATGGTTTGCTATCTCTTTGCACTAGATGCTTGCATAGGATTTCGCTTTCACACTCACTTTCTAATTGCTTCACACATCATATAAACACATTCACACATCAGAATAGTTAGATTGCTTGCTTGAATGGATCTCTAATTCGAAGTGATTTTTAAATTGCTTAAGCTTCCACAGTACTTGTTGTTAGATCTATTCAACCCCCCCTTCTAGATCTGTTCATACTCTGAATTTGATCCTACAATTGGTATCAGAGTGGGTTAATATCTATTTCTGATCTGATTTGATTGCCTCTATTTGATCGGTGTGTTCTATCTACTGAATTGACTGCTTGCTCGTTTCATGTTTCTTTTACTTTGATTCATGGATTCACGAGGATTTGTAGTTGAGGGCCATTCCATTAATAGACCACCATATTTTGATGTGTCTGATTACCCTTACTAGAAAAATCGCATGCAAGTTTTTCTAAGGGCACAAAACTATGAAATCTGGAAAATAGTTGACAAGGATCCTTATGAAAACCATGGAGATGAGGAGAATTGGACTAGAGAGCAAATTAGAAAAGCCACCCTTAATTACATTGCCATGAATATGCTTCAATGTGCAGTTCACCCTAAAGAATATGCAAGAATATCCATGTGCAAATCTGCTAAGGAAATGTGGGATAAACTTGAATTAATGTACGAGGGAACATCTCATGTTAGGGAAACCAAAGCAAGCACACTTGTTTCTGAATATGAACTATTTATGATGAAAACTGATGAGTCAATTTCTAAAATGTTTGCCAGGTATATGACAATCGTCAATGGACTGAAGATACTAGGTAAAGAGTACACTGATGTTGATCTGGTGAGAAAAATCTTGCGCTCTCTATCATCAATTTGGCACACAAAGGCTATAGTGATTGAAGATTCTAACGATTTATCCAAAATAACTTTGGATGAACTCATAGAATCTTTAATGACTTATAAAATAAATCTGAAAAGAACTGAAGAACATATGCTTAAGGCCAAACCACTAGCACTTAAGGCTTCATCAAGCAACAATGAGAAAATTCAGGAAAAGTCTAGTTCTGAAAAGTCTGAGTCTGGTGAGGATGAAATTGCCCTCATGTCTAGGCAATTCAGAAAAATTTTAAAATCAAGAAGAGGAAAATTCAATGGAAAGAATAAATATTCTTCTGGTAAAAAGAATGCTTCCTCTTCAAACTTTAATCCTGGCAGAAATCAAAAAGTTGATGAAGGTGTTATTTGTTATAGGTGCAACAAGGCAGAACACATGAAGGGTGAGTGTCCTGAGGTCAAGAAGGACAAATACAAGAAGAACAACAAAATGAAAAATCCAAAAGCAATGCTAGCAACTTGGTCGGATGAAGACCAAAGTGAGGATGAAGGGCAAAACTCCTCAAGCTCAGAAAATGAGGAGTTATGCTTTATGGCTAAGAGCAGTGATGGAAAGGTAAGTTCTTATTTTGAACAATATACTGTTGAAGATTGGGAAGATGCATATGCTGCCTTAGTTGAAAAATATTCTGAAATAAGAAAAGAAAACAAATGTCTGAAAAAGAAAATTGAAAATGTCATGCATGATACTTCCTTAAATAGAAGAATATCTGAACTTGAAAATGAAATATCTGAACTTAATGATGAAAAGGAAGAACGTCTGAATGAAATGGATGAATTTAAGATTGCATCTCAAAAGGCCAACCCTAATTTTGAAAAGCTTTATGAAAGAATGGAATTGCAACAAAAAGAAAAGCAACAAGTTATTAATGAAATTCAGAAACTTAAGAAGCTACTGACTGAAAAAGATCAGGTGATAAGAAATTTCACAAATGAAAAAGAAAACCTTGATGCCTTGTTAGGACTAAAAATGAATGCTGAAAAATATGGACTAGGATTCACCACAGAAAAATCACTGAAAAATAAACCTGTTGAGAAGAAAGAAAAACCTTCAAAAATTCCTTTTCATAAAATTTGTCAAAAGCACTAGTCCAGAAAATAAAAATAAACAAGGGTCAAAGAAAATGTCTGAAACAATCAAAAAACAAAATGAAAAGAAAATGTCCAATCAGAAGAAATAGAACAGGTCAACACATGTTGTAGAAAGGTCAACACATGCTAACCATAAGTCCAAGTCTGTGGTCACTGAGTTGACTCTAGCTCAACATAGGTCGACCTATCCACTTCTGAACAACAACAGGATGTTTCATAAAAATTCAAATAAGAATATGAAAAATTATAAAAACATAAAAACACACTTTCATGATAATTCTTGGAGATCCAAGACTTCATATCAATCCAATTGGATCTGTAAGGCCCTTGATTTTCACCTTGTTTGTTAAGTATATGTATGTGCGTATAAGTGTATACTATTGATGTATGATTATTATGTATAAGTATTTATTGATATAAATTGTATGAATTAGTATTATTGAAATGTACATAGTATATTCAAGTACATATATGTATGTATATATATATATATATATTAAGTGTGTAGTATTATAAATTCTGCATAATTAAAGTGAGTTTTGTCGGCTAGTCGGCGTCCACATCGGCTGACGCTGACCAGGGGTAGGCGGCAATATCGATGGACGCCCATTTTTGGATAGGTGACCATGGATATGGACGCCAATATCCCAGATTGTTACGTTTTCAGATCCGGAAACGCCTCCGGAAATTGAGCCTCTTGTTTAGGAAACCTTTCCCAACGGCTCTGAGACTTGCCCCTTTAACCTATCCGACCGCCAACCTTTTATAATATCAAATTTCGGCCAGATCCATCCCTTTGGCTCTTAGGTCAAAACCTATCTTCTCTAAGCAAAACCCTAACTTGAACTTGAAAGATCCGGCTTCGGGAGGCTTCGTCTAGCGATCTACATCAACTGGTGTCGACCTTGAACATCTGGAAACGACTCCCCACGCTGGTGTGCTGTGAAGATCAACAGAAGATCCGAAGAAGGAGGGATTTAGAGACTCTTTGGCACAGGCCGAGGAGGGCTTCTCCGGCTTAAATCGTCGTTGGTAGATTTTACAGAAGGCAAGTACCCCATTCACTTTAACCCTACATGTGTCTAGTATGTCCCAAGAATTTTTCAGATTTTTCTCGTGTCCTGGAACCCCTCTTTCAAGTGATTTGTTGGCTTTCAGTCTGTGTTCTGCAGACAGGATATTAACGGCAAGATCCCTTGCCGCTAATATTATGTGTTGACGGCATCATATAATGCCGTTAACCTATAGACGGCTACCCTATGCCGTCGAGTTCTTCAGACTGCAACAGTGTGCAAGTCTGTCCCTATATGAACTAGTTTTCGAGTTTTTCCGCATGAGGATATACGGTAAAATTTTATATAATATGTAAATATATATATTTAGTTGTACTGTGAGTTATTGTGCATTTTTAGAATTTTCACTAATTATTAGAATTCTTGGAATGTGCTACCAACAAAAGTTTAATCTTGGAAAATGTCGTTTATGAAATATGTGTAGAAATTAACTGTCATAAATTTTCTGTACATTGTTCATAAGATCTGATGCATGACATAAAAATTTGAGCAATTTATAATATCTGTACAGTTTATTTAAATTTCTGAACCGAAAAATAGTTAATATGTCTACTCAATGTATAAAAGTTAAGAATTCATGCGAAACTAGTTAAATTCCTAAAATTTGTGATAAAATTTTTACTGTTAGTATTCATGTATGAAATAAATTGTGAATCCGAATAATGGAAATTTGTGTCAGTTTGACTATTTTTACAGTTGATATCAGGTGTTAGAATTTTCAGAAAATATGTATAACTCAGAAAAATGCAAATTTTGGTATGCGTGATGGTTAAACTGTGATGAATTATTGGTTAAATTTCTGTACTGAACAGATGATAGTAGCTATATAAACTTGTTTTATGTTAGATTTTCATAATTAGTACATGCTAATATGATTAATGTTTAATTTTGCAAAAATTTCAGCATGATTAGGATTGTTGTAAAAATCTGATTAATACTGAAAACAGTAGTACCATGCTAGGTAATACTGAAGACTGTAAATGTGTGAACATGAGGTGAATGCGTGATTATTTTGTGTTTAAAAATGTGTTGAAATTGAGAAAATGTATTAATGTGCCAATGGGTGACACTGCTACCTTAGAGGGCTGTGGAACTGTACTGTGGTAAAGTCCCCACGGGAAAGTTCAAAGTGTGTGATGTCCCATGGGCATTGGGATTAAATCCTGGAGGCGAACAAGTATCGCTGGTTAGGGTGGAGAGTGCTTCTCCCGGTTCTGCGCAGTAACTAAGATTAATCACTGGAATGCCTAGGTGATTGATATGTGATGTGATTAGTGTGTGTCCTTCTAAAGTGGTTTGGGCTATGTGTCACGGCATAAGTGAAAGTGAAAATGTGTTTAAGTGAAAGAAAATGTGTAAATTGTGAAACTGTGTAAGTGAATATGTGTTCATGAAATTCTTATGTAAGCATGCAAAAAAATGATAAGTTTCTTGTGAATGTGACATGATAGTAGTAAAACGGCGAGCTTCTCACTAATATAAATGTGTTAACCATGTGTAAAAATTGTCTTAGAATTCATGTTAAATTAGTTGTTATGAAGTGTGTAAATATTGTGTAAAATGTTCATCATGTGGCTTATGAATGATTGAATGAAATCAGTTTAGCATAGTGAAAAGTGTAGAAAGCATGTGATAGGATTAGTTTATTGTGTATAAAACCAAATCCCATGTGAAAGATGTGTAGAAATCATGAATAGGCTTCTATTTGAAAAATTGTCACTTCCATGCATTATGTGTAAATGATGTAGCATAAGGTTATGGATATTACTTGATGCATGTATGTTTAGTGTGCTGGTGTTACTTGTTGAGTTCTTTTGAACTCATTCTTGCTTCGGCGTACAGGTGCAGACGTTTCTACTTCTTCCAAGGAGATCGTTAGGAGCGACTCGGAGCGAGAGTAGGAGATATTGTTGTGGATTTAGCATTGGAATTTTCATTTCTTCATAGTATGTAATAAAGACTCTGCGTAGTCTCATGTGGACAATGTATTTATTTTATTTCAGTTATGAATAATTAGGTCTCTTTCCTTCTATACGGACTGTGAATAGAATGTGGATGATGGAATAGAATTTCTTTTCAGTTCTTTAAATTCCGCTGTCATGAGATATATTATATTTGTGTATGTTTCAGCCTTTTGTACTAGTGTTGGGTAAATGTCCCACTGTAGTGATACCTTTTATATCGATGTGGGATGGTGGAACCGTACCGATATGAGAGGGTCGTTACAGGATCAATTCTTGGAATCAATGGTATCACAATTCTCATTGGTCCTATTCACAGTATTTCTATCCAAATTTCCAAGACTTTAACAGAACTCCTAGTCTAGATTTCCATTCATGAACAATCATTCCAAAATACATAATTTCCCTGCTTATGAAAGGAAAAACACTGGTGTTTTCATTCCAAATCAAAATGTTAAAATACCAAAAAGGGAAATCATTTCACAGATAAAACAAGGCCAAAAACAACTCAAGTGTGGATCAGAAAAGACTTATTATTTTTGCTCAAACAAACTGATGGTCCCAACAATGTTTGGGTACCAAAATCTTTTCTCCTCTGATCTGACTTGTGCAGGAAGGTCGTGCACCTAGCTCCAATGTGTGGTTCCTTGACAGTGGGTGTTCACAACACATGACTGGAGAAGAATAAAGTTTTCATTTTTGATTGAAAAGGAAGGGGGATCTATTACTTTTGGAGGTAAAAATAAAGGAAAAATAATTGGATCTGGAAAGGTTGGTAAGTCCTCCTCAAACTAAGTTGAAAATGTTCTGTTAGTTGATGGTTTGGATTATAATCTTTTGAGTATAAGCCAATTGTGTGACAAGGGTCACAAAGTTGTTTTTGAATCAACTTTTGCAAAATAATTGATTCTTCATCTGAAAAAATAAAATTCTTTGGAAAAAGAGAAAACAATGTGTACATGATAAATCTTGATAAAAACATTGCTGAAAACATCTGTTTGGTTGCTAATAAAAATGAAATTGTATAGACATAGCACAAAAGACTTGGTTATGCAAGTTTCAACACCATAAATAAACTCTTAAGGATAAATTTAGTTAAAAAACTTTCTAAATCTTTTTCAAATGTTGAAAATCAACTTTGTGAGATATGTGTTAAAGGAAAACAAACCAAAAAATCTTTTAAAAATTTCAATGATGTACTTGCCTCTAAGCCACTAGAATTACTTCATATGGACCTTTTCGGGCCTACAAGAATTCTCAGTCTTAGTGGAAAATGATATGGATTTATCATCATTGATAATTTTATTAGATACACGGGGGTTATATTTCTATCCCACAAAAGTGATACTTGTCAAGAATTCAGGAAATTCTGTAACACTGCCTTAATGGGATTTTCACACAAAATAAAATCCATTTTGACTGATCATGGGGGTGAATTTGAAAATAAAACTTTTTTGATTTATGTGTTGAACTGAATATTTTCCACAGATTCTCTTCTCCAAGAACTCCAGAACAAAATGGAGTTGTGGAAAGAAAGAATAGAACTCTTGTGGAAATGGCTAGATCCATGCTCTTGGAAAGTAAATTTCCCAAATCCTTATCGGTTGAAGCTGTGAACACAAAAAATCATATTTTGAACAGAGCATTAGTCAGACAAAAAATCAGAAAAATCCACTATGAACTTTCGAAAAACAAAAAACCAACTTTGCCTTATTTTAAAGTTTTCGATTGCAAGTGTTTTGTACACAACAACAACAAAGAAAATCTTGATAAATTTGATGCCAAAAGTCTTGAAGCTAATTTCTTTGGTTATTCAGAAATTTCTAGAGTTTATAGGGTTTACATTCTCAAGAATAAAATAATCTCCACATGTAGTCTTTGAGGAAAATTCCTATCAAACTGATGACTCTCCTTCTTGCAGGGTTCCACAAAGTAATGAAGAAGATGACTTCATTATTGAACCTTCACCAACTGTTGAAGAGCATGAAGATCCATTTAAAAATCTTGACAATCAATCACCTACCACAAATGGATCAGGTAATATTGTTCCAGAACTGAATGAACCTCAAGAGGTAATTCTAGAAACTAGACTTTTAAGAGATCATCCAATTGAGAATGTGATTGGGAATTTGCATGATAGAGTTAGGACTAGGTCATCCTTTCAGAATGTAATAAATGAAGACCCATTGACACTAATTTCCCAGATTGAACCCAAGTCTATTGATGAAGCTCTAACCAGTGAAGATTGGATCAATGCAATGCATGATGAACTTCATCAATTTGACAGAAATCAAGTATGAGAATTAGTACCCAAACTTAGTGAGCAGTCTGTTATTGGCACTAGATGGGTATTCAGAAATAAACTGAATGAAAATGATCAGGTTATTAGGAATAAAGCTAGACTAGTTGCCAAGAGGTACAATCAAGAGTTTGTGATTGACTTTGAAGAATCATATGCCCCTGTAGCTAGATTAGAAGCTGTGAGAATTTTTCTGGCTTTTGCATCATCCTTGAAATTCAAAGTTTATCAAATGGATGTAAAAAGTACTTTTTTGAATGGTTACATCAAAGAAAAAACTTTTGTAGAACAACCTCCTGGTTTTGAAAATGAAAAATATCTTGATCATGTTTTTAAACTTAATAAGGCTCTTTATGGTCTTAAGCAAGCTCCAAGAGCTTGGTATGACCGCCTGAGCTCATTTTTACTGAATAAAGGATACACAAGAGGTAATGTAGACCAAACGTTATTTACCAAAATTGTCAATAATCAAATCATTGTTGTCCAAATCTATGTTGATGACATAATTTTTGGGTCTACAAACAAAGCTCTGTGGACTGAATTTGATGATCACATTAAAACTGAATTTGAAATGAGTTTGATGGGTGACCTACAATTCTTTTTGGGATTGCAGGTACATCAAACCAGTGAAGGGATTTTTATAAGTCAAACAAAGTATGTGAAAGAACTTTTAAAAAGATTTGACTTTTAGCACCTCAAGCACTCAACACACCAATGGCGATAAATGTAAGATTAGAGAAAGATTTTTTTGGTAAGTCAGTAGATCCAAAGACTTACAGAGGTATGATTGACTCTCTACTTTATCTCACAACCTCTAGACCTGACATTCAATTTAGTGTGTGCATGTGTGCTAGATTTCAAGTCAATCCTAAAGAATGTCACATGTTAGCTGTCAAAAGAATTTTTAAATATCGTGCTGGAACATGTGAACTTGGAATATGGTATTCTACTGGCTGCAAATTAGACTTAATTGCTTATTGTGATGCTGATTATGTTGATTGTAAGCTTGATAAAAAAAGTACTAGTGGCTTGTGTTTATATCTAGGTGGATGCCTAATTTCTTGGGCTTCTAAAAAGCAACATTCAGTAGCCCTATCCACTGTAGAGGCTGAATATGTTGCGGTTGGTTGTTGTGGCACTTAAGTTCTTTGGGTGAAACACCAGGTCCTAGATTATAATCACAAATTAGGCTACATTCCTATTTTATGTGATAACACTAGTGCAATCAATTTGTCTAAAAACCGAATTCAGCATTCACGAAGAAAGCACATTGAAATAAGGCACCATTTTCTAAGGGATGGGTTGCTAAGAAATCTTTTGAGCTTCACTTCATTGAAACTAAAAAAAAAATTGTAGATATTTCACTCAGCCTCTTCCAGAAAATAGATTTTCATCTTTAAGGAGAGAGCTTGGTTTGTGCAAACTTCCACATGCATGATATCTTCAATATCTTTTTGCAAATAAAAGCTTTCTTTGTCTTGCAAATAAATTTCCACTTCTCACATTGCATTGGCATTCTTGGTATATCAAATAGTGATTTGAAGAAAGGCAAGTCAGGCTTGTCTGGACACTTTCACTATGCGTGAGTATATGTTTCCGCCAAGTATCAAAAGCCTTTTTATGCAATTACTGAGGGGGAGCTTTGTCATTCAATAAAATATTCTTGTTGATTCTACTCTCACTTCACTGTCTTCTTCCTTCTTCATAATTTTCATGTTCACCTTGAAAGGGGGAGCTACATGAAAGGGGGAGTCATTTGATATCAGAAATTGTGCTCCTTGTCAATTCTTCTCTTATCTGGTATCAGAATTCTTGACACTGGTTGTCAATCTTGAGCCCCAAATTATCAGAATTTTTGAGTCTCAGTGCTATTTTCATATGAGAGACTTAATACATTTAAATCAAACTAATTGTGCATTTAGTTTATTCTCAAAGATCCATTTTCATATCAAAGTTGTGCTATCTTAATACTGAATGTCTTTAAAATGATTTGCAAAACACTTATAGGCACATGAGTGGCATTAATATTTAACATATGCAAGTTTAAGCTTTAATTTTACCACATGTTAAGAATAATTTCTCTACATTCATATCCATGACTTTTCTGGTCAAAGCAAATAAAATCTTGCAAAACATTAAAAGAAAATGAACAACAATCTGAAAGATACAAACAGAGCAATGCGAATTCTTGAACCACTGAGTAATCGGGCCATTTCACCTAAAAAGTGATTTGTTTCGCGTCAAAAAGTGCAAAACAAAAATTTCAACTCTGTATAAGATAATGAAAGTTAAACCACTGAGTAATCAAGAAGTCTTGCATCTGGTAAATGTGATATCTTGCACTGAAAAGTGAGATTTAACTAATTTATTCTTGCATTTTTCCCAGCTAAAAAATGAAAGGAAATTCAAAAAGACAAGATATAAAAGCTTAAGACCTTACTAATGTTCATGTATACTAAGTTTAGACCTGCTATTCTACTTTATGTTACATTTAAAGCTTCTAACTTCGTTGTTGAATACTTCTGTTCACTCACATAGGTCACTTTCTTTCACATTTACATCATTATTTTAACTACATTCAGATCATTATAGTTTGCTATACTTTGTGTTGAGTGTGTCCTTATGATTAAACCTTAATGCACAATCGTAAAAACACAATAAACTCTCCCATTTGTCAATATCACTTTGTCTCATTTATTTTGATCATTTCTGAACATTACTTTTTTCACCACTTCATTTCCTGAACTCCTACCTTCTTAGTTTTCATGTCTATCTTTTTGATGCTGTCAAAAAGGGGGAGAAAAATAAATTTGGTTTGATGCCATCAATATGAATTGGGGGAGAAATTGACACTTTGGTATATATGAGAAATTGGAGAAAGGGCAGGTTAAGGGAGAAAACTGCAGATAGGGGGAGAATGAAGAGACCTAAGTTTGAGTATTTCTTTTGTCATCATCAAAAAGGGGGAGAATGTTGTGTTGAGTGTGTTTTGGAATTTCTTAATGATGACTTTTTTAATGATGACCAATGAACATCACTCATTTCTTTGATTTTGATGATGTCATATTGAACACATTGCACATAATGAATATATTATAATAATGCTCAAACAACATGTTCTTGATATTTGATATCTCATATTTTACTATTAATGACATGTTTTGATGGTCTACTCTTCATTCACACAGGTTTACAAAGTTCTTGTCAAAGTAGGACGACTCTAGTTGACAGACAGGTCGACTCACAAAGTTTGCCCAGCATGTTTCTGAAGAGCAAATGTCAGTAGTGTCGACTCTATTTGGAGAGGAGGTCTTCTTTGAAGGAATACACAGGAGGTCGACTCTACCTATTGATCAGGTCGACTCTAACTGTTGATTAGGTCGACACTAAGTGTCTGTCAGGTTGACACTAGTGTGCTGACAGTAAGCCCTGAATTGATGATTGGTCAGTAGGTCGATTCTCTTGAAAAATTAGGTCGACTCACATTTCTACGCAAACCCAGAATCATACAGAGGATAAAATCCGATGGCTGTGATTTCACTCTGAGGTCTTTGTGGAAGATGCTATAACTACCAAATTGCCCTCTCATCCAAGTGGGAGTGTGGTGAAGATCTTATGGACACGTGGCAGCCCAGGGTGTATTCTAGGTTTTTGTGCACATCCCCATCACGTAAAAAGGGACAGCACAGAGGCTATAAAAGTTCTACGATCTGTTATGAAGCAGTGAGAGCCCCAAGTGAGCCCGCAAGCTTCCAGCCTTCCAGCGATTTCATCCAATGAGATGTGGTGATCAAAACCAAGCTGTGATGTGCTGAAAAGGGGAGCAAATCGAGTAGAAGAGTAGCAGAACAAGAAGAAGTACTGGAAGTTCAGATGCCACTGAAGCAAAGCATCATGAAATGAAGAGGATCTTCATCGAATTCCTTCAAGGCTCTTCAATTCAAGCTTCTGCAGGACTTCTTCACCGAGGAACATCCAACCCATATCTATTTCACTTGTTTCTTGGAGTGTTCATCTCATTTTCCCTGGTGAGATTTGTACATGAAGTTCTGTGCAGATTTCTGTGTGTTTGTGACTCAGATCATTGCTAGAGAACCTGATTTTGTGTGGATTTGATCTAGCTTGTGTGTTGAGCCATCATGCTCCAGTTGTGCTTTGAGTCGTCGTGCTCAGTTTGGAGTCGTCGTACTCCAGTTGTGGTTTGAGACGTCGTGCTCAGTTTGGAGTCGTCATACTCCAGTTGTGTGTGGTTTGAGTCATCGTGCTCAGGTTGTGAGTCATCACACTCACAGTTGTGGTTTGAGCCGTCGTGCTCAGTTTGTGAGTCGTCGCACTTACAGTTGTGTGTGGAGCCGTTGAGCTCAAGGGTGTTTGGAGTCGCCGTGCTCCAGTGTGTGTTGTACTCTGATTTGAGTAGTGTGGCCTCACTGTGTGAGGGGTGGATGTAGGAATCACTGATGTGATTTCCGAACCACCTAAAAATCTTATGTGCAATGGTTTGATCTGTCTCTTTGCGCTAGATGCTTGTATAGGATTTCTCTTTCACACTCACTTTCTAATTGCTTCACACATCATATACACACAATCACACATTCACACATCAGATCAGTTATTGCTTGCTTGAATGGATCTCTAATTCGAAGTGATTTTTAAATTGCTTAAGCTCCACAGTAATTGGCGTTAGTTCTATTCAACCCCTCCTTCTAGATCTGTTCATACTCTAAATTTGATCCTACAATTGTTTGTAGCACGGGAAACGCCAGTGCAACACTGTTCTTCATGTTTTTCGTGTTTCTCATGTGGTAGGGGAATTCTCCTCATTTTTGGGTCGAATGGATTGTGATTAAAGTGTTCAATGCATGGCATGGGTTAAATTGAGTAGCAAGCATGTGTAGGCTTTTACTTGAATGCAAATATTCAAGCTTTATGGCTGTATAGGGTGGTTTGTGTGATTTCCAAAAATGGGGATTTGGGTGAGGTTTTCTCGGCTGAAAAGGCGATGGAACCAGTCGTCGTGTTTTGAACGCGACGACGTGTCAGGTCGCGATTCAGTCTTTAAGGCGACGGTTCTCCCTGTCGTGATTTGGCCTTCAAATGCCAACATCTATGTACGTCGCGTTTTAAAAGGCAACCACCCAACCCTTGATTTGACTGTATAGTGCCATGAGTTGCTTCCAGCTATGGGTTTGTGTGACTGTTAATTTATGTATTATGGGTTGTAAGTGGTGCATTGGTAAGCATTGTGATCGGGAATGCCGAGTTTGCATGGTTGTATGTACGTGGCAAGTTGGGTTGTTTAACGCTTTCCATGGTTACCTCTCGAGTCGGGCACCCCAGGTTCTTTGTGAGCCAGGCACGTTGTGCTTGGGATTTGTCTCGGTACTTGTGTACCGTCGAGGTCTGTGTCATCTTCTTGGACATCCTCACTCCTTAGCTTGAGTTGTACGTCCGGTTGAGGGAAACATGATAGTGGGACAACAACTTGTGTGTGTTGGGTGTGGTTGGTCGATTGTAGTACGCTCTTGGTTGAGGGATGGACACCGGTAGATGTACTGGACCCCAGCTAGTCCTGTTTCCAGTGCTTCATATTAGGGAGCTCGGGCCGATGTCTTTAAAGATGCCATGCATGGGCGTGTAGTTGTGTGGTCTGTAGGTGTGGTGCTAATTTGGTCTCCACAGTTTGTTGACGCTGTTGAGGTGGAGCGGCAGTTGGACTTTCGTCTGTGGCTGCGAGGCTGAGAGGTAGACCTATGTGGTTTGTCCAGGTCAGTAGCTAGTGTCACGAACTAGTCTTCATGGCTCGTATTTGGCGTTAACCTTCTTTAGCTCGTACTGTAGACTTGGTTTTCCGTTTAATTATTAATGTTTAAACCTTGTTATTAGTGTACAATTGTTATTTTTAACTGTTTAAATAGTTATTTTACTCCTGCTTCTCTAGTACTTGTGTTGCTTCAGCTTTTAAGAGACAGTAACTTGTGAGGCTCACCCCTACTCCTTTCAGATGAGGGAGAGTAGGAGGGTTCTGTTCTTCTTCTAGTTCGGAGCCGCATCATAACGCATTGGGTCTACTCCTCCAGTAGTGTAATTTCCTTTCCGTTGTGCCTCGGGGTATGCCCCGAGCTGTTGTACACTGTGTTTGACTTTTGTTGAGAACTGGCTATGTAATATTCATGTAAATATATGTGAGATGTGCAATCTTATATGTGTTTAGTGTATTCTTTTATATTTCTATGGACATGTATGTTGATATCCCTTGCAAGGCTTTGGCCTGTTCGCGGGAGGCAACGTCGGATCAAGCTCGTTAATGGGTTAATGGGTTTGAACGACGAGGACCGTCACAATATATAACCCAACGAGTTGTGAATTACATTATAATTGCTGCCCCATGGGTACATAGCCTTAAAGAGACACCGAATGACGATGTGATACGCTCACTTGGTATTTGAATTCAGATCAATGGTTTCGATATTTACCAGTTCTCTCGTAACTATGTCTCGAGAATCGGTACCGTGCACTATTTGGGTGACGCCATACGACAAACACCTAGTTGTTGGTACCGTCTTCATCATGGTGGATAGGTACTGCGGCCTCCCCCCCATGCGACAAATAAAGGGGACATGCTACCATTTTTTTTTTTTTTCTGTGCATTAAAGTCGGCAAGGCCCCTTTGAAATCCTCACTAGTTGAGTGAGTCGGTAGCCTCTCAATAGTGTCTCTCTATTTTAGTCAGATCTTGCCGATTCAACTGTGCTCTGTCGATTCAGCAGTCTTGTCGATTCAGTCATATTCTGCCGACTCGATCATGTCCTAACGATTTAGTCTTGTCTACCGATTCAGTCATATCTTATCGAATGTGTTGCATCTACCTTGCCGACTAGAGGTGCATGTCTTTCCGAATGAACTATCTGTTTTTCCAAATGAGCTGTGCATGTCTTACCGAATGAGTTACGACTATCTTGCCGACTGGCCGTAACATGTCTGCCTTGCCGAATGAGCTGTGCGTGTCTTACCGAATGGACTGTGTATCTTTCACTGAATGAGTTGTGCATGTCTCACTGAATGAGCTATGCCCATCTGCCGACTGAGCACACAGTGACAAAAAAGTGTCGTCTCACAAGCAAAACTATGACTGTCATATTTCAAATGGAATAAAGAGAACTATTGGAACTAATCTATGAATAAAAAAAGAACAAGAAGTAAACAAATGAATAAAGAGATCAAACGATGATACCATAAGATGATAACAATTACAATGAGTTAAATGCTGTCAAATAGACATCTTTTCTTATTTCTATTTTGGCTTAATTTCAAGATGCCCTTCTACACTTTTAATTGGATGTCTCCTTTTCAGGTCATAACGCTCTTTATTCTGGCGATTAATCAAGAGTTTTCTCTCTCAGAGATATGTAATTAACGACGTTGTATTTAGGCAATGACGGGATATTGGTCCAGATCTGATATTCACTTTCGTTTGACGAAGTCAAACGGTGCAGAAAGAGACTTAAAGTCCTCTAACTCTCAGAGATAGAACACTTTGTCACTTATGTGGTTGGCACGCTCGTGCTCTGCGATTACCGATTCATCTCTCGCCCTCATGGTTTGATTATAATTTGGTAAGACTTGAATTTGCAATGCACACCTGCATATACATGATGGCATGATAAAAATAAATCCAAAATAATTTCAGACAGATCCTCATAAATCCATTTCCACAGCATGTTTCCCCTTCTTGGTCGTGCTAGCTAGTTGTGGAGAATTGGAGTGGGTTGGTATGTTAACATGTGTTGCTCCTACGACATGGGTGGGGCTCTGTGGATGTCGTTGACTTCTCTGAGATAGTGAAGGGGTATGCTAGGCAGGATGGGAAACCATTACCTATAATTGCAAGCATGTGTTGTATGACGTCGGGCTCAGATTGGTAGTAGATGTGGATGCACCTTGAGTTCTAGGGAGGGATTCATAATGTGGCTCAAAGCACTAAGCACAACAAATATTAGGCCATCTAGAGAGGATGTATGATAACCGGTATGTTCGGATCGTAGTTTACTGGGTTTTGGGGCCAGTGTATGGCCCATTGGTGGACCATGTGTGTCTACATGTGTTTATAACAGTTTGGTGTAGCAGGTGGGAGACTGGAGGGTTCGACATCCCAGCCCAAACAGACCTCTGGCGGGTTCATTAACAACGCGACCAAGGCAGACGTTGCGATTCTTACTTGAACGCGACGACCTACTACGTCGCGATTTAAGACCACCTTCAGAGTGCACGTCTGCATGTGCGACACATGTCGCATGGCGGTGCGTCGAGGGTTTAATTGCGATGGTGGGGTACGTCGTGTATAGAAATGTGACGGCCCGATAAATCGCGATTTAACCTCTGTGTATTTTGGACCTCAACCCTTGGTCGAATAGTGTAGTTGCACTGTTCAACTAAGGGGGAGTGCTGTGGAGGTTTGTTGTGACCTTTTGAGGCGATTTCGGGGTTGCTGTCCGTTCGACGTGGTTTCGGCGCGAGGTGCTTCAGAGCACGGGGAACGTCTCGACATCATCGGTTTAGCGTTTCTTGTGTTGGTAGGAGAATTCTACTTTGTTCTTCCTTGTATGGCTTGTATGGATTAGGGTTTGTGAGATTTGGCTTAGGAATCATGTGAACATGATAGAGAGCATGCTTAGGGTTTTATTCACATGCTTACTTCCAGCTTTATCTTCATGTGTAGCAATTTATGGTGATTTCTGGATTGAGGGTTTGGAGCTGGTTTTTGCTGTCTGAAAGGCGACAGAACCCATCATCCGGTTTTGAGAACGTGACGACATGGCCCGTCGCGATTCAGATTGTAAGGTGACGGGTTGGTCCATCATGATTAAAGTCAATTGGCGAGCACTGTGTTGGTCGCGGTTTAGAATGTGGCCACCCGATCTTTGGGGTTCTATGGCCATTCTGTCTGATTTCTGATGTACATTGCTTGGGCTATGTTGGCTATGCAATGTAGGGTCTGTATGGGTTGTGTCGGCCTATACCGTGAATGATAACGATGGGTTTTGCTTGGTAATGCGTGCATAGCAAGTTGGGTTGTTACCCCTTCCGTGGTTACCTCTCCAGTCGGTTACCCAGTCACCGGGTGCTCGGGTTTTGTCTCGGTACAATGAGTACCATCAAGATTTGTGTCATCTTCCTGGACACCCTCACTCCTGAGTTTGAGTTGTACGTCCGGCTGAGGGAAAGACGACATGGGGCAGCGACTTGTGTTTGTTGGTGTGCGGTAGCTTGCAGCGCACTTGTGGTTGGGGGACAGACACCATTAGACGTACTGGTCCCCAGCTAGTCCTGTTTCCAGTGCCTCACTTTAGGGAGCTCAGGTCGGAGTCCCTAAAGGTGTTAGGCTTGGGCCTGCAACTGTGCCCTTCTTTGGCTTGTACACACGTATGTGATGTTTGCTGTTATTTACTTACAACTGTAGTATCATGTGTAGGCGTCATATATTTTAAATGCTTTCAGCTTTTCTTATCTTATCTGTTGTTCATTATTTTATCGGCTTTGAGGGAGTTGCCCTATTGAGCCAGTGACTTGTGAGGATCACCCTTCTTCTTCCAGGTGAAGGAGAGCAGGAGGGTTCCCATTCCTCTTCTAGTTCCGGTCAGCACCGTAATGGAGTCGGGCCTTCACCACCAACAGAGTAATACTATTACTTGTGGAGCCTCGGGGGTTTGTCCCGGGCTGTTGTACTTTGTTTAATGACTATGATATGGAACTGAACATGTACATTTCATGTGAATATATGTGAGAAATGGAATCTTATATGTGTTCAGCATGTTTCCATTATATTTTCACGGATAAGTGTGGTTGATATCCCTTGCGAGGCTTCGGCCCGATCGCGGGAGGCGAAGTCGTGTTGGGCACATAATTGGGTTAACGGGCCTGAATGGCGAGGACCGTCACAGGATGGGCCTAGAGACTGAGGAGACTTGGATCTAGTGGGTTAGTCCTATGTCTGTCCTTTTGGATGGACCATCGCTAAATAATGGGGTGATGGCTGGGCCCAACCCCATTCTGTCACCTTGGTAGGCTGGGTAAATGGGCCTTAATGGGCTAGGTTGGTTTTTTCCCCACATCAAATGCCATCCAACTCTCAAGTATGAGGAAATTATGCTCGAGAGTAAACTGGGAGAGAAAGGAAATCATTGCCCTAGGGCTTGGTGATGGCTCATTTGTTGATGCATGTCATGGGTGATTAACAATAGGGAGACATCAACACCACTCTATCCCTTGGGAAAACAACGATCATGAGTTGTCACTATAGAGAGGTCTAATGCCAAGTGACTATTGGCCCCACGACGATGATGATTGCCTAATGCGGATTCCAACATGGATGGTGAATCGATAGATTAGCGTGTTGCGACAGTTGATTGGCGGATGCCTTGGTTCATATCATAATGATAGGGAGCACCGAAGAGGTGTTTTCAAGCATGGTAATGATGCTTTCACTCTTAACCTCTATAAATTGAGGCCATTGAGGCGCTTGTGTATGTGTTCCCTATTTTCCATTCTCGTCAGTCTGCTTTGCCCCCATTTGTTTCTCGCAAGTGTGTCTTCTCCTAGTAAGTTTCTTTTGAGTTTGTAAATGGCAAGAAAGGGTAAAGGTGTTGCATCTTGCTCCTCCTCCTTTTCTTCTCCCTCTCCTACTCCTCTAAGCATTGATATGGTCACTGCACTTTCCTTCTGACCTCGACGTGGATTGCGCCCTCGGCTAGTGTCATATTCAGTCATTAAGGGCTTCTATGTGGTCTATCATATCCCTCATTTCATTGATATTATCTCCCCCATAGTACTCAGATCATCTTCCATCCCATTCCTAGGTGCTTCACTTTGCCTTTAGACCACTTGGCGATGGGCTTTGGTTTTCCTATTCCAGATGTGATTGCTTAGCTCCTTCGATACTACTAGCTTGCTCATGCATAGCTCTCATTCAATTCATGACAACTCTTCTATTGCTTAATTGCCTAGTATGATGACTTTAGGATCACCCCCACTGTAGATATCTTTCGAAACCTATTCATGATCTAGTCCATGGGCAACGAAGAGGGTCACTATTTCAAGGCATGTCCCTCCAAGAACTTCTTGAACGTTTCCCCCTACTTGTCTAAAATCAAAGATTGGGGGGAGAAATTCATGATTATTACTCATTCCAAAAATAGTTAGGAGTGGAATTTCCACAACTTCTCTATGATGCACCTGTTCTGTGGCAACAAGGCCCCTTGGTTGAGTACCAGGGATTTAGAATCCGCCTTCCATATTGCAAGCTATCTAGTTGAGTCCTTCCTTATGCCAGAACTATTGAGGTACCTTAGACTTAGTCTTTCTGCCTTGCCAAGTGCATGTCGGAGTCTGCTTCTAGTGCTCGGTCCTCCTATCTTCAGTGTTCTAGCCCTTTCGTTGGATTTTGTAGGTCACCTAGTTCCATATGTGAACAACCTCTGATTCAAGGTCATGGGAGTCCCCTCGAACAAAGCACCTCCATATGACCACCAAAAACCACTATTGAATGCTTCAAAGCTCTTCCTGAAGGGGAAATGATGATCACTACTTTCTCAACAATTCTGCCAATGAATGTCCCTCTCGCCCATCCCTTGGTTTTTGCATTGGGGACCTTGTGGCACACTCCGTGTCGCCAGTCCATTGGTTTGTTTGGGAGATGCAGCCGCTTTGGTGGAACCTTCTAGTTACAAGGATCAACAATCCAAGGAGAATCCACTAGTGGATCCCATCATCCTAGAGATGGAGGATATCTCTCTCGAATAGGATGGTGGTAAGCGAGGTTCCCGTCCTTACGAAGGGAATGCAAAAGTAGGCTCGTTGGGCACCCTAGATAACATACTGTTGGTCACTCTTGTTGCTGCTAAGGAGGTTGTTGCTATGGGCATTGCTACTAAGGAAGTCACTACTAAGGAAGCCAGTTTTAAAGAAACTCTGTTGACAGAGGAGGAGTTGAAGCCTACTTCGATGGAATGACAATAGAAGTCATTAGAAAGGAAGATGAAGCTGTTAAAGGCCTCATCGCAGTGACTCCTATAGACGCAGATTTTATGACCATCTTCGCAGAATATCATCCATAGCTCGTCAGGCCCATTTGTTTCTCAGCCCACTGTGGAACCATGCACTTTCATGTTCTGGACTGTCCTAGTGACAATGTCAAGTGCCAATCTCATGCTCTTAGTGACATCTTATATTGTTGCTAGCCCCATGCTAATGAGAGGGTTGGATGTTGCCTGTATACTATAGGCAGCAATCTGTGTTGTCGTCAGGACTATTTTACCGAGTTTTCACATAACCACACATGATCTCTATGCCGAGACCATCAAGCTCTACTTCCATGGCTAGTTCCCTCACCTCCATCTATCGGAGGAGAGTGGGGAGTCCACCTTGGCATTCCTAGACCTCGTCAACATCATTGTTGGTAGTTTTCATTGGCTTGCACACTTCTTGGTGGATTGCCATTTTGGTAGTCCATGTTTTCCCTTAGGGCCGCAGTGGTTGCTACTCCTAGACCTATTTATACCCCTCCATTTGCTCCTAGCAAGGGGGGGGGGGGATATCATTTTTTCAGAGAACCTGTTATGCTGCCGTTATGACAAGTGAGTGAGAGCCACAATACAAGAAAGAGAGAAGGAGGTGCTGCCTGTGGTTCACTCCACCTCCATTGTGAAGGGGACCTCTTTTTCCTCTAATATAAGGCTGAGCTCCACACAAGGGAGCAGTCTTCTTCTCCCTCCATTCATCTTCCATGCATGCATGTCCATTGTCACATTCCTACACACACTCATGTAGCCCATTCCCTTCATCCATTACAGAGGGGTTCATAAAAGAAAAGGAGAGAGGGAAACAGCCATAACTTATGGTCGTTTTCCCTCTCAAGCCTCCAACTAGTAAGGTGCCCTCCATTTGCATGCATACAATCCTATGTATAAACATTGGTTGCACTATCTTAGGATTAATAGGTTGTTATTATTCTCTTATTGCAAGAAAAAACTAAAGGTCTTCAACAAGGAGCCCTCTTTCTTTGACCGACTGAAGAAAGAGTATTAAACCACTCTCTATATATTTATCCCTATGTTTTGATGATAACTAACACTCATGAATATTTTAAATATTTTGTTGAATATTTATGGCTATAAAAATATATCTTCTATTGCTTCAAAATATTTATACCTCCTTCTAATCATTTTTTCGAAGAACCTATTATGCTGCCGTTATGAAAAGCGAGTGAGAGCCACAATACAAGAAAGAGAGAAGGAGGTGCTACCTGCAGTTCTCTCCTTCTCCATTGTTAAGGGGACCTCTTTTTCCTCCAGTATAAGGCCGAGCTCAATACAAGGGAGCAGTCTTCTTCTCCCTTCATTCATCTTCCTTGCATGCATGTCCGTTGTCGCATTCCTACACACACTCATGTAGCCCATTCCCTTCACCCATTAGTGCGGGGTTCTTAAAATAAAAGGAGGGAGGGAAATGACCATAACTCTTGGTCGTTTTCCCTCTCAAAACTCCAACTGGTAAGACACCCTCCATTTGCATGCATACAATCCTATGTATGAACATTGGTTGCACTATCTCTAGATTAATGGGTCTATTCTTATTCTCTTCTTGCAAGAAAAAACTGAAGGACTTCAACAAGGAGCGCTCTTTCATTGATTGACTAAAGAAAGAGTGTTAAACCACTCTCTATATATTTATCCCTATGTTTTGATGATAACCAAAACTCGTGAATATTTTAAATATTTTTATAATATTTTGTTGTGTAACGCCCCAACGCGGAATATCGGAGCAGTATTACAGTCATTAAATAGTACAAAGCAATAAAATAAATGACAAACCATTGCTCAATTGGAATAATATCAAATAACCTCCAATTTCATTAATATTCCATCAACTAACTATTACATCAATCCATCAGAGCCAGAACTAGGGCCTAGAGTACTTTATTGAAATCCAAACTATTACATAATGACTAACTGATTCATAACTAAACTAACTAACTACTAAAGCACGGGATACTGAAACTGGTCACTCTTGGACATCGTCCTCGTACCCATCCTCGTGAGTGTGGTCACTATCCGACTCACCAGAACACATGAATAAAATACGCAGGATGAGCGAATAACGCCCAGTAGGACTTAATATCTCATGAGAACAAGCATGCTTTAAATAATTAATGTCTTGAATGGCAGGGTAACGAAAGAGTATAGTCATGTAGAGCAAGTGACAATAGAAAGAGAGCAATAGCACTGGTATAGTGAAAATAGCACAACGATAACGATAATAGAATGGCCATGTAATGATAATTTCACTTGTATAGAACTTGAATAGATAGCACTTTTATTGTCAATGATTAATTGTTATAGTATTAAATGGCACTGGATGCATGCCGTACACATCCTGATCATGTAACCCTTGCAAGGAAATTGCACTCTTCGGGAGCTCTCCCCAGGACCATACCGGGCCCTATTGCACTGGCATATAGCACTTGTTATTTTAGACGATCATTGTATGGCCAAATAGAGTACCAAGAAGAGATGAGAGTAATAGACAAAATAGATGCGAGTATAGAGTGAAAGTGAATAGATGAGAGTAACGAGATAGTAGATGAGACAGGGGTATAATCGTAAAACATCGTTAAACCACGATAGTAACAGTTGCACAGCACCGTATCGGTTACTAGCAGTCTGATAGAAGTCACACCACCACCCACTAGCCGTGCTATGAACACAGGCTAGATGGTCCGGCATGATCACGAGGTAAGAAGAGAACACACTAAGGTCGTTTGGATTGTACTGATCCCTAAGCAGTAACGAGTTTTAGGGTACAACCAGCTCGTCGGCTAAGGACGTGTGCCAAAGCCAAGATGACTTACGAAGGCCTTGACAAGGATTCCCTGGTCAAGTCAGGAGTCTTCCCGGTGGAGAGGTGGTCCATGCCATGTGAGTGTGTAGAAAACTGGGGTTCGTCGTGCCTCGAGTGCTCGAAGGCCGAGGGAAACGGTAACGGTGTATAAAATGCATGAGTAAAACAAAGACAAGTGTAATTATTTAAATAGGGAAATTTAGTAATTTATTTCACTAATTTACCAGATACATTATTGCAAGAATTAATAAGGTCTCATGGCAAATAAGAATGCTTAGTGTGTGCATGTGTAAGAAATCAAGAGCATGTATGGTCGTGCACATGGCTTTTAAAACAAATTAATATTATGCGAATATTACCCATTAATAATTTATAGGTCGTACTGTTCATGAGGGTGTTTAATTAGGGTTGAACAGAATTTGATAGGGGTTAAATAATAGGGTCATGAAGGCAAATTAGGGTTCTGGCCGCTCTGTTGATGTCGCGACGCAGGGTGCTGTCGCGATCAAGTGGCGACAAGGCGGACCGACATGATCAGGTGTTAGGTCCCGTCGGGTTAACAGTCGCAATCAGGTCGCGACACTACATCCGGTCGCGTTTTGCTGAAGCCGGCGCTGGGGTGAACCGGGGGCAGGTCGCGACATGTCGACCCGTCGCGTTCAGAATGGGACAAACCCCCTTGTCGCGACCCCCTCTGAAATCGCGACAGATCGGGCCGTCGCGACACCAGAAGGTGGCCCGAGCCCAGAAAAGGGGTTTTGCCCTTTTTCCAGATAGGTTTCCATCCCTCCTTTCATGACACAGTCCACTTCACAATTCGATATAAAATCACAGAGAGCTCCAAAAATCATGAAATCAATTCTAAATGAAGCTAGACAAGGAGATCTATCTCCAGGCATGATTAATTAGAAAACAAACATGTTTAGGACATGCTTTGATTAAGTTACTTTTCAGTGACCTAAACATGCATAGTCATGGAGCAATGAATTAATTAGCGATGGATACATGATGAAAATTAGGGAAACTAGGGGCGTTTGAAAGCCAACAACATGTAGTATTTATGAGAATATTTTCATGGCATGGGATCATGTACATGCATGGATTGAAGGCAATAATGTAGGTTCGAGTACATAGAGATAACAGGTTTTCACAGAATTAATTCTCCTTCATGGATGAACGAAAAATAGTAAAACTAGAGGGCTTTCGAAGAGGATCATGAAGGCTACCTAGGGTTAAAGTTTCATGAGTTAGTGATGAAAATGAGAAATCCCTCTCTTAGATCCATGTTCTCCTTCCTTGCTTCTTCGTCCTCCAGCCTTCTTCTCAACCTCCAAAGTCCCAGCAACGATCTAGGGTTTGGTTGGGGATGAGTTGAGAGAGTTTTGATGGGTTTAAGAGTCCTTAACACCTAAAACTCCTCTCTTCTCCTCCAATTCCGAAAATTCATATTTATTACATATTTTTCCACCATTTATCCACCTAATGGGTAGGGAAGAGACCTAAATTCATGGCCAAAGAGTTAGGATGGGATAAGGGCTCCTTATTTGGATAAATATGGGTTATTAGTATTTATCTTAACCCTTTACTATTTAAATTTTTTTTATTGTGAATTTCACCTAATTAGCTCCCATCTCAGGATGGGCTCTCCACATTTGGGCCCACTCTATCATGTTTGGGCCATTAATATAACCCATTCCTAATTTAGCTTAATGGGTAGTGGTTTAATTCCCTTAAATTCTATTTATGATCTCTTTATTCCAATTAAATCTATTTATCTCATTTATTTAATATTTTTTTTATTTTATTTAGATTTTAAAAATCGAGGTTACTACATCCCCCCCTCTTAAAAAGAATTTGGTCCCCAAATTCATATGATCGTAAGAGGAAGAGTGACTTACTGAATAACTCCGGATAATTCCGTCGCATTAGTGCTTCGGGCTCCCACGTGGCTTCTTCGACTTCGTGATTTCTCCAAAGTATCTTGACCACAGGTATAGCTCGATTCCGAAGTTGTTGCATCTTCTTGTTCAAGATCTTCACTGGTCTTTCTTCATAGGTCATGTCTTTGTTTAAGATAATGTCATCATGGCTAATTACGTGTGACGGATCATACACGTACTTCCTCAGCATTGACACATGGAAGATGTTGTGGACTGTAGAGAACTGGGGGTAGTGCTAGTCGGTACGCCACCTCGCCAACTCTATCCAACACTTTAAAGACCTATGAATCTTGGTCTTAGGTTGCCTTTCATCCCAAACCTTTGAAATCCGCGGGTCGGAATACTTTTAGCATCACATGGTCTCCAGTTTGAAATTCTAAGTCCCTTTTTCTCTTGTCTGCATAACTTTTCTACCTGGACTGGGCTATCTTAATTCTATCTCTGATAATCTGCATATCCCTGCTAGTGTTCTGCACCATGTCTGGCCCTAGCCATTGCTGTTCACCTACTTCAATCCAGCACACTGGCGATTTGCATCTTCTGCCGTAGAGTGCTTCAAATGGTGCCATCTTAATGCTGGCCTGATAGCTATTGTTGTAGGCGAATTCAATCAAGGATAGTTGTTCATTCCAATATCCTTCAAAATCTATAGTGCAGGCACGTAGCATGTCTTCCACTATCTGGTTTGTCCTTTCTGTCTGTCCATCCGTTTGTGGGTGGAGGGCAGTGTTGAAATTGAGTTTAGTGCCCAATGCAGTCTGAAGTCCCTTTCAGAATCTAGAAGTGAATGGTCACGGTCTGAGACTATGGATACGGGGACTCCATGTAGTCTAACTATCTTCTTCACATATAAGGTTGCAAGCACATCAACACTCCAGGTGCTCTTAATGGCAAGAAAATGTGCGGATTTAGTCAAACGGTCCATAATAACCCATATAGCATCAAGTCCACCACGAGTTCAGGGTAAACCCATGATGAAATCCATGTCGATACTCTACCACTTCCATTCAGGTATGTCCAGGGGTCTATGTACACCCGCAGGACGATGATGTTCAGCTTTTACCTGTTGGCATGTGAGGCAATGCGCGGCATGCTCAGCCACCTCACGCTTCATGTTTGGCCACAAAAATGACCTTTTCATGTCCTGATACATCTTGGTTGCTCCTGGGTGAATGGTATACTTGGTCTTGTGGGCTTCATCCATTAGCTTTCTCTTCATCTCCTCATTGTCAGGCACGCATGTCCTGTCTTGGAATAGTATTCTTCCATCCTCAGTGATGGAGAAGTCCGGCTTGTCAGCTATGGTCTCCCTGACTCTAACTAGGAATGGATCATTTGTCTGCTGCTCTCTGATCTCGACAAGGATGTCGGGTTGAGCTCTAAGATTAACCACAATCATCTTATCACTTCTTTTCTCAATATTCAGATCCAATCTGGCGAATTGTTCTAACAATTGCATCTTGCCCATGACTAAACATGATAATGACGCTATTGGCTTTCTACTAAGTGCATCAGCTACTGCATTACCTTTGCCTGAGTGGTATTGAATGTTGAAATCAAAATCCTTCAAGTACTCCAGCCATCTCCTTTGTCTCATATTAAGCTCCTTCTGAGAAAACAAGTACTTCAGACTCTTGTGGTCGGAGTAGACAATAAATTGCTCCCCATACAGATAATGCCTTCATATCTTGAGTGCAAATACCACAGCAACTAATTCTAAGTCATGGACAGGATAATTGACTTCATGAGGCTTTAACTGTCTTGATGAATATGCTATCACCTTCTTATTCTGCATCAACACACAGTCTAGACCGATTCCAGATGCATCAGTATAGACTGAGAATCCTTCGCCTTCAACTAGCAACGCGAGGACAGGTGCAGATGTCAAACATTGCTTCAATGTCTGGAAGCTCTTCTCGCACTCCTTGCTCTAGACATAGGGGTTCTCTTCCCACGTAAGGCGCGTAAGAGGTACAACTATCTTGGAGAAGTCTTTTATGAACCGCCTGTAGTAGCTGGCCAGTCCAAGAAAAGTTTTGATCTCGGTAACATTAGTCGGCCTTTCCCATTTGAGCACGGCGTCTACCTTGGAATGAT
The DNA here is from genome assembly GCA_014218235.1 of Colocasia esculenta. NCBI lineage: Eukaryota > Viridiplantae > Streptophyta > Magnoliopsida > Alismatales > Araceae > Colocasia > Colocasia esculenta. The sequence goes on along the minus strand of CM024761.1, from coordinate 45,281,955 downwards.
CGATAGCGATACCATCATTGGAAATAACATGGCCTAGGAATGACACATCCTCGAGCTAGAATTCACACTTGCTCAATTTGGTGTAGAGCTTGTATTCCCGCAAGATCTGCAGAGCGAACCTCAGATGCTCCTCATGCTCTTCCTTGGTCTTCGAGTATATGAGAATATCATCAATGAATACCATGATGAATTTGTCGAGGTAGGCCGATATATGCTGTTCATCAGTTGTATAAAAGTTGCAGGAGCATTGGTTAGTCCAAAAGGCATGACTACAAATTCATAATGACCATACCTGCTCCTGAAAGCTGTCTTATAAATATCTGCATCTTTTATTCTCATCTGATGATATCCCGATCTAAGGTCAATCTTAGAAAAATACTTTGCTCATGATATTTGATCAAATAATTCATCAACACGTGGTCGAGGGTACTTGTTCTTGATAGTGAGATTATTCAACTGCCTGTAGTCGATGCATAATCTCATGGATCCGTCCTTCTTCTTGACGAACAGCACTGCTGCTCCCCAAGGAGAAGTACTTGGCCTGATAAATCCCTTTTCCAATAATTCAATTAATTGTTCCTTTAACTCCTTTAATTCCACAGGGGACATCCTGTAGGGTTGGCGTGATACCGGTGCAGCTCTAGGTGTTAGATCAATTGAGAAATTTACATCTCTCTCGAGTGGAATGCCTGGCAGCTCATCGGGGAACACGTCGGGGTATTCTTGCACTATATGAATGTCTGATAACTTAGATGCTTTCTTCTCAACCACAATTGCGGCAGGAAATGACACACAACCTTTCCTTATCATGTTCTGTGCCTTAATAGCCGAGACGAGAGACAAGTGCCTCTTGTGTCTACGTCCCGTGAAGGTCAATTTAGGGAATTCACTAAAAGAAAATTTTCCTCTCCTACAATCCATGATAGCCCCATACGTGGATAGCCAATCGGCTCCCGGAATAACATAATAGCCCTCCATGGGCATACAGATCAGGTCTGCTCTAAAATTGAGTTCACGAATCCTTACATCAGCTAATGGAAAATATTTATTCAATTGAGCCTTTTCTCCCAGTGGTGTTGTGACTGGTAGTTCAAATTCCATAGATGCAGGTTTTTCAGTTAATGTATCAGAAAATGCTTGTGATATAAATGAATGTGTTGCACCAATGTCAAACAAAACAAATGCTGATTGAGAAAAGACCGGTAGAGTACCTTCAACGACTCCACCCTCCTCGGTGGTTTCAACTTCTTGCAAGGCATGCAGTCGGTCTGGCTTCTTCTGTCTCGCAGGACGCTTCTGATTCTCTTTTAGCAGAGGGCAGTCGGGTATACGGTGCTCTCGACTACCACAATGAAGGCATGCGCCTACCTTCCTCCAGCACTCCTCTACAGTGTGACCCTGTTGTCACAGTGCTTGCATCTAGGCTTGTTGTTCGGAGCAGTAGGGGTGGGGACATTGGGCTTCTGCTCCTGGCTTGGCCCGTCAGTGATACTTAATGGCCTTTTCTTGCCGTTAGGGGGCTTGCACGGTGCTCTGGATGTCTGCTCCTTTTGTACCATTCTACCTTTGATGCGTTTGGAGAGTTTGGTCGCATCCTACAGACATTGTGCTTTCTTGACCATCTCTGGATAAGTCTGGATATCAAATGGTGTGCTAGTTGTGTGATATAAGCGGGTCTGAGCCCGTTGAGGAATCTCTTCGCCTTCATCCTCTCAGTCCTCACCAGATGATTGGCATATTGTGCCAACCTGGAGAACTGAGCTTCATACTCAGCAACAGTAAGGCTCCTCTGCTTTAGTGCTGCGAACTCAGCGGCTTTCCTTTCTTGGACCCGTTCAGAAAAGTACTTGGAGTTGAAGTGTTCCTTGAACTCATTCCATGTGAATTGTGCATCTGCCCTTGTTGCCTCAATGGACTCCCACCATGCACGGGCGTCCCTCTCTAGCTGGAATATCGCTAATAGAAGTTTGTGACCATCCGCACATTGCATAATGCGGAAGATATGCTCTATCTCCTTGAGCCAGTTCTCGGCCTCATGAGGATCAGTAGACCCACTAAATCGAGGCGGGTTCAGATTGCGGAAGTTTCGATGTAACTCTCTAGCTCCTCGGTTATTGTTGTTATTAGCTCCAGCAGCCTGAAGTAATGCCTGAGTAAGCTGTTGGATTGTGTGTTGCATGTCACGGAGTTGAGCACTCTCCGCTGCCATTGCTAGTGTTTAAGTTCCTTCAAAAGTGAATTTAAATGTAAGTCATTGAGTTTGCACTATGTTTGTGCGTGTGTGAGTTGATTTTTATCTTATTACCCTTGGTTCTACCCATCTCACATAGGTACAAAATTTAGACTCTAAGTCAAGGCAGGTCAAACCTAGATCATCCTATACTTAAGAATAACCTAGGCTCTGATACCACAAAACTGTAACGTCCCCACGCAGAATATCAGAGCGGTATTACAGTCATTAAATAGTACAAAGCAATAAAATAAATGACAAACCATTGCTCAATTGGAATAATATCAAATAACCTCCAATTTCATTAATATTCCATCAACTAACTATTACATCAATCCATCAGAGCCAGAACTAGGGCCTAGAGTACTTTATTGAAATCCAAACTATTACATAATGACTAACTGACTCATAACTAAACTAACTAACTACTAAAGCACGGATACTGAAACTGGTCACTCTTGACATCGTCCTCGTACCCATCCTCGTGAGTGTGGTCACTATCCGACTCACCTGAACACATGAATAAAATACGCAGGATGAGCGAATAACGCCCAGTAGGACTTAATATCTCATGAGAACAAGCATGCTTTAAATAATTAATGTCTTGAATGGCAGGGTAACGAAAGAGTATAGTCATGTAGAGCAAGTAACAATAGAAAGAGATCAATAGCACTGGTATAGTGAAAATAGCACAACGATAACGATAATAGAATGGCCATGTAACGATAATTTCACTTGTATAGAACTTGAATAGATAGCACTTTTATTTCAACGATTAATTGTTATAGTATTAAATGGCACTGGATGCATGCCATACACATCCTGATCATGTAACCCTTGCAAGCAAATAGCACTCTTCAGGGCTCTCCCTAGGACCAGACCGGGCCCTATTGCACTGGCATATAGCACTTGTTATTTTAGATAATCAATTGTATGGCCAAATAGAGTACCAAGAAGAGATGAGAGTAATAGATGAAATAGATGAGAGTATAGAGTGAAAGTGAATAGATGAGAGTAATGAGATAGTGGATGAGCCAGGGGTATAATCGTAAAACATCACTAAACCACGATAGTAACAGTTGCATAGCACCGTATCGGGTACCGGCAGTCTGGTAGAAGTCACCACCACCCACTAGCCATGCTATGAACACAGGCTAGATGGTCCGGCATGATCACAAGGTAAGAAGAGAACACACTAAGGCCATTTGGATCGTACCGATCCCTAAGGGGTAATGGATTTTAGGGTACAACCAGCTCGTCGGCTAAGGATGTGCGCCAAAGCCAAGAAGACTTACAGAGGCCTTGACAAGGATTCACTGGTTCAATCAGGAGTCTTCCCGTTGGAGAGGTGGTCTATGCCAAGAGAGTGTGTAGAAAACTAGGGTCCGTTGTGCCTCGAGTGCTCGAAGGCCGAGGGAAAAGGTAACGGTGTATAAAACGCGCGAGTAAAACAAAGACAAGTGTAATTATTTAAATAGGGAAATTTAGTAATTTATTTCACTAATTTACCAGATACATTATTGCGAGAATTAATAAGGTTTCATGGCAAACAAGAATGTTTAGTGTGTGCATGTGTAAGAAATCAAGAGCATGTATGGTCATGAACATGGCTTTTAAAATAAATTAATATTATGCAAATATTACCTATTAATAATTTACATGTCATACTGTTCATTAGGGTGCTTAATTAGGGTTTAACAGAATTTGATGAGGGTTAAATAATAGGGTCATGAAGGCAAATCAGGGTTCTGGCCGCTCTGTTGATGTCGCGACGCAGGGTGTTGTCACGATCAGGTCGCAACATGGCGGACCGGTGGGATCAGGTTTTAGGTCTCGATGGGGTTAACAGTCGCAATCAGGTCGCGACACTACGTCCGGTCGCGTTCTGCTGAACCGGGCGTTGGGGTGAACCGGGGGCAAATCGCGACATGTCGACCCGTCATGTTTAGAACGCGACGGACCCCCTTGTCATGACCCCCTCTGAGATCACGACGGATCGGGCCGTCGCGACACCAGAAGGTGGCCCGAGCCCAGAAAATGGGGTTTTGCCTTTTTTCGAGGTAGGGTTCCATCCCTCCTTTCGTGACACAGTCCACTTCACAATTCGATATAAAATCACAGAGAGCTCCAAAAATCACGAAATCAATTCTAAATGAAACTAGACATGGAGATCTATCTCTAGGCATGATTAATTAGAAAACAAACATGTTTAGGACATGCTTTGATTAGGTTACTTTTAGGTGACCTAAACATGCATAGTCATGGATCAACGAATTAGTTAGCGATGGATACATGATGAAAATCAGGGAAACTAGGGGCGTTTGAAAGCCAACAACAAGTAGTATTTATGAGAATATTCGTATGGCATGGGATCATGTACATGCATGGATTGAAGGCAATAATATAGGTTCGGGTACATGGAGATAACAGGTATTCACAGAATTAATTCTCCTTCATGGATGAACGAAAAATAGCAAAACTAGAGGGCTTTCGACGAGGATCATGAAGGCTACCTGTGGTTACAGTTTCACGAGTTTAGCTTGAGAGATTCCTACCTTTTTTTGTAGTAAAGAAAAACCCTAGTTGGTGACGAAAATGAGAAATCCTTCTCTTAGATCCAAGTCCTCCTTCCTTTCTTCTTCGTCCTCCAGCCTTCTTCTCAACCTCCAAAGTCCCAGTAACAATCTAGGGTTTGGTTGGGGACGAGTTGAGATAGTTTTGATGGGTTTAAGAGTCCTTAACACCTATAACTCCTCTCTTCTCCTCCAATTCCGAAAATTCATATTTATCACCTATTTTTCCACCATTTATCCACCTAATGGGTAGGGAAGAGAGCTAAATTCATGGCCAAAGGGTTAGGATGGGATAAGGGCTCCTTATTTGGATAAATATGGGTTATTTGTATTTATCTTAACCCTTTACTATTTAACATTTATTTTTAATGCGAATTTCACCTAATTAGCTCCCATCTCATAATGGACTCTCCACATTTGTGCCCACTCTATCATGTTTGGGCCATTAATATAACCCATTCCTAATTTAGCTTAATGGGTAGTGGTTTAATTCCCTTAAATTCTATTTATGATCTCTTTATTCTAATTAAATCTATTTATCTCATTTATTTAATAATTTTTATTATTTTATTTAGATTTTAAAAATCAAGGTTACTACATGTTGAATATTTATGGCTATAAAAATATATCTTCTATCGTTTCAAAATATTTGCACTGAATATCTCTATCGATTTCTATTTAAGTCCACTTTGATTGAAGAAGAAATCCCTAATCAGTCGAAGTGATTAGTCGAAGTTTCACGTTGTCATCTATGATTTTCTTCTGATCAGTCGAAGCTTCACTTCGCCATGCATGACTTTCTTCTGATCAGTCGAAGTTTCTCTTTGTCATGCACGACTTTCTTTTGATCAGTTGAAGCTTCACTTCGTCATGCACGACTTTCTTCTGATCAGTCGAAGTCCCGATTGTGTTTCAAAATGTCTTTGGCGTCTAATGAAATTTCAAATATACTTCATATATTTATAGTATTATCTCCTATTTGACTGAAGATCTTTTTTACTGTCACATTGGATTTCTTCCTTCCTGCAAGAAAGAAAGTACCTACCTAGTATTTCTACCTGTCAGCAAGAAAAATGGAAACAAAGTATGGCTATCTGACAAAAGACTTCTGTAGTATAACATGCATTTACTGTATGCAAGTCTATAATATATAGACACAATGATTGGACCTGCTACCTGTGCCCTTGGAAGTGTGCACCAGCTGGAAGACCATCTTCTGTTCCAAGGAGCTCGTACATACAAGAAGATATATGTTAGACTCAGAAGGAGAGGAGAAGAAGAAGAATAAGATCCCAACAGATTCATGGATCTCCAATAGCTATCCTTGAATAGTTCTCTTCTTCAGTAGCTCCATAAAGGATGAAGGCCTTGAAGTAGAAAAATAAGTGAAAAAGCGCTGAAGTAGAAATCTTGAGAAGCTTTCAAAGAGCGTTCAACCTCATCCTCTCCTTTCTCTCTGTGTGTGACACTATATATTTATGCGGCAGATCTATAGGGTTTGCCTAAGAGAGATTTTTCTTGTATACTCTTTTCCCTTAGGCACTGTCTCAGACCAAGTACTCTTGCTCATCTTGAGCTTGGTCTAAGGGCACATGTTCTATCTCTATGTTTTAGAGTAGTTCCTCGTCATTTGAAGAGAAGACTTGCTATGCAAGCGTTCCCTTTGGTTAGAAGGGAAGACCAACTTGTGTCTGGTTGTGTGACTAGTTGGAGGTCTGTACCAGTGAGTTTCTTCTTAGCTCGTAAAAGAAGCACCTGGCTGAGGTGAAACAGTGGGCTGCCTTCTTGCCCGGAAATAGAAGAAGAACAGTAGGGGTTGGGTGTTGTAAATCTTTGGGGGGATTGTACTCTGGTTAGTAATATCCCAAGAGGTTGCTTGGGGACTAGACGTAGGTCTTTCATTGGAGAAGTATTGAACCAGGATAAATTCTTTGTGTTCATGCATGTGATTGTATTTTAATTACTTCCACACTGCTACTCTTTACTACACACGATTTATTTCACTAACCAAAGTTTAAAGTTGTGTTTTGGTTTTCAAATTGTTATTTATCCTATTCACCCCCCTTTAGGTAAACCTTGCTGTCATTTTGTGGGCCAACAAAGAGGAGTGAAGAGCCTACCACCTACTACTGCAAACATGATCAACATTCCCCTCTGGGCGAAGGTAAAATGCCCTAGCGATCGCATTTCTACTTTCTTTCATTTTTACTTTCAGGATTCCACCGGAGAGAGAGAGAGAGAGAGAGAGAGAGAGAGAGAGAGAGAGAGAGAGAGAGAGAGCCCATTGGTATTGCTACCACTGTGGTTCTCACCTCATCATGTAAAAAAAAAAAGGCCACCCCAAAGATAGTGGGGAATGCGCACCTCCGGATGTCTACAGCCCTTTGGCGATCGCGATGGGACCATTAGATGCTAACCATGGTCATTTCCTTTACGTTATTTCCTGTTTAGATAGTTTTCTGTTACTGTTTTGATGTTTCCAGTATAGGAGACAATCGTTATTGCCGCTTGCCACTCTGGTGACGGATCTTGTAGTTGTCGGCATGTATTTTAGCCGCTGTACTTGTTGTTGCTACCCTTTGTCAATGACAATCGATATTGTCGCCTGTTAGTCGTTGCTTTTTCTGTTCTTCTATTCTCACCACGTTGTATATTATAGTTAATTCATGTTTTAGCTCTTTCATGTCACTATTGTATTCTGTTTTCCGTCCTTTTCCACCGTTGTTTTCTTTACCTCTATCCTTTACTGCTTTCCCTCTCATCTAGCAGTGGTGTGTGGTAAGCGAACAACCTCTTCTCATAATATAGGATTGCCCTATGTTTGGTTATTGACCCCCCCCCTTGAGAATCTTCCCTCTTGATTGTCTTTCGTTTAGACTAGGTAGAAACTCCAGAAGACCCTACATAACTATGGATTCCCTCATAGTGCGAGGCAGGAGGACCTTCACTATAATAACCGGTACGTTCGAATCGTAGTTTACCGAGTTTGGGGGCCAGTGTATGGCCCATTGGTAGAGCATGTGAGTTTACATGAGTTTCTACAAGTTTGGGGTAGTAGGTGGGAGGCTGGAAGGTTGGAATTTCCAGCCTAAACAGACCTGTGTTGGGCGCATTAAGAACGCGACGAACACAGATGTTGTGATTCTTACATGAACGTGACCACTTGGCTCGTCGCAATTTGGAACCACTTTTACGTGAGTGCCGCTGTTGTTGCCCAGCTAGCAAGCCCAAAGGGGGCGTGAATGGATTGCTAAAAATCTTTTTAGAATAAAACCTGTCAACAAAATCACTTAACAGAAAAACACTAAGATCGATAGTTAGTGTTAGAGAGAGTGAAGACAAACAAGCAAACACAGAACAACCGGAGATTTTTATCCTGGTTCGGACCTCCTATCCCAAGGAGTCCTACGTCCAGTTCCCAAGCAACAACTTGCGATTTCACTGACCTAAGGTATTGTCCCCCTTAAGGACTCTTACACGTCCAGCAGCAGCTGTCCTTCTCTTCTAACCCCGAAGAGGTACAAACCACCAACTGATACACAGGTCTTCCTTCCTCAATGAAGGGAATAACAACCACCTATTTCCAATAGGTCTTCTCTTCACAACCGAAGAGGAACAGACAGAGAATTGTGTAAAAAGGCGAAAGGCCGCTAGACCAAGCTTACAACAGATTGCTTAATCTGAGGCAATATCTGAGAGACAAAGATTTGCAACAAGAAATCTCTCAGAACTACAAAAGCTCTCCATAAGCTAAGCAGATGAAAAACGGAGAGCTGAGAGATAAAGGATGGTGGAGTGAAGAGAATGAGCTCTCTCTTTTCTGATGCTCGCAATTTTTTGGCACGATCAAAAGTATACATCTCTTGTGTGTACCAATGTCTTATATCTATTCATGGAGTCATCAGTCTTGTATATATCTTCTCTTGAAAAATAGATCCGTTGAGGTGTTCTTGAAGTGTCCATTGTCTCTAAGTTTGATGCATGTTAGACTGCATGGTCCGAGGTGTGGAATAGGTAAGCCTGCAGTGATTAATGCACTACAAGACACATACGCAAGGAGAAGATTCATCCAGATATCTTTCTCTTCAAGTTGTCCAACGTTGTAAGATTTGGTACTAGCAAAGACCTGCACGTAACAAATGCCAAAATATAGACAGCTAGACTATCTCTATGTTGTCAGTCAACGTTAGAAAACATGCTATAAGACGGTACACCAAAATGGAAATGCCATTCTGTCACCCTGAAAAGTGTTTACGATAGAAACATAGGTATAGAAGGCATACAGATATGTGACATGCAGAGAAGTGTACAATCATAATAAATGTTACGTGGTGCAAGATATATGCGGGAAGACTTGAACTTCACAATGTTTGAAAATATGTTTGAAATATCAAGGAGAATGAATATTTTTAAATTTGTTAAGAAAGATAATAATAAAAGTGTATGACACGTCATTCAAAATATAATCGTTGTGAAGAGAGTTGATGTTATCGTGAAATCGATGATATATGCACAAATGAAATCCATGGTGAAATGAAATCGATGTGATTCATGTGTATAAGGTGAAATCGTTGTTAATGATAGGGAAATTGTTTTGTGTGCAAATCGTTGTTCAAATAGAAGCAAATTGTTGTTTGATTAAATCGTTGTTTGAGTAAAAATAAATAGTTTTTTTAATGAAGGCAAATCGTTGTTTGCTATCAAATCGTTATTTTAATAAAGGCAAATTGTTGTTTGCTATCAATCATTGTTTAAGTTAGGGAGAATCGTTGTTTCGACCAAATCGATGTTTATGTGAGAGCAAATCGTTACAACGATCGAATCGTTCTTTAAGAGATAGTGAATCGTTACACCATTCGAATCATTGTTTGACTTATCGAATCGTTATAGAGATCAAATCGTTGTTTAACTTAACAAATCATTACAGCGATCAAATCATTGTTTCACTTAGCAAATCGTTGCAGCGATCAAATCATTGTTTCACTTAGCAAATCGTTACAGCGATCAAATCGTTATAGCGATCAAATCATTGTTTAACTTAACAAATTGTTACGACGATCAAATCGTTGTTTTACTTAACGAATCGTTGTAGTGATGGAAATCGTTGTTTTACTTATCAAATCGTTGTAGCGATGGAAATCGTTGTTTTACTTAGCGAATCATTGTAGCGATGGAAACCATTGTTTTACTTAGCGAATCATTGTAGCGATGGAAATCATTGTTTTACTTATCAAATCGTTGTAGCGATGGAAATCGTTGTTTTACTTAGCGAATCATTGTAGCGATGGAAATCGTTGTACTATAAAGGAAATCGATGTGTACTTAGAAGAAATGCATGCCCTGAACTTTAAATGACAGTGTGTGAGAGTAACTTTCAGATTTTGCTTGGATTGTTTCCTGTGGGTGAACTTCAAAAAAATTGTTAGAAAAGTATTTGTTAAGGTTTTGTTAATCACCTAAAAATTGCATATAATAAATAAAATTATATGGGGATGGACTGATCATCAATCTCCCCCTTTTTAGTGATGACAAAACATAACAAAGAGATATAAAGTGCAGAAATAAATTGAAGTAAATTTGTTGGATAAATTTAAATGAATTTGATAAATTTAAGAAATGTATGTCAGAATATTGTATTTTCTCCCCCTTTTTGTCATTAAGCAAAAAGACATACAAAGAGACAAAGAAAGAAGAGAGAAAAGATAAATGGGAGGCACAAGAAACACTATATTGATTACTGAGGGGATACAAAGATATAGAAAGCAGGTGACAAGAGAGAGGCATGGTGAGTGATGATTGGCCAAGCCTTGAGTTCCTGCTCTTCAAAATAGATTTGGAATGCACCCCAAGCTATAGTGTATGAAGGTCCCATAACAGAAATCATCCGCTGGATGTGTAGTTGCCTCTGAGCTTCGAGGAAATTTGCATATTCATCATTGCCAAGAGACATCTTGTAGGAGCTAGAGGTGCCAAAACTGGCATGCTGCAAAAACTGATCAATTGAAATGCGGTAGAAGATATGCTGCTTCTTCAGATCCTTTTTCATGGGTACATAAATCTGGTACCTCTGAGCCCAAATATCAAACGGATCTTGAATTAGGTGAATGGAGTTCAGATCTAGAAACTCATCAGCAGATAAAGTGGGTTCGTTTGACCTAGCTAGAGAGAGATTCAGATTGAAAAACTACTGAGCAGCTTGAGGGTAATGCTTTTCCCACTATGATGGAGACATCCTTTCACATTCAGATAGGAGGGGACCTAGCACATCAGATTTGATATGACCACTGTGATACTCTCGGAACAAGAATCTGTGGAATGTAAGGAGATTCCCCTTCTGGACTTGGATCCTGCCCATGACCCTAGCAAACCTTTCAAAGATGATGGGACCCACTACAGAGTCCACTACCAAGGAATGAAGGCTAGGGAGGAATACAATCTCCGACATCTTCAAAGTAGCAAAATCCACTTGGATGGAGGTGTTGACTAGATTTTCTGATCTGAATAGAGCTATGGCTCCTCTGAATTGCCCAAGCTGAACCTCTGGCAGATTGTTGAGATATCGATAATCATTAAACATTTGGAAGTATCTGACCAACTTGATCTCCTTCTGGATGAAAGGACCCCAGGAATTCTTATGATGAATGACAAACCACTCACTCAGTGTGAGAGGGTGGTCTCTGGGAGGGAATCTGTTAGATCTAGCAAGTATGAATTTCCTGTATAAGGACTGATGGCCCCGAGCCCATTGATCTTCAGTCTTAGATTCAGCGATGGAAATTTTTTGGACTAATCAGCTTTAGATAGAGGAGAAAAAGGGAGAACATTTTGGAGGTGGTCTGTGAGGTTGAGATAAGGGAGGCGACAAACTGTGGAAAAAATGTATTTCTACAGGAATTCAGAATAGATAGATCTCCTTCTATTTTCAACCGAAAGAGAGAACCAAAGGGGTGGAAAACGGGGTTCAGAAGAGAGGGCAAGGTCCTTTGAGACTTTCCTCTTTTTAGGAGCAGGACTATAAAGCCTATCCTGTGAACATGAGAGGAAAGGGAGAGGACTGAGCGAAGAATTGCTTCTTCAAACTCATCTTTGAAGTCCATAATGACCACATCCGGAATTCGAGCACCCTCTGGAATGAGAGTTATGAATGAGGGTGGAGTGGGTGGGTGAAGAGTAGAATAAGAGGTAGGAGGAGGTGGGATAGATGGTTCAGAAGTGGATGGACTAGACGATGAGGGTCCAGTAAAGAAGATGATGTTGGAGGGTTCTCAAAATAGGAGGAGGAATAAAGGTGGAGGAAGTAGGAGAAGAAGAGGACGTAGTAGGAAATGGTGCAGGTGAGGAGATGTGTTTTGGAAGGGGTTGTTTGAAGGTGGCAGAGGCTGGAGGTGCAGTGGATGAAGAAGCTGGGAAGGAGGAGCTGGAGTCTTAAGAGGTGAAGAGACGGAGGCTCTGGGGGCACAACAAGAGCTTCTACTGGATCTTCAATGTTGACTTGCTCTGCTTCGGATTCCACTAGCCCTGATGGCCCATACTCTTCCACCACTGGCCTTGGAGGCCCTGACTTCTCAACTGATGGCCCTGGTGGCCCTGATGCTTCCTGTGCAGGCTCAAACTGACTGGATTCCTCAACCACATTGGGCCCTGATGGCCTGACTGCTTCTTCAGAAGGCCTTGGTGGCCAAACTTCTTCTTCATTCCTTGGCCCTGGAGGCCTTAAGCTGCCCTCTAGCAAGGGCTGAGTGGGAGCAGGAGGGGCAGAAATAGGCAATTGCGCCCTCACAAAATCTGAAAGATCTGCTACTAAGTGCTTCAGGCTCCCCAACTCACTTTTCAATCCCCGTAACTCATCTTTTACTGCTCCAATCTCCTTGGCTCCCGTGCTTTGGCTTATGAAAATTGAAGTCACTTCATTTTTCAAGGAGCACAACATCTCTCCCAGAGCATTTAATCTGCCAATTATAGGATTCAGGTTCACTCTTATTTTCTTCTTCTTGCATCTGTAGTGTGCCTTTCTAGTAAGCAATAGGATCTTTGAGGCCACACCCTTGCCTTTCACTGCTGGGCCTCTAACAGGCTCCACAACAACATCATCATCAGAATCAGATGAACTTGCAATGAGACCTTCTTGCAATTGATAAACAGGGGTATTCATTGTGGGCCCCCCCTGAGTTTCTGCTTCCTTTTCAACCACATGCTCCCCCTGAGCTGGAGCATCCTTCATCTGAACATCCTCTTTGTGGTCGGGTGCCACATCTTTTGAACTTGCTACATCTTCTGAAACAATTGCTCTCTGGTCAATTTCCACACTTGCAATTTTAGCAGAAAAAATTGGAGGGATTTCTTCATGAATTTCTTCCTGCTCCCCCTGAATACTAGCGACAGTTTCCAACACTTTCTCAAATACAGATGCAATAACTGTCGAGGGGGTCTCAACCTCAGATGGCTACCCAACGGGCTCAATGTGCTTAAGATCAATCTGTTCTAATCTTCTAGCACTTGCCACTGGTTCTTCAAGTCTGGCTTCTTCTTCCTCTTCTTGGACAACTGGAATTTCTGGGATTAGAGTAGCTTCACCTATAATAGCCTCTCCTTCTGCCATGGAGGTCTTTGTCCAAACACTTCCAACTAGAGCAAAACCACTTTTCTTTAAATTTTGGGACCTGATAGGTTGGCCCATCTTCTCCATTACCTCTCCCTTCAGATCAAGATTAAAATGCTTGAATATCTGAGTCAGAAAATGGGCATAAGGGAGTGAGACATTTAGCTTATTCTTCTTATCCCATAACATTTCTGCAGCAAATCTCATTCTTTCAATCATCACTTTAGCCATATTAATGTCTTGATTTTGAATTGCCCAAAACATCATATCAAAATCGGCTTTAGGGCAAGTTGAAAAAGTGGCACTTCTTGGTATAAGAATCTGGTAGACTATGAAGTGAAGAATCCTATTGAATGTATTTAGCTGACTGATATCTATCTTTCCATCCTTTAATTTGTACTCTGTTCCAATAATGCCTAGACCCTTGGCATGAATATCTACACTGTCTACCCCATTGCGACCAATGGTAGACGCACCAAAAAGCCTCTCCAATAGATCATAGGTGGTGTGGATAGGTGTACCTTTTACTGCGGAGGAGAGGGACCCATCTTCTTCTACATTCAGGCATGTGTAGAACGCCTTGACTAGGTTCGGATAGCTTGACTCAGAAACTGTGACCATTCTCGACCATTTCATTCTTTCTATGTCTTCCACGATATTATGCATCCCACTCTTCTCTAAATCCGCAATATCTACTGCCTTGTTGCTACACAACATGGTCTTTACTGCTGCAAACCTTTCCTGCTGCTTCGATGTGAGGAAGAAGATGCTGTAACCACCAACAGTGCCAGAACTCCCAGAAGCCGCCATGGAAAAGAACAAGGAAAGTTTTTGGACGATCGTGGGATGAAATGGAACAGAAGCCCTCAAGAAATCTTGGCGGGAACAGAGAGATTCTTTGAAATCACACAGAGAGAGGTCTAGAATCGATAGGGTTTTATCGCTCTGGGCAAGTCGAATGAGAAGAGAGAGAGAGAGATGAAATCGATAAGGCATGGATTTCGGGCCTTAACGGTAGGACATAAAGGCACTTTTGATATGACAGAGCAATAAATGCAAATAACGACAAAAGAGGAAAGGATTACGCAAATAATAAAGAATGTATTCTACAAGAAATAAGGAATTCACTTAACTTAAGGCAGGAGGCATAAATATTCTTCTGAAATTTATTATTTCAGTTTCATGCAGACGTATCTATTACAAATTACACATGCCTAATTCCCTTCTATGAGACGTAAATCTCTCTTCAAATAAGGCTTTTGTAAAGATGTCTGCCAACTGATTTACAGTATCTATAAAAGAAATATTATATTGCCATTAGCTACATGATCTCTAATGAAATGATATCTAACCTCTATATGTTTCGTTCTGGAGTGCTGAACTGGATTTTTGGTGAGATTTATAGCACTTGTGTTGTCACATAGCAATGGGATGGTCTTGATGTGCAATCCATAGTCTTCAAGCTGTTGTTTTATCTATAGGAGTTGAGTGCAACAGCTCCCAGCAGCTACGTACTCAGCTTCAGCTGTTGATAGTGCTACTAAATTTTGCTTCTTTGAAGACCATGAAACCAAGCATCCTGCAAGAAATTGACAACTACCACTGGTGCTCTTTCTATCTTCCTTGCATCCAGCATAGTCAACATCAAATATCCAACTAAGCTAGTTTCACATGATTTTGGATACCACAGACCTCGACCATGAGTTTTAGCTAAATATCTAAAGATTCTTTTAACAGAAATTAAGTGGGATTCCTTAGGATCTGCCTGATATCTTACACACATGAATACACTAAATAAAATATCAAGTCTACTAGCTGTTAAGTATAGCAATGATCCTATCATAGCTCTATAAAATTTTTGATCAACCTTCTTACCTTCTTTATCACTGTCTAACCTGGTGGATGTGCTCATTGGAGTGGACAGTGGTTTTGCATTGACAAACCCAAATTTCTTCAATAATTCTTTGGTATATTTTGCTTGACAAATATGTGTACCTTCTTTGCCTTGCTTGATTTGTAAACCTAGGAAGTAGTTGAGCTCACCCATCATGCTCATCTCGAATTCACCCTGCATAAGCTTCTCAAAATACTTGCACAAGGATTCATCAGTAGATCCAAATATTATATCATCTACATAAAATTGCACAGGCAATATACTTTTGACTTTTGATTTAATAACAATGTACTATCTACCTGTCCACTGATAAAATCATGGTTTAACAAAAATGCACTAAGTCTTTCATACCATGCTCTAGGTGCTTACTTTATGCAATTTAAAAACATGATTTGGAAAATCTACATCATCAAAACCAAGGAGGTTGTTCTACATAGACTTCCTCCTTTATGTATCCATTTAGAAATGCAGATTTTACATCTATTTGAAAAGGTTTTAAATCCAATGCACATGCATAAGCGAGTAAAATTCGAATAACCTCTAGTCTAGCCATTGGTGCATAGGTTTCATCGAAATCTATGCCTTCCTCTTGGGAATAGCCTTGAGCTACCAGTCTAGCCTATTCTATAGTGAGAACACCAGCTTCATCCAATTTGTTCCTGAACACCCATTTGGTGCCAATCATAGGATGATCTAATGGTCTCGGAACAAGGGACCAAACTCGGTTTCTCTTGAACTGATTAAGTTCATCTTGCATGGCTAGAATCCAAGATTCATCAGACAGTGCTTCATTGACTGTCTTAGGCTCAATTTGAGATATAAATGCTAAATAATCACAAGGGATAATATTACCTCTAGTTCTTACCCCAACTAATAGATCTCCAATGATGTTGTCTTGGATGATCCTTCTTGTATCTCCATTCCTTTGGAAGATCATTGTGAACTATTTCTTTCTGTTGTAGTTCTTCCAAGGGTGGATCTTCATGATCTTTGATAGATGTTTCCTTCAGTTTCATGGAAAGATTTTCTACATTTTCATCATCACTATTGACTTCCTTTCTCAAGGAAGGGTTAGACTCATCATAGATAACATGAACAGTTTGTTCAATTAATAAACTTTGCTTATTAAAGACTCTATAACCTTTGGGTTTAGAGGCATACCCCATGAAGATTCCTTCATCAGATTTGGAATCCAACTTACCTATGTCTCTCTTGCCATTGTTATGAATGAAGCATGGACATCCAAATGTTCTGAAGTGACTGATCTTGGGCTTCCTTTGCTTGTACAGCTCATACGCGGTCTTCTTCAAGATTGGCCTGATCATGACTCTATTTATGACATAGCAGGCTGTGTTAATTGCTTCTGCCCAGAAATATCTTGGAAGATTATATTCTAATAGCATAGTTTTGGCCATATCCATCAATGTTCTATTCTTCCTCTCAGCTACTCCATTTTGCTGTGGTGTCCTTGGTGCTGAGAAGTTGTGCTCAATTCCTTGGTCATCACAAAATTCTGCAAATTTTTCATTTTGGAATTCTCCTCCTTGATCTGAGCGAATACTTATTATGCTGAACTTCTTATCCTTTTGAACTAACTTACTGAACGTCACAAAACTTTTGAAAGTATCATCTTTATGCTCTAAGAAGGATACCCATGTTAATCCTGAATAGTCATCTACTATTACAAAACAAAAATTCTTTCCTCCAAGACTGGTAGTTCTCATAGGTCCAAACAAATCTATATGAAGCAATTCCAAAGGTTTGGAGGTAGTTACCACGGTCTTTGATTTGAAGGAGGATTTTGTATGCTTCCCTTTTGCACATGGTTCACACACACCTTCTATTCTTGAGCTTATCTTGGGCAGACCTTCCACTAGATTGCGTTTGATGAGCTTTCTAATTCCATCCAAGCTGTAGTGACCTAATCTCCTGTGCCATAGTTCAACAGTTTGATCTTTATTTGCTGCTAGACAAATATCTTGATCTTTTAATTCTTCTAGGTGCAGTACATACAAGTTCTTTTCTCTGCTGGCTTCGAACACAATTGCACCATCCTTCATAATTAAGCACTTAGACTCTTGAAATTTGATTTGGTGACCCTTGCCACAAAGCTGGCTGATACTTATGAGATTGTGCTTGAGTCCTTTGACGCATAAGACATCTTCTATGAGGGTTCTGTCTTGACTCCCAACTGATCCACAACTGATCACTGAACCTTTTCCATTATCTCCATATGTTCCTATTCCTTCTTCATCTTTGATGTATGAAAATATTCTTCTGTTACTAGTCATGTGCCTTGAGCACCCACTGTCCAAGTACCACTTTGATGCTCTAACGCTTCCTTGCAATAAATCACTTAAGATTTAGGCACCCAAGTTCTTTTGGGTCCTTGCTGGTTAGTTTCCTCAATTTTCCTTTTAGGAATCCACCTTAAGTGTTTAGTTGTACAAGTTATTTTAGTGTGCCCCAACTTGTTGTAATGACTACAACATGATATATTATTTACTGTTTTAATTTGTGTGTATTTAATGTTAGATTTATAGTCAATATTTTGTTCAGCTATGAACTTAGGCATTGATAAATTTTAGGATGAATGATTATTTTTTCATGATCTGGTGGAGTATATCCTAAACCATGCTTTTTCTTGCCAGTTCTTCTTGCTCCTTTTAATATTAGAGATGATTTTCCGTTTGTAAATTTTTAAATTGTGTTAGTTATATATTCATTATCTTTTGTTAGTGTGTCAAGTTCCTTTTTAAGTTTGCTTAAGGTTTCCTAGTTTTCCAGATTTGTTATATGTTGATTTTTAAATTTTAGATCTTCACATAACAATTCTTTTATTCCTTTTAATTCAGAGATTTATTTTTCTAGTTGCTCAGTTTCAGATTTTAAATCTGAGTTTGTGATTTCTAAGCATGCATGACTTTTCTTGGTGGTTTTTAATGGCCTACATACATCTTTATACTTATGTATAATTCATTGAATGCATCTTATAGACTATCAGAATCAGATTAATTGCATGAAGTAAAAAATGAATCAGAAGTTACCTTGTCATCCACGCTTGCCATGAAGGGCGGCAGGTTGACTTTTTCTTCTTCTTCATCGCTGGAGCTTGACTCACTGTCTGAGTCACTCTCATTGTTCCATGTAGCTGCCATGACTTTTCTTTTATACCTTCTGAACTTCTTGGAGTTGTCCTTCTTTTTGAACTCTGTCGTCTTCAGCTTTGGACACTCTGCCTTGATGTGTCCAGGTTTTTTGCATTCGTAGCAAATGGGTTCTGACTTCTTCACATCCTTGACTTCAGGTTTCTTGAAGTCTTTCCCTTTCTTGAGTACCTTCTCCCTGACTGATAATTTTTCTTAGCAAGAATACGCTATAGTCTTCTAGAGAGAAGAGCTTCCTCATATTCACTGTCCTCATCACTTCTTTCATTTTTTGATTCTTCTTCGGAGCTACCTTCTGTAACTTTTAGTGCATTGCTATGCTTCTTCCTGCTTGAGGATTCTACAAGCCTTTCCATGTTTATCTCATGGGCCATTAGTGACCCAATGAGCTTCTCAAGTGACATTCTTTTAAGGTCATTAGCTTCTTCTATGGCTGTCACTTTTGGAGTCCATGAGGCTGGTAGTGATCTCAGTATCTTTCTCACCATATCTCTGATCTCATAGGTTTTACCAAGCCCAGTGAATCCATTTGTGATGTCAGTGAATCTGCTATACATTTTGTGATGGACTCTCCTGGTTGCATCTGAAAATTTTTATATTGGGCTACCAAGATGTCTATTCTTGTTTCTCTTACCTTGTCGGTTCCTTCATATGTGATTTTGTGCTTCTCCCACATTTCCATAGCTGATTTGCATGCTGAGATCCTGTTGAACTCTTTCTTGCTCAGTGCATAACATAGTATACATTTGGCTTTGCTGTTTAGAGATAAATTCTTTTTTTCTTCATCTGTCCAATTTTCCCTACTGTTGAGTACTACAAGGTCTCCTTCTTCGACAATAGACCAAACTTGGAAATCGAGACCTAGAAGAAAGAACTTCATTCGAGTCTTCCAGTAATTGTAGTCTTCCCCATCAAATAGAGGGGGTCTGTTGACGGACTAACCTTTTGCATATCCTTGAGCTACCATTTATCTTTGCTCTTCAGACCGTGAGATCTTCTTTCTTGAAGAGACATGGCTCTGATACCACTTGTTGCCCAGCTAGCAAGCCCAAAGGAAGGGGGGGGGGGTAAATGGTTTGCTAAAAATCTTTTTAGAATAAATTCTGTCAAAAAAATGCTTAACATTAAAACACTAAGATCGATAGTTAGTGTTAGAGAGAGTGAAGACAAACAAGCAACACATAACAGCTAGAGATTTTTATCCTGGTTCGGACCTCCTATCCCAAGGAGTCCTACGTCCAGTCCCCAAGAAACAACTTGGGATTTCACTAACCAAGGGTACTGTCCCCCTTAAGGACTCATACACATCTTGCAGCAGCTGGCCTTCTCTTCTAACCCCGAAGAGGTACAAACCACCACCTGATACACAGGTCTTCCTTCCTCAATGAAGGGAATAACAACCACCTATGTCCAACAGGTCTTCTCTTCACAACCGAGAGGAACAGATAGAGAATTGTGTAAAAAGGCGAATGGCCCCTAGACCAAGCTTACAACAGATTGCTTGATCTGAGGCAATATCTGAGAGACAAAGATTTGCAACAAGAAATCTCTCAGAACTACAAAAGCTCTCCAAAAGCTATGCAAATGAAAAATGGAGAGCTGAGAGCTAAAGGATGGTGGAGTGAAGCGAATGAGCTTTCTCTTTTCTGATGCTCGCAAGTTTTTGGCACGATTAAAAGTATGTATGTCTTGTGTGTATCCTTGTCTTATATCTATTCATGGAGTCATCAGTCTTGTATATATCTTCTCTTGAAAAATAGATCCGTTGAGGTGTTTGTTGAAGTGTCTGTTGTCTCTAAGTTTGAAGCACGTTAGACTGCATGGTTCGAGGTGTAGAATAGGTAAGCCTGTAGTCATTAATGCTCTACAAGACACATATGCAAGGAGAACACTCATCCAGATATCTTTCTCTTTAGGTTGTCCAACGTTGTAAGATTTGGTACTAGCAAAGACCTACACGTAATAAATGCCAAAACATAGACAGCTAGACTGTCTCTATGCTGTCAGTCAACGTTAGAAAACATGTTATAAGACTGTACACCAAAATGGAAATGCCATTCTGTCACCCTGAAAAGTGTTTGCGATAGAAACATAGGTATAGAAGGCATACAGATATGTGACATGCAGAGAAGTGTACAATCATAATAAATGTTACGTTGTGCAAGATATACGTGGGAAGACTTGAACTCCACAGTGTTTGAAAATATGTTTGAAATATCATGGAGAATGGATATTTTCAAATTTGTCTGGAAGGATAATAATAAAAGTGTATGACACTTCATTCAAAATATAATCGTTGTGAAGAGAGTTGATGTTATCGTAAAATCGATGCTATATGCACAAATGAAATCCATGGTGAAATGAAATCGATGTGATTCGTGTGTATAAGGTGAAATCGTTGTTAATGATAAGGAATTCGTTGTGTGTGCAAATCGTTGTTCAAGTAGAAGCAAATCATTGTTTGACTAAAAGCAAATCGTTGTTTGAACAAATCGTTGTTTGAGTAAAAACAAATCGTTGTTTTAATAAAGGAAAATCATTGTTTGCTATCAAATCATTATTTTAATGAAGGCAAATTGTTGTTTGCTATCAAATCGTTGTTTAAGTTAGGGCGAATCGTTGTTTCGACCAAATCGATCTTTATGTGAGAGCAAATCGTTACAACGATCGAATCGTTCTTTAAGAGATAGTGAATTGTTACACCGATCGAATCTTTTTTTGACTTATCTAATCGTTATAGCGATGAAATCGTTGTTTAACTTAACAAATCGTTACACTGATCAAATCGTTGTTTCACTTAGCAAATCGTTGCAGCGATCAAATTGTTGTTTCACTTAGTAAATCGTTACAACGATCAAATCATTATAGCGATCAAATTGTTGTTTAACTAAACGAATCGTTACAGTATCAAATCGTTGTAGTGATGGAAATCATTGCTTATTTATCAAATCGTTGTAGCGATGGAAATCGTTGTTTTACTTAGCGAATCGTTGTAGCGATGAAAATCGTTGTTTTACTTAGCGAATCGTTGTAGCGATGGAAATCGTTGTTTTACTTATCAAATCGTTGTAGTGATAGAAATCGTTGTTTTACTTAGTGAATCATTGTAGCGATGGAAATCGTTGAACTATAAAGGAAATCGATGTGTACTTAGAAGAAAAGAGTAACTTACATATTTTATTTGAATAGTTTCATGTGGATGAACTTCAAAAAAATTGTTAGAAAAGTATTTGTTAAGGTTTTGTTAATCACCAAAAAATTATATATAATAAATAAAATTATATGGGGATGGACTGATCATCAGCTGCATGCGTACCACGTGGCACATGCAGTGACGTTGGAGTTTAATCGCTTCGGCAGGGTACGTCGCGTTTCTAAACACGATGGCCCGATACGTCGTGATTTAAACTCAGTGTGTTTTGGGCTTCTGCCCTTGGCCGAACAGTGTGTAGACACGTGAATTTGGCTCCGCCGCGAGCAAATTTCATATTGCGCCATAATGCCACAAATGGCCTTCACTTTGCCTTGAAAGAGAATTTTCCCCATCATTCTAAATCACCCCCATTCTTCCCCGGTGCTTCCCCTCCATTTCCGGAACCCCTCGAGTATTATAAGCTTGAATTCCTTGTCGCGATGGGTATGGCAGCTGCCTCTCTATAAACGCATCCAGTATCTTAGACGTGATTCAGGATCCTTATCGCAACGGCCTTCAGAGGCGCAACCGTATCGCGGCCTGTATGTCGGCAGCGAGTCAGTTTGTAGTTGCGTCCTGCCACCCGGACGCGATTCAGTGTGGCCTAGAAAGTCATCGCGCTCAGGCCCGTAATCATGAGAAAAGCTTGACTCGCATCCTTGTCAGAAGACGCTATTTAGAAGGTCAAATCCTAAAAGATTCCTACAGACAAGCGCATTTATAAGTTGATTGCCTCAGAAATTGCCTCTAAGGTAATCACGTCGGCCATGGCCGCCGTGTTTCAAGTCGCGGCAGCCCTGGCAGATGCAATTCCATTCCGTATTGCGACACTCTAACATGACGCGATTTAGAGACGTTGACAGCAATCAGACACTTGTCTCATCAAATTGACCTTCTGAAACGCGGCCTGCCACCGAGACGCGTTTAAATCCTTGTCGCGGCGCCCAAGCCCGACGCGATTCAAGTCGCGGCCTGCCACCCAGATGCGATTCAACTCATTGTTGCGGTAGCTGTAGCTGACGCAATTCAAGTTTTTACCTCTATAAATTGACCCTCGAGGGTCATTTGTAAAGAGGGGGTTCCAAGAAGCGGCGAAGCCCTGTCAGATCATTGCCTCAACTTCGAGCTATTCCTCACCAATCCATTCTTCTTCCTCGGAGTCCGGCACCGTCGTCTCCTTCCATTCCATACGAGAGGCAGAAGCGTCTTCCTCCTCTCCTTACTCCGTCAAACTGACAACGGCCCGTCACGCTGCATCAACACTTGGGGAAGCACCCCTCCCCCTCTCTCTCTCTCTTTTATTTGCATTTCCACTCCCTCCGAGCCCCACGTTGTTCTTTACGTTTTCACCTCCTTCGGGCCCCACATGGCCCTCCTTTTCCTTTTACACACACATGCATGCATACACACACACACCTACATTTGAGGGTTTAAAAGGCACCACTCGGTAAGTACGCCTCCATGTTCTTTTATTCTTTAGTTTCATTTATTTAGGACTGTATACTACACATGGCTAACCCCCTCTTTCTTTACTTTTCTTTGTTTATTTTGTCAGGGTAATCAAATGAGGAAAATGCCCTCTACCGCGGCCGGCCGTGTTCGTAGAGGAAGATAGGACCCACATCATCCCCCGCGCAAACTCCCCGCTAAAAGGTACGCTCGCGATCACTCTTCCATCTCGCACCCTTCGCCGTGCATCTCCACTCGGCACCCTCGTGTGCCTGGCGATCCCGATCCTCTCACATCATCTTCCATATCCCTCTTTGTACGCGTCGCCGAACATTCATCCCTCAGCGGTGTCTACAAATTGGTGATCATGGTGGGACCTCTTTCGCGTTTCCTCATTGATTACCCTCTCCTTCGTGGCCCACATGGCACTCATTGTTTTTGCTTAATACCCTGCGACATGTGTGTTTAATTTTGCTTTTATATATATATGCATATCCGGCTTTCCTGCACTTCTTCTTCTGTCCTCGGGTGGCTGTTGGAATCACATCCAACATAGAGGACAGGTTCATAACGCATCCACTACATAGGACGCGTTTCATTTTATTGTCACGGCGGACAACGCCAACACGTTCAGCTTTCTTGTCACGGCAGCCTTAGCTGTCGCATTCCTGTTGTCGCGGCGGCCTTGGCGTTCCTGTTGTCACGGCAGCTAAGCCCAACACATTTCTTTACTGCTTTTTTCCCGCTTTCCGTTTTCTTCTCGGGTGCCTGTTTGGAATTGCGTCCCACACAGAGGACGCAATTCACTGCTTGAGAACGCGGTCGGCAGTCCGGATGCGTTTCTGCTTCTTGTCGCGGCCGCCAAAGTCGACGCATTTCTGTTTGACACTGACCGTCCATAGGGACCTGTTCACGGCTCTGACAGCCTTCGGTGGCTTGCAGATCTGCGTCTAGGTGTCTTGACGTAATTCAGAAAAATCGCAGTCGCTGTACCGGATGTGATTTGACTGACTAACAGAAACGCGCCTGCTTGTTTGCCATTTTTGCCATAAATTGTTGCATACAGGGCATCTTCTCATTAGTAGGGGGACCTCCTTCCCTCATATCCTAGGCTCCACACTCCTCTCTTGGTAAGGGCAACCTCTCCTTTGGGCATTCTGTCTCATTGGACTAGGGAACCTTTGTTGAGAGCCCCGTAAGACTCCGTACCCCGTGGATTCCCTCACGGTGGACCGAGATGGCGGTACCCTTCCATTGACCCAGGTATAGCTATCCCATTGTGTGGTGAGGGTGAGCCTAGTTATGCCCTGAAGTATACATCTTCTTCCCAACTAAGGTCTCACCTAGACTGACACATTATTTTCAATTAATTAATTAATTGTGAAACTCTAAAAAAAAATGAGCGTTAAGCATCACAACTTGTTTGAACCACATTGCTTGACTTAATCTCTATTCAACTCTTTTGTTTGCTTGCTTGTTTTATAAAAAATGGACCCATATCATCATGCTGATTTTTATTATGAGGACTATGAGGATAATGTTAGATCTCCATCTTTTCAATCCCATGTCCATCAGTTTCACCACTGCGAGGGACAACCTTCCACCTCCTATGGCTACGTGCGCACACTGTGCACTAGCCTATCTGATGTCCCTCCATACCTCACTCCAATCAGAACCCGGCAAGAGCCTCCCCCCCACCATGATCCGACAGTCCAAACTGTCTTGCATGCACTTGATCAACTCACCCCTCAACAACTTGATCTAATCCAATCTTTAGTTGAGGGTGTGACTCTTTCTCCCTCTCCTTCTCCTTCCCCCAGGCACCCGCCTTTGTACATTCCGGTGACTTCGCCACATGCCCCTGTACATTCTCTATCGCTTCGGCCCCCTGGCCATTTGCACTCCCGTGCTCCGGTCCAAACAGACCGCCCCTTAAGAAGGCCCATTAATTCAAGGGCACCCCCCATGTGCTCCCTCGCATGCCCAGCGGCAACCATCCACTCCACTCCAAGATGCTCTTCTCCAAAAATTGAATAATTTGGAGGTTCAAATAAATAAGCTTTCCAATCCTATGGGTGACCACGTTGCCGCCATGCCGGCACTCCCTCAAATGTACATTCATCCCTCGGAGATGCCAACGTATCGAATGTACAATGGCACGGGTAATCCCTACCTTCATATCAAAGAATTCCTTTATGAGTCTTCTCATTGGCAGCAAGATCCCATGACTTTGGCATATTTATTTACAAAATCACTTGATGGCCTTGCTCAAATGGTTCTACTCTCTAGAACCAAGTGAAGCAGGAGACTTCTGCATCCTTCATAAGAAATTCCTTCAGAGGTACAAAGACCACGTCAGCCCTTATCTCTCTGTCACAGATCTAGCATCTGAGAAGATGGGGGACCGACGAGGCCTTTATACAATTTGCTGACCGTTGAAGGTCAATGGCCACTCGCTTACAGCATGAGCTCTCGGAGTCAGAGCAAATCAAAATAATCATTTCCAACTCTACCTCGAGGTTTAGGCACATCCTGGCCATGAACCAAATCACCTCCATGGAGGAGCTCTACGAGCGGGGATGTTACATTCAGGCACATCTAATGAACTCCCTGATCGTAGATCTTTTTGATCAAATTAAATCGAGAAAGAATGGATCATTGGAAGCCATCCACCATCCACCTCACCACCATACAACATCCACTTCATATACACCTCCGCAAGTTCCCATTTAACATAACATGCCTCCACCCAGGCGTCCACTGATTCGTCCTCCTCGGACTCACATCCTCCAACTGGGCCCTACGATGCCCCAATTTATGAAGAAGCTCCTACGCCTTGCGTTGCGCCTGCTCCGACACCCATGCCAGCTCCTACACCTCCACCCAACAACCCTAATAACCTCCACTTCCACACAACCTGTTGCTCGAGCTGAAGTTGCCAATACCGAACCCATCCAGGAAACCACTTGGTGCTACGACGATGAACCTTCCGAGGTCATGTTCGTATGCCATTTATCTACACCTCCTACATTGTCATCCATTATCATGAAACCTTCCATAATTAATCCTCCACCTACCATTACACCTCCCATTACGCCAACACCCTTGGCCGCCGAACCCGAGCAAATCTTCCCCTTTATACTCATTACGCCTCCACAGGCCGTACATCTTTCCACTCCATCTGCCTTTACCCCCATCCGATGGAGCAGGTGCATGTTTTTAAGGAGCAATAAGTAGAGTCAGCAGAAGGAAGCCCCGGGACCGGGCATGCTTTTCAAAATCCAAGATTACATCCCTCGCATGCCGGTCATTATCAAAATATCGGGCACTTTTATAGAGCGGGAGTCCTCCCCTCAAATCATGGCCATCAAGAGGCCTTCTAAGTCGATGCCAATCATTCCAGTTGCCAGCCGGCGTCATTTTAAAATACTCATAGGGAATCAAACCCTCCAAGCTCTCATGACCCGTCACATCATTATTGTGAACCTTCCCACACCAGTGAAGGGGTCAGCTTCTCAGATTGTGCTCACACCCTCCAAAGCCAAATCTTTGTCACAATCTATTATCCGAGGGGTTGTGCCCCCTTCCATATCCAATGTTTTACAATCTTTGGGCACGGTCCCCTCTTTGTTGCTTCCAACTCCACCGGTGGAACTCCCCACCTTTTCATTAAACTACATTCCATGGGAGTTACCACTATTGCTTGAAACTTCGATGGAAGTCAACAATTCAATCATTGAGAGCCATTCAAACTCTCCGAGAAGAGCAAGATCATCCGCCCGCTGGGCATAATTTGTGAGGAAATACCTGAGGGTCAGAACGTCGATTCCCAAGCGGAATCCCAAACGCCGGGCAAGACAAAAGACCAAGGGGTTTCCTCCACTTTTCCCATTTTCTTTCCAATCATCCTTTGTGCTCCTCAGCACCTTTCCGTGGGTTCTCCACATTCCCTCCCCACGGGAGGCATTTTATTTTCATTTATTGTACAATATATCCTCTTGCACTGGGCATCACGCTCCTTTTTGTATCCCCTTCGTGCCCCATGCGGCACATCTCCCTCCAGTGCCCCACGTGGCACATCTCCCTTCTATGCCCCACGTGGCACATCTCCCTCCAGTGCCCCACGTGGCACATCTCCCTCCAGTGCCCCACGTGGCACATCTCCCTTCCGTGCCCCTTGCGGCACACCTCCTCATCGTGCCCCACATGGCACATCTCCTTCCAGTGCCCCACGTGGCACATCTCCCTCTGTGCCCCATGCGGCACCCTTTCCCTTCGCGTCCTACACTGCGCACCTTCCCTTTCGGCGCCTCACGGCCCACTTTTTCCTTTCTTTCCTCTGGGCCATCCGGATTCTGTTCCTCTTACTGGGCACCGCACCCTCCTTCTTCTCCAATCCCCTTCGGCCCCACTGGAGTCTCCAAAATCTTTCCTCCACTCTCTCCTGGCCGCCTTTAATCGGGTCCTTCGACCCTTCTCGCACTATTTTTGGGGTTTTAGCCCCCACTCGTCATTTTAATTCCAAACAAAAAAATGTAAATTCTTGTAGACCTTGAGTCTCGCCCCAACGTAGGGCATTCGTCCCCTTTTACCTTCCAAAAACTCTTATTATTTTGAAAATTCAAAAAAAAAGGAATATTTAGCATTGCCATGCTGTTGTAGCATTTTGTTATAAAAATCCCAAGCAAGGAGTCCATAATCCCCCTGGGTCATTATGGTTTGCCCTTAGCATGGGAACTTACACGGCGCCCTAAGCCGATTGTTCCTGGTGGACACCGTCACCGTCACAGCCACGCCTAAACGGTACAAACATCTATTTCCCCCCTCTTTCGGCCGAAGTATGGGTAGTAGAGGTAGTCTGGACAAGGCAACCAACCCAAAGCACTCCGTCATAAGAGGATGTCTCAAAATTGGAAAAAAAATCAAGTGACCAATCAAAATAATGTCCAATGCATGTCAAGAGCGGCAAAGTCCCCGCGGAGATCCAAACGGACCCGGTCGTATGCATGCAAAAATCAAAATCAAATCAAGATAATAAGGCATGGCAAAGAGGGGCAAAGTCCCCATAGAGATTCAAATGGACCCGGTCATATGCATGTCCCTACAATCAAATGGTCATCACTCAAGATTCCAAAATAATTCAAAAGCCCCAGTACTTAAATGAGACAGAACCTTCTGACGGTTGTGCAAAGAAAGGAAGTCAAAATCCAACTCCTAGAATACCCATACCAAGCTTGTCTTCGTATATTCTTCCCTTCTCCCTACTAAGACAATCGCCTTTTCAGACATGGCTTTGATAGTGACACTGTTAACCGAGTGCAATTAGCTCGTGGGCACCACGTTAAACTGCACGCCCTACTCTAGGCATTATTTAATGACACAAGAGGTAACAATGACCCCTCTCCAGTCAATTTTCATAACCTTAATGCTCCATGGCATGACAATGTTTCAAAATCACAAAAAAATCAAAATGTCAAAAATCAACAAAAAAATCAAATTTTCCAAAAATCAACAAAAAAAATCAGATATTTTCAAAATCTACAAAAATCAAATACTTTTCAAAAATCACAAACAAATTCAAATATCTCCAAAATCACAAAAATTCTAATATTTTTCCAAAATCCATAAAAATTCAAATACTCTCAAAAATCCAAAAAAAATTCCCGATGGTATTGCACAAGGCAATCGCCTCCTGTTTGCGCCAAATCAAATCAATTCTTCCAATTATGGGTTGCTCCCATCTCGAACTCCAAATTCCTTAACCAAGTCCAATTATCCTCATAGTTAAAATAAGCAAATTGAATGAGCCATGCTTGCTATTTAATGCTTTTTCCATGATGCATGCTCCATGCTTTGAACGAATGCTGTTTTTCCATGATATTTGTTTCTTGGCTAACGAGTTTTTGAGTGTAGGATTCGAGTTACCTCATCCGGCAGAATCAGGCGGCTACTGCCCCCCACCATCACTTATCTGCATCTACTATATGTTTACCTCTAGAGCGCACCAAGGACCTTGTGGCTCTGAGGAATCTGGAATTTGAGTTCCCCACTATCAAAGACAATGATTATCCCAGAGGATTCTTAGCCGCACAGATAGGCCGTTACGCTTGGCATTTGAGGACGACAGACCCATGCATCCCCCCGGTCCTGAGTCACCGGCGTAACAATATTATCCTTGGTTATTTTCTACTCCTCTTTTAATCTTATTTTTCTTTTAGCCCAGTTTACATGCATATTAAAATCTTAGTGGAAAACCGCTCGTCCAAGCCAATTTGAGAGCCATCCGTGCCTCGCAAATCAAATCAATCTTGAAACATTCCATTCCGGGTCGAATACCCAACCCCCTTTTTGTTGCCGCCGGGCCGATTTCCTTTCGAATCGTTTGTTTAGACTTATCCATTTTATTTTCATTTTTCCCAGAGATCCACCTGAGGCATTGGCAGATGCCCCCGATGGTGCAACCTAACGAATCGTGTCCTTAGGTACTTCCCCTACGCTGGAAGTTGATCTCTCCTCCTTCTCTCCCAAGATCCACCTGCGGCAGTGGCAGACTGTAGCAACCTTAAATTTTATGGGAAAAAAATAAATATTTATATTATTTAATTAGAAAATCAAATAAAATGGAAGACGTATTAAATCAACTAGGAAATCAAATAAGAGAGAATTAAATAAAACCCATTAAAAGAAAAGGAGTAATGGGCTTTGCTATATTGACCTATTATAAATGAGTGGGCTAAAATAGAGATTTTAAGAAGGGGAATAATAGAGAAATACCCAAAAATCATAACTAAAATATTACTAAAATAGAAAAGAGATGTTTAATGTATTAAATAGCTAGTTTGAATTAGGATTGGATTCCTAAACCTACCCCAATTGATTGGCCACAAAATTCCCTCACTCCCAACCCAAATAGGAGATCTCTTGCTTAAAAAGGCGAGATGAAAATAGGAAATTCGAAATTTAATATGAGTTAGGCTTAAACTAGGAAAGGGAATATGGAGAAGCTTAAATACTTCTCTTAAACCCTCATGGCCGGCCCTAGCTCGTGCCAAGAGGTTCCTGGACCAGGAGGAGAGGCCAAGAGGAGGAGAATTTGTGGAGAGGAAGGATCTCTCAAGTTCTTCCCCGAGTTCTTTAAGTCTTAACCCTAGAAGAAGAAAACGATCAAAGGTAGGCATTCTCACAAGCATAAACTATGAAACTTTTTTTAGGATGTCTCATCTATCAGGAACAAAAGCCCTTTGGTTTCATAATTTTCCATTGAGCATATCTTTCGTTCTTGATTTTTCACATTCTGCAACTTACATGACCCCGAACCCTCTTCTTAATTCTTGATCTCCTTATATACTCAATCCCATGCCACGAGATTTTTACTGTAGGAACTGATGCATGTTAGGCAACTTTTGCCCCTAAAAGCCCTAAATTTGATTCATCCTATCTTGCGAATTTAATCGTTGATCTCAACTATGTACTGTTTCATGTTCATCATGAATACCAGTGTTTAAAACATGTCCAAACCCTGATTGTTTTCCAATTCCTATTTATTGTAAGTACCCATGCATGTCTAGGTCGTTTTGCAACTGGTTTCATGATTTTTCGTTGACCATACAATTAGTTGTGATTTTCTGAACCACCCTGTGTCAAATAGGGTAAGTTCTGGCCCGTAATCCAAAGTAAAGTCCTTTCCCTGTCGGACTCGGGCGCAAACCCTGTGAACACGACTGCCCGATAGGCCACATTCACAAGGTCTATCACAATAGTGACCTCTGTCACGATCTGATCGCGACAGGGCCTGTCGTCGCAATCTGCTGCCCGACCAAACTAAGCCTGTCGTGACCCGTACAAGCACCCGTCGCGATCTTAATTGACCCTATCGCGACCCTCATCACGGTATGTCGCGATCTGGGTTCTTTTTGCAAGAAACCCCTTGCCTCAGCAATGCTTGATTATCTACAGTGTTTGTACACTTTTTTAACAGTCATACATCTCGAAAATAACTCTTGTTATAAATTAAATATTTATGTTTGACTAAAATACATGCACATGTACTTTTCTATCTAAAATTTCATGACACTTACACACACTTTGAACCATCCAATTATGGCATATTTAGCATGAAACTATTTCATAATACATCTGGTAATTTATGTAATTAAATTACCCTATACTTGTCTATCGTTTCTCGTGATGTTTTGGGAATACCGATATCGACGCTCCACTGTTCTAGAACTCCTCTAGAGCGTCGAGCACTTGTTTCTATATACACTCTCTCTTGACTTGGACGAACTCTCCGTCGGATACTCCTTCTGCTAGACTAGTAAGTCTTTATTCAAGGCCTCCGTAAGTCTCCTCTGTCCATGGATTCCCACATGGTCGACGAGCCGGTTGTACCCTAACACCTGTGACACCCATTAGGGATCAATATGGTCTAAACGGCTATTAGAAATTCACTCTCGTCTTGAATCACGCCGGACCTCTAGACCTGTGCTTAACATGGCCAGTGGGAAGGTCGTGAGTTCCGCATGACTGCTAATACCATGTGCCGGTGTTGTGCAACGGTTACTATCGCTCGTTACTCGACGTTTCATGTGCAAGGTCCACTAACTCTTATCTATTCTCTGCTTGCTCATTGTCTACAGATAAACAATATAACTAATGCCTAGCAATATATGAAGGGCCCGATCTGATCCTGGGATGTGCGCCCGAAAGTGCTAGTGCCCATGGGAGTTAAATGATCAGAGTGTTTGGCATTACACACAAGTGCTATCTATCTTGACTATCTAAATGACAATCAAAAGTGCTATGTTCTCTCGTTGTCCATTCACAACAAAGTGCTATCTATCATGACTATCTAAATGACAATCAAAAGTGCTATGTTCTCTCGTTGTCCATCGACAACAAAGTGCTATGCTATACTCGTTGTGCTCTCTCTACTATGGCCATCTTGCTATACTTGACAATGTGCTATCTTGCTATTATTGTGCTATACCCGACAATTGTGCTATTCTTGGTAAGTCTATATTTGGAAAGTCTTGCTATTTCATTCACGTACTGTCCTGATATATACTTTTGGGTGACTCTCCCGTTCTGCCATTAGTTA
Organism: Colocasia esculenta; assembly: GCA_014218235.1. Lineage (NCBI taxonomy): Eukaryota > Viridiplantae > Streptophyta > Magnoliopsida > Alismatales > Araceae > Colocasia > Colocasia esculenta. Next base: position 45,249,750 of record CM024761.1, on the reverse strand, counting down.
CTCTGCCTTTAATGCATTAATTACTTAAAGCCTGCTTAAGCCTGAGATTTAAGTTCCACTATGCAATGTTCGCTCACCCTGCGTTATTTGTCGTTGTGTTCTCAGGTGAGACCGAGGATGAACCATACACTCAAGAGGACGGGAACGACCTAGAGTGATGTCATGAGTACCCTAGTGTTCTATTGCTATGTTAGCGTTGTAGTAGTTAGGTTTGAAGTTTAGTCTTTTTCTTTATTCCAATGTAATCGGGCCCCATAGATTGGCTCTGATATTAGTGGTTGTAACTAGGGATTGAAAAGTATTAATGAAATGAATTTGCTTTATAATTAGTTATTTTGAAATGGTTTGATGTCTAGTATTCGCTCTATACCTTTTTCTTGCAACTGCCTCGCGTTCCGATATTCCGCGTCGGGGCGTGACAAATTTGTGGTATCAGAGCCTAGGTTATTCTTAAGTATATGATGATCTAGGTTAACGTGCCTCGACTAGAGTCAATTATCCACCTATGTGAGTTGAGGTTAGAGCCAAGGGTAACTAGTTAAAATAAACTCACACACACACAAATTAAATTCCACATCGATATCATGACAAGAAGTTATTTTGTAGGAACTAAGCAATCAAGATGACAGACGAACGTGCTCAAATGAGGGGCATGCAACAAACCATCCAAGAACTGACACGCGCCATTGTGCAAGCTACTCAAGGAGGTGGCAATCGTGGTGCAGGTGACCTACATTGCAACTTCAGAAGTCTGAACCCACCTAGGTTCAGCAGATCCACGGATCCAAATGAAGCTGAGAACTGGCTCCAAGAGACAGAAAGAATTTTCCATGTCATGCAATGTGCAGTGGGGGACAAGCTGCTACTTGCCACGTTCCAACAGGAGAACGACGCCCGCGCCTGGTGGGAGTCAGTGGAACCTACTAGAGAGAATGGGCCATTCACCAGGAACGAGTTTAAAGATGCATTGAACTCCAAATACTTCTCTGAGCGTGTTCAAGAAAGGAAGGCTGCGGAATTCGCTGCTCATAAACAACCGAGCTTGACTATGGCTGAATATGAAGCCCAATTCTCTAGACTGGCACACTATGTTGTACATCTGGTGAACACTGAAAGGATGAAGGCTAAGCACTTTCTAAACGGCCTTAAGCCCCACTACATCACTCAACTCGCACCTTTCTACATCCCGACCTATGCCGAGATGGTGAAGAGGGCTCAGCTGCTAGAAGATGCTACGGACTTCACCGACCGTATAAAAGGGAAGTTCGTCAAGAAGGAAGTGACCTCGGGTCAATCATCTGCTAAGCCTACCAATGGCATGAAGCGTCCCTTCAACATCACGGAGGGATCTAGCCAAGAAAGGAAACCCAAGGTTTTCGTACCCAACACTCCAACAAAGAGCCACTGCAAACACTGTGACAAGCCTGGTCACACGGATGATGAATGCTGGAGGAAAGCCGGTGCATGTCTACGCTGCAGAAGTCACGAGCACCATATCCCTGAGTGCCCGCTACTGAAAGAGAATGAAAGGCGCCCTAATGTGCCTAAGAAACAGGGCCGACTGCAAGCCCTACATGATGAGGAACCTGCTATGGAGGGTGGTGTGGTAGAAGGTATCCTTCAAGTTTTCTCATTATCAGCATTCATTTTATTTGATACTGGAGCCACTCATTCATTCATATCTCAAAACTTTGCTGATACTGTGAATGCTAAACCTATATCCATGGGTTGTGAGTTCTCTGTCACAACGCCACTAGGGGAAAAGGAGAAATTGAACAAATACTTTCCCTCTGCCGATGTAATGATCGGAGACCATAACCTAAAAGCCGACCTGGTGTGTATGTCCATGGAAGACTATGATGTAATTTTGGGAGCCGACTAGTTGTCCGCATATGGGGAAAGTGTCGACTGTAAGAAAGGGAAGGTTACCTTTAGTGACATTCCTAAACTGGCATTCTCCGGGATTAGACATAAGAGACGGATGTCTCTAGTCTCCGCCATAAAAGCCCACAACATGATGAGGAAAGGCTGTATTGCTTTCCTAGCAGCCATAGTAGTGGAAAGGAAGGGTTCCAAGATAGAAGACATACATATAGTACATGACTACCCAGATGTATTCCCCGAAGACCTGCCAGGGATTCCCCCTGAACGAGATGTCAACTTCGCCATTGAGTTGATTCCTGGAGCCGCACCAGTATCGCGTCAACCATACCGGATGTCACCTACCAAGTTGAAGGAATTGAAGGCGCAACTGATGGAGCTACTAGAAAAGGGATTCATCAGACCAAGTACTTCCCTATGGGGAGCACCTGTGCTATTCGTAAAAAAGAAAGATGGATCGATGAGGCTGTGCATCGACTATCGACAACTCAATCAACTCACCATCAAGAACAAGTACCCTTTGCCCAGAGTCGACGAACTGTTCGACCAAATATCGGGAGCTCAATATTTCTCCAAGATCGATCTTCGATCTGGCTATCACCAAATGAGGATCAAGGATGACGATATTTTCAAAATGGCTTTCAGGAGCAAGTATGGACATTATGAATTCGTCGTTATGCCTTTTGGTCTAACCAATGCTCCTGCAGCCTTTATGCAACTCATGAACAACATATATCAGCCATACCTCGACAAGTTCATGGTCATCTTTATCGACGACATCCTCATATGCTCAAGACAAAGGAAGAGCATGAAGAACACCTAAAGACAACACTACAAGTTTTGCGAGACAACAAGCTGTACGCAAAGCATAGAAAGCGTGAATTCTGGTTCGAAGAAGTATCCTTCTTGGGCCATGTCATGTTAAAGGATGGCATCTCTGTTGATCCCTCCAAAGTCGAAGCTGTACTTAACTGGGAGAGACCAACTAATGTCACCGAGATAAGAAGCTTCTTAGGACTGGTTGGCTACTATACGTGATTCATCAAGGACTTCTCAAGGATCGCTGTTCCTCTCACGCGTCTGACACTAAAGGAGAATCCATACTCCTGGAGTAAAGAGTGTGAGAAAAGTTTCCAAACCCTCAATGAATGTCTAACCTTAGCACCTATTCTCGTTCTGCCAATGGAGGGAGAAGGTTTCTCTATCTACACCGATGCCTCAGGAATCGGGCTAGGTTGTGTACTCATGCAAAAGGAGAAGGTCATCGCCTATTCTTCAAGACAACTGAAGACTCATGAAGTTAACTACCTTGTACATGATCTCGAGTTGGCTGCCATGGTCTTCGCCTTGAAGATTTGGAGACACTATCTATATGGCGAGCAATTCATGTTGGATCGAAATGGCAGATTCACAGTCCTAGAGGGGGGGGGGGTGAATAGGACTTTTACCTTTTCAAATATTTCTTCTGAAAAACACAATACTAAAAGAAGTGTTAGCACTTAGTGAGGTGTGTGTGATTCAAGTGTGAACTTGGCGGAAAACAATCACACAGAAAATTGCACAGAAGATTTTATCCTGGTTCGGCCCTTCCCACATGGAAGTCCTACATCCAGTCCTCAAGCTAACCACTTGAGATTTCACTAAGCTGCCAATCAACTTGGCCTTCTCTCACCCTTGAGAGGAAATTACAACACCCACTTGCTCCACAGCAAGTCTTCCCTAATCAGGGGCAAACTAAACTGCCTTTCAAAAAGGGCCTTCCCTTCACAGGAGGGGTAGGAAAGCAGAACAGAACTTCTGCAGAAATTACAACAAGAAAAGAGAAATGCTTGTGTGTCTGTCTCAAGATGAGCACAGAACACACACTTTCCAGCAGGATTGAAAGATAAAGAATTTCAATCTAAATCCAAGCTGAAGCTACTTGGGTGAGCTTCGAACAGATGAAGCAATTAGCAATGGTCACCCAAAAGACAATTCTCCAGAACACAAGCTTCTATAAAACACTCTCTCAGCTTGAAGCTTTTTGCAGGAAGTCTTTGAAGAATGCAGGATGAGCTCTGAAGGATTCGAATTGAATACACTTGTGTATATGTTCTTCATGAGCTTCTTCATCATTTTATAGTATTCAAAAACTAGCCGTTGGAGTAAGATGGCTGTTGTGTTTTAGCCGTTTAGAGATAGTCTTGGAAGTCCTTTGGTTCTTGGAAGCTTTGTCCGAAGGATCATGAATTTTGCATCTTTCCAATGTGTTCAGAAATGAGACAGTTGCTACAGCTAGAAGATAAGCTATCTGAAGTCTTGAGCTGAGCAACCCACGCCAACCATGTGCTTTAATAAATGCCTGATAGCAAGGACAAGACAAAGCATCTCCATACCTTTGAGGTAGGTGGGTCAGTGGAGTACAATAAGCAGTATGGAACCTAGTATTTTCAGATATGTTAGAAAGTAAGGCAGACAGACAAAAGTTAAAGAATGGATCTGTCAGAGGTAGGTGAAACAGCCAGAGGTCATGCGTCTGAATCTTACATAAATACTTTGTGTCTCTTAGATTATAAAAACTGAGACAAAGGACATTTAGACTATGAGACTAGAAATAAATTTTTGCAAAGAAGGTTTTGCAGGAAAGCATAAAATATGAATGTACTGGATTCTGTCAGAGAAAATATATTAAAGTAAAGATTGTGAGGTTTGATCTTAAACTCAGAAAATATTTAAGTTTCAACTTTCAACAAACAAGTAATACTACTTGAGGACAGATATTTCTGACAGAGAACTGACAAGGGCAAAAGGATACAAGTATACTTGTCAGTGTAGTCGAATTCAGTATTAAAGGTAATTCGACTCAAGAAGTAGGCATGATTCGACTACATGAAGAACAAAGTGAATCGACTACAAAAAGAGAAACCGTTAGTCGAATGTAGTGAAACTTGGGAGTCAGGTTATGAGTCGAAGTCATGAGCTGAATATAGTGTAAAGACATTCGACTGTATGAGTCGAAGTCATGAGTCGAATACAGTGTAAAGACATTCGACTGTATGAGTCGAATACAATGTAAAGACATGGACTTAGACAAATTTCTCAAGACTTGTCTCTTTGAAAGAGTCGAACTTGTTAGTCGAAAGCATTAGTCGATTTCAGTAGGCTATAGAGTATGTGTGCCTTAAAGAAAATTTGGGCATTGAATCTGTCTAGAAATTTTGTATATTTTTTGGAAAATACTTGGTTAGGGAAAGTTGCTTTAAAAAAAACATATATATATATATATATTTAAAGTTTTGTCATAGCAAAATCAATATTATTAGGGATAGTTGCTCAACAATTCTCCCCCTTTTTGTTAATGACATAAAACTTTAAATGGTAGCTGATAGCCAATATATCATATAAATTTCTTCTAGAAAAGAGAGGAAATGCGTAAGCATTTTCTTTTCTCTACTTATTCTTGTCAACTATCTTTTCTTTTCTTTTCTCCCCCTTTTGTGGCATTAGCAAAAAAAAGATGTCAATCAGAAGATGTAGTAATATAAAGACAGAGAGCAAAAATGTAGTAAAAGATTTGATAAGAAACAAGTGTTTGTACATAACTTCTAAAAACAAAAGTTTCACTGATTGCCAGAGATTGGAAGATAGAGGTGAGGAGGAACTTGAGCCAGGAAAGGCTCTATGAGCTTCCAAAGCTTCTGCTCATTGGAGGGAAAAGAGTGGTCAAACTTAGTAGGATCCACATCATAGGTAGGACTGGTGAAAGACAATTTCTTAACAGACTTGATGTGGCATTTTCTGTAAAAGAATTGCTTGAGCCTAGTCTTGTCATGATCCAGGCAATTCCTGATGCGAAGGGGAATGAACTTCTTGGTGGCAGCCAAGGTAAGGAATTCATGCAAGGTGATATTCCAATAGAGACCAACTGAAAGGGCTGTATCCTTGGCCTGATAGTAATGCATGTATCTGTGGGCCCAGACGAGGCCTATGCGCTTTCTCAAGTCAAAGAGGCTCTTGGAGTGATACTCATTTGGAGAGATTTTCAGTCTTCTGCACTGAGCATGATGATCAGGGTAAGCTTTTTCCCATTCAAAAGGATTGAACCGTTCGGCCTCAGCAAAACTAAGTTGAAGATCAAGGAGATTCTTCGGGGATTTGGACATGTACTGAAAGATGAATCTCTGGAGACTGAGCTTGTTTTTATACTTGATCTTGAACTTGGTAGCGATTCTGATAAATCTGTTGAAGAGTGTTTCAGCAAAAGAACCTCTGTACATAATAGCTCCTTCAAGAGGTGGATGGAGATCAGGTAATAGAGCTGCTGTCATGGAGGGGACCACTGGCCTTTGACCTTGGATGAGCATGTCATACTGGCCACGAGAGACATCATGCAGGCCAAGCTTGAACCTTTCAAAATTAAAGGCTTTCATGGCAGTGAATTTGGCCTGGGAATCTCGAAGGAGAGTGGCAAAAAGGTCATGAAAACGGAGAGATAGATGATTATAGAGTTTGAGGTGGTGGTTCCTGGATTGAGCTTCTTGAAACCTCATGGCTTCCTCAGGATATTGCTCAACAAATTGTGGAGGAGTCAGATAGTGACTCTTGTGAGCAATAAGTTGAAGATCAGATATGGAAACCTGAGAAGTTTTGATTAGAGAGGGAAGCCAGTGTTCAAAAGTGAAGTCTGGCATGCCATGTATTTCAAGAAAGGCTCTTATTTGAAGGTATTATCTGAATAGAGCCATGAATTGGGGGGAATGGTGGACAAAAGCATACCAAAAGCGAGGAAGAAGTAATGTTGGTTTGTCTGCCAAATTTGGACCTCGGTGAGCTGGTATTTGTAGGCTAGGCACCATCTCAATTATTTGTAAGTGAGTTTTCTGAGAACCTGGTTTAGGAGCCAGTGGAGGTGCAGAGTAGAATTATGGAGGTTGGGTAGACAAGGTCATGCTAAAAGGTTTAGGGGGTCTGAAAGGAAATTTGATAGGATAGATGGAGAACTTGACATTTTTTAAGGAGGAAGCTACTGGGGCAGAAATGGGTGGTAGATCCGGAGAGGATACCTGAGAGATTGAGGCTAAGGCAGTAGAAGGTGCAGGGGCTGAAGGAGTGGCTTCAGGAGCAATGGGGCTAGGAGGAATAGGAGAGCTAGGCCTGGAAGAGGAGGAAAGGACAGGCTGGCCATTTTTCACTAGCCTTCTCTTGACCTTTCTTTTGAAGGTATGAAGCTCAGAAGGGTCCTGATGAGGTCTCTTTCCAAGGATCACCTCTTCCTCAGCTTCTTCTATACCTGGCTGCTGATCAGCCACAGATTCTAATTGCTGCTCTGGCTGCTCCTGCTGCTGCTGCTCCTCCTGCTGCTGCTCTGCTGCTCCTGCTGCTGTTGCTGCTGCTGCTGCTGCTGCTGCTCTGTTGCTGCTGCTGGTCAGCCTGGATCTCTTGATCCTTTTCTGCTACATGCTCAAGCTCTTGATCTTCAAGGACATGATCTTTAGGTTGATCTTGTTGGAGGGGCTCTTGAGCAGTGGTTGTTGTTTCTGGTTGCTGGTGCTGTGAGGGAGCTGGCCCTGATGGCATAGAAATGCCCTGCTGGCACACAAACTGAAGCATGTGATCCTTTATTTGCTTCACCTCATCAGCAAGACTGTCAAACTTGACATCTAACAACTCTACTTGCATGTGAATGATTGAGAGATTTTCTTGTTGAGACTTAACTATCTCAAGAATGGAGCTCAGACTGTTGCTACTCTCCCCCTGAGACCTTGGCCGGGTCTCAAACTGAGAAGGGGAGTAAGGAATCTCACTCTCGTTGAAAATGTGTTCCATGGGTGTGACAGGAAAATCTTCAGATAGAGGTCCTTTGCCTCTGAGATCTCTTAAAACTTCATTCACAGTCTCAGAAGGTGCATCTTGCTCATTGGGAGAGGAGGAGACTGGAATCTGAACTTCTTCTTGCTGAATTGATGGAGGAATAGATAGTTCAGGGGGTTGAACAGAGATCTCTGGAACAAGTGGGGCTGCCGATGCTTCAATGTGAATACTTGAAGAAGGAATGTCTTGAGTGAGCAAAGAGACCAAAGGTTCATCTGGATATACATCATGCTCACATTGTGGAACTGACTCCTTATACCATAAATTTTCTTTTTTGCTTATCAAGGAGTAGTGGCTTCTTCTAAGAGTGATGACCCCAATCCTTTCTTTAGTGCTCACAGGCACATCTCCAGATAGATCCACAGAAAACTTTTTGAAAATAAGGGTCAATAGAGAACCATATGGGAGAGAGTCTTGTAGGTCTTTTGCTGTTATCATTTTGTCTAAAATAACTGATGGGAGATTAACTTGATGCCTCTGAATAGCCCAAAAGAGTAGGTTTCCATCTCTAGCTGAGACTGAGGAGTGAGAACCTGCTCTAGGGGTTATGATGTTGGTGATGATGGAATGTATTAATCTCTTCTCAGCCGAAAGCTCATTTACTTGCAAGCCTCTCTTGCTCAAAGTTCCCAAACTCCCAATGATTCCTAATTTCTATTTCTCCAGAGGAACAAACTCGCTGAGACAATGTCCTGAATTTGGACAGTCCAAAAACTCCATAAGAAGTTCTTCAGAGATGGTTATCTTGACTCCTTTAACAAATCCCACAACAGTATTTCCAGATGAAATTTTCAAAGAAGCATAAAAAGATCGGACTGCGCTGGCAACAAACGGTTCGGAAAGCTGACAAAGCCTGGTCCATCCCATAGCTGAGAGGGTCTCCTCTACCCAAGACAGACTTCCATTTAAATGAGAGAAATCAACGGACTTGCCGGGACAAATTGAAATCTTGGTAAGTCTTTGAAGTTGGTCAGGGGTGAGTTGGACAGAGTCCTGAGCCTTAGATGATGCCATCTAGACACAAAGACGAAAAGGAAACTTAGAAAAACTATAGAGGAGAGGAAGATGATCTTGAAAAGAGGTAAAGATCCTACCTTTTCTTCAAGGGGATGTGGTTTGGCAGAGAGCTTCTGAGGTTCCTTCGCTGTAGAGCAAGAAGGCGCGAAGGGAGGAAGAAGACAGAGCAGTCGAAAAGGGAATTCAAACGGGTGTTTCCTTTTGGAAAAAGAATTGTTTATATAAGGGTTGGATACAAGCCGTCCCCTCATCTCTGGGTGAATGGTCACGATTCAGGGATGTGACGATTGAGATGTGAAGAGACATGCCTTAATTGGGTGTCAGTTACGGGAATTTGGATATTTGCGCCGTTTCAGGGTTTAAGTGAATCGATTTAGAGATTCGACTACATTAGTCGAATACCATACTTTTAACAGGAGTCGACTACCTTGACTCTTCGTGAGTCGAATATATTAGTCGAACTAAGACGATTTTCAGGATATTTTTCTTCAGACAATACAAACAACAGAAAGTTTAAGCAGTCATCAATCAGGATTGCACATACCTATTTCTCTTCTAATAGATGTATATCTTTCTTCAGGAAGAGGCTTAGTAAAAATGTCTGCTAATTGATTTTCAGTTGAAACAAATTCAAGAGAGATATTGCCATTACTTACATGGTCCCTGATGAAATGATGTCTCACCTCAATGTGCTTTGTTCTTGAGAGTTGAATTGGATTCTTTGTCAGATTGATTGCACTTGTATTATCACAAAGCATTGGGATTTCTTGAAGCTGATGACCATAGTCTTCCAATTGGTGCTTGATCCATAGAAGTTGTGTACAGCAACTTCCAGCTGCAATGTATTCAGCTTCTGTAGTGGATAAAGCTACTGAGTTTTGTTTTCTGGAAGACCAAGATATTAACATCCTGCAAGAAGTTGACATGTACCACTGGTGCTTTTTCTATCTAGTTTGCATCCAGCATAGTCAGCATCACTATATCCAATTAATTTAAATTCTGAGCATCTGGGATACCATAAACCTAAATTGCTTGTATTAATGAGATATCTAAAAATTCTTTTAACAGCATGAACATGAGATTCTCTTGGATCAGCTTGGAATCTTGCACACAAACAAACACTGAACATTATGTTGGTCTACTTGCAGTAAGATAGAGTAGTGATCCTATCATTCCTCTATAGATCTTTTGATCTGCCTTTTTACCAAGAGGATCATTGTCTAGCTTAATGCGTGAGCTCATGGGTGTTCCTAAAGGCTTACATTTGTCAGAACCATATTTGTAAGTAAATCTGAGATACATTTGGTTTGACATATGTGAGTTCCTTCTTTGGTTTGCTTGATTTGCAACCCAAGGAAGTAATTTAGTTCACCCATCATACTCATTTCGAATTCACTTTGCATCAGATTTTCAAAGAACATGCAGAATGGTTCATTAGTAGAGCCAAAGATAATGTCATCAACATAGATTTGTACAATTAAGATTCCATCTGAAAATTTCTTTATGAATAAAGTGCTATCTACTTTTCCTCTTACAAAATCATGTGATATAAGATAAGCACTTAGTCTTTCATACCAAGCTCTTGGAGCTTGTTTTAATCCATATAGTGCTTTCTTTAAACGGAAAACATGATTAGGATTTTTAGTATCTTCAAATCTGGGTGGTTGCTCAACATATACTTCTTCTTTTATAAAACCATTCAGAAAAGCACTTTTAACATCCATCTGAAATAGGTTAATATTAAGAGAGCAAGCATATGCTAATAATATTCTGATTGCTTCTAATCTAGCAACTGGAGCATAGGTTTCATCAAAGTCTATGCCTTCCTCTTGGGAGTATCCTTGAGCTACAAGTCTAGCCTTGTTCCTGGTAATTACCCCTGATTCATCCATCTTATTTCTAAAAACCCATCTGGTTCCAATAACTGGATGGTCAGTGGGCCTAGGTACAAGGGTCCAAACTTCATTGCGTTGGAACTGATTGAGTTCCTCTTGCATGGCAAGGATCCAAGATTCATCACCCAGTGCATCATTGATTGTCTTAGGCTCAATTTGTGAAACTAATGCAGAGAAGTCACTAGGGATTTGCATACCTCTTTTCTTACCCTGTCTTGAGGATCTCCTATGATATTTTCTCTAGGATGATCCCTGTGATACCTTAATTCAGTGGGTAGTCCTTCTTGTGTTTCTTCTGTTTGTTGGAGATCTTCTAATGGGGGATCCTCTGATTCTTCATCCTTGTTTTGTTCTCCTTCAAGAGAAGTCTTTTCAAGATCCCTGCAAAGATCATCAATACAATCTTCTTCTTCTATCCTTTTGATAGAAGGATTAGTTTCATCAAATAAGACATGTACAGTTTGTTCTATGGTTAATGTTTTTCTATTAAACACTCTATATCCTTAGGTTTTGAAATATATCCTAGCAGAAAACCTTCATCACTTTTAGCATCTAATTTTCCTAAGTTGTCTTTACCATTGTTTAGAATAAAACACTTACAGCCAAAAGGTCGAAAATAACTGATGTTGGGCTTCTTATCCTTGTACAATTCATAAGGAGTTTTCTTCAAGATGGGTCTGATCATGCATCTGTTGATGATGTAGCAAGCTGTATTCACTGCTTCTGCCCAGAAGTACTTTGGTAGATTATATTCGTTCAGCATGGTTCTGGCCATATCTAGCATTGTTCTGTTCTTCCTTTTTGCTACACCATTTTGTTGCGGTGTTCTGGGAGCTGAAAATTTGTGTTCTATCCCATTTTCTTCACAGAACTTCAGGAATTCTTCATTTTTGAATTCACCTCCATGATCAGATCTGATACTGGTAATATGAAATTTCTGATTCTTTTGAACAACTTTGCTGAATTTAACAAAGGCTTGAAAAGTATCAGATTTGGCTTCTAGAAAGGATACCCAAGTATATCTTGAGTAATCATCAACTAATACATAGCCATAGACTTTTCCTCCAAGACTAATAGTTGTCATAGGTCCAAATAGATCCATGTGAATTAATTCCAAGGGCTTGGAAGTTGTAACTGTAGACACCCATTTCTGGCCCATAAGTCGAGCAAAATTCCTTGTCGTATCATTGACGCCCCACGTGGGCTCATCATCGTCAAGCTGGCTTTCTCCGATCATGACATCATTCCCATTAGTTCATCACCCTGGAAAACTCTTCCTGGTCAAATCAATCTCTTCCCACTAAAAGCTCTCTGAGTATAAGTCCGATGTTTCATCCTGAAGGCTGTGCATGGCTATTGGACATTTTATGGTCAAAATGCAGAAAAATACCAGAAGAAGACAGGCCATGTGTCGCCTTCTTAAAAACGACATACCCCATGTCGCCTTGATAATTCCACATTTTAAATCCCTCAGAAAATCGAAAATAACTCAAGTCAGCATTCCATATGAGGAAGGCGACATGTCGAGCCGGCGCCTTCAGGAAGGCGATAAGATGGCTGTCGCATTCTGGGCCTTAAACAGGAAACTCAATCCGAGGCTAATTTGGACCCATGCTATTGATGGTAATTGCTTCTTTTGGACGTCCAAATCAAGTCCAAATCCTCTCAAATTCGGAGCAAGCCTTCCTAACATGTTCCATTCCGAGTTCCAATAGCCCTTGCACAGCTATACTTGCCCAGAGTCGGACTTTTGCCCATTATTCCTCTCAGACCCGAGTTGAGAATAATCACCCATAAGTACCTCATCTCTGCATCTTTTCGGGCAAGGCCGGATTCATTAGTTCGCAGAGCAAGAGAGCTTCCTCTTCCACGAAGAGAGTTTCTTCTCTAGACGACTCAGAAGAGCCCTCCAGGGCGTTTTCCCAGCAGCTATCCAATTCTCTCTCCCTTTTCTTCTTTATTTCATCAATTTCATGCATGCATAGTTCGTTTTTTCTTCTAGTTTAGCATTAGAACACGACACACACACCCATCTTTGGTACCCCCAGGGGTTAAAAACCCCAATCCTGTGAGTTCCCCCCATAATAGTTCATGTACATGCACTTTTCATTGAATAGATCTATTGCACACGAATTCTAATGGGTTTTCCTTGTGTTTAAATCATCTTGGCAGGTGTTTGAAGGTTAGAACGAAGTGAGGCTCCTGTCCCTTGGCCGGCTGAGGAGCAAGAAGATGAGAATCCACATCTCTGTCCCTCTAAAGAGAAGGCGACAAGACCACTGTCGCGTTCAAGAAGGTGCCTTAGCCTCTGTCGCGTTCAGGAAAAAGGAAAGCGACACCGCATCTGTCGCTTTGTCAGGTACTCCTTCTACTTCACCTTTCTTTTCCAAGGTAGTCAGCCCACCACGTCTACATCTACGAGGCGATTACTCTGGTGGCGATCACGGTATTTTCCTAATCTCTACACCTTTACAATCTATTTCAAAAGGGGATACAAATCCCATGATTACACCTTTTGGCGATCACGGTGGGACAACTTGTGCCCATCACGCTCGTTCTTCCTTTCCCTGCCGTCCTTGTCATCTAACGGGTGTTGTGTTGTCAGTTTTTCTTTGTTTAGTTCTTTTCTTTTTAAGTTTGTTAGTGCTCTGCTGGTCTGGGTGAGAAGGCGACATCCAGCACGTCGCCATCAAGGTAGCGACGCGTGCTACGTCGCGATCAGGTTAGTATACAGTTTACCTTGCCCGTTTTTCTGCGATCTGTGTTCTGTGAAGTAGGCGATGCGGCCTGTGTCACAATCAGGAAGGTGACTGGACCATCGTCGCTATCAGGTACGCAGTCTGTCCGTACACCTGTTTCCTTTGGTTGAGTATTGTTCGAGCCTGTGAAGCAAGCGACGGGGCTGTTGTCGCTACACAGAAGGCGACGGGTTGCTAGTCGCATTCAGGTCAGTACCCTGGTCCATTGACATTTCTTGCAAATTTGGGTTTACTTTCACATACTCCATCCAGATTTCATCATATCATGCCTTTTCCATGTTCTTGAGAGATTGCCAATCTTGTGTTTTATAGGATTGATTGATTTTTCGTGCATAATTAGGATTTAATCACTTTCTGTCCACTGCGAGAAGGAAAGCGACAGGCCTTGTGTCGCGATCTTGGTCGCGACATCATTCTTGTCGCCTTCTTCCTCTGAGGGTGATTAGTCCTAATTCTCGTTGTGTTAGCACTAGGATTAGAATTTTGCATGCACTCCGGTGCACATAGGAGTTGCATACATCTTTCCATGCTCGTAGCATAAGTTTCCTCCTCGGCGACGTTCGCTCTCTCGGCCATATACTCCTTGTGTCCGACTAGAGCACTCGCTCGAGGGCCTCCGTAAGTCCCCGCTGACCGTGGATTCCCACACGGTCGCCGGGCTGGTTGTACCCGTCGCCACCTAGGATCGAGTCTAGATTCATTTGGTAAGGTAGAGAGAACCCTAGTCCTACCCGAAGTTGGAAGCCTTCTCCCATTTAGGAAACCCTTCCTCATTTGGAGAGAACTTGCTAAAAGTCAAAATCACTAAAAGGCAAACCTGAACCAAATAAAAGAAACCATCATCATTGCCAACTGCTTGCTTTGGGTGAGACGTTTTCTCTTTCCTTTTGTCTGCATAGGATTGTTTGTTTAGGAATTAAAGAGTCTGTCTAGGTTAGGGCATCCCTCTCGAAGTCTGGAAAGGTTCTTCCCATCTCTCTTTCCGAGCATGGAGTCTTTCTTGAACCCAATCTACAATAATGAGAATCCCGACACTGCCCTCCAGAATTCCCGGGATTACGAAGAGTCCCTCCCCCATGATCTCTTTGACGAGGTGACCCGACCTTGGGTCGCTACCGTCTATACCTCTGAGGGTCGCCGTCACGACGAGGGCAGCCCGTCTCGGAACACCCAGTCGGACGATCATGCCGCTCAGCTCCTGCGTCTAATTCCACAGCTTGATCAGTCTCAAATTCAAACTTTCATGACGGCTCTCATAGGAAAGGCCGCCTCCTCATCCTCACCCAGAGCGGGCGCATCACGCCCTGCAGCAGCTACCTCCGGCCCCCACGTCTCCATGGGACAAGCCGACAACACCCCCATCCGGCCGCGGACTATCCTATTCACGCCCTTCGAGTCTGAGCACTACATTCCCCGTGAGTCGAGGCCCCGGTCTCCACCTTATCAGCCGTGCTACTCTCCCCACCGTCCCGAGCCTCGCGCCAGGCCTACCTCTCATGCCTCATCTATGTATGCACAGCCATCCGCCGCACCGGACATGATGTCTGAGTGGGCGTCCATCAAGAAGGAGCTCCGCAAGCAAGTCGACCCTAGGCAGCACCACGATGTGCACATGCCTAATTTCAATGGTCTGTGGGTCCCCTCTCCATCCGAGCTGCCAAAGTACCGAAAATACAATGGCTCAAGCAATCCATATGTCCACATCAAGGACTTCATCTATGAGTCCGCGCCTTACCAGCATGACCGCCGTCTTATGGCATATCTCTTCCGCCGGTCGCTGGACGGGCACGCTCTGGATTGGTTCTATTCCCTGTTACCCGAGGACGCTGAAGACTTCGTTGTGGTGAAGGCTAAGTTCCTCGAGCAATTCCAAGATAGAGTCGGCCCTGAATATTCACTCACAGGTCTCATGGCCGAAAAGATGAAGCCTGATGAGGATTTCGCCACATACGCCGATAGGTGGAGACAAATGGCCACAAGAGTTCCGGGGTACCTTCCAGAAAGGGAGAAGGTGAAGATCATCATTTCTAATGCCACACCTGCTTTTAGAAACATTCTGGTGATGAATGACATCACCACCATGCATCAACTCTACAGCCGGGCCCGGTTCATCCAGACCCAGCTCAAAGACTCCCCGATCCACTCCATGTTCGAACCCCAGAAGCCTAGGTTCCAAAGAAAGCCTCAGGGTCTAGTTACCGAGGGCGTCCAGGTGAACGAGCAAGTGAGCGCGTTCAACCCTGCGGTCAGAGCCAAAACCGCCAACCATACAATGCCCAGGGTCAGAACCCTACCCAGCCACCCAGGGGCAGCAACAACGCCAATACAATCAAGTGCCGCCTCCTGATGGCTCTCAACAAAGGCGTCCCATGGGCCCTAGGAGAGCTCACTATCCACCGTTGCCGGAGACACTCTCCGACATATTCTTGGCCTTGCTCTCCACAGACGCCATTAGGCTCCCTCCTGAGAGACCTCTGAACCCAAGTGTAGACCAAACCCGATACTGTGTCTTCCATAGGCAGCCTGGCCATACCATCGATCAGTGCTTCACATTTAAGGACTTGGTGTATGACTTGCATGAGCAGAAAAGGTTAGACTGGACAGCCCTCCGGCAGGTGATCGGAGACATCAAAGAAAGGCAGAGACAACAACAACAGCAAAGGCAGCAGCGCCAACCACCCCCTCCACAACAACAATAGCAGCAACATCAGCAGCCACTGCAGGACCTCGAGATCGTCCACAACCCCTTACCTAACCATCCACCAGCTCCGAACCCACTACCACCACAGCAACCTGCCCAGGTAAACCCCATCGTCCACCACCCTCCTCCGCAAGAAAACTGGACGTACGATGATGAGCTGGACATTCAGCAGATGATGGCCATTAACCAGTATCCTATCCAATCCCAAACAATACAATCAGCCTACACGGCTCCCCAATCAGTCCCTCCTATAGTTTCCATGGCCAACGCCGTCATACTGCCCGCCAGTTCAGCATATGCGCCAGTCGCTAGTTCACCCATCATCTTACCCTTCACTCCGCCTGTCTCCATCCCTTTACCCCCTATCATACCTGCTCCCTCACCCATCATCCTACCACCACCTGGGCCGGACCAACCCTTCGCCGCAACATTATCCTCCGCTAGACAGCCACCCACCATCCGACCACCCTACGGAGCGGGCGAGTCTTTCGCCGCCCGTACCCACCTATCTCCACCACCACCACAAACCCCAGCAGGTCCTGCAGCCGCCACAGCAACAGCAAGCTCAGCAGCAAGCACAAGATGAGGGGTTGATTGAGCCACTGCCCGGGACCCACTATGACATCCTCAAGCACCTGGACCACGTGCCAGCCAAGATCTCCATTCTGGAGTTGATAAAGAGGTCTAAAGAGCACCAGGAAGCCTTGAGGAATTTCCTGCAAAAGGTGGTAGTAAATGAAGACATGATGGCAGACAAGCTACCTAGTGCCCTGGCCATGGTGACTCGCGGGCCGGCAATCACATTTGCAGAAAGCGAATTAGCACCCCCAGAAGCCAGGAGGCTCCCCCTCTGTGTCACTCTAGTCATCAACCATATAGCAGTGGGAGCGGCACTGGTCGATACGGGGGCATCCATAAATGTCTGCCCGCTAAGCACCCTGAGAGCCTGTGATTTATCAGAAGGCATGCTAAGGCCGACACCCACCACCATTGCCGCATATGACAATTCCAGAAGATCCTGCCACGGCATGGTGACTGTGCAAGCCAACTGGGACCCCTCGCCGTCACAGTGGACTTCTACGTCCTAGATATCGATCCCATGTTCAAGGCAATCCTGGGACGTCCGTGGTTAGAGTCACTAGGGTTGTGCCATCTACCGCACATCAATGCTTAAAGTTCCCTTTCCAAGGGCGAATTATCAAAGTCAAGAGCATAGCCACCGCCCACTCTGTAGATGCTCTCCACGATACCCACCTCCCAGCTGTGTGGCCAGCCAATAAACCCATCGTCTCGGTGCTAGACATCAACTACCCCTGGAGCTACACGTTCCAGTCCCAGCGAGAGGTCAACCTAGCCCAGGTCAATGCGGTAAAAAGAAAAGAGCCACTAAGCACAAAGGGGTGGCAAATTATGATGAAGTTGGGGTATGAAGAAGGCAAGGGCCTAGGGGCAGAGCTACAAGGTATAGTCAAACCCATCCCCGACATCGTCATGAAAAGCCGATGGGGCTTAGGATATAGGGAGAAATCCAAACCATGGTCATCCAGCACATCCACTCTCAAGGCCGACCGAGAGCCATTCACCTGGACACTCTGGTGTCACTTCATCAGGGGCCTACCCAACCTGGATACAACACCGTGGTAGTCGAGGCAGAACTCTCACAGCACGAGGTGCATGGCCGGAACTTCTCTCGACACATGGCCCCGTTGCTGACCTATAGAGCCCTAGAAGCCCTCCGTCTGACCAGGAGAAGAAAGATCGAAGACCCAGAGGCTGAGTGGTATAGATGGTTCGACATAGAAGACATCACCATCGCCTTCAGCCGACTGTTCTGGGAAGAGGAGAGAACCTGGCTGCCAACTGCGGAAGAATTGCTACATCCACCTGCTGCTATCACATCCAAAAGGCAGCTCATGAGCGATGCCTCAGACGTAGGAGAGCCGGACATCCCCTACGAGGAGGGAACACTGGAGAGGCACCTGCTTAGCCATCCACACCGTCCCTCCTGGAGTCCCTCCTTCCCAGCCTAGTCCCATCCTCCCCTCCTTTGCTGATCCAGCTGACTCCCCAGCTCCTCACGGCGGCGCACAACCTCCTCACACACCAGCTCCCACCGGCTGTCTTCTCCGCTCTTCAAGCTGATCTAGGTGACCACGAGGTCACCCTCTCTTGTTGCATGCTCTCCTCCGATCTCCAAAAAAAAAACGTCCGCTTTCAAATGCACGTTGAGGTCGAGGAGCTGCCATATGTCCTGCACTCTGCTGATCAGGGGCACCCCTCGACTGAGGGTCCCCCTCCTGCTCCTTCATTAGGAGCCATTCTCTTCGAGGACACCATGTCCTACCCCAGTCCTGTAGAGTCGTCTAGTCTAGGAGAGTCTAGGGTAGGTGAGTCTAGAGTAGATAGGCCTAGGATAGAGAGTCAGGTCAGCCCGCCATCCGCCAGTTCCAAGCACCGTCCTAGGAAGCAGCGGGGAAAAGCTATTCCCCAGAGATACTTCAAGAGCTAGCTCGGCGGTGTCAAGCGCTACTGTTGATAGAGGAGTTCACGAGAGAAGCACTGGTATTCGAAGAGGTGTTTGAGCAGGACGGGGTGTTCATAGACGACGGGTTTGGTGTCTACGAAATAATGAATGATGAGGACCCAATCGATGAAGAGGATAGCGAAGTAGATGACGCTGCCGAAAAATATGCCAGTGGAGTGAGGAGGTTCGACGAGCCTACAACGGCAGTGGATGAATCTACTAAGGAAGTCAACCTCGGAACAGAAGAAGATCCCAGGATTGTGATTATCTCAGCAAATCTCCCTCCTGATGAAGAAGAGGAACTGGTGCAAATCCTAAGGGAGTACAAGGACTCATTCGCCTGGTCTTATGAGGACATGCCTGGCCTAGACCCCTCTCTAGTGGAGCACCGACTAGTACTGAAAGAAGGGGCAAAGGCAATCAAGCAGAAACTCCGAAGGTTCCACCCACTCACAGCCCTGAAGATGAAGGACGAAGTAGATAAACTCCATAAGGCTAGATTCATCAGGGTAGTGCTTTATCCGAACTGGGTGGCCAATATAGTCCCTGTCATGAAGAAAGACGGCAAAGTCAGAATCTGCATCGACTTCAGGGATTTGAATAAGGCATGTCCAAAGGACGACTTCCCGCTTCCTCATCTTGATGTGCTAATCGACAACACTGCTGGGTATGAGACCCTCTCATTCATGGATGGGTACTCAGGCTACAACCAGATCCGTCTCGCTCCTGAAGATCAAGAAAAGACATCCTTCACCACGCCCTGGGGAACATACTGTTACGTAGTCATGCCATTTGGGCTGAAGAATGCTGGTGCTACCTACCAGAGGGCGATGATGGCCATATTCCATGATATGATCCATGTCTATGTTGAGGTCTATGTGGATGACATCTTGGTGAAGTCAAGGACCAGGAGAGAACACCCTGAGATCCTAGCCAAGGTACTGCAAAGAGCTAGGGAGTATCAGCTGAAGATGAATCCAAAGAAGTGTGTGTTCGGGGTATCATCAGGAAAGCTGCTAGGCTTCATAGTCAGTAAGCGGGGCATTGAGATCGATCCGAACAAGGCCAAGGCAATAGCAGAGATGCCTCCTCCAAAGAATATCGCACAATTAAGAGGGCTAATCGGACGTTTGCAATTCATCCGAAGATTTATCTCCCAGCATTCGCAAAGATGTCGCCCATTCTATGATCTCTTGAAAGGAGGGGCAAAATTCGAATGGAATGACAAATGCCAAGCAGCCTTTGATGAGCTGAAGAGCTATCTCATGAATCCCCCAGTCTTACAGCCTCCTGTACCCGGAAAGCCGCTAATCCTATATCTCTCAGTCATTGAGGACTCCCTAGGAGCTGTCCTGGCACAACATGACGAGTCTGGGAAAGAAAGGGCAGCATACTACCTCTCTAGGCTCTTCAACCCCGCCGAATCCAAGCTCACCACCGCGGACAAAACTTGTGCCGCACTCGTGTGGGTAGTCCAAAAGCTCAAGCACTACTTCTTAGCCCACGAGGTCAAGCTGATCTCAAGGATGGATCCACTCCGTTATCTTCTTGAAAAGCCCGTCCTTTCTGATCGGCTGGCACGCTGGCAAGTTTTCTCTCCCAGTTTGACATATCCTTTGTGGTCCAAAAGGCCGTCAAGGGGTATGCCATCGCCGAGCATCTAGCCCATCTCCCGCTCCCTCACAGCGACTCTCTCCGAGAGGGATTCCCCGATGAGGAACTCTCAGTCATAATCAAAGACCCCTTCTGGTCCCTTCATTTCGATGGTGCGCTCAACTCTCAGGGACGGGGCATTGGAGCCGTGCTGCTTACCCCGGAAGGTATCACCATCCCCTTTGCATACCAACTCACCTTCCCCGCTACCAACAATATGTCAGAGTATGAGGCTCTCCTTGCTGGTCTCAAGCATGCTTATCTGCTGGGGGCATCACACCTCAGAATTATAGGAGACTCTCAGCTCGTCCTGCGGCAGGTGCTCTCAACCTACCGCACTCGTGACCCAAAGCTCAAGCCATATCAAGACCTGGTCACGTTGTTGGCAAGGCAGTTCCGTAAGCTTATCTATATCCACACTCCTCGTTCTCAAAATATCCTGGCTGACGCACTGGCGTCGCTAGCCTCATCTCTATCCTTCCCTCTGAGTCGCCGGACTGAGACAATCATCGTCCAGCGTCTCGATGTCCCATCCATCCAAGACCCCTGGTTTAGCGACCTTAGGGCAACCTTAGAAGAAAGGCTAGGAAGAAAGGAGCACAGCAAGTTATGTTAACTGAGCTCGAGGAGATCTTGAATGAAGAAGAACTGCCATGGTATTTTGAGATAGAACAGTACTGCATGGATGGAACATATCCTGAAGGGGCAAGCGCAGAGGACTGCAGGGCCATCAGAAGAGCCGCCTTAAGGTACACAGTTGTCGGAGAAGTTCTGTACAGGCGAGCCCTTAATGGAGTCCTTTTAAGGTGCCTTACCGATGACGAAGCTTGGAAGGTGGTGGAAGGGGCCCATGCTAGCGAATGCGGCAGGCACGTCAACAGTCAGATGCTAGCAAAGAAGATCATTAGGCAGGGCTATTACTGGCCAACCCTAGAAGAAGACTGTACCATCTACGTCCGTAGGTGTGTTAAGTGTCAACTCCATGCCGATAAGATCCATGCCCCTTCCTCCTCACTACACCCACTCTCTACACCATGGCCATTCTCCATGTGGGCTTTCGACATTGTCGGTCCTCTTGGTGATTCTAATGCTCAAACCAAACAAAAGTCATTTATCCTAACTGCGACTGAGTATTACACCAAGTGGGCGGAAGCTGAAGCCTTCACAGAAATCAAAGCATCCACGGTGTGCCGCTTCATCATGAGAAACATCATCTCGCGGTTCGGAGTGCCAAGCAGCATCGTCACGGACAATGGGCCACAATTCATCGCACAAGAGCTCCAGGACCTCTGTAAGAAATACAACATCACGCTGCATCATTCATCACCGTATTACCCACAAGGCAATGGCCAAGCTGAAGCAACTAACAAAACCCTTCTTAAAATCCTAAAGAAAACCTGTGAGTCGCATAGATTTGCCGACTGGCCAGAGAAGCTGATAGAGGCTCTATGGGCCTACCGCACCTCCGTCCGCACTCCCACGGGACAAACCCCGTACGCTCTCACCTACGGGATGGAGGTGGTAGTTCCATATGAGATCCTAATTCCTTCACTAAGAGTCCAACTAGACAAGGAACTTAATCTTGATGAACGTCGAGAGGCGTTACTAGTCCAATTGGAACTCTTAGATGAAAGGCGGCTTATGGCAGCCGACCATGTGCTTTCCTACCAAAGGCGAATCTCAAGGTCTTTTCAAAAGAAGGTAATTGAACGAAAATTCCAAGAGGGTGATATGGTCTTGAAACACATCTTTATCAAACCCGGAGGTCCTAGGTTCAAACTGCAACCCAACTGGGAGGGTCCGTACGTTGTGAGGGAGGTCTACCCTGGAAATGCATATCGCTTAATCAATGCTGAGCGCGTCGAGTTATTACATCCGTGGAACGGGTTGTACCTCAAACGCTTCTATCCTTAGGCCTATAGGTGAGGCCACACACCTAGATCAGGGAGTAGCCCCATGTCGGGAGTCTAAGATACCTCTCCAATCGCCAAGGCCTGCTCTAAGTTAGGATTAACACACACGCACACGGCAAGCCCGAATAACTACACTTGGAAGATGCTGCAATTATGCAGGCTCTACTCCAGCGATGCGTCGGTCATTCTCTCCTAATCGGTCGAAGTGTAGGGGCAAAGGGGACGTAAGGGTGAGGTCGTCAACCTGCAGCATACCCCGACGAGAGGAAGTTTCAAACAGGGACGGTCAAAATAACAAAGGGGCAAAAGACGAAAAGAAATGAAAAGAAAAGAAAATCTATAATACAATAGGGGCATGGCAAAGAGTGGCAAAGTCCCCGCGGGACACTAATGAGCCTGGTTGTACGCATGCCCCAAAGCAAGGCAAGTCTATAACAAAAGACCATAAAGTCCCTCCACAACAGACCCAATCTCCGAATGGTATGCTGTAGGAAGTAGCCGAACCCAACATCCCTATACCCACACAAGACTTTCCTTAAATAATCTTCCGTTTCTCCCTATAAGGCTGAGTCACCTCTTGGGTGGGGCTTAATTAATCGCAGCGTCAACCAAGGGCAAGTTTTCCGAGGCGTTGTCACCCTTATGCACGTCCTGACTTAGAAAGCCCTGTGGCGACAACCGGAGGTGATCAAGATTCCTAACTAGCGGTTCGAATCGGTCAAAGTGTTGTGGCCCGAATATGCGAGTACCTTCCGTCTCGCGTGTCTTATTTTAGGAAGGGCCAACGCCGGCTTTAGGCGCTAACCAAAACCCAAAAAAAAAAAAATCAAATATTTCCAAAACTCCAAAAAAATCAGATATTTTCAAAACCCAAAAAATCAAATATTTCCAAAACCTAAAAAAATCAGATATTGCCAAAACCCCAAAGAAATCAGATATTGCCAAAACAAAAAAAAAATCAGATATTTCCAAAACTCTAAAAAAATCAGATATTTTCAAAACCCCAAAAAAATCAAATATTTCCAAACTCCAAAAAATCAAATATTTCCAAAACCCTAAAAATCAAATATTCCAAAAATCTCAAAAATGTTAAATGATTCCAGGCCGTTTGCATACATGCATTTCATTTGTTTATTCGCATTTTTTTGCCTATTTAATAAGGCTTAGCCCCTTGACAAATTATCAAGGTCGCTCACTCGTCGCTTTTTTTTTAAGGCAAGGGGCTAAGCCTAAGAACAGATCTGACTTGTTTCGTGGTTGTCTAAGTGTGCAGGACGGAAAAGAAAGCGGCACTCATATCTCACTCGTCACTCTCACTCAGTCACAAACCATAAAAACACAAGAGTTCCATTTCATTCCATTCTATTCATATCATGTACAAAAGAAAAGAGCAAAAAGTACAAACCCTCAGCCGCTCTCCCCCGTACCCTCAGGCGGGCGGGGAGACGGAGGGGCCATCACCCTAGGGCCTGTCTCACTACCCTCTGGCGCTCTCTCATGTCGCCGCGCCTCCTCCTCGTTCCTCCGCCGACCGGAGGAACCTGTCAAATAATGCCCTGTGGATCCGCTCGGGATACCGCTCCTGCTGGCCGTCGACCGGCTGCGTCCGACCAAGGCGAGGGCCCTCTCTAGCCCCCTCATCTCGGATCGCAGCATGTCGCCGCGATGCCGCTCCTCTCCAAGCTGGGTGCGGAGGTCCCCAGCCTCTGCGCGCAGTCGTGCCCCCTCCTCCGCCTCCTGCTGCCAGCGGGCTGCCGCCTCCACCTCCTGGCTCCACCGCGCCACCTCTGCTGCCTCGGGGCATAGGCGCAGCTCCGCCATCTCCGTCTCCAGCGTCGTTGTCCGCGCTAGGGCGGTCCTCAGCTCCTGCTCCTGTAATATCAGAGAACTTGTCAGAAATCACGAAAGGAGCAAAAGTCTAGGGGCATCTAAGTAAGAACCCTACCCGCTCCCGCAACTGGCCGAGGGCGTCCTCCGCTCGGGTCACCGCCGCGGTAGCTGCCCCTCCAGCACGGAACGGCCAGGGTCCTCTCGAGAAGAGGAGGCGCCGCCCACCATCTGTCGGGCCCCGTCTAGCTCTGCCCGCTGCAAAAGAAAACAACGAGGGTCAGTCAACCAACACTAGAAGCAGTAGGGTAAAAGCACAAAGTAGAAACTCACCAGCTGGTCCACCACCGCCTGGAGGTCGTCGCGCTGCTGGATGGTGGAGTGGAGGATGCCCTCAAGCGAGGTGATCCGCCCCTCAGGGTCAAGCTGCAAACACAAGTCAAGTCAGTTGCACAATCAAATCAGGAATCCAGAAGAAGACTGAAAGCAGTAAAGACTCACCGGTCGTCGGGACCCCTTGTACACCTGGGCCCCGTACTTCCGGGCGTATGCCCGGAAGTAGTCCTCATCGCTGGTGGCCTCGGAGACCACCTCCGTCCCTCGTCGCTCCCAGTCGTCCAGCTGCTCCCAGACCCGGACCGTCCAGTCCGTGACCTGCTGGATCCCACGGAAGCTCTGGCCTGGCCTCTCCCAAGATCGCTGTCGGGACGGGAACTCCACCGCCGCCTGGTGGAGTCCCAGAGTACGCGCCACCAGCCGGTGGTGGAGCGGAACCACCGTGTTGAAGCAATGCAGCCAAATGTCCCTACCGAAGTAGGGACGGCCTCGCTCCACCCACGGCTGGGCGGCGTCACTCTCCCCGACATAGGGGGTCCACTGTACCTGCACACCCAAAAGCCAAAACTCCGTCAATCAACCATCAAATAGGCAAAGTAAAGAGGGCAAGGTTAGAAGCACTTACATGTCCAAAAGGAGTAGTGTCCAGTGCATCGTGAATCATGGTCACCTGGCGCCGCAGGGACCGTTCATCTCAGCAAAACCGCCAGCACTGTAAGAGCGGTACAGCGCTGCGTCGCCTCGCCACCCCGCGGCCTAGGGAGGGGAGGTGGTAGTAAGCCCACACCTGAAAGAGCAACACAAGTCAGTACCACAGTCAATAAACAAGCAGGAAAAGTAGCAAAGGCAAGGATAGAAACGTACCTGTAGAAGTGGGAAGAAGCCCGCGACACCCGTCTCCCTGCTAGAGGTGCCCAGACTGTCGAAGAGGTGGGCCAGGAGGGCCGCACCCCACGCGTAGTTGCCCACGCTGGACAGATCCTCCAGCAGGGGCAAGCAACGGCAGCCCACCGGGCCCCTTTGGTCCCCAGGATCAGCTTCCCAATCACCAGCGTCAGGAACCGTCGTAAGTCTCTGTCAGCTGCCTCTCCCTCCTCCTCCGCCATCGCCGCTCTGGCGTCATCTGTCATTCGCTCCATGTGCTCCGCCTGTCCCTCGCCGTCTGGCGGCGTGCACTCGCCACCCCCAGGCTGGCCTGCAACGCCGTCCGCTGCACTAGCGAGGACCTCTCTCCCCTCACCTCCAGTCCCAGTAGCCTCTCCACCGGCTCCTGATAGCTGGTATAGGTGGTCCCAGTCACCGCCTGGCCATCCACGCGCAGGCCGGTGATCCGCACTACGTCTTCCAACGTAGGGACCATGTGTCCCCACGGGAAGAGGAAGGCATGGCACTCTGGGTCCCACCTCTCCTTCAGTGTCTGGATGAGTGCCACATCCGGCGCTAACTCCTCCAATCTCAAGAACGGCCCGAAGCCCATCCCCTCCAGTCGGCGTACCTGGAAGTCCGGAAGGCCGTCATAGATCGCCCGGATCATTGCCCATCCGAGCCGGGACCGCAACTCAGTCTGCAAGGCAAACACCAGAAGGGGTCAGAAATCAGAAAAAAGGGCCAAACACTCTCTGCCCTGTTAAAGCGACAAGGGACCTGTCGCCTTCTGAAGACGACAGACCCCTGTCGCTTTAAGCCCTCATTGCGACTGGCCCCCTGTCGCCTTCTATAAGGCGACATGGGGCTGTCGCCTTCTGTCTGGTAATACGACAGGGGGCCTGTCGCATTATCAGAGCCGACCCAAAACGGAAATCCTCCCATTTTTCGGCCGTCCCACGGGGCGAATCGCCCTACACACATGTTCTATACCCTCCCCACACCCACATTCAAGGTTTAAGGCTCCGAAAACCTACCTTTTTGGGCCCAACCGGCTCGTCATTGTCTCCCACCGCCGGCGCGACTTCTTCCTCCATCGGGACGACCGGGGGAGGATCTTGGGCCGCCGTCGACGTCCCTTCACCCGCTTGCCTCCGCCGGATCATCCTCTTCCGACGCTTACCGCCGTCCTCACCTCCTTGGTCTCCATCGCCTTCCATCGCCGTTTGCCGGAAAGAAGAGAAAGGGAAGAAGATGAAGAAAGGGAAGGGGGAGGCGTCGCCGGCCGGGGCTCGCCGGAGATGGGGGGCTCGCCGGAGGAAGAGAGGAAGAAAGGGGGGGGCCTCGGTTTGGCTCGCCGGAGGAGAGAAAGGAGAAAGGAGAGAGAGAGAGAGAGAAGAAAAGAGGGAAGAGGGAGAGGCGCGTATCGGTTTTCAAAACCGCCTCGGGGGCTGTGAAGGCGACACAGGCCCCGTCGCCTTCTGATATGAGCATTGCGACACAGGTTCTGTCGCCTTAGTTATGGCGACACAGGATCTGTCGTCTTCAAGGTAGCGACATACCCTATGTCGCCTTCTTTAGCCAGTGCATCAAAACGCCCAAAATTCAATTCTCATTACAGAAAATCAATCCTTACATCAAATAAAAGCCATCAACTCAAAAGTCTCACTCCCACTTCATCAAACTCAACTCATCAGGTCCCATCAAAGCGTCAAAAGTACAATCACATCTCTCTCTCCGGCTCGCGGTCCGCTAATGGCCGAAGCTTCTCGTGTTCCCGGAGGTACGCCTGGTACGTCTCCCGGTCCTCGTCAAGTCTCGGTGGGAGCATGTGCATGGCACAAGCCCTCCACAGGGCCAATGCGCTCCGCACAGCCTGCTCATCCTCCGGGGTCCCCAAGCGCCGTCTCTTCACAGGAGGAAGGTGTGATGGTGGCAGTACTCTCGTTCTTGGCTTTCCGATCTGTAAGTAGCACCGCTGCGGGTTGTAGAGAATAGTTGCCATGTTTCCTATCAGCTGCAAGTCCAAGCCGCGTCCGAGTGGTAGCCGGATCTCCGCTCCGCGTAGCGCCGCTATATCCAATGCAAAGTGCTCCACCGGAAGGGTGCTGAAGTAGAGGCGCCATGCACCCGTCGTCTTCTTGTCGGCCGTCCTGCATAAAACTTTGTCCGAAAATTTGGCCGCGCCGCCAATGAAGTTCAATGGATGGCACCCGAAGATCCGACAGTCGGTGGTGGGGTTATCAACAGGTCTAAACTTTATCCTCACACCAACCAACACTCTAGAAGGATCATAGAGCCGTAAAGGAACCACCCGTGGAAGCTGAAGTGAGACCGAGTAGAGGTAGGCCAAGACCGCGTGTGAAAGAGAAAGTCCCCGCCATACCCCACTAATCGCACTAAGGCTCGCATGATCTATAAGGTGATCCCCGAACGGGAAGAGGACTACACCACATACGCATATGGCCACGGCCTTTGCAATTTCCCGATGGTCCGTATTCTTGTTCTTGCATTGGGATATGACCCACTTAGACAATGGAACCAAGTGTATGGATTGTGGGCTAATCATGGTATGGATATCCCCCGGGTCGGTCATAAACTCCCCTAGGATGAGCTTTGGGTTAATGGGTTTGACGGTATAGCTTACGTTGTGCTCGTCCCCGGTTTAGTTTTAGGGAGAGCTAGAAAGGCCTCGACCTCCTCTAGAAGGACGGTCGCCTCGAACTTGGGAAAAATGAAGGTATGAGTTTGTGGGTGCCATAACTCTATCAAAGCCGTGATGCTATGCCAATCGAAGAAATTTTATGGTAATTATGGGCCGCTATCAATACTCCACCCAATCCCACTCTCTCAAGAATCTAATGACAAACATGGGTAAGGACTTGATCATTGGGGTGATCCAAGTGAGCTTAGAATAGCGGCGGGACCCCGGGAAGAGCTAGAAGAGGAGAAGAAAAAGGCAAAAAAAGAGGGGAAGATCAAGAACACCAAAATTAAAAGACAAATTCGGAGTTCAAAATTCATGAAAATTGAAAACACCAAAACTCACCTCTCTCACTTCCTCGCTCCGGCTCAAGTGATTGGGATGTCCGTCACCCTCAGGAGCGCTTCATACGCCGTCCGAGCACGCTTCGGACCTTCATAAGCCATCTCCCCGTCCATGGAAGCAAGAAGAGCTCTCCTCATAGCCATAGAAGCTTGCAAAGCTTGAAGAAAGGAAGAGAGAAGAGAGAACTACGAATTTGGCCTCTCATCCCCTTTATTTATAGAGCTATAATACTCCTATTCCTGCTAGGAAAGGGTAGGGGAGACCCATTAGGAGTAGGACCTTGAGTGGGAGGCATTAGGAATCCAAGTAGGGGTCAAAACCAAATCATATGCTGAAGGCTTTTGAGCTCGGGCTGAGGAAACTGAGAATGCGACATATCGACCTGTCGCCTTCAAGGTGGCGACAGGTCTTTTTGTCGCCTTCTTCAGTTAAGCATCGCGACAAGCCCTATGTCGCCTTCTGATCAGTCTGTGCTGTCTTGCTTACTTCTTTGTGATGTTCAGGATATTTGCACATATGCTTTGATGTCATTGTTTGGTGCATTGTATCATGTCTATTTTATTGCTTTGATTATTGAAAATCCATAAAAATCAGAAAATCAGGAAAATTCATAAAAATCCAAAAAATTTAGAAAATCAAAAGACGTCCATCAGGTAAGTCAGGTAAGTATCTCTAACCCTAATCCCTTCGCATTACTATGTGATATCTACGCTATTATATCAGCTCAAGGACCGGCTGGTTCCCACTGTGTTCCAGGATCTGAGTTCCCCTTCATCAAAACGGGATGATCTAAGTGCGCACTGCTAATCGCTGGATAGGCCGTTGGGTGATATGACTCGGTGACGATGGATTCTATCGCACGTCGGGGATGCGAAGTGTCTTGACCCTTGCTTATATTGTCTAGCAATATTATCCTTGAATATTTGTTATTTTCTCTCTTTCTTTGCATTCGCTTTTATGATTTCCTTTTTCTTTAGTCCAGCATGCATCATGTAGGAATTTTGAGCTTCATGAATCACGATTTGTCAAAGTTAGCTTCTCAATGATGTCCCAATCCAAATCCTCATTTCTAGACAAGAATTCCATTCTGAATTTGAAAGTTTTCCTCGAGCTTGTGCTCGGTCCAGTTAACCAGTGATGGTTCCTATGAAGGATTCCTCTCATCCCCATTCATTATAACAGTCATCCCTTTATCCCCGATCCGCTCATTAGTCGTGACCCGCTCGAATGCCAGAGTCGAATCGACCCGCCGGGCAGCACCTATCCCCTAATGAACAAAACCTGCACGCTAAAGATAGCCAGGGTACCTCTTGAATCAGGAGGTTGATCATTCCTTTCTTTGATTTTTATTCATCCCAAATAGGAACCATCCTCGCACTCTGTTCCCAGCCATGTTCAAAGTTAGCCGGATAATTCTCGCTGCTTGTTCGTCCAAAATGGGTGTCTCTTTACCTTGATGCCCGCTTTTCAGCTCATTCCGCTTCATTCCGCTACATCGCCATTTCACGCCGCTTTCGCTCCATCACCGCTCCACTCCCTTGCAAAGCAGGCATCATGGAGGGGCAATCTGTATACACCCATTTCTGGCCCATAAGTCGAGCAAAATCCCTTGTCGTATCATTGACGCCCCACATTGGCTCATCATCGTCAAGCTGGCTTTCTCCGATCATGACATCATTCCCATTAGTTCATCACCCTGGAAGACTCTTCCTGGTCAAATCAATCTCTTCCCACTAAAAGCTCTCTGAGTATAAGTCCGATGTTTCATCCTGAAGGCTGTGCATGGCTATTGGACATTTTATGGTAAAAATGCAGAAAAATACCAGAAGACGACAGGCCATGTGTCGCCTTCTTAAAAACGACATACCCCATGTCGCCTTGATAATTCCACATTTTAAATCCCTCAGAAAATCGAAAATAACTCAAGTCAGCATTCCATATAAGGAAGGCGACATGTCGAGCCGGCGCCTTCAGGAAGGCGACAAGATGGCTGTCGCATTCTGGGCCTTAAACAGGAAACTCAGTCCGAGGCTAATTTGGACCCATGCTATTGATGGTAGTTGCTTCTTTTGGACGTCCAAATCAAGTCCAAATCCTCTCAAATTCGGAGCAGGCCTTCCAAACATGTTCCTTTCCGAGTTCCAATAGCCCTTGCACAGCTATACTTGCCCAGAGTCGGACTCTTGCCCATTATTCCTCTCAGACCCGAGTTGAGAATAATCACCCATAAGTACCTCGTCTCTGGATCTTTCGGGCAAGGCCAGATTCATTAGTTCGTAGAGCAAGAGAGCTTCCTCTTCCACGAAGAGAGTTTCTTCTCTAGACGACTCAGAAGAGCCCTCCTGGGCGTTTTCCCAGCGGCTATCCAATTCTCTCTCCCTTTTCTTCTTTATTTCATCAATTTTATGCATGCATAGTTCGTTTTTTCTTCTAGTTTAGCATTAGAACACGACACACACACCCATCTTTGGTACCCCCAGGGGTTAAAATCCCCAATCCTGTGAGTTCCCCCCATAATAGTTCATGTACATGCACTTTTCATTGAATAGATCTATTGCACACGAATTCTAATGGGTTTTCCTTGTGTTTAAATCATCATGGCAGGTGTTTGAAGGTTAGAACGAAGTGAGGCTCCTGTCCCTTGGCCGGCTAAGGAGCAGGAAGACGAGAATCCACATCTCTGTCCCTCTGAAGAGAAGGCGACAAGACCACTGTCGCGTTCAAGAAGGCGCCTTAGCCTCTGTCGCGTTCAGGAAAAAGGAAAGAGACACCGCATCTGTCGCTTTGTCAGGTACTCCTTCTACTTCACCTTTCTTTTCCAAGATAGTCAGCCCTCCACGTCTACATCTACGAGGCGATTACTCTTGTGGCGATCACGGTATTTTCCTAATCTCTACACCTTCACAATCTATTTCAAAAGGGGATACAAATCCCGTGATTACAGTAACAATTGTCTTGGATTGAAATGAAGTCTTGGTTTGTTTTCCTTTTGCACAAGCTGAGCAGATTCCAGATTTCTTGATTTTCATCTTGGGAAGACCTTCAACCAAATCTTGCTTCAACAATTTCTTGATGACTGAAGTGCTTGCATGACCAAGTCTTCTATGCCACAGATCAGATTCTTTACTTTTGGTGGTTGCCAAACAAAGGTTTATTTCTTTCAATTCTTCCAATTGCAGTGTATATAAATTCTTGACTCTTTGTGCTTCAAAAATCTTCTTGTTGTTCTTCAAAATTACACATTTGTCATTCTGAAAACTTACTAAATGACCTTTATCACATAGTTGACTAATACTGATCAGGTTGTGCTTGAGACCTTCTACATACATAACATCTTCAATTAAATCCTTTTCTTTAGTACCAATAGTTCCACAACCTAGTACTTTTCCTTTTCCATTGTCACCATAGGTAACTTGACCAAATTCTTCTCTAAAACTTGTAAACAGCTTTTTATCACCTGTCATGTGCCTTGAGCATCCACTATCCAAATACCATTTTGATGCCCTCAGCCGACCCTGCAAACAAAGCTAAGTTTTAACTTTTGCTACCCAAACTTTCTTGGGTCCTTGATGGTTAGTTTTAGGAATCCATCTTAAGTTTCTAGTAGTGCAAGTACTAACTGAGTGACCTAATTGGTTACAATGAGTACAACATAAATTAAAAGAATTTTTCTTGTGTACATTTGTGCTATGTTTCTATTTTTGTTTGTATGTATGTTGATTACCTTTTGGTTTTCTTCATATTATCTTCTGTTAGAAACCTAGGAGTTGGATAGATTTTAGGATGAATAATATGTTCCTCATTTTGTGGAGGTATGTACCCTACTCCATTATTTCTTTCCTTTTCTGACACCTTTTAGATTTAAGTAATGAAGTCTTACAAGTAGTTATTTTATCCAGAGTGGCTTTTAGATACCTATTTTCTTCTTGCAAATTTTCTGCATTTTTAAGTTCTTTTAGGTTTGATTCTAATTTCAATATTAAACTATTCTTGACTTTTAAATCCTCACATAAAAGTTCATTAATTCTTTTAGTTTCAGTTGAATTTTTCTTTAACCTTTCAGCTTCATTTTTAAGAAAGGTATTGCTCTTTTCTTGGTTTAACAGATTTAGCTTAACTATTTTCATTTGCTTTACGAAAGACTTGTATTTTTCATAAAGTTCATTGAAGGCATCTTCTAGACTATCTGAATCAGATTCTGAGCAGGAAGTAAAAGAAGTTTCAGAATTTACCTGTTCTAGCCCTGCCATGAGAGCTAGATTTGCCTTTTCTTCTTCTTCAGATTCTGTGCTGGAGGAGTCTGAGCTGGTAGCATCTTCATTATCCCATGTTGCTGCCATAGCTTTCTTCTTGAACTTTTTGAATCTCTTTTCTTTTCCCTTCTTCTTTTCTGATTTTTCTACTTGATCCTTTTTCTTGAGTCTGGGACACTCAGATTTGTAATGTCCGGGCTGATTGCACTCATAACATGTTGGCTCTTTCTTTTATCTTTCTTGAAGAATCTTTTTGAGCCGAACTTTTCTTTTTAGCCAGAATTCTTTGTAATCTCCTTGAGAGCATAGCCTCCTCATCACTGTCGTCTGATTTCTCTTTAGAGTCCTCAAATGAAGAAGAATCTGCAATCTTAAGAGCATTTGAAATTTTCTTCTTTGTAGAATTTTCAGAAAATCTTTTCATATTTATTTCATGTGCCATGAGAGAGCCTATTAATTTATTAATGGATAATTCAGTGAGATCATGGGCTTCCTCTATGGCTGTGACTTTAGGAGTCCAAACATTTGTTAGAGATCTTAATATTTTCTAACCGTTTCTTCATTGGTTAGATTTTTCCCTAAGGCACTTAATCCTACAATTATATTAGAAAATCTATTGTACATTTGTGTAATATTCTCACTGGGAAGCATTTTAAATTGCTCATATTGAGAAACTAGTATATCTATTCTAGTTTGCTTTACTCTATCAGTTCCCTCATAAGTTACTTGTAACTTGTCCCACATTTCTTTTGCTGTTCTACAAGCTGAGAGTCTATTGAATTCTCTTTTAGATAAGGCACAACAAAGATAATTTTTAGCTTTATAATTTAGGGACATGTTTCTCTTATCAACAATAGATAAACTAGTAGAGGTAGAAGTAGCTCCAACTATTTCATAATCACCTTGTTCAATTACCTGCCAGAGGTTATAGACGGTACCTCTGATGAAGCATTCCATCCTCATCTTCCAGTATTGACAGTCTTCACCATCAATGAATGGTGGCCTTGAGACTGATTGGCCTTCATAGTTGTGAGCTTCTGTTGCCATTTTCTTCTTAAATCTTTTGATTTTTCTGAGAAGACCTCGCTCTGATACCACTTGTTGGATCGAAATGGCAGATTCACAGTCCTAGAGGGGGGGGGGGTGAATAGGACTTTTACCTTTTCAAATCTTTCTTCTGAAAAACACATACTAAAAAGAAGTGTTAGCACTTAGTGAGGTGTGTGTGATTCAAGTGTGAACTTGGCGGAAAACAATCACACAGAAAATTGCACAGAAGATTTTATCCTGGTTCGGCCCTTCCCACATAGAAGTCCTACATCCAGTCCTCAAGCTAACCACTTGAGATTTCACTAAGCTGCCAATCACTTGGCCTTCTCTCACCCTTGAGAGGAAATTACAACACCCACTTGCTCCACAGCAAGTCTTCCCTAATCAGGGGCAAACTAAACTGCCTTTCAAAAAGGGCCTTCCCTTCACAGGAGGGGTAGGAAAGCAGAACAGAACTTTTGCAGAAATTACAACATGTGACGGCCCTCATTATACCAGTACGGTTATAGCAACCCACGTCGGTATAGCGAGAGTCCACACAGTGGGACATTTACCCAAATGATGCATACAGCTGAGATACACGCGAATATACAACAGAGTAGCGGAAGTAAAAGACAACTGTCTCCATTCATTCATCATCCACATTTAACATACATGAAGTTTACAATTAACAATAAAGAACTAAAAGTTCACATAATTTAAATTGCTGAAATAAAAATACATAATGTCCACACTTATACATTCTTTTCATGATACTCTAATACAATGTTCAAATTACATACTATGAAATACACAAGTCACAAAGAACTCCAAAGTCTAATCTCCGCGCTCGGAGTCCGTCTCCATTGTCTCCTCCAACGGTGCCACGTCACCAACTACACCTGTACGCCGAAGCAAGGAGTGAGTCCAAAGACTCAGCAAGCAACACTACTCATAACATACACGTATAAGTCATAGGGGTTTCTACATGCACATTCAAAATTTACAACGCATGGCGTGCTAATCATTTGAAGGTTTCAACCTATCATGAGAGTTTTACAAATTGATACATGGATCATGCTTTCAGATTCCTAAGAATAAAACTTTAACTATCACATGCTCTCTATTCAATTTACTCATGAAATTTTTTCTTTAAAGGACCAAGACATGAGAACTACCAATATGAACATTGTGCAAATATGAAAGGAAACACAACTAGCATGAGTTTTTACATGTTCTTAAGCATATACATAGATATTTTCACATGCTTTAAGTTGTTGGCTTCACATGGTTTAATGGCTGTAAACCTACACATGAGAGCTACAATATTGCTTAAAACAAATCATGTGAACAACTAATCATGCTACTTGCATACGTGCTCATCAATTATCCCTAACATGGATTCTAGACATTTTTGCACATATAACATGATGATAACGACATGAATTCACTGACTTCACATGGTTTCAGATTTGTCTCACATGGATTTCAACAACATATTTTCACATTTAGAATTTCACATTTTCTTTACACAAGTTTTCTCTTTCACATGGTTACACTTTGCACATACACATTCACATTGTTCACTTACACATTTACACATGAACACATACACATTACACATTTTAGGTGCCGTGACACATAGTCCAAACCACCAAAGAAGGACATATACACATCACATTACACATAGACGCCATCTAGGCATTCCAATGGCGAGTCTTGGACTGCGCAACCGGGAGAACAAGTCTCCAGCCTAACCAGTGGTACTTGTCCACCTCCAGGATTTCCCCCTAATTCCCTTAGGGTCACTTACACATTGAACTTTCTCAGGGGGACTTTTCCCTGATACAGCTCCACTGCCCTCTACGGAAGCAGTGTCACATTGGCACAGTTACACATTTACACATTTTACTGATTTACACATGGTTTTACACATAGCACTTTTCATCTCATTCACTTTCTCACTCATATGCATTTCTCTGTTTTTCCTGACATGGCACTACAGATTTCAGGAGTTTAACACACAGTAAATTTCGCCAATCAAGTTGGGTTTAAGCAATATCTAATCACATTACGATAACATATATAGATTACTATATTTCACATGGAAAATACATAACTTCTTATGTACTGGTCCAAAGGACCTGAAATTTTAACCACATGCCATTTTCGGGTTCAAGGTCATACACTCAATTTTTCAGATTTTTCTGAGCTAAATAGAATTTACAGAAATCAAATACTTATTTCGCATGCCATTCACAATTTAAGTTAACATGGAGTTTAACACATCATGCAATTTTTCCACTTACTGTTTGAACAGAGATTACTGTCGCATACATGATCTGAGAATGCAGAATTTACCCTAAATCATACATCTATAGATCGATCACCACAAATCATTCTTGCATGCCGTTTTATTTACCGAACCGAGTTTATTAGCAATTTATACAAGCATGGGCAATTTATCAAAACTGAGTACATGTACACTGATCCACTAATCTTCATGATCTAATAAAACTGAGGCATTCAGACTAATCCTAATCATAAAACATAAATTTGGCAAGATCATCAACAAGTCATGCTTATAAATTCATGGAATACACTCTTCTAACATCCATCACCACACATCACACTCATCCACACACCACAATTAAAAATATACATAGTGTATAGGGTTACCATATATCCTCATCACGGAAACCATACCGAAAATAGTGTATAGGAAGGGCAGAACAGGTCACTGTTCTGTCCAGAGGAACTTGGCGGCAGTCTCTGGCCGGTGACTCAGGGTCAGCGGCATGGTCGATGGACGCCAAGCATGATCTCCGCGTCCATTGACCTTGTCGTCAATGCAGGTCTGTGCAGAAACACAGACCCGAGCTCTCAAGTTTGGGTGAATGGGAGGGTCTAGGACTCGAGGGAAAATTCATAAAATATTAGAAACGACCTAGACACATACGGGGACATCATGGTTAGGTCACTTGCCTTTTAAAAATTGCTCCAAAGGTCTAGGGTGTTGGTGAAGCCCTCCTTGGGCAGTCCCAAGAAGGTGCAGAAACGCCTCCTAGATCTTCTTCCTCTGGGCTCCTGGTGATCTCCACAGCAAGGGGATGTCGGGGAAGCCTCCTGCTTTGCTCCAGCTATCTTCTTGTCGAAGAAGATGGCCGGATCTAGCTCCAGGGAGTCTGATCTTTGGGTGCAAAAGGGTGGGTTTTCTCACAGCTCAGAACTAGGGTTTTTCTCCTGGTTTTTCTCTTGCAAAGGTGAAGAGAGAAGTGGGGAGAGGCAGATCCGGGTTCAGACATAAGGGGAGGCCTCTCTCCCACTCACCAGGTGACTTGACAGCTCTCACAGCCGTTGGGGACAGCCCCCCAATGGCTGGGCTTTGTTGTTTCAGAGTTTCTGGCTCTGCTGCGCATGCAGGCCAGAGAAATAGGCGTCCATATCGCTCGACGCCAAGATTAGTGTTGGCGTCCATGTCTGGACGCTGACACTACCTCAACGGCTAGGGGTTGACGCCAAGGTGGTCTTCGGCCAGAACTCTAAAATATGCAGAAAACTATGCATATCATGCATATATACATGCAATATGTATATGATAGTGTATCCATACTATCACCATTCAATACATGCATTATTTACATCTAATATAAACATATGCACACGTAATTATACTAATCAATACGTACGTAAATATGTATATACATACACAAGCACAAATATACACACGCAAATACAAATAATGCGACGGAAATTCGAGGGCCTTACACAACAAGAAAAGAGAAATGCTTGTGTGTCTGTCTCAAGATGAGCACAGAACACACACTTTCCAGCAGGATTGAAAGATAAAGAATTTCAATATAAATCCAAGCTGAAGCTACTTGGGTGAGCTTCGAACAGATGAAGCAATTAGCAATGGTCACCCAAAACAATTCTCCAGAACACAAGCTTCTAAAGAAACACTCTCTCAGCTTGAAGCTTTTTGCAGGAAGGCTTTGAAGAATGCAGGATGAGCTCTGAAGGATTCGAATTGAATACACTTGTGCATATGTTCTTCATGAGCTTCTTCATCATTTTATAGTATTCAAAAACTAGCCGTTGGAGTAAGATGGCTGTTGTGTTTTAGCCGTTTAGAGATAGTCTTGGAAGTCCTTTGGCTCTTGGAAGCTTTGTCCGAAGGATCATGAATTTTGCATCTTTCCAATGTCTTTAGAAATGAGACAGTTGCTACAGCTAGAAGATAAGCTATCTGAAGTCTTGAGCTGAGCAACCCACGCCAACCATGTGCTTTAATAAATGCCTGATAGCAAGGACAAGACAAAGCATCTCCATACCTTTGAGGTAGGTGGGTCAGTGGAGTACAATAAGCAGTATGGAACCTAGTATTTTCAGACTTGTCAGAAAGTAAGGCAGACAGACAAAAAGTTAAAGAATGGGTCTGTCAGAGGTAGGTGAAACAGCCAGAGGTCATGCGTCTGAATCTTACATAAATACTTTGTGTCTCTTAGATTATAAAAACTGAGACAAAGGAAATTTAGACTATGAGACTAGAAATAAATTTTTGCAAAGAAGGTTTTGCAGGAAAGCATAAAATATGAATGTACTAGATTCTGTCAGAGAAAATATATTAAAGTAAAGATTGTGAGGTTTGATCTTAAACTCAGAAAATATTTAAGTTTCAACTTTCAACAAACAAGTAATACTACTTGAGGACAGATATTTCTGATAGAGAACTGACAAGGGCAAAAGGATACAAGTATACTTGTCAGTGTAGTCGAATTCAGTATTAAAGGTAATTCGACTCAAGAAGTAGGCATGATTCGACAACATGAAGAACAAAGTGAATCGACTACAAAAGAGAAACCGTTAGTCGAATGTAGTGAAACTGGGAGTCAGGTTATGAGTCGAAGTCATGAGCTGAATATAGTGTAAACACATTCGACTGTATGAGTCGAAGTCATGAGTCGAATACAGTGTAAAGACATTCGACTGTATGAGTCGAAGTCATGAGTCGAATACAATGTAAAGACATGGACTTAGACAAATTTCTCAAGACTTGTCTCTTTGAAAGAGTTGAACTTGTTAGTCGAAAGCATTAGTTGATTTCAGTAGGCTATAGAGTATGTGTGCCTTAAAGAAAATTTGGGCATTGAATCTGTCTAGAAATTTTGTGATATATCTATTATTATATTTTTTGGAAAATACTTGGTTAGGGAAAGTTGCTTTTAAAAAAAACTATATATATATATTTAAAGTTTTGTCATAGCAAAATCAATATTATTAGGGATAGTTGCTCAACATTTCACTGTCTACTCAGACCATAAAAGTCTGAAGTATTTATTCTCTGAGAAGGAACTCAACATGAGACAAAGGACATGGCTGGAATACTTGAAAGATTTCAACTTCCACATCCAATACCACCCAGGCAAGGGAAATGCCGTGGCTGA
Source organism: Colocasia esculenta (assembly GCA_014218235.1). NCBI lineage: Eukaryota > Viridiplantae > Streptophyta > Magnoliopsida > Alismatales > Araceae > Colocasia > Colocasia esculenta. The sequence continues at coordinate 45,210,752 of CM024761.1, read as the reverse complement.
TGCTCTGACTAGGAAGCCAATGGCATTTGTCTCAAGTCTAGTCCTTGGCGAGATGCAACTACTAGAACAATTCGCAAGGTTAGACTTAAATATCGAACATAGAGATGATCGAGTCTTGGTTGCCAATATCAAGATTCAATCTGATCTGCTAGAGGAGATCAATGCTCAACAAGACGATGATCCATTCTTAGTTCGCGTCAAAGAAACTCTAATTAAAAGACCGGACTTTGCAATGACTGAAGACAGAAGGCTTGTCATTCAAGGAAGGACATGTGTTCCCGACAATGAAGAACTAAAGAGAAGACTAATGGATGAAGCTCACAAGACAAGGTATACTATTCATCCGGGAGGTACCAAATGTATCAAGATATGAAAAGAACGTTTTGGTGGCTGAACATGAAAAGAGAGGTAGCTGAACATGCCGCTCATTGCCTTACTTGCCAACAAGTAAAAGTGGAACACCTGAGCCCTGTGGTGTACTCAGACCGCTTGATATTCCGGAATGGAAATGGGAAAGTATCGGCATGGACTTCATCATGGGTTTACCCAACACTCATGGTGGACTCGACGCCATATGGGTCATTGTGGACCGACTAACCAAATCCGCACACTTTCTGCCTATAAAGAGTAAATGGTCAGTAGAGGTACTAGATGCCTTATACGTCAAGGAGATTGTAGGACTACATGGCATTCCATCATCTATTGTTTCGGATCGAGATCCGAGATTCACATCTCATTTTTGGAAAGGACTGCAAGGTGCACTGGGTACTAAACTCAACTTTAGTACCGCATTCCATCCACAAACTGATGGGCAAACTGAAAGAACCAACCAAATAGTGGAAGACATGTTGAGAGCTTGCACTATAGATTTTTAAGGTTATTGTAATGAGCACCTACCTCTTATTGAGTTCACCTATAACAACAGTTACCAGGCGAGTATCAAGATGGCATCGTTCGAAGCACTCTACGAAAGAAATTGCAGATCCCCTGCATGCTGGAATGAGGTTGGAGAACCGCAATGGCAAGGCCCAGACATGGTGCAACGGAAAACGAAGGCCATTCAGGTAATCAGAGACCATCTTAAGATTGCCCAATCCAAACAAAAGAGCTATGTTGACAAAAGAAGGCGAGATCTGGTATTTCAAGTGGGTGATCATGTGTTCCTAAAAGTGACGCCTACTCGTGGCAACCAAAGATTTGGTGTAAAGGGAAAGCTCAGCCCTAGATTCATCAGTCCTTTTGAAGTACTCGAAAGGGTTGTGTGGTTGCATATCGGATGGCGTTGTCACCGTATTTGTCATGTGTACACAATGTGTTCCATGATTCCATGCTTAGGAAATATGTGTACGACCCCACGCACATCATTCGCCACGAGAAGTTGATATTGAACAAAGATGTGACGTACAAAGAGAAGCCAGTCAGGATACTAGAACGGAAGATACAACAACTCAGGAACCGTCCCATCCATGTGGTTAAAGTCCTATGGAATAATCGTGGAGTGGAAGAGGCAACCTGGGAACCGGAAGGAATCATCAGACGGAACTACCCCGCTCTTTTCGGTAAGACATTCTCTCCTGAATGATCACATGAATTCGGGGACCAAATTCTTTTAAGAGGGGGAGGATGTAGCAACCCTAAATTTTATGAGACAAAAAAAAATATTTATATTATTTAACTAGAAAATCAAATAAATGGGAAGATGTATTAAATCAACTAGGAAATCAAATAAGAGAGAATTAAATAAAACCCATTAAAAGAAAAGGAGTAATGGGCTTTGCTATATTGACCCATTAGAAATGAGTGGGCTAAAATAGAGATTTTAAGAAGGGGAATAATAGAGAATACCCAAAATTCGTAACTAAAATATTACTAAAATAGAAAAGAGATGTTTAATGCATTAAATAGCTAGTTTGAATTAGGATTGGATTCCTAAACCTACCCCATTGATTGGCCACGAAATTCCCTCTCTCCCAACCCAAATAGGAGATCTCTTGCTTAAAAAGGGGAGAGGAAAATAGGAAATTCAGAATTTAATAGGAGTTAGGCTTAAACTAGGAAACGGAATAGGGAGAAGCTTAAATACTTCTCTTAAACCCTCATGGCCGGCCCTAGCTCGTGCCAAGAGGTTCCTGGACCAGGAGGAGAGGCCAAGAGGAGGAGAATTCGTGGAGAGGAAGGATCTCTCAAGTTCTTCCCCGAGTTCTTCAAGTCTTAACCCTAGAAGAGGAAAATGATCAAAGGTAGGCATTCTCACAAGTATAAACCATGAAACTTTTTCTGTAGGATGTCTCGTCTATCAGGAACAAAAGTCCTTTGGTTTCATAATTTTCCATCGAGCATATCTTTTGTTCTTGATTTTTCACATTCTGCAACTTACATGACCCTGAACCCTCTTCTTAATTCTTGATCTCCTTGTATACTCAATCCCATGCCACGAGATTTTTACTGTAGGAACTGATGCATGTTAGGCATCTTTTTCCCCTAAAAGCCCTAAATTTGATTCATCCTATCTTGCGAATTTAATCGTTGATCTCAACTATGTATTGTTTCATGTTCATCATGAATACCCGTGTTTAAAACATGACCAAACCCTGATTGTTTTCCAATTCCTATTTATTGTAAGTACCCACACATGTCTAGGTCGTTTTGCAACTGTTTCACGATTTTTCGTTGACTATACAATTAGTTGTGATTTTCTGAACCACCCTGTGTCAAATAGGGTAAGTTTGGCCCGTAATCCAAGGTAAAGTCCTTTCCCTGTCGGACTCGGGTGTAGATCCTGTGAATGCGACACCCCGATAGGCCGTTCACAAGGTCTATTGCGACAGTGACCTCTGTCACGATCTGAGCGCGACAGGACTTGTCGTCGCGATCTACTGCCGAGCAAACTAAGCATGTCGCGACCCGTAAAAGCACCCGTCGCGATCTTAGCTGACCCCGTCGCGACCCTCATAAGGGTACGTCATGATCTGGGTTCTTTTTGCAAGAAACCCCATGCCTCAGCAATGCTTGATTATCTACAGTGTTTGTACTCTTGTTTAACAGTCATACATCCCGAAAATAACTCTTGTTATAAATTAAATATTTATGTATGATTAAAATACATGGACATGATCTTTTCTATCTAAAATTTCATGACACTTACACTTTGAACCATCCAATTATGGCATAATTTGGCATGAAACTATTTCATAATACATCTGGTAATTTATGTAATTAAATTACCCTATACTTGTCTATCGTTTCTCGCGATGTTTTAGGAATACCGATATCGACGCTCCATTGTTCTAGAACTTCTCTAGAGCATCGAGCACTTGTTTCTATATACACTCTCTCTTGACTTCGACTAACTCTCCGTCGGATACTCCTTCTGCCGGACTAGTAAGTCTTTGTTCAAGGCCTCCGTAAGTCTCCTCTATCTATGGATTCCCACATGGTCGACGAGCCGGTTGTACCCTAACACCTGTTACAACCATTAGGGATCAATATGGTCCAAATGGCTATTAGAAATTCACTCTCGTCTTGAATCACACCGGAACTCTGGACCTATGCTTAACATGGCCAGTGGTAAGGTCATGAGTTCCACCTGACTGCCAACACCATGTGCGCATGTTGTGCAACGGTTACTATCGCTCGTTACTCGACATTTCATGTGCAAGGTCCACTAACTCTTATCTATACTCAGCTCGCTCATCTATTCATGTTCACTCTACTATCTCATCTATTCATCTAGTGCTCTCATCTACTTCTTGGTACTCTATATTGGCCATTGATTGATTGTCTACAGATAAACAATATAACTAATGCTTGGCAATATATAAAGTGCCCGATCTGGTCCTGGGATGTGCGCCCGAAAGTGCTAGTGCCCATGGGAGTTAAATGATCAGAGTGTTTGGCATTACACTCAAGTGCTATCTATCTTGACTATCTAAATGACAATCAAAAGTGCTATGTTCTCTCGTTGTCCATTGACAACAAAGTGCTATCTATCTTGACTATCTAAATGACAATCAAAAGTGCTATGTTCTCTCGTTGTCCATTGACAACAAAGTGCTATCTATCTTGCCTATCTAAATGACAATCAAAAGTGCTATGTTCTCTCATTGTCCATCGACAACAAAGTGCTATGCTATACTCGTTGTGCTATGCTACACTCGTTGTGCTATCTGTACTATGTCCATCTTGCTATTCTTGACAATGTGCTATCTTACTATTATTATGCTATACCCGACACTTGTGCTATTCTTGGTATGTCTATATTTGGAAAGTCTTGTATTTCATTCACGTACTGTCCTGATATATACTTTTACGTGACTCTCCCGTTCTGTCATTAGTTACTCTGCCTTTAATGCATTAATTACATAAAGCCTGCTTGAGCCTGAGATTTAAGTCCTACTGGGCGATGTTCGCTCACCCTGTGTTATTTGTCATTTTGTTCTCAGATGAGACCGAGGATGAACCATACACTCAAGAGGACAGGAACGACCTGGTGTGATGTCATGAGTACCCTAGTGTCCTATTGCTATGTTAGCATTGTAGTAGTTAGGTTTGAAGTTTAGTCTTTTGCTTTATTCTAATGTAATCGGACCCCATAGAAATGCTCTGATATTAGTGGTTGTCACTAGGCATTGAAAAGTATTAATGAAATGAATTTTGCTTGATCATTATTTATTTTGAAATGGTTTGATGTCTAGTATTCGCTCTATACCCTTTTCTTGCAATTGCCTCGCGTTCCGATATTCCGCGTCGGGGTGTGACACAGACACTCCCAATGATGAAACCTAACGGATTGTGTCCTTAGGTAGTTCTCCGACGCTGGATGTTGGTCTTTTCTTTCCTTTTGTGCCTTTATTATCATTTTCCCTTTGTCCAACCATTTGTTTCTTTAGGTCTTCTTTCTAGTGGTGACTTCCTTGGGTGTTGGTGAAAGACTCTTATCAGGTGGCTGTCCCCAATGATTATGCGTGTCTATTTTTCACCTTGCCGTCTACTTTTCAGTCCGCTCTCGCTACACTCCACTTTGCTACACTACACTTCATTTCTTTTCATTCCATTACACTGCATTGCACTCCACTTTGTGTCTCTTCGCTTCACTCCTCTGCAAAGCAGACGCCAAGGCATCGCAGCTGTAGACATGTGAATGTGGCTCCATCGTGGGCAAATTTCATATTGCTCCATAATGCCACAAATGACCTTCACTTTGCCTTGAAAGAGAATTTTCCCCATCATTTTGAATCACCCCCATTCTTCCCCGGTGCTTCCCCTCCATTTTCGAAACCCCTCGGGTATTTTAAGCTTGAATTCCTTGTCGCGACGGGTATGGCAGCCGCCTCTCTATAAACGCGTCCGGTATCCTAGACGCGATTCAGGATCCTTATCGCGATGACCTTCAGGGGCGCAACTATATCGCGGCCTGTATGTCGGCCGCGACTCAATTTGTAGTCGTGTCATGCCACCCGGACGCGATTCAGTGTGGCCCAGTCATTGCGCTCAGGCTTGTAATCATGAGAAAAGCCTTACTCGCGTCCTTGTCAGAAGACGCTATTTAGAAGGTCAAATCCTAGAAGCTTCCAACAGACAGGCGCATTTATAAGTTGATTGCCTCAGAAATTGCCTCTAAGGTAATCACGTCGGCCATGGTCGCCGCGTTTCAAGTCGCGGCAGCCCTGGCATACGCAATTCCATTCCGTATTGCGGCACTCTGACAGGACGCGATTCAGAGACATCGACGGAAATCAGGCGCCTGTCTTATCAAATTGACCTTCTGAAATGCAGCCTGCCACCCAGACACATTTAAATCCTTGTCGCAGCACCCAAGCCCGATGCGATTCAAGTCGCGGCCTGCCACCCAGACGCGATTCAACTCCTTGTCGCGGCGGCTGTATCTGATGCGATTCAAGTTTTTACCTCTATAAATTGACCCCCGAGGGTCATTTGAAATGAGGGGGGTCCAAGAAGCAGCTAAGCCCTGCCAGATTATCGCCTCGACTCCGAGCTATTCCTCACCGATCCATTCTTCTTCCTCGGAGTCCGGCACCGTCGTCTCCTTCCAATCCACGCGCGAGGCAGAAGCGTCTTCCTCCTCTCCTTACTCCGTCCAACCGGAAATGGCCTGTCACGCCGCATCAACACTTGGGGAAGCACCCCCTCCCCTCTCTCTCTCTCTCTTTTATTTGCATTTCCACTCTCTCCGAGCCCCACGTGGCTCTTTACATTTTCACCTCCTCCGGGCTCCACGTGGCCCTCCTTTTCCTTTTACACACACATGCATGTATACACACACACACCTACATTTAGGGGTTTAAAAGCCACCACCCGGTAAGTACGCCTCCATGTCCTTTTATTCTTTCGTTTCATTTATTTTGGACTGTATACTACACGTGGATAATCCCCTCTTTCTTTACTTTTCTTTGTTTATTTTGTCAGGGTAATCAAATGAGGAAAACACCCTCTACCGCGGCCGGCCGTGTTCGTAGAGGAAGATAGGACCCACATCATCCCCCGCGCAATCTCCCGGCTAAAAGGTACGCTTGCGATCACTCTTCCATCCTGCACCCTTTGCCCTGCGTCTCCACTTGGCACCCTCGTGTGCCTGGCCATCACGATCCTCTCACCTTACCTTCCATGTCCCTCTTTGTACGCGTCGTCGAACATTCATCCCTCGGCGGTGTCTACACAGTGCAGTTGCACTGTTCACCTGGGAGACGCTTTACTGTAACATCCCTGTTACCTTTAAGGGTTAGCTCTCCCGGCTGTGGTCGTGACATAGTGACCCGTCGCATTCTGAAGGCGACATAGTTGACCATCGGGTTCTGGTTGGGAACGCGCTAGCCGCCCCTGTCCCGATAGGATCCTGACAGCAAACTGTCTTCTTGTCGCCTTGCTGTCGGGACAGTTGCACCCCGTGTCGAAGTGCATGCATGAACACAACATGGTTGGCCGTCGCGTTCTTACTGTCAGTTTTGCATGTGCGTTGATTGATTGGTTGACTGGCTGACTTTTCCAGTTTGCGACATAGGTGGGTGTCATGTTAGCGTTGGTAATGCGACGGTCAGTTCCATCGCATTCTTAACGTCTGTGTTTAAGTGCTTCAGCCCGAGAGTAGAACCCTATTTGCCCCTTTTGCCTGTGTTCTTCCTCTCTAGCGATTCTGTTGTGGCTTGTTGCTCTGTGAGGAGCTTGGAAGGGAGATTGTTGTCTTGACCTTGGGTAAGTGTTGTGATTGCTTTGCATAGTTGTGCTTAGGTTGGCATTGTGTGAGATTGGTGTTCTCCCTCTCAATGTCTTCTCCTCTTTCTATGGTGTTCTTTGGGGATCCTCCTCTCCATCGGTGTGTGAAGGGCGATCTCGGCTAGTGGGAGGCGGCTCATGGAGCGTTGGAGCTCGGAGGTGGAGGGGTGCAATCCTATGAGAAGGCCCTAATTGGGTGGATCTTCACATTGAGGTAGGGACCCCCAAACCATCCCCTAGTTCTACCACGCTAGGGATAAACCCCTTCTCCAAGCCTAGACTCCATGAATAGGATGTGCATTGTGTACTGGATTTCATGTGGATGGCTCTATGATGCTTGAATCATGCTTGGGGTGTATGGGTTGTAATGTGGGGTCTTGATGCATGTGAGGTTATGTGAGTGTAGTTGGCTTTCCCATGCATGCATGTGGGTTGTTTGGGGTGGTTTGGATGTTAGTAACTATTTTCCATCGTCTCCATGATCTCCTCCCCATGTTGTATTCATTTTGGTGCTTTGGGGTGGTGGGAGATGCCCTGCTTTGGGCACTCGGTTGTGGTCGCGACGGGTTTCCCAGTCGCGACTAGGTCGTGACGTATCATTCTGTCGCGTTCTCTTAAACGTGCCCCAGCCCCCGCTGTGTCTAGCATATGTGACGCGGTACGTGGTGGCGTCCAAGAGTTCGGGGTTCTGTTGGAACGCGACCTCCGTCCGCGTCGCGATAGCATCGCGACGGGGTATGTGTCGCATTCAGATGGATTGTTGCGGCGCGCCCAGCCATCGCGTTCTTATCGTGACAGGCTCAAGGGTCGCCTTCTGGATTCTTGTCGCGACAGGCAGGATCGTCGCGATCTGGTCGCGATGCATCGTTGCGTCGCCTCTCTGCCCTAGAGGGATTGGCAACAGGTTTTGATGTTCTGCTTCCGCTGCAACTCAGTTTTCTTGGCACCTGTGTTGTTCCTAGTGCAGAGCTATTCTAGTCTCTCTTCACCGAGTGCTAGGCACTTAAGGGCTTTTCCGCGAGATATGTTGTTACCGTTACCTGGGACCCCCGGTCCTCGCGTGCCTATGTCAGAGGGGGTTGCTCCGGGCGGCGGGGTTTGTTCGAGTCGCTGACTCTGGTAGCAGTAGGGGAAAACGGTGGGACAACGGCGTGAGTCCTTTGTAGAGCTCTCTTAGCTGAGTCTAGGACGCCGGGTAGTTGGTAGCTCGTACGGCGCAGATCAGCTAGTCCTTTCTCACTGCCTCACTCTACGTGGTTCTGGAACCATTTAGAGGGGTCAGGTGTGGGACCGTAGTCCGACCAGACTACGACAGTTGTGTTTACTTTTAGTTCCGCATCTCACTCCGACGGGAGGTGCTAGACATGAACTGTTGGTCAAGGGTAAGGTATGTGGCGCACCTGATCGGCTGACTAGTGTAGCGTACTGTAGCTAGTGTGTTTGTCCAAGAAGTGTTTACTGTCTATGGTTACAGCTGGGTTCTTGTGGTGCCTTGGTTTACATGGGTTTTCCGGTCCCGCTGTGTAGCCTAGATCGACGACCGTGTAGTTTCTTTCACGCTTCCGCACTTGACTGCATTAGTAGAATAGACTTTAGTACTTTATTTATTTATTTATTGCACTTAGTTCTATTCTACTGTTAGAACCAGTGGGAGATTGGTAGTCCCTACTGGGCTTCTTCGTGAAGCTCACTCACTGTTTTGTAGGTGAGACTTCACAACAACTCCCTCCGCAGCGGACTGAGGAGACGGGCCCGCAGTAGTCGGCGTCTCTAGTGAGCAGTGTTCCCCAGCTTGTGTACTTCACCCTCGGGGTATGCCCCTAAGAGATGTGTATTTCCCTTTTTATTCAACATTTGTACTTTATTTACTTTGGGACTGTACTATACTGTTACTTAGTGTTGGACACTTTTCGTTCACTTGTGATGCACTTTAGTACATTTGTTGTTATTTATCTCTATTACATATCATGTTAGACCGATCCGTTAGCCCTTCCGGGTCTCCAGACCCGTGGGCGGTGGTCCCGACATTCGGATCCTTGGTGGGAGCCGAGGGTCTGGGCGTCGAGGTCGTTACATTTGTTGTGGAATTCTGGGGCAATTTTGAGGGTTTTGTTGTCCGTTCGATGTGATTTTGGCGCGAGGAGGTGCTTCAGAGCGCGGGGAACATTTGAATGGTGTCGGATTTGTGTTTCCTCTGTTGGTAGGGGAATTCTACCCTATGTTTCCTTGTGTGGACTGTGTAGGTTAGGGTTTGAGGTTTTTGATGTGGAAATCAATTGAGCATGGTAAAGAGCCTGCCTAGGGTTTCATTTGAACTGTTATTTCCTGCTTTAACTGCATGTACAGTGGTTTAGTGTGATTCCCAGAATGAGAGCTGAGGGTTTATTTTTGCTGTCTGAAAGGTGATGGAACCAGTCATCGCGATTTGTGTGAATGCGAAGACATCGCCCATCGCGATTCAGACCTTAAGGCGACGGGTTGGTCCGTCGCGATTCAAGCCGATTGGCGACCACTGTGTTGGTTGCAGTATAAAGTGTGGCAACCCGAGCTCTGGGGTTCCGTGGCTAGTCTATCCAGTTTCTGTCCTACATTGCTTGGGCATTGTTGGCTATGCAATGTAAAGTCTGTATGGGTTGTGTTGGCTCATACCATGGTTGATAATGAAGGGTTTTGCATGGAAATGTCTCAATAGAAAGTTGGGGTGTAACGCCTTCTGTGGTTACCTCTCTAGTTAGTTACCCTAGCACTGGGTGCTTAGGGCTTGTCCCGGTATGGTGAGTACCGTCAGAGTTTGTGTCGTCTTCCTTGACACCCTCACTCTTGAGTTTCAGTTGTACGTCCAACTGAGGGAAAGACGACAGGGGGCAGTGACTCGTGTTTGTGGGTGTGCAGTAACTTGTAGTACGCTCGTGGTTGGGGGACAGACACCAGTAGACGTACTGGTCCCTAGCTAGTCATGTTTCCAGTGCCTCACTTTAGGGAGCTCGAGCCGGAGTCCCTAAAGGTGTCAAGCTTGGACCTGCAGCTGTGTGATCTGCAGGTGTGGTGTTGGTTTATCTCTACAGTTCTTGACCTTGCTGAGGTGGAGCGGTAGCTGGACCTTTCATCTGTGGCTGCGAGGCCGAGAGGTAGACTTGTGTTGTTTGTTCGGGTCTATGGCTGGTGTCGTGAACCAGTTCTCGTGACTCGTGTGCGGCATGCCCTTCTTTAGCTTGTACACACGTATGTGGTTTTCTGTTTATTTACTTACAGTTGTAGTATCATGTGTAGGCATCATATATTTTATATGCTTACAACTCTGCTAATCTTATTTGTTGTTCATTATTGTATCGGATTTGGGGGAGTTGCCCTACTGATCCAGTGACTTGTGATGCTCACACCTTCTTCTTCCAGGTGAAGGAGAGCAAGAGGGTTCCCGTCCCTCTTCTAGTTCCGGCCAGCACCATAGTGAAGTCGGGTCTTCACCACCAGCAAAGTAATAGTTTTACTTATAGAGCCTCGGGGTTTGTCTAAGGTTGTTGTACTTTGTTTAATGACTATGATATGGAATTAAATATGTTTATTTCATGTGAATATATTTGAGAAATGAAATCTTATATGTGTTCAATGTGTTTCCTTTATATTTTCACGGACATGTGTGGTTGATATCCCTTGCGAGGCTTCGCCCGATCGCGGAAGGCGAAGTCGTATCAGCCACGTTATTGGGTTAACGGGCCTGAATGACGAGAACCGTCACATTTGGTATCAGAGCAACGTCCGTGTAAATATCAAGAAACATAATATGTACATAGTATGTTCCTTACTATAGTCTACTACTAGTAGTTGGCCCTATTTTTGTAATGATATGCTTGTGTGTTGTGTGGATTGGAGTGTTGTGTGTGCAAGTTTATAAATGGCTGATAGGAGAGATTGGGGAGGTGGAGGTGATGAGCCAGAGGAGACCACACATCAGATGATAGAGAGGCTATGGGATAGTATCACACTGATTCAGACACGGTTGGATAAATAGCCACCGGTTCAGCCAGCAGTTATAGCACCACCAGTGGAGGAGGAGATCGCACCGGCACCATTTGTACCATTGTAAGAAGTTAAGGTACCACCTGTAGTACCTTTACCTCCAGTTGTACCAGTGCGGCCAGCTAGTGTGGAGGATTCCACGGTGCTAGTGGAGAGATTCCTACGTTTGCAGCCACCTAAATACTCGAGAGGTCTGAATCCAGATACAGCTGGGCATTGGGTGCAAGAGATAGAAATGGTATTGGTTACAATGAGGTGTCCACAGGAGAATAGAGTCATCTTGGCTACCTACCAGTTGAGAGGATTTGTACAAGAGTGGTGGAGACTTAAGATGCAAACTGTGATTGCAGGACGAGCAGAGGATACCATCACATGGCCGAAATTTCTTGAAGTATTCAAAAACACCATCTTTCCAGTACAAATTCAGCAAGCCTAGAGGGAGCAATTTAGAACACTACAGCAAGGGAACTTGTCGGTGTTGGAATATCAAATGAGGTTCATGGCCTTGAGTAGGTATGCACCATATGTGGTGACTAACAGTGCAATGATGGTTGAGTATTTTATTCGGGGGTTGAGGCCGGAGTTGCAAGATGCAGTGACTCCTTTGATGTGCAGGACAGTGGAAGAGGCAGCCCAAAGAGCAGCAATACTAGAAAGAACAGTGCAAGCAAGGCAGTCCAGCAGATTGGGATCAAGTGGGGGTAGCTTTTGACTTCCACATCAATCACTAGGTGTTAGCAAAGGCAAGGCACCTTCGGGAGGAGCTTCTACATCGGGCTTTGGCAAGTGGGGAAACAAGCTGAAAAAGATATTTAGAGGCCGAGGAGGCAGTAGGCAGCAAGGATTTCAGAAAGGTCGAGGCTATAAGCTGGAGGTGGAGGAATCCCAGCAAAGCACAACAAGGCAGCTCGCAGAATTCATATGTTACAATTGTGATCAGCTTGGACACTTGGCAAGGAATTGTCTGTATCCAAGAAGAGGTAGCTATGGTAGAGGGGCACCACAGCAATAGTAGCAGCAGCCTTCAACTGAGCGAGGTAGAGGCACGCCTTACCAGAGAGGAGGAGGATGAGGACGAGTGATGGAAATCACAAGGGCTCAAGTGGAGGCGTCAAATCTGATTGATGGTATTATACCACTTCTTGAAATTTCTGCTAGAATGTTAATTGATCCAGGTGCATCACATTCTTTCATTTCTGAGGACTTTATTGATAGTATGGTACATCCATTTGAGGAGAGGTAGTGTGAGCTTGTGGTAGAGGTTCCTTCCGGGGATTTCATACTTACTACATGTTACTTGGATGAGGTTCTCGTTATGATTAAAGGTAATCAGTTGCCAGCAAGATTATATGCATTACAATTAAAAGAATATGATGTGATATTGGGCATGGATTGGTTGGAGGCATATGGGGAAGTGGTTGACTGTAGAAAAAAAAGAGTAAGGTTCAGCCATCCAGAAGATAGTATGTTTGAATTTTAAGGTATGCCATTCTATACCCCTAAATTTATCATTTCTACTCTTAAGGCTAGGAAGATGATCAATGCAGGGTGTGTGACCTATTTGGCATCGGTTAGCTTGGTTGAGGCAAGTAAGATAATAGATATGGTACCTATTGTTAGAGAGTTTGTGGATGTATTCTCGGATGAGTTACCAGGTTTGGCACCACATAGAGAGGTGGACTTTACAGTAGAGTTGCGGCCGGGTTATCACGCCCCTCCAATTTAGCAGCAGAATAAATCGGAGGGAAACGTGAGCAACGAGTATGGTAACGTAAATTGCGCATACAGATGCAAACATCAGACCATGTAATGAACAATAATTGAAATAAACTCTTGATTTCATTATAAAATCACTAAGACTATTACAACCACTAATTCGGAGCCAATACAGAGGGCTCAATGACATCATTACATTGAAAAGAAATCTAAAGCAATAACTATTAGACTCCATTGTACTAGGGTAGCTTCATCAACTGACTCCAGGTCACTCATCACTCTGGTCCTGTCCCATTGGTATGTGTAACGTCATTATCCGACTTACTTGATACATAATAACAAATAACAAAGGGTGAGCGATAACACCCAGTAGGACTTAAATCTCGTGAATCAAGTAGGCTTTGAATAATTAGTGCTTTAAAAGGCAGAGTAACTAATGATAGAAAGAGTCATGTACAGTCGAGAAAGTAATAGCACAAGTAACATGGTTCGAATAGCAGATGAATCAAGTATAGCACGATGACTAAAGTCAAGTTACGATAGAAACGTTAACATCAATAGCAAGTAACATCATTGTCAAGAAATATCAAGCATATAGCAAGGAAAGAGATATTAGATGGTCATGTAAAGAGTAAATTGCACTTTGATTGATTTTCATCAATCGAGATAATATAGCACTTTTGATTAACTTTCGTCAATTGAAATAGTAATGGCACTTTGGTTATTCGTAGATAGCCGAGAGAGAATATAGCACTTTGAATGTAACTAAGTCAGGATAGAACACGATAGCAAGTATCAAGTAGAGCAAGGAAAGAGTACGATAGTAGTCGCTCAATAACAGGACAGTAGCAGTTCAATAATAATCAGTGGTAGTACAGTAACAATGTAGTATGTTTGATTTAACAGACTAACAGTAACAGTATAACAGTTAGATGTCTAGCTAATTCAGAATAGTCAGTCAGGACTAGGGCTGTTCATAATATGGTTCAACCCGAAAAACCGAACCGAACCGGCTAATTCGTTCGGTTCGGTTTGAGAAGTGCCACGGTTCAGTTCGATTTTGCACAGTGAAACCGAATGAACCGAAAATATATAATAAATATATTTGAATAATAAATATAACATAAAATCGCGCCTACCCTAGTGGCTAGGCACGCTTCTTCCTTTGGGGTGGTCCTGGGTTCAAAAACCACCACCGCCCCGCGCGTGTATTTTAGGTTTTTTTTTTATTTTTGGTTTGAATAAAATTTCGGTTCGGTTCGGTTTTCTTCAAAAAGAGGTCTAAACTGGAACGAACCGAACCGTGAACAACCCTAGTCAGGACCGGTGCAAATACAGACACTGTCAATAGACCCTGTAAATATTTTTGGGTGGCTCTCTACCCCCAGGACTAGATTGGAGCCCCTCAGACACTCTCCGTGACCTCAGCAGTATGCATTCAAGTCAGTAGAGTCACAAGACCCATTTTAGCGCTAGACAGTCATGAATAGTACAAAACAGTAGGAGCCACACAACTCAAAGGGTACCAAGAGAGTACTAGATGAATAGATGAGAGAGACGAGATGGTAGAGTGAACGTGAATAGTGAGCGAGTAGAATATAGATGAGATCTTATGGTCATTGCACATGAAATGTCGAGTAACGAGCGATAGTAACAGTTGCACAACACGCGCGTACGGTGTTGGCAGTCAGGTGGAACTCACTACCCTTCCACTGGCCATGTTACGCACAGGTCCAGAGGTCCGGTATGATTCAAGATAAGATAGAGAACAATCTAAGGTCATTTGGATCTTGCTGATCCCTAAAGGGTATCAAAGGTATTAGGGTACAACCAGCTCGTCGACCGTGTGGGAATCCATGGACAGAGGAGAGTTACGGAAGCCTTGAACAAAGACTCACTAGTCCGGCAGGAGTATCCGACGGAGAGTTCGTCTAAGTCAAGAGAAATTGTATATATAGAAACAAGTGTCTTCGCGTTCTCAGGTACTGTACCTGAGTTCGAGCGGGAAAAGGACAGTGCATAGGATTGCGGTGAAACTTTCCTTATTTTGACACAGGGTGCTTCAAAATTTTAGAATAAAGTGTACAATGTATGAAAAATCACGAAACTAGTTCTAAACTAATATAGACATGTAAGAGTACTTCCAGTAAATTAGAATTTGAAAACAGTCATGGTTTCAACAGGTTTTGTTCAAGTCAAACATGGAGAATAGAAGACTGTGTACAGTTGGGATGCAAGAATTAATTTGTAAGATAGGGTGGATGAAAATTAGGGCTTTCAGGGGCAAAATAAGCCTAACAATCATCAATATCTTTAGTAAAATTTTTGTGGCATGAGAACGAGTATACATGGAGATATGAATTTGATAAGAAGGTTCGGGGTCACGGAGGTTATAGAACTTCATAAATCAATAAGTAAAGATTGGGTGCACAAAAAATTATGAAACAAAAGGGGTTTTATTCTTGATGCATGGAACAATCTACAGACAAATTTAATTAAATTTTGCTCGTGAGAATGCCTACCTTGACTCGATTTCCTCTTCTAGGGCTAGAACTTGAAGAACAAGAGAGAGAGCTTGAGAGAGTCTTCTCCCCATGAGATCTCCTCCTCCTTGGCCTCTCCTCCTGGTCCAGCAACCCTTGGCTACGAGCTAGGGTCGGCCATGGGGGATTTAGGAGAGTATTTATGCTTGTTGGATTGTTATTTCCTAATAGGACTCTAACCGCCATTAAATTTCGAATTTCCTATTTCTTAACCTCCTTCCAAGCTTTCCACTTCCTATTTGGGTTAGAATGGGAGTTCAATTCATTGCCAACCTATTAGGGTAAGTTTAGGAATCCAATTCCATCTTAAACTACTTAATTTAATGCTTTGGTACCCCTTTTCTATTTAGGTAATATTTAAGTTACAAATTTAGGATATTTTCCTATTATTCCTCTTTTTAATAATCCCTATTTTGGCTCAATAAATTTTATATGGTCCATTTAACAAAGCCCATTCTCAATGGAATTAACTTAGGAGAATTCTCCATTTAAATAGGGAAATAATAAAATTTCAAAATTTATTATATTTTTCTTACTTGAATTTATTCATGGGCCATGAGAAGTTCATTGGTCAAATTCCGATAATGGATAATCATTTCATGATGTTGGAAGTCTCTCCGACATGTTCGTTTAATTTGTGGGCGCGTTATCTTTCTGTGATAACGGTTTCCCGACTTACTTTTCTAATTTGGATAATTAGTCACATTGTGACATACACTTGGCCAATCAGATTTTTCGTTGCTTGAATTTCTTAGTAGAACACTTAAGAATAATGTCTAGGGTTGATTTATAATTTTTAAAGAATTTTCCGATGTATTCATGCACATACGATAGTGCTACGTATGTTTCTATTATTTCAATTTAATGAAATTATTATTTCAACTTTTTAAGTATTAAACTTTTTAGGTTGCTACATGGGTAGTATGCCCATTTCGAAGGTACCGTACAGGATGGCACCTACAGAATTGAAAGAGTTGAAGAAGCAGTTACAAGAATTACTTGAAAAAGGTTTTATTCGGCCTAGTCACTCACCATGGGGAGCACCCGTTTTGTTTGTTAGAAAGAAGGATGGCAGCCTCAGAATGTGTATTGATTACCGCCAGCTGAATCAAGTTACAATAAAAAACTAGGTATCAACTTCTACGAATTGATGATTTGTTTGATCAATTTCAATTAGCAAAGGTGTTCTCCAAGATAGATTTGAGATCGGGGAAACATCAGTTGAGGATCCGGGAAGAAGACATTGATAAGACATCATTTAGAATAAGGTATGACCATTAAGGGTAAACATGGTACATGCTATATATTACTTTAACAATTAAGTATAAAAGCCTATAACATGTTTTCTACACCTTTTATTCATCATGCTTCAAAGATTTAAATCTCATTGAAACCATTTTGCAACTATATATAAATTAAGCATGGAACTATACATAAACTAAATAGCATACTTAGCATGAATTTTATTCATTTTCTCATGTACTTAACACAATTGTACAAACATTTTGCTTGCTGTTTTGACATGAATTTAACACATTCACATGGGATTACACTATTTCACATGATAACACATTCACTTAACAATTTCACATTGCACAATTCACATGATCATATTCTCATATTCACATTTTTCACTTTAACAGCCGTGACACATAGTCCAAACCACCACTAGAAGGACACACATACACTTGCACATATCCATCACCTAGGCAACACAGTGATAGATCTTGGTTAACTGCGCAGAACTGGGAGAAGCACTCTCCACCCTAACCAGTGGTACTTGTCCACCTTAAGGATTTCATCCTAATTGTCCATAGGATATCACACACATTGAACCTTCCCGTAGGGACTTTACTACGATACGGTTTCACAGCCCTGTATGGTAGCAGTGTCACTAATGACACAATTTTACACATTATCACATGGTCATATTTTTCACACAATTCTCATGCACAATGTAACATATTTACATGCATTATTTTATAATCTCACATGTTCAGGTTAACTAACATGATGCTACTGTTCACAGTGACAATTTAATCATAACATAATCCTAAACATGCTGCTAATCTATGAATTTCACATAATCAAAATTGACATGACTAATATGGTCAATTACACTTATTAAATTGTTCACGGTACCTACTGATGCCAATACATCATGAATTTTTTATCACAGTCTATTCACATGTTATTTATCATATCCTCAAAATTTTAGAATTTTCAGAACATTATTTAATTTATAATAATTAAAACAAGTTTCCTATAGATTTATCAAAAAATCAATTAAACATGGTTTACAGTACCACAGTCATACTTAGCAGTTCCAAATTCTGAATATATTAGTCAATTGTTCATACAAAATTTTTGAGACTCTAATATGCGACGAATCATTTTAATTAGAATTAAAACAGGCAATCATGCTCACTATTACATTTCTAGAAATTCTAGTAAATAGGACTGTACACAAAAATTCGCACTAGCCTCATGTTGTGACCTACTGCATGGACATGATCCAAAATAATTCTCACAATATATACACACATTCAGAACTTTTGAAAATATACTACAGAGATCAAACATGAATTCTGTAAACAGACCTAAAGAACTTGGCGGCACAGAGGTTGCCGCCAACCGGGTTAATGGCACATGATGTTGCCGCTAATCCTAGATCTTAATGCCAGCAAGCTGGCCGTTAAATTCCTATCTGCAGAAGTGCATACTGCACACACAAACCATAGTGAATGGGGGTTCCACGACACGAGGAAAATTCTGTAAAAATATCTGGGACCTAGAAGCCATGTGTAGGGATGATGTACAAAGGTTACGTGCCTAAGAAAATTTTGCTATATAGGATTATTTTTGTCGAAGATGCTCTCCTCGGCCAAGCCAAGAAGTGCCCAAATCTCACCTCGAACCAGCTTCTGTGATGGAATATGTTGCACACCGGAGTCGGGGAAGCTTCACAGATGTTCAAAGTCTCTCCCAGTCGATGTAGATCGCCAGGAGATGCAACACAATGTCTGATCCAAGTCTCCCAAGTTCAGTTTTTTGCACAGGTTTTCTAGGGTTTTGACAAGAGCCAAAAGGGACCTAATCTGGCCAAGAGGGTGTTTTTATACGCTAAGGGAGTCGGGATATGCATTTTGGTAGGAATCCTACCGTTGGGAGTCAGTTTTCAAAACAAGAACCGAAGGAAACGCAGTCGTTTCCAGATCTAAAACCACACAATTTTTGGGAAATAGACATCCACTTTCCTTCCGTTTACTGGGAATTGGCGTCCATCGATCTGGACGTCGACTCCTTGTAAATGTCCACTCATGTTGACGTTAATTGGCCTTTCGGCCAGAACACAGAAATGACCAGAACATGCATACATTATATACATACCTGTAAATTGTAATGTATAACTTAAACATCATCTATACAATATAAAGAAAACAATATGTACATAAATAAACAAGGATATATACATGTACAACATTATTTAATTATATTATGTACGAAAATAAATATACATATTTATACATATACGTATGTACAGATAGCTACATACACATCATCTAAACATCACATGACCAAAAATCTAAATAAAAGAGTAAAATTCGAGGGCCTTACACCCTCTCCCCCTTAAAGAAAACTTCGTCCTTGAAGTTAGAACGACACTACTCAAACAATTGGGGATACTTCTTCATCATAACAACCTCAAGCTCACAAGTACCCTCCTCTCGCGAGAAGTTCCACCATAGCACCTTCATGGACGCAATGCTCTTGTTCCGGAGGTGCTGAACCTTCCGAACAAGAATAGCTACCAGTTGCTCAACATACGACAGATCTGGCTGGATCTCCACTGGCTCGTGACTAATCACATGAGATAGATCTCGCACATACCTCCTGAGCATAGATATGTGGAATACCATGTGAACACTAGCTAATGCTGGGGGTAAAGCTAGCTCATACGCCATGCTGCCTAGACGTCTGAGAATCTCATATGAGCCAATGAATCTAGGACTTAACTTGCTATGCCTACCAAACTGACAACACCTCGAGTAGGCGCCCACCTCGAACTCAAAATCCTTCCTTCTATTGTCGACGTAACTCTTCTGCCTATCATGCGCCGCAATAAGCCTCAGCCTAATAAGCTGAATCTTATCCGAAGTCTCCTGCACTAACTTTGGACCTATCAACTGCCTATCACCTGCCTCCTCCCAACATAAAGGAGATCTACAATGTTGCCCATACAGAGACTCAAACGGAGCCATGCCAATACTCGAATGAAAACTATTGATATATGCGAACTCCACAAGAGGCAAATGATGCTCCCAATCACCCTTCCAATCTAGAACACATGCTCTCAACATATCCTTGAGCGTCTGGATAGTCCTCTCGGACTGTCCATCTGTCTGGGGATGGAATGCAGAACTAAGCTTCAGTTGAGAACCTGATGCCTCCTGAAGACCCTGCCATAACCTCGAAGTAAATATCAGATCTCGATCCAAAATGATCGACTTCGACACGCCATGCAATCTAACACTGTTACTAACATACAACCTAGCCAAACTCTCCATTGACTGCTTCTTCTTCATAGGCAAGAAATGAGCCGCCTTGGAGAAATGGTCTACAATCACCCAAATCGAGTCATTGCCCTTCACTGATCTGGGCAAACCCGTTACAAAATCCATAGTGATGGCCTCCCACATCCATACTAGGATCTCCATCTTCTGCATAAGACCAGATGGTCACTGACGCTCGACCTTCACTTGCTGGCATACTAAACACCTAGATACAAAATCTGCCACATCCTTCTTCATGCCAAAATACCAAAATGATCTCTTCAAATCCTGGTACATCTTAGTGTTACCTGTATGAATAGAGAACCTCGATCTATGAGCTTCTGCAAGGACATGCTCACTTACATCTACAACATTGCGAACACAGACTCGGTGATGAGAATCACATCACACCATCCTCATCTCGAGCAATACCTGCCTTGCCCACCATTTCTTGAAGCCTATGATCAGCCTTTTGCTGCTCAATCACTTCATCAAGCACAGAAAACCGAATGTACAACTGAGCCTCAAAAGCCTGACATAACGATGGCTCTAACTCAGTCATCGCGCAAGTAGCATCCTCCAACATCTTCCAATCCTGCGAGAGCAAAGATCTCTTCCTGCTAAGAGCATCCGCTACAACATTCGCTTTTCCTGGATGATATTGAAGATCGAAGTGGTAGTCCTTGAGGAACTCAATCCATCTCCTCTGCCACAGGTTTAACTCCTTCTGCGAAAAGAGATATCTCAAGCTCTTATGATCAGTGAACACCTCAAATCTGACACCATAAAGATAGTGCCTCCAGATCTTAGTACATGAACCACTGCCGCAAGCTCCAAATCATGAGCCGGATAGTTACGCTCATGCTCCTTCAATTGGTGAGTAGCATACGCCACTACCCTTCTGTTCTGCATCAACATAAAGCCTAAACCAATCTGAGATGCATCCGAGTAGTTGGCAAAACCCTCTACCCCACTCGGCAAAATCAACACTGGTGCAGAAGTAAGCTTAGCCTTCAATAGTTGAAAGCTACTCTCACAATCCTCGGACCAGACAAACTTCACACCCTTCCTGGTTAGCTTAGTCAAAGGTGCGGCGATAGATGCAAATCCCTCAATAAATCGCCGATAATAGCCCGCTAAACCAAGGAAACTCTGAATCGCCAATGGGGTCCTGGGAATCTCCCAAACTAATATAGCCTGGACCTTCACTGGATCAACTGGTACACCAGCACCGGAGATAACATGCCCAAGGAAATGAACCTTGCGCATCCAGAAATCGCACTTGCTGAACTTTCATACAGCTTGTGCTCTCGAAGAACTTCTAACACTACCCTCAGATGTTCATGGTGTGTAGCCTCATACGGAGAATAGACTAGCACATCGTCGATGAACACTACTACGAAACTATCTAGATAAGGTCTAAACACCCTGTTCATGAGAACCATGAACGCTGCAGGGGCGTTGGTTAGACCAAAAGGAAGAACCAAAAACTCATAATGTCCATAACGAGTCCTAAAGGACGTCTTGGACACATCTTCGCTCCTAATCCTCAACTAGTGATAGCCGGACCGCAGATCAATCTTAGAAAATACCGATGCATTTTGCAACTGGTCAAATAGATCATCAATCCGCGGTAAGGGATACATGTTCTTCACAGTCACCTGGTTGAGCTTTCTATAATTGATTCACAACCTAAATGAACCTTCCTTCTTCTTCACAAATAATATAGGTGCGCCCCAAGGGGATACACTAGGGTGAATACATCCCTTATCTAGAAAATCCCGCAACTGCTTCCTTAACTTAGCTAATTCCGCAGGTGCCATCCGATATGGAGCCTTTGAGATAGGAGAGGTGCCTGGAAGCAACTCTATAGTAAAATCTATCTCCCTAACCGGTGGCAAAGGAGACAAATCATCGGGGAAAACGTCTGGAATCTTCTGCACTACATCAATCTCCTCAAGGGTAGGTGACTGATCCGCCTTTGGTACTAATACCACGCTGGCAAGAAAAGCGTCACAACCCTTGTTCACCATTCTCATCACCTTCATGGTGGAGATAACAAACCTTCTCGCTATGTTCCTTGGCAATGGATGTGAAAACTCGTCCACACCAGGAATACGGAAAGTGATCTTCTTCCCACACCAATCTACTAAAGCATAGTGCTCCTCTAGCCAATCTAGAAAAAGAATAGCATCATAGTCCTTCATCTTTAGCAAATAGAAGCACCCTTCTAAGACTCGGTCCTCAATGCACACAGGCAAAGACGGAATACACATCCTAGTCGATATCGTTCCCACTGGTGTGTGCACAGACAAAGGGACCCCTAATTCCTCAGCCTCTACACTAGACTCTACAGCTAACTGCCTAGAAAACCACTCAGAAATGAATGAGTGAGTGGCATCCGTATCAAACAAAACCCGAACGTGCACACCCATGAAAAGAACTGTACCTTCTGTGATGTTTTCTGCTTGCTCTGCGTTCTCTCGCGCCAACGCAAACACTCGAGCTTGGGCTCGAGGCCCTCCCGATCATCCGGTCACTGGCGCTGCTGCTGCTACCGCTATTGGGGCTGGCACTCCACGCTGAACTCCCTACTGAAGCATGGGACAATCCCTAATCTGATGCTCGCCTCTCTCGCACTTTAAGCACTTCCCCGCTAACTTCCAGCACTCTGTACCACCATGTGTCCTTCCACAGTTAGGACACTGCTTCTTGCCACTAGGCCTGACGCCGGGGGATCGCGGTGCAACTACTTGCTAACTGCTCGCTGCCACGGGACACTGCGGTGACTGATATGCCACTTTCTTCTTGTCCTGCCGCTGAAACGGTGGCGCAGATCTCTTTTGCGAAGCATTCTTTTCTTCCAGATATTGCTCCATCTCACTGTCCTGCCTGCATGCCGCGCTGAGAGCCTCATCTAGGGTACGGTGATCAAATGCCACGAGCCTCGACCTCAGTGATGGCTTAAGGCCCATCATGAACTTCTTCGCCTTCCTACGCTCATCAACCACTATGAGAGGTGCATACTTAGATAATTCTGCAAACATGGCCTCATACTCAAGTACCGTCATGGAGCCCTGAGTAAGAGTGAGCAACTCTTGCTCCATCTTGTCTTGAATATGCTCGGGAACAAACTTGGCCTGAAAGAGCCTCACGAACTCATCCCAAGCTACGTCTACAGCACCGTCCTCAAACCGGGTGCGAAGCAAAGAAGACCACCATACATCGGCTCTCTCCTGCAACCAACCACCCATAATGACCAATCTAGACAAATCTAAACTTAACATAAATACTAGCATATTTAAATAACAAATACCTGTAGCATATAGGTGGCCAAGCTAACCTTGTCCTCCTCAGCACACCTAATAGCTCAGAAGATCTTCTCGATCTCCCTTATCCAGCTCTCCGCTAGCAATGACTGACTCTCCCCCTTAAAAGAGGGTGGAGCCATCCTCTTGAATTGCTCCATGATGGAAGGACCACCATGGCCATGCTTTTGGGGAACTGGAGCTGGAGCCTGAGCCTGCCACAACAAATATAAATAAATAACACATAAACAACATAACAATCATACATTTAATAAAATAGGCTACTTCTAACCAACAATTCTAACCTCAGCCTCTAGCTAAGCCTGGAGTGTAGCTTGAGTGTGTGCCTGAGTCTGCATAGCCTGCACCAGACCTTGCATGAACACTCCATAATCTACTGGCGGTGGTGGAGGGAGAACTGTAGGACCCTAGGGTGCTGTGGCCTGCTACTCATCCCTATCCTCACGCCTCTACTTATCCTCTCGAGCATGGGCACCACGCCTACCACGAGAAGCCATAGTCTGTAAAATAATTTAATCACAGTTAGAAACTAAGTAATTAGCCCTAACCATTTTCTTAGCTATCTTTCATTCATTATTAAATATTTTCTATGCATGTGGACAATTCTATAAAGACATAGCATATTATGAAGATGATGGTATATTCATGTACAATCTCAACCTCTTTCTCTGATACCAATCTCTATAACGACCCTCCTTATACCGGTACAATTATACCAATTCACGTCGGTACAAAGAACGCCGTCACAGTGGGACATTTACCCAACATTAAGATTAGATTGAGATGTACACGAATAACAAAAGATTACAGCAAAAATAAAAGAACTACTCTTATTCCATCATCATCATTCTATCCACAGTCTATATAGCATAAAAAGGAATACATATGCCCACATTATTACAACTCCAACATAATTTACATTGTCCATATGAAATACATCATTGATTGATTACATACTTATGGAAATGAAGTACAATATAGAAATCTCAACAACAATAGCTACTTCTCCCGCTCGAAGTTGCTCCTAACTATCTCCTCCTCCGAAGTGGAGACACCTATCACACCTGTATGCCGAAGCAAGTATGAGTCTAAATAGACCCAGCAAGCAATCCATGAACACAACCATACACATATCACCTACACATTCTAGATTTCTAAACCATTATGAGTAAACATGGTACATGCTTTATATTACATTAACAATTATGTATAAAAGCCTATAGTGAAGAGGAGCCAATTCAAATTAAGTTGGGGGGAGAGAACAAAGGGAAAGAGAAGGTTCATGAAGATCCAAGTTCTTACCAACCAAAAGTGCCATTTCCTAGTGCTCTAGAATCGAAGCCCATTAAGAAGAAGAAGAAGTCGGTCCAAGATGAGGAGTTGTTGGAATTGTTCAAACAAGTCCACATCAATATTCCACTCGTTAATGCCATCAAGCATGTCCCGACTTATGCTAAATTTCTTAAAGATCTCTGCACTCCACGAAGGGAATCCATGACTGCAATTTAGAAAATCTGGCTCTCTGAAGAAGTTAGTGCAGTCTTTACAAACCACCTCCCTAGGAAGTTGAAGGACCCTGATACTCCCCTCATTTCATGTGATATAGGTGGTATAACCTTCGATCGTGCCCATCTTGATTTAGGGGTGAGTGTCAATCTTCTCCCCATCTTCATTTATGAGCAATTCAACATAGGGAAACTCATGCCCACTTCCATCATTCTGTAGCTGGCCGATCGTTCGGTCAAGATTCCACCGGGATTGATAGAGGATGTAATTGTCAAAGTCAATGATTGTTATTTCCCCGTGGACTTTCTCATCCTTGATATGTCCACCAACCAGGAGTTGAGACACACTCCTATCATTCTTGGTCGTCCCTTCCTCGCCACCGCCAAAGCCAACATCAACTGTGCTACGGGGATGATGGACATTTCATTTGGGGGACAAACGGTCTCTCTTAATGTGTTTAAAGCCTCTAAATATCCAGATTAAGAAGAATGATGTCATTCTATTGACATTTTGACTGATTCTATTGATAATGATATGGATGTTGACCAACTTGAGGAGACCAATGCATTATATGATTCACCACTCCACTCTACTCTTTGGCCCAAAGTTGAACCTTTGTCGGCCTTGCAATCTGAACCTTCTCTTCCAACACTTCAAAGCCCTCCAGATCTTGAGCTTAAACCTCTTCTAGACTCCATTAGGTATGTATTCCTAGGCCCAAACCAAACTTTTCCTGTTATCATTTCCTTCAACCTAAGCCCTACCCAGGAAGCCCAATTGATAGAAGTCTTAGGGGAACATAGGGGTGCCATAGGTTGGATGGTGGCCGACCTTAAAGGGATCAGTCTATCTATTTGTATGGACCACATCTACTTGGAGGACAATGCTAAACCAAGCTGAGTGACACAAAGGAGGTTAAAACCCAACATGAAGGAAGTGGTGAAGAAGGAAGTAGTGAAGTGGCTAGACGTTGGAATTGCTTATCCAATATTAGATAGCCAGTGGGTCAGCCCAACCCAAGTGGTTCCCAAGAAGTCTGGGCTGACAGTTGTGAAAAATGAACAAGGGGAGGAAATACCCACTAGATTGACTACGGGATGGAGAGTGTTCATAGACTATAGAAAGCTTAATGCCATGACCAAGAAAGATCACTTTCCACTCACATTCATGGATCAAATTCTTGAGAAACTAGCGGGCCATCAATTCTTCTGCTTTTTGGATGGTTATTCTGGGTACAATCAAGTGGCAATTTACCCAGAAGATCAAGAAAAGACTACTTTCACTTGTTCTTATGACACATTTGCTTTTAGGAGAATGCCATTCGGACTTTGCAATGCACCAGCCACTTTTCAAAGGTGCATGATGGCAATCTTCTCTGATATGGTGGGAGAATTCCTTGAGGTATTTATGGATGATTTTTCTATATATGGGGATTCATTTGAAAAATGCCTGAAAATTTGGAGAAAGTATTGGCTAGATGTGTGGAAACAAACTTGGTGCTCAGTTGGGAGAAAAGCCACTTTATGGTTCGAGAGGGCATAGTCTTGGGCCACATTGTGCCTGAGTGGGGTATAGAGGTTGATAGGGCTAAAGTTGGTCTCATTGCTGATCTTCCTCCTCCAACCTTTGTGAGACAAATTTGTTCATTTCTTGGCCATGCTGGTTTCTATCGCCGATTCATTCAAAACTTTTCCAAAATTGCTTACCCTTTAACTCTTCTCCCAGCAAAGGATGTCCCATTTCACTTTGATGATGCTTGTTTAGAGGCCTTCACTACATTGAAAGAGGTTTTGATCAAAGCTCTCATTCTTCAAACTCCCGTTTGGTCATTGCCCTTTGAGATCATGTGTGATGCCTCTGACTATGCCATAGGTGCTGTTTTGGGACAAAGAATTGATAAACGTCCCGTGGTGATCTATTATGAGAGTCACACCCTTGCCGATGCTCAATTGCGTTACACCACCACAGAAAAAGAACTTCTTACTGCAGTCTTTGCCCTTGAAAATTTTTGATCTTATCTTTTAGGGGCAAAAGTCATCATCTACTCAGATGGATCCTTCTTCTTCAAAAATTTGATTTGGAGATCCATGATAAGAAAGATATTGAAAATGTTGTTGCCGATCATCTATCCCAGATTCTCATCCCAGAAAGTGCTCCTATTCATGATTCCTTTCCTGATGAACACCTCCTTGCAATTTCTCATAGGACAGCCCCTTGGTATGCTCACATTGTCAACTATCTTGCTGTAGGTCAAATTCCTGAAGGATGGTCAAAAAATGAAAGGGACCATTTTTTCTCTAATGTCAAACACTATTTCTGGGATGACCCTGAATTAATTTTCATGGGTCCTAATCAAGTCATTAGAAGGTGTGTCCCCGAGGAAGAGCAACAATGCATCTTAAATTTCTGTCACACTCTAGCTTTTGGGGGACCCTTTTCGGGGAAGAAAACTGCTGCTAATGTCTTGCAAAGTGGGTTTTACTGGCCCGCATTGTTCAAAGATGCTTATGAATGCAGCATAACATGTCTTAGATGCTAAGCTGTGGGCAACAATTCTAGGAAAGGCATGATGCCACTCAACCCCATTTTGGTGGTGGAAATTTTTGATGTCTGGGAAATAGATTTCATGGGCCCATTCCTGTCATCTTTTGGTAATGAGTATATCTTAGTGGCAGTTGATTATGTGTCCAAGTGGATCGAAGCCATTTCCACCCGAACCAATGATCACAAAGTTGTCATGAAATTTGTGCGCATCAACATTTTCTCTAGGTTTGGGTGTCCTTGGGCTATTATAAGTGATGGGGGATATCATTTCACTCATTCCCAATTTCGAGCTTTGCTTAAAAGATATGGGATAACTCACAAAATTGCCACCCCCTACCATCCCCAAACAAGTGGCCAAGTGGAAGTGTCCAATAGGGAGATCAAGATCATTCTCTAAAAGACAGTTAGAATCGGTAGGAAAGATTGGTCAGAAAGATTGGATGATGCTTTGTGGGCCTATCGGACTGCATATAAGACTCCCATTGGCATGTCGCCCTATAGGTTGATTTTTGGTAAAGCCTGTCACCTCCCTGTTTAGTTAGAGCATAGGGCTTATTGGGCCATTAAACAATTCAATCTTGACTTAGCCCAAGCTGGATCACATAGAGCCCTCCAACTGCATGAGCTGGAGGAATTGCGCAATGAAACCTATGAGAATTCCAAGATATATAAAGCCAAGACCAAAATCCTTCATGACAAACACATTTTGAGGAAATCCTTCCATCTTGACCAAAAGGTCTGGCTCTTTAACTCTAGGCTACACTTATTTCCAGGTAAATTGATATCTCGATGGGATGGACAGTTCATTGTTGTCAAAGCATTTGACCATGGTGCTGTTAAAATTCTTGATCGTAAAAATGGTCAAACTTCCACTGTTAATGGTCAACGTCTCAAACCTTACTTGGAAAGCATGCGCCTCTCACCTAAAGAATCCATTCCTCTGAATGACCTTGAGTAGATGCATAAGGACTTTATTGTGTCTGGCTGAAGACATTAACTTAGCGCTTGTTGGGAGGCAACCCAATATTTTTAGGAGATTTAACTTATTTATTTTCTCTTTTCTATTATGTTCTAGGTGTTTGAAGTCCCACTATCCTTGGATGAAGCTACTACCCTCATGTGATCATGAGGTTGCATCTCTCCTTTCTTAACTTGTGTTGGTTATATTCTATTATGTCATTGAGGACAATGTCATTCAAGTTGGGGGGGAGAGTCATATTGAAAATAAATTTCAAATTTTGCCCCTAACATTGTGGTTTATGCTTCATATTTCATGAAAGAAAAATTTTCTAACTTGACTCATAATGTGTGCTTGTGAAAGTGGTAAGTTGAAGGGGTGAGTTAACTAGTTATGTTTTCAGCATCTTCCTCAAAATACATTTGAAATTTCATCAGTACAGGAAAATTTTAATAGGAGCTATTTAAATGGATGATGAGAGTTTTACCTAACATCTAGGTTGATTGATTGATATTCTACACTCTTATTAAAGACCAATCGTGGGGAAAAAGCTACCTGCCTACAAATAAATGTGAAAATGTGTGAAAAACATGGAAAATGTCTCAGATCATAGTAACCGGGCCTGCTGCTCCTAAGGCAAGAGTTGAGGCTCGCATCAAACAATGAAGGGAAGTGCAGCACCATGTACCTGAAAAAAAAAAACATGAAAAAGAGAGCTAGACAGAGTGGAAGCTACCTATAATTCGAGGATCAAATTTAAGGAGTGTAGAGTTGATATCATCTTTGAGTGATAGGTAAAAAGCTCATGCATCCTCTTATCGATGCTCAAACATTGAACAAAAAGGCATGAAATTTTGAGTGTATCTTGATGAATTATCTAAAGACATGAACTGACACGCTTACTCTTGACACTTACCACTAGAACAAGAAACACTCATGGTCAGTATTTTCATTCATATTTTCTTATCATGAAATAGGATATCTTGTGCTTCTGTTAGTCTAATTATTCACTTGTGTGCATTGCTAAGGGACTAGCAATGAGTAAGTTGGGGGATGTGATAATTGCATAATTGTTATAAATATTTGTATAATGTTATTGAAAAATGATTGATAATATCATAAGATTCTATTATCATTTGATTGCAAGTGCGATAATTGATTAAATCTCTTTTATGTTGTGTTTTCAGGGGTAATGGGCCAAGAAATGAGATTGCAAGTGGGCCAATGAATTTAATTGGATCAAGAGAGAACAATAAGAGATTCTAATTTTTAAAATATTCCCCATCTCTCTTTCTTTTCAATTTTTAAAACTCCCTCTCATTTTTAAAATCCCCTCTCCCATTTTCTAAATTCCCCTCTCCTTTAAACTCTCCTCTTTCCTCTATTCTATCTATCTATTTTCACAAATATTCTCTTACCTCTTCTCTCTCTCATTCCCTTCCCCAGGGAGCTCTCTCTCCTCCCCTCCGATCCCTTCTGGCTTTTCTCCTTCCTCTCTTCTTTCTCTCTTCTGATTTTCTTCCTTCTCCCTGTCTCCTGTCCGCACAAAGGCAGCAGCACCTCTACCGCACCAGCAGCCTACTAGGAGCCTGCTTGCGCCCGCTCGCGCCTGGCCGCCCATGCACAGGCCCGCGCCTGCCACCCCCCGCCTATCCGCGCGTAGCTTGTCGCATGCCCCGCCCACGAGCCCACCTGCCAGGCTGCCTACCGCACTGCCAGCACCCCGCCTGCGTCTGCCCACGTGTCACCATGCTAGCCGGTGCCGCCTCCACACGTCGCCCCACCTCTGCTTGTCGCGTGCCCCGCCTTCCGCGGCGGCCTCCACGTCACCCCCCTCTCTCCTCTCAACGTGCATGCGTGCACGTAGAGAGCCACACGTGCGCCCTCTCTCTCTCTCACCCTCTCTCTCTTTTCTCTTCTCTTTCACTTCTCTCTCCCGTTCTCTCTCTCTCTCTCCTTTTTCTCTCTATTTCCCATATTTTCTTGGTATAGTTGTTGATGTCTTTTGTTTAGTATAAACATTTCATTGATTAATATTTTTGTTATTTAGTAGATTGTAATATTAAATATCGCCTTGTGTTCTCTAATTCACCCTTTATCTCTCCCTCTCACTCTTTATTTATTTAGTGCAACTTAGTTTTAATATCACCACATTATTTTCCTAAACAAAACCCCAAAGTTTTCAACTCTAAAATCTATTTCTCCATGGATTCGACTCGGCTCTCACCACTTAACTATTGTCAAAAGATTTAGTATAAGCCGATAATTTTAGGAATGTTAGTCACGTGTTTAACGACACATTCGTGGGCAATCAGTTAACTGTGCAGAACCCGGAGAAGCACTCTCCACCCTAACCAGTGGTACTTGTCCACCTCCAGGATTTCATCCTAATTGCCCATAGGATATCACACACATTGAACCTTCCCGTAGGGGCTTTACTACGATACGGGTCCACAGCCCTCTATGGTAGCAGTGTTACTAACGGCATAGTTTTACACATTATCACATAGTCATATTGTTCACACAATTCTCATGCACTATGTAACACATTTACATGCATTATTTTATAATTCCACATGTTCAGGTTACCTAAAATGATGCTACTGTTCGTAGTGACAATTTGATCATAACATAATACTAAACATGCTGCTAATCTCTGAATTTCACATAATCAAAATTGACATGACTAATATGGTCAATTACACTTATTAAACTGATCACAGTACCTATTGATGCCAATACATCATGAAATTTTTATCACATGTTATTTATCATATCCTCAAAATTTCAGATTTTTTAGAACAATATACAAGTTATAATAATTTAAACAACTTTCTTGCAGATTTATCAAAAAATCAATTAAACATGGTTTACAATACCACAGTCGTACTTAGTAGTTACAAAATCTGAATATAGCAGTCATATGTTCATACAAAATTTTTGAGACTCTAATATGCAACAAATCATTTTAATTAGAATTAAAATAGGCAATCATGATCACTATTCCATTTCCAAAAATTCTAATAAATAGGATTGTACATAGTAATTCGCACTAGCCTCATGCTATGACCTACTGCATTTACATGATCCAAAATAATTCTAGCAGCATGTACACACATTCAGAAGTTCAAAAAATATACTATAAAGATCAAACATTCATTCTATAAACAGACCTGAAGAACTTGGCAGCACAGAGGTTGCCACCAACCGGGTTAACGACACACGATGTTGCCTCTAATCCTGGATCTTAACGGCAGCAAGCTGGCCGTTAAGTTCCTGTCTGTAGAAGTGCAGACTGCACACACAAACCATGGTGAATGGGGGTTCCAGGACACGAAAAAAATTCCGTAAAAATACCTAGGACCTAGAAGACATGTGTAGGGATGATGTACAAAGATTACTTGCCTCAGAAAATTTTGCTAGGTAGGATTATTTTTGCCGAAAATGCTCTCCTTAGACAAGCCAAGAAGTGCCCAAATCTCCCCTCGAACCGGCTTATGTGATGGAATATGTTGCACGCCGAAGTCGGGGAAGCATCACAGATGTTCAAAGTCTCTCCCAGTCGGTGTAGATCGCCAGGAGATGCACCATAATGTTGGATCCAAGTCTCCCAAGTTCAGTTTTTCGCACAGGTTTTCTAGGGTTTTGACAAGAGCTAAAAGGGACCTAATTCGGCCAAGAGGGGTGTTTTTATACGCTAAGGGAGTCGGGATATGCGTTTAGGTAGGAATCCTACCATTGACAGTTAGTTTCCAAAACAAGAACCGAAGGAAACACATCCATTTCTAGATCTGAAACTGCACAATTTTTGGGAAATAGACGTCCACTTTCCTGCCGTTTACTGGGAATTGGCGTCCATCGATCTGGACGTCGACTCCTTGTAAACGTCCACTCATGTTGACATTAATTGGCCTTTCGGCCAGAACATAGAAAGGACCAGAACATGCATACATTATATACATACCTGTAAATTGTAATGTATAACTTAAACACCATCTATACAATATTAAGAAACAATATGTACATAAATAAACAAGCATATATACATGTATAACATTATTTAATTATAATATGTACAAAAATAAATATATGTATTTATACATATACATATATACACATAGCTACATACACATCATCTAAACATCACATGACCAAAAATCTAAATAAAAGAGTAAAATTCGAGGGCCTTAGAAGAGGACTTGGGGCAGTGCTTATGCAGCATGGATAGGTGGTGGCTTATGCATCCAGACAATTGAAGCGGCACGAGGAGAATTACTCCACACATGACTTAGAATTGGCAGCGGTTGTGTTTGCATTGAATATATGGCGGCATTACCTATATGATGAAAGGTTTGAGATCTTCATGGACCACAAGAGTTTGAAGTACATCTTTTCACAGAAAGATTTGAATTTAAGGCAGCGTAGGTGGATGGAATATCTAAAGGATTATGACTTCAATTTAGCATATCATCCAGGTAAGGCAAATGTGGTTGCAAATGCTTTGAGCAGGAAGGCAGTTATGAGTCACATGATGATGAAAGAATAGAAGTTGTATGAAGAGGTGGCAGAGAATTCCTTGATTGTTCCAAGTAGCCAGCGAAGAGCAGTGTTGGCTAGCAGTATAGTGGAACCATCTTTGTATTGGCAGATTATAGAAGCACAAAAGGTAGATGAGCACTTGGCTGATATTGTGAAAATGGAAGATGTCACCATAGATGATGATTGTGTGGTCTGGTTTAGACACAGGTTATATGTTCCAAGTGAAGCTGGTGTAAAGTAGAAAGTGTTAGAAGAAGCACATCAGTCCAAGTACACCATTCAGGAAGCACAAAGATGTACCAAGATTGAAGAAATATTTCTAGTGGCCAAGCATGAAGAGGGAGATAGCGGAATTCATAGCAAGGTGTTTAGTGTGCCAGCAAGTTAAGCAGAGCATCAAAGACTAGGTGGTTTATTGCAGCCATTACCAATACCACAGTGGAAGTGGGATGATATAGCAATGGACTTTATGCAAGGTTTACCGAGGACGGCTTCAGGTCATAACAGCATTTGGGTCTTTGTTGACAGGTTGACAAAGGTATGCAGGTTGCTAGCAATAAGCATGTCATGGGCAGTAGATAGATTAGCGAGGTTGTATGTGGATAGAATTGTACCATTGCATGGAATACTAGTTACTATTGTTTTAGACAGGGATCCCATGTTTACATCCGATTTTTGGAGGAGTTTGCAGCGGGTTGTAGGTACACAGTTGAGATATAGTTCAACATACCATCCCCAAACTGAGGGACAGACGGAAAGGACAATACAGACCATTGGAGATATGCTACGAGCTTGTTGTTTAGTTTAGGGAGGCGGATGGAAGTAGCATTTAGATATGGTTGAATTTGCCTACAACAACAACTATCACATAAGTATCGGCATGGCACCATATGAAGCACTTTATAGAAGACCTTGTAGAATACTATTAAATTGGCATGAAGTGGGTGAAAGGCAGGTAATGGGACCAGAATTGGTGCAGCAATGGTAAAGTTTGTTAAAGAGAAGCTTCAAACAACACAAAGCAGGCAAAAGAGTTATGTGGATACACGGCGCAGGCCCCTACAGTTTGAAGTCGGTGACTATGTGATTTTTAGGGTTTGTCCAACCAAGGGTGTTTTGAGGTTCAGAAAGAAGGGTAAGTTAAGTCCCAAGTATGTGGGTCCATTCTAGATTTTGGAAAGGATTGGTGAAACAACATACAGGTTAGAGCTTCCAGCAGATTTCACCGATGCTCATGATGTCTTTCATGTCTTAATGCTAAGAAGATACATTTGAGATCCTTCTCAGATTGTTAACTACACTGGTGATGATTTGAAACATGATATATCCATGCCAGAGTATCCAGTGATGATTACAGGTCGTCGGACACAAAGGTTAAGAAATAAGGGCATTGAGCTGGTAAAGATCCGATGGAGAATAGGCAGGGTGGAGAAGACACTTAGGAGTTGACTGATGAGATGTACAAGACGTATCCATACTTGTTTGAGTAAGAGTTAAATTCTTTTTAGGTGATAGTTCTATATATGTTGAACTATTGATTGCGTTATTCCTTTATTTCGAGGATGAAATTCTTTTTAGGTGATAGTATTGTAATAACCGGTACGCTCGGATCATAGTTTATCGGGTTTGGGGGCTAGTGTATGGCCCATTGGTAGACCATGTGAGTTTACATGAGTTTCTAGAGGCTTGGGATAGTAGCTGAAAGGTAGGAGGGTTGGAATTTCCAGCCCAAACAGACCTCTGTCGGGCTCATTAAGAATGCGATGAACACAGACGTCGTGATTCTTACATGAACGCGACCACCTGGTGTAGCGTATTGACCATTCAGATCATAGTTTAGTGGTTGTGGAGGCCAGTGTGTGGCCCATTAGTGTGTGTTACAGGTGTTTATGCAGGTTTTCGGGGCTTTATGGGCCGGCAGTTTGGGCCCAAATCACCCGCTGGTTCATTGCCTGTGAACGCGACAATGAGGAGTGTCACGTTCTAAACGCGACGGCCCTGAGTGTCACGTTCTGGTTACCGCCGTGGAGCGGTCTTCGTCTACATGTCTGCCGTGTGTCGCCCGTTGGGCGGCTTGCTGACGTCGGCCATAAGAAGGCGACGACCCTTTCTGTCGCATTCATCTCATGATGGCAGGCTGCGTTGCGTTCTCAACCGCGAACAGCTCTTAACCTAGGTCGGCCAGACAAAGCCCATCAAGCTCTGTTTGGCTAGGGGGAAGAGCTTTCGCGGGGATTTCGGGCGATTTGGGGTTTTGGAGTCATTTTTGGCGTGGTCTCGCCGCAAGGACGTGCTACGGAGCGGGGAAATGCCAGGGGATCACCGTTCTTCGCATTCTTCGCGAAGATAGGGAGATTCTGCCCCGTTTTACGTCGTAGATTGCGTGTGATGCATGTGTGGCTTGTTAATACCTTTATGGATGCTAGATATCATGCTAGGGCATCGTAATAATCATGAATAATCGATGGTTTTGGTGTTTTACATGGCTTGCATGGGGAATCCGGAGATGGGTTCCCAGTTTTAGGGTTTCACCTGTGAAGGCGACGAACTAGGGTGTCGAGTTAAGAATGCGATAGCCCGACCTTTCGCGTTCTGGTTCTAAACGCGACATATCAAAGTGTCACGTTCTGAAGGCGACAGAGGACCCGGTCACATTAAGGGTTCCAATGTCAATGAGCTTGTGCATGAATGTGGAATTATCCAATTATCGATGTTTATTGTGCATGGCATTGGTAAGCGGTGCATTGGCACCTATAGAGCTCGAAGAGCAAGTTGTTCCCGTGGTTGACGTGTTGTTCGCGTGAGTTGTGTGGTGTGTTCACGTGGTTTGTGTGTGCGTGTCGAGTAGTACGATGTCTACCATAGTTACCTCTTCAGTTGGGAGCCCCAAGTTTTGTGTGAGCCAGACATGTTAGTTCTCAGGGCTTGTCTTGGTACTTGTGTACCGTAGAGGTCTGTGTCGTCTTCTTGGACACCCTCACTCTTGTGTAGAGTTGTACGTCCGGCTGAGGGAAAGACGGCGGTGGGACAACGATTTGTGTGAGTTTGTACTTTGTCGCTTGTAGCGCACTCGTGGTTAGGGGTTACTGACACCAGTAGATGTACTGGGCCCTAGCTAGTCCTATTTTCCAGTGCCTCACTTTAGGGTGCTCAGGTCGGAGACCCTAAAGGTGCCAGACATGGACCTGGGGCACTGTGGTCCGCAGGAGTGGTGTTGATTGGTCTCCATAGTTTCTTGACTTGTTCTAGTGGGGTGGCAGCAGGACCTTTCATCCGTGGCTGTGAGACTGAGAGGTAGTCCTGTGTGGTTTATCCGGGTCGGTTGCTGGTGTCGCGAACCAATCTTCGTGACTCGAGTGTGGCGTTTACTTAATTTACACTTGGTGTGGTTTTCCGTTTATTTATTAAATGTTGATTTCTATTAACGGCATGCGGTAAGTGGTGTTTACAACTTTAATATCATGTGTAGGTTGTTCTATAAATTGCTAGTGTAGCTTCTTGCTTCTTTACCTGTGAGTTTGGTTTTGTTCGGCTGTTGGGGGAGTTTCCCTACTAAGCCAGTGACTCGTGAGGCTCACCCCTACTTCTTTCAGGTGAGGGAGAGCAGAAGGCTTCTCGCCCCTCTTTTGGTTCAGAGCTGCACCGTAGCGGAGTTGGGTCTGCACCACCAGTAGTGTAATCTCGTTTCTTGTACACCTCGGGGTATGCCCCAGGTCGTTCTTGTAGCTGTGTCTACCTACAGTTGTGAAAAAGGCTATGTATATTTTATGTAACTATTTTTGAGATGGAAATCTTATATGTATTTGAGTTGTTTCCTTTATAATTATATAGACTTGTGAATGGTATCCCTTGCGAGGCTACGACCCGATCATGGGAGGCGGAGTCGGGTCAGGCCCGTTATTAGGTTAACGGGTTTGAACGACGAGGACCGTTACAGTTGGTATCAGAGCAAAGTCCCTGTCAATATAAAGGAATCGGAAATTTGCATAGCCTATTCACTACTTTAGCCCACTGCTGGTAGTTGACCCTAGTTTTTGTATTAATTTGTTGTATGTTGTGTGGTTGGAATGGTATTTGTGTAGGATCAGAAATTGCAGACAAGAGAGAATGGGGAGGAGGTGGAGATGAACCTGAGGAGACCACGCATCATATGATAGAAAGAATATGGGAGAGTCTTACAGAGATTCGTACCAAGTTGGATCATCAGGCACCAGTACAGCCGGCAGTAGGGACCGCCGATTGTGGAGGAGGCAGTACGAGTGGCACCACCCCCACCCCCACCAGTAGTTGAGGTACTACCCGTAGTACCTGTACTTTCTGGAGCGCCAGCGCGGATAGTCAGTGTGGAGGATCTACATCACTAGCGGAGAGGTTTTTGCGGTTGTAGCCACCTACATATTCAGGAGGTCCAAATGCTGACACAGCAATGCACTGGGTGCATGAAATAGAGAGAGTTTTTGTTATTATGAGTTGTTCGCAAGCTGATAGGGTGTTGCTAGCTGCCTATTAGTTGCGTGGATTTGCACAAGAATGGTGGAGATTGAAGATGCAGACAGATTTTACAGGAAGGACAGAGGAAACCATTACCTGGTCAGAGTTTTTGGAGGTATTTAATGATACTTTTTTCCCAGTTCAGATACAACAGGCCAATATGGAGAAGTTCTGGACGTTGCAGCAAGGGAACCTGTTAGTGTTAGAATATCAGATGGGGTTCATGGCATTGAGTAGATATGCTCCATATGTGGTTACTGATAACAATATGATGGTGGAGTATTTTATTCGAGGATTACGATCAGAGCTTCAGGAGTCAGTTATTCCCTTGATGTGCATAACAGTGGAAGAAGCAGCAGAGAGAGTAGCAATTTTGGAGAGGACTATGCAGGCTAGGCAGTCCGGAGGAGCAGGGACATGTAATTTTCGGCTTTTGCAGCAATCCATAGGTATCAATAAGGGCAAGGCACCTTTAGGAGCATTTTCGTCATCAGGGTTTGCAAAGTGGGGTGGTAAAATAAAGAAGATGTTTAGAGGACGAGGAGGTGGCAGGCAGCAGGGTTTCTAGCCAGGTGTTCAGCAGGGCCGAGGTACTAGGCCAGCACCAGAGGAGTCGCAGCAGAGTACAACAGGGCAGCCCACGACTTTTCCAGGTTTTTAGTGTTATAATTGTGGGCAGCCAAGAATTGTCCGCTTCCTCGAGAGTACAGCCATGGAAGAGGAGCATAGTAGTAGCAGCAGCCATTTCATCAGCCAACAGAGCAAGGCAGAGCTGCACCTTTCCAGAGAGGAGGACGGGGTCGAGTTATGGCAGTTACCAGAGCTCAGGCGGAGGCATCCAATTTAATTGAAGGTATATTACCTCTTTTTGACTTTTTTGCTGGAATATTAATTGATCCGAGTGCTTCGCATTCGTTCATTTTCGAGGATTTTATGAATAACATGGTACATCCCCTAGAAGAAAAGCAGTGTGCGTTGATTGTAGAGATTCCCTCAGGATGTTATATGCTTACTTCCTATTTCCTAGATGAGGTTCTGATAGTCATTCAAGGGAATCATATGCCAGCAAGGTTGTTTGCACTTTCATTGAAAGATTATGATATGATTTTGGGGATGGATTGGCTGCAAGCCTATGGGCGATGGTGGATTGTAGAAAGAAGAATGTCAGATTTTGCAGGCCTGGTGGAGTAGTGATTGAGTTTGATGGTACGCCCTTTTACACTCCCAAGTTTATTATTTCTGCACTTGGAGCTAAAAAGTTGATAAATGCTGGGTGTGTAGCATATCTTGCTTCAGTTAGTTTAGTAGAGGCAGATAAGTCTGTAGAAATGGTACCTGTAGTTTGAGAATTTGTAGATGTGTTTCCAAAAGAATTGCCAAGGTTGGCTCCACATAGAGAGGTGGACTTCATAGTTGAGTTGCAGCCAAGCAGTATGCCTATTTCAAAGGCACCTTAGAAGCTCCCAGATGTCCCTCCTCCTGGTGACCCTCTCCTACCTTGGGGGAGGGGGGGAGCCATGGCTGCTCCGAGAGGTGGGGGGGGGGGGTGGGGTGACGTCCCCCCGCCACCCCTCCTGCTGCTTCACCTTGTTGTGCTGCTGTGGATTGGCCTGCACTCGGATCTGCTCCTAGTCCAACTTTCTTCAGTGGAGCATAGCGTGGATCTTCACATGGTGGTGAACAGGCTGCTACATGTACCCCTGTTTCAGATGGCGTCCCTACCCCTGCAGTTGATGGGCGTGGTCATCTTCCAGCTTGAGGGTCTCCCTCTTTTGCCCAGGTTCTCCTTCACTCCATCAAACCCTCGGTCACCCCCATTCTGGTCCACCCTACAGCCTGCACAGATGCAGGTGAACCAGTGGTTTTCTTCACATTAGAGGAAGTCAATTCATCTTGTAAGCCCCTGCAGACAGCGGTTATAGCCAGAACCCCACAGGGCCGGCCCTCCTTTCCTAAAATCAGAACTCACCTTGCGCAAAGATTCTAGTTTTAGCGAGAGTTTGTGATCAGTGCACTGGACAATCTCCACTTCTCATCAGATTTCAGAGCAATGATGATTTCCTCCAGGTTCTGCTGAAGGAGACCATGTATGTTCAGGGGCGGCCATTCAGGTTTTTCAGATGGACACTTGATTTCTGCCCATACACAAATTCTCCGGTTGTTCCCATATGGTTGGAGCTCCCTCAACTCCCAACAAACTTCTTTACTGAACCCATGGTCCGCTCCATAGCTGGAAGCATAGGCCATGTCCTTCATGTGGACAGGAACACCTTGAGCATGGCACGCACACAAGCTGCTCGAGTCAATGTTCACTCGATGTTTCCAGAAGTTACCAGAGCGCATCTGGATTGGCAATGGATTTGAAGGCCCAGGAGATGCTCCTGTCGTGGCGCCACTTAGAGGCCCAGTTGCACATGCTCCTGCTCCTACAGTACCTCATGAGGGGAATCAGCAGAATCAACAGTCAAGTATGTGTGCAGTGCAAGTGCTTGACGAAATGCCGCTTCCACACATAGCTGAACAAGCAACCACCACCCTTGCTACTTCTGCCACTGCTTGGAGGCCGACCTTTTCTAGTCTCCAGCATGAACATGATACAGACCTTCTTCTTGATGATCCGGATCAGTTTGCCTAGGTTCTAAAGGCCTTCCGCTAGAGCCACCCCGTCCTCCTGAACGCAGCATTGTGACTGTGTACTTTCGTTGTCCAGAGTTCCGTGCACGAATCAATATACTCACCTTCTCTAAAATGTCTCACAGGACATAAAATAGTAAAGAAGAACTAGCAAAGTGGTGGAGAACAGGTCATATCCTCGAAGAGGCGAATAAAGCTTGAATTAAAACTACTTTGATTTGGATCAATTCTATCAGGCACTTTCACCCAAAATAACACTGCATGAGAGTTAATTCTGTAAATTACATCAATCAACTCCTCACAACTCGATAGGTCAATCGTAATGAAAGAAAAAACATAATTAAAAACAAACGAATTGGTATCACTGTACCCTCTGATTGAGGAACGAAGAACAAATAAGAAACAAGTTGCACTAAGCTTCAGAATAGCAAGAAGAGCCAAACCCTTACCCTCACAAGCGCAAGGGATGATTAGTAGAAAACAGTAAAAGAAATGTAAAGTGCAATTTCAACTCATGATCTGTCCAGAAGAAGAAATAAGAACCTGCAGAAATGGAAAAGATAACCCCTGGATCGATCTCTCCCAATCCCTGGAATCACCCACAACAGGAAGAAAGAAATTCCAAACCTCCTACAGCAAATAGAACAAAATTCTAAAGACAAATTCCAATCAAACTTCGGATCTGATCTCCCTCTCCACAGCAGCAAGAACACTCCACTGCTCACAGAAGAAACAAGAAAGAGTTCACTCACTTCACTGCCGAATCCCTCCAACACTAATGAAACTAAAAATCACAAGAAATACATAACCTCAAACCCCCCTTGGAATCTGAAATCGGAAGCACCCTCCACTACTCTGCAGACCTCTCGGATGGCTTCACAGCAGAGATGAAAACAAGAACATTGGATTGAACTATTCTAAGCATAGACAAAATGGATATTAAATGCAGTAAAGACCATTGAATGAACTGATAAAATTACAATGAAGAAATCGATCTCTCAACTCTCACAAAACATAAAAGAAAGAAATATGCTCTGAATCCACCTCTCCCAGCTCACCCCTTACAGCTTTGATCTCCGGAAGAACAGAAAGAAACCCTTCAAAATTCACAAACTCCTCCCCTGAGCAACCTACACACCGAAGAAACAAGAACAACTCCCTGGATCCCCTTACAGAAGGAAGAAGGAAAGGAACCGAGAAAATTTGCAGAACTAAAACCCCTGGATGTGAACAAGAAAGCCTCAAAAATTATACCAAATCTCTCAAACGTAGAACTAGCCAAAAAATGCTAAAGGAAAAGTATAAAAGACAAATTCCAGGGAAAACCCTAAGAAAAATCTGAACTATCCAAGCCGTCTCCTCACTGCTCTGCTGAAAAAAAAAAAATTACATAAGAAAACTGGAAGACAATTCTCAAAAACTGGAACTGGAGAAGCTTGAAGAACACAAACTCCAATCCTCACAATTCTAGAAGAATAGAAAGAAAACAAAGATCCTAAAAACTCCAAACCGCCAAGCTCTGCTGAAAGGAAATTATAGAAAATAAACTGGCAAAAAAAAAACCACAAATCCCCACTGGCCAGCCCTTACAGAAGGATGGAAAGAAAACTAAGAAGAACAAAAAGAACTAAAAATTCCCTAAAAAAAAATCCAACTCCCAGCCCCGAATGCTGAATAGAGAAGAACAGGAAAAACTAGAAATCCTAAAAATCGAACTAGCCTAACTCGTCGAACTCATCTCTCAAAGCAGAGGACCAAGGGGTCTTTTTATAGGCGCTAGAGCCCCTGGATCCGAGCACTTCTTCCCGCGCAATCCAGCTTCACACGCACCAAGATCTGGTCGCACGCACGAGCTGCATAGCCCAAGCTTCACACGCGCGCCCCAGCTCTGGCCGCACCATCCTCCAGCGCGCCACTCGCCCCCCAGCAGGCCACGCCGCTGCCACCTCATCTCCATGCTCTACATAGCCTTGTGCCCTCCTTCAGGTCGTCGCGCCCCCATGCCCAGGCTGCTTCACACACCCGCTGCACACGAACCGCCTGCCCAAGCTCCGCACCGCTCCCCATTCTCTACGCACAAGGTCCGACTGAGCTTTGCACTAGCCCTCTGCCAGCTGGAGATCCAACCGCACCCAGCAACCACCCTGCATCACACAGCCGGCCTTCGCCCAGCTTCAAACCTCACAGAACCACCACTGCACCCAAATCTGACCTGATAGAGAAAAGGAGAAAGCAAGGTTTCAGTGGTGGCCCATTTAGGTTAGATGAGATGAGAGGTATTATATTAAAAATACTTTTAATGATATAATGGGATTGGGTGGGTTATTAAAATAATTTTATTTATTTATTGGGATTAGGTGAGGTAAAAATAAAATTTTATTTATTTACAACTTATACCTATCTACTATTAAAATGTATTTACAAAATATTATTGCGACAAGATTTAATCACAACATTTATTCACAAATATTATTGCGACAAGATTAATCACAACATTTATTCACAAAAGATTTTTTTTTTCAAAATGAACCTAATTAGTCAATATGTAAGAGATGACTTATTAAATGAAAATCTAACAAGTATCTAACCCCAATATCAACTAACATGTTCAAAATCTTTAAACATGAATAGAATGAAAATTAAGTCAAACTACTCGTTATTTATGGACAACTGATGTCTAAAATTAACTAAATGTATGAAATTTAACATGAAAAATTCTGTAGTTATCACTCCCCTACTTGA
The DNA here is from genome assembly GCA_014218235.1 of Colocasia esculenta. Classification (NCBI taxonomy): domain Eukaryota; kingdom Viridiplantae; phylum Streptophyta; class Magnoliopsida; order Alismatales; family Araceae; genus Colocasia; species Colocasia esculenta. The sequence continues at coordinate 45,167,950 of CM024761.1, read as the reverse complement.
ACATTGCTAGTCCTTGGCAATAAAAATTACTCCAAATGTAGGACTAGAAGATGTAATGTCACATGCTAAACTGCCATCATGTAAAAGAATTAATGTAAAGATATGTATTTCCTATTTGTAAGGGCTTATGACAAGAAATTAATGCACAAGTGATAGCTCAGTAAGAGTTCGCATTAGCCCTTCTGGAGTTCCTCTGCTCAGCTAGTACTTGAGATTAGATTAATTCGAGAGAGAAGAAAAAAATTATGGAATAAGATCCTTGCTCAGTCAGATTGGATTGTTTCTCTCAGTTCCATTCTGCCCAACTTCCTTGAGGATTATTTCTCTGAGCTGAGAAATTTGCCTCTTTATTTGCACTTTGTGCACTCAAATTTTTTTTCCTTTTTATCCATAATGCTGCACAACCCATCACTTTTCAAGAGTAGTGAGTCCAACTTTACTTGGATTCGAGGCATTTTTCATGGATATTTTTTCTTTTGCTTTTGTTTTTTGTTTTTTTTTTTTTTTTCTCTTAAAGGAATGATGGGCAGTCAGGTTCCTTGATCACACACCTTCACATCCTTCGTAATTCACTTAAGGGGAAGGGAGAAAACAAATCACCTCTCTCCTACTAGCCTTAACAAATTTGCTACATTCAAGTTCAGCTAGTCTAAGTGGCTGTGTATGAAAACCTCTTGCCATAAATCCTTACATAAGGTAGACAAGAAGTACATGTAATCCTTTACTAGAGGCTACCAAACTTGGATGTTTGCAAAGGAATGTGACAACTACAAAATTTTAATTGTTAAAGATCAGACACATAGTCTGGGTTGCGCAATGCCACGCTTTTTTATTCAAAGATGAAACATTGTGAAATTTTCATTTTATTTGCACATGCTCAATAGAATGAAAGAAAATGAAACATTAGTTAGGGTGGAGACTATGAATGCATGCTTATTCTACCTCTCCCCCCTACTTATTTACAGGAAAAGAAAGTAAGAGACAGAAATTACCTGATAAAGGAAATTGGTACACTTGGGTTGCCTCCCAAGAGCGCTAAGTTTATCATCTTCAGTCGAACGCAATTAGGCTCAATTGGCTCGGCTAACTTGGTAGAGTCAATTTTTAAGGAAGATGGGCTTTCAAAGAAAAGCTTTAACCTCTGCCATTAACAGTGATTGTGTCCATTTTTAGGATCAAGAATAGTGACAGCACCATTGTCACAAGCTTTGACGACAGTGTAAGGACCATCCCATCGGGACTTCAATTTTCCCGGAAACAGACGAAGCCTGGAATTAAATAGCCAGACCTTATCATGCACTTGAAAAAAATTTCTATCAATGTTTATCATGAAATGTTTTGGCTTTGGCTTTACAAGATTGCTAGCAATTATTATGGGCCAAGTCTCATTTTCTCCTAAAAAGATGTTCTTTGAGCTAGCAGGGAGCGGTTTTAGCTCAACCTTAGGAGGACACTCTGATGGAATTGATGGATCATTATTCTGAAATAGGGAACTGAATTGTCCTTCCTCTCCCTCAAACTCTAGAGCACAAGGTTAGTCTATTGTTTCTTCCTTACAAGATTCCTCCAAGGCGTCTACCACTAAACAACTCTCTCCTTGATCATGGTGCCTAGATGCTTTAAAAATATTGATACTAACCCGCTCATCCACAAATGATATATCCATCAACCCGGTAGCACAATCAATGTTAGCTCTAGCTATGGCCAAAAAGGGTCTACCAAGGATGATGGTGGACTCAGTTAAATCTTGAGGAGTGTTCATGTCCAGAATGATGAAATCGGCAGGGATGTAACAATCATTGATTTTCACAATAACATCCTCAACTCAGCCTTTAGCAGTGGTGACAGAACGATCGGCTAGTTGAAGGACAACAGAAGTGGGTTTTAATTCTCCTAACTTGAATTTCTCAAAAATAGCAGAAGGTAGGAGATTGACACTGGCTCCCAAATCGAAAATGTCGCTTTCAAAAGTGACTCCACCGATGGTGCAAGGAATTAGTGGAGTGCCTGGATCTTTGAGCATTTTAGGGAGTTGGTTCAAGATAATGACACTCACAGTTTCTGGAAGAATGATTATTTCAGTTTTAATTCTCATTACACGTTTTAGAGTGCACATTTCTTTTAAGAATTTGGCATAGGCAGGCACATGCTTAATGGCATCAAGAAGAGGAATGTTGATGTGAACTTGCTTAAAAAGTTCAAAGAGTTCTTCATTGCCAGTTGGTTTGGTTTTGAATTTTGGCTTTAAAGCTTCAGGAAAAGGGACTCTTAGAATGTAACAGCTTGGGTCTTCATTCATTCTGATTTTGTCTAGAGGTTCTTCAATCATTTTCTCTTTTCCCTTGGATTTTTCTTTTTCAACATTTTCTTCACTCTCTTCTTCAGTTTCAGTTTCAATTTCATTTTCTTTATCCTCATGCAATGTTGACATGTGTGGATGAGGCTTTATTCTCATTTTTCCAATTCTCAAGGTTGATAAAGTTTTAACATTTTCTACTTGGGGGCCCCTAGCTTGGGCAGGAGGATAGTCCTATTGTATAGGTTGATTTTGATTTTGTGGTGCTGGAATGTTTTGGACAAAAGCTTGTTGTGTGTTTGATGGTGGAGGTGCATTTTGGTGAGCAGGTGGTGGTCTGTACCCCTGGGTCTGATGGTATTGCTGGTTCTGATAAAATCCATGAGGATTGTTCATTGTGTTTGCTATAGTTTGACTTGGCAATTGACCCAATTCTTTCCTTTGACATACTTCAGCAATCTGGGACTCTATCCTTGTCAAATTTTGTTGAAAATTTTGGTTTTGATTTTGATATTGACTTTGTTGTTCTTGCACAGTTTGGCATAAAGTCACCATCATGTTTTGGAGTTGATTCATTTTATCTTCCAAATTAGGTTGAGGAGGTGGTGGTTGATATGAAGGTTGTTGGAAATTGGCATGAGAAAATTGATTGGAATTTTGATTTCCTGGGACTTGTGGAGATTTGGAATAAGAAGATTGGTCAAATCCTTGATTATGATTGGGATAGGATTTACCATACATGGGTTGCTGAAAAGAAGGTTGAGACACTTGTTCAGATTGATTTTTCCATGAAAAGTTCGGGTGTTTTCTCCAACCAGGGTTGTATGTGTTAAAGTATGGATCATGGGAGGGTTTGTAGAAACCTTGGGCAGCTTGGACTTGATCTTGAATAAAAGGAGGCAATTGGGCAGTAGTGGGACAAGCACTGGTAGGGTGAGCTGAGCTAGCACACATAGAACAAGTTTCAGGTAGTTGAGCAAATTTGGGTGTGACTTGCCTACTCAAAGACAATAATTGATCAAATTTTTGTTCCAACTTCTGCTCCAATCTCTGATCAAATCTAGCTAACAGGTCTTCTACCCTAGAATCTGATCCTCCTCTCTCCCTTAGTTTATACAACCCTGCCTTCTTTATAGGTCCTAGTGCTCTCTCATAAGAGTGGAGTGAGGCATGATTGATAGAATTCTCACTCAATGTTTCAAAAAGATTATATGCTCATCCTCGCTCTTAGTCATAAATGCTCCTCCACACGAGGCATCAACCATCTGCCTATTCGATTCTGTTAATCCTTCATAAAAGCTTGGACAATTGCCACCTCGACAGACCATGGTGGGGACTTTTCTAAGCAACTCTTTTAATCTATCCCATAATTCATCCATTAACTCTCCTGGGTGTTGGGAGAATCCAGTTATAGCTCTTCTCATGGTGTTGGTTCGACCAATGGGGTAAAATTTCTTCAAAAATTCCTACTGCATTTCTGGCCATATTGTAATGGTTCTCCCTATGGTTCCTAACCAATGTTTGGCCTTATCTTTTAAAGAGAATGGAAATAGGGTCAGTGTTAAGGCATTTTCAGTGAAATTTTGGATTCTGACAGTAGAACAATCTCTAGAAATCATCTATATGCCTATAGGGGTCTCATTGGATTGTCATAAAAGGATGGCAACATCTGAATGGTTCCGGGTTAGATTTCAAAGTGATTTACAAGAATTTCCGGTCTGATGCAAGTAGCAGGTTGATCGTTAGAAGGAATAAAATACTCCTTCATCTGTCCAGGTGTGACCTCCTCTACATTTCTAGCAACATGGTTTTGGTCTTGGTTGGCCATCCTATGAAGGAATCTTTCAATCTCGTCTATAGGTTGAGCCAAATCTAAGTTCTGGGAGCGTCTACCAAGCATGCACAGATGAAAAGCCCTCTATTTATGAGTTTTGAATTTTTAGATTTTTATTGATTTTTGAATTTTTATGAACAAACACAAACAAGCAAACACTTTCAAAACAAATTAACCTAAACACTAAGTGTTACTTGGACCTATGTTATTTTTCTCAAAATCGGATTTATGCTTGCTTAAATTCAATCCTAACTCTTCTTGTACCGGCCAGGTAAGTGGTGGAGTAGAGGGAGGCCCCCCTTGCTTTCGCAAGGACCCAATTAAATAACCTCTAGCTCACTTAAGCATAAGCTTTTAAACCTCTAATCCCAGACACCAGATGTAAGGCCCTCGAATTGTTAGTCATTTTGTTTCTATTTTATGTGAATTAATGGTTGTGTGTAACTTGTAAATGTATATATATTTATATGTATGGATATCTATGTACAATATTAGCTAGTTGTACTTATGTATGCATGTGTATCTTAGTTGTAAATATTGCTTGATCTCATGTTGTAGTAGTGTGTACTCCATAGTATTTGTATTGCATGGATAAACATATAGTGTAAGCATGGTTTTCTACATGTTTTTAAGCTCTGGCCGAAGAGCAAATTGGTGTCAACATGGATGGACGTCCATGATGAGCCAACGTCCATGTCAATGGACGCCAACACTAAAGTAGACGGCCATCTATGTGGACGTCTACTTCTCTGAACTTCTGTGCGCAGCAGACCCTGAAATCCCGGGTTTGCCTTGCTCACCGATTGGGGAAATGTCCCCAACGGCTCTCAGCCTTCATATCAGGCCCTGCGTGAGACAGAAGGTCTCTCTTTATAAAAACAACCCCCTTTGCAACCTGCAAGAGCTCTCTTGGCTCTTTGCAAGGAGAGAAAGAAACCCTAGCTGAGAACAGGAGAAAGACTGACCTTTGCAAGCTTTGATCCGGCGGTTTGAAGCTTCTCCCTGCAAGATATTGCAACTAGAGGATAGTGTGGACGTAGGGGAAGGCTTCCCCAACTTCAGACTGGTGGCTACTTCAACCTAGAACCGAGGGAATGCTTTTGTGGAGACTTCTTGGCACTGCCCAAGGAGAGCATCATCACATATTTTGATCCCTTTAGAGATTTTGTAAAAGGCAAGTAACCCATCCACCTTGTCCATGTGTATGTCCAGTAGGTCATAGGTATTTTTCTCAGATTTAAATCGCGTCCTGGAACCCCACATTCCCCTTATCTTTGGAGCTCAGTCTGTGTTTTGCACAGACAGGAACTTAACGGCAAGATCCCTTGCCATTAAGCTCTTCAGTTGGTGGCAGACGATGCTGCTGTTAACACCTTTAAACGGCCAGCCTTTGCCGTTAAGTTCTTCAGGACAGAAAAGTGAGCTGTTCTTCCTTATATATGATAAATTTCTGAAGTTTTACGCATGAGGATATAGTGTAATTTTTATATGTTATGTAATGTAGGTAATAGAACGTGTTGTGGAAGTTTGGTAAATTTCTGCAAATTGTGTAAATTGTTACATTTATTTGAAACACATGTTAGATAAGGTCTTGGTTATGATACTTGACTGTTCAAACGATCCATGAGGAATTTGAATGCCATAAATTTTCTAGATCATGTGTATGCATGCCAGTCCATGCTCTGCAAAAAATTTGAATGCCATAATTTGAATGCCATAAATTTTCATGATCATGTGATTTATTACAATTTCTGTAATGAAATTAGAAAGCATGTGTAGGGTCATGTAAAAATCACAGTAAATAGTATGATGTGAAATAAATTCGGATAAAATTTATGTGATAGAATTCATGTTAGATACAGGTCTGAAAACTGTCAAATCCAATAATTATGTTGTGCTTCCACGATAATTGAATGTATTATGGCATGAGAATGAGTATCTTATTTTCTGTAAATTATATGTAATTCAGAAAAATGAGAAAATTTGCAGGTGTGGTCAGAAACCTGCAAACAGTGTGTGGTTAAATCTTCATGAAATTTGGGTAATAGTAGGTTATGTGGTGAAACTTCCATGCGAAATTGAATGGTTTATGCATGCTTAACGTAATTAGGATTTGATTAGGTGTACCCAACCTGATTAGTGTAAATTTTGAAGTGTTTGAACCCTGTCAACAGTAGTACAATGATTTAGGGAAAACTGAACCATGTGTTAATGATAAAACTATAAGTGATGTGCCATATTGTGTAATATGTGTGTGTTAAAAACCGAAATGTGTAAAATGGGCCGTGTGTGACACTGCTTCCATAGAGGGCTGTGGAACCGTACCGTGGAAAAGTCCCCACGGGAAGGTTCAATGTGTAAAATCCTATGGGCATTAGGATGAAATCCTGGAGGTGAACAAGTACCACTGTTAGGGTGGAGAGTTCTTCTCCCGGTCTGCGCAGTCCAAGAGTCGTCACTGTGTTGCCTAGGTGGCGTCTATGTGTTATGTGTATGTGATGTGTCCTTCTAATGGTGGTTTGGACTATGTGTCATGGCATTTAATGTGAAATGTAAATGTGAATATGTGTAAATTATGTAATGTGAACATGTGCATATGTGTAATGTGTAAAGAGTGAACCATGTGAATGTGTAAATATGTAACCATGTGATATAAATGTGTTAGAGTGTAACTTTGTAATTCATGTTATGAAATAATTAAGTTCATGTCAAAACAGCAACCTTCATATGTTTATAATGATGCCTTACATGTACAAGAATATGTATAATCCATGTAAGGAGTACTTCTTTTAGTTGTGTGTGAGATCCCATGCTTAGAAGACTACCTTGTTAGCCTAAATGTAAAATGTTAGCCCTCATGTGAAGGGATGAGTAGAAAGCATGTGATAGGTATTTGGTTTTGAGATGGCATGAATCATGTATCATGCGTTGTGAAGTTGTAGAAATACCATGATAGGTTGTTCATTTTATTGTCTCAACCATGTTATATGTTTGATTTAATGAATTTGAAAGTAGAACTTACTTGTGATATATGCATGTGTGATGTGTATAGAGTTATTTGCTGAGTCTATTAGACTCATTCCTTGCTTCGGCGTACAGGTTTAGTAGGTGACCCCACTTCCTTGGAGGAGATCGTGGAGAGTGACTCCGAGCGAGGAGAGTAGCTTGGAGGAGTCACCATTGTGACATTTGCTTTCATAGTATGTAGTTGAGGCATTGTAATTGAAACATTATGAAATTGTGGACAAGCTATGTATTTTGGAATTTGTAATTTTATTATGTGGACTTTAGCTCTTTAATTCACTATATTGATCACGTATGGTTAAATGTGGATGATGAAATGAAAGACAGTAGTTATTTTCTTCCGTTACTCTGTATTTATATTTGTGTACATCTTGATCGTATGTTAGTGTTGGGTAAATGTCCCACTGTGATGACGTTCGTTATACCGACGTGGATTGGTATAATCGTACCGGTATAAAGAGAGTCGTCGCATCAGACTTAAAGAGAAGTTTTGAATTTAATAAAGGATAAATCTAATTATGAACCCTAGGGCCAAGTCTACTGATTTTTATTGAAAGTTTAGGACAAGGCAAGAATGTGAAAATTTTTGTGATTTTTGGGCAAAGGAAAGGGTGATGAAATCCCTCACCTTATCTTTATGATTTCTAAAGGTGATGCCCTTAAGCAGTCCCTTTTACAAATATGAATTGCAACAATTCAAGTTCGGACAAGGATTTTCTAATGCTAAGTCTAATGCATGAAACAAGCGATGGAAGTCTTACCTTTCCCCCGCACTCTTCAATGCAGAAAAAGAAATGGAATTAAAATGGCACTTAAAATGATGAATGTCCTAAAACAAGTGATTCTACTCTTAAGAAGTTGAAAATTTTAATGGGCAAAACAAACGGCTTAGATGAAAAAGCGATTTGGAAAATTTTTTAGATTTTAGATTTTTTAATTTTTATTTGGTTTTTGAACTAAATGAAACTTAACTAAGAAAATATAAAGTGATACTACAAACTAACTCCAAACCATTCAAAACACCAAAAGACCAATTATTACATGCCAACTAGAAAGAAATCTTTGTACATGCACAGAGAATACATGAAAGCCTCACTACAAGATCCACTCACACTCTCCTATCTAAATTTCTGAATGAAAAGAAAATACAAAAACAAATCAGCAAGCTCTCCTCCTCCAATGGGCTTCAAATGTCAAGCCCAATCTCCATGTTCCTCCTTTATACAAATTTGAAATAAAATCCCAATAACAAGTCAATAGAAAGCCCAATGCAAATAAAATCAAATGAAAGCAGATTTAAATCAAACTCTAACGCCTCCCCAGCAACGGCGCGAAGATGAACACGGTATTATTGACTGTGCACTTTCGTTGTCCAGAGTTCCGTGCACGAATCAATATACTCACCTTCTCTAAACTGTCTCACAGACATAAAATAGTAAAGATGAACTAGCAAAGTGGTGAGAACAGGTCATATCCGCGGAGAGGCTGAATAAGGCTTGAATTAAAACTACTTTGATTTGGATCAATTCTATCAGACACTTTTCACCCAAAATAATGCTGCATGATAATTAATTCTGTAAATTACATCAATCAACTTCCTCACAACTGAATAGGTCAAACTTAATGAAAGAACAAACAGAATTAAAAATAAACAAATTGGTATCACTGTATCCTCTGAATTGAGGGATGAAGAACAAATAAGAAACAAATTGCACTAAGCTTCAGAATAGCAAGAAGAACACAACACTGTACCCTCACAGCTCGAGGGATGAATTAGTAAGAAAACAGTAAAAAAATGTAAAGTGCAATTTCAACTCATGATCTGTCCAGAAGAAGAAATAAGAACACTGCAGAAATGGAAATAGATAACCCCTGGATCGATCTCTCCCAATCCCTGGAATCACCCACAATAGGAAGAAAGAAATTCCGAACCTCCTTAAAGCAAATAGAACATAATTCTAAAGACAAATTCCAATCAAACTTCGGATCTGATCTCCCTCTCCACAGTAGCAAGAACACTCCACTGCTCATAGAATAAACAAGAAAGAGTTCCCTCACTTCACTACCGAATCCCTCCAACAATACGGAACTAAAAACTCACAAGAAATACATAACCTCAAACCCCCTTGGAATTCTGAACTCCGGAAGCCCCCTCCACTGCTCTGTAGACCTCTCGGATGGCTTCACAGTAGAGATGAAAGAAGAACACTGGATTGAACTATTCTAAGCACAGACAAAATGGAAATTAAATGCAATAAAGACCACTGGATCAAACTCAGAAAATTCCAATAAAGAAATCAATCTCTCAAACTCTCACAAAACATAAAAGAAAGAAATATGCTCTGAATCCACCTCTCCCAGCTCAACCCTTACAGCTTTGATCTCCGGAAGAACATAAAGAAACCATTCAAAATTCACGAACTCCCTCCCCTGAGCAACCTTTACACACCGAAGAAAACAAGAACAACTCCCTGGGATCCCCTTACAGAAGGAAGAAGGAAACCCAGAAAATTTGCAGAACCTAAAACCCCCTAGATGCTGAACTAGAAATTCCTCAAAAATAATACCAAATCTCTCAACGTAGAACTAGCCAACAAATGCTGAAGGAAAAGTATAGAAGACAAAATTCCAGGGAAAAACCCCAAGAAAAATCCGAACTCTCCAAGTCGTCTCCCTCACTGCTCTGCTGAAAAGAAAATTACATAAGAAAACTGGAAAACAATTCTCAAAAACTGGATAGGCGAAGCTCCGAAGAACAAACTCCAATCCTCACAATTTTGGAAGAACATAAAGAAAACAAAGATCCTAAAAACTCCAACCCGCCAAGCTCTGCTGAAAGGAAAATTACAGAAATAAACTGGCAGAAAAAAAAAACTACAAATCTCCACTGGCCAACCCTTACAAAAGGATGGAAAGAAAACTAAGAAGAACAGCAAGAACTAAAAATTCCCTAAAAAAAAATCCAACTCCCAACCCCGAACGGTGAATAGAGAAGAACAGGAAAAACTAGAAATCCTAAAAATCGAACTGGCCCAACTCGTCGAACTCATCTCTGAAAGCAGAGGACTTTGGGGTCCTTTTATAGGCGCCAGAGCCCTTGGATCCGACCCCTTCTTCTCGTGCAGTCCAGTTTCACATGCACCCAGATCTGGCCGCACGCACGAGCTGCACAGCCCAAGCTTCACACGCGCGTCCCAGCTCTGGCTGCACCATCCTCCAGCACGCCACATGCCCGGTCAGCACCGTCTCAGCCAGCCCATAGGACCACCCAGCAGGGCACGCCGCCGCCACCTCTTCTCCAGGCTCTGCACAGCCTTGCGCCCTCCTTCAAGTCACCGCGCCCCCATGCCCAGGCCGCTTCACACACCCGCTGCGCACGAACTGCCTGCCCAAGCTCCGCACCGCTCCCCATTCTCTGCGCACAAGGTCTGCTTCAGCTCTGCACGAGCCCTCTGGTAGCTGGAGATCCAGCCGCACCCAGCAACCGCTCTGCTTCACACAGCGGCCTTCGCCCAACTTCAAACCTCACAGCACCGCCACTGCACCCAAATCCGGCCTAATAGAGAAAAGGAGAAAGCAAGGTTTCAGTGGTGGCCCATTTAGGTTAGATGAGATGAGAATATTATATTAAAAATATTTTTATTGATTTAATGTGATTGGGTTGGTTATTAAAATACTTTTATTTATTTATTGCGATTAGGTGAGGTAAAAAGAAATTTTATTTATTTACAAACTTATACCTATCTACTATTAAAATGTATTTATAAAATATTATTAGGACAAGAATTATTTACATTATTTATTTACAAAATAATTTTTATTTTTTCAAAATGAACCTAATTAGTCAATATGTAAGAGATGACTTATTAAATGAAAATCTAACAAGTATTCTAACCCCAATATCAACTAACATGTTCAAAATCTTTAAACATGAATAGAATGAAAATTAAAGTCAAACTGCTCGTTATTTATGGACAACTGATGTCTAAAATTAACTAAATATATGAAATTTAACATGAAAAATTCGTTAGTTATCACCTCCCTTGAGGTTAAGCACTCTGCACCAAAATCTACTGTTGGTCCTGTCCGTGCAGCTGCCCCTGTTATGGCAGATTTGAGTCAAAAACTCTCTCATCTATCCCTCTCTTCTGAGGTATCTATCCAGGTGGAATTTCTAGACTTGTCTCATTCACATGCACCTCTGATAAATTTGCCACCTTCTGATTCAGCAACTGCTCCTTCGGGGGTGGCAGATTTGTCATCTACGGGGGTCAAGTCAGCCCTAACCAGTCTTGTGCTGTTGGTCCGAGAATGACATCCAGAAGTAAAGAAATTGAGGGACCCATCACTTGCTTACCTATTAACGATGACAACTATGCTTGCCCACCTGTTGATTATGCTCTTGCATCCCTAGGCGGTTTTGTAGGTAATCATAAATGAAAACCAAGGAAGGCTTTCCTAGGTGTTACAACTAGAAACACTTTCTGCAAAGTAAACTCTACAAGCTCCTTTCGGGACCGGGACTGATCTTTGGCTCGCTGGTGTATCTTTCATTTTTCATGGGCCGCGGCTTCATGCATATTTGACCACTCTGCGAAGGGTGTCTTCAGCTTGTGCCCTCGTTGTTTATGTACTTTCTTTTCATGCTTGCTATATATATAAAATCTGTCTAGCTGTTTGCGACATCGGAGGCTCACTCCTTTGTCGTATCAGTCTAGATATCGCCTTTAATAAAAAAAAGGCACCTTATAGAATGGCACCGTCAAAGCTGAAGGAATTGAAGAAGCAATTGCAGGAATTGCTAGAGAAAGGCTTTATTAGACCCAGTCATTCACCATGGGGAGCACCAGTGATGTTTGTTTAAAAGAAGGATGGCAGTCTGAGAATGTGTATTGACTACAAGCAATTGAACAACGTTACAATTAAGAATAAGTATCCGCTTCCTAGAATAGATGATTTATTTGATCAGCTTCAGTCAACTAAAGTATTTTCCATGATTGATGTAACGACCCTCCTTTTACCGGTACTATTATACCAATCCACGTCGGTACAAAGAATGCCGTCACAGTGGGATATTTACCCAACACTATACAATAGGTTGATATGTACATGAATAACAATGAAAATACATCAGAAATAAAATGAAATTCTCCTTCTCATTCCATCATCATCACATAATCCACAGTCTATATAGCAATAAGAGAAATAACAATGTCCACATTACTACAACTCCAATAAAATACATTGTCCATAACCTTGTCTATATGAATAACCTTATTACATACTATGAAATAAAGCAAACTATTTAGTAATCTCCACAAGCAACTACTCCTCTCGTTCGATGTCGCTCCTTGCTATACCTTCCTCAAGTACGGGGACACCTGTCTCACCTGTACGCCGAAGCAAGTATGAGTTTTCTAAAAAGACCCAGCAAGCAATCTAAAGATAACATTCTTACACATATCACATACATGCTAAACTATTAAATAATAATGAAGCACATGCTATCTTTTAAATGATAAACGAATTACATGGCATACACTTTATAACAATTAACAATATATATAAACCACCTAAACATGCTTTCTATACCTTCTAATTAACTCGATTCATATTGCAAATCATAATTCATATCAATCATATTCTTAACATAATCAAATATCCATGAATGACCTATAGCATGCTTTCTACATGCAACATATATAACATGAATCATGGTCTCATACTTTATTCAAATCATTGCACAATTCTACAAATTCAAATCATGGAAATATGTACAAAGTAAGTAACACTCCTAGCATGATATCTAACCAATTTCACATGTAAATATAATACTTTTCACACATTTAGCTTGTTGTTTTAATGTAAAATTATCATATTTACATGACACTTGCACATGGATTATATTAACTATTCAACGTGATACCAACCATTATATCATAATTAACCTAAATCATATTAACACATGTATGGCACGAACATAATCACTTTTATCTTTGTTTTCACATGCATTTACTCTCTCGTTTACATTCACTTCCACTTACACATGATTTCACAGTTTTCACTTGCATATTCACATATCACATCACTCGCACTTACCACGTGCCACATTCACATGTCACTTTACACATTATTCACATTTTACACTTTTTACACTTAATTTGCCGTGACACATAGTCCTAACCACTATGAGAAGGACATACATACACATAACACATAACACATACTCGCCACCAAGGCAATGCAGTGACGAATCTAGGTACTACACAGTCCGGGAGAAGCCCTCTGCACCCTAACCAGTGGTACTTGTCCACCTCCAGGATTTCATCCTAATGCCCTTAGGATAACACATACACATTGAGCCTTCCCATAGAGACCTTACTACAGTACTGCTCCACAGCCCTCTATGGTAGTAGTGTCAATATCGGCTCAATTTTTACACATTATCACATTATCGCATGTTTGATTCATTTACATACACACTTTAACTCATTTACATGCACTTTAACATAATTACACATGTTCAGTTTATAGAATATGATGTTACTGTCACAGTGATAACTAATCATAACAACATCCTAATCAGTTGCTAATCACTGGATTACACATGATTAAACTTAACATAGTTAATTACCATTGTTAAACAAACTAACCTACTGTTATCAAACAGCATGAAACGCTTACCACAGGCTTCACACAGTTCATATGTCGCATACCTAATTTTCAGATTTTTCTAAACAAGAATCAAATTTTAACAATTAAAAGAGATTTCCGGCATATTTATCAAGAAATTCATTAAACATTTTTTTTAATTCAACAAGGTCCTCAAGGCCTCAACCAGAAGAGTGCACCCTCCCCAACGGGGAAGGATGTCCTCACTCTGCCAGCAAGGACATCTAGGCCTGAACTATTAAAATTATAGGATAAAGTACAGCAAACAAGGTGGCATACCCCTAATTAAACCAGTCTTACATTCATGAGCCCAGTTTTATCCAAATAGCTGGCCCTTTACAAGAGAACGGAAGGCTTTGAGGTCCCCAAAAAACTTGATTATGCATGGAAGCAATAGCGAAATTAGCAAGCTAATTTTCCACCATGTTAGCTTCACGAAAAACATGAGAGAAGGAACTGAAGTTGCCGCCCATCATTTCCTTAATCATACGCCACCACCTACAGCTTTGCCAAAACAAACATCTATTCTGCGTGAAAGAATACACAAGGGATAAGGAATCCGAGTGGATGGCAGAAAGATGCAAACCAATGGTGTTCGCCAGCCTAAGACCATCACACAAGGCCCGGGTCTCCACTGTTAGGCTATTACCCACCCCATCGAAGTGAGCAAAAGTGACAACCACCTTGCCTTTACTATCCCAGATACATTCCCCTCCACCACTATACCCTGGATTTCTTTTAGAGGCCCCGTCCACATTTAAACAGTAATTATGTAAAGGCGGAATCCATCGGATAAGCTTTATTTGTTTGGAAGAGAAATGAGGAGTAAAACCATAAAGGTGAAGAGCGATGTTCGTTATGATGGAGCATGTTTGAAAATGATCTTGTTAAGCGCAAAAGACATATGAAGCATGATGTTCCTTATGATGTCTGTCGCCCGGATCTTCTTCCCTTCAAACCTGGCAACACATCTACTCTTCCACAACTCCCACAGCATTACCATCAAACAGTAAAGAGATATAAAACCCATGGGGGATCGAATATTGCAATGCTTAGTAAAACCCCAAGTCTTGGCAGTTATATGGCTATGAATATAGATTTTTTCACTGACTAGGGGCAGGATCCAACACCACAGATGCACCACAATCTCACTATGAATGAATACATGATCAAAGTCCTCAACCTGAGAAGAGAAACAACAGTGACATATAGAGACCATAGGAATACCACTGTCCATGATCCTGCTGTCAACAAGGATAGCACCGTTCAACAACTTCCAAATAAATAGGATGACTCTAGGATTAAAAGTAGACTGCCAGATCTTCATGCTTTCTGTTCGAAAAACCCCTTTATTCCTGACCAAGTTGTAGGCTGAGCTGGTTGAAAAGGAACCAGTATAAGAAGCAGCACAAATGCACATGTCTTCATCATCAGTAAGCTGGAGATCATTAAGGAAATTTTTCGACAAAACCACCCTTAAGGGTGGGAGCATCACTAACCACCTCTTGCAAAGAGGAGCCCACTCCCTGTAAAGGATTCTGAAAAGAATCAGAAAGCCGAACATCACCCTTCCAGATATCATTCATAAAATCTATCCTACCACCCTTACCAAGGATCCATCTAGTGTTGTTATGAATAATAGAATTCGCTGCCATACAAATCCTCTTCGGAATTCTAGGAATAAAACTATAACTTGTAGATTGAAACCATCTTCTAGCATAAGTAGCCCAACGAGAATTTCCATGACGAATGTTCCACAACAGCTTTACAACAAGGGACATCTGGATATGGTGCAAATTCCGGACTCCAAGACCTTTTTCCAGTTTGGGACGTTGAATAGTATCCCTAGCAACCCAGTGACGTCGACGGGAGCCATCCGATCCATTCAAGAAAAAGGCAGCAGATATCTTCTGAAAATAAGAGGTCATCGATTTCAGAAGAAAAGATATTGCAGCTAGGGAGACTGGGATTGAAGAAAGCATAGAGTTGATCAAAACAACCTAGCCCGCTTGTGAAATAAGCTTAGACTTCCAACTCCCTAATTTAACATTAACCTTGTCAATTAAACTCTTATAATCAGCAGTCAACACTCTGTCAGATCTCAGCGGAACACCCAAGTAGTGAAGCGGCTCATTCTGCCTACTGTAGTCTATAATCTGTTTGATTCTTTGCACAACAATAATAGACATTTTCCTAGAGACCATAAAAGAACTCTTACTGGAGTTGATTTGCTGGCCAGATGAAAGAGCATATCTATTTAGGAACCTCATAAGGCATTTGATGTTTTGAATACTCCCATTCAAGAAGATAAGAGTATCATCTGCATAAGCAGGTGAGAAGGGGCCGGACAGCCCCTAGGACCAACATAAGGGGTAAGAACTACATTAGAAACCATGCTCTTTAAACCTCTACTAAGAGCTTCTTCCATAATAATAAAGAGGGCTGAGGCAATTGGATCTCCTTGTCTTAAGCCTCTGGTGGATTTGAAAAAACCAGCAGAAAAACCATTAACCAAGACAGAGAACCAACAATTTGATAATAACATTCCAATGTAAGAGATGAACCTAGAAGCAAAGCCAAACTTCTTAAGGACTGCAAATAAAATATCCCATTCAACGCTGTCATAAGCTTTCCTGGTATCCAGCTTAAAAATGACATTACCCCTCTGACTTTCCGACCAATATGACGAACCAATTGCCTGGAAAGAGAAACATTATCAAGAATGTATCTACCTTTAACAAAGGCACCTTATTCCTCCAAGATGATTTTAGGAAGGATGCCAACCAACCTGTCACATAAGATTCTAGAAACTATTTTATATTGGAAATTGCATAAGCTTACATGTCTAAAGTCACTAAACGTCTCAGGTGTTTACTTTTTAGGAATGAGAGCAATTAACGTAGATGTAACACCTCTAAGGAAAGAATGGCCCTGGAAAAAACCACTCACTGCCGCAAACACATCATTGCAAATAATATCCCAGTAGGAAGTGTAGAAGATACCAGTGAAACCATCCGGAATAGGAGAACTGTTTCCATTTAAACACCAAACAACTTTCTTGACATCCTCCATACTCGGAGGAGCACACAGGAGAGTGTTCTGATCTTCAGTAATAAGAGGTGGGATTACTTGAAGGTTTTCAAAGAAGAGAACAGCTTCAGTACGCATGGCTTCCTGGTCCTCAGACCAAGAACCATTGATACGAAGATGGTGAATACAATTACGCCTTCTATTGCCTTGGACAGTTGCATGGTAAAACGCAGTGTTCCTGTCTCCCTTATCCATCCATTCCATGCAAGATTTTTGAGCCCTGAAGACTTCCATGCAATGCAAAGCTTTGGATAGAGAAGCAGTGGCCTCCCCCAAGGCAGACCTATTATGCGGAGAAGGGTTATTGTCGAAAGTCTCTTATTTTTCCCTGACTACTTCCTCCAGTCTGCAAACATTGCCTTCCACATCACCAAACACCATTTTGTTCCATTGACGAAGGACTGCTTAACTGCCTTGAGCTTCAGAAAAAGAGAAGTGAAAGGATTTGGGTGCCACTGAACCTCATTATTCTATGCCCTCTGGACAGTCTCCTGAAAAGAACTGTGGAACATTCACATGGCCTGGAAGACAAAACATGGCCTGAAATTCATTAAACATGGTTCTCATTAATACAGTTGGTTCTAACAGTTCAGAAATTTATGGTTGCATGCTCATTTCCCATTAGAGAAATTTTAATAAATAAACTACTTACAGAAATTTGACACTTAATGACTGTACTTGACTACACATAATATTCTCAGAATGCACAAACAACCATAAATCCAAATTCCATCACACAGATATGAAAATCAGTGTTCTGTGAAAACAGACGAACTTGGCGTCAAAGGGGTTGCCGCCAACCGGGGTTAACGGCACACGATGTTGCCGCTAACACAAGAACTTGGCGGCACACAAGTGGCTGCCAACCTACTGTCTGCAGAAGTGCAGACAGAGCGCACAACACAGAAGAATTTGGGGGTTCCAGGACACGAGATAAATTCCATACAAATCCTAGGACCTAAAGGACATGGGTTGGGATGGAATCCCTAGATTACATGCCTTGGATAAAATCTACAAAGGTTTAATTAGCTCGAAGATACTCTCCACGGACAAGCTGAGAAGTTGCATAAACTCCTCCCAGATCCGGTCTGTTTACCGATGTAGATGGATCTCCGAGGTCAAGGATGCTTCCCCAATACTTGAAGTATCTCCCAGACATTGGAAATCGCCAGAAGACCTCCTCTCACGTCGGATCCAACTTGCACAAAACCCATTTTTTCCACAACAAGCCCTAGCTTTCTCACAAGTGCCAAAAAGATTTATCTTGGCCGGAACATGATGATTTTATAGAGCTAAGTGGGTTGGGTACGCATTAGGTTAAGTCTCCTACCATTAGAGCTAGGTTCCCTAAAGAAGAATCGAAAGAAACACTGCTATTTCCAGATCTGAAATCGCAGCAAAACACAGAAATAAATGGCCACATTTGTTGCTGTTCACAGAGAGTCAACGTCCATTGATCTAGATGTCAACCTCACCTAGCCATGCAGTCAACGACACACATGCTGTCATCAACATGCAATTAACGTCGATGTGTGTTGACGTTAACTGGCATTTCGGCCAGAACACATAAATACATCAAAATAGATATACACATACATCATAAATAATTTAATGTATACAAAATAAATAGATATCATATGCACATAATAAACATATATATATACACATGTACACATCATTATTACATACAATATGCACGGAATAATTAATATAACATGCACATCAATAATTAGATACTATATGCACAACATTATTTAAATACAATATGCATAGGATTTAAATAAGTACAATATGTACAGAATTAGCTAAGTACTTATATTCACAGAAGTAAATATATATTTACATATACATATATATACATTCATATGCACATGATTAATTAAATAGTTATAATATACAGAAAAGTAAATATATTACATGCACAAAATAAATAGTATTAAATGAACAAAATTCGAGGGTCTCAGAATTGACTTGAGGTCAAGGTATCATCAGATAAGGATTAAAGAAGAAGACATTGACAAGACAGCTTTCAAGACCAGATATGGGCATTATGAGTTTGGGCTAACCAATGCGCCAGCAACATTCATGAATTTGATGAACATGATATTTCACCCATATCTAGATCAGTTCATTATGGTGTTTATTGATGATATGTTGGTGTATTCAGCATCAGAGGAGCATGCAGCATACTTGAGGGTCACATTGCAGACTTTGCGAGATCACCAGTTATATGCCAAGTTTAGCAAATGTTAGTTTTGGCTGAAAAAAATTCTGTTTTTGGGTCATGTGATTTTAGGTGAAGGGGTTGTAGTTGATCCAGCCAAGGTAGAGGCAGTAATGAAGTGGGAAGAACCGAAGACAGTGACAGAGATTAGAAGTTTTCTGGGTCTGGCAAGATATTATAGGCGGTTCATCCATGACTTCTCCAAGATAGCAGCTCCAATGACAAGATTGACAAGGAAAGGAGTACCATTTGTGTGGTCTTCAAATTGTTGTCGCAGTTTTGCTGAGTTAAAGAAGAGGCTTACCACAACACCAATATTGGAGATTCCATCAGGTAGTGGCGGATTTGTAATGTATACAGATGCATCTAAAAGAGGTTTGGGAGCAGTGTTAATGCAACATGGAAAGGTGGTAGCCTATGCATCTAGGCAATTGAAAAAGCATGAAGAGGATTATCCAACACATGATTTAGAGCTAGCAGTAGTTGTGTTTGCACTGAAGATTTGGTGACATTATTTGTATGGTGAAAGGTTTGAGATATTCACCGATCATAAGAGTTTAAAGTACATCTTCTCCTAGAATGATCTGAATTTGAGGCAGCGCACGTGGATGGAATATTTGAAAGATTATGATTTCAGTTTAGCGTACCATCCAAGAAGAGCTAATGTGGTGGCAGATGCACTGAGTAGAAAGGCAGTTATGAATCAACTTATGATCAGAGAATAGAAATTGTATGAAGAAGTGGCAGAAAATTCATTGTATGTGCCAAATAGTCAGCGGCGAGCAATATTAGCAAACAGTGCAGTGGAATCTTCTTTATATTGGCAGATAGTAGAAGCACAAAGAACAGATGAAAATTTAGTTGATATTGTGAGAATGGAGGAGGTGACACTTGATGATGACAGTGTAGTCAAGCTTAAGGTCCAGTTATATGTTCCAGCAGATGCCGAGGTGAGGCAGAAAGTGTTAGAGGAAGCTCACAAGTTCAGATACACCATCCATCCAGGCAGTACCAAGATGTATCAAGATTTAAAGAAGCATTTTTGGTGGCGTAATATGAAGAAAGAGATTGCAGAGTTTATAGCAAGATGTGCAGTATGTCAGCAAGTGAAAGTAGAGCACCAGAGGCCAGGAGGACTGTTGCAGCCATTACCCATTCCATAATGGAAATGGTATGATATTGCCATGGATTTTGTAGTTGGTTTGCCCAGGACAGCAGCAGGTCACAATGGTATTTGGGTTTTTGTGGATAGATTGATGAAAGTTTGCAGATTATTAGCAGTAAGTATGTCATGGACTATGGATAGATTATCCAGATTATATGTAGATAGAATAGTACCATTGCATGGGATTCCAGTCACCAATGTTTCAGATCGAGATCCCTGGTTTACTTCTGGTTTTTGGAAGAGTTTACAGAGGATGGTTGGTACAGAATTGAGATATAGTTCCGCTTATCATCCACAGACAGATGGGCAAACAGAAAGAACCATTCAGACTATAGATGATATGTTGAGAGCTTGTTGTTTAGTATGGGGAGGTACTTGGGAGCACCACTTGGCTATGGTAGAGTTTGTATATAATAACAGTCATCATGCAAGTATTGGAATGGCACCTTATGAAGCATTATATAGCAGACCGTGCAGGACACCACTGAATTGGCATAAGGTAGGAGAGAGACAGGTTATGGGTCCGATGTTAATTCAGCAATGTTCAGAAATGGTTAAGTTTATTAAAGAAAAGCTTCAAACAACACAGAGTCGTTAAAAGAGCTATGCAGATACTAGACGTAGGCCATTATAGTTTGAAGTTGGTGATTATGTATTTTTGAAAGATTCTCCTACTAAGGGCTGCTCAGATTTAGCAAGAAAGGTAAATTGAGTCCGAGATATGATGGACCATTCCAGATATTAGAAAGAATTTGTGAAACAACTTACAGATTAGATCTCCCAGCAGATTTCACAGATGCTCATGATGTATTTCATGTTTCTATACTCAGAAGATATATCCGAGATCCATCCCAAGTGGTCAGTTACGAAAGAGATGATTTGAAGCCAAACATGGCAATGCCAGAATATCCAGTAGTGATTACAGGTCACAAAACTCAGAAGCTAAGGAATAAAGAAATTGAATTAGTGAATGTCAGATGGGAGAACAGGCAAGGCGAAGAAGATACATGGGAATTAGCTGAGGAAATGATGAAAGCGTATCCATACTTGTTTGAGTAAGCCTTTAATTCTTTTAGGTGATAGTACCATGCTTGTTTAATTAAAATTTTTGATGTCAAACTTTCTCCATAAATTTCGAGGACGAAACTTCTTTTAGGTGATAGTAATGTAGCGTATTGAACGTTCGGATTGTAGTTTAGTGGTTGTGGAGGTCAGTGTGTGGCCCATTAGTGTGTGTTACAGGTGTTTACACAGGTTTTCGGGGCTTCGTGGGCCAGCAGTTTGGGCCCAAAGCACCCACTAGTTCACTGTTTGTGAATGCGACAATGAGGAGCGTCGCGTTCTGAACGTGACGGCCCTGAGTATCGCTTTCTATTTACCGCCGGAAAGCGGTCTTCGTTTGCATGTCCGCCGCGTGTCGCGCGTTGGGCGGCTTGCTGACGTCGGCCATGAGAAGGCGACGACCCTTTCCGTCGCATTCATGTTGCGACAGCAGGCTGCATCTCGTTCTCAACCGCGAACATCTCTTAACCTAGGTCGGCCAGACAGAGACTAGCAAGCTCTGTTTGGCTAGGGGGAGGAGCTTTCGCGGGGATTTCGGGCGATTCGGGGTTTTGGAGTCGTTTTTGGCGCGGTCTCGCCGCGAGGACGTGCTACGGAGTGGGGGAAATACCGGGGGATCGCCGTTCTTCACATTCTTCATGAAGGTAGGGAGATTCTACCCCGTTTTACATCGTAGATTGCATGTGATGCATGTGTGTCTTGTTAATACCTTTATAGATGCTAGATATCATGCTAGGGCATCGTAAAGAGCATGAATAATCGATGGTTTTGGTGTTTTACATGGCTTGCATGGGGAATCTGGAGATGGGTTCCCGGTTTTAGGGTTTTTCCTATGAAGGCGACGGACCAGGGTGTCGTGTTCTTGTTCTGAATGCGACATATCGAAGTTTCACGTTCTGAAGGCGACAGAGGACCCTGTCGCGTTAAGGGTTCCGATGTCAATGAGCTTGTGCATGAATGCGGAATTATCCGATTGTCAATGTTTATTGTGCATGGCATTGGTAAGCAGTGCATTGGCACCTATAGAGCTCGAGGAGCAAGTTGTTTCCGTGGTTGACGTGTTGTTCACGTGAGTTGTGCGGTGTGTTCACGTGGTTTGTGTGTGCATGGCAAGTAGTACGATGCCTACCGTGGTTACCTCTTCAGTTAAGAGCCCCAGGTTTTGTGTAAGCCATGCACTTTAGTGCTCGGGGCTTGTCCCGGTACTTGTGTACCGTAGAGGTCTATGTCGTCTTCCTGGACACCCTCGCTCTTGTATAGAGTTGTACGTCTGGCTGAGGGAAAGACGGCAGTGGGACAGTGACTTGTGTGAGTTTGTACTTTGTCGCTTGTAGCGGGCTCGTGGTTGGGGGTTACGGACACCAGTAGACATACTGGGCCCCAGCTAGTCCTGTTATCCAGTGCCTTACTTTAGGGTGCTCAGGCTAGAGACCCTAAAGGTGCCAGGCATGGACCTACGACAGTGTGGTCCGCAAGAGTGGTGTTGGTTGGTCTCCACAGTTTCTTGACTTGTTCTAGTGGAGCGGCAGCTGGACCATTCATCCGTGGCTGCGAGACTGAGAGGTAGTCCTGTGTGGTTTGTCCAGGTAAGTTCCTGGTGTCGCGAACCAGTCATTGTGACTCGAGTATGGCATTTACTTACTTTAGAACGTAAACTTGGCGTGGTTTGCCATTTATTTATTAAAGGTTGATTTCTATTAACGGCATACAATAAGTGGTGTCTACAACTTTAATATCCTGTATAGGCAGTTCTACAAATTGCTAGTGTAGCTTCCTGCTTCTTTACCTGTGAGTTTAGTTTTGTTTGGCTTTTGAGGGAATTTCCTTACTGAGCCAGTGACTTGTGAGGCTCTCCACTACTTCTTTCAGGTGAGGGAGAGCAGGAGGCTTCTCGCCCCCCTTCTAGTTCGGAGCCGCACAGTAGCGGACTTGGGTCTGCACCACCAGCTTTGTAATTTCCTTTCTCGTACACCTCGGGGTATGCCCCAGGTCGTTCTTGTAGTTGTGTCTGGCTACAGTTGTGAAAAATGCTATGTATATTTCATGTAAATATTTGTGAGATGGAAATCTTATATATATTTGAGCTGTTTTCTTTATATTTCTACGGATTTGTGAATGGTATCCCTTGCGAGGCTACGGCCTGATCGCAGAAGGCGGAGTCGGGTCAGGCCCGTTATTAGGTTAACGGGTTTGAATGATGAGGACCGCTACACCTGGCCTATCGTGATTTGGAACTATTATTACGTAAGAGCCACTACATGTGCTCCGCGTGGCGTATGCATCGATGTCGGAGTTTAATCGCGTCGACGGGGTACGTCGCGTTTCTAAACGCGACGGCCCAATGCGTCGCGATTTAAACTCAGTGTGGTTTGGGCTTCTACCCATGGCCGAATAGTGCAGTTGCACTGTTCAGTTGGGAGAATCTTTACTGTGGAATTCTAGTGTGATTTTGAGGGTTTTGCTATCCGTTCGACGTGATTCCGACGCAAGGAGGTGCTTCGGAGCGCGGGGAACGTCCGAACGGTGTTCGATTCGCGTTTCCTCTATTGGTAGGGGAATTCAATCCTGTTTTCCCCTGTGTGGACTGTGTAGGTTAGGGTTTGAGGTTTTTGATGTGGAAATCGATTGAGCATGGTAGAGAGCATGCCTAGGATTTCATTTGAACTATTTTTCCTACTTTAACAGCATGTATAGTGGTTTAGTGTGATTCCCAGAATGAGAGCTGTGGGTTTGTTTCTGTTGTCTGAAAGGCGATGGAACCAATCATCGCGATTTGTGTTAACGCAACGACATGGCCCATCACGATTCAGACCTTAAGGCAACGGGTTGGTCTGTCGCGATTCAAGCCGATTGGTGACCACTATGTTGGTCGCGGTGTAAAGTGTGGCCACCTGAGCTCTATTGTAGCAACCTAATTTTTCAAAATAATAAGAATAATAATAATAAATAAATTGGAAAATCAAAGAAAAGGGAATTAATTAAAACCTATTAAACAAAAAGAAGTGATGGGCTTTGTTAAATGGATCATATAAAATTTATTGGGCCAAAATAGAGATTTTTAAAAGAAGAATAATAGGAAAATACCCTAAATTTGTATCTTTAATATTTCCTAAAAAGAAAAGAGCTATTAAATCATTAAAATAGCTAATATGTGTTGGAATTGGACTCCTAACCCTTCCCAAATTGTCTAGGCACGAAATTGTAACCCAACCTAACCTAATTAGGAGATGGCAAGGTTGGAAGGTTGAAAGAAATAAGGAAAACACAGAATTAAATAGGAATTAGAGTCATAATAGGAAATAGAAACAAGGGAAGCTTAAATACCCCCCAACCTCTCCATGACCAGCCCTAATGCGTTGCAGAGGCTTGCTGGACGTGGAGGAGAGGCCAAAGGAAGGGAGAATTCGTGGGGAGAAGACTTGCTCAAGATCTACAACCTGCACTCTGAGTTCTAAGCCCTATGAGACAAAACGACCCAAAGGTAGGCATTCTCACAAGGTAAACCTAATTAATTTTGTCTGTAAGAGGTTCCAAACATCAAGAACAAAAGCCCTCTCATTGCTCTATTTTTCGTCGAATCTATCTTTTGATTGTTATTTTTGAAGTTCTGCTCTCATCTTGACCCCGAACCCTCATATTTAATTTCGATCTCCATGTACACTTGATCTCATGCCACGAAAATTTTACTGGACATACTGCTCATGGTTAGGAATCTTTTGCCACCATTTTACCCAAATTTCATTCAGTATTCTACTCGAATAAATTCTTTTTCCTTCACTATACACTATTTTTGTGTTCCTTGTGCATGAACTCGTTTAAAACTTATCAAGACCATGACTATTTTCAAATTCCTATTTACTGTGTGTACCCTTGCATGTCTAGATTTGTTTAAATCTGGTTTCATGAATTTTCATCATCTGTACTCTGAGATTTTTATTTTTGAACGACCCTGTATCAAAACATGGAAAGCCTAGACTGCAATCCAAGGCAAACCCTTTTCCCACTGGGACTCAGGCCCAGAACTTGAGAATGCGACGGCCCGATAGGCCTCGTTCTCAGGGGCTGACCACAACTAGGACCCTGTCGTGTTCTGAACGCGATAGGAACTGGTGTCACGATCTAGCCGTCTATTCTGACCAACCCGTAACGACCTTTGAAAGGCGCTGCGGTGTTCTGGATGTGCCCTGTCGATATCCTTACAGGGGTATGTTGCCTTCTGGATTTTTTGTGCATAAACCATATATTTTTGCTAATCTTGACTTTCTACAATAACCACACACCATGTTAACTGTCTTAAACACAGTAAATGATGCTGTTAAACTTGGATATATAATAGTTAATTAAAAGCCATACACATGATCTTTTCATATCCATGATTTTCTTTATCACATGCACATACTTGATATCATCCGTTATGACTTGACTTGGCATGAAAATATCTCGTAATATATATATCGTAAATTACTTAAATTGTCCTACTTTTAAGGGACTTGTCTTCGTTTCTTGCGTTGTTTTGGGAATACCGTTACTGATGCTCCACTGTTCTAGAATTCTTCTGGAACGTCAAGCACTAGTTTATATGTATATACACTTTCTCTTGACTTGGACAAACTCTCTGTCGGATATTCGTTCTGTAAGACTAGTGAATCCTTATCTAAGGCCTCCGTAAGACTCCTCTGTCTATGGATTCCCACATGGCCGATGAGCTGGTTGTACCCTAATACCTATGATACCCTTAGGGATCAGTAAGATCCAAATGGCATTAGAATGCTCTCTCGCTCTTATCTTGAATCACGCAGACCTCTGGACCTGTGCATAACATGGTCAATGGAAGGGTAGTGAATTTCACCTGACTGCCAACACCAATTGCGCGTGTTGTGCAACTTTTACTATCGCCCGTTTACTCGACGTTTCATGTGCAATGACCTATAGTTCTCATCTATACTCTACTCGCTCATTTATTCACGCTCTCTATACACTCGTCTATTCATCTAGTACTCTCATATATTTCTTGGTACTCTCTATTGGCCATTTGATGATTGTCTAAAGATAAATATTGTGACTAATGCTTGGCAATATAAAGGGCCCAGTCTGGTCCTAAAAGGTGCGCCCAAAAGTGCTATTTGCCTACGGGAGTTAATTGACCAGAGTGTCTGGTATTACACTCAAGTTCTATCTATCTCGACTATCTACATGACAATCAATGTGCTATACTATACTCATTGTGCTATTGTTATACTTTGTGCTAATTATGCTATGGCCATCTTGCTGTTTGTGCTATGCTCGACACTTGTGCTATTTCATTCACATGTTATTGTGCTATCTTGGTTCATGTCATCGTGCTATCTCTTACACTACTTGACTCTCGCTCTCTATCATTAGTTACTCTGATCTTTAATACATTAATCATTTAAAGCATGTATGATCATGAGATTTAGGTCCTACTGGGCGTTATCGCTCACCCTGCGTTATTGTTGTATGTTCTCAGGTGAGACAGAGGATGATACTTACACTCATGAGGATGGGAATGACCAAAAGTGAAGACAAGAGTACCCTGGCGTCTTAGTAATATGTTAGAGTCTTAGTTAGTCTTTTACTTTTATTCAATGTAATTGGGCTCTATAAATCGGCTCTGATATTAGTGATTGAAATAGACATTTGAGGAATTATCAATGAGAAGCTTCTGCATTAGTATTTATTGTTCGTCCAATGGTTTGATGTCTATTATACACTCTGTACTCGTATACTTGCAACTGCCTCAGGTTCCGATATTCCACGTTGGGGCGTGACAGTTTTGTGGTATCAGAGCCTAGGTTGTTCGTAAGTATAGGATGATCTCGGTTAACCAGCCTCGACTAGAGTTAGTTACCCTACCTACGTGAGTTGTGGTTAGAACTAAGGGTAACTAGTTAAAATGTACCCACACACACACAAATTAAAGTTCACATCAATATCATAATAATAAGTTACTTTTGTAGGAGCTTAAGTAACTAAGATGACTGTTGAACGTGCTCAGATGAGGGGCATGCAACAAACTATCTAAGAACTCACCCGTGCACTTCTGTAAGCTGCACAAGGCAGAGGGAATCGTGGCGGTGCAGGCAAGCTGCATCGTAACTTCAAGAGCTTGAACCCGCCTATGTTCAGTGGTTCCACAGATCCAGACGAGGCCGAGCACTGGCTAAAGGAGACGGAAAGAATTTTCCATGTTATGCAATGTGCAGCTGGGGACAAGCTGCTACTAGCTACCTTTCAACTTGAGAAGGATGCCCGCTCTTGGTGGTAGTATGTGGAAGCAACTAGGGCAAATGGCCAATTCACCTGGACTGAATTTAAAGAAGCTTTTAACTCCAAGTATTTCTCAGAGCGTGTCCAAGAGAAGAAGGCTGCAGAGTTTGCTGCTCTTAAACAGAGGAGCCTGTCTATAGCTGAGTATGAAGCCCAATTTTCAAGACTGGCAAGATATGCTGAGCAGTTGGTGAACACCGAAAGGATGAAGGCTAAGCGCTTTCTCAATGGCCTTAAGCCGCAATATATTACTCAACAAGCCCCTCTCTATTAGGATCGGATGTTTGGTGATGGGAAAGCTAGAAGGGGGGGGGTTGAATAGATTTGCAGCGGAAACTTAATCAATTTAAAAATTACTTCGAATTAAAAGATCTACTCAATTAAAACACCTCTGATCTGATGCAATGTGAGTGAGGAAACTAACAGTTAGTGTGTAGACGAAATCCCTATGCATGCATCTAGCGCAATACAATGCAAAACACAAATCAAACCATAGTGCACAAGGGATTTTTTAGGTGGTTCAGAGATCACATCTAGTGGCTCCTACGTCCACCCCTCACACAGTGAGGACACACTACTCAAGAACTGAGTACAACACACACACGAGCATGACGACTCAACCACACACACACACACACGCTAGATCAAGTCCACAAAAGATTAGATCCTCTAGCCTTGATCTGATCAACACATCACACACACATGTTGTCTGATGCAAACACGCAATCAGAACAACAATCCACACGTGGATCAAGTACAAGGAACGCTCGAACCACAACCACACACACAAAGATATGAAAAGTATTGAAAGAGAAGAGTTCTATGATGTAGAAGCAAATCCTGATGTAGAACTCTTCTTTCTGGTCGTCCAAAAGATCTCCAAGCTTCAACTTGATGAATATTAGATGATGTAGAAGCTTGAACCACGGACGAACCGACTTCAACTCCGTTCGGAAGATGGATCTTCTTTTCTCTAGACAGAGGGTTGAAGTAGAGCAGCAGGAAGAAGCTTTCTCTCTTGGGTTTTGCTTAAGGTTTTGGTATGGTGGCTTCTTATTGCGAAAATACCTCTATATGATCTATATATAATGGTGTCCAAGTATGGAGAGACGTGCTAAAAGGAAACACCCTAACATAGATCATATCTTGACCATCGGATCTGAGTTTCTTTTCATCTGTCGACAGGCACCATGTAGCTGTTGATAGCTACTGCTCAAAACTGGTTTCCAGAACCATGATGTTTCCTACAACACTGGGGCTGTCGACAGGCGATCAACGACAATCGACCTTGCCGTTTATATCAACTTTGAAGATCTCAGCGTCAACATATGTGGTGAATGCGTCGGACCCCGGTGTCGCGACCTACTGCTCCAATTATGCTTCCAGTAGCTTGTCTGTTTCTAGATTGTCTATCTGTCGACAGATGACATCTTAGCTTCCGAAACGACCACTTGAAGACTTTTACTTGATCTTTTGCACTTGTATCTTGATGCTTCTCTTGTATACATCCACACCTACATGAAATAACATTTCAAGTAAGATATATCAAATACATGGCACTACAAGAAAAAGCTGTATTTCCGACGGACATAATCCGTCGGAAATCCGACGAAAATCCGTCGGAAAGAGTGCCTTCCGACAACTTTCCGTCGAACAGTCGTCGGAAAACGTCCGTCGGAAAATATTGGTCAGAAATTACCGATGGAATATGAATCCGTCGGCAGTTCGTCGGAAATTCCGATAGAATATTTCGTCAAAAAATTCGTCGGCAATCCGTCGAAAATTCCGACAGAATATTCCGTCGAAAATTTTGTCGGTAACTTCCGACCGAAATTAGTCGAAAATTGTTTTCAGAAAATTGGTTAGTGTATTCCGACCGAGGACCGTCATAAAATCTGTCAGAAAGTCTGTCGGTAACTTCCAATGGAAAGAATCAGTCGGAACTTATTCCGTCGGAACATCTGACCGAAATGCCGACAGATATGTTCCGTCGGCCAACTACACATTTTCAATGGATCATGTCCGTCGGAAAGCCCGTCGGAAATAAGTAATATATATATATATATTTTTTTTAAATACCGAAATTAACAACGATAAATTACAAAACCTATTAAAATTATCATGCATTCCACAATAACAGGTACTCACAATGAAACATAAAATCATAAAACATAACAAATATAAAATCATACCTAATAATAAATGCTAAAAATCAAGACAGGTCTGCTAGATCGTCCGTTGTCCCCGCCTCATGATCGTCAGGTGCCTGAGGATCCTATATTAAAAAAAAATTAATATGAGAAACATTAATAAAAATAAATATACAAACATTATTTAAAAAAATTAAAATTTCAAGTTTAATTAGAAAATATTTTGGATCTTTTAGAGTTGGTATTTTTTTTTTTAATTAGTCATTTGAACGCCCAACCCAATCCAGGAATCCAATTCGGATTCCGTCAATTCGCACACATCACTTTCACCTACCCAGTCGTGTCGGAGCGAACGACACGACAATCAGATCCCATTTTGGGATTTTTGACCCCCGAGTTGCTTGTTCTGATCCTTTATACTTGGGTTTTTTTTAGATTAGTCATTTGAACGCCCAACCCAATCCGAGAATCCAATTTAGATTCCGTCAGTTCGCACACGCCAATTTCACCTACTCAATCGTGTCGGAGCGAACGACATGACAATTAGATCCCATTTTGGGATTTTGGACCCTCAAGTTGCTTGTTCTGATCCTTTATACTTGGGATTTTTTAGATTAGTCATTTGAACGTCCAACCCAATCCGAGAATCCAATTCGGATTCCGTCAGTTCGCACACGCCAATTTCACCTACTTGGTCGTGTCGGAGCGAACGTCACGTCGATCGGATCCCATTTTGAGATTTTGGACCGCCAGGTTGCGTGTTTTGATCCTTTAGTCTTGGGGTTTTTTTAGATTAGTCATTTGAACGCCCAACCCAATCCGGGAATCCAATTCGGATTCCGTTAGTTTGCACACGTCAATTTCACCTACCCGGTCGTGTCGGAGCAAACGACACATCGATCGGATCCAATTTTGGGATTTTGGACCCCCGAGTTGCATATTTTGGATCGCTTGGACTTGGGTTTTTTTATATTAGTCATTTCAACGCCCAACCCAATCCGGAAATCCAATTCGGATTCCGTCAGTTCGTACACGTCACTTTCACCCACCCGGTCGTGTCGGAGTGAACGACACGTCGATCGGATCCCATTTTTAGATTTTGAACCCCCGGGTTGCGTGTTTTAATTCTTTAGACTTGTGTTTTTTTTTAGATTAGTCATTTGAACGCCCAACCCAATCGGGAAATCCAATTCAGATTCCCTCAGTTCACACGAGTCACTTTCACCCACCCGATCGTGTCGCAGCCAACAACATGCCGATCAGATCTCTATTTGGGATTTTGGACCCACGAGTTGCTTGTTCTGATCCTTTACCTTGGGTATTTTTTATTTAGTCATTTGAACGCCCAACCCAAACCGGGAATCCAATTCGGATTCCGTCTATTCCCACACGTCAATTTCACCTACCTGGTCGTGTCAGAGCGAACGACACGTCGATCGGATCCCATTTTGGGATTTTGGACCCCCAGGTTGTGTGTTTTGATCCTTTAGACTTTGGGTTTTTTTAGATTAGTCATTTGAATGCCCAACCCAATCTGGGATTCCAATTCGGATTCCGTTAGTTCGCACGCGTCACTTTCACCCACCCGGTCGTGTCGGAGCCAACGACACGCCGATCAGATCTATATTTTGGTTTTTGGACCCCCGAGTTGCTTGTTCTGATCCTTTACCTTGGATATTTTTTAGATTAGTCATTTGAACGCCCAACCCAAACCGGGAATCCAATTCGGATTCCGTCAGTTCGCACAGGTCAATTTCACCTACCCGGTGGTGTCGGAGCGAACGACACATCGATCGGATCCCATTTTAGGATTTTGGACCCCCGGGTTGCGTATTTTGGATCCTTTAGACTTGGGTTTTTTTTAGATTAATCATTTGAATGCCCAACCCAATTCGGGAATCCAATTCGGATTCCGTCAGTTCGCACACGTCAATTTCACCTACCTAGTTGTGTCGGAGCAAACGACATGTCGATTGGATCCCATTTTGGGATTTTGGACCCCCGGGTTGCGTGTTTTAGTCCTTTAGACTTGGGTTTTTTTTAGATTAGTCATTTGAATGCCCAACCCAATTCGGGAATCCAATTCGGATTCCGTCAGTTCGCACACGTCAATTTCACCGACCCGGTCTTGTCGGAGTGAACGACACGTCGATCGGATCCCATTTTGGGATTTTGACCCCCCTGGTTGCGTGTTTTAATTCTTTAGACTTGGGTTTTTTTTAGATTAGTCATTTGAACGCCCAACCCAATCCGGAAATCCAATTCGGATTCGGTTAGGTCGCACGCGTCACTTTCACCCACCCGGTCGTGTCGGAGCCAACGGCACGCCGATCAGATCTCTATTTGGGATTTTGGACCCCCGAGTTGCTTGTTCTGATCCATTACCTTGGGTATTTTTTAGATCCGTCATTTGAACGCCCAACCCAAACTGGGAATCCAATTCAGATTCCGTCAGTTTGCACACGTCAATTTCACCCACCCGGCCTTGTCGGAGTGAACGACACGTCGATCGGATCCCATTTTTGGATTTTGGACCCCCGGGTTGCGTGTTTTGATTCTTTAGACTTTGGTTTTTTTTAGATTAGTCATTTGAATGCCCAACCCAATCCAGGAATCCAATTCGGATTTCGCCAGTCCATACACGTCACTTTCACCCACCCGGTCGTGTCGGAGTGAACAACACGCCGATCACATCCCTATTTGGGATTTTGGACCCCCGATTTGCTTGTTCTGATCCTTTACCTTTGGTATTTTTTAGATTAGTTATTTGAACGCCCAAGTCAAACCGGGAATCCAATTAGGATTCTATCAGTTCGTACACGTCAATTTCACCTACCCGGTTGTGTCGGAACGAACGACACGTCTATCGGATCCCATTTTGGGAATTTGGACCCCCGGGTTGCGTGTTTTGATTATTTAGACTTGGATTTTTTTTAGATTAGTCATTTGAACACCCAACCCAATCCGGGAATCCAATTCGGATTTCGTCAGTTCGCACACGTCACTTTCACCCACTCGGTCGTGTCGGAGTGAACGTCACACTGATCAGATCCCTATTTGGGATTTTAGACCCCCGATTTGCTTGTTCTGATCCTTTACCTTGGGTATTTTTTAGATTAGTTATTTGAACGCCCAACTCAAACCGGAAATCCAATTCGGATTCTGTCAGTTCACACACGTCAATTTCACCTACCCGGTCGTGTCAGAGTGAACGGTACGTCGATCAGATCCCATTTTGGGATTTTGGACCCTCGGGTTGCCTATTTTGATCCTTTAGACTTGGGTTTTTTTTAGATTAGTCATTTGAACGCACTTTACACTTATGTTTATCTTAGAATACTAATTTGAGTGCTCATGTGACTTTTTTATTCTTCCATAACTTGATTGTATAAATGGACCTTCTTTATTGGATTCTTAATTTAGATTTCTTTTTTTTCCCTTTTGACCTTCTTTAGTGGTTTCATTTCATTCAAACTATATGAAATTAATAGTAATATTGAACTAAGGGGTTGGCTGTGAGGGGCGTACTCCCTGCATGGCTGACATCAACTACTCGACCATAACGCCAAAGTGCATCCATAGCTCTTCCCGGATGATGGTTGTCATCTCCTCTACACCACTGCCGGGTGGCGCAGCAGATGAACTCTCGTATGCCGGAGGAGCGACTGAAATCGCATATGAGGACAACACTGGAGTAGTATCCAGGCTATCCCCAAAGCCGTACACTCGACCCTTCCTCGGCCCTCCCGCTGCGTCGACCCAAGCCTCTGGATCCAAGTCTGGCTGGGGAGTGCCCTCTGTATAGCGATCCTCCATCGTCCTATCATAGGTCTCCTACAGAAAAAATTAAAACTAAATTATTGAAATCAAATTATTTTAATATCTTAATTGAATTCAAAATTTATATTTTGACTTACAACAATCGTGCGAGCACTCTCGCTGACATAGTCATCCGTCCCCTTCTTCTTATGAGTCCGATCAAATAACTCGCGAAAAGTAGGGGCACGCTTGAGCTCGTGACGCTTACAATTCAACAAAATTAATTAGTTTCACAATAATAATTAATGTATTAAGCAATTGAACAATAATATGCTTACCAATTTTTGGCTGTTGGTCGCATAAGATACAGACCCACTTGTATACACATTCTTCTCCGGATGAGTTGATCAGTTGCGTTTTGCCGCCTGTGACCGCTCCTGCCATGGTCCAGCAGCCCAACGCTCACAAAGGGACTCCGAATAGTCCCTCCTCAGACAAACAGAGTCGTAATCCAGCCAAGCCATAGGATCCTGTCTACCTGTGGTCTTCATTGCCTTGTCCCGGACCACATACATCGACTTTCTTAAATTAGTCTGGGCAGTAGACTCCCAGACGGCTCAAGCTCGAGGGAGATCCTCGGGTCTCGTGAACGCGTACCTCCGCTGTAAAGAAATAAAATTACTCGACTTTGCGCACTAACAGAGATAGTAATTAAAGAAATGACTTCAAATTAGTAAAAATTAATAATACCATGAACATGTCAAATAATAACTCCCGGACGGGCACCGGGAACTCTCTCCATGCATCCACTGGTCCTGGAATGTGTGCGTGGATCAGCATCATAATATAACAGGAAGCAGAACCGGGATCTATCATCCCCCTACAATTGCACATTAATTTTGTACATGAACTGTATAACATAAATAACAAATACAGCCAAAGATTGAAGTGATCAAGTTTACCCTGAAATCCAACATGGCTGCCGTCCAGGTAGTTGAGGCCCCTCCTCATCCGCTGTTGGATGCTGGCTCTCCACCTCTGTTGAAAATAATTAAATACACTATTGTTGTATAAATTGGAAGACAAGAAACGTACTAATCTATGGAAACGTACATGTACCTGGTGGTGAGGAAGAAGGGAAAGGTGGCGCTACTGGCATGGTCGGGGAGGCGGTCCCTGCAAAATTATATACATATTAGAAAATATGAATTTAATATGAACAATAATATATAGAGTTTTGTGTTTACATACACATATACCTGTCGCCGAGACGACCAGTGTGGACGGGGAGGCAGTCGCTGCAAAATTGTATGTACGTTAGAAAATATGAATTTAATATGAACAATAATATATAGAGTTTTGTGTTTACATATACATATACCTATCGGCGGGACGACCGGCGAGGACGGGGAGGCAGTCCCTGCAATAGTTCGATATCTCTTCAATAAGGTATGCCTGGGTAATGGAGCCCTCAACTTGTGCATTGTTGCGGACTTTCATCTTAAGATCGTGCATGCACCTATGACAATAATTCAAATGAATACATATGAAATATAAATGATCGTCGTAATGTGAATAAATTGAGATATAAGAATATACCTCTCAAACAGATACATCCATCGAAATTGTACTGGTCCTCCGACCCTAGCCTCATATGGCAAATGAGGTACTCCATTGAATCAAAGAATGCTAAAGGAAATATCTTCTCTAATTTGCAGACTGTTGTATTATATTTTGCTCTATATTTTGCAAGTCATGAAGTCTGAGTTCTGATGCAGATAAAATCCTGAAGAATTGACTCAGCTCAGTCATTGCTCCCCATATTTGCTTCGGCAACAACTCACGAAAAGTAATTGGTATCAGTCTTTGCATGAATACATGGCAATCATGACTCTTCATTCCATATATTTTCCCCTCATTGACATTTACTCAACGGGCAATATTCGAGACATATCCATCCGGAAATCTCAATTGCTTCAACCACTGCAACACTTCCTTAATCTGTCTGGCCCCAAGCAAATATAAAGCTTTAGGTTGCACCACTTTTCCACTAACATGCTACAGCTCTAGTTCTGGACGTCTTTAAAGTATTTTCAAATCGATTCGTGCCTTGACGTTATCCTTCGTTTTGCCTTTGATGTCCATAACTGTGTTGAACACATTATCAAAAACATTCTTCTCTATATGCATGACGTCTAGGTTATGTCGTATCAAAAGTGTTAACCAATAAGGCAATTCCCAAAAGATGCTTTGCTTCACCCAATTGTGATCCTTCCCAAAGCCAGGGATTTGTCAGGTACTACCAGTCAGTTGTGATACAGTCGATAAGTTCTGGACCCGCCTCGCCATGTTTCCACCAGACACCCGTTCCATATCTACCTCATCCATCACAATTGTATTTTTCATAAAATAATCCTTTTGCTTTTGGAACGGATGGTCACTCAGTAGAAACCGATGATGACAATCGAACCAACATGATTTCCCCCCAGATTTCAACACGAATGATTTAGAATCCTCCATGTAATAAGGACATGCCAACCTCCCATGTGTGCTCCAGCCAGATAACATGTCATACGCTAGAAAGTCACTTATTGTCCACATTAATGCAGCCTTCAAATTGAAATTCTGTTTTCTGAATGCATCATAAGAGAGAACCCCATCTGACCATAACAATTTCAACTCATCAATGAACGGTCTGAGATATATGTCTATATTTTTTCATGGACTTTTTGAACTTGGAATCAGCAGTGAAAGGAACAGATTCTCATGCTTCATGCACATGCCTGGCGGAAGGTTGTACGGTGTTAGGAATACTTGCCAACATGAATAAGATGCCACCGAGCCTCCGAATGGATTGAAACCGTCTGTGCATAAACCTAGCCGCACGTTGTGTGGATCCCTTGAGAAGTAAGCATGAGTACGACTAAAATGAGCCCAAGCTTCACCATCGGTAGGATGACTGATTTCACCATCATCACGACGGACTCTTTCCGCATGCCAAGTCATATGTCCAACTTTCTTCGGGGACATGAACAACCGCTGCAATCTGCGTGTGATCGGAAAGTACCACAATGACTTATATGGAACATCCTTCTACTTTGACTTGTCCCCTCTCTTAGGCTTGAATCTATCATGCTTACAAATACAACATGATGTATTATCTGCATCATCTTTGTAGTACAACATATAGCGATTCGGACATGCATCAATTTTCATAAAACCAAGCCCCAAATCATTTACCATCTTCTTCACACGGTAAAAATCATCAGGCAACCTTTCTGATTTAGGAAGCATACTCTTGACGAGTAAGAGAAGCCGATCAAAATAACTCTCGCTCATATGAAATTCAGACTTCAAATTCAGTAGCTGCGACACTGCAGACAACCGTGTATGCTTTTCACAACCATCCCATAATGGCTCATCAACATCTCGAAGTAACTGATAAAATCTCTGAGCTGTGTCATTTGGCACTTCTTCATTTGTTTTGTCATCATGAATATTGAACTCTGGACCAACAACATCGACAACCATGTCTACATACGTACTTGTGGAGGCAAACTTGACTGGTTCAGACGACTGAATATGAAACTCACCATGAGACACCATAACTTATAATGGGCAACAAATCCTCTCCTATACAAATGATGCTGCACATCCCATGTCGATATCCACTTTCTATTCTTACAAGCAGAACACGGACATCGGATGTTACCCATCAGATCAATTGCTATTGATCAATTATTGAATGCAACTGAATGAAACTGTCAACTCCATCTTTAAACTCCTCCGTCACAACTCCATTAACTAATCCAAGGTACATCCATGACCAATTCTCATAAGATATTTTTCCTACACAGATTAAATGTCATGTAACGAGTTAAAATCCAACACATCTTCACATTGTTCGAGTAAGTCAAAATGAATAGGTAGGAGATATTATTTAGATTATCATTTTTTACCCATCTGTGAATATTTGATCGCACTCAGATGACCATTTACTATGTGTTTGTATTATTTGCTGAAAATTTTGGCAGCATCTCCCCACACCTCTCCGATATACCAAAAATATTTATTGATTAAGATATTTTCTTAAACACTTACTAATAAGTGGTTAAGATAATATTCTAAATCAATAAAGGTATATCAGAGAGGAGTGAGTAGAAGCACCCAAAATTTTCAACAAATAATACAAACACATAGTATATGACGACCTAACTGTGATCAAACATTCACAGACTATCCAAAACGGGACAATTCAAGACTTTGAGTTAGATATACACGTTCTCATCATTGAAAATAAGACTCGTGCACATCAATCCCAAAGTCTTGAATGCGAAGGTTCATTGACACGGGCTTAACACGCTCTCGTGAGGTGTGTGCAGTGATAAATTGCTATACATGCATAAATCAAATTTAAAACCCATATAAATATGAAAGGAATATGAAAACAGAATATGTCATGTGAACAAGTGCAATATTAAAACAAATTCACACATACATGTAAATGAATTACATATAAACAAGTGCAATACTAAACAAATACATTAAAATAAGATGTGTAATACTAATCGATAGCCCTATTCACATAAGACAACTCGGATTGGGTAATAGAACTCCGACCCATATCGATCAAGAACACAAACTACCAACCATGACTTACAACTTTTAACCCTCTTTCTATTGCAGTTGGAACTCCTATTCTTATTGGGTTTGTTCTAACTTCTAAATATTCTAAATATAGAGATATATTTAATTATAGCAAATATCATTATTAAAATCCTACTTGCATGAAAAAATTAGAATAACAATTTAATTTAATTATTTAATTGTTCATTGTTCCAACCATTCTAATGGGATTCATTTTTCCTCAATGAGGATAAAGACAAAATGCAATGATGGACTCCTATATTATAGCAACTCAGTTCCCCACCCAAACACTATGTTATAGGGTCATGGCCATTATTCAGTAGTAGTGTTATGGATAGATAAACCGCCTCATTTTAATTATAGGACAAGTGTAGTAACTCTTCACTTTACATTAAGAAGATGTCAAAAATTCAACACTCATGGATAATAGATTGATAAGAAATCTTCTTAAAAGTTTTCAAAGTTGATACTAAAAATTTAATTTTCATCAAATGATGTAATAAACTAGTATTTTAATAAATAAAAAATAGAACAAGTGTAAGACCGATCGATTATTTTTTATTCATTAAAAACACATAAGCCATGTAAAAATGTATTTGATATAGTGTCAGCTAAATAGCCGTAAGAAAAAGATCACTGACCGTCACTATTCACATCTACACCATGATGGCATATGTAATATACCTTATCTATAACTATACTTTATATTATATATTTTCCTATGAAATTTTACGAACATGTGACTTCTATGGTGTCACCCATTATACTACATTCACATTCAAATACAATATCACCTATCATATACATCTATAGAACCACACTTATATTATCAACATATCAAAACATATTCATTCATACATATTCACCGGAACCAATACATTCATCAACCCACATGTACATTTGGTTCTCATTCATTCTCAACATATTCATTCATAGTTCTATTATTCAAACATCTAAAGTTGTACCAAAAAATTTCAAGAACTTGTCTTTAAAGACTGATCGGATTCAATTACATGATAAAAGAGATAAAATAAGAAAATGTTGCTAACAACTATATGATATGCTAATTACCAAATATTTTGGCTCTTTGGAAGATCCATTTAAACATGAAAATATAGGGCAAGGAGAAGGAGATAAAGGGATTAAAGTGAGATATTGCTAGCTATTCCCAAAAATAGAAGGGGAGGGGGGCTGACAGGAAGGGGAGGGAGGCCGGGTGGGGGTTGGGAGGGGGTGGGGGCTACCAGGAGGGGCAGAGGGGCCGAGTGGGGAGGGGGGGGGGGGGGCGACAGGGGAGGGGAGGCTGGGACGGGAGGGGGAGGGGGGGGATAGGGAGGGGGGTGGTAGGGGTGGGGAAGGGGTGGCACGGGTGGGGAATGGAGGGGGAGGGGGGCCGACAGGGGGGGTCTCCGGTTAGTGGAGGGGGGTGGGTCGCCGGTTGGGGAAGGGAGGGGGAGGGGTGGCGACAGGGGAGGGGGGGCTGGGACGGGAGGGGGAGGGGGGGCCCGACAAGGGGGGGGGGGTTGCCGGAGGGAGGTGGCGAGGGTGGGGAAGGGAGGGCGAGGGGGGTGGATGTACATACCCGGCGGTATGGCGGCACCAGTGGCGGAGCACGGCGGCGGCGGGGTCGGTTGGGGAGGCCGGCGGTGGTGCAGCAGGCGGCGAGGGGCGCGGCGGCGAGTGGCGAGCATGAGAGAGAGAGAGAGAGAGAGAGAGAGAGAGAGAGAGAGAGAGAGAGAGAGAGAGAGAGAGAGAGAGAGAGAGAGAGAGAGAGAGAGAGGGTTTCGTGGGGATGGCGGGAGAGGGAAGGCGGGTGTATAGACGAAACATCCGACAGACATATTTCCTTCGGAATATCCGTCGGTAATCTTTCAGTACCGATGGATGTTTCCAACAGACATATTTCTGTCAGAAGTTCCGATGGATTTTCTGACTGCACATTTTTTGTTGGAATTTCCGACGGATATATTTCCGTCGGAAACATCCGTCGGTAATGGTGCTTTTTCTTGTGGTGTTATTTTTACTTGATCATTTCTTTCATGTCTATCATGTTACAAACATCAATTCATCATCAACACCACACATATGTCTCATCAAAAATAGTTGTGTCATTATTCATACCATCTTAACATGAATGACCATGATTGTGTCATCATCAAAAACAAATCAAAGCAATGATCAAATAAGCACAACTCAACACTCTCGACATCCAGACATATGCCGAGATGGTGAAGAAAGCACAACTGCTAGAAGATGCTACAGATTTCACCGACCGTATTAGGGGGAAATTCGTGAAGGAGGAATTGACACCCGGTCTGACTACTGCTAAGCCGACTAATGGAAATAAGCGTCCTTTCAGCATCATAGAAGGACCCAGTCAGGAGAAGAAGCTCAAGGTCTTCGTTCCCAACACTCCAGCAAAAAGCAACTGTAAGCACTGTGACAAGCCAGGTCACACAACTGATGAATGCTGGAGGAAAGTCGGCGCATGTCTGCGCTGCGGAAGCCATGAGCACCGTATCCCTGAGTGCCAGCTATTGAAGGAGAATGAGAGGCACACTAATGTGCCTAAGAAATAGGGAAGACTGCAAGCCCAGCATGATGAAGAGCCTGCTGAAGAAGGTGGTGTGGTAGAAGGTACCCTACAAGTTTTCTCCTTATCAGCATTTGTTTTATTTGTTATTGGAGCAATTCATTCATTCATATCTCAAAATTTTGCTGATACTCTGAATGCTAAACCTATATCCATGGGGTGTGAATTCTCTGTCACAACACCATTAGGAGAGAAGGAGAAATTGAACAAATATTTTCCATCTCCCAATGTAATGATCAGAGAGGCATAACCTAAAAGCCGACCTGGTATGTATGCCCATGGAAGGCTATGACATAATTCTGGGAGCTGACTGGTTGTCCACTTATGAGGCAAGTGTCGACTGTAAGAAAGGGAAAGTTACATTTAGTGATACTCCTAAGTTGTCATTCACTGGGATTAGACATAAGAGACAGGTGTCTCTAATCTCTGCCATAAAGGCCCACAATATGATAAGGAAAGGTTGCTTTGCTTTCCTTGAGGCCGTTATAGTTGAAAAGAAGGGTTCTAAGATAGAAGACATACACATAGTCCAGGACTACCTCGATGTGTTCCGGAGGAATCCTGGTGATGTTAATTTTGCTATTGAGTTAGTCTCTGGAGCTGCACCAGTATCACATCAACCGCACCAGATGTCACCTGCCGAATTAAAGGAACTGAAGGCACAGCTGATGGAGCTGTTGGAGAAGGGGTTCATTAGACCAAGTACTTCCCCATGGGGAGCACCCATGCTATTCGTTCAAAAGTAAGATGGATCTATGAGGCTATGTATAGACTATCGACAACTCAATCAGCTAACCATCAAGAACAAGTACCCATTGCCTCGGGTCGATGAACTCTTCTACCAAATATCTAGAGCTCAATCTTTTTCAAAGATTGACCTCTGATCTGGCTATCACCAAATGAGGATCAATGATGATGACATCTTCAAAACAGCTTTCAAGAGTAGTATGGACACTACAAATTCATTGTAATGCCTTTTGGTCTGATCAATGCTCCTGTATCCCTTATGCAACTGATGAACAGCATATACCGACCATACCTTGACAAGTTTGTTGTTGTCTTCATCGATGATATCCTCATATATACAAAGACCAAATAAGAACATGAAGAACATCTGAGGATAGCACTACAAGTCTTGCGAGACAACAAATTGTATGCAAAGCTGAGCAAGTGCGAATTCTGGCTTGAAGAAGTGTCCTTCTTGAGCCATGTCATCTCCAAGGGCGGCATCTCCATTGATCCCTCCAAAGTCGAAGCAGTACTCAAATGGGAGAGACTAACTAATGTCACAGAAATCAGAAGCTTCTTAGGACTGGCTGGCTATTACAGGCGGTTCATAAAGGACTTCTCCAAGATTTTCGTTCCTCTTACTCATCTTACACGGAAGGAGAATCCTTACTCTTGGAGTGAAGAGTGTGAGAAGAGTTTCCAAATTCTAAAAGAATGTTTGACCTCAGCACCTGTTCTCGCTCTTCCAATAGAGGGAGAAGGTTTCTCTGTCTATACCAATGCCTCAGGAATTGGGTTAGGATGCATACTGATGCAGGAGGAGAAGGTCATTTCTTACTCTTCGAGACAACTGAAGACTCATGAAGTCAACTACCATGTGCATGATCTAGAGTTGGCTACCGTGGTCTTCGCCTTAAAAATTTGGAGAAATTATTTATCTGGTGAGCAATTTACTGTCTATTTAGACCATAAGAGCTTGAAGTACTTATTCTCTCAGAAAGAACTTAATATGAGGCAAGGAAGATGGCTTGAATACCTAAAGGATTTTTATTTCAACATCCAGTACCATCCAGGCAAGGGAAATGTTGTGGCTGATGCTCTTAGTAGAAAGCCGATGGCATCTTTCTTGAGTCTAGTTCTTGGCTATTGGGTTTACATGAGAATGTTAAGTTGACATATGGCATGTTTGTTTTTGATGATGAGCATTTCATGAACAATACAAATTGATGTGATGTGAATATGTGAAACATAATGAGAATGTCAAGTCAAGCAAATGTTAATCAAGAAAAGAAAATGCTAATCAAGAAAAACATGTCTAACTTGTTCATTTATATGTTCATTATATCTCACTAATAATTTTCTTAAATGTAGGTGAGATTCCATACAAGACAATGTACCAAAGACAAGAGCAAAAGCTCAAGAAATTGAAAACCTCTTAGTAATTGTCAACAGATGAATAGTGACCTGTCAATAGATACACTGTAGCCTGTCGACAGATACACACAGAAAATGGTTTCCTGGAAGGCCAGTCTTCTGGATTTTGCAAACCAGTCAGCACTTGTTGACAACAGCAAGTCGGCTGTCGACAGACGGAGTTTTAGGAAGATCCGATGGTTATGATATGATCTATATTTGGATGTTTCCTTTTAGTACGACTCTCTATGCTTGGACACCACTATATATAGACCATATAGAGGTATTTTCGCGGCAAGGAGCCTCCACACAAAAAACCCTAAGCCAAGAACAAGAAGAAGAAGGTTCCCTATTTTCTGCTTCAACTCTCCATCCAGCGCGAGGAAGATCCATCTCACGAGCGGAGTTG
This sequence comes from Colocasia esculenta, assembly GCA_014218235.1. Classification (NCBI taxonomy): domain Eukaryota; kingdom Viridiplantae; phylum Streptophyta; class Magnoliopsida; order Alismatales; family Araceae; genus Colocasia; species Colocasia esculenta. Next base: position 45,124,595 of record CM024761.1, on the reverse strand, counting down.
AAGTTGGTTTGTCCACAATCAAGCTTCTCCTACATTGCCTGATCATCATCAACACGAAGTTTGAAGTTCTTATGGACGACCACCATGAAGAGTTCTTCATTTGGATTTGATCTTCAACTCAGAACTCTTTTTTTATTCTACCTTTCATATCTTTGTGTGTGTGGTAATGGTTCAAGCGTTCCTTGTGCTTGATCCACATACGGATTGTTGATCTGGTTGCATGTTTGCATCAGACAATGTGTGTGTGGTGTCTTGATTAGATTAGGGCTAGAGAATATGATCTTTTGTGGACTTGATCTAGCGTGTGTGTGTGTGGTTGAGCCGTTGTGCTCGTGTGTGTGTGTTGTACTCAGTTCTGGAGTAGTGTGTCCTCACTGTGTGAGGGGTGGACGTAGGAGTCACGTGGTGTGATCTCCGAACCACCTAAAAAAATCCCTTGTGCACTGTGGTTTAACTTGTGGTTTGCATTGTGTTGCGCTAGATGCATGTCTAGGGATTTCGTCTACACAGTACTTGTTAATTTGTTCACACACATTACATCAGATCAAAAGGGTTTTAATTGAGTAGATCTTTTAATCCAAAGTAATTCTTAATTGCTTAAGTTTCCGCTGCAAATCTATTCAACCCCCCCTTCTAGCTTTGCCATAATCGAATATTTGATCCTAACAATTAGTATCAGAGCGGGTTTTCTGTTCATCGGTTGTGTTTTGGGAGATCTGCCTTTGTGTGCTTAACTGCTATGAGTCCTAACAATATCTTGCTTTGTTGAGTGGGTATAAATCTGATTCTGATCTGACTTGATTTGATTGAACTGATTGATTGCCTTTTGATCTCACTCAATATTTTGTTTATTGGTCTAATCATCTGAAACATATTCAGAAATATGGCTAAGTTCTCAAGCATCATAAATAGACCTATGATAATTGAGTTTGATGACAAGGTTCATAAAATGCAGGTCTCCTCTATGAAACATTCAAGTCTAGAAAGGGAACGGAAGAAAAAAGCTACATGGCTCATGGCAGCTCAAGAGGCTCTTCCCGTTCAGACGAATCTGAAGGATCACATCTGTCAGAGAAGTCAAGAAACTCTCAAAGGTCAGGTAAATCCAATTTAGATTCATTTGATGCATCAATATCTAATTCTAATTCAGAGGATGATATATCCTATGATGAATTGATAGAATGCTATGAGCACTTGTCCAATCAATTTAAGAAGGTAAAAGCTCAAAACAAGAAGCTAAAAGAAAAATTGAAAATGGAGAATGAAAAATTGGAAAATGAAGTAAAAAACTATGGAATCATGTTTTCTAAATTGAAAGAAGATCTTGATCAGGTTGAATCTGAAAATTTTGATTTGAAAAATGAAAATGAAAAATTGATTGATCATAATGAGAATCTCAAATTTGATAATGATCAATTGAACAAACAAATCTCCAATATGGCTCATGATCACCAAATAAAAGGAAAATGTAATCAACTGGTTGAGGAAAATAATCATCTAAAAAAGAAGATTGAAAGCTTGTATCATGACAGACCATTAAATGATGAATGGAACAATTTTAAGAAGAAAATTGCTGACTTGGAAAATCAAGTTGTTCAAAGTGAAATTGAAAAGAGCAAAATATAAAATGGTCTGGATGTCATGAAAAACCAACTTCTAACTTCTGAAAAAGAAATTGTTGCATTGAAAGCTGAAAAGAAAAAATTGACGAATGAACTTGAAGTGGTTATTAAACAAAATGAAAAATTGAACAAAAGTGTTACAAAAAGGAAGAATCATGTTTCAATTGAAAATCAGAAAAGAAAATGGAAAAGAAAACAAGAGTCTACAAGGTCTCCACACCTCCTCCAGCAGCAAAGAATGTTTCAAGGAAATCTCCAACTCCACATCATGCCAAGAGATACCAAAGGGTACCATCTCCTTCTTCTCAACCCAAGGATAATCAAAGGCACTCTAAAGGACCTCAGAGATTCCAGCAAATGCAATAACACTATGGTAAGCTCCAGGCAAGTACTCAACTCGTTTGCTACAAATGTAATAGACTTGGTCATCTTGCTAAATTCTATAGGAAGAAAAATCAACACACTCACAAATATGCTAAAACAGTTCAATGCTATGCATGTCATCAACATGGTCATGTCTCTAGGGACTGTTGGCATAGAAATGGTTATCTTGTGCATGCTCCCAAACCCCATGCTCATAATTCCATTAATGAAATAAATACATCTATTCAAAAATTAAAGTCACTTTGGATTCAGAAATCAGTATTGAATTCTAACATTGACGTCATTGCAGGACCCAAGCAAGTGTGGGTTCCAAAACCAGCTTAATGAACAAGCTGCGATGTCTTGCAACCATACAGTTTAAATGGATTCATGATGTTGGCTGTGCAAGGCAAGAAATGATTGGAGAACAAAGGTAAAATTTTTTAGATTGAAATTGATGACTGTTCCGGTAAAATCTCTTTATCACTGCAGATTTGAACTACTAGAATTGAAATGGATTTTTAATTCTATCTGAGCAATGAAAAATGTGTTTTAATGCTATCCCCAAATGACAATGCTTCTTAGCCATTGGAGTCATGCTAAAATTAAAAAAAAAGAAATGGATCTTTTATGTAGTGATTATTTGGTATATTAAATAGTGAAATGTGGAAGGACAAGTCCGGCTTGTCTGGAAACTATCATTATGCGTGAGAAATATTCTCCGCCAAGTATCAATAGTCTTCTACTACATAAAGATTATCAAAAAATTCATAATCTCAAGAACCTCAATTGATCACATTCATACTCTCCTTGTGTAAATTGCTTGACATGAACATGTGTGAATTGCTTGAATGTTCATTCAATACCATGCATACATTATAGGGGAGTAAGTCAAAAAGAGTTTTTGAGTGAGTTGTTTGAGGGACATTCTTCCACATCAATCTTGCCACATGTCTCTCTTTAAAAGAATGAATGTTGGTGTTTTTATGCTTATGGATGTTCTTTTATGGGCAAATGCTTGGTATGTTTGTGTATCTCATTAATTGATTTGCTTGAATGATGAGTCATCATATGCACACTCTATGGGGGAGTAAGTTAAGGCTAGGTGAGTGAAATTCATATGGGATACCCTTCATATTCAATGTGTATTTATCCCTCAATCTTATGGCTCAAATCACTCTCAATTCAAAGCCTTAAAGCTGAAGTTTCAAAGCCCCTGTCGACAGCCCCAAACAGCTTGTCGACAGATATGCCTTCACAGAATCCAGAAATTGCACCCTGTGTGCATCTGTCGACAGCCACTTCTTCTGCTGTCGACAGCCAGGCACAGTTCCGAACTTCATATTTTTCTATCTGTATCTGTCGACAGCTAGCACCCCAGCTGTCGACAGCCCATACCTTGCTTGAACCCAGAACATCACAACTGTCTGCATCTGTCGACAGGCTCATGTTTGCTGTTGACAAATACTCACTTCATCCATAAATCTTCATCTTTTCTAATCCTTTCTTTATGAGTATGTTCATATTATTGATGCAAGGGGAGAATAGGGACTTACTATTCATTGCAATCTTTCATACTCACATAGTATCAAAGACATTGACTTAATCACAATGATTTTGATATAATATTTGTGTTTGAGTCTAGGTTGTGTCATCTAAAAAACATTGATCAAATCTAATGATTCTAACCTAACTCACTTGAATAACTCCCTTGTAAATAATCATTTTTCTCAAGTGGATTGATAAGTACGAAGGTTATTGAACTTTATGTTTTACATTGGCTTTTGACCTTAAATAACCTTTTGATATGATTTAAGAATTATAAACAAAAGGAGAAAAGCTACCTATTTTTGAACTCAAATTTCAAAGAAAAAGTATTTGAAATGGGATAAAGGTAGAGCAATGATGAGTATTACCGAGTAACCGGGGACATGGGCATCACAAATGTCTATCTTCACGTCAAAAAGTCCTTTCATTATCTCTGCACAATAGTATGATGGTCACTTACACTGAGTAACTGGGGGTGCGGGCATCCCAAATTTCTACCTTCACGTCAAAAGGTGAAAGTGATCCTAATTACTATTTTTCCCACATTAACTTGACAAAGAAAAAATTCAATGGAAGAAATAGAGTGTCGCCTCCATGTTTTTACATCAAGGGCAATGTGTTGTTTATTATTAATCGCTCATGTAGACATTACTTTCAAGTACCAACTGAACATCACCCACAAAGGAACATGTTTTTCTACAACGGTTTTATTCAAAGGGGTTATCTTATTTTCAATGTTTTTGAACGATGTCTTCTAAATGCTAAAACTTGAGATTCCCAAGTAATATTTCTTAACCATTGTAGAATTTTATGTGTCTATGACATCTTGCAATGGGTATAAACCATTCTCAACCTTAAATTCTAATTTAAACACTCATTCCCACTCATATCTTCACAATTCAATTCTGTGGTCACACAGTTCTTTGATTCATTCCTTCCACTTCTTTGAGTCATCAGTCTGTTAACTCCGTCATCTCTCTCCTTCACTTTTGCTTTTGTTGTTTCATGCAATGGATTACCTTTCTTTTTGTAATGTGTGTACTTACTGATCAATGACTGGAAACACAGTTCTTTGCTTCATCTTATCTATTTGTGCATGACTTATCTTTTTGGATGTTGCCAAAAGGGGAGAAACATCAATTGTGTATAAATTGAAAAGTTCTCATCATCAAAAGGGAGAGAATGTTGGGTTTACATGAGAATGTTAAGATTGACATGTGGTAGTTTGTTTTTTATGATGAGCATTTCATGAACAATACAATTGATGTGATGTGATATGTGAAAATAATGAGAATGTCAAGTCAAGCAAATGTTAATCAAGAAAAGAAAATGCTAATCAAGTAAAACATGTCTAACTTGTTCATTATATCTCACTAATAATTTCTTAAATGTAGGTGAGATTCCATGCAAGACAATGTACCAAAGACAAGAGCAAAAGCTCAAGAAATTGGAAACCTGTCGGTACCTGTCAATAGATGAATAGTGACCTATCAACAGATACACTATAGCCTGTCGACAGATACACACAGAAAATAGTTTCCCGGAAGGCCAGTCTTCTGGATTTTGCAAACCTGTCAGCACCTGTCGACAGCAGCAAGTCGGCTGTCGACAGATGGAGTTTTAGGAAGATCCGATGGTTATGATATGATCTATATTTGGTTGTTTCCTTTTAGTACGACTCTCTATGCTTGGACACCACTATATATACACCATATAGAGGTATTTTCGCAGCAAGGAGCCTCCACACAAAAAACCCTAAGCCAAGAACAAGAAGAAGAAGGTTCCCCTGTTTTCTGCTTCAACTCTTCATCCAGCGCGAGGAAGATCCATCTCACGAGCGGAGTTTAGTTGGTTTGTCCACGAATCAAGCTTCTCCTACATCGTCTGATCATCATCAACACGAAGTTTGAAGTTCTTCTGGAACGACCCCCACGAAGAGTTCTTCATTTGGATTTGATCTTCAACTCAGAACTCTTCTTTTATTTCCTTTCATATCTTTGTGTGTGTGGTAATGGTTCAAGCATTCCTTGGCTTGATCCACGTACGGATTGTTGATCTGGTTGCGTGTTTGCATCAGACAACGTGTGTGTGGTGTCTTGATCAATTAGGGCTAGAGGATCTGATCTTTTGTGGACGATCTAGCGTGTGTGTGTGTGGTTGAGCTGTTGTGCTTGTGTTTATGTGTTGTACTCAGTTCTTGATAGTGTGTCCTCACTGTGTGAGGGGTGGACGTAGGAGTCACGTGGTGTGATCTCCGAACCACCTAAAAAAATCCCTTGTGCACTGTGGTTTGACTTGTGGTTTGCATTGTGTTGCGCTAGATGCATGCCTAGGGATTTCATCTACACACTACTTGTTATTTGTTCACACACATTCATCAGATCAAAGGTTTTAATTGAGTAGATTTTTAATCCAAAGTAATTCTTAAATTGCTTACTTTCCGCTGCAATCTATTCAACCCCCCCTCTAGCTTTGCCATAACGAATATCCAATCCTAACATTGGCGACATGCAACTACTAGAGCAATTCGCAAGTTTAGACTTGAACATTGAACATAGGAATGATCGAGTCTTAGTTGCCAATATCAAGATTCAATCTGACATACTGGAAGAGATCAAAGTACAACAAGACAACGATCCATTCTTGGTTCGTGTCAAGGAAACGTTAGATGAAAGGCCTGATTTTGCTATGATTGAGGATGGAAGGCTTGTATTCCAAGGAAGAACATGCGTCGCAGACAACGAAGAACTGAAGAGAAAGTTAATGGACAAAGCTCACCAGACGAAGTATACTATTCATCCTGGAGGTACCAAAATGTATCAAGACATGAAAAGAACATTTTGGTGGCCAAGCATGAAGAGAGAGGTAGCTGAACATGCTGCTCATTGCCTTACTTGCCAATAGGTAAAGGCAGAACATAGACGCCCTGCTTGCATACTAAGACCATGATATTCCGCAGTGGAAATGGGAAAGTATAGGCATGGACTTCATCATGGTTTTAGCCAGACTCGTGGTGGACTTGATGCCATATGGGTCATTGTCGACCGACTAACCAAATCCGCACACTTCCTACCTATAAGAGTAATGTCTGTAGAGGTATTAGCCGCTCTATATGTCAAAGGATCGTGAGACTGCATGGAGTTTCCATCATCCATTGTCTCGGATCGAGATGTTAGATTCACATCTCATTTCTGGAAGGGACTGCAAACTACACTTGGTACTAAGCTCAATTTTAGTACTGCTTTTCACCCGCAGACTGATGGGCAGACTAAGAGAACCAATCAGATTGTAGAAGACATGTTAAGAGCATGCACCATAGATTTCCAAGGCTACTGGAATGAGCACTTATCCTTGATTGAGTTCGCCTACAACAACAATTACCAGGCAAGTATTAAAATGGCTTTGTTCGAAGCACTCTATGGAAGAAACTGTAGATCTTCGGCTGCTCGAACTAAGATGGGGAACAACAATGGTTAGCCCCGGACGTGGTACAACATACGACCAGGGATATACAGGTGATTCGAGATCGGATCAAGATTGCTTAGTCCAGACAAAAGAGTTATGCTGACAAGAGAAGGAGAGATCTAGAATTTCAAGTGGGAGATCATGTGCTATTAAAGTTATCTCCTACCCGTGGCATCCAATGATTTGGTGTTAAAGGGAAGCTTAGTCCTAGATTCATCGGTCCTTTTGAAGTACTCGAAAGGGTTGGTGTGGTTGCTTACCGGCTGGTGTTGCCACCAAATTTGGCATGTGTTCACAATGTGTTTCATGTCTCTATGCTTAGAAAATATGTATATGATCTGACTCACATCATTCGCCATGAGAAGTTGGTGCTGAACAAGGACATGACATATGAGGAGAGGCTAGTCAAGATACTAGAACGAAAGGTGCAACAACTCAGAACCATCCATTCATGTGGTTAAAGATAATGTGGAAACCGTGGAGTGTAAGAAGCCACATGGAGAACCTGAAGGAATCATCAGACAAATTACCCGATCTTTTCGGTTAAGACATACTCTCCATTATGGTGATATGAATTTAGGGACCAAATTCTTAAGAGGGGAGGATGTAGCAACCTGATTTTTAAAATAATATAATAATATAATACTAAATAATAAAAATCAAGAAAGGGAATTAATTAAAACCTTAAACAAAAAGAAGTGATGGCTTTGTTAAATGGATCATATAAAATTTATTAGACCAAAAGAGGATTTTTAAAAGAAGAATAATAGGAAAATACCATGAATTGGTATCTTTAATATTTCCTAAAAAGAAAAGAGCTATTAACATTAAATAGCTAATATTGTTGGAATTAGATTCCTAACCCTACCCAATTGGCTAGGCATGAATTGTAACCCAACCTAACCCAATTAGGAATGGCAAGCTTGGAAGTTTAGAAAAATAAGGAAAACTCGGAATTAAATAGAATTATAGTCATAATAGGAAAGAAACAAGGAAGCTTAAATACCCCCCAACCTCTCCATGGCCGGCCCTAATGCATGTTGAGGCTTGCTGGACGTGGAGGAGAGGCCAAAGGAAGGGAGAATTTGTGGGGAGAAGGCTTGCTCATGATCTACAACCTACACTCCGAGTTCTAAACCCTAGAGGACAAAATGACCCAATGGTAGGCATTCCCACAAGCTAAACCTAATTAATTTCGTCTGTAGGAGGTTTCAAACATCAGGAACAAAAGCCCTCTCGTTGCTCTATTCTACATCGACCCTATCTTTTGATTGTCATTTTTAAGTTCTGCTCTCATCTTGACCCCGAACCCTCATATTTACTTTAGATCTCCATGTACACTTGATCACATGCCACGAAACTTTTACTGGACATACTGCTCATGGTCAGGAATCTTTTGCCACCATTTTGCCCAAATCTCATTCAGTATTCTACTCAAATTAATTCTTTTTCCTTCACTGTACACTGTTCTTTGTTCTTCGTGCATGAACTCGTTTAAAAGCTGTCAAGACCATGACTATTTTCAAATTCCTATTTACTCTGTGTACCCTTGCATGTCTAGATTCGTTTAAATCTAGTTTCATGACTTTTCATCATCTGTACTTTGAGATTTTTATTTTTGAACAACCCTGTATCAAAACATGGAAAGCCTGGACCGCAATCCAAGGCAAACCCTTTTACCGCTCAGACTCAAGTGCAGAACTTGAGAACGCGACGGCCTGATAGGCTTTGTTCTCAGGGCTGACTGCGACCAGGACCCTGCTGCATTCTGAGCGTGACAGGAACTAGCATTGCGATCTGCCCTCTGTTCTGACCAACCCGTGCGACCTTTGAAAGACGTTGTCTGTCCATGGATTCCTACATGGTCGATGAGCTGGTTGTACCCTAAGACCTATGATACCCTTTAGGGATCAGTAAGATCCAAATGGCCTTAGAATGCTCTCTCGCTCTTATCTTGAATCACGCTGGACCTCTGGACTTATGCATAGCATGGCCAATGGAATGGAAGTGAATTCCACCTGACTGCCAACACCAATTGTGCATGTTGTGCAACTATTACTATCGCCCGTTTACTAGATGTTTCATGTGCAATGACCTATAGTTCTCATCTATACTCTACTCGCTCATCTATTTACGCTCTCTATACACTCGTCTATTCATCTAGTACTCTCATCTATTTCTTGGTACTCTCTATTGGCCATTTGACTAATTATCTAAAGATAAATATTGTGACTAATGCTTGGCAATATAAAGGGCCCGGTCTGGTCCTGGGAGGTGCACCCAAAAGTGCTATTTGTCCGCGGGAGTTAATTGACCAGAGTGTTTGGCATTACACTCAAGTGCTATCTATCTCGACTATCTATATGACAATCAAAGTGCTATACTATACTCGTTGTGCTATTGTTATACTTTGTGCTAATTATGCTATCGCCATTCTGCTCTTTATGCTATGCTCGACACTTGTGCTATTTCATTCACATGTTATTGTGCTATCTCTCACACTACTTGACTCTCGCTCTCTATCATTAGTTACTCTACTCTTTAATACATTAATCATTTAAAGCATGCCTGATCATGAGAATTAAGTCCTACTGGGCATTATCGCTCACCCTGTGTTATTGTTGCATGTTCTCAGGTGAGACTGATGATGATACTTACACTCATGAGGACGTGAATGACCAAGAGTGAAGACAAGAGTACCTTGGCGTCTTAGTAATATGTTAGAGTCTTAGTTAGTCTTTTCCTTTTATTCATTGTAATTGGGCCCTATAGATCGGCTCTGCTATTAGTGATTAAAATAGACATTTGAGGAATTATCAATGAGATGCTTCTGCTTTAGTATTTATTCTTCGTCCAATGGTTTGGTGTCTTTTATACGCTCTATACCCGTTTACTTGCAACTACCTCACGTTCTGATATTCTTCGTCGGGGCGTGACATTTGGGGTTCTATGGCCAGTCTATCCAGTTTCTGTCCTATATTGCTTGGGCAGTGTTGGCTATGCAATGTAGAGACTGTATGGGTTGTGTCGGCTCATACCGTGGTTGATAACGAGGGGTTTTGCATGGAAATGTGTGCATAGCAAGTTGGTGTGTAATGCCTTCCGTGTTTACCTCTCTAGTTGGTGACCCTAGCACTGGGTGATTAGGGCTTATCCTAGTACGGTGAGTACCGTCAGGGTCTGTGTTGTCTTCCTGGATACCCTTACTCCTGAGTTTGAGTTGTACGTCCGACTGAGGGAAAGTCACAAGGGGTAGCGACTCGTGTTTGTGGGTGTGCGGTCGCTTGTAGTACGCTCGTGGTTGGGGACGGACACCATTAGACATACTGGTCTCCAGCTAGTCCTGTTTCCACTGCCTCACTTTAGGGAGCTCAGGCCGGAGTCCCTAAAGGTGTCAGGCTTGGACCTATAGCTGTGTAGCACCCCGAAAATTTAATTACATAAAAATTCAAATAATGGAAATAAATAATTTCCATATCGGAGTATTTAAAAACATACGTACCATTATCGTAGGTGCTAAAAACACATCGGAAAATTTCATAAAAAATTATAAATCAACCCTAAATATTATTACTAAATGTTTCACAAAGAATTTGTGCCAAGAAAAATCAGATCATCCAGTTTAAGTGTTTCACGACTTATTATCGTATTCATGAATAGTCGTAACATCATTATCACCCGTACGTGGATGAGTCAGAAAATTAAATAAAATCATATATGGACTTCAAATAATACCTCTAATGACCCATCAAGAAATTTGGTTCAATAAAATCATTTGGGTTAGGTTTAAGAGTTATTGCGACTGATTAGCTAAATAAGGAAAAGTCAAAAACCGTTAACACGGAATACGACGCAATCAAAATTAAATAAAAGTGTTGGGGAGACTTCCAACATTATATATGATGACCCATTATCATAATTGGGCAATGGGCACATTTGGCCCAAAATCAAATAAAGCCTAGAAAATACATAGAAATTCGTAACCATAATTAGAGTTGAATTGGATGCAATCATGCATTCATGGCAACCCAAATTCGTGCCTAACTATGAGGGGAGGTTTCCTAATGCCTCACACACTCAAAGGGAGGAGAAATCATCAAAAATAGGAAACCAAACAGGCCAATCCCGAAATCCTCTTTCCTAGTTATAATAGGACTCATAAACATCAGGTTACTTAAATACTCTTCACCCAACCCTAGAACGAATTTAGAACTTGCTAGGGTCGTTTGGAGGAGCTCTTGGTGGCTGAGGAGCTGTGGAACGACCACAAGAAGCTGTTCTTCTTCCCCTCTCATCTCTGCGACCTGCACAAACCACTCTCTCTGAAGTTGACCAAAGGTAGTTTTTCTCGGGCAAACCTTAACATATCTTATACCAATGTGTAATCATCATGTTAACTTTCATTTCCCACTGTTTCATCGATTTCATTCAGTAGATCTTGATTTATAAGCGTTTTGCCAAAGTCGCGCACTGTCAGGGCTTTTCCCGTTTTTAATATGTGCATGTGATTCAAGACCGAATTAGAGTAAACTGTTAACATGGCAGTTATTTTACTTGATGTCACGATCATCTTTTATGTTGAACATTTTGTCTAAAGTCTTTAGTTAGAGTTATGAACCTTGTAAGAGATCATGCATACTACTGTGTTTTCGGGGTTGTGCAGTTAGCCTTAGTTCTTCCTGTTTTTCTTGAGATTAAGATCGAAGTAGGTCAAGACTCCACATGAAAGTTCTTTTATAGTCGATAGGGTCATCTTTCATGTTAAAGGTTTTGCATAAATGTCATTAGTTTTGAGTGTTATAAACTTTGTAATAGAGTCATGCATGATACTGCGTTTTCCTGTTGCATTAACTTTAAGTTCTTCATGTTTTTCACAAGGACAAAGACCGAATTGGGTAAAACACCCAACTCAACGTTTCTTCCACTAGTTGTCCTGGTCATTGTTTATGTTAAACATTTTGTCCAAATATCGTAGATCTCATGTTACAAGCCAAACATGTAAGTCGCAATGAAGTCATGCAGTTTAGGGTTTTTGTTTATGTTCTTCCGGTATTGCATGCAATTAGTGATGGATTCAGACCCATCCCACAACACAAAGTTCTTACAATAGATGTCCTCGACATTTTCTATGTTGTAAGTTTTGTCTAAAGGTCAGCATATAGAGAGATATAGGCATTTCTGAATATCACCCTGTGTCAAAACATGGTAAGTCTGAACCAAGAGCATGTCAGATCCCGGTCGAACTCAGGCGCAGATCCTGTTAACGCGACAGCTCGAGTGTTGCCTTCCGAGGTCCGTCGCGACAGCCCGACATGTCGCGACCTGATTGCGACAAGACCGTTGTCGCGATCATGCTGCCTGAATCGGACCGCCTCAGTCGCGTTCTTCAATCCCCCTGTCGCCTTCTAGCCATCCCTTCGCAGCCCTTGTCGTGTCGTAATCTGACGACCTGTCGCCTTCCTTATATGGCTATGTCGCGATCTCAGGATTTTTACCGGAAACCACGTGTTTTCTTACCAAGTTTTCCGCATATACCCGAGGTCTGTATAAATGTGATATTTTCTGTGTAAGTTACCTGTCTGGGTCTGATCATTACATGATTGTTGTTTAATGGCTTAAAAGCGATTAACCCATTTAAAAAGCTTTAATTACATGAATGCTATTCAGTGCTCCTTAAATGTTATGATCCATTCGTGCTACTTGTGATTTAATCTTCCTACTGTTCTTCCACGTTTAAATGATAATGGTTATTATAAAAATCTGCAAACCATGATTTGTTAAAGTACATAGTTTCATGTCATGCCATCATTTTAAGTACTTTCCGTGAGTTGAGACCGATGCTTTGTGAATTGAGACACTCGTACATCACTACACACTTGCACATCTAGGCAGCCTTTTCTTGGGAAATTGGAAACTCTCTACCGGTCATTCCGAATCGGTAGACTAGCGACCTTTTCACCAAGGCCTCCGTAAATCTCCTCTGACCATGGATTCCCACATGGCCACGAGTTGTTGTACCATTGAAGTTCCTGGAGATAGCGTGCACTTCCTTTCCCTTCTTGATCTCGTGAGTGTGACTTACAAACTAGACTAAAGCCATTAAGGTAAAGATTGAACAAAAGTATGAATTGTACCGTTATGCTGCCGAATTTATCTCTTGACCATTGTTATCATGAAATCATGTTCAATTACCTATTACTTGTTCCCATCATCATCATGGACATGACATTACACCTGCTTACTTATTGAAACTCTCATTGGCCATTATTATGACTGTGGGTATCTACATTTAAAATTTCATGAGATGGCTGACAGGGCACGGCGTGTGTCCAAGGGCTCCAGTCTAGCCCCAATGACGGAGAGTCATAAAATATACTGTTAACCATGGGTATAATGATTACTGGCGTTGCATCTGGCTGGGAGTACTTTCTTGCTTGTTGAAGATAGTTACATAACCACATACACGTGTCCTGGTGTACATTCTTGATGGATCTTTTCTTGGTGTACATGGTGTCTACGTGCCTGATTAGTGTTACTTGATCGTGCTTGTGAAATCTTGCTTGCTTGCTTGCGTGATATGGCCATCCTGCATTTAATGCAATTAATGATATCTTGCGTTTCTTGACTCATTGAAATCTTGCGTGCTTGTGCAAAGTGATCTATTGCTAGTTCTATCTCGTTCACCAATCTTGATCTATCGTAATCACTCTCTCTAGCTTGTTTTATTTATATCATGTTTTAACGAGTTTTATTCGTACTTGCACATCATTTATCGTACTTGCCTAGTTCTAAAATGTTATCACTTATATCATTGCCCGCACATTGAGATATAAATCCTACTGGGCTAGTTTGCTCATTCCCTACTTTTACCCCATCTAGGTGACTATGAAAGTTCAAGAGGAAGAGCAAGTCGAGGATGGGAATGCGTCCGAGTGATGAGCGTTCCAACTATGAGTCTAGTTATAGCAATTTCTTGAGAGTTAGAACATGTAGCAGGAAGTGAGAAGTATTATGTACTTTCCTTTCATTGAGTCTTAGTCCTGTAATAGTTTCTATTTGAAATACAATGAGCTGAGATTTGATTACAATTTATATGAGTTCAACATATGGGCCCTATTGTGATGTTGTGTTGATATACATTTAGTGCGCGCTAGCTAGAGGCTTATTTGCCGACTGTCCACGTCTCGGAATATCGACTCGAATTCTTCGAATTAATATCCGCTGCGTAATTCTCGGGACGTGACAAGCTGTGTGGTCTGCAGGGGTGGTGTGGGGGGAGTTGCACTACTAATCCAGTGACTTGTGAGGCTCAGCCTTCTTCTTCCAGGTGAAGGAGAGCAAGAGAGTTCTCTTCCTTCTTCTAGTTCTGGTCAGCACCATAGTGGAGTCGGGCCTTCACCACCAGCAGAGTTACTTTACTTGTGGAGCCTCGGGGTTTGTCCAGGGTTGCTGTACTTTGTTTAATGACTATGATACGGAACTGAATATGTACATTTCATGTGAATATATGTGAGAAATGGAATATTAATGTGTTCAATGTGTTTCTTTTATTTTCACGGACATGTGTGTTGATATCCCTTGCGAGGCTTCGGCCCGATGTAGAGGCGCAGTCGTGTCGGGCACGTTATTGGGTAAGGGCCTGAATGGACGAGGACCGTCACATTCACCCACTATCTAGATCCCGAGTTCTATGCTATGAGAAATTGTGTCACACTGTGTTGGCCATACCCATCACTTCCCTCTCATCTAGAAAGTCACAAGTGAGATGGAGAAAGAAAAAAAGATTAATGTTAAAATCTATTTGGGCCGTAATTTGTGAACACACCTATTTCCTACGTTAGTGACAGTAGTCTTTGATGTTTGGTTTTTTAGCCTTATTCCCTCTCCAACTACTGCAAGCTTCCCCCAGCTTATTTTCCACCTAGATTTAAGGCTCCCAAGTATCGGAGGTACGATGACAATTTCAATCCCCTCTATCATTTGTCTGGTTTTCTCATGGATTCTCATTAATGGTTGTATGATCGTGTTCTTCTAGTGCATTTGTTCCTACAATCCTTGGAAGGTGAGGCTCTACATTGGTTCACTGCCTTACCTGCACTCGATTTGATCAATTTTGATCAAGTGTCAGAAAAAATCATTTATCATTTTGCCCAAGGCAAATAAGTCTCCTACTCCTCTCAATCTTGTTAGTAAGAAGATCAAGAATGATGAAGATTTCGTCAGTTTTGCCATCGATGGAGATCCTTGGCCGCCACGGTCGATGTTGCTATACTAGAATCCCAAGCCATCTCCATGATCGTCAACAATATTACCCCTCAACTCAAATTTATTTTGATGTTGAGTGAGTTTCCTTCCTTCGCTCATTTGTACAATCTGGTCAGGATTGTTCAAACCCAGATCAAAGATGCAACTGTCCCCTCTTTCTTTGAGGGTCATCCTAGAAATAAGAAGACCCATGTTGCTCCCACTACTGAAGGGGTCACTGTCAATGAGTCAGTCAATGCCTTCAATCAAGTCGGCAAGCCTTCAATTCCCTCCAATCCCTCTCCACCCATTGGCCAAAAATCTCAATCAAGTTCGAGGAAATCTTATAGAAGGGTTCCTCCTCCGGCTGGTTATACTAGAATCGGGCTCAAGAGGGCATCATATCCTGGCTTGACAAAGTCGTTAGGAGATGTCTTTCACACCCTATTTATAGCCAAAGCCATCCAACTACCCCTGGAGAGAGAAAATGTGGTCATGGGTAATGACACCTCTAGATATTTCTCATACCATAGAGCCCCAGGCCATGACATCCACAACTGTTTTGTCTTTAGGGATTGGGTGTATGATATGAACAATGAGGGTATAATCAATTTAGAGGATATCAAGGTTGCCATTGCCAACCTCAAAAGGCATAGGAGAGACCTTGGTATTATGCAAAACCCTTTACCTAATCACTAACAAGAGGGAGAGCCTTCTAAAAAAGGAGAGAGTCTTAATACCATAACCATATGTGTGGAACCTAGAGTAATCAAAAGAAAATAATTTTGGAGTGTAGAAGGTTGCGTAGGGGAGTATGAGTGTCCTCAGAGTCAGGAACCTATAGAGGAACTGGTCCTAGCTGTTCACTCCCTCACTAAGAGAGTTGCCCATTTTGTCTTGATTAGGCCAGCTGTATCTCAATCTCAGGTACCCATTCATCAGATCTTGAATCCTACCTTGCTGCAACAAGAATACTCTCTTGTGTCTTCTGTTGGTCTTCAACCAGCTCCCCTTCAGTTGATTCTTCCCCAAAAGGAAGATATCAAGAAGGCCGACATCATTAATGACACTATCCATAACCGAATAATTCTCAATCATTTGATTCTCAACAACCCACTAATTCACAATTTGTATTTACTCATACTCAATAGGAGTACGATATCTTGCAACACCCTGATAGACCCCAACAAAGATCTCGATTCTCAAGCTTATAAAGAGATCTCCATCTTACCAGTTTACTCTTGTCCAGTTCCTCCCAGGAATCACTATCTTTGATGATCTCCCAACTTTCAGTGTCACCTATGCCATCTTATCTGTCACCCAGGGACCATCCATCTCTTTCTCTGAGAAGGATCTAGCCCCCACAGGCACTCAGTCACTCCCCCTTTGTTTGACCATTACACTCAACAGGTGACTATTGATTCTATCCTAATAGACATAGGAGCCTCCATCAATGTCCATCTAATGAAACGCTAAAAAAAATTGGGATGGATGAAGCAAACTTAGAAGAGGTTTGCACCATTATTTCTGCCTACGACAACTCCAAGTGGACGACTAAAGGCAAGGTCGACTTGGAGCTTGGGGTAGGTCATGCAAAAATGACCTATAATTTCTGCTAAGGCCATACTGGGCAGAACATGGTTGGAGTAGACTTTGGGAATTCCTGCTATTGCTCATCAACGTTTCAAGGTTCATTTTAATAATCGAATCATCAAGATCAAGAGTCTCCAGACCATTGAAACTCTAAATGCCATCACTTAAGAGAAAATGTCGCACTTGTCCATTCTTGATAAGGGGGAGAAACTTGTCATGTCTATTCTTGATGCTCCCCCTTTCTGTTTGATTCTGAACAGTCTTCCTCTCTCATCTCATGAATTTAATCAAGTCAAAGGTCCTAATGGGAAGGGATGGGAGGTACTAATGAAGTTGGGTTATACACATAGGTGAGGACTGGGTAGAGAAGAACATGGCCTCATTAAAAGGAGAGAGAGTCGGAGAATTGTTAGGAAGTTTGGTCTTGGTTTTCATCCATATCCATGTTTTCCAAACCCATAGATAATCATTCCACCACCCACATGAAGTATAAGAGATCATTTTGTGAAGGGTCCTACCCAGCTAGGAACTAGTAGCCCTGTCATAGAGGAGTTGTCAGAAGAACAAGAGTGAGAAACAATAACATAGTCTGATGAGAGCATTGAAGAGATTGAAGGGGACTTTGGCCCCCTTTCCTTGTTCCATATCCTCCTAACCATCTATCTCACAATCAGTGGGGACTTTCCTAGTCCCCAATCATCTAGCTCGGGCTGGTCACATTTCATTCCCCCTTCATTCGAATTGGCCACCATTACTTACTTTATTGGTCGTGGAGACTCCCACTCATCAAGTTTTAGCCTTTGACTACGAACCCCCCCCCCCCCACACACACAAAAAAATGCCAATTTTCCAAGGAGGGAATGCACATTCCCGGTCGAGGGGCCGTCACATGTTGGGCTTGGGGTCCTTACACCAAGGGCCCACTTTATCTCTCGTGAGTTCTTCTTCTCTCACCCCAGGTAGTTGCTCCCCTTGTACATAGTAAGAGAGAATTAGATTTAGGAGAGTCTAGTTGTCTGTCTATGTCTGGCCGCCATACCAGAAAAGCTAGAGGCAAGCATATCCCTAGACAGTTCATTAAGGAGTTGGCAACCAGATATGTTAGCTTAAGTCAAGTCCTAGGATTTCTTTAGGATAGTTCCATTTCCATTTCTCTCATAGATGTGGTAGAAGGGGCAGAGTCCTGAGATGATGGTATTGAAGTGTACATATTAGAAGAGTGTGAAGAAGAAGACGAAGTTGAAGAGCAAGACGATGTAGTCAAAGCCTATGTTGAGAGTAACAAGTGCTTTGAAGAACCCACCTCTGTAGTAGATGAGCAACCAAGCAAATCAATCTAGGCACTGAAGAGGAACCAAAGTACATTTTGATATGTGCCAATCTTAGTCCAGAAGAGGAATCTTCCATAGTCTCAATCTTAAAAGAATATCTTGATGGCTTCACTTGGTCCTACGAGGACATGCCAGGACTAGATACCTCTTTGGTAGAGCACAAGTAGGTGCTGAAGCCTGACCCACGACCTGTTAAACAGAAGTTGAGATGACTTCGACTGGAAGTTGCACTCAAGGTCAAAGAGGAGATTGAAAAGCTTCATAGGGCTAAGTTCATTTGGGTCGTGTCATACCCATAGTGGGTAGCCAATATCATCTCTGTCATGAAGAAGGATGGTAGGGTTAGAGTTTGTATAGACTTTCATGATCTGAATCATGCTTGCCTTAAGGACGATCTTCCACTTCTCCACATATATGTCCTAGTGGACAAACACTATCGGCTACGAAATGCTCTCTTTCATGGATGGGTATTCTAGTTACAATCAAATTAGGCTAGCGCAAGAAGACCAAGAGAAATCATCTTTCATTACCACTTGGGGAACCTACTATTACGTAGTGATGCCCTTTAGATTGAAGAACACTAGTGCCACGTATTAGAGAGCCATGATGGCCATTTTCTATGATATGATGCATGTTCATATGAAGGTTTACGTGGTTGGCATCCTGGTCAAGTTCAGAACCAGGAGAGACCATGCAAAGGCTTTAAGGGTAGTTCTCTAGAGATCTAAGGAACCCTAAGAAATGTGTGTTTAGTGTTTCTTCAAGAAAATTGTTAGGGTTTATAGCTAGCAAAAGGGGCATTGAGATTGACCCAAACCAGACCAAGGCTATTGCTGAAATGGCTCCCCCAATGAACATCCAATAAGTTTGAGGACTCATTGGAATGTTGCAGTTCATTAGGCGTTTCATATCACAACACTTTAAGAGGTGCAAACCTTTTTATGACATGTTAAAAGAGGAGACCAAATTTGATTGGAATGATAAATGTCAAAAGGCTTTTAAGGATTTGATGTCCTATCTACTTAATCCCCCTATACTTATGCCACCAATTCTTGGACAGCTATTACTGCTCTATGCATCTACCATTGATGAATCTATTGGGGCAGTATTGGCTCAAAATGACGACGAGAAGAAGGAAAGGGTTGTGTATTATCTATCAAAGCTATTTATTGAACTTGAGAAAAAAATGCACTGTCATGGAAAAGACATGTGCTGCCGTCGTCTGAGCGGCCTAGAAACTTAAGCATCATTTCTTAGCCCATGAGGTAAAACTCTTGGCAAAAATGGACCCAATCAAGTTTCTATTAGAGAAGCCAGTCTTGACTGAGGGCTTAATGCGATGGCAGAGTTATCTCAATCAGTTTGACATCACGTATGTAAATCAAAAATCCGTCAAAGGATGTGCCATCACTGAGCATCTTGATCATCACCCTCTTCCCACCTTCTCCCCAATCATGGAAGATTTTTCGAATGATGATTTACATACTTTGGTGAACTTTGAGCCATGTTGGAACCTTTATTTTGATGGAGAGTTAAAGTTTGAAGGGAGTGGGATAGGGGCAGTCCTCCTATCTCTAGAAGTGGTACTCATCCCACATGCATACCAATTGTCCTTCCGGGCTACCAACAATGTAGCTAAGTATGAGGCACTGTTGACTGGTCTTCGAATGACATTGTTGCTGAGGATTAAAGAATTGAGAATTCTTGGATACTCTTAACTAATTTTAAGACAGTCCTTAAGCAAGTACTAGACTAGGAACCCTAGATTGAAACCCTACCAGGAATTGGTGAGCAAAGTAGTCTGGTAGTTTAGGAAACTCACCTTTGTCCACACTCCTAGGGCTAACAACATCTTGGCTGATGCCCTTGCCTCATTAGCTTCATCTCTTGATATCCCTCTTTGAATGAATTCCAAGACCATCTTTGTGTAGAGAATGCATGCTCCCTCTACCGAGCATCCCTGGATCCAACAATTCCTTTCTCCTTCTCTTGAAGTCAATTCCCTCACTCAAGAAGTTGATGAGGATTTTGACAACGGCCATCCCTAGTTCTATGACATCCAAAATTTCTGCAGGGATGACACCCTTTCCAATTAGGCCACTTCAAATGATCGCAGAGCTATCTGTCACATTGTTGCCCATTTTAAAATCATTGGTAGAATCATGCATCGTAGATCTCTCAATGGGGTCTATCGCCATTGTCTTGACGATTTAGAAGCTTAGCGAGTTATAGAGGATGCTCACTCTAGTGAGTTCAGAGGTCATGTCAATGGCTACTCACTCGCTCAGAGGCTCCTTAGGCACTTCTATTGGCTCGGCCTCAAAGAATCTTTCATTCAGTTTGTGCATTGCTGTCCTCAATGTTAGGTTCACGCCAACAAAATTCATGCTCCTTCCTCCTCACTTTATCCCATAGTCGCTACATGGCATTTCTCCATGTGGGCATTCGATATTGTGGGTCCTCTCGAAGACTGCACATGGGAGATCAAGAAGAAGTCTTTTATCTTGACAGTAATAGAATATTTCACAAAGTGGGTAGAGGCTGAAGCTTTTTCGGAAATCAAAGTTTCTACAGTGGTCAAATTCATCCAGCGCAACATCCTAACTAGATTTGGTACTCCAAGGGATATCGTCACCGACAATGGTCCTCAGTTTGTTTCCTAAGAACTTCATGACATGTGTGGTAAATATGGCATTGCATTGCATCATTTGTCGCCATACTATCCTCAAGGAAATGGGAAGGCTGCGGCAAAGAATAAAAATCTCATCAAAATAATCAAGAAAACATGCCAATCTCATAGTTATGCTGATTGGTTTGACCGATAGGTCGATGCTCTGATTGGTCCGACCAATTGGTCGATGCTCTATGGGCTTACGAAACTATTGCCCGCACTCCCACGAGACCAACTCCCTATGTATTGACATTTGGGGTAGAGGTAGTTCTCCCATATGAGATACTCACTCCCTCACTAAGAGTACAATTGGACCGAAAGCTCAATCCTAAGCAACGTCGTGAATCCTTGTTGATCTAGATGGAACTCTTCGATGAGAAAAGAATCATGGTCGCAGATCATGCACAAGTCTATCAAAGAAGAATTGCTCGTTTTTATGATAAAGTGTGAGAGAAAATTTGATGTTGGCGAGTTAGTGCTCAAATGCAAAATGATTAAAGACACCAGTCCCCAGAGTAAGTTCCTGGAAAATTGGGAATGTCCTTACGTCATTAAGGAGTCATTATCTGGGAATGCCTACATGTTATTGAATGAAAAAGCTTTGGAGTTAATGCACCCATGGAATGGAGTTTACCTAAAGAAATATACCCTTGAATCAATCACTTTGTCTATCAGTCAGTCCATTCCTCGTAGTCTAGGATCGTGTAGTCAAAAGGTTTGTTCCAATCCCTTCGGTCAAAATCATGGGGAAGTTGTCTGCAAAACCTTTTGTAGTAGGAGTTGGCTCATGGCTCTAAGGATTGCTAATACACTTCAATCGGTTTTACTAGACAAACAAGCTGTCACTTTCTCTTCATATTCAGTCAGAGAGGAGTAGGGTCACTAATAGGGGACTAGCCAACTCTTTCTTCAAAGGGGAAAGCCACCAAAAGGAGATCCCAAAAAGTGGTAAAATACCAAGAATGTCCAAATTAAAAGAAAAAGTCACAAGAGGTTAAAAAAAGGTAGCAAAAAGTACATACCCAGAAAAAATCTGACCTAAGTGGAAGGAGTTAGCAAAAAGTACGTACCTCGTTCCCACGTAAAGTCCGTGCTCAAAGAAGAAGGGCATCTCCCATCAAAAGTATCGAAAGGTCAAAACTCTAGGTAGAGGAGTTAGGTTGGAAGCTGAATGTGACCCACACTATCTCCTTAATGACTTCCAATTTTTTTCACTCATTTCCTCCTCAAGGGGTAGTTTGCATAAAATCCTTAATGGTGGAAGCATAGAAGGTCTAACGCCATTTTACCTATCACTTGGGGTTTTGTGTACAACTATTCCACTATTTGTCTATGTGGAAAGCGGCAACTTTACAAATCCCACATTTTGAAATACGAGGAACACGAGTCATAGTGTCCACAAAAAAAGTTTCCTTCACCCTTGTCAGGTCTCAAGCTTAGGTCAATGCAATTGGATCACCAATAGATGCGACGACATCAATTCCGGGTTGATGTCGCGCGGTTGGCCGTCAGGGTTCCAAGGTAATCCATCTTTTATCGATCTATGTAGTGAGGAAAGTTACCCGGGTCGAGTAAATTATTTACCGCACAGAGCGTACCGGGGTCATCCTGGTCAAAAGCAACTGGGAGCCTAAGCATGGCATGACGATATTGTCATCAAGGTAAGTCTTAATTGGAACATGTTACCTTGGTGTGCTATGTGTGGCCCAAATCTACATAGATTGCGTGCTTAGAATGCCTGGGAGACCATCACAAGGACATGGATCAAACTTAGCAAAAACAAATAGAAAATCAATCAAACAAAAAATAAATAAATACTATGTGTATATATTAAAAAATAGTATTATTTTTGTAAATATCACTTATTTTGTTAACCACTATATATATATATATATATATATATATATATATGTTGTACATATCACATTTATTTTTAGTCTTTCTTTTTTTCAGCTAGTTAATAAGGCTTAGCCCATTGACCTTGCTTCAAGAAATATTCCATACTACACTAACTAGTTTCCTTCATGTTTTAGATGCAGAACATTCAAGAAAATTAAAAGGAAACACAAAAAAAGATCGTCATTATATATGTCCAAAAGATCATGGGTACAATCATCATCATGACCAAGGGCATCCCCCTGGGAGTACAATGCTCAGTCACTCACCCTCTCGACGCCACTGGCCATGGGTAGAGCTTGCCTTGTCCTCCTCCTCCTCCAGCTCCTGCCTCCGGCTCGGGTAGGGTGGTCTCGCTCCCATCGACCTCTTCGGTGGTTATCCTCAAGCGACAGACAGGCTGCCCACCGATAGTATATCATGAAGGTCGCCAAAGAGTGATTGAGACAGAACCGGAACGCCCTGTTGTCCTCTCTACTCATGGCGCTTCTTTAGCATCCTATTCTTCAAGAACTCCAAATCTGCCTTCTCTCGAACCCTCTCAGCCTCGACCTGAATCCTCTCTCTCTCTCTGTGGTTGTGGATCAATTTTGGGCCTCCTCCAAGCATCCCTCTAGACGCTCTACTCTCTGTCGTAGCTCCTCCACAACCGGTGCTGTGGTCAACACATTCCACATCAGTTCTGTATCAAGACAATTGTAGGAAAATGAGGGTTGTGAATTATATTACCTGATCTTTTATCTCCTTCTCTCGAGTCTCTACCGGAGTCAATGCCATATGTAGCTGCCTCTCCAAATTGTTGTCCCACTTGATATGGCAACAAGACTATCATAGAGGGAGGGGGGGGGGTGAATAGGTAATTTGAAAACTAAAACAAAAATCACCACTTGAAAATTTTGGTTAGTATAAATAAGCATGTGCAATGGAAATTAAAAGAACAGAAGCAAGCACATAAGGAACACAGAGATTTATCCTGGTTCGGCTCTTTCAGATGGAAGTCCTACATCCAGTCCTCTAGCAAACTCTTGGGATTTCACTAACCAAGGTACAGTCCCCCTCACGGAATTACAAAACCTAGCCCATGCTAGTCTTTTTTTCTTTCGGGCAAGAAGGCAACCCACTGTTTCACCTCAGCCAGGTGCTTCTTTTGCAAGCTCAAAAGCAACTCACTGGTACAGACCTCCAACTAGTCATTGTTGAACCACTCTTATATTTTATCCTTTATTTTGATGATAACAAAACTCAAGATTAATTTAAATATAATAAATATATTTAATATCATGTTTTTCTCATAAATTCAACATACTATGGCATTATCGATTCATGACTTGCATTAAAAAGCAAAATCGATTGTTGCTCAATGCACATCGATTACCGACTAAGTGCCACATCGATTATTGCCTTTAAAGTTCACATCGATTACAGTTTATTTAAACATTGACTTCAGTCAGAACATTGATTTTATTTAAAACATCAATTCACTTAAACATCGACTTCGTTTCAACAACGATTACATCTCAACATCGATTACATATGTACACAGATTATGTTCACATCGATTTCATTTCAACATCGATCACACTTATACATGGATTACATTCAAACATCGATTATCTTAAACATCGATTTTGCTTCACTTAAGCATCAATTACGTTTCATTTGAACATCAACTCTATTTGAACATCGTTTGCCTCTACATTTCAAATGTTTTCAAAATGTCTTTGGCGACCAAATGAAAAGCCAAATATACTTCACATGCTTATCTTATTTCTCTGTCTGACTAAAGATCTTCTTACTGTCTATCGTTCATGGTAGGTGAGATATTGTCAGCAGAAATCATGGACTTACACATAAGTGTTGGATCATTTTCACAGGTGTGAACAGATCTAGAAGGGGGGGGTTGAATAGATCTATAACAAAACTCAGAAGAAGCTTAAGCAATTAGAAAATTACTTCACATTAAAGATCTAAACAGACTCACAATTTTACTAACTGATGTGAATGAGTGAATTGATGTGAGAGGAAATTAGATAAGCAATGTGAATGCAGAAACCTATGCAAGCATCTAGTTGAAAATAGATCAAACCATTGCACATGATATTTTTTAGGTGGTTCGGCTCCCAGACGGAGACCTACGTCCACCCCTCACTCAAACCAAATGAGGCTTCACTAGACTGCTGATTCACAGCTTCAAATAACTGCTAACTCACAGCTTGAATGCTGACACACAGCTTGCCAACCGTTGATTCACAGCTTCTCTGCTGATTCACAGCTTCATGGCCATACGGACCTCTTCAATCCACACACACAAACAGTATGGATCAACACTCCTATTACCAGTAGGAGCATCCAACAAGTTTAGAGAAGAAGTTTAAACGAAAAAATCAAATACACAAGAAGATAAGAGTTAAGGGAAACAAATCCTCAAACACAAGTCC
Organism: Colocasia esculenta; assembly: GCA_014218235.1. Taxonomy (NCBI): domain Eukaryota; kingdom Viridiplantae; phylum Streptophyta; class Magnoliopsida; order Alismatales; family Araceae; genus Colocasia; species Colocasia esculenta. The sequence continues at coordinate 45,099,424 of CM024761.1, read as the reverse complement.
TTCGATTTTGCCCAATTTCCTTTGGACTGTGTAATCTGAACTCTGAATCTTCAGATCTTGAGAGTTGAAGGTGTGCTTCAAATCATCTTGCGTATATGCATCATATGGTTGTGCTTCTCAACCAATTTGATTTGAACTCCTTCAAATTAGCCTCAATTTGCGATACCCTGTTTCAGATCTGATTTACAGAGAGATTCAAATCTGAATTTATCCTCTTGAGTTTCTCCACGGATGCTGAGCTTTGTGCTTCTGCTCTTGCACTGTCTTCCTCTTCCACTTGCCTTCAGATCTTCTTCTTTTTTTCCGCTCTATTGCTTCTTCTTTGCATGATCCACGATGCTCTGTTTTTAGATCTGCTGCTTGCACGATTCCTTCTTCTTCCTCTACTGCTTTTCTTCTTGATCCGCTTCTGTTTCAGCACTCTAGAGCTTTCTCTCACTGCTTGGGATGACTGCTTCAGATGATGGAGGCTTATATATGTGCACATGAACACCCATGGCACCCAGACCACAAAGGCCTTTACCTCATTGCCACTTAGATGAAAAGGCAATTTGGTGAATATGGAATCTCCCAAAAAGGTCTCAAAAAAAGATCACAGCCGTTGGATTTTATGCTCTGCATAATTATGGGTTTGCACTGAAAGAGTGTTGACCTTATTTTTCAAGAGAGTCAACCTACTGACCAAATAAATAGTTTCAGCTTACTAGCATAACATTAGAGTCGACCTGATCAACAGACAGAGTCGACCTCTTGAGATTATCTCCAAAACTAGTTCACTGGATGACAACTAGTGTCGACCTTACTCTCAGCTAGTGTCAACTGACTGGCAGCTTGTTCTTCAGGAACTTGATGGGCAGACTGGTAGTGTCAACCTATCTGTCAAGTAGTGTCGACCTACTTTTTGTAAAAACTCTGTAAACCTGTACAAATGAAGAGTGGACCATTAAAACATGTCATTAGCAGTAAGATATGAAATACTAAGAATCAAAAATATGTTTTTAGTCATTATTGTAATATATGCAATATGTCATCATCAAAATCTAAGTGTGAGTGTTTTGACAACATTCACAACCAAACGTTTTAGTCATCATTAAAATCAAAGTATGAGAGTGTAGACATCATTAATATATCATCATTAAAACACACAACTCAACAATCTCCCCTTTTTGATGATGACAAAACATGACAACATTTGACAACATTCTTAAAACAACATTCTTGAAAACATGACAACATTCTTTCACAGAATAACATTCTCTCCCCCTTTATTCAAGAACTTTGAATTTGTCAACATTCTCTCCCCCTTTTTGACAACATCAAAAAGATTGAAAGGCACATGCAATGTAATTTGAATCTCTCCCCTTTTTATGTTTTCACCCATTAAAACAAATAGCCCCCAAGATGAAGAATATGACTAGAGGACCTATAAAACACACAGATATGCAGAATTCTCTCCTTAAGTGAAAACAACTCTCCCCCATTGATAGTATTGGAGTTGTCCACCGCCAACTGAACAGGGATCAAGAGAAATGATGTGAAACCAACAGTATTGATGAAACCAATTGATTGGGGCATAAAATCAGAGATCAACAATAAAGTTTCTCCCCTTGAATAAGAGACTGCATTGCAAAGAGCCCAAACAATTTCATTTTGAAGGGGTCATGAAGGTATCAAGGTACACAATGATTTTAGTATATGAAAAATAATATAATTGTACCTTTCATATTGTGCAGCAAGGGTTAAATATAAAGATGATTTTTGATTGAGTTCTTATGTCAGTTCTTTATCATCAAAAAATCACTTCAGAAATTTTATTTACAAAAGTGACATGATTTTTGAGACCTAAATTGAGTTGTCAAGAGTGTATATGATTAGAAAATCAAAGTTTTGAACTTAACACAATGTAGAATAAAAATTTAACATTCTTGAACAACATGAATTCTATTTTAGGTTAGCTGCACTTTGTGCACCTTTTTCTTTTTCTGTTTATTTCTTTCATTTGAGATATTTCAGGAAATTTAACAAAGAAGATTAAATTCATGCTTTTTGTGCAAGCACACACACTTACCCAGTGCAAGAGTGCTTGACTACAAGGCATGTTAATCATTTATTTGCTTCTTTTTAAACAGAGATAACTTAGCAACACCTTTTGACTCAAGTACAACCACATCTCAGGTGGAATAACCTAGTTACTTAGTGTACTAATCATTGCTCTGCAATTTTCCTTAAAATCTTTCTTTTTCCTGAAAATATTCTTTCAGAACTTTCATAACTTTTCATTAGGTGACAAGTAGCTTTTCCTTTAATACATCATGGTCTTGAATTGTTAAGATATCATTCTTAACATTTGTTAAAACCAAAAACTTCAGTATTTCTTGTGATATAAAACTCAAGACTACTCAAGTGTCTACTTAAAGTGTTCTGCAAAAAAAATCTAAAATGTGCTTTGAGGATAAAGATAGACACATTACTCGTAATCTTATTTTTCATCTTCATGTTTAATCCAAGAGGCCAAATATTCAAGATATTTAAAAAATTTATTTCTCATATAAAAATATCAATGGAACCTTGAATAGATTTGAATGAAACATGAAGAGATCAAGAATAAGCCATGAATTGATTCTGTGATTGAATCTTTCACACATAGTAGAGATGTGTGAGTTCATTCCAAATGAGAACAAAAAAGTAAGAGATTCTGATCAAGTATCATTCAAAGTGTTGATGGTTGAGATTCAAGAGAGTGAACATGACTATTTTATTTCATGCAATATGAACATCAACACAACACAACAATTTAAGAATATAGAAGATTTGTCCTCAATTCACTATCTAAAACAAGTTCAAGATGAGCATTTCTGAACACAAACTTGAACAAATTGTGTCAACACAAGATCTTCAATGAGTTGACACAAGTCATAAAAAAAATTATAATGCAGCAGCAAGAATCTTTCTTTTTGTATCAAATTTACTCCCACTTAACATGTGTATGGAATGAAAAAGTTTGCGAGTAATTTACACATGATTAGGCACACACACAATTAGCTTTATGTAAAACATGACTTTTGGTACTTGGCAGAGTATTTTACTCATGCATAATGATAGTTTTCAGACAAGCATAACTTGTCCTTCCACATTTCACCATTTGATATACCAAGAAGTCATAGGGAGGTTAATGTGCACTGCCAATCATGGATAAATTTTTACAAGAAACTTGATACAAACATGACACCTATAGTTAACATGAATTATTGTTGGGGGCAGTAACAACAAAGTACACTCCTCATTGTTCAGATAGAAATATAAAAATTTGTTCCAACTTAAATAGTTCAATTATGAAATGATATGAGATTTTACCTGAACAATCTTTATTTCTTTTTGAAACATTTTACCTATTTTCTCCAACTTTTCATACCTTGCATAGCAATTAACTTGATTTTGGATGGAAAGGCATGGCTACAAGGCTCATTAGCTTGCTGATCAAGTTACCTTTGGGACCCACACTTCCTTGGGTCTTGTAATGAAACCAATGTTAGAATTCAACAATGGTTTTTGAATCCTAACAGATTTTAATTTTTGTATAGATGTAGTTTTTCCATTAATGGAACTATGAGCAGAATTCATTCCAGAATTCTTCTTTTTCTTATTGAATGCAACTATGTTTTTATGAATTTTTCTATTTTTTTTATTTTTGATATGAGCAAAAACAGAATGATTTTGTGCAACATTACTTTGCCTATGCACATGGAATTTCTGAACAATTTTAGTATGAACATGATATTTATTCTTATGTGTATTAACATATGCATTAGTATGGAATTTCGGAGCATGCACAAAATGATCATTTCTGTACCAACAATCCCTGGAAATGTGACCAAAATTATGACATGTAAAGCATTGGACTGATTTGCATGTTTATTGAAAATTTGATTTTTATTCCAGCAATGTTTGGCAAGATGAGCAAGTTTATTGCAATAAAAGCAAGTTTGAGAATTCCTTACCTGGTACATACCTTTGCTTGAGTTCCTATGTTGGAACCACATTTTCCTTTGAGGAGCCTTTACCTTTTGGTAGCTTCTAAGATGATGTGGATTTGAAGCTTGCCTTGGAGCACTTTGAGTTGATGAAAAAGTTGGGAACTTTAGTAGAAACTTGTTTGTTTTTCAATTTTCTGTTTCTAGTTTTTGGCAAACACATATTTCTTTTTATTTGTTGTTTTTTTCTTTATTTTCTCCTTTTGTTTCTGAACATTTTTCTGAACAAGGATTTTTACTGATTTTTCATTTGATAAAATAAAGTTCTTATTAGCAACAATTTTGTTCATTTCAAAAACTTTTACCTTCTCCAAAGCAGTAAAGAGCCCATTTTTCATATTTACCTTTTCAACTCTGAATGTAGCAATTTCTTTTTCTGAAATTTGAAGTTTGTTTAGCATGACATTAAAACTACTTTTCATCTTCTTCTTTTCATTGTCAAATTGAGCAATTTGTTTCTCCAAATCAGCAATTTTGTTACTTAACTTGCTTCAGTCATTGTCTAAATGTTTGTCATGCAACATACATTCAATTTTTTTTTCAGATAATACTTTTCTTCAACAAGTTGTTTAAGTTTATCATTTACTTGATGATCATGAGCCATGTTTGCAATTTGTTTCTTTAATTGTTCAACTTCAGATTTTCATTCTCTTTTGAAATGATTTGAGAATTTTTCAACATGGTCTCATTCGTTTGGATTTCAAGTTTTAGAATCTTATTTTCAGATTTCATTTTCTTTATTCTTTTATACAAATGTTCACAATGATTTTTCAAATCATCATAAGACAATTCTTCATTATCACTATCAAAAGTAGAACATGAATTCACAGTATCATTGGAAGTTACCAAATCATTGGTGATCTCTCTGGCCATCAAGCATATTATGCTTTCATTTTCATCATCTTCTGAATTTTCTTCATCTTCATCATCTTCTTCTTCACTCGAAGTTCCAATCATAGCTTTGGGCTTATTTTCTTCCACTTGGGTTGAAACTCTTTCTGAACATCCAGACATTCAGGTTTTACATGCCCTAGTTTCCTGTAATTATAACAAACAACTCTGTTGGAATTTTTATTAGCAAATTGTTTCTGCTCGGAAGAGTTGTCTACCTGTGGTCCTTTGTTAAGAAATTTTTTACCTTCTTTTCTTAGAAACTTTCTAAATTTTCTTGTAAGTATGGAAGATTCACTTGAGTCTCCTGAGCTTGAAGATTCTTCTTCCTCAGTTGTTTCTTTAAAATTTGGACTTGCTTTAAGTGCTAGTGACTTATTTTTCTTCATATCATTATCTATTCTTTTCAAACCCAATTCATATGTCATTAAGGAACCAATCAATTGATCAACAGTCATAGTAGACAAATTCCTAGACTCTTCAACTACAATAGCCTTTGTATGCCACATAGAAGTTAAGGATCTAAGAATTTTTCTGACAAGTTCATATTCAGTAAATGTTTATGCTAGACTCTTCAAGCCATTTGTCAAAAGAGTTAACCTACCATACATCTCTGAGATGGTTTCATCATTTTCCATTTTAAAGGCTTCATACTCAGAAATTAACAAATTGAGTTTGGTTTCCTTTACCTCAGAAGTACCTTCGTAAATTACCATTAGACGATCCCATACTTCTTTGGCAGTTGCATATGAGGAGACTCTTGAAAACTCCGTTGGGTGAAGGGAGCAGTGCATGATGTTCATTGCACTCCAAATAGCATTTGACTTCTTGACCTGCTCTGTCGTCCATTTTTCTTCATCCTCTGGGAACTTATATGGTCCACTATTCACTACCTCCCAGATTTGATGATTCTGGGCTCTTAAGAAAGCCTGCATACGAGTTTTCTAGTAAGTATAGTTTGATCCATCAAAATAAGGAGGTCTATACATAGAGTGCCCTTATGGCATATATCCCCTTAGATCCATTTCACAAGTACTCTACGGGCTGTTAAACCACAAGAATAGAGAGCCTAGTCTCTGATACGAATTGTTGGATCATTTTCACAGGTGTGAGCAGATCTAGGAGGGGGGGTTGAATAGATCTATAACAAAACTCAGCAGAAGCTTAAGCAATTAAAATATTACTTCACATTAAAGATCTAAACAGACTCACAATTTTACTGAACTGATGTGAATGAGTGAATTGATGTGAGAGGATATTAGATAAGCAATGTGAATGCAGAAACCTATGCAAGCATCTAGTTGAAAATAGATCAAACCATTGCACAGGAGATTTTTTAGGTGGTTTGGCTCCCAGACGGAGACCTACGTCCACCCCTCACTCAAACCAAGTGAGGCTTCACTAGACCGCTGATTCACAGCTTCAAACAACTGCTGACTCACAACTTGAATGCTGACACACGGCTTGCCAACCGCTGATTCACAGCTTCTCTGTTGATTCACAACTTCAAGGTCATACGGACCTCCTCAATCCACACACACACATAGTATGGACCAACACACCTATTACCGGTAGGAGCACCCAACAAGTTCAGAGATGAAGTTTAATCGAAAAAATCAAATACACAAGAAGATCAGAGTTAAGGGAAATAAATCCTCAAACACCAGTCCTTAGGTTTTTCCCAATTTCATTTGTACTATGTAATCTGAACTCTAAATCTTCAGATCTTGAGAGTTGAAGGTGTGCCTCAGATCATCTTGCGTATATGCATCATCTGGTTGTGCTTCTCAACCAATTTGATCTAAACTCCTTCAAAATAGCCTCAATTTGTGATACCCTGTTTCAAATCTGATTTACAGAGAGATTCAGATCCGAACCCTTATGCTCTTGAGTTTCTCTATGGATGCTGAGCTTTCTGCTTCTACTCTTGCACTAACTTCCTCTTCCACCTGCCTTTAGATCTTCTTCTTCTTCTCATCTCTACTGCTTATTCTTTGCATGATCCACGATGCTCTATTTTCAGATCTGCTGCTTGTACGATTCCTTCTTCTTCCTCTGCTGCTTTTCTTCTTGATCTGCTTCTGTTTCTGCACTCCAGAGCTTTCTCTCACTGCTAGTGTAGCAACCGGAAAATTTAATACTTAAAAATTTAAAATAATAATTTTTGTAAATCGAACTAATAGAAATATATATACCATTATCTTATGTGCAAGAATACATCAGAAAATTCCTTAAAAATTATAAATCAACCCCAGACATTATTCCTAAGTGTTCTACTAAGAATTCAAGCAACAAAAAATTTGATTAGCCAAGTGTACGTCACAATGTGACTAATTATCCAAATTAGAAAACTAAGTCGGAAAACCATTAACACGGAAAATAACGCACCCATGAATTAAACGACCATGTTGGAGAGACTTCCAACATCATGAAATGATTACCCATTATCGGAATTGGACCAATGGACCTCTCATGGCCCATGAATAAATTCAAGTAAGAAAAATAAATAAATTCAAAAAATTCTATTATTTCCCTTATTAAAATGGAGAATTCTCCTAAGTTAAATTCCATTAAGAATGAGCATTGTCAAATGGACCCTCTAGAATTTATTGGGACAAAATAGGGATTCTTAAAAGAGGAATATTAGGAAAATACTCTAAATTTGTAACTTAAATATTACCTAAATAGAAAAAGGATATTAAAGCATTAAAATAAGTAGTTTGAGTTAGAATTGGATTCCTAAACCTACCCTAATAGGTTGGCCACGAATTTAACTCCCATCCTAACCCAAATAGGAAGTGAAAAGCTTGGAAGGAGTTAAGAAATAAGAAATTCGGAATTTAATGGGGGTTAGAGTCCTATTAAGAAATAACAACCCAACAAGCATAAATACTCTCCTAACTTTCCCATGGCCGGCCCTAGCTCATTGCAAAGGGTTGGTGAACCAGGAGGAGAGGCCAAGGAGGAGGATATCTCGTGGGGAGAAGACTCTGTCAAGCTCTCTCTCTCGTTCTTCATGTTCTAGCCCTAGAAGAGGAAAATGACTAAAGGTAGGCATTCTCATGAACAAAAATCTAATTAAATTCGTCTGTAGATTGTTCCATGCATCAGGAACAAAACCCCTTTATTTTCATAATTTTTCGTGTAGCCAAACTTTTCTGATTGAATTTTGAAGTCCTGTAAACCTCTTGACCTCGAACCTTCATGTTTAATTCATATCTTCTTGAATACTCTATCCCATGCCTCAAAATTTTTATTGGAGATACTGATGATTGTTAGGAATCTTTCTCCCCTAAAAGCCCTAATTTTTATCCACCCTATTTCGTGAATTAGTTCTCTCATCTCAACTGCTCACTATGTCATGTACTCCATGTTTGACTTGAATAAAGCATATCAAAACTCTATCAATTTTCAAATTCCTATTTATTGTAAGTACTCACATATGTCTAGATCAATATGCAACCTGTTTCATGATTTTTCATTGACTATACAATTAGTTATGAATTTTTGAATTACCCTGTGTCAAAATATGTTAAGTTGGCACGCAGTCCTATGCTAGTCCTTTTCCCGCTCGAACTCAGGTACAGGAGCTGAGAACGTGATGGCCTGATAGCCCGCGTTCTCAGGGCCGTCGCGACAGCACCTTCCGTCACCATCTGATCGCGACAATGTCTATCATCGCGATCTGCCTGCCTGATCTGACGAGCCCGTCGCGACCATTAAGCGACCCCGTCGCGATCTGCCTACCCAAACTGACAAGGCCGTCGCGATCTTTACAAGGCCATGTCATGTTCTCAATTGACCCTGTCGCGACCCTTACTGGGGTGCGTCGCAATCTCAGATTTTTGCATGAACCCCGCTATCTCTGCAAGTCATGACTTTCTATAGTGTTTGTACCCTCTCTTAACAGTCATATACACAGTAAATGTACTTGTTATAAACTGAACATTATTGTGTGATTTTAAAAGACATGCACATGACTTATTCCTAGCTATGATTTCATGATATAAGCACACACTTTGAACCATCCAATTATGGCTTAACCTGGCATGTAATTAACTCATAATACATCTGGTAATTTATGTAATTAAATTGCTATATTTTAAATAGAGTTATCTACATTTTCTTGCGATGTTTTGGGAATACCGTTATCAACACTCCACTGTTCTAGAATTCCTCTAGAACGTCGACACTTGTTTCTAGATACACACTCTCGCTTGACTTGGACGAACTCTCCATCGGATACTCCTTCGGCCGGACTAGTGAGTCTTTGTTCAAGGCCTCCGTAAGTCTCCTATGACCATGGGTTCCCACATGGACGACGAGCTGGTTGTACCCTAATAGCTATGACACCTCTAGGGATCAGCAAGATCCCAATGACCTTAGATTATTCTCTATTTTATCTTGAATCACGCCAGACCTCTGGACCTGTGCGTAACATGGCCAGTGGAAGGGTAGTGAGTTCCACCTGACTGCCAACACAGCACGCGCGTGTTGTGCAACTGTTATTGTCACTCGTTACTCGACATTTCATGTGCAATGACCATAAGATATCATCTATATTCTACTCGCTCATCTATTCACGTTCACTCTACTATCTCGTCTCTCTCATCTATTCATCTAATACTCTCTCGGTACCCTTTGAGCTGTGTGGCTCCTACCATTTTGTACTGCTCATGACTGTCTAGCGCTAAAATGGGTCTTGTGACTCTACTGATTTGAAGGCATACTGCTGACGGCACGGAGAGTGTCCGAGGGGCTTCAATCTAGTCCTGAGGGTGGAGAGCCACCCAAAAATACCTGCAGGGGCTATTGACGGTGTCTGCATTTGCACCAGTCCTGACTGACTATTTTGAATTACCTAAACATCTGACTGTTACATTGTTAATGTTAGTCTGTTAGTTCAGATGTATTACATTGTTACTGTACTGCCACTGACTGTTACTGAACTGTTACTGTCCTGTTATTGAGCGACTACTGTCGTACTCTCTACTTGCTCCACTTGATATCAGCTATCTTGAGTTATTGCATTCTATCCTGACTTAGTCGCATTCAAAGTACTATATTCTCTCTCGGCTATCTACGGATAACCAAAGTGCCATTACTATTTTGATTGACGAAAGTTAATCAAAAGTGCTATACTATCTCGATTGATGAAAATCAATCAAAGTGCAATTTACTCTTTACATGACCATCTAATATCTCACTCCTTGCTATGCATTTTTCTTGCTATTGCTTGACATTGACGTTATTGTTTCTATCGTGACTTGACTTTATTCATCATGCTGTACTTGATTCATTGCTATTTGAACCATGTACTCGTGCAATTACTTTCTCGACTTTACGTGACTCTCTCTATCATTAGTTACTCTGCCATTTAAAGAATTAATCATTTAAAGCCTGCTTGACTATTGAGATTTAAGTCCTACTGGGTGTTATCGCTCACCCTTCGTTATTTGTTATTGTGTCTCAGGTAAGTTGGACAATGATGTTACACACACCAATGGGACAAGGCTAGAGTGATGAGAGACCTGGAGTCAATTCATGAAGTTGCCCTAGTACTATGGAGTCTAATAGTTATTACTTTAGATTTTCATTCCAATGTAAAGATGTAATTGAGCCCTATGTATTGGCTCCGAATTAGTGGTTGTAATGGTCTTAGTGATTTTATAATGAAATCAAGAGTTTATTTCAATTATTGTTCATTAGATGCTCTGATGTTTGCGTCTGTATGCACAATTTACGCTACCATACTCGTTGCTTATGTTTACCTCTGATTTATTCCGCTGCTAAATTGGAGGGGCGTGACAGTTGGTATCAGAGTCTAGGATGTCCTAATTAGGATATTTTAAGTCTAGGGATGTTCTAGGTGAACTGCCATGACCGTGTCTAAGTCAACCACCATACCTATGTGAGAGATTGGGTAAAGCTTGGGGTTATACTAGGAGCTTAACTATATGTATAAGCACCTTAAGTTTAAAATGAAATTAATTAGTATTATTGCTCGCAGGAACTAGAGGAGATGGCTGGCGAGCATGCACAAATGCACGAATTACAACAGACTGTACAAGGGTTAACTCAAGACCTTAACAACATGATTCAAGGACGAGCAAGAAATGGGGTAGGAGACTTATATGGGAGCTTTCAATGAATAAATCCCCTAGGTTTAATGGAACTCCGGATCCCGATGAAGCTGAAAATTGGGTGAAGGCGATGGAACAAATCTTTAGAGTTATGCAATGCTCAGAACAAGAGAAAGTCCTTCCGGCAACCTTCCAGTTGGACCGCGATGCTAGAGCTTGGTGGGAAGCTGCTAGTCGACAATTACCCAACATCAACATAGAGTGGGATGAATTTTTAGAACTCTTCACCACCAAATATTTTTCCGAGAGGATTCATGAGAAGAAGGCAAATGAATTTGCCAATTTAAAACAACGAATGATGTCTGTAGCAGAATATGAAGAGCAATTTGAAAGACTAGCACAGTATGCACCACATTTGGTGAGTACGGAAAAGATGAAGGCAAGGAGATTTTTAGAAGGGTTGGGACCTATGTTCTGGGAAAAGTTGGCTCCACTAGACATTCAAGTATATTCAATCATGGTATTGAGAGCTCAATTAGTAGAGGACACCATGGAACTTCTTGAAAAGATCCATAAGAAGAAGGTGTTGAAAAGGGAACGCGCTACTCATTCCAATGATAATAAAGGAAGAAATACAATAGATAGCAAGAGAAGGAAAGGGGAAGTGAAGCAGAAGGAAGTCTGTGATTTTTGTGAAAAACCAGGGCATCAGGTTGATAACTGTTGGAAGAGATTGGGCAGGTGCTTGCGATGTGGAAGTCAACAACATCGAGTCATCAATTGTCCAACAAAGAAGAACCAAACTCCACTCCAATGACGATTACAAGCCCTTGTGGATAAAAATCCTGCCAATGAGGGTGGACAAGGTACCATCACTAAACCCTTAATTTAATTTCATATTATTTTCGCGATAGCAAAGCCCTAAGTGGGGGAGGTGATGGAATGAAATATCCATAATAAATTGGTAGTCGTATCATATCATATGAATTTGGGGACCAAATTCTTTTTAAGTGGGGGAGGATGTAGCAACCTGAAAATTTAAACTTAAAAATTCGAAATAACAATTTCTTTACATCGAACTAATAGAAACATACATACCATTATCGTATGTGCAAGAATACATCAAAAAATTCATTAAAATTTATAAATCAACCCCAGACATTATTCCTAAGTGTTCTACTAAGGAATTCAAGCAACGAAAAATCCGATTGGCCAAGTATACGTCACAATGTGACTAATTATCCAAATTAGAAAACTAAGTCGGAAAATCGTTAACACAGAAAGATAACGTGCCCATAAATTAAACGAACATGTCAGAGAGACTTCCAACATCATGAAATGATTACTGAAGAGTTATGCGGAATAACACAATATGGTAATCTAGAAGGGGGGGTTGAATAGATTACGAGAATTTCTAATTACTGATGGCTTCTTTTTGGTTCTACAGCAATCTTAATGAAACTTGATTAGAATTCGATTGAGTATAAGAAAGCTCGAGTTGATGCAAATGAAAACAAGGTATCAAACGTGCGTATAAACAACGTGCCTACCAATCATCTATCGCAGAACACGAACAAACCATGTGACACGATGATTTAAGGTGGTTCGGAGTACACAACTCGTGTATCCTACATCCACCGTCCACACACACACGCAGAAACGACTGCTTATGAGCGAGTTCAACACAACAACTCACACACACACACGTTGTCTGATGAACCACGATTAGAACAACCACAAACTCGTGAATCAAGCACAAGGGATGCTTGAAACACAGCCACACACACACAATGGAATGGAAATTGTGAAATGGAGAAGAATTTAGAGTTGGGGAACAAATCCAGTTGGAATTCTTCTCGTGGATCGTCCAGACGCTCTTCAAATTTCGATTGGATGTAGACTGATCGATGTAGAAGGTTGAATTGACGACGATCCGGCTTCAGCTCCGCATAGATGGTGATTCCACGACGATCTGGGCGGAAGATAGAAGCAGAGCAGCAAATTGGGGCTTTTCCTCTTGGTCCCTTGGAGGCTCTTGGTTGGGAGGCTTCTCTCATCGAATTTTGCTCCAAAAGGATGCTTATATAGTGTTAGGTAAAGGTGGGGGTCGTGGAGGAAGGAAACACCCAAATGGGGCCGGAGTTGGAATCTCTAAATCTCATGTTTTCGTCATCTGTCGACAGGTGCACTTGCATCTATCGACAGATGCACTCAGGCTGAGAACTGGGTTTCAGAAATCTGAATTTCTGAGTGTATCTGTCGACAGGTAATTTGCATCTGTCGACAGGTGTACTCAGGGATACAAAACCTGAGGTCTGTCTTGGGTTGTCTGTGTGTGCATCTGTCGACAAGCAATTTGCATCTGTCGACAGGTGCACTCAGAGATACAAAACTGAGCTCTGTCTTGGATTGACTGTGTGTATCTGTCGACACATGCCCTAGGCCTATCGACAGATACTCTTCTTTGACATTTCTTGTGCTATTTGCTCATCTCTTTGATGCTCCATCTTTCATGCTTGTGCACCTACATGTAAATACATTGTTAGTGATATACATTGTATGATTTAGCAATATTTAACACAATCACTTTCATGGTGTTTTTCATGTTAGTTAGCACATCAATTTTGCATTAAATCAATGTTCAAGGATATTAATGTGATCATCAAAAACATGATATATTGAAAACCCAACAATCTCCCCCTTTTTGATGATGACAAAAACATTCAATTGATGCATAATATTGATGTTCTCCCCCTTTTTGACAACATACAAAAGGTCAAGTCATGCACATATTAGAGACAGATAAACATGAACTGTGAGTTGTCATTGATCATTCAAATTTCACAGTACAAGAGACAATCATTACATGACTCAATAAAATTCAAAAGGAAGGGAAATAACATGAACAAGCAAAAAGACAACAGGACTAGTGAGACTAACTCCCAGCTAAGACTCTTGACGACCTCTAAGGACCCTGAGACCCTCTATTCATCGTCATGTCCAGCAGGTGGAGGATGACGGGATCCAGCTCTCTCGGAGTAGAGGTAATCAAGTCGGTCTCGGATATGCACGTGAGAGTCATCCAGAGAGTTGAGGCGAGCATCCACTTGATCAAATCTAGAGTTCAGTTGAGCAAATCCGGAGGTCATTTGTTGATGCATTTGTGCCAAATAATCACGAAGAGATTGTTCTTGAGGCACAGGGACATCAGCAAATTCTTGAGGTTGATCAGGCATTTGCTCATCCTGAGAGTCTTCATCAGTGCCTTCATTATCGTCATGGTCTTCATTGTCTTCTGCATTGTCTTCTTCATCATCTTCTTCATCATCACTTTGTTGTTCTTGCCCTTTGAGATTTCTTGTCACTACACCGTCTACAAACTTGTAGCCCATTCGGTGAGCGGCAGTGAGGTCAAATGCACTGCGGGATTTTAAGGAGATGAGCTCACTTGAAGGGATAGGAATGCCAATGAAAATGATAAGAGAGGTGATGGGGCAAGCATATGGCATTGATCTCTTGGTGTTAGAGAAACACTGACGGATGAGGCTGAGCATGAGTTCAAGCAGATTGATTTGTTGACACTTGAGGAAGAATATGAGCAAGGACTTATGGACCTCAGTGACTAATTCTCGGCTTCCATCCTTCGGGACGATCAGGTAGTGAAGATGTGATGGATCATCCAGATCAAAGGAGGAAAGGAGTTGGCATTCAAGCGTGCAATTTTCTTAGTGGAGTCATAAGGTTGCAACGTGAGAAGTTCATAGTACAGAAGCGGAAGGAGTGTAGTTGAAGATTTCAACTCCTGAGTTTGGGATTTGAAGGGCTGTAGAGAAAGATTTGCGGTGAGGCGAAAACGAGTGCCTTTCACCGAAGAAAAAAGATCTCCCTGATTGGAAAGCCCTAGGTTATTGAAAAACTCTGTGACGGCAGTTGGAGAGTATTGCAAGTGTGAGTAAAGAAAGGATGTCCACCCTTGAGTGTCAAAGTAGGGTAGGAGTGAGGGGAACATCGATCCTAAGGACTCAAAGTCCACATACCGGGATTGGACGAGTTTCTTGAAGGTGCCTTGTACCCGATGAGATGGAGACCCTGAGGAACAATGAGTTCTGGCAAACGATCTTCGCGATGCTTGCTACGATGTTCTAAAGGAGCCCTGGAACTCTCTCCGGCGTCCGTCAAAGCACGACGACGGCGAGTGAGAATCTTGGTCTTGGGTGCCATCTCAGGAAGGAGGTTGAGAATGGCGTTTGGGAAGGGAGAGTGGAGGGATCTCAGACGAGGAGCAGTGAGATCGTCGGAGACGGATCAGATCTTGAGCCCTGGAGGGGAAAGAGAGGGGTTTGGAGAAGAGGAGGAGGAAATGAAAGGGGAAATGGTGGGAAATGGTTGTGGGAGGCCTTTAGAATAGGTTTAGAAGGGTTTTAGAAAGGAGGCCCCACACAAAAGACTTGAACCGGCGCGAGTGTTGGGTGCAAAAATGAATCTGGGTCACCGGCTGTCGACAGATGACCATCTGTCTGTCGACAGATAACCACTTTTTGGCTGAAACTTGATTTTTTGCAAGATTTTTCAAAGGGTCAAGTGTTTATTTGGCATTTTAGGGTAAAAAAGGTGTATGTACAAGATAAAGATGCATATCCATTATGATGAAGACATGACACAATTCTACAATGATTTTGAATTAAAACCGATGAGTTCTTTAATTAGATCATGAAGAACACATTTCACAAAAGCCAGTGAAAATTAAATAACTCTTTTGATTAAGGCCATTGAAGAAAAACATGCATCTAAATAGAGATGATAGTCAGACGACATTTGAATTAGATGGCCACAAGAACATCTTACCCATAAAAAGCACATTGGACTTGACAAAAAATTTTCCGGAGGCTTCACTCTATTTCTAGTATGATTGTAGGATCTTTAAACAGCGAAGATGGGAAAGAGTGGCAATGAGGAGCACTTTCACTTTTTCATGTGAAGGTAGACATTTGTGATGCCAGTACCCCCAGTTACTCAATGTGAGTGTCCATCAAGCCATTGTGTAGATAATGAAACAACCTTTTGACACGAAGACTGACATTGGTGATGCCCATGTCCCCGATTACTTAGTGATTTTCATCATTGCTCTACCTCCATCCCATAAATGAAAGATAATTTTTTTTTTTAATTGAAATGTAGAGATAGGTAGCTTTTCTCCCTTTTATTTTGTTTTTACTTTTCGTCAAGTACATGAGATTTCTTTAGGCAAGTGATAATGTAGAACAATAAATTCAAGGACCTTCTGATTTTTCAAATCATTTGGATTCATGTTTAATGACAAGGGAGTTATTCAAAGGAGATGTTTAAAAATCATTTGGTTTGCTCATTGTGTTCAAAAGATCTAAATGGTCCTCAATCAAGTGTTGTATCAAACATCATTTAGAGTTGATTCACGACTTTGACATGAAGTGGATATGAAAGGTTATATTGCACAAAACAATCCAATGTTTACCTTTAAATCAAGTAATGAACACTTTCTTGAAGAGTATGAAGAAGGAATGAGAGAATAGTGAGATTGTGTTTATCTGTCGACAACAGGAATCTGTCTGTCGACAGATGCACACAGACTGATGAATTGAAATTTCAGAATCTGAGTGTACCTGTCGACAAACGGAATGTGTCTGTCGACAGATATGAGCAGAGTGGATTTTTCTGGTTTCAGTTTGAGTGCACATGAAGTTCAAGGAAGTGAGGATTAAACATTGAAGTGAAGGAAGAGTTTCCTCAAGAAAATACTCATCTACCCTGAAATTACTCCCCCATAGTGTGTGCACGTGTTGACACAACATTGAAGCAAGGATTCACACAAGCATTTGATACAAGGCAAACATGTTCATTTCAAGAATATCATACACAAGCACATGGTCACAGAAAAAGCATTGTTTCATAGAGTTAACATGATAAAATGTAAGGAAACTAAAAAATCCTATGTGAAGTACAGGACCTTTATATGCAATGGGACTATGGATACTTGGCGGAGAATGTTTCCTCACGCATGATGATAGTTTCCAAACAAGCCGAACTTGTTCTTCCACAGTTCACCATTTGATATACCACATAATCATTCACACATAAAGAACATGTACTCCAATATGGAGAATTAGTTTCATTGCATTTTACACAAACCCAATTCTCTTCTTAAGGATGTGAATCTATCTTCAGACAAGGGTTTGGTGAAAATGTCAGCCAATTGTTTTTCTGTGGGAATGAAATTAAGTTCCAAGGTTTTATTGGCCACTTCATCTCTCAAGAAATGATGACGGATTTTAGTCCTTGAGTGTTGGACAGGATTTTTTGAAAGGTTGATAGCACTTGTGTTGTCACATAGTATAGGTGTGCATCCAATTTCAATATTATAATCAGCTAACTGACTTTTGATCCACAACACTTGAGCTGCACAACTTCCTGCAGCAACATATTCTGCCTCTGCAGTGGAGAGTGCAACCGAGTGTTGTTTCTAGGATGCCCACGAAACCATGCAACCGCCAAGGAATTGGCAATATCCACTAGTGCTTTTTCTATGAATTTTACATCCAGCATAATCAGCATCAGAATAGGATATCAAATCAAAACTACTCCCTGCTGGATAGCAAAAACCCAAATTGCATGTACCTGAGAGATATCGGAAAATTCTCTTGACTGCAATTAAATGGCTTTCCTTTGGACTAGATTGATATCTAGCACAAAGGCAAACACTGAATTGTATATCCGGTCTACTTGCAGTAAGATAAAGGAGTGAGCCAATCATACCTCGGAAGTGCTTTGCATCTACCGGTTTACCTTTCTCATCATTTTCCAATTTGATGCTTGTGCTCATTGGGGTGGAGGCTGGTTTAGATTGCTCAAATTGAAATCGTTTGAGAAGCTCTTTGACATATTTTTCTTGATTTATGAAGAAGCCTTCTTCATGTTGTTTCACCTGCAAACCAAGAAAGAATTGAAGCTCCCCCATTAAACTCATCTCAAATTCACTGTGCATGTGTTTAGAAAATTCTTCACACAGTGAAGGGTTAGTAGAACCAAATATAATATCGTCCACATAAACTTGAACAACAATTATGTGATTGCAAACTTTCTTAGTGAAGAGTGTTTGGTCTACTTTACCTCTTGAGTAGTTTTTGCTTACCAGAAAATTGCTTAGTATATCATACCAAGCTCGAGGTGTCTGTTTCAAACCATAAAGAGCTTTGTGCAATTTATACAGATGGTTAGGCATTTCAGAATTTTCAAAACCTGGTGGTTGAGAGACATAGACTTCTTCTTTGATATAGCCATTTAAGAAAGTAGTTTTAACATCCATTTGATCAAGTTTGAACTTATGGGAGCATGCATATGCCAATAAAATTCTGACTGCTTCTAATCTGGCTACTGGAGCAAAGGATTCTTCAAAATCTACACCAAATTCTTGATTATATCCTTTTGCAACGAGTCTAGCTTTATTTCTGACCACTTTTCCTTCTTCATTAAGTTTATTCCTAAACACCCATCTAGTTCCTATGATAGAAATTTCAGGGGTTTTAGGAACTAAACTCCATACATTGTTTCTTTGAAATTGACCAAGTTCCTCATGCATAGCATCAATCCATGAGTTATCTTTTAAGGCTTCTTCAACATTTTTGGGTTCCACTTGAGAGACAAAAGCAAAAAGATCATGTTCAATTCTTTGTCTAACTTGAGACCTTGTTTGACCAGAATCATTTAAACTACCTATCACATCATCAAGTAAGTGATCTTTGGAATACCTCACATTTGTGATTGTTGAAGGGCCGGGAACATCTTATCCTTGAGGAATTTGATCTTGTGAATGTTGTTCTTCAGGAGGTTCACCTTCTAGTGGATTTTCTTCATGTGTTTCATCTTGTTTTCTGAAAGCTTTTTTATCATCTTCATCATAGTCCTTGTGAAGATATCCACCTTGGTCTTGAACTTTCTTTAGATTTGTCTTTTGCTTTGACTTGTAGGTCCTCAAGTGATGTTCCTTCATCTTCTTTTCAGTTCTATTAACAGTCAAACTGTTAGTTTTGGCATAAGTCTCATCAATAATAACATGTGGAGTTTCTTCCACAGTGCGTGATTTATTGTTAAACACCCTATATGCCCTAGAGTGTTCTGAGTAGCCTAGAAAAACACCTTGATCACTTTTGGCTTCAAATTTATCTAAATCAGATTTATCATTGTTATGGATAAATACCTTTGAGCCAAATACTCGAAAGTACCCAAGGTTGGGTTTCTTACCTTTCAACAAATGGTAGGGGGTTTTCTTTATCACAGGTCTTACCATGGCTCTGTTTAGAATGTTGCATGAAGTGTTCACTGCTTCTGCCCAAAAGCTTCTCGAGAGTTGGCCCTCAACCAGAAGAGTGCGAGCCATTTCCACTAATGTTCTGTTTTTCCTCTCCACTACTCCATTTTGTTCTGGAGTCCTTGGGGAGGAGAACAGATGATCGATCCCTTGGTGCCTGCAAAAATCAGAAAATGCATTGTTATCAAATTCTCCCCCGTGATCGGTGCGGATTGAGCATATTTTATTTACATTGCCATGCTCAATCTTGTTAAAGAATTCTTGGAAGATTATAAGTGTTTCACTTTTGTGTGCCAAGAATTTGACCCATGTGAACGTAGAAAAATCGTCTACAATGACAAAACCAAAACGTTTGCCATTGAGACTTAGAGTTCTAGTTGGTCCAAAAAGGTCCATGTGCAGCAGTTCATATGGTTTAATGTGCTTACCGGCGCTTTGGATTTGAAAGACTTCCGGGTTTGTTTTCCCTGTGCACATGCATCACAAAAACTTTCATTGTTGTTAAAAGAAATGTCAGGAAGTCCACTTACTAATTTGAGCTTCATGATCTTGTGCAACACGTTGTAGCTCGCATGCCCAAGCCTACGATGCCACAATGTCAATTCATCCTGTCCATTTGCAACAAGACACAAGTTGTCATTTCCTGGATCATCTAAGTCAACTAAGTAAATGTTATTCACTCTTTTTCCAGAAAATTTTACATTTCCTGTTTCTTTATCAACAATTTGACATGAATTTGATTCAAAGATGACGTTGTGACCTTTATCACATAATTGACTTATGATAAGCAAATTGTGATTAAGGCCATCAACTAACAGTACATTTTCAATTGAATTGGAGGGACACTTACCAACATTATCTGTGCCAATGATTTAGCCTTTGTTGTTACCTCCAAAAATGACTTGTCCTTCGTCTTTCTCCACTAGAAAATAGAATTTAGCTTTGTCGCCCGTCATGTGCCTCGAACAGCCGCTATCCAAGTACCATTTTTTTTGATGTTGGGCTGCTAGGCATTCCTGCATATGTGGATCAGAGAAGAGGTTTTGGTACCCAAATTACTTTGGGTGCCAAAATTTCATTCATGCAACAAAGTAAATGCTTAGGAATCCAAACTTGTTTGAATTTCTGTTTCTTTGGATTATTCCAGCACTGTTTTTCATCATGACCAATCTTTTTACACACATTGCATGAAGGAATTTTCTTTTCAATTTTTTGTTGCTTGATAGACTGTTTATTAGTTTGTAGTTGTTCTTGCCTGTCGACAGGCACCATTCCATCTGTCGACAGTGGCTTTTTCTTTTGTTTATTGAGAACATTTTGTTTGGGTTGCAATAGTTTGGTCTGAGATGGACTTGTGTTATGCTTTGTGCAACATGCTTGCTTGTGCTTGGGCTAGGATCAACAAAGGAAGTGATCAATGACTCTCCTATTTTCTTTTGTTTGACAGGTTGATATCCTAACCCATGCTTGTTACATGTATTTTAGCACCCAAAACCGCATATAGATTTTGCTTTCCTTTTACAAATTTCATCAGTCTTCAGATTTCTCTTTCAATTCAGTTTCAGTTTGTTCCAACTTTTTCTTTGTTTCTAGATGTTCTTCTTGAAGGAATTCAAGAGAATGGCTTAAACAGTCCTTTTCCTTTTGTGTTTCTTGTAATTTCATTTTCAAACAATCCATCTCTTCACTATGAGTCTTTTCATCAATTTTCATCATTTCTATTTCTTTTGTCAGGAATGCAATTCGTTCATCGTGAGTTTTATCATGCACAAGGGAGTTGCATTTCTTTTTCAATGCCTTATTTTCAGATCTATATTCACAAAAATTTTCAATTAGAGTAGTGTATGCTTCCTCCCATTCACTTGCAGTATAATTATCAAATGAGAAGTTTACCTCGGTGGAGTCATCACTCCTTGCCATTAAGCATTTAACTTCTTCATCATCGGATGTTTCTTGTGCATCTTCATCTTCATCGCTCCAGGTTGCCAACATTGCTTTGGCTTTCTTGAAGATGAATTTTTCTTTCTTCAGCTTCTTCTTGAGTTCCGGGCATTCTCCTCTCATGTGCCCCTGTTTCTTGCATTCATAACAAACAATGTCAGATTTTTTGTTGGACTCATATTTCTGTGAAAATTTTTCTTTTGAAAAGGTTTGGAGTTACTTGTGTCTCTCCTTTTGAACTTCAGAAATTTCTTGAATTGTCTAGTGAGCATTGCCATTTCATCATTATCACTCTCACTAGATGCTTCTTGCTCATCACTATCTTGTTGAATGGATTTCTTGGAGCTTGTTGATGTTTTGTTGGATGCTTTTAAAGCAATTGACTTCCTAGGATTTTCTTCCAATTCTTTTCTTTTGATGTTGATTTCATATGTCATTAAGGAGCCAATTAGTTCATCCAATATCATTTTAGAAAGGTCTTTGGAATCCTCATGACAGTGGCCTTAGTATTCCAAGATGAAGTGAGAGATCGAAGTATCTTTCTTACTAAGTCACTTTCAGAGTATTCCTTTTTAAGACCTTTTAGCCCGTTAATTATTAGCATGAATCTTGCAAACATGTCTGATATGCTTTCATCAGTTTTCATCTTGAACATTTCATATTCAGACACTAACATGCTAACTTTGGTTTCCCTTACCTCCGACGTACCTTCGTAGATGAGTTCAAGTTTGTCCCACATCTCTTTTGCTGTTGAGCATGTGGAGACTCTTGAGAACTCCTTTGGATGCACCGCACATTGCATCATGTTTAATGCGCTCCAGTTGAGAGTTCCTTTAGCTATTTGGTCTTTCGTCCAGGTGTCTTCGTCCTCGGGCAACACATATGGTCCCTTGCTGACTATCTTCCACAGCTCGTAATTTTGAGCTCTCAAAATACCTGCATACGATTTTTCCAATAAGGATAGTCAATGCCATCAAAATAGGGTGGGCTGGTTACTGAATGTCCCTCGGCCATATACCCTTTGCTAGAATCCATAAGATCGAAAATCTCCTGATCGCTAGATCAAATTAAACCTCGCTTTGATACCAATTGAAGAGTTATGCGGAATAACACAATATGGTAATCTAGAAGGGGGGGGGGTTGAATAGATTACGACAATTTCTAATTACTGATGGCTTCTTTTTGTTCTACAGCAATCTTAATGAAACTTGATTAGAATTTGATTGAGTATAAGAAAGCTTGAGTTGATACAAATGAAAACAGGGTATCAACGTGCGTATGAAAACGTGCCTACCAATCATCTATCGCAGAACGCGAACAAACCACGTGACACGATGATTTAAGGTGGTTCGGAGTACACAACTCGTGTATCCTACATCCACCGTCCACACACACACGCAGAAACGACTGCTTATGAGTGAGTTCAACACAACAACTCACACACACACACGTTGTCTGATGAACCACGATCAGAACAACCTCAAACTCGTGAATCAAGCACAAGGGATGCTTGAAACACAGCCACACAGACGCAATGGAATGGAAATTGTGAAATGGAGAAGAATTTAGAGTTGGGGAACAAATCCAGTTGGAATTCTTCTCGTGGATCGTCCAGATGCTCTTCAAACTTCGATTGGATGTAGACTGATCGATGTAGAAGGTTGAATTGACGACGATCCGGTTTTAGCTCTGCATAGATGGTGATTCCACGATGATCTGGGCGGAAGATTGAAGCAGAGCAGCAAATTGGGGCTTTTCCTCTTGGTCCCTTGGAGGCTCTTGGTTGGGAGGCTGCTCTATCGAATTTTGCTCCAAAAGGATGCTTATATAGTGTTAGGTAAAGGTGGGGGTCGTGGAGGAAGGAAACACCCAAATGGGGCCGGAGTTGGAATCTCTAAATCTCATGTTTCCGTCGTCTGTCGACAGGTGCACTTGCATCTGTCGACAGATGCACTCAGGCTGAGAACTGGGTTTCAGAAATCTGAATTTCTGAGTGTATCTGTCGACAGGTAATTTGCATCTGTCGACAGGTGCACTCAGGGATACAAAACCTGAGGTCTGTCTTGGGTTGTCTGTGTGTATCTGTCGACAAGTAATTTGCATCTGTCGACAGGTGCACTCAGAGATACAAAACTGAGCTCTGTCTTGGATTGACTGTGTGTATCTGTCGACACATGCCCTGGGCCTATCGATAGATACACTTCTTTGACAATTTCTTGTGCTATTTGCTCATCGCTTTGATGCTCCATCTTTCATGCTTGTGCACCTACATGTAAATACATTGTTAGTGATATACATTGTATGATTTAGCAATATTTAACATAATGACATTCATGGTGTTTTTCATGTTAGTTAGCACATCAATTTTGCATTAAATCAATGTTCAAAGATATTAATGTGATCATCAAAAACATGATATATTGAAAACCCAACAATTACCCATTATCGGAATTGACCAATGGACCTCTCATGGCCCATGAATAAATTCAAGTAAGAAAAATATAAATTACAAAAATTCTATTATTTCCCTAATTAAAATAGAGAATTCTCCTAAGTTAAATTCCATTAAAATTGAGCTTTGTCAAATGGACCCTCGAGAATTTATTACAAAATAGTGATTTTTAAAAGAGGAATAATAGGAAAATACTCTAAATTCGTAACTTGAATATTACCTAAATAGAAAAAGGGTATTAAAGCATTCAAATAAGTAGTTTGAGTTAGAATTGGATTCCTAAACGTACCCTAATAGGTTGGCCAGGAATTTAACTCCCATCCAAACCCAAATAGGAAGTGGAAAGCTTGGAAGGAGTTAAGAAATAGGAAATTCGGAATTTAATGGGGGTTAGAGTCCTATTAGGAAATAACAACCCAACAAGCATAAATACTCTCCTAAATTCCCCATGGCCGGCCCTAGCTCGTTGCCAAGGGTTGCTGGACCAGGAGGAGAGGCCAAGGAGGAGGAGATCTCGTGGGGAGAAGACTCTGTCAAGCTCTCTCTCTCGTTCTTCACGTTCTAGAACTAGAAGAGGTAAACGACTAAAGGTAGGCATTCTCATGAGCAAAAATCTAATTAAATTCGTCTATAGATTGTTCCATGTATTAGAAACAGAACCCCTTTCGTTTCATAATTTTTCATGCACCCAAACTTTTCTTATTGAATTTTGAAGTCCTGCAAACCTCTTGACCCCGAACCTTCATGTTTAATTCATATCTTCTTGAATACTCTATCCCATGCCTTCAAAATTTTTATTGGAGATACTGATGATTGTTAGGAATCTTTCACCCTTAAAAGCCCTAATTTTTATCCACCCTACTTCGTGAATTAATTCTCTCATCTCAACTGCTCATTATGTCATGTACTCCATGTTTGACTTGAAAAAAATGTCGAAACACTATCTATTTTCAAATTCCTATTAACTGTAAGTACTCACATATGTCTAGATCAATATTGAACTTGTTTCATGAATTATCATCGACTATACAATTAGTTATGAATTTTTGAATCACCCTATGTCAAAATATGTTAAGTTGGCACGTAGTCCTATGCTAGTCCTTTTCCCGCTCAAACTCAGGTACAGGACCTGAGAATGTGACGGCTCGATAGGCCGCATTCTCAGGGCCGTTGCGACAGCACCTTCCGTCACGATCTGATCGCGACAGGGTCTGTCGCGCGATCTACCTGCCCGATCTGACGAGCCCGTCGCGACCTTCAAGCGACCCCGTCGCGATCTGCCTGCCGAAACTGACAAGGCCGTCGCGATCTTTACAAGGCCATGTTGCGTTCTCAGTTGACCCTGTCACGACCCTTACTGGGGTGCGTCGCAATCTTAGATTTTTGCATGAAACCCCCTATCTCTGCAAGTCTTGACTTCTGTAGTGTTTGTACCCTCTCTTAATAGTCATATACACAGTAAATATACTTGTTATAATCTGAACATTATTATGTGATTTTAAAAGACATGCACATGACATATTCCTAGCTATAATTTCATGATACATGCACACACTTTGAACCATCCAATTATGGCTTAACTTGGCATGTAATTAACTCATAATACATCTGGTAATTTATGTAATTAAATTGCCATATTTTAAATAGACTTATCTATGTTTTCTCGCGATGTTTTGGGAATTCCGTTATTGACACTCCACTGTTCTAAAATTCCTCTGGAATGTCGGGCACTTGTTTCTATATACACACTCTCGCTTGACTTGGACGAACTCTCCATCGGATACTCCTTCTGCCATACTAGTGAGTCTTTGTTCAAGGCCTCTGTAAGTCTCCTCTGTCCATGGGTTCCCACATGGACGACAAGCTGGTTGTACCCTAACACCTATGACACCTCTAGGGATCAGAAAGATCCCAATGACCTTAGATTGTTCTCTATCTTATCTTGAATCATGCCAGACCTCTGGACCTGTGCGTAACATGGCCAGTGGAAGGGTAGTGAGTTCCACCTGACTGCCAACACAGCACGCGTGTGTTGTACAACTGTTACTATCGCTCGTTACTCGACGTTTCATGTGCAATGACCATAAGACATCATCTATATTCTACTCGCTCATCTATTCACGTTCACTCTACTATCTCGTCTCTCTCGTCTATTCATCTAGTACTCTCTCGGTACCCTTTGAGCTGTGTGGCTCCTACTGTTTTGTACTACTCATGGCTGTCTAGCGCTAAAATGGGTCTTGTGACTTTACTGACTTGAATGCATACTGCTGAGGGCATGGAGAGTGTCTGAGGGGCTCCAATCTAGTCCTAGGGGTGGAGAGCCACCTGAAAATACCTGTAGGGGCTATTGACGTTGTCTACATTTGCATCGGTCTTGACTGACTGTTTTGAATTAGCTAGACGTCTGACTGTTACACTGTTACTGTTAGTCTGTTAGTTCAGACGTACTGCATTGCTACTGAACTGTCACTGACCGTTATTGAACTATTACTATCCTGTTATTGAGTGACTATTGTCGTACTCTCTACTTGCTCTACTTGATACTTGCTATCTTGAGTTATTGCGTTCTGTCGTGACTTAGTCGCATTCAAAGTACTATATTCTCTCTCGGCTATCTACGGATAACCAAAGTGCCATTACTATTTCGATTGACGAAAGTTAATCAAAAGTGTTATACTATCTCTATTGATGAAAATCAATCAAAGTGCAATTTACTCTTTACATGACCATCTAATATCTCTCTCCTTGCTATACATGTTTCTTGGTATTGCTTGACGTTGACATTATTATTTCTATCGTGACTTGATTTTCTTCATCGTGCTATACTTGATTCATTTGCTATTTGAATCATGTACTTGTGCTATTACTTTCTCGACTTTACGTGACTCTCTCTATCATTGGTTACTCTGCCATTTAAAGAATTAATCATTTAACGTCAGCTTGACTATTGAGATTTAAGTCCTACTGGGCGTTATCACTCACCCTTCGTTATTTGTTATTGTGTCTCAGGTAAGTCAGACAATGATGTTACACACACCAATGGGACAGGACTAGAGTGATGAGTGACCTGGAGTCAGTTCATGAAGTTGTCCTAGTACTATGGAGTCTAATAGTTATTGCTTTAGATTTTCTTTCCAATGTAAAGATGACATTGAGCCCTATATATTGGCTCCGAATTAGTGGTTGTAATGGTCAAAGTGATTTTATAATGAAATCAATAGTTTATTTCAATTATTGTTCATTAGATGCTCTGATGTTTGCATCTGTATGCGCAATTTACATTACCATACTCGTTGCTCACATTTCCCTCCGATTTATTCCACTGCTAAATTGGAGGGACGTGACAGCTTGGCCTTGATCCACACGTCCTCTTGGATGGAATCGATGAATGGCTCAAAGGGATGGTTGCTTCAGATGAGATGGAGGTTTATATAGCCACTGTGCAGTCCTATGAATGTGAGAAAGGTGTGCACAAAAACCTAGAGTGCACCCAAGGCTGCCACGTGTCCAAAGGGCCTTTACCTCATAACCACTTGGATGAAGGGGGAATTTGGTGAATATGGAATCTCCCAAAAAGATCTCAGAAAAAGATCACAACCGTTGGATTTTATGCTCTGCATAATTCTGGGTTTGCACTGAAAGAGTGTTGACCTTATTTTTCAAGAGAGTCAACCTACTGACCAAATAAACATTTTCAGCTTACTGGCAGAACATTAGAGTCGACCTGATCAACAGACAGAGTCGACCTCTTGGGAATATCTCCAAAACTAGTTCACTGGATGACAACTAGTATCCACCTTACTCTTAGCTAGTGCCGACCTGACTGGCAGCTTGTTCTTCAGGAACATGCTAAGCAGACTGGTAGTGTCGACCTATCTGTCAAGTAGTGTCGACCTACTTTTTGTACGAACTCTGTAAACCTAGACAAATGAAGAGTGGACCATCAAAACATGTCATTAACAATAAGATATGAAATATTAAGAATCAAAAATATGTTTTTAGTCATTATTGTAATATATGCAATATGTCATCATCAAAATCAAAGTGTGAGTGTTTGGACAACATTCATAACCAAATGTTTTAGTCATCATTAAATCAAAGTATGAGAGTGTAGACATCATTAATATATCATCATCAAAACACACAACTCACATCAAGAAGGTATAGACTTTCTGTCAGAAGACTTTTCTAGTCTAACTTTTTCTTCCATGAATTAAATGTCTGCAGGACTATTCTACTCCTAGTCAAAACATCTTGGACCTGCTGTTAGTATCTGTTAGATAGAAGAAGAAGGAAAGGAGATCAAGAAGAAGATGAGCAACGGCCAGAAAGAACTCCAAAAGAATCCAAGAAGTTCTAACGGCTACTCTTCAACGGATATGTTCAAGCTACTCCATAAAAGGATGAAGCAAGGTTGTAGAATAGTCCAAGAGCGAACTTAAAGATCATTTAAAGAGTGTACATCTAGTGAGAAACCTCAACGTCGTACACACTCAAGCAAGAAAGGAACAGAGCTCGAGCCTATTCAAGCTGAAGCATTTAAGCCGTCTTCCTTCTTCCTTATTCTCACTCTGTGCATCATTGTAAATCTGGGGGAGAGCCTCTGGCTGAGAGCTAAGGTTCCTAGTGTTCATCTTGTAATAGCTCTTGGCCTGTTCTTTCTTGTCTAAAAAAGATTTCTGTCTAGCTATAAGACTGTATACAATATTCCTTTTCCTATGTGAAGAGAAGGCCACTAGGGTTGTTGGCGGTTTCTATCCAGCTAAGGGACTGTTCGTAGCACTTCCTTTTGGGTAAGGGAAGAACCTAGCTGGGGTTGGTGTCAGCAGAACTGCATTGGGGTTTGTTCCAGGAGGTTGGCTTCTTGACTTGCAATAGAAGTGAGTTTCCTTCCTACTCGGAAAGGAATAGGATCAGCAGGGAGCTAGGGGTTTGTATATCCTTGGGAGGATTGTACCCTGGTTAGTGAAATCCCAACATTTGCTTGGGGACTAGACATAGGTTTTCCTTTTTGAGAAGTACCGAACTAGGATAAAATCTCTTTGTTCATTAGTGTGATTGTTTAAATTTTCTTGTGCACTGCTACTCTATACCACACACTATCACATTCACTAACTAAAGTTTTTAAGTTGTGATTTATGCATTTTAGTTTTAGAATTTTTGTAGCTATTTTATTCGCCCCCCCCCCCCCCCCTAGAAAGCTTCTTGCCAACCGTAAGCAGGCTAATAAATGATATCAGAGCCAAGCTCTTCAAGCTAGTAGATCACAGGATCTATAGAGCAAAGATTAGATGTCAACTGAAGCTCACAACTATGAAGGCCAGTCAGTTACTAGACCACCTTTCTTTGATGGTGAGGACTACCAATACTAGAAGATGCGAATGGAATGCTTCATCAGAGCCACAGACTTTGATCAATGGTAGGTAATTGAACAAGGTTTTCTTTTCATTCTGTCTCGCAAAGGGGGAGTTAGAATTTCTTTACTGATTTCTAGAGAACGGTCTTCTAGTCTTGTGTGGCAAAATGAGTGTAGCAACCTGAATTTTTGAGAAAAATAAAAAATTAAATAAAAAATTAAAAACTCAGCTAAATGGATATTCAATGAAAAGAGTATTAAATAAAAGCCATTAATGGAAAAGAGTAATGGGCTTTGCTTAATGGATCCTCTAGAACTTATTGGGTCAAAAATATGAATTTACAAAGGGAGAATAATAAGAAAATACCCTAAATTCGGAGTTTAATTATCTCTTAATTGGAAAGGGGTTATTAAAGAAATAAAAGTGGCAATTAGAGTTAGAATTGGATTCCTAAACCTACTCCATATATTCTAGCACAAATTTAGATACTATCCTAAACCAATTAGAGATTGCAAAGCAAGAGAGGAGAGGTGGAGTTAGGAAATCTTGTAATTAAGAGGAATTTGAGTAGTAGTAGGAATATGAACTTTTATTTATATAAATACACATCTTAAACCCTCATGGCCGCCCTTGCTCGTGCAAAGGGTTCTTAGATGTGGAGAAGAGGCCATGGAGGAGGAGAAATCGAGGAGAGGAAGATCCATCAAGCTTCATCCTTCGTTGTTGGAGTTCTAAGCCCTAGAAGATAAATCGAGTCAAAGGTGGGCATTCTAATGAGCAAAACTAAATTAAACTCGTCTGTAGGTAGTTCCAATCACCAGGAACAAAAGCCCTCTTGATTCCCCTTTTTCATCAAGCCAATCTTTTGTTCTTGATTTTAGAAGATCTGCAAACATGATAACCCCGAGACATCATGTTTAATTCAAATCTCTATGAATACTTGATCCCATGCTACGGAATTCTTGCTGTAGATACTTCATGTTGTTAGGGATCTTTTGCCCCTAAAATCCCTAAATTTCATCGCGCATGCTGATCGAATTTAATCAATCTTTCTCTCTGTGCGATGTTCTGAATAACTCATTCTTGCTCATGTTCAAACCCTATATGAACCATGCTCTCTCTGTAATTCCGATTTACTGGAAGTACCGTTACATGTCTACTTTAATTTGCAACTTGTATCGTGATTTTTCATCGACCATGTAATTAGTTATGATTTTTCAAATTACCCTGTGTCCAAACAAGTCAAGTTGGCATGCAATCCGATGTAGAGCATTATTCCCGCTCGAACTCAAGTGAAGTACCTGAGAACGCGACGGCTCGACACGCCGCATTCTCAGAGCCGTCGCGACCATCATCTTGTCGCGTTCTGAACGCGACAGGAGACCCCGTCGCGTTCTGGCCGCCTGAGCAGACAACCCTATCGCGACCCGTACAAGACCCTGTCGCGACCCTTACATGGGTACGTCGCGTTCACAGGATTTTTCATGAAAACCCATAAAATTTATTGCTCTCACTTTCATAGGATTTTTCATGAAAACGCCTTTTTAACAGTCATACACGCAGTATAAACACCTGTTTTAAAATGGAGCTATATTGAATGCTTTAAAATACATGTTCACGACTTTTTTTCTATCTATGATTTCTCTTACACATGCACGCACATGAACCATCTATATATGGCCGAAAAATGGTATCTCATAATGTATCTGGCAATTTATTGCAATAAAGTATATTAATTGCCCTATTTTAAAGGACTTGTATTCGTTTCGTGCGTTGTTTATATACCGATATCGACGCCCCACTATTCTAGAATTCCTCTAGAACATCGAGCACCTGTTTTTATATACCCACTTTACTTGGCTTGTGGTGAACTCTCCGTCAGATATTCCTTTCGCTGGACTAGTGAACCCTTGCACAAGGCCTCCGTAAGTCTCATCTGATCATGGATTCCCACATGGTCGACGAGCTGGTTGTACCCTAACACCCATTACACCTTTAGGGATAGATATGATCCAAACGACTATTAGAAGCTCGCTCTTACCTTGAATCACGTCGGACCTCTGGACTTGTGCATAACATGGCCAGCGGGATGATCGTGAATTCCACCTGACTGCCAATACGACGTGCGCGTGTTGTGCAACTGTTACTATCGCCTGTTTACTTGTTGTTTTACGTGATTAACTCTTAGCTCTCATTTATACTCTACTCGCTCATCTATTCTCATTCTCTCTACTATCTCATCTAATCATCTTGTGCTCTTAATTATTCCTGGTACTCTATATTGGCCATTGACTGATTGTCTAAAGATACAATATAACCAATGCCTGACAATATATAAAGGGCCCGATCTAGTCCTGGGATCTGCGCCCGAAAGTGCTAGTGCCCATGGGAGTTAAATGATCAGAGTGTTTGGCATTACACTCAAGTGCTATCTATCTCGACTATCTATATGACAATCAAAACACAAAACGTGCTATACTCTCTCGATATCTAGAATGACAAACAAGTGCTATACTCGTCGTGCTATTATTATACTTGTGCTAGTTGTGCTATGGCCATCCTGCTATTCGTGCTATACTCAATACTTGTGCTATTTTTGGAAACTATACTCGATCTCGTGCTATTGTGCTATCCTGTTACCTGTTGTGCTATCTCTTACTATAATTTGACTCTCTTGTACCTGCTATCTTTAGATACTTTGCCATTAAATGCGTTAATTATTTAAAGCCTGCTTGTGCCTGAGATTTAAGTCCTACTGGGCATTATTGCTCACCCTACGTTATTTGATATTGTGTTCTCAGGTGAGACCGAGGATGACACATACACTCACGAGGAAGGGAATGACCAAGAGTGAAGCCAGGAGTGCCCTCGAGTCATTATGTTATCTTAGAGTTGTAGTTAGTTATTTCCTTTTATTGCAATGTAATTTTGCCCTATAGAATGGCTCTGATATTAGTGGTTGTAACTAGACATTTGAAAAGTTATTAATGAGAAAGATTTGCTTTAGTATTAATCAATGTGCAATGGTTTGATGTCTAGTATTCGTTCTATACCTTTTTCCTGTAACTGCCTTTGCGCTCTGATATTCCACATCGGGGCGTGACAATGAGGCTGATCACAACATTCCGTCCGCTCCATATATAGATTTGCAGAAGAAGGCTCTTTCTGTTGCTAAACTTGCAAAAGCTGAGAATATCTTCATGCCTGGGTTTTCTTTTCATTCTGAGGCATCCGAAAGGGGTTCAGATGAAGAACAAATGGAGCGTTGTTCACGTCGTCCGGGATTGCATCCTCAGGGTGTTCTCCGGCAAACTCATTCTTGGGATAGATCCTCTATAGAGTTTTAGATATATTTTCTCTAGGTTTACCTGTTATGGGCTATTGTCTATGTTTCTCCTTCTTTCAGCCATTTTTAATTAAATAATTAGCCATTTGTGGCCTTTTTGCAAAAAAAAAGAAAAGGTAATTGAACAAGGTGATTTCATTATTGCTTCTGCTAAAGGTACTACTGCAATTATAGCAGGTGATAAAGTTATACTATCTCTAAATTTTAAAGCAAGAAATTATCTATGTTGTGCTTTATCAAAAAGAGATTTTTTTTTTCCAAAAGGGCGCAAGGATAAACGACCAGCTAAGTGCACTATCTCCCAGCAGGAGATAATGTTCTCACTCTCCTGGTTGTGTCCCACACCAAAATTTTATATATATCAAAAACTCAAATACATAATACAGCAGGCATACCCCTAGAGACGCAAAGATAAGAGTAATCTGACAGAAGGGAGACCAGTTTTATCAAGCAACATCGGTCCTTTACACACATTAGGGAGAGAAGAAAGGCTATGAAATACTGAAGCCCCGCCTCTATCACACGCATATGAAGCCAAGGCGTCCGCCACCCTGTTGGTCTCCCTGTAGGCATGGACCAGCTGAATGGATGACTTGCTTAAAAGGGAACTTGCAACTTGCCACCACCATGTACACTTCCACGATGGTCATCGGTTGGAGATAAATGACAGTACCAGCGCAAGGGAATCAGAGTGGGCAGTAGAAATGGGAATGCCATAATATTCAGCCAACCTTAAACCATCACAAAGAGCCCGAACCTTAGCAATCAAATTGTTGCCATGACCATAGAAGAAGGCAAAACCCAGACAGATATCACCATTGGAATCCCGGATAGAACCACCACCGCCACAGGGGCCGGGATTATCTTTACAGGCGCCATCCACGTTGAGGCTGAAACCAAACTGAGGAGGAGTCCACCTGACAAGCTTTGGCACTTTCATCTTGACCTTAGGTTTAAAACCATAATGCAAGAGAATGCTAAGTTGTTGCTGGGTGCATTCCTTCTTAAAATAATACCCTGAACAGCCATGTTGATGGCGAACTTGATATCAGAGATAATTCTTTAGAGATTTGAATCTGGAGTCGTGGCATTTGGCACATCTGAACTTCCAAATTTCTCATACATAAGAAGAACAACATAGATAGCTATAAAGTCTGAGGCTGAATGGTGGTTAGAAGCAGAGATAATATTCCATAAGGTAGTAGATATGTGGGAACCCATGACAGTACATTGGATCAAGGGGCTTGCCCAGCACCACAACGAAGTAGTAATCTCCCCCGTAAGGAAGAGGTGGTCAAGGTCTTCAACCACTAGATTATTGCAACAAGCCACAGGAAGCTAACTGGATTCCACAAGCAGAAATGTGATCATTAGTGGAGATTGCACGGTGCAAAACACACCAGCCAAAGATAGCTGCCCTGGGGTTAACGGCATTGTGCCAAATGTTAAGCAGGGCTGGACGATGGACGCCCCTCGGCCTAATAACTTGGAAGGCAGATCTAGTAGAGAAAAACCCATTGGCATTAGCTGTCCAAATGCACATGTCAGGGGATTTCGACAGGTTAATGTTATCCAGCAGCAAGCAAATAGTGTCGAACCTCCTTAAAGGATGGTCATCATTAATGGCCACATCTTTTAGTGAATAAAAAGGCTGTTGAGAAAGATGGGGAAGAGACTCAATAAGAGGGGCACTGCCAACCCACTTGTGGCGAAGAATATCAATATCCTTACCATCCCCGAGAATCCATCTAGTGTTTTGCATGAGAAGAGATCTGGCCGCACTAAAAACTTCTTTAGAAATACCTGTGGGAAAAGCTTTGGTGACTTCAGAAATAAGAGAAATAAGAAATCTACTTCTAGCATACTTAAACCATAGCGATTGGCCGTTCATAGCGTTCCAAATAAGTCTAGCCATAAGAGAAACTTGGACATGCCATAAGCTTCTAACACTCAGACCTCCTTACTGCTTCGGCCTCATGATGCTATCCCAAGAAATCTAGTGTCTGCGCTGAACACCATCCACCCCACTCCAGAAAAAGGAGGCGCAGCACCGCTCAATGTAATGAATAACTGATTTAGGCAAGCACGATGCAGAGGCAGTATAAATAGGAATAGAACAAAGGACATAATTAATTAATGTGATTCGCCTGGCTTGAGATAGCATCTTGGATTTCCAAGCAGCCAAACTATTAATCACTCTGTCTATTCTGTGCTTATAGTGGGAGACAAGAGTACGACCAGTGGTGAGGGGAACACCCAGATATGAAAGAACGCCTTCCTGTCTTCTGAAGCCGATCTGAGCCTGGATGCGAGGAACAGGCAGCAGGAGCCTTATGAGAGATGACAAAAGATCTCTTAGATGCATTGACTTTCTGCCCGGAAGTAGCCTCGTAGACCTTCAAGAAATCCAGAAGCTTAGTAATGTTGTTGGACTGACCATTGAGGAATATTAGGTGTCATCCGTGTAAAGAAGATGGGATATAGAGACACAACCCCGGAGGTCCCTGAATGGAATAATAGCTCCTGAAGAGAAAAGCATGTGTAAAGCCCTACTAAGGGCCTCTTCCATAATGACAAAGAGAGCAGAAGCTAAGCGGTCGCCTTGTCTGAGACCTCTGGAAGATTTAAAGTAGCCCACCTGATGCCCATTAAAAGGGTAGATAACCAACAGTTACAAATAAGCATCCCCACATAAGACACAAAATGGGAAGAAAAACCAAATTTCCGAAGAACCGCGAATAAAAAAACTCCACTCCACCCTGTCATAAGCTTTCATCATGTCCATCTTAAAAATGATATTATTTCCACAATTCTTTCTGCTAATATCTTTCATCATGTGTCTAGATATAGACACATTCTCAATGATAGACCGACCTTTCACAAAAGCCCCTTGCTCCTCAGAAACTATGATAGGCAGAATACTGGTTAAACGGTTAGTGAGAATACGAGAGATAATCTTGTAACAAAAGTTGCATAGACTGATCGACCTAAAATCACCAAAAGTATGAGGATCCTTTTTCTTAGGAATCAAGGAAATAATAGATGAGGTTGCACCACGAGGTAAGGGATAGCCCTTGAAAAAATCTTGTACTGCATTCACTACATCTTCTCCGAAAATAGCCCAACAAATAGAGTAGAAGGACACCGGGAAACCATCTGTTCCAGGAGCCCCCTTCTCATTCATGGCCTTAACCGCGTCAAAAACCTCAACACTGTCAGGGATAGCACACAAAGAGGAGTTATGCTTAGCATGTATAAGCGGGGGGATAACCTGCAGTAAGTCATCATTTCCCATAGGTTGTTTCGAGGTCAGTAAACCTTCAAAGTAGGAGGACGCGACCTCTTTAAGAGTTTCCTAGTCTTCACACCATTGGTCAGATCCATGAATCTTGAGTATGTGAATAAAATTCCTCCTCCTGTTATTCTTCACCACAGCCTGATAGAATGCAGTGTTCCTATCCCCATTCTACATCCATTCCATCCTTGATTTTTGACACCACATTTTCTCCTCATTTATAAGGGCGCGACGGAGCTCAGCATGGCAGCAGACATAACATTATGTTCGCCTCAGAGGCATTAGAGTCGAAATCACGTTCAGTTAGAGTCACATAAGCCTCGGCAGCACCAATGGTATCCTGTAGGTTACCAAAGACATCCTTGTTCCAGATTCGTAGCGCCTGTTTAACTGCTCTCAGATGGGAGATAAGAGTATCAAAAGAATAATATTTCTGCTCAACCCCACGCCAAGCAGAAGAAACAACAGACATAAAGGTATCATGAGAAGCCCAGATATCCTGAAAAATGAAGAAGTTGTGCGGCTTTACCACCATTTTTTGAGTGATGAGCAAAGGCGAGAGATCAGACACGCCATGAGGAAGATGACGAACAGTAGTATCTGGAAAATTATCCTGCCAAAAGATGTTAAACATAGCCCTGTCCAGCCTAGCCCTCACCGAAGCATTTTCAGTTCGCTTGTTGGACCAAGTAAATGGCAAACCAATATAGCCAGTGTCAAACAGACTGGCAGTCATGATAAAATCATTAAAATCAGATATAGAAGTAGAAATAGACAAATTACCACCAAGCTTTATAGAAGGTTGAGATATGCATTTGAAGTCTCCCATAACCATCCAGGGAACATTACTGAAGGTTTGAGAAAAGAGAAGAAGATCCCTGAACAGATCTCTTCGGATCACCGGGTTGCAGTCAGCGTACACAATAGTGAAGTAGTACATAAAAGCCGTACTAGCATTACACCGAAGAGAAATAAACTATGGTGTGGAGTCAGCAACCTAGACAGAATCTTGGGATTTCCAAAAGACCCAAATTTTCGAATCATCGCCCATATTACCAGCATAGCTATCCATACGCAGAGCTTGACACAGGCCATGAGCCTTGTTAAGAGAAGTTTTCGGTTCAGAAACACCAACAATCTGAGGTTTATGCTTCATGACAATATTTTTTAGACTTTTCATGGAGGTAGCATTAGCCGCCCCCCCTAATGTTCTAAATGAGGGCTGTACAATTCATGAGGAACTGTACCCTTCACTAGTACCAACAGCTTTTGCCTTCGCCCTTGTTCACATTCCTAGACCAAGTTTTCCCAGATCTTCCTTATTTATGTCCCTGTCTGGCATTAGAATATTTTCTTGCAACACCAATATTTCAACTGGCCCTTGGATACTCGATTGATGTTGAGGCGGCACACAAACTTTAAGAAGGGACTTAGAGTGTTTAGTACCACGAGGTGGGGAAGGAGCCATGCACTAAGAGACTGCTACAGAGCCATGCGCATGCACTAGCCTTGGCTGGGGAGCCTCCAACCCCACATTGGCTTGAACATGGCCAGAGGAGTCCGCGTCATACCCATGCACGTAGGTATTCCATGTCGGAGCCGCCTCTGGCCGCATCTGTTGCGGAGGGGAGTTAGATGAATCAGGCTGCAACTGCACCAATTGCGTATCCCCCTTGGGGGATCGAACATGATCACCATCCATGGACAACTCGATATTAACCTGAATGTCGCCCTCTATCCGCGTGTCAACCAGCAACGGTGGATCTGAATCTTTTCCATCTGTAATGGACTCAAACAGATTTCTGTCATTCAAGACGCCTTCGTTCTTCCTCTGCCATTGCCTTTTCTTCCCCACCTTGCTAGGGCGCTGCGAAAGTCCCTCATCACGAACATCCTTAGACTCAGGGCCCGAAGCCTTGTTACCAATTGGATGCTTCCTATAGCATTCATCGACGCTATGACCCAGCTTGTGGCAGAAAGAGCAAACCGGTGGAACTCTGTTGTATTGAACCTTTTTCCAAAAACCATCATTGTCACAGCCATTCCATATCCTTTTCGCTCTGGGCTTCTTGATATCTAGTTCCACGCAAACAAGGGCTTCATGGGTTTGCGTCATTGCTATAGAAACCTCATGGACTTGCAGCACATTGCCGAAGTTGTCTACAATGATCTCAGGAAACTTCATGGTAAAAGTTAACCGGCAATAATGGAAATTCGATCCAGACAGGTATTAAAGTAGGGTCATAGGAGAAGTCAAAATTGGGCTCCCACCGAAAGAATCTGAATAGGAAACCTTTAATGTATAGACTTCTACGAAGAAGAACCTTATGAAGTCTTGCTCATCGTCAAACCAAATAGAAGATGCGAGGATTCAGGGAACTGATGATAAAATCCTTATACAGGAGTAGATGTTGAGAGTGGCAGGACTTTATATTTCCAGGATGGAAGAATGGCCTAGAGCATTTGGCAATAATGGCATGCTTGAAAGGATCCAGGATCTAGCAATTTCCTCCTTAGAGAAGTAGACAGTCGGCTCTCCTTGGTCGGTGAACCAGGGAGTTTACACCGATCTGCACCACTAGGGTAGCTTGTTCACTGAGCATCTGGGCATAGGTTAATCTAGAGGTGGGAGGTGCAAGGGAGTCGCCAACGCCCCCGGATGGATCTGCCATGGCGGGCAGGGAGGCCCCTCCCGCCGGCCCTGGCGCGGCAGCCAACCAAAATGATGCAACCCTAGAAAAGCGCCATCAGACAAAATTAGTAGGGAGAAACCTACAAAAAATATCGAAAAGAGAATTTAATATATTATCAGCATGCAAATCTGCAAAAGAAATGTGAGATAAATTGCAAGTAACAATGAGGGAACTGATAAAGTTAAGCAAACTAGAATAGACACTCTTGTTTCACAATATGAACAATTTAAAATGTTGCCAAATGAAATATCACTCAAATGTATAACATATTTTCAAATATAGTAGTTGTTTTAAGCTCTCTTGAAAAATCTTTCTGATGATGAATTGTCAGAAAATTTCTAAGATCATTAACTCATTTATAGACCCCTAAGGTCACTGCTATTGAAGAGCTCATGATTTAGCAAAACTTCCCATTGATAATTAATAATCGGTTCACTTATGGCTCATGAATAATGTGGAAAGATTTTCTGAGGTACTTCGAAAAGAAGTCACT
Organism: Colocasia esculenta; assembly: GCA_014218235.1. Classification (NCBI taxonomy): domain Eukaryota; kingdom Viridiplantae; phylum Streptophyta; class Magnoliopsida; order Alismatales; family Araceae; genus Colocasia; species Colocasia esculenta. The sequence continues at coordinate 45,060,498 of CM024761.1, read as the reverse complement.
AATGCTTTCAAAGTTATAGTTACTCCTTCCACCTCTTCTCTTCTAGCTCAAAAATGCAAGCTCTGAAGACAATGATGTAGATGATGTACTATCCAAGCTTCAGAAAATTCTTAGAAGAAGAAGAATGGATCAAGAAGGATCCAAAAGGAGGAGAAAAAGGAAAGGAACCAGTCTGTTATGAATGCAAAAAACCTGGGCATCTGAGACCAGATTGTCGAAGACTCAAGAAGACTGTTCAGGTAGAAAAGTCCAAGAAGTAGCATAAGAATTCAAAAGAAAAGCCATGGCTGCTACTTGGGACAATAAGAAGTCACCAGCTCAGATTCAGAAAAAGAGCAGGAAGTCTAGCCCTCATAACAGGACTAATGAGGTACATTCTGATCCATCTTATAATTCTTGCATGTTTAGGGTCAGAGTTCAAGGATTGAGAAGATGTCTTTAATGAACATTATGAAAAACATAAAGGTTTGTAAAAGAATTAAAGAATGAAATTATCCTACCTGCTTAGAAAACACCATTTTTGATCTCAAATCCAAAATGGAACAATTAGAACACAATTAAAGAAAAAGTAAAGATAATAATTATCTTTTTGAATGAAGATTTAAAATGTAAGAACAATGAAAAATTAGAATTAGAAGAAAAACTGAAAATTCTAACTGAAGAAATCTTTATTTAAAGGAACAGTTAGAAAATTAACAAAAGGTAAAACATCTAGCTCTATGCTTAAAAGGATCAAAATCTGGCAACATAAAGGAGGTTGGATATGAACCTCTTGAAAAAGAAAAACATAATGTATCTGAAAAATATCCATTCCCAAATTGTGAAAGAAACCAAGATGCCTAAAAAAAACGCCCTTGTAATGAACAAATGCTCCAAAAGAAATGGGTTTCTAAAATCATGTTTTAAACAACCACAAAGACAATAAGGCCTGCAAAACAATTACATTCATTGTTGTTCTCACTGCAACAAATTAGGCCACACAGTAAACCCTGCGCAACTAGGCACTTAGTATGGTTCCTAGAGGTTATTTTATGTGCAGCTAACCATGAAGTACCCAAAAAGATTTGGTACCTACTTCTGAGTAGTTTATTTGCAGGATAGCCTGAAGCATTAGGAACAAAGGAGCTCAAGGCATTGTTGACTGCCAACTCTTCATCCAACTCATATCTGAAGAGAGAGTAGTCACAGATTTGTATTTAATTTATAGTACACTAATATGTGTTTGCAAATCTCTTTTTATAAGATCAATGCAGGTAAAAAGTCTTGAAGACTTGACAAAACAGAGAAGAACATGTCGATAAATTATAAAACAATTGTCGACAGACAAGTGAAGACTCATCAAGCCTCACTCTAAGGGGAGCCTCACATCAAGAAGGTGCCTCATTGTAGCAACCTGAATTTTTTCAAAAAAAAATTAAAAAAAAATGACAATAAAAAATAAAAGCATTAGAAAATAGAGAGAAGAGAATTAATAAAAACCCATTAAATGAAAATAAGTAATAGGCTTTATTAATTGGACCCATTAGAATTATAGTGGGCTAAAATAGGGATTTTTAAAAGGAGAATAATAAAAGTATCCAAAATTCGTAACTAAAATAATATTAAAATAGAAAAGAGGTATTTATGCATTAAAATAGAAGTTTGAGTTGGATGGGATTCCTAAACCTACCCTAATGGGTTGGCCACGAAATCCTCTCTCTCCCAACCCAATAGAAGATCTCTTGCTTAAAAAGGGGAGAGGAAAATAGGAAATTCAGATTTAATAGGAGTTAGATTTAAACTAGGAAAGGGAATAGGGAGAAGCTTAATACTTATCTTAAACACTCATGACCGGACCTAGCTCATGCCAAGAGGTTCCTGGACCGGGAGAAGAGGCCAAGAGGAGGAGAATTCGTGGAGAGGAAGATCTCTCAAGTTCTTCTTCGAGTTCTTCAAGTCTTAACCTAGAAGAGGAAAGGATCAAAGTAGGCACTCTCACAAGCATTAACCATGAAACTTTTTCTGTAGGATGTCTCGTCTATCAGGAACAAAACCCTTTGGTTTCATAATTTTCCATCGAGCATATCTTTCGTTCTTGATTTTTCATATTCTGCAACTGATATGACCCCGACCCTCCTCTTAACTCTTGATCTCTTTATATACTCAACCCCATGACACGAGATTTTTACTGTAGGAACTGATGCGTTAGGCATCGTTTGCCCTAAAAGCCCTAAATTTGATTCATCCTATCTTGCGAATTTAATCATTGATCTCAACTATGTACTGTTTCATGTTCATCCATGAATACCCGTGTTCAAAACATGTCCAAACCCTGATTGTTTTCCAATTCCCATTTATTGTAAGTACCTATGCATGTCTAGGTCGTTTTGCAACTAGTTTCACGATTTTTTTGTTGACTATACAATAGTTGTGATTTTCTTAACCCCCCTGTGTCAATAGGATAATTCTGGCCCACAATCCAAGGTAAGTCATTTCCCTGTCGACCCTGGCCGTAGACCCTGTGAACATGACGGCCCGATAGGCCCGCGTTCACAGGGTCATCATGACAGCACCCTATGTCGCGCTCTGATCGTGACAGGCCTGTCGTCGCGATCTGCTGCCCGACCAGACTAAGCCTGTCGTGACCCGGTCAAGCACCATTGCGATCTCCAGTTGACCCCATCGCGACCCTCACCAGGGTACGTCGCGATCTGGGTTCCTTTTGAATGAAACCCCCTGTCTCAGCAATGCTTGATTACCTATAGTGTTGTACTCTTGTTTAACAGTCATACATATAGAAAATAACTCTTGTTATAAATTAACCATTTATGTATGATTAAAATACATGCACATGATCTTTTCCTATCTACAATTTCATGACACTTACACTCACTTTGAACCACCCAATTTGCATAATTTTGGCATGAAACTATTTCATAATACATCTAGTAATTTATGTAATTAAATTACCCTATTCTTGTCTATCGTTCTCGCGATGATTGGGAATACCGATATCGACGCTCCACTGTTCTAGAATTCCTCTAGAACGCGAGCACTTGTTTCTATATACACTCTCTCTTGACTTGGACGAACTCTCCGTCGGATACTCCATCTTCCAGACTAGTAAGTCTTTGTTCAAGGCCTCCGTAAGTCTCCTCTGTCCATGGATTCCCACATGTCGACGAGCCGGTTGTACCCTAACACCTGTTACACCCTCAGGGATCAATATGGTCCCAAACAGCTATTAGAAATTCACTCTCGTCTTGAATCACACCGGACCTCTGGACCTGTGCTTAACATGGCCAGTGGTAAGGTCGTGAGTTCCGCCTGACTGCCAACACCATGTGGGCGTGTTGTGCATGGTTACTATCACTCGTTACTCGACATTTCATGTGCAAGGTCACTAACTCTCTATACTCTACTCACTCATCTATTCAAGTTCACTCTACTATCTCGTCTATTCATCTAGTACTCTCTTCTACTATCTGGTACTCTATATTGGCCATTGATTGATTGTCTAAAGATGAACAATATAACTATGCCTGGAATATATAAAGGGCCCGATTGGTCCTAGGATGTGCACCCAAAAGTGCTAGTGCCCATGGGAGTTAAATGATCACAGTGTTTGACATACCACTCAAGTGCTATCTATCTTGACTATCTAAATGACAATCAAAAGTGCTATGTTCTCTCGTTGTCCTTGAAATACAAAGTGTTATGCTATACTCGTTGTGCTATCTGTACTATGGCCATCTTGCTATACTTGACATAGTGCTATCTTGCTATTATTGTGCTATTCCCGACACTTGTACAATCTTGGAAAGTCTATATTGGGAAAGTCTTGTTGTTTCGTTCACGTACTGTCCTGCTATATTTTACTTTACACTCTTTTCCATTCTATCATTAGTTACTCTGCCTTTAATGCATTAATTACTTAAAGCCTGCTTGAGCTGAGAGTTAAGTCCTACTGGGCGATGTTCGCTCACCCTGCGTTATTTGTCGTTGTGTTCTCAGGTGACACTGAGGATGAACCATACACTCAAGAGGACGGGAACGACCTGGAGTGATGTCATGAGTGCCCTAGCATCCTATTGCTATATTTAGCGTTGTAGTAGTTAGGTTTGAAGGTTAGTCTTTTACTTTATTCCATTGTAACGAGCCCCGTAGATTGGCTCTGATATTATTGGTTGTAACTAGACATCGGAAAGTTATTAAAGAAATGAATTCGTTTTAGTATTATTCACCGTGCAATGGTTTGATGTCTAGCACTCGCTCTATACCCTTTACTTGCAACTGCCTCGCATTCCGATATTCCGCGTCGGGCGTGACACTCATATTAAGGGGGAGCCATACTCTAAGGGGGAGCAGTAATAAGGGGAGATGTAAATTCAGGACACATATTGTTGAACCCCTCTCTTTAAACTCCAAGTAGTATTGGTAAGAAGTCTTTTACAAGAGGAAATATGCAAATGGTAAGATCCTTCCTTTTGGGTACTAACAAAAGGGGGAGAGTATTTTATCCGTGAATTTTTTGTTTAATGCTTGACTTTATGTTTATGTCAGAAAATTCTGATAAGTTTTTATCATCCAAAAAGGGAGAGATTGTTGAATCACTCTTATATTTTATCTTTATTTTATTGAACAAACTCACGATTAATTTAAATATCATAAATATATTTAATATCATGTTTTTCTCATAAATTCAACATACTATAGCACATCGATTCATGAGTTGCACTAAAAGCAAAATTGATTGTTGTTCAATGCACATCGATTACTGACTAAGTGCCATATCGATTACTGTCTTTAATGTCCCATCGATTACAGTTTACTTAAACATCGACTTCAGTTAGAACATCGATTTTATTTAGAACATCGATTTTATTTAAACATCGATTCACTTAAACTCGACTTTGTTTCAATAACGATTACATCTCAACATCAATTACATATGTACACAGATTATGTTCACATCGATTTCATTTCAACATCGATTACCTTTCTTTGAACATCAACTCTATTTGAACACCAATTGCCTCTACATTTCAAATATTTTTAAAATGTCTTTAGCGCCCAAATGAAAAGTCAATATACTTCACATGCTTATCTTATTTCTCTGTCTGACTGAAGATCTTCTTACTGTCTATCCTTCATGGTAGGTGAGATACTAAAGCAAAAATCAGGACTTACACATAAGAAGGTATGGACTATCTGTCAGAAGACTTTTCTAGTCTAACTTTTTGTTCCATGCGTTAAATGTCTGTAGGACTATTCTACCCTAGTCAAAACATCTTGGACCTACTATTAGTATCTGTTAGACAAAAGAAGAAGGAAAGGAGATGAAGAAGAAGATGAGAAACGACTAGAAAGAACTCCAAAAGAATCCAACAAGTTCCAACGGCTACTCTTCAACGGATTTGTTCAAGCTGCTCCATAAAGGATAAAGCAAGGCTGTAGAACAGTCCAAGAGTGAACCTCAAGATCATTTAAAGAGTGTACATCTAGTGAGAAGCCTCAATGCCATACCACTCAAGCAAGAAAGGAAGAGAGCTCGAGTCTATTCAAGCTGAAGCATTCAAGTCGTCTTCCTTCTTCCTCATTCTCTCTCTATGCATCATTGTAATCTGGGGAGAGTTTGTGGTTGAGAGCTAGTGTCACGCCCCGACGCGGAATATCGGAGTGCGAAGGCAGTGGAAGAAAAAGGTATAGAGCGAATACTAGACATCAAACCATTGCACATTGAATAATACTAAAGCAAATCTTCCTCATTAATAACTTTCCAACTGTCTAGTTACAACCACTAATATCAGAGTCATTCTATAGGGTCCAATTACATTTTAATAAAAGGAAATAACTAACTACAACTCTAAGATAACATAACGACTCGATGGTACTCCTGGCTTCACTCTTGGTCATTCCCTTCCTCGTGAGTGTATGTGTCATCCCTCGGTCTCACCTGAGAACATAACATCAAATAACGTAGGGTGAGCGATAACGCCCAGTAGGACTTAAATCTCAGGCTCAAGCAGGTTTTAAATAATTAACACATTTAATGGCAGAGTATCTAAAGATAGCAGGTACAAGAGAGTCAAAATATAGCAAGGGATAGCACAACAGGTACGAGTATAGCACGAATAGCAGGATGGCCATAGCACAACTAGCACAAGTAAAATAATATCACGACGAGTATAGCACTTGTTTGTCATTCTAGACATCGAGAGAGTATAGCACGTTTTGTGTTTTGATTGTCATATAGATAGTTGAGATAGATAGCACTTGAGTGTAATGTTGGGTTCTCATATTGGAGAATGTTGGGTTACAACAAGTGCTTAACTGTTTTTGATGATGAGCAATACTAATTGATGTTATGTGAAATGTTCACAAATGGTATGTTTGTTTTTGATGATGAACATTTCATGAACAAGACAAAATTGATGTGTTATGAATGTGTGAAACATGATGAGAATGACAATTGGATGCAAATGAAACACATGCTTTATATGTTCATTATATCTCACTAATTATGTCTTTTAATGTAGGTGTGAATGTACACAAGACAAAGCCCAAAATCCAAGTGCAAAAGAACAAGACAAGTTGCTGAAATAGTGCACCTGTCAACAGATGATAGTGCATCTGTCAATAGATGAATAGTGCATCTGTCGACAGATGATTTTCGCCTGTCGACAGATCCACTCAGAAATCTATTTCCAGAAAGCCCAGTCTTCTAGTTTTTGCAAACCTGTCAGCATCTGTCGACAGCAACAAGTCGGCTGTCGACAGACGGAGTTTTTTGAAGATCTAATGGCCGGGATATGATCTATATTTTGGTGTTTCCTTTTAGCACGACTCTCTATGCTTGGACACCACTATATATGGATCATATGAGGCTATTTCAGCAGCAAGGAGCCACCATACCAAAACCCTAAGCAAAGGTCAAGAAGAAGGCTTTCTTCCTGCTGCCCTGCTTCATCTCTCTGCCTAGAACAAAGAAGAACAACCTTCCAAGCGGAGTTGAAGCCGGTTCGTTCGTGGTTCAAGCTTCTCCATCAACTGATACCTGTCAAGACGAAGCTTGGAGTCTTCTGGACGACCAACAAGAAGAGATCTACATCGGGATTTGATTCTTCATCTCAAAACTCTTCACTTTTCACTACTTTCATATATCTGTGTGTGTGCAATGATTTGAGATCAGTGCGTGGAGGATGTGGAAGTGTGGATTGTTGTTATGATTGCTTGTTTGCATTAGACAACGTGGTGTGTGGATCAGATCAAGGCTAGGGGATCTGATTTGTTGTGAACCTGGTCTAGCGTGTGTGTGTGGTTGAGCCGTTGTGCTTGTGTATGTGTGTTGTACTCAATTGTTGAGTAGTGTGTCCTCACTGTGTTGGGGGTGGATGTAGGAATCACGTGGTGTGATCTCCGAACCACTTAAAAAATCCCTTGTGCACTGTGGTTTGACTTGTGGTTTGCATTGTGTTGCGCTAGATGCATGCCTAGGGATTTCATCTACACACTAACTGTTATTTTGCTCGCACACATTGCATCAGATCAAAGGGGTTTTAATTGAGTAGATCTTTTAATCAGAAGTAATTTTTAAATTGATTAAGTTTCCGCTGCAAATCTATTCAACCCCCCCCCCTTCTAGCTTTGCCATTACCGAGTATCCTATCCTAACATGTAATGCCAAACACTCTGATCATTTAACTCCCATGGGCACTAGCACTTTCGGGCGCACATCCCCGGACCAGATCGGGCCCTTTATATATTGCCAGCATTGGTTATATTGTTTATCTTTAAACAATCAGTCAATGGCCAATATAAAGTACCAAGAAGTAGATGAGAGAACTAGATGAGTAGACGAGATAGTAGAGTGAACGTGAATAGACCAGCGAGTAGAGTACAGACGAGAGCTAGTGGACATTGCACGTAATGCGATGAGTAAATAGGCGATAGTAACAGTTGCACACACACGCACTTGGTGTTGGCAATCAGGTGGAACTCACGATCTTCCCGCTGGCCATGTTATACACAAGTCCAGAGGTCCGACGTGATTTAAGGTAAGAGCGAACTTCTAATAGTCGTTTGGGTCATATCGATCCCTAAAGGTGTAATGGTGTTAGGGTACAACCGGCTCGTCGACCTTGTGGGAATCCATGATCAGAGGAGACTTACGGAGGCCTTGTGCAAGGGTTCATTAGTCCGGCGAAAGGAATATCTGACGGAGAGTTCACCACAAGCCAAGTAAAGTGTGTATATAAAATAGGCACTCGACGTTCTAGAGGAATTCTAGAACAGTGGAGTGTCGATATCGGTATATAAACAACGCAAGAAACGAATACAAGTCCTTTAAAATAGGGCCATTAATATACTTTATTGCAATAAATTACCCGATACATTATGAGGTATTTTATGCCAGGTTTCAGCCATATATGGATGGTTCATGTGTGTGCATGTGTAAGAGAAATCATAGATAGAAATAAGTCGTGAATATGTATTTTAAATCATTCAATGTAGCTCCATTTTTAAAACAAGTTTTTACTGGGGGTATAACTATAAAAAGGCGACAAAAATAATTTTTATGGGTTTTCATCAAAAACCTGTGAAGGCGACGTACCCATGTAAGGGTCGCAATAGGTACGGGGCAGATCGCGACAAGCACATGCATGGGTCGCGACATGACCTGCGGATCAAGCACTGAGAACGCGACAGGGGCGGAAAAGGATCGCGACAGGACGGGCACAGAGATCGCGATGGCTTACCTATCGCATCCTGAACGCGACAGGTGGACTGTCGCAACCAGACCCAGAAGGCGACATATCGGCCTGTCGCGATCTGGTGGTCTGCGCCTGGCTCTGACAGGAATCAGACCAGGCTTGGGTTTGCTGGCCAACGTGAATCAAATTGATACAGGGTGCTTTGGAAAATTAGAACAAATCACATGGTTTATGAAAATCCGCAAAACAAATTTTTAACAACTCTAGACAGGCCAGGGTACATGCAATAATTAGGAATTTGCAGATTTCAAGGAATTCGATAGGCCTTAAATTCATGCAACATGAAGAACAAGAACAGTGAGCAATTTGGAATAGACGATTTAATTCACCAACTAGAGTGAATCACATTTAGGGCTTTCAGGGGAAAAAGATGCCTATCAACCCTCAGTCCTTACTCAAAAAGTTTCATGACATGAGGACGAGTGGATTTGAAGATATACACCAAAGAAAGGGGCTCGGGGTCATGAAGTGTACAGAACTTCGAAAATTCATAAGAAAATATTTGATAGATGGAAAAATATGAAACTTGGGGGTTTCGTCCAAGAGGATAGGAAGAACCTACAAACGAGATTTCAGAATTTTAGCTTGTGAGAATGCCTACCTTTGGCTTTATTTGTCTTCTAGGTTAAAAACTCCAAGAACGAGGAAGAAGCTCCAAGAACTCCTTCTCCCCACGAGATCCTCTCCTCCTTGGCCTCTTCTCCACGTCCAACAACCTTTGGCAATGAGCTAGGGTCGGCCAAGAGGGTTTAGGAGGTGTATTTAAGCATGTATGGGTTCCTATTCCTATTCCTATTCCTACTCTAATTGCTCTTAATTACGAGATTTACTAACTCCAACCTTCCTTCCTTGCTTTCCAATCTCTATTTAGGCTAAGAAGAGATCCAAATTCGTGTTAAACCATATGGGGTAGGTTTAGGAATCCAATTTCATCTCAAATTACTTCTTTAATGCATTAAATGTCTCTTTTCTATTTAGGTAATATTTAAGTTACGAATTTAGGGTATTTTCCCACTATTTACTATTTGTAGATTTATATTTTGACCCAATAAATTTTAGAGGATCCATTAAGCAAAGCCCATTACTCTTTTTCATTTAATGGGTTTTATTAAATGCTCTTTTCATTGAATATCCTTTTTTGAGTTTTTAATTTATTATTTAAATTTTTATTTTTCTTAAAAATTCAGGTTGCTACAACTAGAGTTCCTAGTATTCATCTTGTAATAGCTCTCGACCTGTTTTTTCTTTTCTAAGAAAGATTTCTGTTCAGCTATAGGACTGTATACAATATTCCTCTTCCTGTGTGAAGAGAAGGCCAGTGAGAATGCTGACGATTTCTGTCAAGCTAAGGGACTATTCTTAGCACTTCCTTTTGGGTAAGGGAAGAACCTAGCTGGGGTTGGTGTCAGCAGAACCGCACTGGGGTTTATTCCAGGAGGTTATGCGACGGACCGAGGTACTTATGCCCAATAAGGCTCCATATCCAGATCCGCCTCCCGCGAACGGACCAAAGTCTCGCAAGGGATATCTCACACACGTGTCCAGTAAGAGTATAAAAAACAAACCACAAGAATATAAGACACAAGAAAGTACATGTGCTCATATCTGTTCACAAATTTGTACAACTGTCCCATTACATTAATACATGTCCAATTAAAAAGAAAGTACAACTACCTAGGACATACCCCGAGGGAGCACAAGCTCACACCACACTAACTACTAAACTACTGCTGCTGGTACAAGTCTGACACAATGCTGCTGCAAGCCAAACACTCGACAATCCCTGAAAAGAACTGTAGGGGAGTGAGCCTCAACAAGTCACTGGCTTAGTAGGGGCTTCCCAAAACAACACCGTAACCATGGACACCTCAACCCCAATGGGTCTCACTGGCAGCACCAATAGCCAAACCATTTCATGCTCGCATCATAACAATAAATAACAATTAAACATAATCATGATAATAAACATAAAATCCTCAGAAGGAAAGTGGGACTACAGGACTAATATAATATCATTAGTCAGTCCAACTACTAAAGTGCCTAAACCACAGTCTCACTGGCACACTGTTACAACAATTGGTTGCTTAAGCTATAAGCCACATAGGCAAGTCACTGCCTAGGCTGCAAACTACACAGGCGAACCTCAATCATTTGAGTAACAGGACTGCTAACAAAGAGCTGGTCCTTTATACTCCAAACCACACTACGTCGAGAGCCACACATAAATGGTAGGACTGGCTACAGCTAGCTAGTCCATCACACACTAATTAATCCATAATGGGAACCATGCCCAAGAAGGGTAAAACTCAACAAGTGGAAGGTCTCACACGGCCTTCACGGAGCACAGCTCTACTAAACCACAATATGCCTAGGCCACAAGCCTCATCAGCAAATTACCCACAAAGGTAACATAATTAATAATCACAAACTAATTCACAATAAAATATAAACAAAGATCTACTTAAAACAGTTAGGATACAACAAGTGGCAGGTCAAACCACAAGACCTCTACACACACGAGAACCTAAGAAGGTTGGTACACAATGTACCACCACAAAACTACAAAGTAACCACGAAGGAACATGTACCTGCTACTCTGAGGTACCACAACACAAACACCCGAACAAAGGGTACAGGAAGGTGGTAAACACCATACTGGACCACAATTATATTGTACCTTTATTTAGGCACAATAATACAGGTAAAACCTCAACCGGCAAATCACATAAACTACAACTCAACAACGATTGTGCCAACACCAGGGCACACCTCGAATTGGTCAAACCTCGACCACGAGTCATAAACTCACAAACCACAGCCAGTGGCAAAGCACGAGTCAAACTACAGCCAGAACAGGCAAAGCACGAGTCAGAAAGAACGACGCCACCACACGGGAACGGACTACTAGCTGATCAGGCCAGTATCCAACCGGACAACACAACACAAGAACAACCTCTCAGCCTCGCAGTCACGGAAGAAAGGTCCAACTGCCGCTCCACAAGGAAGAAGTCAAACAACTGTGGAGACTAACCAACACCACACCTACAGACACATAGCTACAGGCCCATGCCTGGCACCTCTAGAGTCTCTGGCCGGAGCACCCTAAAGTGAGGCACTGGAGAACAGGACTAGCTGGGGACCAGTGACGTCTACTGGTGTCCGTACCCCCAACTACGAGCGCGCTACAAGTGACACAAGAACAAACTCTGGGAAGTCGCTGCCCCACTGTCGTCTTTCCCTCAACGAACGTACAACTCAAACTCAGGAGTGAGGGTGTCCAGGAAGACGACACAGACCTCGACGGTACAACACCAGTACCGGGACAAAACCCCGAGCACAACAAACATACGTGCCTGGCTCACAAAGAACCTAGGGTACCCGACTAGAGAGGCATTCCGGAATAGGCGCCGGACCACCACACTCGGCTAGCACAAACCACGATACTTACACATATAGCCTTTACTTATAATTTACGATATACAAGTGTTAGGATTAGCTTAACATCGGTCATCATATGACCCCAAAGCTATCCCACACCAACACATACCTGAACCGCAAACTTTCCTATCATTGGTCACCTCATGACCTCCATGGCAACACACACACCATTTAATACGTAAATCAATATAATGTTATTCAAAAGACAACAATGAACCAGGGCTAGGTCGGTGTGGACCTTCACTACCCAAACACTACAAAGTCATGGCTAGGCTCACACAGGAACCTCACTGCCCAGTTACTACGACAAATCATAAGAATTACATTACAACAAAGTGTGTAGTATACACACACTCAAACCACGTAACAACACGTGTATATTACACCCTGGTTGGTGTACCACACGTCTTCCACATAAACCACATGTCCAACACATGGACAACATGCTCACAAACTTAAACCACTACATACATCACACATCATTCACGTAAAACATGCCCATTACATGAGCAGCATGCTCCAAGAGCATATCAAATGCACTGGCTCACACCGGTCATTGCCGTGCACACACAAACACGCAATATTCATAATCAGAAAAGCTACGTAAACCACACTGCATGGATACATGCACAAGTAAGTGGCAACATCGACTGCCGTTTATAGGAAGTAGACGGCAATGGATCTGGCCGTCTATATCCTGACTGATGAACGTGGCGACCAACGATGTTGACGCCAAGATCTTCAGCTTCTACTCCTGCAGAAACCCTAACCGATCCCACATGCATTCCTGATCCTGAAACCATTAAGAAAAATAGGAGGAAACAGTTCCTCTAACTCCCATGCATTATAATCAAACTAAAATAGCATGCTTTACTACATAAAATCATCAAACCACCCATTATCCCCGCATGGGTGCCATGACCCGAAATCACCATTTTCATGCAGATTCATGTTATCTAATTACATTAACACGACCTACAAGAACTACAAGGGTCATTCCCTACCTTAGAACACACTCAAACCCTTCAAATTCTCCCAGTTCACACCGAACCCTTCGCGAGCTCCCACGGGAATTGCACCACGCCACGGCGTTTCCTCGTCTGATTCGACAACGCCACACGCTCCACGATCCTCCAACTGCCCTTCAGTACCTGCTGGAAGCTTTAGAAACACGGGGACGCGAAGCTAGGGCATGGGGAAGAGAGAGACAGGTGGGAAACCTGCTCTCGGGTGACCCTATAACCTGCAGAATTCTCAGGTTGGCGTCAACCCCTCAGCCGCCAAAGACAACCGCCACTCTAAACATCCACATCTAATGCCGCCATGATCATGCAATCAACGGCAACTTACCTGGACGCCAACAAGTCAACCACCACCCCTAGTCGCCCACTCCTACTCAACTGCAATAGGTCCTATTTCATTTCGGGACCTAACCTGCACCACACCTACACACACCACGCGTCTACACCACACTGGCCTTACAACAGCCATCACAACCACAACACACACGATCCAAAAAAGATCCGAAAATAAGAGACGTTATATTATTATCACCTAAAAACAAATGTCGTCCTCGACATATAAAACAAATCACAATAATTCAGATTATCACCTAAAAATAAATAAATCCGAACACAGAACAAGTAGGATACTCTTTCTCTGCTTCAGTCTTTCAATTCATTTCACAATTACTCTGTTCTGTTGATTCCATTGCCTTTCTTTAGCTTTCAACCGTAGGCGTTCCTACCTTGCCAATGGTGCTTTATCTCCTTGGACTGAACCTGCTTCCACAATTTCTGGGCTGTGTTTGCAACATTTCTTCCGAGACCGCTTTATCTTTCTCAAATATCTTACACTGTAATATTCCTTCATGCCACCATTTTCTTTTTTTTTTCTTTTTTCCATTTATCACTGCTTGTTGTTATCCTGCCTCATCTACATTCACATTCACAACTGACACTTCTGCAAAGAAAATCAATCATCATCTTTGAATTTCCTGCTCTTTCATATTATTCTGCTCATACCGCTTAAAGTCAATCTCTGATTAAAAAAACCATAATAAACTCTGTTTCCTTTATTCCACTGCGCAAAACTTTACACTTTCTCCTTATTCAAGCAAACTTGAACAATCTCTGAATATTAAATCTTTCTTTGCTTCCGCTTCCGCTGCGCTACTCTGATCACACTGAACACTTTTGCAAAATATTCCAAAATTTCTACTCATATATTACTTTCAATTACTTTCTTCTGGCTTCAACTGCTTCTCAAATCATCCCATTCAATTAATTCATGCTGAAGAAATTACTGCAATTTCTGATCTGCCAAACCGCTATTGACATATTGTGCTTTTCATATATTTTTCTTGCTTTACTAACATTCTCTGGCTAATCTCATAGCTTTGTTGCATAAACTTTCCAAATACTCTTTAATTAATCTGTTCCTGCTCCTGCATGAAACTCTGAAATATCTTAATAACAATTCCTTTCTGCTCAATTAAATCATTTCTTTGCACCAATATGCAAACTTTAACTGACATTTCCTGACTCATCTGACTTTATTCACTTCATCATTTGCTAAATTCTTCCTTTCTCTAATCTGTATCTTTTCATTATCTAAAGTGCCATTCATCAACTAAATATTCCTCTTGTGCAATTTTCACAAATTCTTATTGCACACTAATCCTTCTTTTCTCTCTTTCTTTATTCAACTGATCATTTCTATACTTATTTATACAAATCTTCATATCACACTTCCTGCTATCATCATTATTCATAACAACACTTTTCTCATATTTCTGATCTCAGGCATATTTAATCTATCTGCCATAAATCACTGCTCTTTTATGTACTGATACTTCTTGTAATGCTGATCTGCCTTTTCTAATCATATCAAACTTTTCATAACACTAATCACATTCTTATCTACATTGTTTCTTAATATCATCTGACTCAGATCTCTGATGCCACATTACATTTGCTGAGGTTCTCTACTGCAACTTATCACACACACACTGACCCGTTCCTTATCACCTTGTTACCATACACCTGTCTCTACCAACTTTCTATCTCGTTATAACTTACTTACTGAATTCCATATTCAAACTTGCTAAGCTCTTCAATTCCTTTAACTGCAAATCTTTAACAACCAAACTGATCTATCACAAAAATACTCTATACTTGTCTCTGCTAACTCTGTACTTTATTAACATATAACAAGTATATCCCTTTCAAGGCACTACTATACCTTTCTCTTCTAATCTCTACAACTGAAAACTTTTTAAATACTATACTTTAACCACTTTAACTGTACTAGTGCCAGGATGCTACCACACAACTTATGCCACTATCCACGTTGTGGCACAACAACTGCTCACAACTGCCAATTTAACAAACAGAAACACACGGTTTATGTGCCAAAAGCTCACGTAAAACTACTTTATATCACACAAAGCCGCAGACTTACTACCAGCAGTGGACATTAATCCATGTATTGGGACATTGTACTTTCAATGTCTTTTCATATTCTAACTGGACATTGCTCTGATACCAACTGCGACGGACCGGGGTACTTATGCCCAATAAGGCTCCATATCCAGATCCACCTCCCGCGAACGGACCGAAGTCTCGCAAGGGATATCTCACACACGTGTCCAGTAAGAGTATAAAAGACAAACCACAAGAATATAAGACACAAGAAAGTACATGTGCTCATATCTGTTCATAAATTTGTACAACTGTCCCATTACATTAATACATGTCCATTAAAAAGAAAGTACAACTACCTGGGGCATACCTCGAGGGAGCACAAGCTCACACCACACTAACTACTAAACTACTACGGGTGGTACAAGTCTGACACAACGCTGCTGCAAGCCAAACACTCGGCAATCCCTGAAAAGAACTGTAGGGGAGTGAGCCTCAACAAGTCACTAGCTCAGTAGGGGCTACCCAAAACAACACCGTAACAACGGACACCTCAACCCGAATGGGTCTCACTGGCAGCACCAATAGCCAAACCATTTCATGCTCACATCATAATAATAAATAATAATTAAACATAATCATGATAATAAACATAAAGTCCTCAGAAGGAAAGTGGGACTACAGGACTAATATAATATCATTAGTCAGTCCAACTACTAAAGTGCCTAAACCACAGTCTCACTGGCACACTGTTACAACAATTGGTTGCTTAAGCTATAAGCCACATAGGCAAGTCACTGCCTAGGCTGCAAACTACACAGGCGAACCTCAATCATTTGAGTAACAGGACTGCTAACAAAGAGCTGGTCCTTTATACTCCAAACCACACTACGTCGAGAGCCACACATAAATGGTAGGACTGGCTACAGCTAGCTAGTCCATCACACACTAATTAATCCATAATCGGAACCATGCCCAAGAAGGGTAAAACTCAACAAGTGGGAAGTCTCACACGGCCTTCACGGAGCACAGCTCTACTAAACCACAATATGCCTAGTCCACAAGCCTCATCGGCAAATTACCCAGAAAGGTAACATAATAATAATCACAAACTAATCCACAATAAAATATAAATAAAGATCTACTTAAAACAGTTAGGATACAACAAGTGGCAGGTCAAACCACAAGACCTCCACCACACACGAGAACCTAAGAAGGTTGGTACACAATGTACCACCAAAAAACTACAAAGTAACCCACGAAGGGAACATGTACCTACTACTCTAAGGTACCACAACACAAACACCCGAACAAAGGGTACAGGAAGGTGGTAAACACCATACTGGACCACAATTATATTGTACCTTTATTTAGGCACAATAATACAGGTAAAACCTCAACTGGCAAATCACATAAACTACAACTCAACCACAATTGTGCCAACACCAAGACACACCTCGAATTGGTCAAACCTCGACCACGAGTCATAAACTCACAAACCACAGCCAGTGGCAAAGCACGAGTCAAACTACAGCCAGAACAGGCAAAGCACGAGTCAGAAAGAACGACGCCACCACAAGGGAATGGACTACTAGCTGATCAGGCCAGTATCTAACCCGGACAACACAACACAAGAACAACCTCTCAGTCTCGTAGTCACGGATGAAAGGTCCAACTGCCGCTCCACAAGGAAGAAGTCAAACAACTGTGGAGACTAACCAACACCACACCTGCAGACACACAGCTGCAGGCCCATGCCTGGCACCTCTAGAGTATCTGGCCGGAGCACCCTAAAGTGAGGCATTGGAGAACAGGACTAGCTGGGGACCAGGGACGTCTACTGGTGTCCGTACCCCCAACTACGAGCGCGCTACAAGCGACACAAGAACAAACTCTGGGAAGTCGCTGCCCCACTGCCGTCTTTCCCTCAGCCAGACGTACAACTCAAACTCAGGATTGAGGGTGTCCAGGAAGACGACACAGACCTCGATGGTACAACACCAGTACCGGGACAAAACCCCGAGCACAATAAACACACGTGCCTGGCTCACAAAGAACTGGGGTACCCGACTAGAGAGGCATTCCGGAATAGGCGCCGGACCACCACACTCGGCTAGCACAAACCACGATACTTACACATATAGCCTTTACTTATAATTACGATATACAATTGTTAGGATTAGCTTAACATCGGTCATCATATGACCCCAAAGCTATCCCACACCAACACATACCTGAACCGCAAACTTGCCTACCATTGGTCACCTCATGACCTCCGTGGCAACACACACACCATTTAATACGTAAATCAATATAATGTTATTCAAAAGACAACAATGAACCAGGGCTAGGTCGGTGTGGACCTTCACTGCCCAAACACTACAAAGTCATGGCTAGGCTCACACAGGAACCTCACTACCCAGTTACTAGGACAAATCATAAGAATTACATTACAACAAAGTGTGTAGTATACACACACTCAAACCACGTAAACAACACGTGTATATTACACCCTGGTTGGTGTACCACACGTCTTCCACATAAACCACATGGACAACATGCTCACAAACTTAAACCACTACATACATCACACATCATTCATGTAAGACATGCCCATTATGTGAGCAGCATGCTCCAAGAGCTTATCAAATGCACTGGCTCACACCGGTCATCGCCGTGCACACACAAACACGCAATAGTCATAATCAGAAAAGCGACGTAAACCACACTGCATGGATACATGCACAAGTTGGCGGCAACATCGACTACCGCTTATAGGAAGTAGACGGCAATGGATCTGGCCGTCTATATCTCGGCTGATGAACCTGGCGACCAACGATGTTGACGTCAAGATCTTCAGCTTCTACTCCTGCAGAAACCCTAACCGATCCCACATGCATTCCTGATCCCGAAACCATTAAGAAAAAGGAGGAAACAGTTCCTCTAACTCCCATGCATTATAATTAAACTAAAACAGCATGCTTTACTACATAAAATCATCAAACCACCCATTATCCCCGCATGGGTGCCATGACCCGAAATCACCATTTTCATGCAGATTCATGTTATCTAATTACATTAACACGACCTACAAGAACTACAAGGGTCATTCCCTACGTCAGAACACGCTCAAACCCTCCGAATTCTCCCGGTTCACACCGAACCCTTCGCGAGCTCCCACGGGAATTGCACCATGCCACGGCGTTTCCTCGTCCGATTCGACAATGCCACACGCTCCACGATCCTCCAAGCGCCCTTCAGTACTTGCTGGAAGCTTTAGAAACACAGGGACGCGAAGCTAGGGCAAGGGGAAGAGAGAGACAGGTGGGAAACCTGCTCTCGGATGACCCTATAACCTGCAAAATTCTCAGGTTGGCGTCAACCCCTCAGCCGCGAAAGACAACCGCCACTCTAAACGTCCACATCTAATGCCGCCAAGATCATGCAGTCAACGGCAACTTACCTGGACGCCAACAAGTCAACCACCACCCCTGGCCGCCAACTCCTACTCAACTGCAGTAGGTCCTATTTCATTTCGGGACCTAACCTGCACCACACATACACACACCACGCGTCTACACCACACTGGCCTTACAACAGCCATCACAACCACAACACACACGATCCAAAAAAGATTCGAAAATAAGCGACTTTACAGGTTAGCTTCTTGACCTGTAATAGAAGTGAGTTTCCTTCCTACTCGGAAAGGAAGAGGACCAGCAGGGAGCTGGGGGTTTTTATATCCTTGGGGGGATTGTACCCTGGTTGGTGAAATCCCAAGATTTGCTTGGGGACTGGGCGTAGGTCATTCTTTTGAGAAGTAGAGAACCAGGATAAAATCTGTGTGTTCATTAGTATGATTGTTTAAATTTGCTTCAGCACTGCTACTCTATATCACACACTATCACATTCACTAACCAATGTTTTTATGTTGTGATTTCTGTGTTTTAGTTTTAGAATTTCTGTAGCTATTCTATTCACCCCCCCTCTAGAAATCTTGCTGCCAACCATAAGTGGGCCAACAGTCAAGCCACCAGATACAAGTTGGTCTTCTTCTTTTTCTGAGTAAGAAGGCAACCCACTTTTTTTATCGGCTTAAAAGCAAAACTACTGGAAGAAACCCCAACATGGTTACACCACTAGACACAAGCTGGTCTTCTTATCTTTTCAGGAAAGAAGGCAACCCACTTCTTTTACAGGTCAAGAAGCCAACCTTCTGGTACAAACCCAGTGCGATTCTTCCCTTAGCACAAGGTGAACGCTTACACTGTGAGCCTTCTCTTCCAAAGAAGAGGAACACTTCTGAACACAAAAGCTAGGACCTGAAGCTCCTAGATCAAGCTCAAGATAAACATTGAAATGTTTGATTTGAGAATGAGCCTAAGAAGGAAAGAGTATACAAGAAAAGACTCCTTAGGCTAAATCCCAACTCTCTCTGTCTCGCAAATACACAAAGACACACAGAGATAAAATGAGGAAGAAAGAAAGGCTTCAATGCTTCTGAAAGTTTCTGCTTGAATGCTTTTTCTTTCTTTGAATGGGCTCAACCTCTTTCTCTCTTGCTTTGAGTGTATTTGGAGTTCAAAGCTCACTAGATGTACACTCCTTGACAGATCTTTAGGTTATCTATTTCTTTCTTCAGCCTTTGCTTCATCCTTTTATGGAGCAGCTTGAAGAGTACCGTTGACAGATGGCTGTTGGAGTTTCTTGTCCTCTTCTTCTTCTACTCTCCTTCTCTTAAGTCCAACGACTTCTTTCTTGTGCCTACTGGCTACTTGGAATGGAGAAGGATGTTCCAACTGGTGCGCACTTCGAAGGATGCCAGCAGCAGGTCCAAGACATTGACTATGAGTAGCTGTGGACCTATGGACATTAAATGCAGAGCAGATGATCAGACTCGAGAAGTCTTTTGTTAGATGGCTTATATCTCTTTTTGCCTTCTGTCTATAATTCTTGCAGATAGCTAGAAATAGAAGGTAGGAACTTTTCTTTCGTTGTAGGAAGGAGGAGTCCTATGAGACATCAAAATACAACTTCTGTTAGAGAAATAATATGTTAAGTATATGAAGTGCATTTGAATCTTCATTGGGTGCCAAAGACATTTAGAAAGATTTGAAGGTCAATCGGTGTAAGTCATAACAGCAATCGATATGAGAAAGATAATCGATGTGAAAGAACTGTAATCAATGCTAGAGTGCAATCGATGTGAATGAAGAGCAATTGATGTTTTAAAGGCAATCAGTGTTTATGGGCAATCGATATGAATCAAGGCAATCAATGTTTAAGTGAAGAGTAGTCAATGTTTAAGAAGCAATCGATGTTTTAAAGACAAATGATGTTTTAAAGGTAATTGATGTTTAAGGCAATCAATGTTTAAGGTAACTCGGTATGAATCAAGGCAATATATGTTTAAGTGAAGAACAATCGATGTTTTAAAGACAATCGATGTTTTAAAGGTAATTGATGTTTAAACATAACAACAATCGATGTTTATGTTAAACAACAATCAATGTGAAAGAAGGCTATAAGGCCCTCAAATTTTGTTCACATTATGTTTGTTTAACTTTGTGCATATTATAGGTATTTATTTACTTATGTGCATATAGTATGTAATTATTGATGTACATATTGTATATATATATGTGTTTATTTCTGTGCATATTATATTAATTTAATTGTGTATATTGTATTGAAATAATGTTGTGCATACGGTATGTTTTGTGTATGTAGGTTTACTTAATATTTGTTTTCTGCCCGAAATCCCTGTTAATGTCAATATCACCTGACGTTAATATCAGGTTGACGACAACCAGTGTGCCGTTAACTTCATGTTGACGTCTAGATCAATGGACGCTGACTTCTTGTTAATGACATCAATATGGCCTTTATTTCCCAGTTATGTTGTGATTCCAGATCTGAAAATGGCTATGTTTTCTCCGGTTCTTCATTTGGAAACCTATCCCTAATGGTAGGAAATCCAATCCTAAGCATAATCCGACCCATTAACCCTATAAACACCTAGTTTACGGCCAGGTTAGGTCTTTTTGCTCAAAAGAAAAACTAGGGGTTTGTGGAAGAGAAAATCGAGTTTTTGGAAGGCTTGATCCAACGTGTGTGGACTTCTTTCGGAGATCTACATTGACTGGGAGGTGCTCCTTAGATTGTTGAATCTTCCCAGACTCCAGAGATCGATCTAATGATCAGTTTATCCCCATGTAATTTAGATAAATTACATATCTATTTTGGTGATTAACAAAACTATATAAAGTTTAATCTAACGATTTTTCCACAAGTCTTGAGCATAGGAAATAAAACAAGGAAAATCTCGCCAAATGGTAAGCATTATTCCTACTGTAGCAATTTTGTTTCAAAGCATGAAATTTATCTAAGTCCACATCGATTTTCTTTATACTTCATCGATTTCAGTAGAGTTGTAACGATTTGCTTCCATAACGATTCGGTAAGTGATCGCAACTATTTGCCCTTACAACGATTCGTTAAGTGATTGCAATGATTTGATTTTGCAACGATTTGCTAAGTTTTCATAACGATTTGCTTCCATAACGATTCGGTAAGTGATCACAATGATTTGCCCTCACAACGATTCGTTAAGTGATTGCAACGATTTTCTTTCATAACGATTTGCTAAGTATTCATAACGACTTGCTCTCACAACGATTCGTTAAGTGATCATAACGATTTGGTCTCACATCGATTTCTTAAGTGATCATAACGATTTGGTCTCACATCGATTTCTTAAGTGATCATAACGATTTGGTCTCACATCGATTTCTTAAGTGATCATAATGATTTGGTCTCACATCGATTTTTTAAGTGATCATAACGATTTAGTCTCACATAAATTTCTTAAGTGATCATAACGATTTGGTCTCACATCGATTTCTTAAGTAATCATAACGATTTGTTAAGTGATCACAACGATTTGCTCTCATAAAGATTCGCTAAGTTACATAACGACTCTATCACTATAACGATTCATCAAGTTACATAACGACTTAGTCACTGTAACAGCAAATAACGATTCATTTACATTGTCTTTTACAATTTTATTATAACGATGTGTGTATAACGATTTGCTTATTAGTACACAACGATTTACATGAATATCAACTCAAATGCATAACGATTTCATAAGTCATGCATATAACGTTTTCATGGACTATAACGATTTGATTTTCGAGTTAATTTTTGAATAACGTTGAAAAGTCAAAGTCTTCACACATATCTTTCTATCAGGCGTGCATTTATGGAGACTGAATGTATCACTGCATGTATGCAGACAATATCTCTATTCTCCTGCTTATTCTATAAACATCTTTTTAGAAGAACAGAATGGAACTTCTACTTCTGTATAAAATCAATCTAACGATTGACTGACAACAAGAGACAGTCTACCTATCTATTGTTTAGCATTTAATGTGTGCAGGTTTCTAACAACATTCGTCATACAACATTGGACAAAATTGAAGCCAAGGATACACAGAAGATCTTCTCTCTTTGCGTGCATGGAAAGCCAAAAGACCGTTGAACTTCTTCATTACCATGCAGTCAAACGTAAACTAGAACTTAGAGATAACGAACACTTCAACATTCAAATTTCAAAAGAGTTATATATATAGAAGAATGAAGCTCCAAAAGAATAGAGAGTGTGGTTAATGAGCAACGGTTAGAGAAACAAGTGATCAATGCATACAACCTTCTGCATGCTTCCGAGAGCCAAGCAAAATTTCCCATCTGCTCTAGCTCTCGCTCTCTGTGCTAAGTGTAGATCTATGAGAGAGCCTTTAGTTATGAGAAGAGTCCTTTGTTGTAGATCTTTTCCTTCCCAGCTCATAGATTCAGATCAAGAAATGATCTATATGCTTGATCTAGGGGCTTCATCTCTGAACACTTTTCTTGTGTTGTTCCCTTTAGTATGAAGGAAGACCTGGTGGTATCCAGGGTGTTATTTCCCATCGGGTAGAAGGAAGACCTGGTGGTATCCAGGGTGTTATTTCCCTTCGGGTAGAAGGAAGACCTGGTGGGTTCCAGGGTGTTGTTCCCTTTGTGTGGAGGAAGACCAGCTGGGGTGCTGAGTGCTGTAGTGTCCATAAGGGGGATTGTACCCTTGTTAGTGAAATCCTGAGATATTGCTCAGGGACTGGACGTAGGACTCCTAAGGAGAGGAGATCCAAACCAAGATAATTCTCTGTGTCGGGTGATTGCCTTTGCGTGTTTGATTTTTCCTTCACTAACACTAACAATCTGCGAAGTGTGTTTTGTGTGACTGCTTTGTGAACAGGTTGAAGGTTCTTAATATTTTTAAGAAT
This sequence comes from Colocasia esculenta, assembly GCA_014218235.1. NCBI lineage: Eukaryota > Viridiplantae > Streptophyta > Magnoliopsida > Alismatales > Araceae > Colocasia > Colocasia esculenta. The sequence goes on along the minus strand of CM024761.1, from coordinate 45,036,555 downwards.
CCCATTCACCCCCCCCCCCTCTGGGCTTGCTATATGGGCAACAAGTGGTATCAGAGCTAGTCTCTTCGACAAAGAAGAAGATCCAACGATCTGAAGAGAAAAGATCAAATGGCAGCCCAAGGTCACTCCGAAGGCCAGTCAGTCAACAGGCCACCTCTATTCGATGGAAAAGATTACACATATTAGAAAACAAGAATGGAATACTTCCTACAAGGCTTCGACTTTCAAATCTGGTCAATTGTAGAAGAAGGAGACTTTCTAGTCACCAACGAAAAGGATAAATGGACAGAAGATGATAGAAAGAAGATTTCTCACAACTGCAAAGCAAAGAGCATATTATGTTGTGCACTTAGCAAGAAAGAATTTAACCGAGTTTCAGCCTGCAAATCAGCAATGGAGATGTGGGAGAAGTTAAGAATCACTTATGAAGGAACAGATGAAGTGAAAGAAACCAGAATAGGCATTCTGGTAACGCAATACGAGAGATTCCAGATGCAGTCAGGAGAAACCATTACATAGATGTTCAGCAAATTTACAGACATCACCAATGGGTTAGCAGGATTAGGAAAAAGGTATGAGATGGGAGACATGGTAAGGAAAATTCTTAGATCTCTACCATCTTCTTGGACTCCTAAGGTAACAACCATAGAAGAAGCCAATGACTTGAAAAGGATGTCATTGGAAAAGCTCATTGGGTCCCTCATGGCCCATGAGATAAACATGGAGAGATTAGGAGAATCATCTAATAGGAAGAAGCAAACAAATGCCCTTAAAGCGCAGAAGGCAACTCTGAGGAACAATCTGAAGATGAAGCCAGCAGTGAAGACACTGAAGACGAAGAAGCTGTGCTATCTACGAAGCTTCAACGAATCTTAGCCAAAAATAAAAAATATCAGTCCGGCAGAAGATACTTCAAGAAAAATAAGGATTTTAAGTAGATAGAAAGAAAGGACTTAAAGAAAGGTGAGCCCATATGCTACGAGTGTAATAAGCCTGGACACATCAAGACAGAGTGTCCGAAGCTCAAGAAATCAGAATACAGGAAGAAGGAAAGTTCAAGAAAACCAAGAAGATTCAAGAAGAAAGCTATGGCAGCGGCTTTGGATAACAGTAGCGACTCAGACAACGAGTGAATCTCGAGTAGCGAGGAAAAATAAGAAGCTAACTTGGCTTTCATGGCCAACACAGAAGAAAAGGTAACTTCTGACTCATCTTTCGATTCCTGTAATGATTCTGATGATTTAGAAGAAGCTTTCAACGAGCTTTATAGCAAATAGAGAAGTATCTAAATTACTAAAAGCTAGTAAGAAAAATCATGCTTGCCTAGAAAACACAAATTCAGACTTAAAATCCGAAAATGAACAACTAGAAAAGAAAATCAATGAACTTAAAAAAGAAATGATCTGTTATGCGAGGATCTGAAAGATAAAAATAAAAAAATAACAAAATTAGAAAAATAAGAAACCTTAGAAGAATTAAAAGGTGAAGTTAAAACTCTAATAGAAGAAAATGAAAAACTATCTAGTACATTAGAAAAATTCACCAATGGGAAAAATTCCTTAATACTAAAAGGTGCTAGACGATCAGGAAAAAGAAAACAAGGATTAGGCTATACACCCCTAGATAATGAATACATAATAGTATATCCTAAAACATATCCTACTCCGAAATTTGTAGCTGAACAAGATACTTCTATAAATGAAACCTTAAGTATGTTCCATATGAAAGGGTAACTAAAACAACATGCTATAGCCATTGCAACAAACTAGGTCACAGTAAAATAACTTGTCCAACCAAACACAAAAAATGGATAATTAAAAGAAAAATTGATGACACTTACCATCCAGGACCCAAAAGAACTTGAGTACCTAAAGCTTGATGTTTTCATTTCATGGAAACCTTCGAGCATCCAAATGATATTTGGATAGTGGATGCTCAAGGCATATGTCAGGTAATAGAAAGCTATTCTCTCACCTCGAAGCTGAAGAAGGCACAGTGACATATGGAGACAATGGAAAAGGAACAGTGATAGGATGCAGATCTGTTGGCAATAAAGAGAAAATATTTATTGAAGATGTTCTATGCGTAAAAGGTTTGAAGCATAATCTGATCAGCATAAGCCAGCTATGTGACAGAGGACATCAAATTAAGTTCCAAGAATCTAGATGCAGCATCATGAAGGATGAAGCGTTATTTTCGAAGGTAACAGAGAAAAGAATTTGTACGTACTTTACCTTGAAGATTTGAAAGATCAAGATATCTATTTAGCAGCTAGTAAGGAACAGTCAACTGAGCTATGGCACAGAGATTGGGTCACTATAGCTTGGATGGCATGAGAAAGTTGATCAAGAGAACCTGGTGGAAGGTCTGCCAAAGGTCAGCACAAGAATGGACGGTGTCTGTGGACATGTGCAAAAGGAAAGCACACCAAGTCATCCTTCTAGTCAAAGACTATGGTAACAACCTCCAAACCCTTAGAACTCCTTCATATGGACTTATTTGGGCCAATGAGGACCACAAGTCTTGGAGGAAAGAATTTTGGATTCGTTATAGTAGATGACTATTCAAGATTCACATGGGTATCCTTTCTGGAACACAAGATGATACATTTGAAAGCTTTGTGAGCTTCAGTAAAAAGGATCAGAAAAATAAGAAGTTCTGCATTGTTGGAATCCGGTCAGATCATGGAGGAGAATTCCAAAATGAAAAATTCACAAAATTCTGTGATGACCAAGGGATGAACATAATTTCTCAGCACCAAGGACACCACAGCAAAATGGAGTTGCTGAGAGAAAGAATAGAACCTTATTGGACATGGCAAGAACAATGTTGTAAGAATATGATCTGCCAAGATTTTTGGGCTGAAGCAGTCAACACAGCAAGTTATATCATAAATAGAGTAATGATAAGGCCGATTTGAAGAAGACTGCGTATGAGTTGTACAAGGGAAAGAAGCCAAAGATCAATCACTTCAGGACACTTCGGATGTCCATGCTCCATTCATAACAACAACAAAAGAGACATTGGTAAGTTAGATGCCAAATCAGATGAAGGCATCTTCATGGGTATGCATCTAAACATAACGGCTTTAGGGTATTTAATAGGCGTACTAATTAATTGAGCAATCAGTACACATTATCTGTGATGAAATTAACCCTTCCTTGAGCAAGGAAGAAGATAGTGATAATGATGATGCAGATGAATCCAAGAAGCTAAAGAACTCATCAATTGAGGACAAGGAAAATCCACCTCTGGAAGACCTACAACAAAAGGATATAGTACATGAGAATCTTCCAAAGGAATGGAGATACAAGAGAGATCACCCTCCCGAAAACATTATTGGTGATCCATCTGTAGGGGTAAGAACAAGAGGTAACATAATTCCATGTGATTATTTAGCTTTGTTTCCCAAATAGAGCCTAGGATAGTCAATGAAGCTATCACTGATGAATCTTGGATTTTAGCTATGCAAGATGAACTGAATCAGTTCAAGAGAAACCAGGTTTGGTCACTTGTCCCTAGACCATCAGATCATCCAGTGATTGGCACCAAATGGGTGTTCAGAAATAAATTGGATGAAGCTGGGGTGATCATAAGAAACAAGGCAGGCCAATTGGTAGCTCAAGGCTATTCTTAAGAGGAAGGCATAGATTTCGATGAAACCTATGCACCAGTAGCTAGACTTGAGACTATTAGAATAGTACTTGCATATGCATCTGCATTACATATATTTTTTTTCAAATGGATGTAAAGTCTACTTTTCTAAACAGGTTCATAAAAGAGGAGGTTTATGTCGAACAACCTCCAGGTTTTGATGACATTGATTTTCCAAATCACGTATTTAAATTGCACAAAGCTCTATATGGATTAAACAAGTACCAAGAGCATGGTATGAATGACTAAGTGCATTTCTTATATCATGGTTTCTCTAGAGGTTAAGTAGACAGTACATATTTGTCAAATCTAAGGTCAACCATATTTTGATTGTTCAAAATATATGTTCATGATATAATATTTGGTACTACTGATGAATCTCTTTGCAAGTATTTTGAGAAGATTACGCAGGGAGAATTCAAGATGAGCATGATGGAGAGCTCAACTACTTCCTTGGACTGCAAATTAAGCAAGGAAAAGAAGGCACCCACATATGTTAAGCAAAATATACCAAGTAACTCTTAAAGAAGTTTGGATTTGAAAATGCCAAGCCATTATCAACACCCATGAGCACATCAACAAAATGGACATGACAGTGACAAAGATGGTAAGAATGTAGATCAAAAATTCTACAGAGGTATGATAGGATCTTTACTGTACTTAACTCCTCGTAGAACTGATATATTGTTTAGTGTATGTATGTGTGCTAGGTATCAGGCAAATCCTAAAGAGTCCCATTTAATTAGTGTTAAAGATTTTTAGGTACTTAGCTAGAACTCATGATTTAGGTCTTTGGTATCCAAAATCATGTGAAATTAATTTAGTACGATACTTTGATGCTGACTACGCTGGATGCAAAATAGATAGAAAGAGCACCAGTGGTTGTTGTCATTTTCTTGCTGGATGTCTGATATCATGGTCCTCCAGGAAATAGAATTCAGTAGCACTGTCAACAGCTGAAGCTGAGTACGTGGCTGTTGGAAGTTGTTGTACACAACTCCTATGGATCAAGCAAACAACTTGAAGACTATGGGCTACACATCAAGACAATTCCACTGTTATGCGACAACACCAGTGCTATAAATTTAACCAAGAATCCAGTACAACACTCAAGGACTAAACACATTAAGGATAGATATCATTTCATTCGTGATCATGTAGCAAATGGCAACATTGATATTTCATTTATTGATACAAACAATCAGTTAGCATATATCTTCACAAAGGCCTTACCCGAAGAGAGATTTACTTCTCTTAGAAGGGAATAGGCATGTGTAAATTGTGAAAGATTTATCTGCTTAAAACTAAAATATCAATATGCAGAATTTAAAATTATTTTCCTCCCAAAAATTGAGCAAAATTCCAATTATTGTCTATCCTTTTAAGTTTGTCATGTCGGTTCATTATTTTATAAGAATTTATTCCACTGAACTAGTCAGCTTGTCATTTTTTGCCATCATGGCGCCTCCAAATTCTAAAGGTCATTCCTTAATTTTCCTTTATATCCCGAAATCTGTGCGGCAATGATTCCCATCCATCATCATCTTCCTCCTTCTGCCTAAGGCGATATGCTATCGACTCCGGCATCGACTCCCTGAGATTTCAAGTCCACCTCTTTCCCACGAGAAATTTTTGAGGGGTCTACTCCTTTCTCCATTTCGATCATCCAGAAACTCTTCCCATCCAAACCATGGCCTCTTCTGGTGTCTCCGGCAACGTCGGGGGCTATGGAGTGCTGCATTTGTTACCGTCGAGCAGCATGAAAGATATGCTTCAGTAAAGACCAAGCTTTGCGGCCACAAAGCAGTAGATATGGCTGACTTGCAGAAGAACAGAATGGGCAGTATCGTCGCAGCTATGGGCAGATTGAAGTGGACAAAGATAGCCACCCTATCAGAATTAAGTTATTCGGACCTTGTGAAAGCTTCTATGTATGTCTGAAGACAGAGGAAGACGGAACCTGACTTCCATGGTCAAGGGAACTCAGATTAGGGTCCACGAGACCTATTGGCATCTCTCTTTGGTGTGACTATCTCCAGACACAGTGGAGTTCACACTGTGGATATCCAGGCGAAAGGTTTAGGGATTGTTGGTCCTGAATTCAGATTGAAGGATGGAAAACTAGACATCAACCAGTTGAATGCATTTAATCACATATTGCATTTCATTGTGTGTCAAATAATAGTCCCAAGGAGTGCCACCTTCTCCACTTGCACAAAGCAGACTCCGACTGATGTTTTGGCTTTCCAGAACCAAGAATCAACATTGCAGGATTATGATTGAAAGGATGAAGTTTGCAAGCGCACAAGTATGGGACACAAAGAGCAAGCAGAACATTCTTGTCACGTCCGAGAATTACGGAAGCAGAGATATTAATTCGAAGAATTCGAGTCGATAATTCGAGATGTGGACAGTCGGCAAATAAGCCTCTAGCTAGCACGCACTAAATGTGTATCAACACAACATCATAATAGGGCCCATATGTTGAACTCAATATAAATTGTATTCGAATCTCAACTCATTGTATTTCAAATAGAAACTATTACAGGACTAAGACTCAATAAAAACAAAAGTACATAATGCCTTACTTCCTACTACATTGATCTAACACTCAAAATAAACTAACTATAGATAGACTCATGTTTGGGATGCTCTTCACTCGGACACATTCCCATCCTCGACTTGATCTTCCTCTTGCACTTCATAGTCACCTAGATTGGGTAAAAGTAGGGAATGAGCAAACTAGCCCAGTAGGATTTATATCTCAATGTGCGGGCAATGATATAAGTGATTAACATTTTAGAACTAGGCAAGTACGATGAATGATATGCAAGTACGAATAAAACACGTTAAAACATGATATATAAGACAAGCTAGAGAGAGTGATTATGATAGAACGAGATTGTGAACAAGATGATAAGATAGAACTAGCAATAGATCACTTGTACAAGCATGCAAGAATTCACTTGATGTCAAGAACGCAAGATATCACTAATTGCATTAAATGCAGGATGGCCATATCACGCAAGCAAGCAAGCAAGATTTCACAAGCATGATCAAGTAACACTAATCAGGCACGTAGACACTAATGTACACCGAGAAAAGATCCATCAAGAATGTACACTAGGACATGTGTATGTGGTTATTGTATCTATCATTCAACACGCACGCACGATTTTCCCAGCGCAGATGTAACGCCAGTAATCATTATACCCATGGTTAACAGTATATCTATGACTCGCCGTCATTGGGGCTAGATTGGAGCCCTTGGACACACGCCGTGCCCTGTCAGTATCTCACATAAATTTTAAATGTAGATACCCACAGTCATTAATAATGGCCAATGAGAGTTTCAAAACGTAGCATGTGTAATGTCATGTTCATGATGATGATGAGAAGAAGTAATAATTAAATTGAACATGATTTCATGAGAACAATGGTCAAGAGATAAATTCGACAGCATAACGGTACGATTTATACTTTCGTTCAATCTTTACATTAATGGCTTTAGTCTAGATTGTATGTCACACTCACGAGATCAAGAAGAGAAAGGAAGTGCACGCTATCTCCAGGGAACTTCAATGGTACAACCAACTCGTCGGCCATGTGGGAATCCATGGTCAGAGGAGATTTACGGAGGCCTTGGTGAAAAGGTCGCTAGTCTACCGATTCGGAATGACCGGTAGAGAGTTTCCAATTCCCAAGAAAAGGCTACCTAACAGTGCTAGTGTGTAGTGCGGTACGCGTGTCTCAATTCTCAAACCATAGGTCTCAAACTCGCAGGAAGCACTTGACAATATAACATGGAATAAAACTATGCACTTTAACTCATCATGGTTTGCAAGATTTTATGATAACTCTTATCATTTAAACGTGGAAGAACAGTAGGAAGATTAAATCACAAGTAGCACGAATGGATCATAATATTTAAGGAGCACTTAGAATAGTATTCATGTAATTAAAGCTTTAAATGGGTTAATAGATTTTAAGCCATAAACAACAATCATGTAAGGATTAGACCCAAGACATGCAACTTACACAGTAAATATCATATTTAAATAGATCTTGGGTATATGCGAAAAACTAGGCAGGAAAACACGTGGTTTCAGGTAAAGTTCTGAGATCGCGACATATCCCTATAAGGAAGGCGACAGGTAGTTGTGAAGAACGCGACTGTGGCGGTCCGATTCAGGCAGCATGATCGCGACAACGGTCTTGTCGCAATCAGGTCGCGACATGTCGGGCTGTGGCGACGAGACCTCGGAAGGCGACACATCGAGCCGTCGCATTCACAGGATCTGCGCCTGAGTCCGACTGGGATCTGACATGCTCTTGGTCAGACTTACCATGTTTTGACACAGGAGCGATATTCATGAAACGCCTATATCTCTCTATATGCTGACCTTTAGACAAAACTTTCAAGATAGAAAATGTCGAGGACATCTATTGGAAGAACTTTGATGTTGGGGGTTTTACCTAATTCGGTCTTTGCCCTTGTGAAAAACATGAAGAACTTAAAGTTAAATGCAACCAGAAAAACGCAGTATCATCATGACTCTATTACGAAGTTTATAACTCTCAAATTAATGACATTTTTATAAAACCTTTAACATGAAAGATGACCCTATTGACTAATAAAAGAACTTTCATGTTGGAGTCTTGACCTACTTCGGTCTTAAATCTCATGAAAAACAGGAATAACCTAAGGCTAACTGCAAACCCGAAAACACAGTATTATGCATAACTCTCTTACGGGGTTCATAACTCTCTAACTAATGAGATTTAGACAAAACGTTCAACATGAAAGATGATCGTGACATCAAGTAGAATAACTTCCATGTTACGATTTTACTCTAATTCGGTCTTGAATCACGTGAAATATATTAAGAACGGGAAAAGTCCTGACAGTGCGCGACTTTTGAAAAACGCTTATAAATCAAGATCTACTAAATGCAATTCGATGAAACCAGTGGGAAATGAAAGTTAACTTGATTCTCTACACATTGGTATAGGATATGTTAAGATTTGGCCTGAGAAAACCTACCTTTGGTCGACTTCAAGAGAGTGGTTTGTGCAGGTCGCAGCAGACGAGAAGGGGAAGAAGAGCGGCTTCTTGTGGACGTTCCACAGCTCCTCAGCCACCAAGAGCTCCTCCACACAACCCTAGCAAGTTCTAAATTCATTCCTAGGGTTTGGGTGAAGAGTATTTAAGTAACCATGGTGTTTAGGAGTCCTATTATAACTAGGAAAAGAGGATTTCGGGATTGGCATGTTTGGTTTCCTATTTTTGATGATCTCCTCCTCCCTTTGAGTGTGTGAGGCATTAGGAAACCTCCCCTCATAGTTAGGCACGAATTTGGGTTGCCATGAATGCATGATTGCATCCCAATTCAACTCTAATTACTTCTTTTTAATTTCAGCTTATTTATGGTTACGAATTTCTACGTATTTTCTACCTTTATTTGTTTTTGGGCCAAATGTTGTCCATTGGCCCAATTATGATAATGGGTCATCAATATATAATGTTGGAAGTCTCCCCAACATTTTTATTTAATTTTTTATTGCGTCGTATTTCCGTGTTAACGGTTTTCCGACTTGTCTCCTTATTTAGATAATCGGTCACAATAACTCTTAAACCTAGCCCAAATGATTTTTATTGAACCAAATTTCTTGATGGGTCATTATAGGATATTATTTGAAGTCCATTTATGATTTTTATTTAATTTTCTAACTCATTCCAGTATGTGTGATAATGATTTTCCGACTTATTCATGAATTACGGTAATAAGTCGCAAAACACTTTAAACTTGGATAATCTGATTTTTCTTGGCACAAATTTCTTTGTGAAACATTTAATAATAATATTTAAGGTTGATTTATAATTTTTACGGAATTTTCCGATGTGTTTTAGCACATACGATAATGATACGTATGTTTTAAATACTTCCGATATTATGGAAATTTTTTATTTCCATTTACTTTGAATTAAAATTTCTGGGGTGCTACATTTCTCTACCTTATGCTCATCTGCTCACCAAGATATTTCATCATTATGGCATTAGTGTGGTGGGAGATGTGTCTGAAAAGATGGGCCAAGATATCCGGTCTAGAAATTTGAGAAAAAGTGGTTTTTCGGTTGTCAATGGGGTTTGGACAAAGACTTTTGTGGCTGAGGGTGAAGGCATCATTGGCGAAGCCCTACAAGGTCAGGAAGCAACTGGTGCAGTTCCTGTGTTTCCAGAGGTAGAAGCAGTTCATGCAGCAGCAGAACCAGAAGTAGCAGCAGCAGTCGTAGCTCAAGAAGAGTCAGCAGCAGCACCATCTGTTAAAGCAGTAGCAGCAGCAGCAGAATCTAGTAGCTGGATTGAGGATATACCTCCAGAGGATATTGAGCCCATTGGGCATAGCTCAGAGGATCCTCTTCCCTCTTCCCGAGTAGGCTCACTACTCAGAGATGTATTGGAATCCCTCCAAAGCTCTTTAAGGGATCCAGTAGTTAGTGAAGTTCAAATTGCAGAAGCTATGACATCAGGCCACATTGATGAGATTGTTATGGAAGAAGCTCCTAGTCAGGGGGAGCAAGTAGTTGCTCGTGAAGACTTAGTTGTAGAAGATGCTCTCATTGAGGGGGTGCGACATGTTGATGAGCAAGCAACAAGTCAGGGGGAGCAAAATGCCAATGCCCCCATTAATGATCAGTTTAGAGAAGGCATTGTGGAAAGTGCCTCAGAAGAATAAAATGAAAATGTTGATCATGAAGAGCCCGTGGTTAGGGTAAGAGAAGGCAAAGGAAAAGGTGTGGCTAAAGAAGTTCCTCTCCTCACCAGTAAGCCACACATGAGGTCTGGGAAAAAAAATTGAAAGTCAATTTGAAACCTATTGTTGAGCGCCTGGATGAGCAAGGAAAAATTTTGTGTTCCCTGAGGTCAGATATGGACTCCATTTTTATCACTCAAAGCTCATCTGCCCGTGAATTAGGGGGACTGTCCTCTGAACTTGCAAGCCTTAGAAAAGATTATGACAATATGAGGAAGGTGCTTGTGGATTTGTCAGCGTTTGTGAGGGAGCACTTACCATCTCACGCCCCTCCTTCCTGTAGTGCAGGGCCATCAGGGCCAAGTGAAGAGAGTAATAGGCCATCAGGGCCTGTCTTTATAGAGCAACAGCAAGAGGAAGAGCGGCCATCAGGGCCTGTCTTTGCAGAGCAGCAGCAAGAGGAAGAGCGGCCATTAGGGCCTTTGTCTGAAAATCCAGTAGGGCCACCAGGGCCAATTCATGTTGAGAATGAGCACATTGAAGAAGTGGTTGCTGCTAAGGAATCTGGGCCAGCAGGGCCGGTAGAGGATGCTTCACCTCTAGTGGAATCTATGGCTGTAAGAGAAGAAGATCAGACTGTAGCTCCAGAGCCCTCTGTTCTTCCTACCCTTCCAACTCCAGCCCCTCCTTCTCCACCCACCTCCTCCACTGCTCCTCCAGCTCCTCTCACCTTCAAACGACCCCGATCTAGAACCATTTCATCACCTACACCTTTCTCTTCCAAAACTACTTCATCTCCTACTTCCTCAACCATCATTCCTCCACCCTTATCTTCTGTTGAGGTTCCTCCTGCATCATCTTCAGCTGGAGTCTCTTCTAGTGGTCCTTCTTCCTTTTCAGGACCATATGATCTCCCTTCCATCACCCCTGCATCCCTCTTCCATCCACAAACACCTCCTTCCTTCATTACTATTATTTCTGAGGATGCCCAATTAGCTCACACAGAAATCCAGGGCATCAAGGATGAATTTGAAGTAGCAATACTTCATTCAGTCCTAGCTGTTGGGACCCATTCTCATAGGACAGACTCCTCCAGTCCTGTTCCTAAGAAGAGGAGACTCACTTCCACCCATCCTGTCTCTTCTGAACCTTGTTATCCTCCACTTTGGTTTTCTCTTTCTATCACCAATAAGCAACGATCTATCTATGAGGAATTTCTTCAAAAGGTAGTGTTTGCTCACCTCTTTGGCCTTCCCTTCCAAAATCTTTCGGCCCATCTCAATACCATTTTCCCTTATGCTTTTCTTTCCAAGGCTCAACAGTCAAAATTTTTTTCCATGACTGAAGCCAAAACTGAAGAGCAGTGGGCTTGGAGCAACAGAGATCTGTACAATCAATTCCGTCAGACTCAAGCCGCTAGATATCCACCATAGAAGCTTCTCTCTCTCTCTCTCTCTGAATGGTTTTAGATTCATTATAAAAATCTTTTTGGACCTTTCATTCATAAGGAAATCAAGTTCATCTGGCACTACAAAATGTACTGTGATTACTGCTATCTTAATAACATTCCAGAGGTGTAGCTGGGCCAGTTCAGGCAAGCCATCCGTGATCTCAGTTCCAGGGTTGCTCACACCGAACATTTCCGAGTTGATTATTCCACCTTGGTAATTCCTGATGTGGCGTTCCTTCCTCCACTTCACTCCCTGATCATGGACTCATCTGTGGGCACACTCATTTTTGAGAGAGCTGCTCAGGTTATGGCCAGGCTCTCTGTGCAAGAAGGTCGTAACCTTGCTTTTCATAGATTTGACTTCAAGCAGTATCTTCAGGGGTACCTCAAGGCAGATATCCTTGCCCCTATTCTATCTGAGTGTGAGAGGTTGTCGCCTGCTGATTGGGAAAAGCTCTACACTCTATCTGCTCAACAGCTTAAAGAGCTAAATGCTTCTCAGGCTCGTTCCAATCAACCTCTTCTGACTCCCGCTGACTTTTTGGATGCCAATTCTCTTCACCTTGTCCGAGACTCCTTCATGAAATAGGAAGAGCGGTATAGGGTATTTCTGGAATTAAAGAAGAAACATCGGCAGCATCAGATCTTCTATCCCTTTAAAATTACTCAGTTTCATCAGTTTGCCAGTTTTGGTTGCTTCACCACTTACAAGGTAGCTCATGGCCACGACAGATATTGGGATTTCATATCGGATCAGAGGCAACTTCACATCAAGAGGATGGCTACCACCATGGGACCCTCCTATTGCATTGAGCTTGGCGCATTTCAAGCCTATTTTGAAGAGCAGGAACGCCATGCGCTACCTGTCATTTCGCGCTTTGCATCTCTCTTGTCTCCTACCTTCTATCTCTCTGAACCCTCCAATGCTCAATAAATCTTTTTTGTTTCTCTCTTTGTGCTCTTTTCTCTCTTCTTTGTCTCGCTCATATCTTTTTGCTTCATGACAAAAAGGGGAGAAAAATAGCATTTCTAAAATACATCCCTTATATTATTTTCTTCTTTCGCAATTATGCTTAGACTTATTTCAGATCATCTTTGCTAATTGTTAAGTTTTGTCATCACCAAAAAGGGGGAGATTGATAATTAGTTTATCCCCATGTAATTTAAATAAATTACATATCTATTTTGGTGATTAACAAAACTATATAAAGTTTAATATAACGATTTTTCTACAAGTCTTGAGCATACGAAATAAAACAAGGAAAATCTCACCAAATGGTAAGCATTATTCCTACAGTAGCAATTTTGTTTCAAAGCATGAAATCTATCTAAGTTCGCATCGATTTTCTTTATACTACATCAATTTTAGTAGAGTTGTAACGATTTGCTTCCATAACGATTCGGTAAGTGATCGCAATTATTTGCCCTTACAACGATTCATTAAGTGATCGCAATGATTTGCTTTCACAACGATTTGCTAAGTATTCATAACAATTTGCTTCCATAACGATTCGGTAAGTGATCGCAACGATTTGCCCTCACAACGATTCGTTAAGTGATTGCAACGATTTGCTAAGTATTCATAACGACTTGCTTTCGCAATGATTCGTTAAGTGATTATAACGATTTGGTCTCACATCGATTTCTTAAGTGATCATAACGATTTGGTCTCACATCAATTTCTTAAGTGATCGTAACGATTTGGTCTCACATCGATTTCATAAGTGATCAAAACGATTTGGTCTCACATCGAGTTCTTAAGTGATCATAACGATTTGGTCTCACATCGATTTCTTAAGTGATCATAACGATTTGGTCTGACATCGATTTCTTAAGTGATCATAATGATTTGGTCTCACATCTATTTCTTAAGTGATCATAACGATTTTGTAGCACCCCGGAAATTTTAATTCAAAGTAAATGGAAATAAATAATTTCCATAATATCGGAAGTATTTAAAACATGCGTATCATTATCGTATGTGCTAAAACACATCGGAAAATTCCGTAAAAATTATAAATCAACCATAAATATTATTATTAAATGTTTCACAAAGAAATTTGTGCTAAGAAAAATTAGATTATCCAAGTTTAAAGTGTTTCGCGACTTATTACCGTAATTCATGAATAAGTCGGAAAATCATTATCACACGTACGTGGATGAGTCATAAAATTAAATAAAAATCATAAATGGACTTCAAATAATATCCTCTAATGAACCATCAAGAAATTTGGTTCAATAAAAATCATTTGGGCTAGGTTTAAGAGTTATTGCGACCGATTATCTAAATAAGGAAACAAGTCGGAAAACTGTTAACACGGAAATACGACGCAATCAAAATTAAATAAAAGTGTTGGGGAGACTTCCAACATTATATATTGATGACCCATTATCATAATTGGACCAATGGGCAACATTTGGCCCAAAAATCAAATAAAGCTAGAAAATACATAGAATTCGTAACCATAAATAAGCTGAAATTAAAAAGAGGCAATTAGAATTGAATTGGGATGCAATCATGCATTCATGGCAACCAAATTCGTGCCTAACTATGAAGGGAGGTTTCCTAATGCCTCACACACTCAAAGGGAGGAGGAAATCATCAAAAATAGGAAACCAAACATGTCAATCCCGAAATCCTCTTTTCCTAGTTATAATAGGACTCCTAAACACCATGGTTACTTAAATATTCTTCACCCAAACCCTAGGAACGAATTTAGAACTTGCTAGGGTCGTGTGGAGGAGCTCTTGGTGGCTGAGGAGCTGTGGAACGACCACAAGAAGCCGTTCTTCTTCCCCTTCTCATCTGCTGCGACCTGCACAAACCACTCTCTTGAAGTCGACCAAAGGTAGGTTTTCTCGAGCCAAACCTTAACATATCCTATACCAATGTGTAGATCATCAAGTTAGCTTTCATTTCCCACTGGTTTCATCGAATTTCATTTAGTAGATCTTGATTTATAAGCGTTTTGCAAAAGTCGCGCACTGTCAGGGATTTTCCCGTTCCTAATATGTTTGACGTGATTCAAGACTGAATTAGAGTAAAATCTTAACATGGAAGTTATTCTACTTGATGTCACGATCATCTTTCTTGTTGAATGTTTTGTCTAAATCTCATTAGTTAGAGAGTTATGAAGCCCGTAAGAGAGTCATGCATAATACTGTGTTTTCGGGTTTGCAGTTAGCCTTAGGTTATTCCTATTTTTCTTGAGGTTTAAGACCGAAGTAGGTCAATACTCCAACATGAAAGTTCTTTTATTAGTCGTTAGGGTCATCTTTCATGTTAAAGGTTTGTGTAAATGTCATTAGTTTGAGAGTTATAAACTTCGTAATAGAGTCATGCATGATACTGCGTTTTTCTGGTTGCATTTAACTTTAAGTTCTTCATGTTTTTCACAAGGGCAAGGACCGAATTAGGTAAAACCCCCAACATAAAGTTCTTCCAATAGATGTCCTCGACATTTTCTATGTTGAAAGTTTTGTCTAAAGGTCAGCATATAGAGAGATATAGGCGTTTCATGAATATCGCTCCTGTGTCAAAACATGGTAAGTCTGAACCAAGAGCATGTCAGATCCCAGTCGGACTCAGGCGCAGATCCTGTGAATGCGACGGCTCGATGTGTCGCCTTCCGAGGTCTCGTCGCGACAGCCCGACATGTCGCGACCTGATTGCGACAAGACCGTTGTCGCGATCATGCTGCCTGAATCGGACCGCCCCAGTCGCGTTCTTCACAACTACCTGTCGCCTTGCTTATAGGGATATGTCGCGATCTCAGAACTTTACCTGAAACCACGTGTTTTCCTGCATAGTTTTTCGCATATACCCAAGATCTGTTTAAATATGATATTTACTGTGTAAGTTGCATGTCTTGGGTCTAATCCTTACATGATTATTGTTTAATGGCTTAAAAGCGATTAACCCATTTAAAAAGCTTTAATTACATGAATGCTATTCTAAGTGCTCCTTAAATTATGATCCATTCGTGCTACTTGTGATTTAATCTTCCTACTGTTCTTCCACGTTTAAATGATAAGAGTTATCATAAAATCTTGCAAACCATGATGAGTTAAAGTGCATAGTTTTATTCCATGTTATATTGTCAAGTGCTTCCTGCGAGTTTGAGACCGATGGTTTGAGAATTGAGACACGCGTACCGCACTACACACTAGCACTGTTAGGTAGCCTTTTCTTGGGAAATTGGAAACTCTCTACCGGTCATTCCGAATCGGTAGACTAGCGACCTTTTCACCAAGGCCTCCGTAAATCTCCTCTGACCATGGATTCCCACATGGCCGACGAGTTGGTTATACCATTGAAGTTCCTTGGAGATAGCGTGCACTTCCTTTCTCTTCTTAATCTCGTGAGTGTGACTTACAAACTAGACTAAAGTCATTAATGTAAAGATTGAACGAAAGTATAAATTGTACCGTTATGCTGCCAAATTTATCTCTTGACCATTGTTCTCATGAAATCATGTTCAATTTAATTATTACTTCTTCTCATCATCATCATGAACATGACATTACACATGCTACGTTTTGAAACTCTCATTGGCCATTATTAATGACTGTGGGTATCTACATTTAAAAATTTAAGTGAGATGCTGACAGGGGACGGCGTGTGTCCAAGGGCTCCAATCTAGCCCCAATGATGGCGAGTCATAGATATACTGTTAACCATGGGGTATAATGATTACTGGCGTTGCATCTACGCTGGGAAAATCGTGCGTGCGTGTTGAATGATAGATACATAACCACATACACGTGTCCTGGTGTACATTCTTGATGGATCTTTTCTTGGTGTACATTGGTGTCTACGTGCCTGATTAGTGTTACTTGATCGTGCTTGTGAAATCTTGCTTGCTTGCTTGTGTGATATGGCCATCCTGCATTTAATGCAATTAGTGATATCTTGCGTTCTTGAAAGCTATTAACATCAAGTGAAATCTTGCGTGCTTGTACAAAGTGATCTATTTCTAGTTCTCTCTTGTCATCAATGGATCTGCAATGGATCTCAGGAAATCTTCATGGTAAAAGTTAACCGGCAATAATGGGAATTCGATCCAGACAGGTATTAAAGTAGGGTCATAGGAGAAGTCAAAATTGGGCTCCCACCGAAAGAATCTGAATAGGAAACCTTTAATGTATAGACTTCTACGAAGAAGAACCTTAATGAAGTCTTGCTCATCGTCAAACCAGAATAGAAGATGCCGAGGATTCAGGGAACTGATGATAAAATCCTTATACAGGAGTAGATGTTGAGAGAGGCAGGACTTTATTTCCAGGATGGAAGAATGGCCATAAGAGCATTTGGCAATAATGGCATGCTTGAAAGGATCCATGGATCTAGCAATTTCCTCCTTAGAGAAGTAGACAGTCGGCTCTCCTTGGTCGGTGAACGCAGGGAGTTTAACACCGATCTGCACAACTAGGGTAGCCTTGTTCACTAAGAGCATCTGGGCATAGGTTAATCTAGAGGTGGGAGGTGGAAGGGAGTCGCCAACGCCCCCGGATGGATCTGCCATGGCGGGCAGGGAGGCCCCTCCCGCCGGCCCTGGGCGGCGCCAGCCAACCAAAATGATGCAACCCTAGAAAAGCGCCATCAGACAAAATTAGCAGGGAGAAACCTACAAAAAATATCGAAAAGAGAATTTAATATATTATCAGCATGCAAATCTGCAAAAGAAATGTGAGATAAATTGCAGGTAACATATGAGGGAACTGATAAAGTTAAGCAAACTAGAATAGACACTCTTGTTTCACAATATGAACAATTTAAAATGTTGCCAAATGAAAATATCACTCAAATGTATAACATATTTTCAAATATAGTAGTTGTTTTAAGCTCTCTTGGAAAAGATCTTTCTGATGATGAAATTGTCAGAAAATTTCTAAGATCATTAACTCATTTATAGACCCCTAAGGTCACTGCTATTGAAGAAGCTCATGATTTAGCAAAACTTCCCATTGATAAATTAATCGGTTCACTTATGGCTCATGAAATAAATGTGGAAAGATTTTCTGAAGGTACTTCGAAAAAGAAAGTCACTAATGCTTTCAAAGTTATAGTTGCTCCTTCCACCTCTTCCTCTTCTAGCTCAAAAAATGCAAGCTCTGAAGACAGTGATGTAGATGATGTACTATCCAAGCTTCAGAAAATTCTTAAGAAGAAGAAGAATGGATCAAGAAGGATCCAAAAGGAGGAGAAAAAGGAGAAAGAACCAGTCTGTTATGAATGCAAAAAACCTGGGCATCTGAGACCAGATTGTCGAAGACTCAAGAAGACTGTTCAGGTAGAAAAGTCCAAGAAGTAGCATAAGAAATTCAAAAGAAAAGCCATGGCTGCTACTTGGGACAATGAAGAAGTCACCAGCTCAGATTCAGAAAAAGAGCAGGTAAGTCTAGCCCTCATAACAGGACTAGATGAGGTACATTCTGATCCATCTTATAATTCTTGCACTGATTTAGGGTCAGAGTTCAAGGATTGAGAAGATGTCTTTAATGAACATTATGAAAAACATAAAGGTGTTGTAAAAGAATTAAAGAATATGAAAATTAATCTTACCTGCTTAGAAAACACCAATTTTGATCTCAAATAGAAAATGGAACAATTAGAAACACAATTAAAGAAAAGTAAAGATAATAATTATCTTTTTGAATGAAGATTTAAAATGTAAGAACAATGAAAAATTAGAATTAGAAGAAAAACTGAAAATTCTAACTGAAGAAAATCTTTATTTAAAGGAATCAGTTAGAAAATTAACAAAAGGTAAAACATCTCTAACTCTATGCTTAAAAGGATCAAAATCTGGCAACAATAAAGAAGGTCTTGGATATGAACCTCTTGAAAAAGAAAAACAAATTATGTATCTTGAAAAATATCCATTACCAAAATTTGTGAAAGAAACCAAGATGCCTCAAAAAAACGCCCTTGTAATGAACAAATGCTCTCAAAAGAAATGGGTTTCTAAAAATCATGTTTTAAACAAACATCACAAAGACAATAAGGCCTGCAAAACAAATTACATTCATTGTTGTTCTCACTGCAACAAATTAGGCCACACAGTAAACACCTGCGCAACTAGGCACTTAGTATGGATTCCTAGAGGTTATTTTTATGCAGCTAACCATGAAGTACCCAAAAAGATTTGGGTACCTACTTCTGAGTAGTTTATTTGCAGGATAGCCTTGAAGCATTAGGAACAAAGGATGCTCAAGGCATTGGTGACTGCCAACTCTTCATCCAACTCATATCTGAAGAGAGAGTAGTCACAGATTTGTATTTAATTTATAGTACTACTAATAATGTTTTGCAAATCTCTTTTTATAAGATCAATGCAGGTAAAAAGTCTTGAAGACTTGACAAACAACAGAGAAGAACATGTCGATAAATTATAAAACAATTGTCGACAGACAAGTGAAGACTCATCAAGCCTCACTCTAAGGGGGAGCCTCACATCAAGAAGGTGCCTCATTGTAGCAACCTGGATTTTTTCAAAAAAAAATTAAAAAAAATGACAATAAAAAATAAAAGCAATTAGAAAATCAAAGAGAAGAGAATTAAATAAAACCCATTAAATGAAAATAAGTAATAGGCTTTATTAATTGGACCCATTAGAAATTAGTGGGCTAAAATAGGGATTTTTAAAAGGAGAATAATATAGAAGTATCGAAAATTCATAACTAAAATAATATTAAAATAGAAAAGAGGTATTTAATGCATTAAAAATAGAAGTTTGAGTTGGATTGGGATTCCTAAACCTACCCTAATGGGTTGGCCACGAAATCCTCTCTCTCCCAACCCAAATAGAAGATCTCTTGCTTAAAAAGGGGAGAGGAAAATAGGAAATTCAGAATTTAATAGGAGTTAGATTTAAACTAGGAAAGGGAATAGGGAGAAGCTTAAATACTTCTCTTAAACACTCATGGCCGGACCTAGCTCATGCCAAGAGGTTCCTGGACCGGGAGAAGAGGCCAAGAGGAGGAGAATTCGTGGAGAGGAAGGATCTCTCAAGTTCTTCTTCGAGTTCTTCAAGTCTTAACCCTAGAAGAGGAAAAGGATCAAAGGTAGGCACTCTCACAAGCATTAACCATGAAACTTTTTCTGTAGGATGTCTCGTCTATCAGGAACAAAAGCCCTTTGGTTTCATAATTTTCCATCGAGCATATCTTTCGTTCTTGATTTTTCATATTCTGCAACTGATATGACCCCGAACCCTCTTCTTAACTCTTGATCTCTTTATATACTCAACCCCATGACACGAGATTTTTACTGTAGGAACTGATGCATGTTAGGCATCGTTTGCCCCTAAAAGCCCTAAATTTGATTCATCCTATCTTGCGAATTTAATCATTGATCTCAACTATGTACTGTTTCATGTTCATCATGAATACCCGTGTTCAAAACATGTCCAAACCCTGATTGTTTTCCAATTCCCATTTATTGTAAGTACCTATGCATGTCTAGGTCGTTTTGCAACTAGTTTCACGATTTTTTGTTGACTATACAAATAGTTGTGATTTTCTTAACCACCCTGTGTCAAATAGGATAAGTTCTGGCCCACAATCCAAGGTAATGTCATTTCCCTGTCGGACCCGGCCGTAGACCCTGTGAACATGACGGCCCGATAGGCCGCGTTCACAAGGGCCATCATGACAGCACCCTCTGTCGCGCTCTGATCGTGACAGGGCCTGTCGTCGCGATCTGCTGCCCGACCAGACTAAGCCTGTCGTGACCCGTTCAAGCACCCATCGCGATCTCAGTTGACCCCATCGCGACCCTCACCAGGGTACGTCGCGATCTGGGTTCCTTTTGAATGAAACCCCCTGTCTCAGCAATGCTTGATTACCTATAGTGTTTGTACTCTTGTTTAACAGTCATACATATAGAAAATAACTCTTGTTATAAATTAAACATTTATGTATGATTAAAATACATGCACATGATCTTTTCCTATCTACAATTTCATGACACTTACACTCACTTTGAACCACCCAATTATTGCATAATTTTGGCATGAAACTATTTCATAATACATCTAGTAATTTATGTAATTAAATTACCCTATTCTTGTCTATCGTTCTCGCGATGATTTGGGAATACCGATATCGACGCTCCACTGTTCTAGAATTCCTCTAGAACGTCGAGCACTTGTTTCTATATACACTCTCTCTTGACTTGGACGAACTCTCCGTCGGATACTCCATCTTCCAGACTAGTAAGTCTTTGTTCAAGGCCTCCGTAAGTCTCCTCTGTCCATGGATTCCCACATGGTCGACGAGCCGGTTGTACCCTAACACCTGTTACACCCATCAGGGATCAATATGGTCCAAACAGCTATTAGAAATTCACTCTCGTCTTGAATCACACCGGACCTCTGGACCTGTGCTTAACATGGCCAGTGGTAAGGTCGTGAGTTCCGCCTGACTGCCAACACCATGTGGGCGTGTTGTGCAATGGTTACTATCACTCGTTACTCGACATTTCATGTGCAAGGTCCACTAACTCTCATCTATACTCTACTCACTCATCTATTCAAGTTCACTCTACTATCTCGTCTATTCATCTAGTACTCTCTTCTACATCTTGGTACTCTATATTGGCCATTGATTGATTGTCTAAAGATGAACAATATAACTAATGCCTGGCAATATATAAAGGGCCCGATCTGGTCCTAGGATGTGCACCCAAAAGTGCTAGTGCCCATGGGAGTTAAATGATCACAGTGTTTGACATACCACTCAAGTGCTATCTATCTTGACTATCTAAATGACAATCAAAAGTGCTATGTTCTCTCGTTGTCCATTGATAACAAAGTGCTATGCTATACTCGTTGTGCTATCTGTACTATGGCCATCTTGCTATACTTGACATAGTGCTATCTTGCTATTATTGTGCTATTCCCGACACTTGTACTATTCTTGGAAAGTCTATATTTTGGAAAGTCTTGTTGTTTCGTTCACGTACTGTCCTGCTATATTTTTACTTGACACTCTTTTCCATTCTATCATTAGTTACTCTGCCTTTAATGCATTAATTACTTAAAGCCTGCTTGAGCCTGAGAGTTAAGTCCTACTGGGCGATGTTCGCTCACCCTGCGTTATTTGTCGTTGTGTTCTCAGGTGACACTGAGGATGAACCATACACTCAAGAGGACGGGAACGACCTGGAGTGATGTCATGAGTGCCCTAGCATCCTATTGCTATATTTAGCGTTGTAGTAGTTAGGTTTGAAGGTTAGTCTTTTACTTTATTCCATTGTAATCGAGCCCCGTAGATTGGCTCTGATATTATTGGTTGTAACTAGACATCGGAAAGTTATTAAAGAAATGAATTCGTTTTAGTATTATTCACCGTGCAATGGTTTGATGTCTAGCACTCGCTCTATACCCTTTACTTGCAACTGCCTCGCATTCCGATATTCCGCGTCGGGGCGTGACACTCATATTAAGGGGGAGCCATACTCTAAGGGGGAGCAAGTAATAAGGGGAGATGTAAATTCATGACACATATTGTTGAACCCCTCTCATTTAAACTCACAAGTAGTATTGGTAAGAAGTCTTTACAAGAGGAAATATGCAAATGGTAAGATCCTTCCTTTTTGGGTACTAACAAAAAGGGGGAGAGTATTTTATCCGTGAATTTTTTGTTTAATGCTTGACTTTATGTTTATGTCAGAAAATTCTGATAAGTTTTATCATCACCAAAAAGGGAGAGATTGTTGAATCACTCTTATATTTTATCTTTTATTTTATTGAACAAAACTCACGATTAATTTAAATATCATAAATATATTTAATATCATGTTTTTCTCATAAATTCAACATACTATAGCACTATCGATTCATGAGTTGCACTAAAAAGCAAAATTGATTGTTGTTCAATGCACATCGATTACTGACTAAGTGCCATATCGATTACTGTCTTTAATGTCCACATCGATTACAGTTTACTTAAACATCGACTTCAGTTAGAACATCGATTTTATTTAGAACATCGATTTTATTTAAACATCGATTCACTTAAACATCGACTTTGTTTCAATAACGATTACATCTCAACATCAATTACATATGTACACAGATTATGTTCACATCGATTTCATTTCAACATCGATTACCTTTCATTTGAACATCAACTCTATTTGAACACCAATTGCCTCTACATTTCAAATATTTTTAAAATGTCTTTAGCGCCCAAATGAAAAGTCAAATATACTTCACATGCTTATCTTATTTCTCTGTTTGACTGAAGATCTTCTTACTGTCTATCCTTCATGGTAGGTGAGATACTATAAGCAAAAATCATGGACTTACACATAAGAAGGTATGGACTATCTGTCAGAAGACTTTTCTAGTCTAACTTTTTGTTCCATGCGTTAAATGTCTGTAGGACTATTCTACTCCTAGTCAAAACATCTTGGACCTACTATTAGTATCTGTTAGACAAAAGAAGAAGGAAAGGAGATGAAGAAGAAGATGAGAAACGACTAGAAAGAACTCCAAAAGAATCCAACAAGTTCCAACGGCTACTCTTCAACGGATTTGTTCAAGCTGCTCCATAAAAGGATAAAGCAAGGCTGTAGAACAGTCCAAGAGTGAACCTCAAGATCATTTAAAGAGTGTACATCTAGTGAGAAGCCTCAATGCCATACACACTCAAGCAAGAAAGGAAGAGAGCTCGAGTCTATTCAAGCTGAAGCATTCAAGTCGTCTTCCTTCTTCCTCATTCTCTCTCTATGCATCATTGTAAATCTGGGGGAGAGTTTGTGGTTGAGAGCTAGTGTCACGCCCCGACGCGGAATATCGGAGTGCGAAGGCAGTTGCAAGAAAAAGGTATAGAGCGAATACTAGACATCAAACCATTGCACATTGAATAATACTAAAGCAAATCTTCCTCATTAATAACTTTCCAACTGTCTAGTTACAACCACTAATATCAGAGCCATTCTATAGGGTCCAATTACATTTTAATAAAAGGAAATAACTAACTACAACTCTAAGATAACATAACGACTCGATGGTACTCCTGGCTTCACTCTTGGTCATTCCCTTCCTCGTGAGTGTATGTGTCATCCTCGGTCTCACCTGAGAACATAACATCAAATAACGTAGGGTGAGCGATAACGCCCAGTAGGACTTAAATCTCAGGCTCAAGCAGGTTTTAAATAATTAACACATTTAATGGCAGAGTATCTAAAGATAGCAGGTACAAGAGAGTCAAAATATAGCAAGGGATAGCACAACAGGTACGAGTATAGCACGAATAGCAGGATGGCCATAGCACAACTAGCACAAGTAAAATAATATCACGACGAGTATAGCACTTGTTTGTCATTCTAGACATCGAGAGAGTATAGCACGTTTTGTGTTTTGATTGTCATATAGATAGTTGAGATAGATAGCACTTGAGTGTAATGTTGGGTTCTCATATTGGAGAATGTTGGGTTACAACAAGTGCTTAACTGTTTTTGATGATGAGCAATACTAATTGATGTTATGTGAAATGTTCACAAATGGTATGTTTGTTTTTGATGATGAACATTTCATGAACAAGACAAAATTGATGTGTTATGAATGTGTGAAACATGATGAGAATGACAATTGGATGCAAATGAAACACATGCTTTATATGTTCATTATATCTCACTAATTATGTCTTTTAATGTAGGTGTGAATGTACACAAGACAAAGCCCAAAATCCAAGTGCAAAAGAACAAGACAAGTTGCTGAAATAGTGCACCTGTCAACAGATGATAGTGCATCTGTCAATAGATGAATAGTGCATCTGTCGACAGATGATTTTCGCCTGTCGACAGATCCACTCAGAAATCTATTTCCAGAAAGCCCAGTCTTCTAGTTTTTGCAAACCTGTCAGCATCTGTCGACAGCAACAAGTCGGCTGTCGACAGACGGAGTTTTTTGAAGATCTAATGGCCGGGATATGATCTATATTTTGGTGTTTCCTTTTAGCACGACTCTCTATGCTTGGACACCACTATATATGATCATATGAGGCTATTTCAGCAGCAAGGAGCCACCATACCAAAACCCTAAGCAAAGGTCAAGAAGAAGGCTTTCTTCCTGCTGCCCTGCTTCATCTCTCTGCCTAGAACAAAGAAGAACAACCTTCCAAGCGGAGTTGAAGCCGGTTCGTTCGTGGTTCAAGCTTCTCCATCAACTGATACCTGTCAAGACGAAGCTTGGAGTCTTCTGGACGACCAACAAGAAGAGATCTACATCGGGATTTGATTCTTCATCTCAAAACTCTTCACTTTTCACTACTTTCATATATCTGTGTGTGTGCAATGATTTGAGATCAGTGCGTGGAGGATGTGGAAGTGTGGATTGTTGTTATGATTGCTTGTTTGCATTAGACAACGTGGTGTGTGGATCAGATCAAGGCTAGGGGATCTGATTTGTTGTGAACCTGGTCTAGCGTGTGTGTGTGGTTGAGCCGTTGTGCTTGTGTATGTGTGTTGTACTCAATTGTTGAGTAGTGTGTCCTCACTGTGTTGGGGGTGGATGTAGGAATCACGTGGTGTGATCTCCGAACCACTTAAAAAATCCCTTGTGCACTGTGGTTTGACTTGTGGTTTGCATTGTGTTGCGCTAGATGCATGCCTAGGGATTTCATCTACACACTAACTGTTATTTTGCTCACACACATTGCATCAGATCAAAGGGGTTTTAATTGAGTAGATCTTTTAATCAGAAGTAATTTTTAAATTGATTAAGTTTCCGCTGCAAATCTATTCAACCCCCCCCCCTTCTAGCTTTGCCATTACCGAGTATCCTATCCTAACATGTAATGCCAAACACTCTGATCATTTAACTCCCATGGGCACTAGCACTTTCGGGCGCACATCCCCGGACCAGATCGGGCCCTTTATATATTGCCAGCATTGGTTATATTGTTTATCTTTAAACAATCAGTCAATGGCCAATATAAAGTACCAAGAAGTAGATGAGAGAACTAGATGAGTAGACGAGATAGTAGAGTGAACGTGAATAGACCAGCGAGTAGAGTACAGACGAGAGCTAGTGGACATTGCACGTAATGCGATGAGTAAATAGGCGATAGTAACAGTTGCACAACACACGCACTTGGTGTTGGCAATCAGGTGGAACTCACGATCTTCCCGCTGGCCATGTTATACACAAGTCCAGAGGTCCGACGTGATTTAAGGTAAGAGCGAACTTCTAATAGTCGTTTGGGTCATATCGATCCCTAAAGGTGTAATGGTGTTAGGGTACAACCGGCTCGTCGACCTTGTGGGAATCCATGATCAGAGGAGACTTACGGAGGCCTTGTGCAAGGGTTCATTAGTCCGGCGAAAGGAATATCTGACGGAGAGTTCACCACAAGCCAAGTAAAGTGTGTATATAAAACAGGCACTCGACGTTCTAGAGGAATTCTAGAACAGTGGAGTGTCGATATCGGTATATAAACAACGCAAGAAACGAATACAAGTCCTTTAAAATAGGGCCATTAATATACTTTATTGCAATAAATTACCCGATACATTATGAGGTATTTTATGCCAGGTTTCAGCCATATATGGATGGTTCATGTGTGTGCATGTGTAAGAGAAATCATAGATAGAAATAAGTCGTGAATATGTATTTTAAATCATTCAATGTAGCTCCATTTTAAAACAAGTTTTTACTGGGGGTATAACTATAAAAAGGCGACAGAAATAATTTTTATGGGTTTTCATCAAAAACCTGTGAAGGCGACGTACCCATGTAAGGGTCGCAATAGGTACGGGGCAGATCGCGACAAGCACATGCATGGGTCGCAACATGACCTGCGGATCAAGCACTGAGAACGCGACAGGGGCGGAAAAGGATCGCGACAGGACGGGCACAGAGATCGCGATGGCTTACCTATCGCATCCTGAACGCGACAGGTGGACTGTCGCAACCAGACCCAGAAGGCGACATATCGGCCTGTCGCGATCTGGTGGTCTGCGCCTGGCTCTGACAGGAATCAGACCAGGCTTGGGTTTGCTGGCCAACGTGAATCAAATTGATACAGGGTGCTTTGGAAAATTAGAACAAATCACATGGTTTATGAAAATCCGCAAAACAAATTTTTAACAACTCTAGACAGGCCAGGGTACATGCAATAATTAGGAATTTGCAGATTTCAAGGAATTCGATAGGCCTTAAATTCATGCAACATGAAGAACAAGAACAGTGAGCAATTTGGAATAGACGATTTAATTCACCAACTAGAGTGAATCACATTTAGGGCTTTCAGGGGAAAAAGATGCCTATCAACCCTCAGTCCTTACTCAAAAAGTTTCATGACATGAGGACGAGTGGATTTGAAGATATACACCAAAGAAAGGGGCTCGGGGTCATGAAGTGTACAGAACTTCGAAAATTCATAAGAAAATATTTGATAGATGGAAAAATATGAAACTTGGGGGTTTCGTCCAAGAGGATAGGAAGAACCTACAAACGAGATTTCAGAATTTTAGCTTGTGAGAATGCCTACCTTTGGCTTTATTTGTCTTCTAGGTTAAAAACTCCAAGAACGAGGAAGAAGCTCCAAGAACTCCTTCTCCCCACGAGATCCTCTCCTCCTTGGCCTCTTCTCCACGTCCAACAACCTTTGGCAATGAGCTAGGGTCGGCCAAGAGGGTTTAGGAGGTGTATTTAAGCATGTATGGGTTCCTATTCCTATTCCTATTCCTACTCTAATTGCTCTTAATTACGAGATTTACTAACTCCAACCTTCCTTCCTTGCTTTCCAATCTCTATTTAGGCTAAGAAGAGATCCAAATTCGTGTTAAACCATATGGGGTAGGTTTAGGAATCCAATTTCATCTCAAATTACTTCTTTAATGCATTAAATGTCTCTTTTCTATTTAGGTAATATTTAAGTTACGAATTTAGGGTATTTTCCCACTATTTACTATTTGTAGATTTATATTTTGACCCAATAAATTTTAGAGGATCCATTAAGCAAAGCCCATTACTCTTTTTCATTTAATGGGTTTTATTAAATGCTCTTTTCATTGAATATCCTTTTTTTGAGTTTTTAATTTATTATTTAAATTTTTATTTTTCTTAAAAATTCAGGTTGCTACAACTAGAGTTCCTAGTATTCATCTTGTAATAGCTCTCGACCTGTTTTTTCTTTTCTAAGAAAGATTTCTGTTCAGCTATAGGACTGTATACAATATTCCTCTTCCTGTGTGAAGAGAAGGCCAGTGAGGTTGCTGACGATTTCTGTCAAGCTAAGGGACTATTCTTAGCACTTCCTTTTGGGTAAGGGAAGAACCTAGCTGGGGTTGGTGTCAGCAGAACCGCACTGGGGTTTATTCCAGGAGGTTATGCGACGGACCGAGGTACTTATGCCCAATAAGGCTCCATATCCAGATCCGCCTCCCGCGAACGGACCAAAGTCTCGTAAGGGATATCTCACACACGTGTCCAGTAAGAGTATAAAAAACAAACCACAAGAATATAAGACACAAGAAAGTACATGTGCTCATATCTGTTCACAAATTTGTACAACTGTCCCATTACATTAATACATGTCCAATTAAAAAGAAAGTACAACTACCTAGGACATATCCCCGAGGGAGCACAAGCTCACACCACACTAACTACTAAACTACTGCTGCTGGTACAAGTCTGACACAATGCTGCTGCAAGCCAAACACTCGACAATCCCTGAAAAGAACTGTAGGGGAGTGAGCCTCAACAAGTCACTGGCTTAGTAGGGGCTTCCCAAAACAACACCGTAACCATGGACACCTCAACCCCAATGGGTCTCACTGGCAGCACCAATAGCCAAACCATTTCATGCTCACATCATAACAATAAATAACAATTAAACATAATCATGATAATAAACATAAAGTCCTCAGAAGGAAAGTGGGACTACAGGACTAATATAATATCATTAGTCAGTCCAACTACTAAAGTGCCTAAACCACAGTCTCACTGGCACACTGTTACAACAATTGGTTGCTTAAGCTATAAGCCACATAGGCAAGTCACTGCCTAGGCTGCAAACTACACAGGCGAACCTCAATCATTTGAGTAACAGGACTGCTAACAAAGAGCTGGTCCTTTATACTCCAAACCACACTACGTCGAGAGCCACACATAAATGGTAGGACTGGCTACAGCTAGCTAGTCCATCACACACTAATTAATCCATAATGGGAACCATGCCCAAGAAGGGTAAAACTCAACAAGTGGAAGGTCTCACACGGCCTTCACGGAGCACAGCTCTACTAAACCACAATATGCCTAGGCCACAAGCCTCATCAGCAAATTACCCACAAAGGTAACATAATTAATAATCACAAACTAATTCACAATAAAATATAAACAAAGATCTACTTAAAACAGTTAGGATACAACAAGTGGCAGGTCAAACCACAAGACCTCTACCATACACGAGAACCTAAGAAGGTTGGTACACAATGTACCACCACAAAACTACAAAGTAACCAACGAAGGGAACATGTACCTGCTACTCTGAGGTACCACAACACAAACACCCGAACAAAGGGTACAGGAAGGTGGTAAACACCATACTGGACCACAATTATATTGTACCTTTATTTAGGCACAATAATACAGGTAAAACCTCAACCGGAAAATCACATAAACTACAACTCAACAACGATTGTGCCAACACCAAGGCACACCTCGAATTGGTCAAACCTCGACCACGAGTCATAAACTCACAAACCACAGCCAGTGGCAAAGCACGAGTCAAACTACAGCCAGAACAGGCAAAGCACGAGTCAGAAAGAACGACGCCACCACACGGGAACGGACTACTAGCTGATCAGGCCAGTATCCAACCCGGACAACACAACACAAGAACAACCTCTCAGCCTCGCAGTCACGGAAGAAAGGTCCAACTGCCGCTCCACAAGGAAGAAGTCAAACAACTGTGGAGACTAACCAACACCACACCTACAGACACATAGCTGCAGGCCCATGCCTGGCACCTCTAGAGTCTCTGGCCGGAGCACCCTAAAGTGAGGCACTGGAGAACAGGACTAGCTGGGGACCAGTGACATCTACTGGTGTCCGTACCCCCAACTACGAGCGCGCTACAAGTGACACAAGAACAAACTCTGGGAAGTCGCTGCCCCACTGTCATCTTTCCCTCAACCGAACGTACAACTCAAACTCAGGAGTGAGGGTGTCCAGGAAGACGACACAGACCTCGACGGTACAACACCAGTACCGGGACAAAACCCCGAGCACAACAAACATACGTGCCTGGCTCACAAAGAACCTGGGGTACCCGACTAGAGAGGCATTCCGGAATAGGCGCCGGACCACCACACTCGGCTAGCACAAACCACGATACTTACACATATAGCCTTTACTTATAATTTACGATATACAAGTGTTAGGATTAGCTTAACATCGGTCATCATATGACCCCAAAGCTATCCCACACCAACACATACCTGAACCGCAAACTTTCCTATCATTGGTCACCTCATGACGTCCGTGGCAACACACACACCATTTAATACGTAAATCAATATAATGTTATTCAAAAGACAACAATGAACCAGGGCTAGGTCGGTGTGGACCTTCACTACCCAAACACTACAAAGTCATGGCTAGGCTCACACAGGAACCTCACTGCCCAGTTACTACGACAAATCATAAGAATTACATTACAACAAAGTGTGTAGTATACACACACTCAAACCACGTAAACAACACGTGTATATTACACCCTGGTTGGTGTACCACACGTCTTCCACATAAACCACATGTCCAACACATGGACAACATGCTCACAAACTTAAACCACTACATACATCACACATCATTCACGTAAAACATGCCCATTACATGAGCAGCATGCTCCAAGAGCATATCAAATGCACTGGCTCACACCGGTCATTGCCGTGCACACACAAACACGCAATATTCATAATCAGAAAAGCTACGTAAACCACACTGCATGGATACATGCACAAGTAAATGGCAACATCGACTGCCATTTATAGGAAGTAGACGGCAATGGATCTGGCCGTCTATATCCTGACTGATGAACCTGGCGACCAACGATGTTGACGCCAAGATCTTCAGCTTCTACTCCTGCAGAAACCCTAACCGATCCCACATGCATTCCTGATCCTGAAACCATTAAGAAAAATAGGAGGAAACAGTTCCTCTAACTCCCATGCATTATAATCAAACTAAAATAGCATGCTTTACTACATAAAATCATCAAACCACCCATTATCCCCGCATGGGTGCCATGACCCGAAATCACCATTTTCATGCAGATTCATGTTATCTAATTACATTAACACGACCTACAAGAACTACAAGGGTCATTCCCTACCTCAGAACACACTCAAACCCTTCAAATTCTCCCGGTTCACACCGAACCCTTCGCGAGCTCCCACGGGAATTGCACCACGCCACGGCGTTTCCTCGTCCGATTCGACAACGCCACACGCTCCACGATCCTCCAACTGCCCTTCAGTACCTGCTGGAAGCTTTAGAAACACGGGGACGCGAAGCTAGGGCATGGGGAAGAGAGAGACAGGTGGGAAACCTGCTCTCGGGTGACCCTATAACCTGCAGAATTCTCAGGTTGGCGTCAACCCCTCAGCCGCCAAAGACAACCGCCACTCTAAACATCCACATCTAATGCCGCCATGATCATGCAATCAACGGCAACTTACCTGGACGCCAACAAGTCAACCACCACCCCTGGTCGCCAACTCCTACTCAACTGCAACAGGTCCTATTTCATTTCGGGACCTAACCTGCACCACACCTACACACACCACGCGTCTACACCACACTGGCCTTACAACAGCCATCACAACCACAACACACACGATCCAAAAAAGATCCGAAAATAAGAGACGTTATATTATTATCGCCTAAAAACAAATGTCGTCCTCGACATATAAAACAAATCACAATAATTCAGATTATCACCTAAAAATAAATAAATCCGAACACAGAACAAGTAGGATACTCTTTCTCTGCTTCAGTCTTTCAATTCATTTCACAATTACTCTGTTCTGTTGATTCCATTGCCTTTCTTTAGCTTTCAACCGTAGGCGTTCCTACCTTGCCAATGGTGCTTTATCTCCTTGGACTGAACCTGTTTCCACAATTTCTGGGCTGTGTTTGCAACATTTCTTCCGAGACCGCTTTATCTTTCTCAAATATCTTACACTGTAATATTCTTTCATGCCACCATTTTCTTTTTTTTTTCTTTTTTCCATTTATCACTGCTTGCTGTTATCCTGCCTCATCTACATTCACATTCACAACTGACACTTCTGCAAAGAAAATCAATCATCATCTTTGAATTTCCTGCTCTTTCATATTATTCTGCTCATACCGCTTAAAGTCAATCTCTGATTAAAAAAACCATAATAAATTCTGTTTCCTTTATTCCACTGCGCAAAACTTTACACTTTCTCCTTATTCAAGCAAACTTGAACAATCTCTGAATATTAAATCTTTCTTTGCTTCCGCTTCCGCTGCGCTACTCTGATCACACTGAACACTTTTGCAAAATATTCCACAATTTCTACTCATATTATTACTTTCAATTACTTTCTTCTGGCTTCAACTGCTTCTCAAATCATCCCATTCAATTAATTCATGCTGAAGAAATTACTGCAATTTCTGATCTGCCAAACCGCTATTGACATATTGTGCTTTTCATATATTTTTCCTGCTTTACTAACATTCTCTGGCTAATCTCATAGCTTTGTTGCATAAACTTTCCAAATACTCTTTAATTAATCTGTTCCTGCTCCTGCATGAAACTCTGAAATATCTTAATAACAATTCCTTTCTGCTCAATTAAATCATTTCTTTGCACCAATATGCAAACTTTAACTGACATTTCCTGACTCATCTGACTTTATTCACTTCATCATTTGCTAAATTCTTCCTTTCTCTAATCTGTATCTTTTCTTTATCTAAAGTGCCATTCATCAACTAAATATTCCTCTTGTGCAATTTTCACAAATTCTTATTGCACACTAATCCTTCTTTTCTCTCTTTCTTTATTCAACTGATCATTTCTATACTTATTTATACAAATCTTCATATCACACTTCCTGCTATCATCATTATTCATAACAACACTTTTCTCATATTTCTGATCTCAGGCATATTTAATCTATCTGCCATAAATCACTGCTCTTTTATGTACTGATACTTCTTGTAATGCTGATCTGCCTTTTCTAATCATATCAAACTTTTCATAACACTAATCACATTCTTATCTACATTGTTTCTTAATATCATCTGACTCAGATCTCTGATGCCACATTACATTTGCTGAGGTTCTCTACTGCAACTTATCACACACACACTGACCCGTTCCTTATCACCTTGTTACCATACACCTGTCTCTACCAACTTTCTATCTCGTTATAACTTACTTACTGAATTCCATATTCAAACTTGCTAAGCTCTTCAATTCCTTTAACTGCAAATCTTTAACAACCAAACTATCTATCACAAAAATACTCTATACTTGTCTCTGCTAACTCTGTACTTTATTAACATATAACAAGTATATCCCTTTCAAGGCACTACTATACCTTTCTCTTCTAATCTCTACAACTGAAAACTTTTTAAATACTATACTTTAACTACTTTAACTGTACTAGTGCCAGGATGCTACCACACAACTTATGCCACTATCCACGTTGTGGCACAACAACTGCTCACAACTGCCAATTTAACAAACAGAAACACACGGTTTATGTGCCAAAAGCTCACGTAAAACTACTTTATATCACACAAAGCCGCAGACTTACTACCAGCAGTGGACATTAATCCATGTATTGGGACATTGTACTTTCAATGTCTTTTCATATTCTAACTGGACATTGCTCTAATACCAACTGCGACGGACCGGGGTACTTATGCCCAATAAGGCTCCATATCCAGATCCACCTCCCACGAACGGACCGAAGTCTCGCAAGGGATATCTCACACACGTGTCCAGTAAGAGTATAAAAGACAAACCACAAGAATATAAGACACAAGAAAGTACATGTGCTCATATCTGTTCATAAATTTGTACAACTGTCCCATTACATTAATACATGTCCAATTAAAAAGAAAGTACAACTACCTGGGGCATACCTCGAGGGAGCACAAGCTCACACCACACTAACTACTAAACTACTACGGGTGGTACAAGTCTGACACAACGCTGCTGCAAGCCAAACACTCGGCAATCCCTGAAAAGAACTGTAGGGGAGTGAGCCTCAACAAGTCACTAGCTCAGTAGGGGCTACCCAAAACAACACCGTAACAACGAACACCTCAACCCGAATGGGTCTCACTGGTAGCACCAGTAGCCAAACCATTTCATGCTCACATCATAATAATAAATAATAATTAAACATAATCATGATAATAAACATAAAGTCCTCAGAAGGAAAGTGGGACTACAGGACTAATATAATATCATTAGTCAGTCCAACTACTAAAGTGCCTAAACCACAGTCTCACTGGCACACTGTTACAACAATTGGTTGCTTAAGCTATAAGCCACATAGGCAAGTCACTGCCTAGGCTGCAAACTACACAGGCGAACCTCAATCATTTGAGTAACAGGACTGCTAACAAAGAGCTGGTCCTTTATACTCCAAACCACACTACGTCGAGAGCCACACATAAATGGTAGGACTGGCTACAGCTAGCTAGTCCATCACACACTAATTAATCCATAATCGGAACCATGCCCAAGAAGGGTAAAACTCAACAAGTGGGAAGTCTCACACGGCCTTCACGGAGCACAGCTCTACTAAACCACAATATGCCTAGTCCACAAGCCTCATCGGCAAATTACCCAGAAAGGTAACATAATTAATAATCACAAACTAATCCACAATAAAATATAAATAAAGATCTACTTAAAACAGTTAGGATACAACAAGTGGCAGGTCAAACCACAAGACCTCCACCACACACGAGAACCTAAGAAGGTTGGTACACAATGTACCACCAAAAAACTACAAAGTAACCCACGAAGGGAACATGTACCTACTACTCTAAGGTACCACAACACAAACACCCGAACAAAGGGTACAGGAAGGTGGTAAACACCATACTGGACCACAATTATATTGTACCTTTATTTAGGCACAATAATACAGGTAAAACCTCAACTGGCAAATCACATAAACTACAACTCAACCACAATTGTGCCAACACCAAGACACACCTCGAATTGGTCAAACCTCGACCACGAGTCATAAACTCACAAACCACAGCCAGTGGCAAAGCACGAGTCAAACTACAGCCAGAACAGGCAAAGCACGAGTCAGAAAGAACGACGCCACCACAAGGGAATGGACTACTAGCTGATCAGGCCAGTATCTAACCCGGACAACACAACACAAGAACAACCTCTCAGTCTCGTAGTCACGGATGAAAGGTCCAACTGCCGCTCCACAAGGAAGAAGTCAAACAACTGTGGAGACTAACCAACACCACACCTGCAGACACACAGCTGCAGGCCCATGCCTGGCACCTCTAGAGTATCTGGCCGGAGCACCCTAAAGTGAGGCACTGGAGAACAGGACTAGCTGGGGACCAGGGACGTCTACTGGTGTCCGTACCCCCAACTACGAGCGCGCTACAAGCGACACAAGAACAAACTCTGGGAAGTCGCTGCCCCACTGCCGTCTTTCCCTCAGCCAGACGTACAACTCAAACTCAGGATTGAGGGTGTCCAGGAAGACGACACAGACCTCGATGGTACAACACCAGTACCGGGACAAAACCCCGAGCACAATAAACACACGTGCCTGGCTCACAAAGAACTTGGGGTACCCGACTAGAGAGGCATTCCGGAATAGGCGCCGGACCACCACACTCGGCTAGCACAAACCACGATACTTACACATATAGCCTTTACTTATAATTTACGATATACAATTGTTAGGATTAGCTTAACATCGGTCATCATATGACCCCAAAGCTATCCCACACCAACACATACCTGAACCGCAAACTTGCCTACCATTGGTCACCTCATGACCTCCGTGGCAACACACACACCATTTAATACGTAAATCAATATAATGTTATTCAAAAGACAACAATGAACCAGGGCTAGGTCGGTGTGGACCTTCACTGCCCAAACACTACAAAGTCATGGCTAGGCTCACACAGGAACCTCACTACCCAGTTACTAGGACAAATCATAAGAATTACATTACAACAAAGTGTGTAGTATACACACACTCAAACCACGTAAACAACACGTGTATATTACACCCTGGTTGGTGTACCACACGTCTTCCACATAAACCACATGGACAACATGCTCACAAACTTAAACCACTACATACATCACACATCATTCATGTAAGACATGCCCATTATGTGAGCAGCATGCTCCAAGAGCTTATCAAATGCACTGGCTCACACCGGTCATCGCCGTGCACACACAAACACGCAATAGTCATAATCAGAAAAGCGACGTAAACCACACTGCATGGATACATGCACAAGTTGGCGGCAACATCGACTACCGCTTATAGGAAGTAGACGGCAATGGATCTGGCCGTCTATATCTCGGCTGATGAACCTGGCGACCAACGATGTTGACGTCAAGATCTTCAGCTTCTACTCCTGCAGAAACCCTAACCGATCCCACATGCATTCCTGATCCCGAAACCATTAAGAAAAATAGGAGGAAACAGTTCCTCTAACTCCCATGCATTATAATTAAACTAAAACAGCATGCTTTACTACATAAAATCATCAAACCACCCATTATCCCCGCATGGGTGCCATGACCCGAAATCACCATTTTCATGCAGATTCATGTTATCTAATTACATTAACACGACCTACAGGAACTACAAGGGTCATTCCCTACGTCAGAACACGCTCAAACCCTCCGAATTCTCCCGGTTCACACCGAACCCTTCGCGAGCTCCCACGGGAATTGCACCATGCCACGGCGTTTCCTCGTCCGATTCGACAATGCCACACGCTCCACGATCCTCCAAGCGCCCTTCAGTACTTGCTGGAAGCTTTAGAAACACAGGGACGCGAAGCTAGGGCAAGGGGAAGAGAGAGACAGGTGGGAAACCTGCTCTCGGATGACCCTATAACCTGCAAAATTCTCAGGTTGGCGTCAACCCCTCAGCCGCGAAAGACAACCGCCACTCTAAACGTCCACATCTAATGCCGCCAAGATCATGCAGTCAACGGCAACTTACCTGGACGCCAACAAGTCAACCACCACCCCTGGCCGCCAACTCCTACTCAACTGCAGTAGGTCCTATTTCATTTCGGGACCTAACCTGCACCACACATACACACACCACGCGTCTACACCACACTGGCCTTACAACAGCCATCACAACCACAACACACACGATCCAAAAAAGATTCGAAAATAAGCGACTTTACAGGTTAGCTTCTTGACCTGTAATAGAAGTGAGTTTCCTTCCTACTCGGAAAGGAAGAGGACCAGCAGGGAGCTGGGGGTTTTTATATCCTTGGGGGGATTGTACCCTGGTTGGTGAAATCCCAAGATTTGCTTGGGGACTGGGCGTAGGTCATTCTTTTGAGAAGTAGAGAACCAGGATAAAATCTGTGTGTTCATTAGTATGATTGTTTAAATTTGCTTCAGCACTGCTACTCTATATCACACACTATCACATTCACTAACCAATGTTTTTATGTTGTGATTTCTGTGTTTTAGTTTTAGAATTTCTGTAGCTATTCTATTCACCCCCCCTCTAGAAATCTTGCTGCCAACCATAAGTGGGCCAACAGTCAAGCCACCAGATACAAGTTGGTCTTCTTCTTTTTCTGAGTAAGAAGGCAACCCACTTTTTTTATCGGCTTAAAAGCAAAACTACTGGAAGAAACCCCAACATGGTTACACCACTAGACACAAGCTGGTCTTCTTATCTTTTCAGGAAAGAAGGCAACCCACTTCTTTTACAGGTCAAGAAGCCAACCTTCTGGTACAAACCCAGTGCGATTCTTCCCTTAGCACAAGGTGAACGCTTACACTGTGAGCCTTCTCTTCCAAAGAAGAGGAACACTTCTGAACACAAAAGCTAGGACCTGAAGCTCCTAGATCAAGCTCAAGATAAACATTGAAATGTTTGATTTGAGAATGAGCCTAAGAAGGAAAGAGTATACAAGAAAAGACTCCTTAGGCTAAATCCCAACTCTCTCTGTCTCGCAAATACACAAAGACACACAGAGATAAAATGAGGAAGAAAGAAAGGCTTCAATGCTTCTGAAAGTTTCTGCTTGAATGCTTTTTCTTTCTTTGAATGGGCTCAACCTCTTTCTCTCTTGCTTTGAGTGTATTTGGAGTTCAAAGCTCACTAGATGTACACTCCTTGACAGATCTTTAGGTTATCTATTTCTTTCTTCAGCCTTTGCTTCATCCTTTTATGGAGCAGCTTGAAGAGTACCGTTGACAGATGGCTGTTGGAGTTTCTTGTCCTCTTCTTCTTCTACTCTCCTTCTCTTAAGTCCAACGACTTCTTTCTTGTGCCTACTGGCTACTTGGAATGGAGAAGGATGTTCCAACTGGTGCGCACTTCGAAGGATGCCAGCAGCAGGTCCAAGACATTGACTATGAGTAGCTGTGGACCTATGGACATTAAATGCAGAGCAGATGATCAGACTCGAGAAGTCTTTTGTTAGATGGCTTATATCTCTTTTTGCCTTCTGTCTATAATTCTTGCAGATAGCTAGAAATAGAAGGTAGGAACTTTTCTTTCGTTGTAGGAAGGAGGAGTCCTATGAGACATCAAAATACAACTTCTGTTAGAGAAATAATATGTTAAGTATATGAAGTGCATTTGAATCTTCATTGGGTGCCAAAGACATTTAGAAAGATTTGAAGGTCAATCGGTGTAAGTCATAACAGCAATCGATATGAGAAAGATAATCGATGTGAAAGAACTGTAATCAATGCTAGAGTGCAATCGATGTGAATGAAGAGCAATTGATGTTTTAAAGGCAATCAGTGTTTATGGGCAATCGATATGAATCAAGGCAATCAATGTTTAAGTGAAGAGTAGTCAATGTTTAAGAAGCAATCGATGTTTTAAAGACAAATGATGTTTTAAAGGTAATTGATGTTTAAGGCAATCAATGTTTAAGGTAACTCGGTATGAATCAAGGCAATATATGTTTAAGTGAAGAACAATCGATGTTTTAAAGACAATTGATGTTTTAAAAGGTAATTGATGTTTAAACATAACAACAATCGATGTTTATGTTAAACAACAATCAATGTGAAAGAAGGCTATAAGGCCCTCAAATTTTGTTCACATTATGTTTGTTTAACTTTGTGCATATTATAGGTATTTATTTACTTATGTGCATATAGTATGTAATTATTGATGTACATATTGTATATATATATGTGTTTATTTCTGTGCATATTATATTAATTTAATTGTGTATATTGTATTGAAATAATGTTGTACATACGGTATGTTTTGTGTATGTAGGTTTACTTAATATTTGTTTTCTGCCCGAAATCCCTGTTAACGTCAATATCACCTGACGTTAATATCAGGTTGACGACAACCAGTGTGCCGTTAACTTCATGTTGACGTCTAGATCAATGGACGCTGACTTCTTGTTAATGACATCAATATGGCCATTTATTTCCCAGTTATGTTGTGATTCCAGATCTGAAAATGGCTATGTTTTCTCCGGTTCTTCATTTGGAAACCTATCCCTAATGGTAGGAAATCCAATCCTAAGCATAATCCGACCCATTAACCCTATAAAACACCTAGTTTACGGCCAGGTTAGGTCTTTTTGCTCAAAAGAAAAACTAGGGGTTTGTGGAAGAGAAAATCGAGTTTTTGGAAGGCTTGATCCAACGTGTGTGGACTTCTTTCGGAGATCTACATCGACTGGGAGGTGCTCCTTAGATTGTTGAATCTTCCCAGACTCCAGAGATCGATCTAATGATCAGTTTATCCCCATGTAATTTAGATAAATTACATATCTATTTTGGTGATTAACAAAACTATATAAAGTTTAATCTAACGATTTTTCCACAAGTCTTGAGCATAGGAAATAAAACAAGGAAAATCTCGCCAAATGGTAAGCATTATTCCTACTGTAGCAATTTTGTTTCAAAGCATGAAATCTATCTAAGTCCACATCGATTTTCTTTATACTTCATCGATTTCAGTAGAGTTGTAACGATTTGCTTCCATAACGATTCGGTAAGTGATCGCAACTATTTGCCCTTACAACGATTCGTTAAGTGATTGCAATGATTTGATTTTGCAACGATTTGCTAAGTTTTCATAACGATTTGCTTCCATAACGATTCGGTAAGTGATCACAATGATTTGCCCCCACAACGATTCGTTAAGTGATTGCAACGATTTTCTTTCATAACGATTTGCTAAGTATTCATAACGACTTGCTCTCACAACGATTCGTTAAGTGATCATAACGATTTGGTCTCACATCGATTTCTTAAGTGATCATAACGATTTGGTCTCCCATCGATTTCTTAAGTGATCATAACGATTTGGTCTCACATCGATTTCTTAAGTGATCATAATGATTTGGTCTCACATCGATTTCTTAAGTGATCATAACGATTTAGTCTCACATAAATTTCTTAAGTGATCATAACGATTTGGTCTCACATCGATTTCTTAAGTAATCAT
Organism: Colocasia esculenta; assembly: GCA_014218235.1. Taxonomy (NCBI): domain Eukaryota; kingdom Viridiplantae; phylum Streptophyta; class Magnoliopsida; order Alismatales; family Araceae; genus Colocasia; species Colocasia esculenta. Next base: position 44,995,999 of record CM024761.1, on the reverse strand, counting down.
AACGATTTGTTAAGTGATCACAACGATTTGCTCTCATAAAGATTCGCTAAGTTACATAACGACTCTATCACTATAACGATTCATCAAGTTACATAATGACTTAGTCACTGTAACAGCAAATAACGATTCATTTACATTGTCTTTTACAATTTTATTATAACGATGTGTGTATAACGATTTGCTTATTAGTACACAACGATTTACATGAATATCAACTCAAATGCATAACGATTTCATAAGTCATGCATATAACGTTTTCATGGACTATAACGATTTGATTTTCGAGTTAATTTTTGAATAACGTTGAAAAGTCAAAGTCTTCACACATATCTTTCTATCAGGCGTGCATTTATGGAGACTGAATGTATCACTGCATGTATGCAGACAATATCTTCTATTCTCCTGCTTATTCTATAAACATCTTTTTAGAAGAACAGAATGGAACTTCTACTTCTGTATAAAATCAATCTAACGATTGACTGACAACAAGAGACAGTCTACCTATCTATTGTTTAGCATTTAATGTGTGCAGGTTTCTGACAACATTCGTCATACAACATTGGACAAAATAGAAGCCAACGGATACACAGAAGATCTTCTCTCTTTGCGTGCATGGAAAGCCAAAAGACCGTTGAACTTCTTCATTACCATGCAGTCAAACGTAAACTAGAACTTAGAGACAACGAACACTTCAACATTCAAATTTCAAAAGAGTTATATATATAGAAGAATGAAGCTCCAAAAGAATAGAGAGTGTGGTTAATGAGCAACGGTTAGAGAAACAAGTGATCAATGCATACAACCTTCTGCATGCTTCCCAGAGCCAAGCAAAATTTCCCATCTGCTCTAGCTCTCGCTCTCTGTGCTAAGTGGAGATCTATGAGAGAGCCTTTAGTTATGAGAAGAGTCCTTTGTTGTAGATCTTTTCCTTCCCAGCTCATAGATTCAGATCAAGAAATGATCTATATGCTTGATCTAGGGGCTTCATCTCTGAACACTTTTCTTGTGTTGTTCCCTTTAGTATGAAGGAAGACCTGGTGGTATCCAGGGTGTTATTTCCCATCGGGTAGAAGGAAGACCTGGTGGTATCCAGGGTGTTATTTCCCTTCGGGTAGAAGGAAGACCTGGTGGGTTCCAGGGTGTTGTTCCCTTTGTGTGGAGGAAGACCAGCTGGGGTGCTGAGTGCTGTAGTGTCCATAAGGGGGATTGTACCCTTGTTAGTGAAATCCTGAGATATTGCTCAGGGACTGGACGTAGGACTCCTAAGGAGAGGAGATCCAAACCAAGATAATTCTCTGTGTCGGGTGATTGCCTTTGCGTGTTTGATTTTTCCTTCACTAACACTAACAATCTGCGAAGTGTGTTTTGTGTGACTGCTTTGTGAACAGGTTGAAGGTTCTTAATATTTTTAAGAATCCCATTCACCCCCCCCCCCTCTGGGCTTGCTATATGGGCAACAAGTAGTATCAGAGCTAGTCTCTTCGACAAAGAAGAAGATCCAACGATCTGAAGAGAAAAGATCAAATGGCAGCCCAAGGTCACTCTGAAGGCCAGTCAGTCAACAGGCCACCTCTATTCGATGGAAAAGATTACACATATTAGAAAACAAGAATGGAATACTTCCTACAAGGCTTCGACTTTCAAATCTGGTCAATTGTAGAAGAAGGAGACTTTCTAGTCACCAACGAAAAGGATAAATGGACAGAAGATGATAGAAAGAAGATTTCTCACAACTGCAAAGCAAAGAGCATATTATGTTGTGCACTTAGCAAGAAAGAATTTAACCGAGTTTCAGCCTGCAAATCAGCAATGGAGATGTGGGAGAAGTTAAGAATCACTTATGAAGGAACAGATGAAGTGAAAGAAACCAGAATAGGCATTCTGGTAACGCAATACGAGAGATTCCAGATGCAGTCAGGAGAAACCATTACATAGATGTTCAGAAAATTTACAGACATCACCAATGGGTTAGCAGGATTAGGAAAAAGGTATGAGATGGGACACATGGTAAGGAAAATTCTTAGATCTCTACCATCTTCTTGGACTCCTAAGGTAACAGCCATAGAAGAAGCCAATGACTTGAAAAGGATGTCATTGGAAAAGCTCATTGGGTCCCTCATGGCCCATGAGATAAACATGGAGAGATTAGGAGAATCATCTAATAGGAAGAAGCAAACAAATGCCCTTAAAGCAGCAGAAGGCAGCTCTGAGGAACAATCTGAAGATGAAGCCAGCAGTGAAGACACTGAAGACGAAGAAGCTGTGCTATCTACGAAGCTTCAACGAATCTTAGCCAAAAATAAAAAATATCAGTCCGGCAGAAGATACTTCAAGAAAAATAAGGATTTTAAGTAGATAGAAAGAAAGGACTTAAAGAAAGGTGAGCCCATATGCTACGAGTGTAATAAGCCTGGACACATCAAGACAGAGTGTCCGAAGCTCAAGAAATCAGAATACAGGAAGAAGGAAAGTTCAAGAAAACCAAGAAGATTCAAGAAGAAAGCTATGGCAGCGGCTTTGGATAACAGTAGCGACTCAGACAACGAGTGAATCTCGAGTAGCGAGGAAAAATAAGAAGCTAACTTGGCTTTCATGGCCAACACAGAAGAAAAGGTAACTTCTGACTCATCTTTCGATTCCTGTAATGATTCTGATGATTTAGAAGAAGCTTTCAACGAGCTTTATAGCAAATATAGAGAAGTATCTAAATTACTAAAAGCTAGTAAGAAAAATCATGCTTGCCTAGAAAACACAAATTCAGACTTAAAATCTGAAAATGAACAACTAGAAAAGAAAATCAATGAACTTAAAAAATAACAAAATTAGAAAAATAAGAAACCTTAGAAGAATTAAAAGGTGAAGTTAAAACTCTAATAGAAGAAAATGAAAAACTATCTAGTACATTAGAAAAATTCACCAATGGGAAAAATTCCTTAATACTAAAAGGTGCTAGACGATCAGGAAAAAGAAAACAAGGATTAGGCTATACACCCCTAGATAATGAATACATAATAGTATATCCTAAAACATATCCTACTCCGAGATTTGTAGCTGAACAAGATACTTCTTATAAATGAAACCTTAAGTATGTTCCATATGAAAGGGTAACTAAAACAACATGCTATAGCCATTGCAACAAACTAGGTCACAGTAAAATAACTTGTCCAACCAAACACAAAAAATGGATAATTAAAAGAAAAATTGATGACACTTACCATCCAGGACCCAAAAGAACTTGAGTACCTAAAGCTTGATGTTTTCATTTCATGGAAACCTTCGAGCATCCAAATGATATTTGGATAGTGGATGCTCAAGGCATATGTCAGGTAATAGAAAGCTATTCTCTCACCTCGAAGCTGAAGAAGGCACAGTGACATATGGAGACAATGGAAAAGGAACAGTGATAGGATGCAGATCTGTTGGCAATAAAGAGAAAATATTTATTGAAGATGTTCTATGCGTAAAAGGTTTGAAGCATAATCTGATCAGCATAAGCCAGCTATGTGACAGAGGACATCAAATTAAGTTCCAAGAATCTAGATGCAGCATCATGAAGGATGAAGCAGTTATTTTCGAAGGTAACAGAGAAAAGAATTTGTACGTACTTTACCTTGAAGATTTGAAAGATCAAGATATCTATTTAGCAGCTAGTAAGGAACAGTCAACTGAGCTATGGCACAGAAGATTGGGTCACTATAGCTTGGATGGCATGAGAAAGTTGATCAAGAGAAACCTGGTGGAAGGTCTGCCAAAGGTCAGCACAAGAATGGACGGTGTCTGTGGACCATGTGCAAAAGGAAAGCACACCAAGTCATCCTTCTAGTCAAAGACTATGGTAACAACCTCCAAACCCTTAGAACTCCTTCATATGGACTTATTTGGGCCAATGAGGACCACAAGTCTTGGAGGAAAGAATTTTGGATTCGTTATAGTAGATGACTATTCAAGATTCACATGGGTATCCTTTCTGGAACACAAAGATGATACATTTGAAAGCTTTGTGAGCTTCAGTAAAAAGGATCAGAAAAATAAGAAGTTCTGCATTGTTGGAATCCGGTCAGATCATGGAGGAGAATTCCAAAATGAAAAATTCACAAAATTCTGTGATGACCAAGGGATTGAACATAATTTCTCAGCACCAAGGACACCACAGCAAAATGGAGTTGCTGAGAGAAAGAATAGAACCTTATTGGACATGGCAAGAACAATGTTGTAAGAATATGATCTGCCAAGATATTTTTGGGCTGAAGCAGTCAACACAGCAAGTTATATCATAAATAGAGTAATGATAAGGCCGATTTTGAAGAAGACTGCGTATGAGTTGTACAAGGGAAAGAAGCCGAAGATCAATCACTTCAGGACATTCGGATGTCCATGCTCCATCCATAACAACAACAAAAGAGACATTGGTAAGTTAGATGCCAAATCAGATGAAGGCATCTTCATGGGGTATGCATCTAAACTTAACGGCTTTAGGGTATTTAATAGGCGTACTTTATTAATTGAGCAATCAGTACACATTATCTGTGATGAAATTAACCCTTCCTTGAGCAAGGAAGAAGATAGTGATAATGATGATGCAGATGAATTGTCCAAGAAGCTAAAGAACTCATCAATTGAGGACAAGGAAAATCCACCTCTGGAAGACCTACAACAAAAGGATATAGTACATGAGAATCTTCCAAAGGAATGGAGATACAAGAGAGATCACCCTCCCGAAAACATTATTGGTGATCCATCTGTAGGGGTAAGAACAAGAGGTAACATAATTCCATGTGATTATTTAGCTTTTGTTTCCCAAATAGAGCCTAGGACAGTCAATGAAGCTATCACTGATGAATCTTGGATTTTAGCTATGCAAGATGAACTGAATCAGTTCAAGAGAAACCAGGTTTGGTCACTTGTCCCTAGACCATCAGATCATCCAGTGATTGGCACCAAATGGGTGTTCAGAAATAAATTGGATGAAGCTGGGGTGATCATAAGAAACAAGGCCAAATTGGTAGCTCAAGGCTATTCCTAAGAGGAAGGCATAGATTTCGATGAAACCTATGCACCAGTAGCTAGACTTGAGACTATTAGAATATTACTTGCATATGCATCTGCATTACATATATTTTTTTTCAAATGGATGTAAAGTCTACTTTTCTAAACGGGTTCATAAAAGAGGAGGTTTATGTCGAACAACCTCCAGGTTTTGATGACATTGATTTTCCAAATCACGTATTTAAATTGCACAAAGCTCTATATGGATTAAAACAAGTACCAAGAGCATGGTATGAATGACTAAGTGCATTTCTATTATATCATGGTTTCTCTAGAGGTTAAGTAGACAGTACATTATTTGTCAAATCTAAGGTCAACCATATTTTGATTGTTCAAATATATGTTCATGATATAATATTTGGTACTACTGATGAATCTCTTTGCAAGTATTTTGAGAAGATTACGCAGGGAGAATTCAAGATGAGCATGATGGGAGAGCTCAACTACTTCCTTGGACTGCAAATTAAGCAAGGAAAAGAAGGCACCCACATATGTTAAGCAAAATATACCAAGTAACTCTTAAAGAAGTTTGGATTTGAAAATGCCAAGCCATTATCAACACCCATGAGCACATCAACAAAAATGGACAGTGACAAAGATGGTAAGAATGTAGATCAAAAATTCTACAGAGGTATGATAGGATCTTTACTGTACTTAACTCCTCGTAGAACTGATATATTGTTTAGTGTATGTATGTGTGCTAGGTATCAGGCAAATCCTAAAGAGTCCCATTTAATTAGTGTTAAAAGAATTTTTAGGTACTTAGCTAGAACTCATGATTTAGGTCTTTGGTATCCAAAATCATGTGAAATTAATTTAGTACGATACTTTGATGCTGACTACGCTGGATTGCAAAATAGATAGAAAGAGCACCAGTGGTTGTTGTCATTTTCTTGCTGGATGTCTGATATCATGGTCCTCCAGGAAATAGAATTCAGTAGCACTGTCAACAGCTGAAGCTGAGTACGTGGCTGTTGAAGTTGTTGTACACAACTCCTATGGATCAAGCAACAACTTGAAGACTATGGGCTACACATCAAGACAATTCCACTGTTATGCGACAACACCAGTGCTATAAATTTAACCAAGAATCCAGTACAACACTCAAGGACTAAACACATTAAGGATAGATATCATTTCATTCGTGATCATGTAGCAAATGGCAACATTGATATTTCATTTATTGATACAAACAATCAGTTAGCATATATCTTCACAAAGGCCTTACCCGAAGAGAGATTTACTTCTCTTAGAAGGGAATTAGGCATGTGTAAATTGTGAAAGATTTATCTGCTTAAAACTAAAATATCAATATGCAGAATTTAAAATTATTTTTCCTCCCAAAAATTGAGCAAAATTCCAATTATTGTCTATCCTTTTAAGTTTGTCATGTCGGTTCATTATTTTATAAGAATTTATTCTATTGAACTAGTCAGCTTGTCATTTTTTGCCATCATGGCGCCTCCAAATTCTAAAGGTCATTCCTTTAATTTTCCTTTATATCCCGAAATCTGTGCGGCAATGATTCCCATCCATTCATCATCTTCCTCCTTCTGCCTAAGGCGATATGCTATCGACTCCGGCATCGACTCCCTGAGATTTCAAGCTTCCACCTCTTTCCCGCGAGAAATTTCTTGAGGGGTTCTACTCCTTTCTCATTTCGATCATCCAGAAACTCTTCCCATCCAAAACCATGGCCTCTTCTGGTGTCTCCGGCAACGTCGGGGGCTATGGAGTTGCATTTGTTACCGTCGAGCAGCATGAAAGATATGCTTCAGTAAAGACCAAGCTTTGCGGCCACAAAGCAGTAGATATGGCTGACTTGCAGAAGAACGGAATGGGCAGTATCGTCGCAGCTATGGGCAGATTGAAGTGGACAAAGATAGCCACCCTATCAGAATTAAGTTATTCGGACCTTGTGAAAGCTTTCTATGTATGTCTGAAGAAAGAGGAAGACGGAACCCTGACTTCCATGGTCAAGGGAACTCAGATTAGGGTCACACGAGACCTATTGGCATCTCTCTTTGGTGTGACTTTCTCCAGACACAGTGGAGTTCACACTGTGGATATCCAGGCGAAAGGTTTAGGGATTGTTGGTCCTGAATTCAGATTGAAGGATGGAAAACTAGACATCAACCAGTTGAATGCATTTAATCACATATTGCATTTCATTGTGTGTCAAATAATAGTCCCAAGGAGTGCCACCTTCTCCACTTGCACAAAGGCAGACTCCGACTTGATGTTTTGGGCTTTCCAGAACCAAGAAATCAACATTGCAGAGATTATGATTGAAAGGATGAAGTTTACAAGCGCACAAGTATGGGACACAAAGAGCAAGCAGAACATTTCTTGTCACGTCCCGAGAATTACGCAGCGGATATTAATTCGAAGAATTCGAGTCGATAATTGGAGATGTGGACAGTCGGCAAATAAGCCTCTAGCTAGCACGCACTAAATGTGTATCAACACAACATCATAATAGGGCCCATATGTTGAACTCAATATAAATTGTATTCGAATCTCAACTCATTGTATTTCAAATAGAAACTATTACAGGACTAAGACTCAATAAAAACAAAAGTACATAATGCCTCACTTCCTACTACATTGATCTAACACTCAAAAAAACTAACTATAGATAGACTCATGTTTGGGATGCTCTTCACTCGGACACATTCCCATCCTCGACTTGATCTTCCTCTTGCACTTCATAGTCACCTAGATTGGGTAAAAGTAGGGAATGAGCAAACTAGCCCAGTAGGATTTATATCTCAATGTGCGGGCAATGATATAAGTGATTAACATTTTAGAACTAGGCAAGTACGATGAATGATATGCAAGTACGAATAAAACACGTTAAAACATGATATATAAGACAAGCTAGAGAGAGTGATTATGATAGAACGAGATTTGTGAACAAGATGATAAGATAGAACTAGCAATAGATCACTTTGTACAAGCATGCAAGAATTCACTTGATGTCAAGAACGCAAGATATCACTAATTGCATTAAATGCAGGATGGCCATATCACGCAAGCAAGCAAGCAAGATTTCACAAGCATGATCAAGTAACACTAATCAGGCACGTAGACACTAATGTACACCGAGAAAAGATCCATCAAGAATGTACACTAGGACATGTGTATGTGGTTATTGTATCTATCATTCAACACGCACGCACGATTTTCCCAGCGCAGATGTAACGCCAGTAATCATTATACCCCATGGTTAACAGTATATCTATGACTCGCCGTCATTGGGGCTAGATTGGAGCCCTTGGACATACGCCGTGCCCTGTCAGTATCTCACTTAAAATTTTAAATGTAGATACCCACAGTCATTAATAATGGCTAATGAGAGTTTCAAAACGTAGCATGTGTAATGTCATGTTCATGATGATGATGAGAAGAAGTAATAATTAAATTGAACATGATTTCATGAGAACAATGGTCAAGAGATAAATTCGACAGCATAACGGTACGATTTATACTTTCGTTCAATCTTTACATTAATGGCTTTAGTCTAGATTGTAAGTCACACTCACGAGATCAAGAAGAGAAAGGAAGTGCACGCTATCTCCAGGGAACTTCAATGGTACAACCAACTCGTCGGCCATGTGGGAATCCATGGTCAGAGGAGATTTACGGAGGCCTTGGTGAAAAGGTCGCTAGTCTACCGATTCGGAATGACCGGTAGAGAGTTTCCAATTTCCCAAGAAAAGGCTACCTAACAGTGCTAGTGTGTAGTGCGGTACGCGTGTCTCAATTCTCAAACCATCGGTCTCAAACTCGCAGGAAGCACTTGACAATATAACATGGAATAAAACTATGCACTTTAACTCATCATGGTTTGCAAGATTTTATGATAACTCTTATCATTTAAACGTGAAGAACAGTAGGAAGATTAAATCACAAGTAGCACGAATGGATCATAATATTTAAGGAGCACTTAGAATAGTATTCATGTAATAAAGCTTTTAAATGGGTTAATAGATTTTAAGCCATTAAACAACAATCATGTAAGGATTAGACCCAAGACATGCAACTTACACAGTAAATATCATATTTAAATAGATCTTGGGTATATGCGAAAAACTAGGCAGGAAAACACGTGGTTTCAGGTAAAGTTCTGAGATCGCGACATATCCCTATAAGGAAGGCGACAGGTAGTTGTGAAGAACGCGACTGGGCGGTCCGATTCAGGCAGCATGATCGCGACAACGGTCTTGTCGCAATCAGGTCGCGACATGTCGGGCTGTTGCGACGAGACCTCGGAAGGCGACACATCGAGCCGTCGCATTCACAGGATCTGCGCCTGAGTCCGACTGGGATCTGACATGCTCTTGGTTCAGACTTACCATGTTTTGACACAGGAGCGATATTCATGAAACGCCTATATCTCTCTATATGCTGACCTTTAGACAAAACTTTCAACATAGAAAATGTCGAGGACATCTATTGGAAGAACTTTGATGTTGGGGGTTTTACCTAATTCGGTCTTTGCCTTTGTGAAAAACATGAAGAACTTAAAGTTAAATGCAACCAGAAAAACGCAGTATCATGCATGACTCTATTACGAAGTTTATAACTCTCAAATTAATGACATTTTTATAAAACCTTTAACATGAAAGATGACCCTATTGACTAATAAAAGAACTTTCATGTTGGAGTCTTGACCTACTTCGGTCTTAAATCTCATGAAAAACAGGAATAACCTAAGGCTAACTGCAAACCCGAAAACACAGTATTATGCATAACTCTCTTACGGGGTTCATAACTCTCTAACTAATGAGATTTAGACAAAACGTTCAACATGAAAGATGATCGTGACATCAAGTAGAATAACTTCCATGTTAAGATTTTACTCTAATTCGGTCTTGAATCACGTGAAATATATTAAGAACGGGAAAAGCCCTGACAGTGCGCGACTTTTGAAAAACGCTTATAAATCAAGATCTACTAAATGCAATTCGATGAAACCAGTGGGAAATGAAAGTTAACTTGATGCTCTACACATTGGTATAGGATATGTTAAGATTTGGCCCAGAAAACCTACCTTTGGTCGACTTCAAGAGAGTGGTTTGTGCAGGTCGCAGCAGACGAGAAGGGGAAGAAGAGCGGCTTCTTGTGGACGTTCCACAGCTCCTCAGCCACCAAGAGCTCCTCCACACAACCCTAGCAAGTTCTAAATTCGTTCCTAGGGTTTGGGTGAAGAGTATTTAAGTAACCATGGTGTTTAGGAGTCCTATTATAACTAGGAAAAGAGGATTTCGGGATTGGCATGTTTGGTTTCCTATTTTTGATGATCTCCTCCTCCCTTTGAGTGTGTGAGGCATTAGGAAACCTCCCCTCATAGTTAGGCACGAATTTGGGTTGCCATGAATGCATGATTGCATCCCAATTCAACTCTAATTACTTCTTTTTAATTTCAGCTTATTTATGGTTACGAATTTCTACGTATTTTCTACCTTTATTTGTTTTTTGGGCCAAATGTTGTCCATTGGCCCAATTATGATAATGGGTCATCAATATATAATGTTGAAAGTCTCCCCAACATTTTTATTTAATTTTGATTGCGTCGTATTTCCGTGTTAACGGTTTTCCGACTTGTCTCCTTATTTAGATAATCGGTCACAATAACTCTTAAACCTAGCCCAAATGATTTTTATTGAACCAAATTTCTTGATGGGTCATTATAGGATATTATTTGAAGTCCATTTATGATTTTTTTTAATTTTCTAACTCATTCCAGTATGTGTGATAATGATTTTCCGACTTATTCATGAATTACGGTAATAAGTCGCAAAACACTTTAAACTTGGATAATCTGATTTTTCTTGGCACAAATTTCTTTGTGAAACATTTAATAATAATATTTAAGGTTGATTTATAATTTTTACGGAATTTTCCGATGTGTTTTAGCACATACGATAATGATACGTATGTTTTAAATACTTCCGATATTATGGAAATTTTTTATTTCCATTTACTTTGAATTAAAATTTCCGGGGTGCTACACCCTCCCCCACTTAAGAGAATTTGGTCCCCAAATTCATTGATCATTAATTGGCTTTAGAAAGTTATGATCCTTTAGTTGGTTTTAGATTTAATTCCTCTAACTTGTTTAAACATCATGGATGCCAGTCCAAATCTACACCTATGGCCACCCGTACTATTCATTTGGTTCCTTCCACTCTTGTTTTCTTCCACGGTTGTTATAGTTCGATCTTAATCCTCCAGATGAACTATGGTATCGCTACTAGATTATTCCTTTTCAATTTATCCTTAATGATCTCCCCACTTAGAAATGTACTAATAAGATAACATCATAAGATCAGTCTAGGGGTTTAACAATCATACCTCCTTCCGGAGGTCCGCTTGTGTTACTGCATTCACGCGTCCTTGATGCTTTACCACTTCTTGGTTCCTTCTAGCTTGGTCTTTTAGCATGGGACAGTTGGGAAGGCGGTGGTCACGATTTCCACATCGCAGGCAAGCTCCTGCCTTCTTCCAGCACTCTTCTGCTCTATGTCCAGCTTGTTGCAAAAGTTACAATATTCCACCGTCTTTGTTTCTTCTACCTTGATCTTTTTCTCCATGCCATAGTCCTTCCCAGTGGTTGGCCTTGTTGTTGTAGTTATTTTGTTGTTGTTTGTTGTTATTGGGGAAAGTTCTAGTTGTATCGACTGCTCCCCTTTTTATAAAGGTCGGCTTTGAGATGTCCTTCCCCCTCATGCCTTCCACCTTAGCCATGGTGTCTTCTACCAACTGAGCTCTTTGGACCATTTCAGTGTAAGTTTGAATATTGTGTGGTCCGAGCCTTTCAATGAACATGGGCCTGAGCCCATCCATGAATCGGTTTGCCTTAAGTCTTTCCGTTCCCACCAGATGTGGGGCATACATAGCAAGACGCGCGAACTGAGCCTCATACTCAGCCACAGACATCCCTTCTGCTTCAGTGCGGCAAATTCTGTCGCTTTCTTCTCCTTTACTCTCTCAGAGAAATATTTTCCCCGGAATATCTCCAGGAATTCAGCCCATTCCAGTTCAGCTACATTTGGCAGGTGGGCCGAGGTGGCCTTCCACCATGCTCGAGCATCTTTAGTAAATTGGAAAGTGGCCAGTGCCACTTTCTCTCTGTTGTGCATTGCATTACTTGGAAAATCCTTTCTATCTCCTCTTGCCAATTTTCTGCCTCATCTGGGTCAGGGGATCCAGAGAAACGAGGAGGGTTCAAACTCCAAAATTCCGGTGCATATCACCAGCTCCATTCCTTGCAGCTGCAGCCTGATTTCCAGCCTGAACTACATTTTGCAGGGCCTGCGTAAGTCCAGCCACAGTGTCTTGCATAGCTTGCCACTGGTTGCGAGCCATTGCAGTTGTGTGAGAGTGTTATGAGGATTCTTGAGAAAAAGGATGGAAACCAATTAATGTCTCCAGATACATTATAAGAGTTAATGGGTAGGAGTGTTTAATTCTTTCTAACATATTCCCAGTCTCTACCCATTCTCACCAGGAACTGTATTTAATTTCTCATGACCTAGGTTCCATAGGTATCTCCTATTCCTGAGACATATCCTATTTGGTATTCCTAGGCTCTGATACCACTAACTGTCACGTCCCGAGAATTACGCAGCGGATATTAATTCGAAGAATTCGAGTCGATAATTGAGATGTGGACAGTCGGCAAATAAGCCTCTAGCTAGCACGCACTAAATGTGTATCAACACAACATCATAATAGGGCCCATATGTTGAACTCAATATAAATTGTATTCGAATCTCAACTCATTGTATTTCAAATAGAAACTATTACAGGACTAAGACTCAATAAAACAAAGTACATAATGCCTCACTTCCTACTACATTGATCTAACACTCAAAATAAACTAACTATAGATAGACTCATGTTTGGGACGCTCTTCACTCGGACACATTCCCATCCTCGACTTGATCTTCCTCTTGCACTTCATAGTCACCTAGATTGGGTAAAAGTAGGGAATGAGCAAACTAGCCCAGTAGGATTTATATCTCAATGTGCGGGCAATGATATAAGTGATTAACATTTTAGAACTAGGCAAGTACGATGAATGATATGCAAGTACAAATAAAACACGTTAAAACATGATATATAAACAAGCTAGAGAGAGTATTATGATAGAACGAGATTGTGAACAAGATGATAAGATAGAACTAGCAATAGATCACTTTGTACAAGCACGCAAGAATTCACTTGATGTCAAGAACGCAAGATATCACTAATTGCATTAAATGCAGGATGGCCATATCACGCAAGCAAGCAAGCAAGATTTCACAAGCACGATCAAGTAACACTAATCAGGCACGTAGACACTAATGTACACCGAGAAAAGATCCATCAAGAATGTACACTAGGACACGTGTATGTGGTTATGTATCTATCATTCAACACGCACGCACGATTTTCCCAGCGCAGATGCAACGCCAGTAATCATTATACCCCATGGTTAACAGTATATCTATGACTCGCCGTCATTGGGGCTAGATTGGAGCCCTTGGACACACGCCGTGCCCTGTCAGCATCTCACTTAAATTTTTAAATGTAGATACCCACAGTCATTAATAATGGCCAATGAGAGTTTCAAAACGTAGCATGTGTAATGTCATGTTCATGATGATGATGAGAAGAAGTAATAATTAAATTGAACATGATTTCATGAGAACAATGGTCAAGAGATAAATTCGACAGCATAACGGTACGATTTATACTTTCGTTCAATCTTTACATTAATGGCTTTAGTCTAGATTGTAAGTCACACTCACGAGATCAAGAAGAGAAAGGAAGTGCACGCTATCTCCAGGGAACTTCAATGGTACAACCAACTCGTCGGCCATGTGGGAATCCATGGTCAGAGGAGATTTACGGAGGCCTTGGTGAAAAGGTCGCTAGTCTACCGATTCGGAATGACCGGTAGAGAGTTTCCAATTTCCCAAGAAAAGGCTACCTAACAGTGCTAGTGTGTAGTGCGGTACGCGTGTCTCAATTCTCAAACCATCGGTCTCAAACTCGCAGGAAGCACTTGACAATATAACATGGAATAAAACTATGCACTTTAACTCATCATGGTTTGCAAGATTTTATGATAACTCTTATCATTTAAACGTGGAAGAACAGTAGGAAGATTAAATCACAAGTAGCACGAATGGATCATAATATTTAAGGAGCACTTAGAATAGTATTCATGTAATTAAAGCTTTTAAATGGGTTAATAGATTTTAAGCCATTAAACAACAATCATGTAAGGATTAGACCCAAGACATGCAACTTACACAGTAAATATCATATTTAAACAGATCTTGGGTATATGCGAAAAACTAGGCAGGAAAACACGTGGTTTCAGGTAAAGTTCTGAGATCGCGACATATCCCTATAAGGAAGCGACAGGTAGTTGTGAAGAACGCGACTGGGGCGGTCCGATTCAGGCAGCATGATCGCGACAACGGTCTTGTCGCAATCAGGTCGCGACATGTCGGGCTGTCGCGACGAGACCTCGGAAGGCGACACATCGAGCCGTCGCATTCACAGGATCTGCGCCTGAGTCCGACTGGGATCTGACATGCTCTTGGTTCAGACTTACCATGTTTTGACACAGGAGCGATATTCATGAAACGCCTATATCTCTCTATATGCTGACCTTTAGACAAAACTTTCAACATAGAAAATGTCGAGGACATCTATTGGAAGAACTTGATGTTGGGGGTTTTACCTAATTCGGTCTTTGCCCTTGTGAAAAACATGAAGAACTTAAAGTTAAATGCAACCAGAAAAACGCAGTATCATGCATGACTCTATTACGAAGTTTATAACTCTCAAACTAATGACATTTCACAAACCTTTAACATGAAAGATGACCCTAACGACTAATAAAAGAACTTTCATGTTGGAGTCTTGACCTACTTCGGTCTTAAATCTCATGAAAACAGGAATAACCTAAGGCTAACTGCAAACCCGAAAACACAGTATTATGCATGACTCTCTTACGGGCTTCATAACTCTCTAACTAATGAGATTTAGACAAAACGTTCAACATGAAAGATGATCGTGACATCAAGTAGAATAACTTCCATGTTAAGATTTTACTCTAATTCGGTCTTGAATCACGTGAAATATATTAAGAACGGGAAAAGCCCTGACAGTGCGCGACTTTTGCAAAACGCTTATAAATCAAGATCTACTAAATGAAATTCGATGAAACCAGTGGGAAATGAAAGTTAACTTGATGCTCTACACATTGGTATAGGATATGTTAAGATTTGGCCGAGAAAACCTACCTTTGGTCGACTTCAAGAGAGTGGTTTGTGCAGGTCGCAGCAGACGAGAAGGGGAAGAAGAGCGGCTTCTTGTGGACGTTCCACAGCTCCTCAGCCACCAAGAGCTCCTCCACACGACCCTAGCAAGTTCTAAATTCGTTCCTAGGGTTTGGGTGAAGAGTATTTAAGTAACCATGGTGTTTAGGAGTCCTATTATAACTAGGAAAAGAGGATTTCGGGATTGGCATGTTTGGTTTCCTATTTTTGATGATCTCCTCCTCCCTTTGAGTGTGTGAGGCATTAGGAAACCTCCCCTCATAGTTAGGCACGAATTTGGGTTGCCATGAATGCATGATTGCATACCAATTCAACTCTAATTGCTTCTTTTTAATTTCAGCTTATTTATGGTTACGAATTTCTACGTATTTTCTACCTTTATTTGATTTTGGGCCAAATGTTGTCCATTGGCCCAATTATGATAATGGGTCATCAATATATAATGTTGGAAGTCTCCCCAACATTTTTATTTAATTTTGATTGCGTCGTATTTCCGTGTTAACGGTTTTCCGACTTGTCTCCTTATTTAGATAATCGGTCACAATAACTCTTAAACCTAGCCCAAATGATTTTTATTGAACCAAATTTCTTGATGGGTCATTATAGGATATTATTTGAAGTCCATTTATGATTTTTATTTAATTTTCTAACTCATTCCAGTATGTGTGATAATGATTTTCCGACTTATTCATGAATTACGGTAATAAGTCGCAAACACTTTAAACTTGGATAATCTGATTTTTCTTGGCACAAATTTCTTTGTGAAACATTTAATAATAATATTTAAGGTTGATTTATAATTTTTATGGAATTTTCCGATGTGTTTTAGCACATACGATAATGATACGTATGTTTTAAATACTTCCGATATTATGGAAATTTTTATTTCCATTTACTTTGAATTAAAATTTCCGGGGTGCTACATTTCTCTACCTTATGCTCATCTGCTCACCAAGATATTTCATCATTATGGCATTAGTGTGGTGGAGATGTGTCTGAAAAGATGGGCAAGATATCCGGTCTAGAAATTTGAGAAAAAGTGGTTTTTTCGGTTGTCAATGGGGTTTGGACAAAGACTTTTGTGGCTGAGGGTGAAGGCATCATTGGCGAAGCCCTACAAGGTCAGGAAGCAACTGGTGCAGTTCCTGTGTTTCCAGAGGTAGAAGCAGTTCATGCAGCAGCAGAACCAGAAGTAGCAGCAGCAGTCGTAGCTCAAGAAGAGTCAGCAGCAGCACCATCTGTTAAAGCAGCCGCAGCAGCAGCAGAATCTAGTAGCTGGATTGAGGATATACCTCCAGAGGATATTGAGCCCATTGGGCATAGCTCAGAGGATCCTCTTCCCTCTTCCCGAGTAGGCTCACTACTCAGAGATGTATTCTAATCCCTCCAAAGCTCTTTAAGGGATCCAGTAGTTAGTGAAGTTCAAATTGCAGAAGCTATGACATCAGGCCACATTGATGAGATTGTTATGGAAGAAGCTCCTAGTCAGGGGAGCAAGTAGTTGCTCGTGAAGACTTAGTTGTAGAAGATGCTCTCATTGAGGGGGTGCAACATGTTGATGAGCAAGCAACAAGTCAGGGGAGCAAAATGCCAATGCCCCCATTAATGATCAGTTTAGAGAAGGCATTGTGGAAAGTGCCTCAGAAGAATAAAATGAAATTGTTGATCATGAAGAGCCCGTGGTTAGGGTAAGAGAAGGCAAAGGAAAAGGTGTGACTAAAGAAGTTCCTCTCCTCACCAGTAAGCCACACATGAGGTCTGGGAAAAAAAATTGAAAGTCAATTTGAAACCTATTGTTGAGCGCCTGGATGAGCAAGGAAAAATTTTGTGTTCCCTGAGGTCAGATATGGACTCCATTTTTATCACTCAAAGCTCATCTGCCCGTAAATTAGGGGCACTGTCCTCTGAACTTGCAAGCCTTAGAAAAGATTATGACAATATGAGGAAGGTGCTTGTGGATTTGTCAGCGTTTGTGAGGGAGCACTTACCATCTCACGCCCCTCCTTCCTGTAGTGCAGGGCCATCAGGGCCAAGTGAAGAGAGTAATAGGCCATCAAGGCCTGTCTTTATAGAGCAACAGCAAGAGGAAGAGCGGCCATCAGGGCCTGTCTTTGCAGAGCAGCAGCAAGAGGAAGAGCGGCCATTAGGGCCTTTGTCTGAAATCCAGTAGGGCCACCAGGGCCAATTCATGTTGAGAATGAGCACATTGAAGAAGTGGTTGCTGCTAAGGAATCTGGGCCAGCAGGGCCGGCAGAGGATGCTTCACCTCTAGTGGAATCTATGGCTGTAAGAGAAGAAGATCAGACTGTAGCTCCAGAGCCCTCTGTTCTTCCTACCCTTCCAACTCCAGCCCCTCCTTCTCCACCCACCTCCTCCACGGCTCCTCCAGCTCCTCTCACCTTCAAACGACCCCGATCTAGAACCATTTCATCACCTACACATTTCTCTTCCAAAACTACTTCATCTCCTACTTCCTCAACCATCATTCCTCCACCCTTATCTTCTGTTGAGGTTCCTCCTGCATCATCTTCAGCTGGAGTCTCTTCTAGTGGTCCTTCTTCCTTTTCAGGACCATATGATCTCCCTTCCATCACCCCTGCATCCCTCTTCCATCCACAAACACCTCCTTCCTTCATTACTATTATTTCTGAGGATGCCCAATTAGCTCACACAGAAATCCAGGGCATCAAGGATGAATTTGAAGTAGCAATACTTCATTCAGTCCTAGCTGTTGGGACCCATTCTCATAGGACAGACTCCTCCAGTCCTGTTCCTAAGAAGAGGAGACTCACTTCCACCCATCCTGTCTCTTCTGAACCTTGTTATCCTCCACTTTGGTTTTCTCTTTCTATCACCAATAAGCAACGATCTATCTATGAGGAATTTCTTCAAAAGGTAGTGTTTGCTCACCTCTTTGGCCTTCCCTTCCAAAATCTTTCGGCCCATCTCAATACCATTTTCCCTTATGCTTTTCTTTCCAAGGCTCAACAGTCAAAATTTTTTTCCATGACTGAAGCCAAAACTGAAGAGCAGTGGGCTTGGAGCAACAGAGATCTGTACAATCAATTCCGTCAGACTCAAGCCGCTAGATATCCACCAAGAGAAGCTCCTCTCTCTCTCTCTCTCTGAATGGTTTTAGATTCATTATAAAAATCTTTTTGGACCTTTCATTCATAAGGAAATCAAGTTCATCTGGCACTACAAAATGTACTGTGATTACTGCTATCTTAATAACATTCCAGAGGTGTAGCTGGGCCAGTTCAGGCAAGCCATCCGTGATCTCAGTTCCAGGGTTGCTCACACCGAACCTTTCCGAGTTGATTATTCCACCTTGGTAATTCCTGATGTGGCGTTCCTTCCTCCACTTCACTCCCTGTCATGGACTCATCTGTGGGCACACTCATTTTTGAGAGAGCTGCTCAGGTTATGGCCAGGCTCTCTGTGCAAGAAGGTCGTAACCTTGCTTTCATAGATTTGACTTCAAGCAGTATCTTCAGGGGTACCTCAAGGCAGATATCCTTGCCCCTATTCTATCTGAGTGTGAGAGGTTGTCGCCTGCTGATTGGGAAAAGCTCTACACTCTATCTGCTCAACAGCTTAAAGAGCTAAATGCTTCTCAGGCTCGTTCCAATCAACCTCTTCTGACTCCCGCTGACTTTTTGGATGCCAATTCTCTTCACCTTGTCCGAGACTCCTTCATGAAATAGGAAGAGCGGTATAGGGTATTTCTGGAATTAAAGAAGAAACATCGGCAGCATCAGATCTTCTATCCCTTTAAAATTACTCAGTTTCATCAGTTTGCCAGTTTTGGTTGCTTCACCACTTACAAGGTAGCTCATGGCCACGACAGATATTGGGATTTCATATCGGATCAGAGGCAACTTCACATCAAGAGGATGGCTACCACCATGGGACCCTCCTATTGCATTGAGCTTGGCGCATTTCAAGCCTATTTTGAAGAGCAGGAACGCCATGCGCTACCTGTCATTTCGCGCTTTGCATCTCTCTTGTCTCCTACCTTCTATCTCTCTGAACCCTCCAATGCTCAATAAATCTTTTTTGTTTCTCTCTTTGTGCTCTTTTCTCTCTTCTTTGTCTCGCTCATATCTTTTTGCTTCATGAAAAAAGGGGAGAAAAATAGCATTTCTAAAATACATCCCTTATACTATTTTCTTCTTTCGCAATTATGCTTAGACTTATTTCAGATCATCTTTGCTAATTGTTAAGTTTTGTCATCACCAAAAAGGGGGAGATTGATAATTAGTTTATCCCCATGTAATTTAAATAAATTACATATCTATTTTGGTGATTAACAAAACTATATAAAGTTTAATATAACGATTTTTCTACAAGTCTTGAGCATAGGAAATAAAACAAGGAAAATCTCACCAAATGGTAAGCATTATTCCTACAGTAGCAATTTTGTTTCAAAGCATGAAATCTATCTAAGTTCGCATCGATTTTCTTTATACTACATCAATTTTAGTAGAGTTGTAACGATTTGCTTCCATAACGATTCGGTAAGTGATCGCAATGATTTGCCCTTGCAACGATTCGTTAAGTGATCGCAATGATTTGCTTTCACAACGATTTGCTAAGTATTCATAACAATTTGCTTCCATAACGATTCGGTAGTGATCGCAACGATTTGCCCTCACAACGATTCGTTAAGTGATTGCAACGATTTGCTAAGTATTCATAACGACTTGCTTTCGCAATGATTCGTTAAGTGATTATAACGATTTGGTCTCACATCGATTTCTTAAGTGATCATAACGATTTGGTCTCACATCGATTTCTTAAGTGATCGTAACGATTTGGTCTCACATCGATTTATTAAGTGATCAAAACGATTTGGTCTCACATCGATTTCTTAAGTGATCACAACGATTTGGTCTCACATCGATTTCTTAAGTGATCATAACGATTTGGTCTGACATCGATTTCTTAAGTGATCATAATGATTTGGTCTCACATCGATTTCTTAAGTGATCATACGATTTTGTAGCACCCCGGAAATTTTAATTCAAAGTAAATGGAAATAAATAATTTCCATAATATCGGAAGTATTTAAAACATGCGTATCATTATCGTATGTGCTAAAACACATCGGAAAATTCCGTAAAAATTATAAATCAACCATAAATATTATTATTAAATGTTTCACAAAGAAATTTGTGCTAAGAAAAATTAGATTATCCAAGTTTAAAGTGTTTCGCGACTTATTACCGTAATTCATGAATAAGTCGAAAATCATTATCACACGTACGTGGATGAGTCATAAAATTAAATAAAAATCATAAATGGACTTCAAATAATATCCTCTAATAACCATCAAGAAATTTGGTTCAATAAAAATCATTTGGGCTAGGTTTAAGAGTTATTGCGACCGATTATCTAAATAAGGAAACAAGTCGGAAAACTGTTAACACGGAAATACGACGCAATCAAAATTAAATAAAAGTGTTGGGGAGACTTCCAACATTATATATTGATGACCCATTATCATAATTGGACCAATGGGCAACATTTGGCCCAAAAATCAAATAAAGCTAGAAAATACATAGAAATTCGTAACCATAAATAAGCTGAAATTAAAAAGAGGCAATTAGAGTTGAATTGGGATGCAATCATGCATTCATGGCAACCCAAATTCGTGCCTAACTATGAAGGGAGGTTTCCTAATGCCTCACACACTCAAAGGGAGGAGGAAATCATCAAAAATAGGAAACCAAACATGCCAATCCCGAAATCCTCTTTTCCTAGTTATAATAGGACTCCTAAACACCATGGTTACTTAAATACTCTTCACCCAAACCCTAGGAACGAATTTAGAACTTGCTAGGGTCGTGTGGAGGAGCTCTTGGTGGCTGAGGAGCTGTGGAACGACCACAAGAAGCCGTTCTTCTTCCCCTTCTCATCTGCTGCGACCTGCACAAACCACTCTCTTGAAGTCGACCAAAGGTAGGTTTTCTCGAGCCAAACCTTAACATATCCTATACCAATGTGTAGATCATCAAGTTAGCTTTCATTTCCCACTGGTTTCATCGAATTTCATTTAGTAGATCTTGATTTATAAGTTTTGCAAAAGTCGCGCACTGTCAGGGATTTTCCCGTTCTTAATATGTTTGACGTGATTCAAGACTGAATTAGAGTAAAATCTTAACATGGAAGTTATTCTACTTGATGACACGATCATCTTTCATGTTGAATGTTTTGTCTAAATCTCATTAGTTAGAGAGTTATGAAGCCCGTAAGAGAGTCATGCATAATACTGTGTTTTCGGGTTTGCAGTTAGCCTTAGGTTATTCCTATTTTTCTTGAGGTTTAAGACCGAAGTAGGTCAAGACTCCAACATAAACGTTCTTTTATTAGTCGTTAGGGTCATCTTTCATGTTAAAGGTTTTGTGTAAATGTCATTAGTTTGAGAGTTATAAACTTCGTAATAGAGTCATGCATGATACTGCGTTTTTCTGGTTGCATTTAACTTTAAGTTCTTCATGTTTTTCACAAGGTCAAAGACCGAATTAGGTAAAACCCCCAACATCAAAGTTCTTCCAATAGATGTCCTCGACATTTTCTATGTTGAAAGTTTTGTCTAAAGGTCAGCATATAGAGAGATATAGGCGTTTCATGAATATCGCTCCTGTGTCAAAACATGGTAAGTCTGAACCAAGAGCATGTCAGATCCCAGTCGGACTCAGGCGCAGATCCTGTGAATGCGACGGCTCGATGTGTCGCCTTCCGAGGTCTCGTCGCGACAGCCCGACATGTCGCGACCTGATTGCGACAAGACCGTTGTCGCGATCATGCTGCCTGAATCGGACCGCCCCAGTCGCGTTCTTCACAACTACCTGTCGCCTTCCTTATAGGGATATGTCGCGATCTCAGAACTTTACCTGAAACCACGTGTTTTCCTGCATAGTTTTTCGCATATACCCAAGATCTGTTTAAATATGATATTTACTGTGTAAGTTGCATGTCTTGGGTCTAATCCTTACATGATTATTGTTTAATGGCTTAAAAGCGATTAACCCATTTAAAAAGCTTTAATTACATGAATGCTATTCTAAGTGCTCCTTAAATATTATGATCCATTCGTGCTACTTGTGATTTAATCTTCCTACTGTTCTTCCACGTTTAAATGATAAGAGTTATCATAAAATCTTGCAAACCATGATGAGTTAAAGTGCATAGTTTTATTCCATGTTATATTGTCAAGTGCTTCCTGCGAGTTTGAGACCGATGGTTTGAGAATTGAGACACGCGTACCGCACTACACACTAGCACTGTTAGGTAGCCTTTTCTTGGGAAATTGGAAACTCTCTACCGGTCATTCCGAATCGGTAGACTAGCGACCTTTTCACCAAGGCCTCCGTAAATCTCCTCTGACCATGGATTCCCACATGGCCGACGAGTTGGTTGTACCATTGAAGTTCCCTGGAGATAGCGTGCACTTCCTTTCTCTTCTTAATCTCGTGAGTGTGACTTACAAACTAGACTAAAGCCATTAATGTAAAGATTGAACGAAAGTATAAATTGTACTGTTATGCTGCCAATTTATCTCTTGACCATTGTTCTCATGAAATCATGTTCATTTAATTATTACTTCTTCTCATCATCATCATGAACATGACATTACACATGCTACGTTTTGAAACTCTCATTGGCCATTATTAATGACTGTGGGTATCTACATTTAAAAATTTAAGTGAGATGCTGACAGGGGACGGCGTGTGTCCAAGGGCTCCAATCTAGCCCCAATGACGGCGAGTCATAGATATACTGTTAACCATGGGGTATAATGATTACTGGCGTTGCATCTGCGCTGGGAAAATCGTGCGTGCGTGTTGAATGATAGATACATAACCACATACACGTGTCCTGGTGTACATTCTTGATGGATCTTTTCTTGGTGTACATTGGTGTCTACGTGCCTGATTAGTGTTACTTGATCGTGCTTGTGAAATCTTGCTTGCTTGCTTGCGTGATATGGCCATCCTGCATTTAATGCAATTAGTGATATCTTGCGTTCTTGAAAGCTATTAACATCAAGTGAAATCTTGCGTGCTTGTACAAAGTGATCTATTTCTAGTTCTCTCTTGTCATCTTGTTCATCAATCTTATTCTATCATGATCTCTCTCTCTAGCTTGTTTTTATATCATGTTTTAACGAGTTTTTATTCGTACATGCATATCATTCATCGTACTTGCCTAGTTCTAAAATGTTAATCACTTATATCATTGCCCGCACATTGAGATATAAATCCTACTGGGCTAGTTTGCTCATTCCCTACTTTTACCCAATCTAGGTGACTATGAAGTGAAGAGGAAGAGCAAGTCGAGGATGGGAATGCATCCGAGTGAAGAGCGTCCCAAACATGAGTCTATCTATAGTTAGTTTATTTTGAGTGTTAGATCAATGTAGTAGGAAGTGAGGCATTATGTACTTTTGTTTTTATTGAGTCTTAGTCCTGTAATAGTTTCTATTTGAAATACAATGAGTTGAGATTCGAATACAATTTATATTGAGTTCAACATATGGGCCCTATTGTGATGTTGTGTTGATATACATTTAGTGCGCGCTAGCTAGAGGCTTATTTGCCGACTGTCCACGTCTCGGAATATCGACTCGAATTCTTCGAATTAATATCCGCTGCGTAATTCTCGGGACGTGACAGTTAAGTGGTATCAGAGCCTAGGAATACCAAATAGGATATATGTCTCAGGATTAGGAGATACCTATGGAACCTAGGTCATGGAAATTAAATACAGTACCTGGTGAGAATGGGTAGAGACTGGGAATATGTTAGCAAGAATTAAACACTCCTACCCATTGACTCTGATAATGTATCTAGAGACATTAATTGGTTTCCATCCTTTTTCTCAGGAACCCTCATAACTCTTACCCTCAACTACAATGGCTCGTAATCAGTGGCAAGTTATGCAAGAAACCGTGGCTGGACTGACCCAGGCATTACAAAATGTAGTTCAGGCTGGAAATCTGGCTGGAGTTGCAAGGAATGGAGCCGGTGATCTGCACCGAATTTTAGGAGTTTGAACCCTCCTCGTTTCTCTGGATCCCCTGCTCCGGACGAGGCAGAGAATTGGAAAGAGGAGATAGAAAGGATTTTCCAGGTGATGCAATGCACTAATAGAGAGAAAGTGGTACTGGCCACTTTCCAATTTACCAAGGATGCCCGAGCGTGGTGGAAGGCCACATCGGCCCACCTGCCTAATATAGCTGAACTGAAATGGGCTGGATTCCTGGAGATATTTCGGGGAAAATACTTCTCTGAGAGAGTCAAGGAAAAGAAGGCAGCGGAGTTTTCCGCACTAAAACGGAAGGGAATGTCTGTGGCTGAGTATGAGGCTCAGTTCGCACGACTTGCTGTATATGCCCCACATTTGGTGGGAACAGAAAGATTAAAGGCTAACCGTTTCATGGACGGGCTCAGGCCCATGTTCATTGAAATGCTCGGACCACACAATATTCAAACTTACACTGAGATGGTCCAAAGAGCTCAACTAGTAGAAGACACTATGGCTAAGGTGGAAGGCATGAGGGGAAAGGACATCTCAAAGCCGACCTTTACAAAAAGGGGAGCAGTCGATACAACTGGAACTTTCCCCAATAACAATAATAACAACAACAAAAGGCCAACCACTGGGAAGGACTATAGCATGGAGAAAAAGATCAAAGTAGAAGAAACAACGATTTTTGAATATTGTAACTTTTGCAACAAGCCTGGACACAGAGTGGAAGAGTGCTGGAAGAAGGCAGGAGCTTGCCTGCGATGCGGGAGTCGTGACCACCGCCTTCCCAACTGTCCTATGTTAAAAGACCAAGTTGGAAGGAACCAAGAAGTGGTAAAGCGTCAGGGACGTGTGAATGCAATAACGCAAGTGGAGCTCCCGGAAGGAGGTATGATTGTTAAATGCCTAGACTGATCTTATGATGTTTTCTTATTGGTACATTTCAAAGTGGGGGAGATCATTAAGGAGAAATTGGAAAGGGATAATCTAGTAATTATACCGTAGTTCCTTTGGTGGAGTAAGATGGAGTTATAACAACTGTGGAAGGAAAACAGGAGTGGAAGGAACCAAATGAATAGTACGGGTGGCCATAGGTGTAGATGTTGGACTAACCTCCACGATGTTGAAACCAGTTAGAAGAATTAAATCCGAAACGACCTCAAGGATCATAACATTCAAAATCCAATTAATGATCAATGAATTTGGGGACCAAATTCTCTTAAGTTGGGGAGGGTGTAGCACCCCGAAAATTTTAATTCAAAGTAAATGGAAATAAATAATTTCCATAATATCGGAAGTATTTAAAACATGCGTATCATTATCGTATGTGCTAAAACATCATCGAAAATTCCGTAAAAATTATAAATCAACCCTAAATATTATTATTAAATGTTTCACAAAGAAATTTGTGCTAAGAAAATCAGATTATCCAAGTTTAAAGTGTTTCGCGACTTATTACCGTAATTCATGAATAAGTCGGAAAATCATTATCACACGTACGTGGATGAGTCATAAAATTAAATAAAAATCATAAATGGACTTCAAATAATATCCTCTAATGACCATCAAGAAATTTGGTTCAATAAAAATCATTTGGGCTAGGTTTAAGAGTTATTGCGACCGATTATCTAAATAAGGAAACAAGTCGGAAAACTGTTAACACGGAAATACGACGCAATCAAAAATTAAATAAAAGTGTTGGGGAGACTTCCAACATTATATATTGATGACCCATTATCATAATTGGACCAATGGGCAACATTTGGCCCAAAAATCAAATAAAGCTAGAAAATACATAGAAATTCGTAACCATAAATAAGCTGAAATTAAAAAGAGGCAATTAGAGTTGAATTGGGATGCAATCATGCATTCATGGCAACCCAAATTCGTGCCTAACTATGAAGGGAGGTTTCCTAATGCCTCACACACTCAAAGGGAGGAGGAAATCATCAAAAATAGGAAACCAAACATGCCAATCCCGAAATCCTCTTTTCCTAGTTATAATAGGACTCCTAAACACCATGGTTACTTAAATACTCTTCACCCAAACCCTAGGAACGAATTTAGAACTTGCTAGGGTCGTGTGGAGGAGCTCTTGGTGGCTGAGGAGCTGTGGAACGACCACAAGAAGCCGTTCTTCTTCCCTTCTCATCTGCTGCGACCTGCACAAACCACTCTCTTGAAGTCGACCAAAGGTAGGTTTTCTCGGGCCAAACATTAACATATCCTATACCAATGTGTAGAGCATCAAGTTAGCTTTCATTTCCCACTGGTTTCATCGAATTTCATTTAGTAGATCTTGATTTATAAGCGTTTTGCAAAAGTCGCGCACTGTCAGGGATTTTCCCGTTCTTAATATGTTTGACGTGATTCAAGACCGAATTAGAGTAAAATATTAACATGGAAGTTATTCTACTTGATGTCACGATCATCTTTATGTTGAACGTTTTGTCTAAATCTCATTAGTTAGAGAGTTATGAAGCCCGTAAGAGAGTCATGCATAATACTGTGTTTTCGGGTTTGCAGTTAGCCTTAGGTTATTCCTGTTTTTCTTGAGTTTAAGACCGAAGTAGGTCAAGACTCCAACATAAAGTTCTTTTATTAGTCGTTAGGGTCATCTTTCATGTTAAAGGTTTTGTGTAAATGTCATTAGTTTGAGAGTTATAAACTTCGTAATAGAGTCATGCATGATACTGCGTTTTTCTGGTTGCATTTAACTTTAAGTTCTTCATGTTTTTCACAAGGGCAAAGACCGAATTAGGTAAAACCCCCAACATAAAGTTCTTCCAATAGATGTCCTCGACATTTTCTATGTTGAAAGTTTTGTCTAAAGGTCAGCATATAGAGAGATATAGGCGTTTCATGAATATCGCTCCTGTGTCAAAACATGGTAAGTCTGAACCAAGAGCATGTCAGATCCCAGTCGGACTCAGGCGCAGATCCTGTGAATGCGACGGCTCGATGTGTCGCCTTCCGAGGTCTCGTCGCGACAGCCCGACATGTCGCGACCTGATTGCGACAAGACCGTTGTCGCGATCATGCTGCCTGAATCGGACCGCCCCAGTCGCGTTCTTCACAACTACCTGTCGCCTTCCTTATAGGGATATGTCGCGATCTCAGAACTTTACCTGAAACCACGTGTTTTCCTGCATAGTTTTTCGCATATACCCAAGATCTGTTTAAATATGATATTTACTGTGTAAGTTGCATGTCTTGGGTCTAATCCTTACATGATTGTTGTTTAATGGCTTAAAAGCGATTAACCCATTTAAAAAGCTTTAATTACATGAATGCTATTCTAAGTGCTCCTTAAATATTATGATCCATTCGTGCTACTTGTGATTTAATCTTCTACTGTTCTTCCACGTTTAAATGATAAGAGTTATCATAAAATCTTGCAAACCATGATGAGTTAAAGTGCATAGTTTTATTCCATGTTATATTGTCAAGTGCTTCCTGCGAGTTTGAGACCGATGGTTTGAGAATTGAGACACGCGTACCGCACTACACACTAGCACTGTTAGGTAGCCTTTTCTTGGGAAATTGGAAACTCTCTACCGGTCATTCCGAATCGGTAGACTAGCGACCTTTTCACCAAGGCCTCCGTAAATCTCCTCTGACCATGGATTCCCACATGGCCGACGAGTTGGTTGTACCATTGAAGTTCCCTGGAGATAGCGTGCACTTCCTTTCTCTTCTTAATCTCGTGAGTGTGACTTACAAACTAGACTAAAGCATTAATGTAAAGATTGAACGAAAGTATAAATTGTACCGTTATGCTGCCGAATTTATCTCTTGACCATTGTTCTCATGAAATCATGTTCAATTTAATTATTACTTCTTCTCATCATCATCATGAACATGACATTACACATGCTACGTTTTGAAACTCTCATTGGCCATTATTAATGACTGTGGGTATCTACATTTAAAAATTTAAGTGAGATGCTGACAGGGCACGGCGTGTGTCCAAGGGCTCCAATCTAGCCCCAATGACGGCGAGTCATAGATATACTGTTAACCATGGGGTATAATGATTACTGGCGTTGCATCTGCGCTGGGAAAATCGTGCGTGCGTGTTGAATGATAGATACATAACCACATACACGTGTCCTGGTGTACATTCTTGATGGATCTTTTCTTGGTGTACATTGGTGTCTACGTGCCTGATTAGTGTTACTTGATCGTGCTTGTGAAATCTTGCTTGCTTGCTTGCGTGATATGGCCATCCTGCATTTAATGCAATTAGTGATATCTTGCGTTCTTGAAAGCTATTAACATCAAGTGAAATCTTGCGTGCTTGTACAAAGTGATCTATTTCTAGTTCTCTCTTGTCATCTTGTTCATCAATCTTATTCTATCATGATCCTCTCTCTAGCTTGTTTTTATATCATGTTTTAACGAGTTTTATTCGTACATGCATATCATTCATCGTACTTGCCTAGTTCTAAAATGTTAATCACTTATATCATTGCCCGCACATTGAGATATAAATCCTACTGGGCTAGTTTGCTCATTCCCTACTTTTACCCAATCTAGGTGACTATGAAGTTGAAGAGGAAGAGCAAGTCGAGGATGGGAATGCATCCGAGTGAAGAGCGTCCCAAACATGAGTCTATCTATAGTTAGTTTATTTTGAGTGTTAGATCAATGTAGTAGGAAGTGAGGCATTATGTACTTTTGTTTTTATTGAGTCTTAGTCCTGTAATAGTTTCTATTTGAAATACAATGAGTTGAGATTCGAATACAATTTATATTGAGTTCAACATATGGGCCCTATTGTGATGTTGTGTTGATATACATTTAGTGCGCGCTAGCTAGAGGCTTATTTGCCGACTGTCCACGTCTCGGAATATCGACTCGAATTCTTCGAATTAATATCCGCTGCGTAATTCTCGGGACGTGACAGATTTAGTCTCACATCGATTTCTTAAATGATCATAACGATTTGGTCTCACCTCGATTTCTTAAGTGATCATAACGATTTGTTAAGTGGTCACAACGATTTTCTCTCATAACGATTCGCTACGTTACATAACGACTCTGTCACTGTAACAATTCATCAAGTTACATAACGACTTGGTCACTGTAATGGCAAATAACGATTCATTCACATTGTCTTTTACAATTTTATTATAACGACGTGTGCATAATGATTTGCTTATGAGTACACAACGATTTACATGAATATCAACTCAAATGCATAACGATTTCATAAGTCATGCATACAACGATTTCATGGACTATAACGATTTGATTTTCGAGTTAATTTTTGAATAACGTTGAAAAGTCAAAGTCTTCACACATATCTTTCTATCAGTCGTGCATTTATGGAGACTGAACGTATCACTGCATGCATGCAGACAATATCTTCTATTCTCCTACTTATTCTGTAAACATCTTTTTCGAAGAACATAATGGAACATCTACTTCGGTATAAACTCAATCTAACGATTGGCTGACAACAAGAGATAGTCTAGCTATCTATTGTTTAGCATTTAATGTGTGCTGGTCTCTAACAACATTCGTCATACAACGTTGGACAAAATAGAATCCAAAGGATACATAGAAGATCCTGACGTTAGAGACAACGGACACTTCAGTACCATGCAGTCTAACGTAAACCAGAACTTATGCATGGAAAGCCAAAAGACCGTTGAACTTCTTCAGCACCATGCAGTCTAACGTAAACCAGAACTTATTGACAACGGACACTTCAACGTTAAAATTTCAAAAGAGTTATATATATAGAAGAATGAAGCTCCAAAAGAATAGAGAGTGTGGTTAACGAGCAACGGTTAGAGAAACAAGTGATCAACGTGTACAACCTTCTGCAAGCTTCCCAAAGTTAAGCAAAATTTTCCATCTGCTCTAGCTCTTGCTCTTTGTGTTAAGTGTAGATCTGTGAGAGAGCCTTTAGTTCTTAGAAGTGTCCTTTGTTGTAGATCTTTTCCTTCTCAGTTCTTAGCTTCAGATCAAGCATTGATCTATAAGCTTGATCTAGGGGCTTCATCTCTGAACACTTTTCTTGTGTTGTTTCCTTCAGTATGAAGGAAGACCTGGTGGTATCTAGTGTGTTATTTCCCTTCGAGTAGAAGGAAGACCTAGTGGTATCCAGGGTGTTATTTCCCTTCGGGTAGAAGGAAGACCTGGGGCGTTCTAGGGTGTTGTTTCCTTCGTGTGGAGGAAGACTAGCTGGGGTGCTGGGTGTTGTAGTGTCCTTAAAGGGGACTGTACCCTTGTTAGTGAAATAGTGAGATATTGCTAAGGGATTGGATGTAGGACTCCTAAGGAGAGGAGATCCGAACCAGGATAATTCTCTGTGTCGTGTGATTGCCTTTGTGTGTTTGATTTTCCTTCACCAACACTAACAATCTGCGAAGTGTGTTTTGTGTGACTGTTTTGTGAACAGGTTGAAAGTTCTTAATATTTTTAAGAATCCCATTCACCCCCCCCCCCCCTGGGCTTGCTAGCTGGGCAACACGATCTACATCAGTAGGAAGACCAGATCTGGGAGGGGAAATCTCACCTTCTTGGCTTGGCCGAGGAGGGCTTCATCGACCAAATCAAACCCCTAGAGATTTATTTACAGGCAAGTAATCGAGGGTTTACATCCCTAGACATGTCCCCTAGGTCCTAGTAATTTTTCAAAATTTTATTCGTTTCCTTGAACCCCCAATTCTCCATTTTATTTCCGCTCAGTCTGCAGTTTCTACAGACAGGAAATTGACGGAAAGCTTGTTGCCGTCAAGATCCTGAGTTGGCGGCAACATCGTGTGTCGTTAACACACCTTGACAGCAAGGGCCTTGCCGCCAAGTTCGTCTATTTTTCACAGAATTGTGTTGATCATGTCTGTGCTATGATTTCGTATTTTTGGATATCTAGACATGCTATAAAATTTGTGGTTGGTTGGATACTGTCTTGGGCACAGCCTTTTCTACAGTCTTTTCAGCTCCCACTTGCTCAACCTGAGATTCCACTGGCCTGGATGGCCCTGACTCATCCCCAACTGGCCCTGGTGGCCCTGACTGCTCAAAGGATGGTCCTGGTGGCCCAGCTTCTTGTGCAGGCTCGGACTGCATCGATTCCTCATCAACCTTTGGCCCTGATGGCCGAGATTCCTCAACACTAACCGGCCCTAATGGCCAAACTGCTTCTTCTACATTTGGCCCTAATGGCCAAACATCTTCTTCTACATTATTTGGCCCTGATGGCCCTGAACTATTCTCAGGCACTACAGAAGCGGGAGCAGGAGGGGCAGGAGTGGAAACTTGCGCCCTCACTAAATCTGAAAGATTTGATATCATTTGCTTCATGCTCACCAACTCATTCGTCATTCCTCGCAGTACTGCCTTTACCATAGCCATTTCCTTCACTCCAGTGCTCTGACTTATGAAAATTGAGGAAATATCAGATTGAACAGAGCACATAATCTATCCTTGTGCATCTAATCTCTAAATTACTGGTTTCAAGTGCACATGAATCTTCTTCTTCTTCGACCTCCGGTGTGCCTTCCTTGTAAGAAATGGAATTTCAGTGGCCACACCTTTGCCCTTATCACTTGTTCCAGCAACTGGCTCCACATTGTCATCATCATCCAAGGTGCTCTCCACAACACCTTCCTAGAACTGATCAGCAGGGGCATTAACTGCGGGCTCCCCTGAATTTTAGCTTCTTTCTCAATTTTAGGCCCCCCTGAGCAGGAGCATCTTCCATCTGAACTTTACTGTGGCCTGGTGCCACAACTTCTAGTACAATTTCTTCTTGCTCCCCCTGAATATTGGCGACAGTTTCCAATACTTCTTGAATTATTGATGCAACAACTGTCGAGGGGGACACAACCTCTGATCGCCGTCCTATGGGCTCAATGTGCTCGGGAGGAATTTCTTCAATTCTACTAGCACTTGCCACTGGTTCTTCTGTTCTGATTTCTGTTGCCTCTTCTTGGACTGTTGGGACAGTTGGAACCTCTACGACAGGGTCTTCAACCCTCACTTTTGCCTCTCCCTCTGCCTCTGGAATTGGAGGAATTTCTTGAGCTTCCACGATAATGGCCTCTCCTTCTGCAACTAAAGTTTTTGTCCAAACACTGGCTACTAGAGAAAAGCCGCTCTTCTTCAAGTTTATGGACCTGATAGCTTGGCCCATCTTCTCTCACACTTCACCATTCAAATTTATGTTGTAATGCTAGAAAATCCTTGTCAGCAGGTGAGCATATGGTAGAGAGATGTTCACTTTGTTCTTCTTGTCCCAAATCAATGCTGTTGCAAACTTCATCCTCTCGATAATCACTTCTGCCATATTAATATCCTGATTGTGAATAGCCCAAAACATCATATCTAAATCTGCCTTAGGGTAAGTGGAGAAACTTGCGCTTCTTGGTACTAGGATCTGGAAAACTATGAAATGCAAAATCCGGTTGAAAGCATTTAACTGGTTGATGTCAATCTTGCCATCCTTCAACTTGTACACAGTTCCGATTATCCCCAAACCCTTGACATGGATGTCGACGCTGTCTACCCCACTACGACCAACGGTAGACACTCCAAACAAACTATTCAACAGATCACATGTTATGTGGATGGGGGTACCTTTCACCATGGAGGTAAAGGGCCCGTCCTCTTCGGATTTCAGGCAGGTATAGAAAGCCTTTACCAGGTCTGGATAGCTTGCCTCTGAAATAGTCACTATCCTTGTCCATTTCATCCTCTGCATCGCCGCTACCACACTGTGCATTCCATTTTTTTCTAAATCCGCAACATCCACTGCCTTGTTGCCGCACAGCTTTGTCTTCACCGCTGCAAATCTTTCCTGTTGCTCTACTATGAGGAAAGCGACGTTGTAGCCACCAACAGTGCCAGAAACCCCAGAAGCCACCATGGAATTGAACAAGGAGGGGTTCTGGAGGATCGTGGGGAGGAAGGGAATAGAAGCCCTCTAGAAATTTATAGCGGGAAGAGAGGGATTATTTGAAATCACACAGAGAGAGAGATCTGGAATCGATAAGGTTTATCGCTCCAAGCAAGTCGAAGGTGATGAGAGAGAAAGGGGGAATTGATATGGCATGGATTACAGAATTAATAGCAGGACTTAAAGTTGCTTTTGAAGAGACGTAGCAATAAATGAGGAAAACGACAAAAGAGGAGATGATTTCGCAAGAGATAAGGAATTTTAAATTATCGATCCGTCAAAGCAATTTATTATGCATGAAATTAAACGATTTCCTTAATTCCAGGGGAGAGAATAAGCATTATTCTGAAAATTTATTATTTCAGTTACGTGCAGAGAAATCTATTACAAATTACACATGCCTAATTCTCTTCTAAGAGACGTAAATCTCTCTTCAGGTAAGGCTTTTGTAAAGATATCTGCTAACTGATTTAAAGTATTTATAAAAGAAATGTTTATATTACCATTTGCTACATGATCTCTAATGAAATGATATCTAACCTCTATATGCTTAGTCCTGGAGTGCTGGACTGGATTTTTGGTGAGATTTATTGCACTGGTGTTGCCGCACAGCAATGGGATGGTCTTGATGTGCAATCCATAATCCTCAAGTTGTTGTTTTATCCATAGTAGTTGAGTGTAATAGCTCCCAGCAGCTACGTACTCAGCTTTAGTTGTTGACAGTGCTACTGAATTCTGCTTCTTTGAGGACCATGAAATCAAGCATCCTGCAAGAAATTGACAACTACCACTGGTGCTTTTTCTATCTACTTTGCATCCAACATAGTTAGCATCAGAATATCCTACTAAACGAACTTCGCATGATTTTGGATGCGACAGACCTAGATCAT
Source organism: Colocasia esculenta (assembly GCA_014218235.1). Taxonomy (NCBI): domain Eukaryota; kingdom Viridiplantae; phylum Streptophyta; class Magnoliopsida; order Alismatales; family Araceae; genus Colocasia; species Colocasia esculenta. The sequence goes on along the minus strand of CM024761.1, from coordinate 44,961,770 downwards.
GAGTTTTAGCTAGATATCTAAAGATTCTTTTAACAGAAATTAAATGAGATTCCTTAGGATCAGCCTGATACCTTGCACACATGCATACACTAAATAGAATATCAGGTCGACTAGCAGTTAAATAAAGCATTGGTCCTATCATACCTCTATAAAGTTTTTGATCTACTTTCTTACCATCTTTATCATTGTCTAACCTTGTAGATGTGCTCATTGGTGTTGATAGTGGTTTTACATTATCAAACCTGAACTTCTTCAATAATTCCTTGGTATACTTTGCTTGACAGATATATGTACCTTTCCTTGCTTGATTTGTAATCCAAGGAAATAGTTGAGCTCCCCCATCATGCTCATTTCGAATTCTCCCTGCATAAGCTTTTCAAAGTACTTACACAAGGATTCATCAGTAGATCCGAATATTATATCATCTACATAAATTTGCACAAGTAATATATTTTTTACTTTTGACTTAATAAACAATGTACTATCTACCTGTCCTCTGATGAAACCATGGTTTAATAAAAATGCACTAAGCCTTTCATACCATGCTCTAGGTGCTTGCTTTAAACCATATAGTGCTTTATGCAGTTTAAAAACATGATTTGGAAAATCTACATCATCAAAGCCAGGAGGTTGTTCTACATAGACTTCCTCTATTATATATCCATTTAAAAATGCAGATTTTACATCCATTTGAAAAAGTTTTAAATCTAATGCCGATGCATAAGCAAGTAAAATCCGAATTGCCTCTAGTCTAGCCACTGGTGCATAGGTTTCATCGAAATCTATGCCTTCCTCTTTGGAATAACCTTGAGCGACCAGTCTAGCCTTGTTTCTAGTGTTAACAACAGCTTCATCCAATTTGTTCCTGAACACCCATTTAGTGCCAATCACAGGATGATCTGATGGTCTCGGAACAAGGGACCAAACTTGATTTCTCTTGAACTAATTAAGTTCATCTTGCATGGTTAGAATCTAAGATTCATCAGACAGTGCTTCATTGATTGTCTTGGGCTCAATTTGAGAGACAAATGCTAAGTAATCACACGGGATAACATTACCTCTAGTTCTTACCCCAACCGATGGATCTCCAATGATGTTGTCTATGGGATGATCCTTCTTGTATCTCCATTCCTTTGGAAGATCATTATGAGATATTTCTTTCTGTTGCAGTTCTTCTAATGGTAGATCTTCAGAATCTTTGATGGAGGTTTCTTTGAGTTTCTTGGAGAGGATTTCTGCATTTTCATCATCACTATCGACTTCCTTTCTCAAGGAAGGGTTAGACTCATCAAAGATAATATGAACAGTTTGTTCAATTAATAAAATTTGTTTGTTAAAAACTCTATAAACTTTAGGTTTAGAAGCATACCCCATAAAGATTCCATCATCAGATTTGGAATCTAACTTACCTATGTCTCTTTTACCATTGTTGTGGTTGAAGCATGGACAACCGAATGTTTTGAAATTGTAACGACCCTCCGTATACCGGTATGGTTACACCAACCAACATAGGTATAATGAACGTCGCTATAGTGGGACATTTACCCAACAATTGTACAATTAGGCTGAAACCTACACAAATATATATATAACACATTTATACACATGAAATGCTTGCTATTTTGCTATGTACATAACATATTCATTTAAGAAGTTATCATTTCACATGCTATTACAAGAGTTCATATTAACATATAATCATTTACACAATTTCACAGTTTTCATATACATATTCCCTTAAAGACAATTTCACATTATTTAAATGCCGTGACACATAGCCCAAACCACCATTAGAAGGACACACACTAATCACAACACATCTATCACTTGGGCATTCCAGTGATAAATCTTAGTTACTGTGCAGAACTGGGAGAAGCACTCTCTACCCTAACCAGCGATACTTGTTAGCCTCCAGGATTTAATCCCAATGCCCGTGGGACATCACACACTATGAACCTTCCCGTGGGGACTTTACCACAGTACAGTTCCACAGCCCTCTAAGGTAGCAGTGTCACCCATTGGCACATTTACACATTTTCCAGTTAAACACACACACAATTTCACACCATTTTAACCTGTTATTCTCATTTTCACATTCATGCACATGGTTCAGGTTCCATATCATGGTACTACTGTTAATAGAACTAAATCAGTCACAACTACTAATTGATTCATATCATGTTGTAATTACATTAATCATTTTTAATTACACTAAACCATACCCTTTTCATGATGAAAATATTGTAATCAGTACCTACTGTTATTCAATGAATGTGAAAATTTAACCACAGGTCATTTACTGTTCACATATCACATATACGAAGGTTCATAATTTTTTGAAATATCCACTATTTAATAAAATTCAAACAGTGATATTATCTCAGGTTAAAATAGCCCAAGTTACATAGTTGTTATCATTCAAACCTATAGTTCATGCTACACATGCATACTGATAGTACTGAACATATGCAAATTTTCAGGAATTTATCTACTTTCATACCATTTATTGGAATTTCTATACTAAATCAGCATGCTCCTTATTTTACCATTCAGAAATTTTAATAATTTACACAGATATCATAAAATTTCAAATTTTATATAGCGTGAATTGAAACCCTTAACTGATATACAGAAATTTCATGACTATTAAATTCCACACAGATTTGCATAATCGAGATTTTACAAGATTAAAACCTGTCAACTAGACATTTCTAATCATTCTAATCATGAGGAAAATCCACAGAAATTCATAACAATCCACAACATGCTTCCACACAGATATTTACATATCATATAAAGTTTATCTTATATCCTCACGCGCAGAAAATTTTGAGAAAATAGTTTTTATAGGGCAGCAGACACATTGTTTCTGCCTGAAGAACTAAACGGCAAGGGGTGGCTGCCTACAAAGTTAACGGCAACAAAGACCGCCGCCAAGTTCAGATCTTAACGGCAATAGATCCTGCCGTTAAGTTCCTGTCTGTGCAGAACACAAACTGAACGCAAAAGATCGACTGAATGGGGGGTTCTAGGACTCGAATTAAAATCCTAAAATTTCTGGGACATACTAGACACATGTAGGGATGATGTGGATGGGTTACCTACCTTGGATAAAATCCCCAATCGATGTTTTGAGTTGAAGAGGCTCTCCTCGGCCTAAGCCAAAGAGCCTTCAAATCCTTCTTTATCCGGGTTCCCTGTTGATCTTCACTACACACCAGCGTGGGGAAGTCGTTCCCGGATGTTCAGAGTCATCTCCAATCGATGCAGATCGCCAGATGAAGCCTCTAGTAGCCGGATCGAAGAGTTCCAAAATAGGTTTTCGCACAGAAAGTCTAGGTTTTTGACCCAAGAGTCAAAAGGACATACTTGGCCGAAAACTGGACAATATAAAGGGTTGGGGGTTGGATACGCATAAGGGTTAGGCTAGGTTACCGTTGGGGAACGATTTCCAAATCAGAGGGCGACATTTTCGGGGGCGTTTCTAGATCTGAGATCGCAACGGATCTGGAAAATAAATGTCAACATCTCTAGCCGCCAATACATAGTTGACGTCCATCGATGTGGCCGCTGACTCCCAATAAACATCAACTCATGTTGACGCCTACTGGTCGACAGAACAGACTTAAGACTGCAGAAACTATTTACACCACACACATATAGATTTATACATATATACCATGCATACATTACATCAGCACTAACTCATGCAATTCGCACAAATAAATACTATGCATAATACTCCATACATCAATAGTATATACTCGTATACACATATATACATAAGTAAACACTCAAGATAAAAATCAAGGACCTTACACCCTCTCCCCCTTAAAGAAAACTTCGTCCCCGAAGTTAGACTGACACTACTCAAACAACTGAGGATACTTCTTTTTCATTGCATCCTCAAGATCCCAAGTAGCCTCCTCTCGTGAGAAGTTGCGCCATAAAACTTTCACCGACGCAATGCTCTTGTTCCGGAGATGTTGAACCTTCCTGTCAAGAATAGCTACTAGTTGCTCCACATAAGAAAGATCTGGCTGGATCTCTACTGGCTCGTGACTAATAATATGAGATAGATATCTAACATACCTCCTGAGCATAGATACGTGGAAAACAGGATGAACACTAGCTAACGCTGGGGGTAAAGCTAGCTCATATGCCACGTTGCCCAATCGTCTGAGAATCTCATACGGGCCAATGAATCTAGGACTTAACTTACCATGCCTGCCAAATCTAACTACACCACGAGTAGGAAAAATCTTTAAAAAGACATGCTCACCTACCTCGAACTCCAAATCCTTCCTCCTGTTGTTGGCATAACTCTTCTGCCTATTCTGTGCTGCAACAAGCCTCTTCCTAATCAGCTGGACCTTATCCGAAGTCTCCTGAACTAACTCCAGACCAATCAGCTGCCTATCACCAGTCTTCGCCCAACATAAAGGAGATCTGCAAGGCCTACCATACAACGACTCAAATGGAGCCATACCAATACTCGCATGAAAACTGTTGTTATATGCGAATTCCACAAGAGGTAAATGGCGCTCCCAATCATCCTTCCAATCTAGCACACACGCCCTCAACATATCCTCAAGCGTCTAGATAGTCCTCTCAGACTGTCCATCTGTCTGGGGATGAAAAGCTGAACTAAGCTTCAACTCCGAACCTAACGCATCCTGAAGACCCTTCCATAATCTTGAAGTAAATCGTGGATCTCGATCCGAAATGATCGGCTTCGCGACACCATGCAATCTAATAATTCTACTAATATACAATCTAGCTAAACTCTCTACTGATTGCTTCTTCTTCATGGGCAAGAAATGTGTAGTCTTCGAGAATCTATCTACCACTACCCAAATCGAGTCGTTACCCCGTCTGGATCGAGGCAAACTTGTAACAAAATCCATAGTCACAGCCTCCCACTTCCATACTGGGATCTCCATCTTCTGCATAAGACCAGATGGTCGCTGCCGCTCAGCCTTCACTTGCTGGCAAACTAGACATCTAGACACAAATTTTGCTACATCTCTCTTCATGCCAGACCACAAAAAAGATCTCTTCAAATCCTGGTACATCTTAGTGTTACCCGGATGAATAGAGAATCTAGACCTATGAGCTTCTGCTAAAACATGCTCACGGACATCCACGATCTCTGAAACACAAACACGGTGATGGAATCTAATCACACCATCCTCATCACGAGCAATGCCAACCTTACCCACTAACTCTTGGAGTTTAGGGTCGGCTTTCTGTTGCTTGATCACTTCATCCAACACCGAAGACCTAATGGACAACTGAGCTACAAAAGCCTGGCACAATGATGGCTCTAACTCAGTCATCGGACACGCCGCATCCTCCAACATCTTCCAATCCTGCTGGAGAGACGACCTCTTTCTGCTAAGGGCATCTGCTACGACATTCGCCTTTCCAGGATGATACTGGAGGTTGAAGTCATAGTCCTTCAGGAACTCAATCCATCTTCTCTGCCTATGGTTTAATTCCTTTTGGGAGAAAAGATACTTTAGGCTCTTGTGGTCAGTGAACACCTCAAATCTGACACCATAAAGATAGTACCTCCAGATCTTCAGTGCATGAACCACTGCCGCAAGCTCAAGATCATGAGTCGGATAATTTTGCTCATGCTCCTTAAATTAACGAGAAGCATATGCTACTACCCTTCCTTGCTGCATCAATACACAGCCAAGGCCAATCCGAGATGCATCCGTGTAGATAGCAAAACCCTCTACACCACTCGACAAAACTAACACAGGAGCCGAAGTGAGCTTAGTCTTCAATAACTGAAAAACTACTATCACACTCCTCGGACCAAACAAACTTCACTCCCTTCCTGGTCAGCTGAGTCAATGGGGCGGCGATGGATGAAAATCCTCAATAAATCTCCGATAATAACCCGCCAAACCAAGAAAACTCCGAATCTCCGAAGGAGTCTTGGGAATCTCCCAATCCATAACAGCCTGGACTTTCGCTGGATCCACTGCTACACCAGCACCGAAGATAACATGCCCAAGGAAATGAACCTCACGCAACCAAAAATCGCACTTGCTGAATTTTGCATACAACTTGTGCTCACGGAGAACCTCTAACACTACCCTCACATACTGGCGATGTGTGGCCTCATCCGGAGAGTAGACCAACACGTCATCAATAAAAACTATGATGAAACTATCTAGGTATGGTCTAAACACCCTGTTGATGAGATCCATGAACGTTGTAGGGGCGTTGGTCAGACCAAAATGAAGGACCAAAAACTCATAATGTCCATAATGGGTTTAAAAGCCATCTTGGACACATCCTCACTCCTAATCCTCAACTGATGATAACCAAACCGCAAATCAATCTTAGAAAAGACTGATGCATCTTGTAGCTAGTCAAACAGATCATCAATCCGAGGTAAGGGATACCTGTTCTTCACCGTCACTTGGTTTAGCTTTCTATAATCAATGCATAACCTAAGTGATCCATCCTTCTTCTTCACGAATAAGACAAGTGTGCCCCAAGGGGAAACGCTAGGATGAATAAATCCCTTATCTAACAAATCCTGCAACTGCTTCCTTAGCTCAGCTAATTCCGCAGGTGCCATCCGATAAGGTGCCTTCGAGATAGGAGAGGTGCCTAGAAGCATCTCTAGGGTGAAATCTATCTCTCTAGCCGGTGGCAATCCAGATAAATCATCAGGAAAAACATCTGGAAAATCCTGCACTACATCAATCTCCGCAAGAGTAAGTGACTCATCAGCCTTGGGTACTAATACCACGCTTCCAAGAAAAAAGTCACAACCCTTGTTCACCATTCTCATCACCCTCATGGCAGAGATGACAAACTTCCCTGCCAAGTTCCTTGGCAAAGGATGAGAAAATTCATCTTCACCAGGAATGCGGAAAACGATCTTCTTTCCACGACAATCTACTAACACATAGTGCTCCTATAGCCAATCCAGACCAAGAATATCATCGTAGTCCTTCATCTTTAGCAAGAAGAAACACCCTTCTAGGACTCTATCCTCAATGCACATCGGTAAAGACGAAATACACTTCCTAGTCGATACCGTACCTGCAGGTGTGTGCACAGACAAAGGGAATTCTAACTCCTCAGACTCTATTCCTGACTCTAAGGCTAACTGCCTAGCAAAATGCTCGGAAATGAACGAGTGGGTAGCACCCGTATCGAACAAAACTCGAGCATGCACACCTAAGAACAAAACCGTACCTTCGGTGACATGATCTGCTTGCTCGGCGTCCACACGAGCTAAAGCAAACACTCGAGCTGGGGCTCGAGGTCTCCATGGTCGTGCTGTCGCTGGCACTGCTGCTGCTGCTGCTGCGGCTACTGGGGCTGGTGCCGCCGCTCCACGCTGACCTCCCTGCTGAAGTCTCGGGCAATCCTTAATCCTATGCTTGCTGCTCCTGCACTTCAAGCACTTCCCCGCCAACTTCCAACATTTCGTACCACCATGTGCCCTCCCGCAATGAGGACACTCCTTCTTACCATTAGGGGAACGTTGAGAAGGTACCTGACCACTGCCCAATGCCACGGGACCCTGCAGTGACTGAAAAGTCGCCTTCTTCCTATCCTGCCTCTGGATAAGAGCCGCGGGCCTCTTCTTAGAAGCCTTCTTCTCCTCCAGGTACTGCTCCATCTCTCCCTCCTGCCGACACGCCGCGCTGAGCGCCTGCTCGAGGGTACGATGGTCGAAAGCCACCAACCTCGTCCTCAGCGATGGCCTCAGACCCATCACAAATTTCTTCGCCTTCCTGCATTCATCAGCTACATTATGAGGGGCATACTTCGATAGCTTGGCAAACCTGGCCTCGTACTCCAGTACGGTCATGGAGCCCTGAGTCAACGAGAGGAACTCTTGCTCCATCTTGTCCTGGATGTGCTCCGGAACAAACTTGGCTCGGAAGAGCCTCACAAACTCATCCCAACCAACCTCCACAGCACCATCCTCGAACCGAGTACGTAGCAACGAGGACGACCACACGTCGGCTCGCTCCTGCCGAAACCACCCATAAGGACTAACCAACATAATCTATAGTTAAAGAAATAACCACCGAATTAAATTACACATACCTGTAGCATATAGGTGGCTAAAGTGACCTTGTCAGCCTCAGCGCACCTAATAGTCCAGAAGATCTTTTCGATCTCCCTCATCCAGCTCTCAGCGAGTAACGGGTCGCTCTCCCCCTTAAAAGAGGGTGGCGACATCCTCTTGAACCATTCCATGATGGAGGGTCCACCATGGTCCTTGGCCTGGGGAACTGGCACTTGAGCCTGCCACAAAAAACATCATAAGCAACACATATAGCATAACAACATAGCAAACATATCATCAAGTAAAATAGACTACCCTTTTTATCATTCTAACCTGAGCCTCCAGCTGTGCCTGGAGTGCAGCCTGAGTGTGGGCCTGCGTCTGCATGGCCTGCACTAAACCCTGCATGAAAACTCCATAGTCTACTGGTGGCAGTGGGGGAAGCACAGGACCATGGGGTGCTGGGGCCTGCTGTTCACCCTGATCCTCACGCCGAGGCTCATCTCTCCTCTGCTCACCTTCACGAGCAGGAACACCATGCCTACCACAAGAAGCCATATCCTACAAAATGATTTAATCACAATTTAGAACTAGACTATCTAATTTCTAACTATTTACTTATCTATGTGGACAATCTACACAGACTTAGCATACAATGAAGATGATGGTATGTACATATTTATCTACAATTTCAGCCTGTATCTCTGATACCAATCTCTGTAACGACCCTCCTTACCGGTATGGTTACACCAACCCACATTGGTATAATGAACGCCGCTACAGTGGGACATTTACCCAACAATTGTACAATTAAGCTGAAACCTACACAAATATATATATAACACATTTATACACATGAAAAGCTTGTTGTTTTGCTATGTAAATAACATATTCATTTAAGAAGTTATCATTTCACATGCTATTACAAGAGTTCATATTAACATATAATCATTTACACAATTTCACAGTTTTCACATGCATATTCCCTTAAAGACAATTTCACATTATTTAAATGCCGTGACACATAGCCCAAACCACCATTAGAAGGACACACACTAATCACAACACATATCTATCACTTGGGCATTCCAATGATAAATCTTAGTTACTGCGCAGAACCGGGAGAAGCACTCTCTACCCTAACTAGCGATACTTGTTCGCCTCCAGGATTTAATCCCAATGCCCGTGGGACATCACACACTATGAACCTTCCCATGGGGACTTTACCACAGTACAGTTCCACAGCCCTCTAAGGTAGCAGTGTCACCCATTGGCACATTTACACATTTTCCAGTTAAACACACACACAATTTCACACCATTTTAACCCGTTATTCTCATTTTCACATTCATGCACATGGTTCAGGTTCCCTATCATGATACTATTGTTAATAGAACTAAATCAGTCACAACTACTAATTGATTCATATCATGCTGTAATTATATTAATCATTTTTAATTACACTAAACCATCCCTTTTCATGATGAAATTATTGTAATCAGTACCTACTGTTATTCAATGAACGTGAAAATTTAACCACAGGTCGTTTACTAGTTCACATATCACATATACAAAGGTTCATAATTTTCTGAAATATCCACTATTTAAAAAAATTCAAACAGTGATATTATCTTAGGTTAAAATAGCCCAATTTACATAGTTGTTATCATTCAGACCTATAGTTCATGCTACACATGCATACTCATAGTACTGAACATATGCAAATTTTCAGGAATTTGTCTACTTTCATACCATTTATTGGAATTTCTATACAAAATCAGCGTGCTCCTTGTTTTACCATTCAAGAGTTTTAATAATTTACACAAATATCATAAAATTCCAAATTTTATACAGCGTGAATTGAAACCCTTAACTGATATACATAAATTTCATGACTATTAAATTCCACACAGATTTGCATAATCGAGATTTTACAAGATTAAAACCTGTCAACTAGACATTTCCAATGATTCTAATAATGTGGGAAATCCACAGAAATTCATAACAATCCACAACATGCTTCCACACAGATATTTACATATCATATAAAGTTTATCTTACATCCTCATGCGTAGAAAATTTCGAGAAAATAGTTTTTATAGGGCAGCAAACACATTGTTTTTGCCTGAAGAACTAAACAGCAAGGGGTAGCCGCCTACAAAGTTAACGGCAACAAAGACCGCCGCCAAGTTCAGATCTTAACGTCAATAGATCCTGCCATTAAGTTCTGTCTGTGCAGAACATAGACTGAACGCAAAAGATCGATTGAATGGGGGGTTCCAGGACTCGAATTAAAATCCTAAAATTTCTGGGACATACTAGACACATGTAGGGATGATGTGGACTGGTTACTTGCCTTGGATAAAATCCCAAATCGATGTTTTGATTAGAAGAGGCTATCCTCGGCCTGAGCCAAAGAGCCTTCAAATCCTTCTTTATCCGGGTTCCCTGTTGATCTTCACTGCACACCAGCTTGGGGAAGTTGTTCCCGGATGTTCAGAGTCCTCTCCAGTCGATGCAGATCGCTGGATGAAGCCTCCAGTAGCCGGATCGAAGAGTTCCAAAATAGGTTTTCGCACAGAAAGTCTAGGTTTTGACCCAAGAGTCCAAAGGACAGACTTGGCCGAAAACTAGACAATATAAAGGGTGGGGGTCGGATACGCATAAGGGTTAGGCTAGGTTACCGTTGGGGAACGATTTCAAATCGTAGGGCGACATTTTCGTGGGCGTTTTCGGATTTGAGATCACAACCGATCTGGAAAATAAACGTCAACATCTCTGGCCGCCAATATAGAGTTGGCGTCCATCGATGTGGCCACTGACTCCCAATAAACGTCAACTCATGTTGACGCCTACTGGTCGACAGAACATACTTAAGACTGCAGAAACTATTTACACCACATACATATAGATTTATACATATAAACCATGCATACATTACATCAGTACTAACTCATGCAATTCACACAAATAAATACTATGCATAATAGTCCATACATCAATAGTATATACTCGTATACATCAAGGGCCTTACAGAAATGACTGATCTTGGGCATCTTCTGCTTGTAAAGTTCATACGTTATCTTCTTCAGAATTGGCCTAATCATAACTCTATTTAAAATGTAGCATGCTATGTTGATCGCTTTAACCCAGAAATATCTTGGAAGATTATATTTAGACAACATTATTTGGCCATATTCAGTAATGTTCTATTCTTCCTCTCAGCTACTCCATTTTGTTGTGGTGTCCTTGGTGCTGAGAAGTTGTGCTCAATTCTTTGATCATCACAAAATTCTGTAAATTTTTCATTTTGGAATTCTCCTCCATGATCTAAACGAATGCTTATTATACTGAATTTCTTGTCCTTCTGAACTAACTTACTGAACTTAACGAAACTATCAAATGTGTCATCTTTATGCTCCAAAAATGATACCCATGTGTATCTTGAATAATCAATAACTATTACAAAACCAAAATTCTTTCCACCTTGGCTGGTGGTTCTCATTTGCCAAATAAATCCATATGCAACAGTTCTAAAGGATTGTAGGTGGTTACAACTATTTTTCACTAGAAAGATGACTTTGTGTGCTTTCCTTTTGCACAGGGTTTACAGACGCGTTCAGTTCTTGAGCTAATCTTGGGCAGACTTTCCACTAAATCATGTTTGATCAGCTTTCTTATTACATCTAGGCTGCAGTGATCTAATCTTTTGTGCCATAGCTCAGCATTCTGATCTTTGTTTGTTGCTAGACATACATCTTGATCCTTCAACTCTTCTAGATGAAGCACATATAGATTCTTTTCTCTGCAAGCTTCGAACCCTGTTACACCATTTTTCATAATGAGGCACTTTGACTCTTGAAATCTGATTTGGTGACCTTTGTCACACAGCTGACTTATACTTATCAGGTTGTGTTTGAGTCCTTGAACACATAGCACATATTCAATGAGGGTTCTGCCATGACTACCAACTGGTCCACAACCGATCACTGTTCCTTTTCCATTATCGCCATAAGTCACTGTACCTTCTTCATCTTTAATGTAAGAAAACAATCTTCTCTTGCCTGTCATGTGCCTTGAGCACCTGCTATCTAGGTACCACTTCGATGCTCTAAGGCTTTCCTGCAATTAAAACACTAAGATTTAGGTACCCATGTTCTTTTGGGTCCTTGCTGGTTAGTTTTCTCATTTTTCCTTTTAGGTATCCATTTTAGGTGGTTAGTTGTACAAGGTATTTTAGTATGTCCTAATTTATTACAATGACTACAACAAGATATTTTACTTACTTTTTCAATTGAGATGTACTTAAAGTTAGATTTATATTCAGTATTTTGTTCTTCTACAAATTTGGTGTTGGATAGATTTTAGGATGTATTATTGTTTCTTCATTATCTGATGGAGTATATCCTAAACCATGCTTTTTCCTACCCGATGTTCTTGCTCCTTTTAGTATTAGAGATGATTTACCGTTTGTGAATTTTCAATTGTATTAGTTAAATTTTCATTATCTTTTGTTAGTGTGTCAACATCCTTTCTAAGTTTGCTTAAGGTTTCCTGGTTTTCTAGGTTTGTTATCTGTTCATTTTTTATTTTTAAATCTTCACATAACAGTTCATTTATTATTTTTAATTCAGAATTTTTTTTTCTAGTTGCTCAGTTTCAGATTTTAATCTAAGTTAGTAATTTCAAGCATGCAAGACTTTTCTTAGTGGTTTCTAATATTTTACAAACATCTTTATACTTACTGTATAGTTCGTTGAATGCATCTTCTAGACTTTCTGAATCTGAATCTTGCATGAATTAAAGAAGAGTCAGAAGTTACCTTTTCATCTATGGTTGCAATGAAGGCCAGGTTGGCCTTTTCATCTTCTTCTTCACTGGAGCTTGACTCGCTGTCGTTAGTGACCCAACAAGCTTTTCAATGTTTATTTCGTGGGCCATTAGTGACCCAACAACCTTTTCAAGTGACATCCTTCTTAGGTCGTTGGCTTCTTCTATGGCTGTTACATTAGGAGTCCACAATGCTGGTAGGGATCTCAATATTTTTCTTACCATATCTCCCATGTCATAGCTCTTTCCAAGCCCATCCAACCCATTTGTAATATCTGTGAATCTACTATACCTTTGTGTGATTGATTCTCCTAGTTGCATTTGAAATCTCTCATATTGAGCTACGAAGATATCTATTCTTGTTTCTCTGACTTTGTCTGTTCCTTCATACGTGATTTTGAGTTTCTCCCACATTTTCATTGCTAACTTGCACGCTGAGATCCTATTGAATTCTTTCTTGCTCAGTGCACAACACAGTATACTCATTGCTTTGTTGTTTAGAGATATCTTATTTTTGTCTTCATCTGTCCAATTTTCTCTACTGTTGAGAACTACTAGATCTCCTTCTTCTATGATGGACCTGTTGGGTTTACATGTGTTATGTTTGTTTTTGATTATGAACAATCCAAATTAATGTTATGAGCAAATTTAAAACATGATCAAGCAAATGATAATCAAGAAAGAACATCTCAAGTGATTGTTTAAATGTTCTCTATATCTCACTAACAATGCTCTTAAATGTAGGTGTGAGTGTAGGCAATACAATGTACCAAATTCCAGAGCAAAAACTCAAGAAAGTCACATTCAACAAGTGCCTGTCGAAAGACCCAAAAGTCCCTATCGACAGCTGCACACAAGGAGATCAGACAGGTTTCAGGACAAGTGTACCTGTCGACAGATCCAAATCATCTATCGACAGATACAAACAGGAAATCATTTTCTGCAAGTCTAGTCTTCTAAATTTTGCATACATATCAGCACCTGTCGACAGATACATAGTTTGCTGTCGATAGACGAAGAGAAGATCTCAGTTTCGCGATTTGCATATGTTTCCTATATGGGTGTTTCCTTCTACCATGACACTCCGTACTTAAATACCCATATATAAGGAATGGTTTGAAAAGATTTTCGTAAAGAAGCAGCCACCACACAAAACCCTAGAAAAAATCTCAAGAGAAAAGTCTCTCTCTGCTGCTCTGCTTCAGCTCTCCCTCCAGAACAAAAAAGAACAATCTTCTGAACGAAGTTAAAGCCGGTTCGTCTGTGATTCAAGCTTCTCCATCCACTGATACCTGTCAAGACAAAGTTTGAAGTTCATCTGGACGACCATATGGAAGAGTTCCATCTTAGGATTTATTTCCACAACTCTAAACTCTTCTCTATTTCTACTTTCTTCATACTTTGTGTGTGTGATTGTGGGTCAAGCGTCTCTTGTGCTTGATCTACGTGTGTCATGTTGTTCTGATTGCGTGTTTGCATTAGACAACGTCAGTGTGTGTGTTGTAGTGGTTTGAACTCATTGATAAGCAGTCTTTTTGCGTGTGTGTGTGGACGGTGGACGTAGGATACACAAGTTGTGTACTCCGAACCACCTTAAATCTTCGTGTCCTGTGGTTTGCACGTTTTCACGATAGATGGTTGGTAGGCACACTGATTGTACACACGTTAGATAGACTGTTCATGTTCTGCTCACAACAAGCACACTAATTGCAAGTCAAACTAATCCCGAATCTGGTTAAGATTTCGATAAGTTTGTGTTTTCATCGAAAAGAAGGCAACTGTGGTTAGAGTTTGTTGTAATCTATTCAACCCCCCCCCCCCTTCTAGATTACCAAATTGGATAATTCCGCACATCTTTCAATTGGTATCAGAGCGAGGTTTCTCCAATTTACTGTCTTAATTGTTTGATCTTACGATCAGGACATTCTCGATCTCATGGAATCTAACAAGGGGTATATGGCCGAGGGACATTCAGTGACCAGGCTACCCTTCTTTGACGGCACTGATTATCCTTATTGGAAAAATCGTATGTAGGTGTTTCTGAGAGCTCAAAATTATGAGCTTTGACAAATCGTCCACAAAGGAGCGTATGTGCTGCCCGAGGATTAAGATACGTGGACAAAGGACCAAATTGCTAAGGGAACTCTCAACTGGAGCGCACTAAACATGATGCAGTGTGCTGTGCACCCCAAGGAGTATTCAAGAGTCTCCACATGCACTTCAGCAAAAGAGATGTCGGACAAGCTTGAGCTTATCTACGAAGGTACGTCGGAGGTAAGGGAAACCAAAGCAAGCATGTTAATATCTGAATATGAAATGTTTAAAATGAAAAATGATGAAACCATATCAGATATGTTTGCTAAATTCATGTTAATAATCAACGGGTTGAAAGGTCTTAAGAAAGAATACTCAGAGAGTGACTTAGTTAGGAAGATACTTCGGACTCATCCATCCTCATGGAATACTATGGCCACTGTCATTGAGGATTCAAAAGATCTTTCAAAGATGAAGTTGGATGAATTAATTGGTTCCCTGATGACATATGAAACAAATGTGAAAAGAAAAGAAACTGAAGAAAACCCAAGAAAGTCAATTGCTTAAAAGCATCCAATAAAAATTCTTCAAGTTCCAAAAAGGATGTTCAACAAGAAAGTGATGAAGATGGAATGTCTAGTGAGAGTGAGAACGATGAAATGTCAATGCTCACTAGACAGTTCAAAAAATTCCTTAAGTTCAAAAGGAAAGGCTCAGGTAACTCCAAATCATTTCAGAAGAAAGATTTTTCAAATAAATTTGAATCTAACAAGAAATCTGACATTGTATGCTATGAGTGCAAGAAACAAGGGCATATGAGAGGAGAATGTCCGAGCTCAAGAAAAAACTCAAGAAAGAAAAAATCACCTTCAAGAAAGCCAAGGCAATGTTGGCAACTTGGAGTGATGAAGATGAAGATGAGGACGCACAAGAAGCCTCTGCAGATGAAGAGATTCAATGCTTAATGGCAAGAAGTGACGACTCCAATGAGGTAAATTCTTCCTTTGAAAGCTATACTGTTGATGAATGGGAAGAAACATACACTGTCTTATTTGAAAATTTTTGTGAATTCAAGTCTGAAAACAAAGCACTGAAAAAGAAAATCAACTCTTTTGTTCATAGAACAAACAATAATGAACAAATTACAGCCTTAAATAAAGAGATTGAAATGATGAAAATTGTTGAAGAAGCTCACAGTAAGGAAATGGACTGTCTGAAAATAAAATTGCAAGAAATTCAAAAGGAAAAGGAAAGCCTAATCAACTCTCTTGAATGTCTTCAAAATGAACATCAAGAAACTAAGAAAAAGTTGGAACAAGCTGAAAAAGATCTAAAATAAAAATCTAAAGATCTTACAAGATTTGTTAAGGGAAAGCAAAATCTTGATGCAATTTTGGGATCAAATACTTTTGTTCCAAAGCATGGAATTAGGTATCAACCTGTAAAACAAAAGAAAATAGGACAAACATTGATAACTTCCTATGTTGATCCTAGTTAAAGCACAAGAAAACAAGTCCCTTCCAAGAACAAGAAAAATCAAGCCAAGGGTAAGCAACAACAACCCAAACAAAATCATTCAGGTGTTCAAAAGAAAGAGCAGTCTGTCGACAGGCTCAAAGGAAGCTGTCGACAGGTCTGGAAGAAGGTTTCCAAGGGTCAGTCAACCAGGCAACCAAAAAGGAAAATTCAAGTGAATGGTCAACAAAATAACATACCAATTTTTCTGAAAAATTCTACATCTTGCAATGTATGTAAGAAGTTTGGTCATAAACAAAATCAATACTGGAATAAACAGAATTGCAAACAAATCTGGATTCCAAAGCATTTACTTTTTGGCATGAATGATACACTGGGACCCAAAGTAATTTGGGTACCAAAACCTCTTATCTAATCCACCTATGCAGGAATGCCAAGCAGCCCAAAATCAAAACAATTGGTACTTGGATAGTGGCTGCTCGAGGCACATGACGGGCGACAAAGACAAATTTTGTTTGCTGGTGGAAAAAGACGGAGGTCAAGTTGTCTTTGGAGGCAACAATAAAGTTCAGATCATTAGCACAGGTAAGGTTGGTAAGTATGCCTCTAACTCGATAGACAATGTATTGCTAGTTGATGGTCTTAATCACAATTTGCTTAGCATAAGCCAACTGTGTGATAAAGGTCATAAAGTTGTTTTTGAATCAAATTCATGTCAAATTGTTGATAAGGAAACTGGAAGTCTTAAGTTTTCTGGAAAAAGGGTGAACAACATTTATCTAGTTGATTTGGATGATCCAGAAAATGAAAATTTGTGTCCTGTTGCAAATAAACAGGATTAGCTTACTTTGTGGCATCGCAGGCTTGGCCATGCAAGCTACAATATCTTGCACAAGATCATGAGGTGGAAATTGGTAAGTGGACTTCCTGAAATTTCTTTCAAAAAGAATGAATATTTTTGTGATGCATATGCACAGGGAAAACAAACCCGGAAATCCTTCAAATCAAAAGCACCGGTAGGCACCTCTAAACCTTATGAACTGTTGCACATGGACCTTTTTGGACCTACTAGAACTCTAAGTCTCAATGGCAAATGGTTTGGTTTTGTCATTATGGATGACTTTTTTAGGTTCACTTGGGTAAAATTCTTGGCACACAAAAATGAAGCACGTACAGTCTTTAAAGACTTCTTTAATAAGATTGAGCATGGAAATGTTCATAAGATATGCTCAATCCGCACTGATCACAGAGGAGAGTTTGATAATAACTCTTTTTCTGATTTTTGCAGGCACCAAGGGATGGAGCACATGTTCTCGTCTCCAAGGACTCCGAAACAGAATGGAGTAGTGGAGAGAAAGAACAGAACATTAGTGGAAATGGCTCACACTCTTCTGGTTGAAAGCCAACTCTCAAGAAGTTTTTGGGCAGAAGCGGTAATACTTCATGCTATATTCTCAACAGAGCTAAGGTAACACCTGTGATGAAGAAAACCCCCTATGAACTGTTAAAAGGTAAGAAACCCAATATTGGGTATTTCAGGGTCTTTGGCTCAAAAGTGTTTATACATAACAATGATAAAGTTGATTTAGACAAGTTTGAAGCCAAAAGTGATGAAAGTATATTTCTGGGATACTCAGAACACTCTAGAGCATATAGGGTGTTTAACAATATGAATAAAATTGTGGAAGAAACTCCACATGTTGTTTTTGATGAGTATCATACAAAGACTGACATTTCTAATTTACACAGGAATGATGATGGAAATGAAGGAACAACTCTTGGGGAACTACAAACAAAAGCAAAAGGAAATTCTAAAGTAGTTTCCAAGACTAACAGTGGATATCTTCGCAGATACAATGATGAAGATGATGAAAAACACTTCAACAAACAAGATGATGAATCTGAAGAAGATCCACAATAGGAAGAGCCTCAAGGTGAAGCTCCTCAAACAATCTCTCCACAAGATCACCTTCCTCAAGTCCAAGATCAACCCGGCCCGTCAACAATCACAAATGTGAGGTACTCCAAAGATCACCCACTTGATAATGTGATAGGAGATGTAAATGATTCAGTTCAAACTAGGTCTAAGGTTAGACAATTAGTTGAACAAGATCATTTAGCTTTTGTATATCAAGTGGAACCTAAAAATGTTGAAGAAGCTTTAAAAGAAAATTCATGGATTGATGCTATGCATGAGAAACTTGGTCAGTTTCAAAAAAATAATGTCTGGAGTTTAGTTCCTAGAACCCCTGAGATTTCTGTCATAGGCACTAGATGGGTGTTTAGGAATAAACTAAATGAAGAGGGTAAAGTGGTGAGAAATAAGGCTAGACTAGTAGCAAAAGGATACAGTCAAGAATTTGGTATAGACTTTGAAGAATCCTTTGCCCCTGTAGCTAGACTTGAAGCAGTTAGAATTTTGTTGGCATATGAATGCTCAAATAAGTTCAAACTTTTTCAAATGGATGTTAAAACTGCTTTCCTGAATGGCTACATCAAAGAGGAAGTCTATGTTTCTCAACCACCTAGTTTTGAAAATTGTGAAATGCCTAACCATGTTTACAAGTTGCACAAAGCTCTTTACGGTTTGAAGAGGCACCTCGAGCTTGGTATGACAGGTTAAGCAACTTCTTGGTGACTAAAAACTACTCAAGAGGTAAGGTGGACCAAATACTCTTTACTAAGAAAGTTTGCAATCATATAATTGTCGTTCAAGTTTATGTGGATGACATTATATTTGGTTCCACTAACCCATCACTGTGTGAGGAGTTTTCCAAACATATGCACAGTGAATTTGAGATGAGTCTAATGGGGGAGCTTCAATTCTTTCTTGGTTTGCAGGTAAAGCAACATGAAGACGGCTTCTTCATTAATCAAGAAAAATATGTTAAGGAGCTTCTCAAAAGATTTCAATTTGGACAAGCCAAACCTGCCTCAACCCCAATGAGCACAAGCATTAAACTTGAAAATGATGAGAAAGGTAAACCGGTAGATGCAAAGTAATTCCGAGGTATGATTGGCTCACTCCTTTATCTTACTGCAAGTAGACCAGATATACAGTTCATTGTTTGCCTTTGTGCTAGATATCAATCTAGTCCAAAGGAAAGTCATTTGGTTGCAGTTAAGAGAATATTCAGATATCTCTTCGGTACGTATGATTTGGGTCTTTGGTATCCAGTAGGAAGTAGCTTTGATTTGATATCCTATTCTGATGCTGACTATGCTGGATGTAAAATTGACAGAAAGAGCACTAGTGGATACTGCCAATTTCTTGGTGGTTGCATGGTTTCTGGGCATCCAAGAAGCAACACTCGGTTGCACTCTCCATTGCAGAGGCAGAATATGTTGCTGCAGGGAGCTGTGTTGCTCAAGTGTTGTTGATCAAAAGTCAACTGTGTGATTACAACATTGACATTGGATGCACACCTATCCTATGTGACAACACTAGTGCCATCAATCTCTCAAAGAACCCAGTCCAACACTCTAGGACAAAACACATTGAGATTCGTCATCACTTCTTAATAGATGAAGTAGCCAACAAATCCTCGAAGCTTAGCTTCATACCCACTGATAAGCAATTGGCTGACATTTTCACAAAACCATTGGCTGAGGATAGATTCACAACATTGAGAAGAGAATTGGGATTGTTCAAAATGTAATGAAGCCCATACCAAACTTTCACGTATATGTTCTTTGTGTGCACTGACTATGAGGTATATCAAATGGTAAACTGTGGAAGAACAAGTTATGCTTGTTTGGAAACTATTATTATGCGTGAGAAAACATTCTCCGTCATGTATCCATAGTCAAGTTGCACATAAAAGTCATTCAATTCAGATAAGGTATATGGTTTCTTTTCATTTTGCCCACTCATTTTTGCAAACAAATGGTTGTCTGTGTTGGAATGTTTTATTCATGAACTTGTGTGCAATTGCTTGTTAAACATATGAAAGTCTGTCTTGAATTGCTTGTTGAGTCTACAAATGCACACACTATGGGGGAGCAAGTTCAGCTTAGATGAATGACTTCTTGAGGGAAACTCTTCATTTTTCAAATCTATCATTTTCCATAACTTGGAGTTTTTTTTTTCTACTCATCCGAGCTTTCAATTTGATTTGTAGAAGTTCCTGTCGACAGCCCCAATTCCATCTGTCCACAGCCATGCCTCGACAGAACCCAGATCTTGAACCCTGTGTGCCTCTGTCGACAGACTCAAATCCATCTGTCGATAGCCAGGCACAGTTTCAGATCTCCCCGAACCCAATATCTTCTGTCTGTGTGCATCTATTGACAACTGAAATCCATCTGTCGACAACCATGATGTGTCCAAATGCAGAAGTATTCAACTGTGTATATCTGTCGACAGGTTCACATCAGCTGTCGACATATACATATTTCACAAGCAATTCCCTATTCTTTCTCACCAGTCTTTATGAGCAGGTCCATACCTTTAATGTACGGTGCAATTTGGGTATTTATGTATGCTTTTAATCTTTCATGTCCACATTATATTAAAGATATTGTCTCAATCCCAATGATTTTGACATACTATTCTTGTATGGGTCTAGGTTGTATCATTCAGAGTACATTGGACAAATCTAATGGGTCTAACCTAACTCACTTGAATAACACCTTTGTGGCTAATCATCTTCTCAGGTGATGTGATCAGTCCTATGGTCATTGAACTTTATGTCTTGCCTTGATTGTTACCATACACATTCTTTGACCTCGATTTTCAAACACAAAAAAAAACAAAAACAAAAAAGGGAGAAAAACTACCTATTTCTTACAATCAAAAGTCAATAATGGGATAAAGATAGAGCAGTGATGTGTATTGTTGAGTAACTGGGGACATGGGCATCACAATTGTCTGCTCTCGCGTCTAAAAGCTTACTCATTATCTCTGTAGAATGGTATGATGGTCACTCCCGCTGAGTAACTGGGGGTACGGGCACTTCACATGTCTATCCTCACGTCAAAAGGTGTTAGTGATCATACTTACCACTTTTCCCATTGCATTTTCCTCTAAATAAATCAAAATTAAAATAGTGTGAAGCCTCCAATGTTTGATTAATCTCGGGTTCCTTGATGTTTGTGGTTATCTACTCATGACGACATCATTTTCATAAACCATTTGACCATCACCCACTTGGAATTATGTTTTTCTACAATGGTTTTTATTCAAAGGGGTTATCTTATTTTCATAAGTTTTGGTATGATGTCCTCTTAATGTTCCATCTTGAGACCCATAGAGTATTATTTTTAAACCATTGATGATTTTGACTTGTCTTAATATTAGTGGGAATGACAGTTTAAAATGTGTACATACCTCTTTTACACGTCATCTACATCTTGGACGCTCATTGCCATAAAAATTCCTGTCAAAATTCCCATCTAGCACAGTTTCTATGTGCGCCTGTCGACAGATACCTCTGCATCTGTCGACAGCCGGCAGCAGGCCCTATTTTGGAAGCCCAACGGGCATCTCTTTAGGGCTGAATTTTGTTGGTCCCTGTCCTTTGAACTTCTTTCCCTCTCTTTAAAAGGAACCCACGACCCTTTCCTCTCTTTTCCACTTCCAAAACTCCCTCCTCCTTCCTTCTCCACCAAACCCTTTCTTCTGTGTTATGTTTGTTTTTGATGATGAACAATCCAAATTAATGTTATGAGCATATTTGAAACATGATCAAGTAAATGATAATCAAGAAAGAACATCTCAAGTGATTGTTTAAATGTTCTCTATATTTCACTAACAATGCTCTTAAATGTAGGTGTGAGTGTAGGCAAGACAATGTACCAAATTCCAGAGCAAAAACTCAAGAAAGTCACATTCAACAAGAGCCTATCGACAGACCCACAAGTCCTTATCGACAGCAGCACACAGGGAGATCAGACAGGCTTCAGGACAAGTGTACCTATCGATAGATCCAAATCGTCTATCGATAGATACACACAGGAAATCGTTTCCCGCAAGGCTAGTCTTCAAGATTTTGCATACCTGTCAGCACCTGTCGACAGATGCATAGTTTGCTGTCGACAGACGAAGAGAAGATCTCAGTTCCACCATTTGCATATGTTTCCTATATGGTTGTTTCCTTCTACCACGACTCTCCATACTTAAATACCCATATATAAGGAATGTTTTGAAGAGATTTTTGTACAAAAACAGCAACCACACAAAACCCTAGCAAAAATCTCAAGAGAAAAGTCTCTCTCTGCTGCTCTGCTTCAGCTCTCCCTCCAGAACAAAGAAGAACAATCTTCTGAACGAAGTTGAAGCCGGTTCGTCTATGATTCAAGCTTCTCCATCAACTGATACCTGTCAAGACGAAGTTTGATGTTCATCTGGACGACCATCTTGAAGAGTTCCATCTCAGGATTTGTTTCCACAACTCTGAACTCTTCTCTATTTCTACTTTCTTCATACTTTGTGTGTGTGATTGTGGGCAAGCGTCTCTTGTGCTTGATCTACGTGTGTCATGTTGTTCTGATCGCACGTTTGCATCAGACAACATGAGTGTGTGTGTTGTAGTGGTTTGAACTTGCTGATAAGCAGTCCTTCTGCGTGTGTGTGTGGATGGTGGATGTAGGATACACAAGTTGTGTACTCCAAACCACCTTAAATCTTCATGTCCTGTGGTTTGCACATTTTCACGATAGATGGTTGGTAGGCACACTGATTCTACAAACGTTAGATAGACTGTTCATGTTCTGCTCATAACACGCACACTAATTGCAAGTCGAACTAATCCTGAATCTGGTTAAGATTTTGATAAATTTTGTTTTCATCGAAAAGAAGGCAAATGTGGTTAGAGTTTGTTGTAATCTATTCAACCCCCCCCCCCCCTCTAGATTACCATATTGGATAATTCTGCACATCTTTCAGGACCAAAGTTGAAAATCGAGACCTTGAATGAAGAACTCCATTCTGGTCTTCCAATAGTTGTAGTCTTCTCATCAAATAGAGGAGGTCTGTTGACGGACTGACCCTCAGCATATCCTTGAGCTGCCATTTATCTTTGCTATTCAGATCGTGAAATCTTCTTTCTTGAAGAGACTTGACTTTGATACCACTTGTTGCCCAACTTGCAAGCCCAGAGGGGGGTGAATGGGATTCTAAAAATGGTTTTAGATTGAAACCTGTTAATAAAAACGCTAAACACAAAAACACTACGATCGATAGTTAGTGTTAGGGATAATGAAGACAAACAAACAAGCACATAAACACAGGAGGATTTTATCCTGGTTTGGACCTCCTATCCCAAGGAGTCCCATGTCTAGTCCCCAAGTAACAACTTGGGATTTCACTAACCAAGGGTACTGTCCCCCTTAAGGACCCTTACACATCCAGCAGCACCTGGCCTTCTCTTCTAACCTAGAAGAGGTACAACATACCACCTAATACAACAGGTCTTCCTTCGTCATTGAAGGGAAAAACAACCACTTGTTTCCAACAAGTCTTCTCTTCACAGTCCGAAGAGGAACATACAAAAATAATGTGTTTAAAGGCGAAAGGCCCCTCGACCAAGCTTACAACCGAATGCTTGATCTGAGGCAAAGTCTGAGAGAGAAAGATTTGAACTAGAAAAATCTCTCTGAACAACAAGCTCTCAAAATATCTAAACAATGAAAGGCTGAGAGCTAAGAGCTAAAGAAAAGATGGAGTGAAGCAAGAGCTCTTCTTTCTAATGAACGCAAGTTGTAGATGATTCTCAGTGAAGCACTATCACACCAAAAGTCATTCTTCATGGAGTCGTCAATCTTCTATATATCTTCTCTGAACAATATAGTCGTTCAAGTGGCCGTTGTCTCTATGTTAGATGCACGTTAGACTGCTTGGTCCATGGTGTGGAACAGGTAAGCTTCCAGTCAAACATGCTTTACGATCCATGCACGCAAAGGGAAGATTCATCCAGATATCCTTCAGCTTCTAGTTGTCCAACGTTGTAGGATGTGGTACTGGCAAACACCTACACACAATAAATGCCAAACCATAGACAGCTAGATTGTCTCTATGCTTGTCAGTCAACGTTAGAAACCATGCAGTAAGAATGTACACCAAAATGGAAATGCTATTCTATCACCTGATAAAGTATTTGCTATTGTATCTTGGGTGTGGAAAGCATTTAGATATACGACATGCAGATGATGTGTTGTAAGGCCCTCGAATTTTGCCCTCTTAATTAGATGTTTGGTTGTGTAATGCTTAGATGCTTTGTGTGTATAGTTATATGTATATATATATATATATGTAGGTATTTATACATATTATAATTAAATAAGATTGTACATGTATGTATGCTTGTTTAATTATGTACATATGTGTTTATGTGATACATTATACATTACATGTGTATATGTACATAGTGTAAGCATGGTTACTGCATTTCTGTATTCTGGCCGAAGGACCATTTAACGTCAACATGAATAGATGTTAAGGGTTGAGTCGACGTCCAGATCAATGGACGCCAACTCCAAGTTGGTGGCAACCTAGGTGGACGTCTATTTCCCAAAACTTGTGCTATCTCAGATCCAGAAACGGCTGTGATTTCTTCGCTCCCTATTTAGGAAACCTCCGCCCAACGGTAGGATACCCTATCTACGCATACCCCAAAACCCCTTGGCTTATAAAAACACCCTTTTTCGGTCGATTGAGTATTTTTGGCTCTTGTCAAAACCCGAGACTTCTTGTGCGAAAATTGAGAGTTTGTAGACTTTGATCCACGACTCGGTGCGTTACCTGGCGATCTTCATTTACCAGAAGACTCTTTGAACATCTTTGGATCTTCCCCGACGCCGGTGTACAACCAGCATCATCAAAAGTGCCGGTTCGGGAGGGGATTTGAGCACTTCTTGGCTTGGCCGAGGAGGGCTTCTTCACCTTGATTCGACGGTTGTGGAATTTTTATAAGGCAAGTAACTTGTGTACATCATCCATACCCATGTCTAGTAGGTCCCAAGCATTTTTATCGAATTTTCCTCGTGTCCTGGAACACCCATTCACTTTTGTTTTGTGCATTCAGTTTGCATTTCTGTAGACATGAGCTTAACAGCAACATTTGCTGCTATTAAGATCTCTGGTTGGCGGCATGATCTTGTGCCGTTAACCTATGTTGGTGGAAACACCTGTGCCGCCAAGTTCTTCTAATTTTATAGGATGCATATTGTGTTAGATTTTTCCAGATTTCTGGATATGTATACATGCTGTGGATGTTATTTTGAGTTAAACACATTCAGTAGATCTTGCCATGTGATTAGGTCAAATTTTTGTCAACTGTGCTATTTATTATAATTTCTATAACAGAATATTGAGCCTGATTTAGCATTGATAAATTCTGTTTGAATAGATCCATGTTAAAATAGAATTTCAGAAAATTTCTGCGACTATGTAATGACTGTTAGCAGGTTTTGAAAGTACTATACATGACTGTCCTACAGTGTGCCATGCGTAGTTGAATTTAGTGATAAATGTGATTGAAGCATATTTTAATTATTAAAACTATTTTATAGATCTGAAAAATATGAGAAATTGAGCATGTAATAGGGTTATTGTTGGGAACCTGTGATTAAAATTTTGTTACATTTTCATAACAACAAGTACTGTCATGAGTTAAATGAGCAAAAAATGACATGTTAAGCAGGCTAATGCTAATTGTATGAAGTTCAATTGTTAGTAGCATGTTTAGGTCTGTATTAAGAGCCAATTTCATTGTGAAACAGTAAAAGTATACCATGCAAATTGATCCATGTATATGTGTTAAAATGCATGTGTGTTAGTTAAGTGCATGTGAATACTATGATAACATGATAATGTGAAAAGTGTATAAATTGTGCCGTGTGTGACACTGCTACCAAAGAGGGTTGTGGAACTGTGCCGTATTAAAGTCCCTATGGAAAGGTTCAATGTGTGTGAAATCCTATGGGCAATTAGGATGAATCCTGGAGGTGGAGAAGTAGCATTGGTTAGGGTGGAGAGTGCTTCTCTCAGTTCTGCGCAGTTAACCATGGTCTATCACTATGTTGCCTAGGTGATGGATATGTGAATGTGTATATGTGTGTCCTTCTAGTGGTGGTTTGGACTATGTGTCACGGCAACTAAGTGTAAAATGTGAAATGTGAAAGTTTTGCAATGTGAAATTGTTTAGTAAATGTGTTAGCATGTGAATAAATGTAAATCCATATGAATATGTTTAATTCATGTTAAAACAGCAAGCATAAGGTATGTGTATTGATATTAAATGCATGTGAAAAATGAATAGAATCCATGATAGGTATGTTATTTATTTTGTGCAAATCCATGCTTAAATTATGGGTAGTTACTTCATGATTTGAATGAGATTTAAATTTTGAAAGCATGTTGAATAAATGGTGTAAGATGCATGGCATAAGATTTCATGTTTAGTTGTTTAATTGATATGGAACATGGACCATGTACTTCTATTTGTATGGATTTTAATGTATAGTAAAATTAAATTGTTTAAAGCATGCAACAAGTATTTCTCCTTAGTAAAAAGGGTAACCTGTGTAAAAGATATGTGTTTGGTTGTGTTCATGGTTTGCTTGCTGAGTCTATTGGACTCCTACTTGCTTCGGCGTACAGGTGCGACAGGTGTCTCCACTTCCGAGGAGGAGATAGTTAGAAGCTACTCCGAGCGCGACAAGTAGCTTGTGTTGTGGAGACTTCGAGATTGTATTTTTATTTTCATAAGTATGTAATGAATAAGCGATGTATCTCATTTAGACAATGTAAATTTGATTTAAAATTTCAATTATGTGGACTTTCGCTTTTGTTTTCAATGCTATATGGATTGTGGATATTTAATGATGATGATGGAATGAGAATAAACTTCTTATTATTTTGTTCTCTTTGTGTTGTATTTGTGTACATCTCAGATTAGTGTTTAGTGTTGGGTCAATGTCTCACTGTGACGATGTTCGTTATACTGACATGGATTGGTATAATCGTACTGGTATAAGGAGGGTCGTTACAGAGATTGGTATCAGAGAAGTATGGTTGAGATTGTACATGAATATACACCATCATCTTCATAATATACTAAGTCTTTATTGATTTGTCCACATGTGTAGAAAAGATTAATAATGAATGGAAGATAGATAAGAAAGTTGTTAGGAATTAATTAACTTAGTTCTAAATGTGATTAAATTGTCTTGCAGGCTATGGCATCTCGAGGTAGGCATGGTGTTCCTGCTCGTGAGGATGAGCAAAGGAGAGAGAAGAGGGGTGAGCAGCAGGCCCCAGCACCACAGGGACCTACTGTACTTCCTCCACCACCACCAGTAGATTATGGAGTATTCATGCAAGGTCTGGTGCAGGCCATGCAGACCCAGACGCATACTCAGTGGGGACACTTCATTCCGCACCCCCGCTATGCAGCAGCTACGCCGGAGGTTCTTCGATGGTTGTCTTGCTCCCTCGTTGGCGTGGAAAGGTGATGGTTGACCCTTGCTTGCTTCTTTGACTTCAGTTTGACCAGATTGACCAAGGTGAAGGAAAAGAAACTAGCAAAGTAAATGAAGGGAGGTGATCACCAGGGCCTTACTTGTGCCCAAGGAAGTCCCTTGATCGCATCGGTGACGCTGCCTTATGTAGCGGATGATGATGGGACTCCAACTTTCCTCTCTTCGGCCAGCAAAGAATGGAAGCTCCACAGTCTCGTTGGAAGTGTTCCTGCAACAAGAGAAAGCTTTATTAGACTTCGATGAAGTGTAGTAAATGTCCAAAAAGGGAAGAAGAAGCCCAAAAGGAGAGCCCCGTACCGATTGCGGGTTTGAGAAGAGGGGTGGCCAAGTGCTCTGACCACCCTTTTTCCCTCTGCTGTTTGGTGGGAAAACCCCTTTTTGGTGTGTATGGAGGTGCACTACATGCCTAGAGTGTATATGTGTGTGTGTGTAACATGCAAAGCTAAGAGAGAGGGAAGGGAAAGAGAAAGAAGAAGAGGGAGATGATCCTTGTTTATAGTTGTTGATGACTACTTTGTGGGCTCCTCCAGCTCATGGTCAAGCCTCCTGGATGCTCCAAAGGTTGAGAGGAAGAGAGGGAACAAGGGTGGAAGCTTAGGTGCACTTTCTCTCTCTTCTCTTAAGGCAACAAGGCTTGGGCTCATCCAACATCTCCCCCCTCACTTAGAAGGCCAAGGAGTACCCTATATAGGTAGTGGGGGTAGAGCTAGTGAGCATAGGATGCTGAAGTGTGGAGAAACTCACTTAAACATGTGACAATCCATGTGTTAAGGCTTGAAACCATGAGAGGGGGCGATGTAGGACTTTTACTAGGTCAAGGTGGTGCCAAGGTGGCCCATTTGCTCGTTGGGAATGGCCCCATGCATTGCATGGGGGAGAGAATTATTGCCCAGCTAGCAAGCCCAGAGGGGGGTGAATGGGATTCTTAAACTTTGATTATCTAAACCTCTCAACAAAAATGTTCACACAAAAACACTACGTTTGACTGTTAGTGTTAGTAGTAAAGAAAACACCAATCACAAACAAGCAATCACACTACACAAGGATTTTATCCTAGTTCGGACCTCCTCTCCACAGGAGTCCTACGTCCAGTCCCTTAGCAACAACTCAGATTCCACTACCCAAGGGTACAATCCCCTTTAAGGAAACTTACACATCCAGCCGCAGGTGGCCTTCTCTTTACAACTCGAAGAGGAATACAACAACCTAGAACCAAGCTCTTCCTTTAACCAAGAAGGGAATAAAACCACCTGTTACCAACAGGTCTTCTCTTCTCAACACGAAGAGGATCAACACTAAAAAAGTGTTAAAGAGAAGACAAGCCCCTAGACCAAGCTCATAGAACAATGCTTGATCTGAAGCAAGGCTGAGAGAGAAAGATCTATAATGGAAGAATTCTCTCAGAACTCAAAAGTGCTCTTCAAGGAATTAAACAGGAACATTGAGAGCGAGAGCTACACAAGAGTTGGAATGAAAATCGCTCATCTATTAAGACTCTTTGGCATGAAAGATTGCTTTTCAAAAAGTTATTCTCTAAGAGTCTTCAGACTTGAATATATATATCTTCTCTTGAGGAAGTAGACGTTGATATGTCTGTTGTCTCTATGCTCTGGTATACGTTAGACTGCATGGTATTGTAGAGCCTCCAATCAATGGTCCTTTATGTTTCATGCATGCAAAGAGAAGATCCTTCTCGATGTCCTTTATCTTTCATTTTGTCCAACGTTGTAGATAGTTGTGCTGTCAGAGACCTACACACAATAAATGCTGAATGATAGATAGCTACGATGTCTCTTGTTTTCAGTCAATGTTAGTACGAATATACATCAAAATAGAAATCCCATTCTGCTTTCTAAAAAGATCTTTCCAATAAAAACATAGGAATAGAAGATATCTGAGCATGCATTGTGCAGTGAAATGTTCAGTCATAATAAATGCATGGATATCAGAGAAAAGCGAGGGAAGACTTTGACATTCGAAATATTTGAAATATGTTTAAATATATAATCATTATAGCTCATGAAATCGTTGTAAGTACAACTTATGAAATCGTTATATGAATGAGTCGATGTTCATGTAAATCGTTACACATATATAAGTAAATCGATGTGAACATAAATCGTTATACAATCATAACCAAATCGTTGTAGAGACAAATCATTATGAGAGTATAAGCAAATCGTTATGAACAAGTCGATACAACCAAATCGTTGTCTCACTTATCGAGTTGATGTAGTGATCAAATCGTTGTTTTGATTTATCGAATCGTTACACAGACTAAGTCGTTGTTGTGACTTATCGAATCGTTGTAGCAAGCAAATCATTGTGTAACTTATCGAGTCGTTATAATGACCAAGTCGTTGTTGTAACTTGTCAAATCGATATGAAAGACAAATCGTTGTGAGAGCAAATCATTGTTCTCACTTATCAAATCGTTGTAAAAACTGAATCGTTGTGAGAGCAAATCGTTGTTCTCATTTTTCAAATCGTTATGAGAAACCGAATCATTATGAGAGCAAATCGTTGTTCTCACTTATCAAATCGTTATGAGAAACATAATCGTTGTGAGAGCAAATCATTATTTTCACTTATCAAATCATTATGAGAAACATAATCGTTGTAAGAGTAAATTGTTGTTCTCACTTATCAAATCGTTATAAGAAACATAATCGATAGAAGTAAGGAAATCGTTATGAGACCGAAATCGGTATGACACTATAAATCCTTATGAGAATGAAATCAATATCGTTGTAGCATATAGAGAGTCGATGTGTACTTAGAAAATTTTCTGCTCTATATTTTAAATGCTACAAAGTATGAAATACTTACATATTTTCTTGATTTCGCTTGATTTACTTCCTGTGTTCATGAAAACTTGTTAGATGACACTTTATTAAAGTTTTGTTAATCACCAAAATAGATATATAATTCATAAAATTATATGCGGATGAACTGATCATCAATCTCCCTCTTTTTGGTGATGACAAAACATAATACAAAGGCATACATGATTTGAAATAAATCTAAGTGAATTTTCTGAAATGAAGTTAGAAATGTATTTCAAAAACAAAGATTTTTCTCCCTCTTTTTGTCATTCAGCAAAAAGATACCATAATGAGACAAAGAAGAGAGAAAAGATAAATGATAGACAAAGATAGTGATTGAACTAATCTTGAGGGGGTACAGGAAGGTAGAAGGTAGGAGACAGAAGAGAGGCATTATGAGAAATGATTTCCCAAGCCTTAAGTTCCTGCTCTTCAAAGAATTGCCTAAAGACCCCACAAGCTGTAGAATAGGAAGGCCCCATGACAGGAACCGTCCTCTAGAGATGAAGTTTCCGCTGCTCTTCTAAGAACTGAGCATAGCGGTCTCTATCAAAGGAAACTTTGTAATGACTTGTTTTCCCAAAGCTGGCACAGGACAGGAACTGATCAATGGAGACTAGATAGAAAATCTGCTTCTGCTTCAATTCTAGTCTCATGGCTACATAAACCTTGTACCTCTCAATCCATACTGCAAATGGATCTCGAACAAGGTGAATGGAGTTCATGTCAAGAAATTCAGCAGCTGAAACAGAAGGTTTATACTCTCTGGCTTGAGAGGCATTTAGATCATCAAGTTGCTGAGCTGACAGAGGGTAAAATCTGGCCCATTCTGCTGGAGATAACCTCTCGCATTCACACAAGAGAGGGGCAAGAACGTCTGAACTGATATAGCCCTGAATGTACTCTCTGAACAAAAATCTATTGAAAGCAACTAGATTGCCTCTCTGCACATGAATTCTCCCCATGACTCTGGCAAAACGCTCAAAGATGACGGAGCCA
Source organism: Colocasia esculenta (assembly GCA_014218235.1). NCBI lineage: Eukaryota > Viridiplantae > Streptophyta > Magnoliopsida > Alismatales > Araceae > Colocasia > Colocasia esculenta. Next base: position 44,930,072 of record CM024761.1, on the reverse strand, counting down.
ACATTGGAGTTCATGATCAGAGAATGAAGAGGTGGGAGAAAGACCACCTTGGGTAACTTTAAAGTGGCAAAATCGCAAAATCAACCTTGATGGTGTCTGTATGAGCATCATGGGAACCAAGAGAACTAATAGCTTGCCGGAATTGGCCAAGCTGAACTTCAGGTAAATTGTTGAGATAGCGATAGTTGTTGATCATCTGAAAATGTTTGATCATTTTTTATCTCTTTCTGAACAAATGGAGCCTAGGTTTCCTTCTGAAGAATCTGGAACCACTCAGATAGAGTCAATGGGTGATCCTGGGGAGGGAACCTGGCTGACTTGGCGAGAAGAAATTTATTGTACAAGGTCTTGTTACCCCGAGCCCACTGCTCTTCAGATTTGGCTTCAGTCATGGAGAAGATTTTTGACTATTCAGCCTTGGATAAAGAGGTGAGAGGAAGAATGATAGCGAGATGATCTAAAAGGTTGAGCTGTGGAAGACCAATAATGGTGGCAAAAGCGACTTTCTGAAGAAATTCTCTATATGGCAGTTTGTTTTTATGATCTACTATAAGAGAAAACCAAAGGGGTGGATAAAAAGGTTCAGAAGAAACAGAATGAGTGGAAGTTAGTCTTCTTTTCTTGGGGACAGTCCTAGAAGAGCCTGTCCTATGAACATGAGTACTAACTTTCCAGACTGAACGAAGGATAGCTTCTTCAAATTCATCTTTGATGGTCCTGAGGAAGTGGGCATCAATTTGAGCACTCTCCGGAATAATAGAGATAAAGGAGGGGGGAGTAGGAGGATGAAGGAAGGAGTGAGTGGTAGTGGGAGGAACATCAGTTGGTCCATAGGAGGAAGGACTAGAAGAGGAAGCCCCAGCTGATGAGGAGGCTGGAGGAATGTGAGTGGAAGAAACAGGAGATGAGGAGGACTGGGAAGGAAAGGGTGTTGGAGAGGAAATGGTTTTGGGAATGGGTTGTTTGAAGGTGGGAGGTGCTATGGAGGATAATGGTGGAGAAGGAGGGGCTGGAGTTGGAAGCGGAAGAAGCGGGGGGCTCTGGAGCTACAGCTCGCTCTTCTGCTCTGACAGGCTTAACCACTAAATCCATTGGCCCTGATGACCTAGGGATATCCCCAACTGGCCCTGATGTCCCAGACTCCACAGCCTCAGTTGACCCTACTGCTGCCACTTCAACAGTTCTTAGCCCTGATGGCCCTGCTGGATGTTCAGACATTGGCCCTGATGCTTGACCTTCATCAACAACTGATGGCCCTGAAGGGTCAGAGTGCTCTGCCTCCTTTGGCCCTGATGGCCCTGAGCTGCTAACAGGTGCTGCAAGAGGAGGTTGCACCTTCAAAGCATTGGAAATGACTGCTAGAGACTCCTTAAGGCTGAGGAGCTCACTCCTTAGCCAACGAAAGGCATTTCCTAATCATGCCCACATCCTTAGCTGTAGAGCTCTGGCTCATGAAGATTGATGATATATCAGACTGCACAGAGCATAAAATCTTTCCATGTTCATCCAGTCTAGCAACTAAGGGCTTCATATTGATCTTCAATTTCTTCTTCCTTAGCCTCTGATGCGGCTTCTTGGTGAGTAAAGGGATCTCAGGAGCCACTCCTTTTCCTTTATCACTTGCCCTAGCAGCGGGCTCCACATTATCAACATTTGTATTTTCTTCCTCTGAATCAGAGGGGCTTGTTAAGACACCTTCTTGGAATTGATCCACTGGGGGGCTTTCAGTGCTTTTCCCCTGAACCTTAGCTTCCTTCTCAACATATTGCTCCCCCTAAGTAGGAGCATCCTTCATGTTCACATTTTCACTGTGGCCTGCTGCCACAATCTCAGAAACAATCTCTTACTCCCCCTGAATGGGAGCTTCTTTCATAATATTGTCCTCAATGTGGCTTGTAGCCACAACCTCTCTATTAACTACTTCAGTCACCTGTTCTTTTTCTTGATGAGTGCTGGGAATGGAATCCAGCACACTTCTAAGGACTGAAGCTACCATGGAAGTAGGGGTGACAACTTCTTCGACCTGCCCAATGGGCTCAATGAATTCTTGAGGATTGTCCTCAATCCTGTGCTCCCTGGCCACTGGCTCTTCAGGACTAACTACTGCATTTTCTTGGATATCTGCTGCTGCTGCTGCTGCTTGTTCCTCTTGAGCCACTGAAGTTTCGGCCCTGATTTCTTCCTGTTGCACTTGGACCACTGGCACTTATGGCCTGGCAATCTGTTGCTCAACTTGAACTTCTGGTGCTGCTACTGCTGCCTCTTCTTCGATCTCTAGGACTTCACCAATAATGGCCTCGCCCTCTGCTGCTGAGGTCTTGGTCCACACACCACCAACTGATGTTGGTTAGCAAATGGGCAAGAGGGAATCCACTTTTCTTAAGATTCCTGGACCGGATAGCTTGGCCCATCTTCTCTGAGACTGCCCCATTCAAATCTACTCCAAAGTGCTAAAATATCTTGGTTAGCAAATGGGCATAAGGAAGAGATACATTTAACTTACTCTTCTTGTCCCAAACCTGAGCATTTTCAAATTTCATCCTTTTTATGATGACCTCTGCCATATTAATATTCTGGTTCTAGATAGCCTAGAACATCATGTCAGAATCTGCCTTGGTGCATGTGGAGAAGGTCGCACTCCTCGGCACCAGAATCTGACAAAGTATGAAGTGTAATATGTGGTTGAACGCATTCAACTGATTAATGTCTATCTTCCTGCAACGACCCACTTCCACCCGGTACGGTTATACCAACCCACATCGGATGAGAGCAAGCCGCTACAGGGGAGAATACCCCAACAAGTAACAAATGAGCTGAGATATACACAAATAGAATTAAATAAATGCAACGGAATTTAAATAAGTCTTATTCCATCAACTTTTAATCCACATACCACAGTCTGTATAGTTCAACAAAAGATAACATAAGTGCAAAATGTTCCAAATACATAGCCGACTCCAAGTACATTTGAACAAAACTAAAATTTCAATTGTAGCTTTACATACTATGAAAGATAAATTACAAGTCTTCAATCACTTAGTCCAACTCTACTTCAAGTCTTGCTAGCTTCTCCGCTACAAATTTCCTGAAATGTTTAGCAAGAATGAGTCTACGCAATAGACTCAACAAGTAACTTAAGATTCAATACATACATATTCTCCAACAATTTAACTCAGTAGAATTTCAGCAATTAAATCATACATGCTTATGCCATAACAAGAAATTTCACATGGAATTGTATTAAACAACTATTCTAACACATGTAAAACTATAATCTAAACAAGATTTCTAATAACATGGTGTCATTATCATAAATACAAATACACATTCACATACCTTCACACTTTACTCACATCATTGTAAAACTTCATAACTAAGTCATGGAATACATATACAAGATAGGTTGCACTCCTAGCATGATTTCTAACTCACTTGGCATGCAGTCAAACAATTTACTCCACATTTAGGTTGCTGATTTTATACAAATTTTATGACATTCATATTACCCTTGCATAGGGATCATTTTTAACTATACAACATGATACTAAACACGTGTGCATTCAATCATTCAAATTCCATGAATATGAAAGTATATACCTACATTTTGGTACTAATGGTAACATCACTTTTAGCAATTGATAAGTTATAAATAAACACATACACACACACATTTGTACACATCAATAAACAATTTATCAATTAACACTATTGTCATTTACACTTATACTATTTTCTCATTACACACAAGGATATGATGAACCTTGGCTTTCACATACACTCACTTTGTTCTATCACACAACGCTTATACACATTTCCCACTAATTTCCTCTTTCACATTCACGCACTTCTTATCATTTCACTTTTGCACATAACATGTGCCACATTTACACATATCTTGCACATACCTTGTGCTATGAACACATGTCACTTTTCACATCACACTTATGGTTATTTTCACTTAATGCCAAGACACAGCCCAAACCACCATTAGACGGTCACATACACACACATTCACTTTCACTTACTTAATCACCGGCACAGTGATAAGTCTTAGTCTCTGCAGAAACTGGGGAAAGCCCTTCCCACCATTACCAGTGGAACTTGTCCACCTCCAGGATTTTACAAGACCCTTTGCCAGGGTGTACACTTTATCAAGACCCTTTCCTAGGGTATCACATAACACATTGAGCTTTCCCGTAGGGGCACCACTACAGTACAGCTCCAAGCATCTAAGGTGGCAGTGTCTTATAGGCATATTTGTTTATCTTGTCACATTAACCATTTTACACACTTATACCACTTGTTTTCTCATGTCTCATGCACACACACTCATACATAATTCACACACACATAAGTCATCATTCCCTGATTTTAACATCACTGTTGCAACTTCCAAATAATCATAATATAGATTTAATCATACTGAAATTCACTGAATCACATCAAATCACAATTAACATGCTCACATTGTCGTTTTTCTCATTAAAAATCCATAACGATACTTACTGTTATCAAAACAACCTGAGATCTTAACCACAGACACATTTCAGGTTTATAATCACACACGCAAATTTTCATATTTTTCTGAACCATATTACATTTACAGAAATTAAAACATGCAATCTCATGCCGTTCATAATTTGATTTAACATGAAACATAACATGAACATCAGGTTTAACAGTTCACAGTCCTGATCCTAACATATTTGTCATCACAAAAATTTTCCTCGGATTTATTGCATAATAGACAATTTACTGTAAATTTTACAATTCCTATGCATGTCTCCTATTTCCAAAACAGAAATTTTCAGTAAATTCCACAGTCATGGAAAAATTCTCAAAATTTCAGGGCATGGACTGATACATGTACACATGGTATAGAAAAATCTAGGGCATTTAATTCTCAGGAATTCAGTAGACAACAGATGATCATGCATAATCCATCTTTTCCCAACATGTATTTCAATAATCAAAAGAATTCATGCCATCCACAGAAAAATGCAGAAATTTCCACACACACACCACATTATCTATTTTACATAGCATATAGGATTTACACTATATCCTCATGGCGAAAACATATCGAAAATAATCATCTATCAGGAAGAACAACTCACTGTTCTGTCCTGAAGAACTTGGCGGCAGCCTCTGGCCGTTCAAGAGTTTTGACGGCACGATCACTGGACGCCTATAGAGATCTTGGCGTCAAGGGTATGACGCCAAGTTCCTGTCTGTGCAAGGGCACAGACCGAACTCCAAATATATAGTGAAAGGGAGGGTCCAGGACACGATTTAAAATCCACAAAATTACTGGGACCTAGGGAACATGTATGGGATTGAGATCTACGGGTTACTTGCCTCTCAATTAAATCTACAATATCGGAATAAGCTGATGAAGCCCTTCTCGGCCTTGCCAAAAAGGTGTTCAAAAACTCCTTCGATCCTCTTCTCCTGTCGATGTAGATGGCACCTCGGAGCTGGAATCTCTTCTTGGATGTATTGGCCATCTCCCAGACGTGGCAGCTCCTTGGTTTCCTCCTCCAATCGACGGATTAGAGCTCCTTAAGTTCAGCTTTTCTGCATCTCGGGTCCAAGGGTTCACCAAATGTCAAGGCTTCCTCCTCGATCTAGGCTGGGTATTTCATAGGTTTAGGGTCTGGGGATGCTTCTTGGGTAGCTGTACTACGCTCCCATCTTCAAGGATCTCTCAGAAGGTCTCCCAATCGCCGGATTAAAGCTTGGGAAGATCAGGTTTTCTTCTAGTTTCCTCACAGCTAGGGTTTTCCTGGCCAAGAGACAAAAGCAATCACCTCCAGCTGCTAAGGGTGTTTCTATTTAGATCTAGGCTTGGGGCATGCATGGGCAGGGTCTAATGTGAGTTGAGAGCCGTTGGGAGACATCTCCCCAACCAGTGAGCTTGCTTGCCCCAGAAATTCTGGGTCTGTAGCGCACAGAAAATTAGGGATATTGACGTCCACATACATGGACGGCTACATTAGGGTTGGCGTAAGTCGATATGGACGCTGACATATCATGGGCGTCCATCCATGTTGACGCCAAGACATTCTTCTGCCAGAACTTAAAATCATGTAGAACCATGCTTAATCCACACATATATGCACATGAAACCCATGTGGTATAGTGTATACACCATTACACCCAATAACCATCCAATACTTACTATTAATCCTATACATACATACATAGGTACATCAAAATAATAATAATACGCACATAATTATCTACACATGCATACAACATCTAAGGTATAACATGTATCTTACTACACCTATGAAATCAATAACATTTATACCTAGGCATGCCCATGCATACATAAGCACACGAAGATAAGATGTACGTAGGTGCCTACCTATGTGTACATAAGGTTTATAGAATTACAATATGCATTACTAAATACACCTATCATACTTGCACTTGATATATATATATACATGCAATGTACAAAGTACAATGTACACATTAACTACACCAAGCAAATGAACAACGTTTACAACTAAGCATACTCATGCATACCTAAGTATACCAAGGGGTTACATGTGTAAAATTAAGTACACAATTATCACACGCATAAGACAACATTCATGCGTACATACACATATGCACTTCATATATTTGTACACAATATCCATGAAAGGGGTAATATAAGGTACACTTGAATATTCAGAGGGCACTTGCATAATATTTGAGTAGATACCTTATACACAATATTGGCCGATTACTTATATTCACATATAATAATATACATCCTCGCATATACCCATGCAAAATTTATAGTTATAATATGCATCATTTTCATGCACGCCATTTATGCAGGAACAAGTAAACAACATATTCATAAAGTATAAGCGGGAAAAGAAAAAAAATTCGGGGCCTTACACTTCCCATCTTTCAGATTGAACTCAGAACCTACAATCCCCAAACCTTTCGCCTGAATGTCGACGGTGTGCACTCAACTGTGACCGGAGGTGGACACACCAAACAAGGACTCTAATAGCTCATACATGATCCAAATCTGGGTTACTTTGACCATGGATGTCAAAGACCCGTCTTCCTTAGACTTCAGACTAACATAGAAAGCTTTAACCAGGTCCGGAAAACTTACCTCTGGGAGTGTTGCAATCTTGGTCCACTTCATTCTCTACATGGCTGCCATGATGTTGTGCATCCCATTCTTCTCCAGGTCAGCAACATCCACTGCCTTGTTGCCACACATCTTCGTCTCCACAGTTGTATACCTTTCCTGCTGCTCTACAGTGAGGAAAGCAACCCCATAGCCCCCGACGGAGTCAGAAACACTAGAAACAACCATGGTTTTGAAAGGGAAAAAGTTCTGGATGGTCGAATGGAAGATTGGAGCAAAAGCCCTCAGAAGATTTTTCGCGGGAAGGGATGGAAGCGTTGAAATTGCACGAAGTCGATGCCGGAGTCAATAGGGTTTATCATCTCAAGCAAGTTGAAAAAGATGAGAGTGGGAGGTGAAAAGATTTCGGGTTTTATTAGATAAAGATAAAGTGACTTTTGAAAGGATGGCACCATAAATGCGAAAACAACAAAATAGAGACAAGTTTGAGATGAATAAATACTTTTAAAATAATGAACTGTCACCGAAATTTATGATGCACGCAATCTTTAAAGATTTCGCTTAATTTTAGGGGAGGGAACAGATAGTTGATGTTCTGAAATAATCATTATTTCAGTTATTTACAGATAAATCTATCACAAATTACACATGCCTAATTCCCTTCTAAGAGATGTAAATTCTCTTCAGGTAAGGCTTTTGTGAAGATATCTGCTAACTGATTTTGAGTATCTATAAATGAAATGTCTATATTACCGTTAGCTACATGATCTCGAATGAAATGGTATCTAACCTCAATATGCTTTGTCCTTGAGTGCTGTACTGGATTTTTGGTGAGATTAATTGCACTGGTGTTGTCGCACAGCAAGGGAATTGTCTTGATGTGTAGCCCATAATCCTCAAGTTGCTGCTTAATTCATAGGAGTTGTGTACAGCAGCTTCCAGCAGCCACGTACTCAGCTTCAGCTGTTGACAGTGCTACTAAATTTTGCTTCTTTGAGGACCAAGAAATTAAACATCCTGCAAGAAATTGACAACATCCACTGGTGCTTTTCCTATCTATCTTGCATCCAGCGTAATCAGCATCAAAGTATCCTACTAAATTTATTTTACATGATTTTGGATACCACAATCCTATATCATGAGTTCTTGCTAAGTATCAAAAATATGTTTGACATTAATTAAAAGAGACTCTCTAGGGTCTGCCTAATACCTAGCACACATGCATACACTAAACAATATATCAGGTCTACTAGCTGTCAAATAAAGTAATGAACCTATCATACCTCTGTAGAGCTTTTGGTCTACTTTCTTATCATCCTTGTCACTATCTAGCCTTGTAGATGTGCTCATTGGTGTTGACAGTGGCTTGACGTTTTCAAAACCAAATTTCATTAGTAGCTCTTTGGTGTACTGGCTTGACAAATGTGGGAGCCTTCTTTTCCTTGCTTGACTTGCAATCCGAGGAAATAATTAAGTTCCCCCATCATGCTCATTTCAAATTCTCCCTACATAAGCTTTTCAAAGTACTTGCAAAGAGATTCATCAGTAGAACCAATTATTATATCATCAACATAGATTTGAACAAGTAACACATTTTTAACATTAGACTTAATGAATAATGTGTTGTCTACTTTTCCTCTAATAAAACCATGGTTTAACAAAAATGCACTTAATCGTTCATACCATGCTCTAGGTGCTTGTTTCAAACCATATAAAGCCTTGTGCAATTTAAATACATGATTTGGAAAATCGATATCATCAAAACCAGGAGGTTGTTCTACATAAACTTCCTCCTTTATGTAACCATTAAGAAAAGCTGATTTTACATCCATTTGAAATAATTTTAAATCCAATGCTGATGCATAAGTAAGTAAAATCCTAATTGCCCTAAGTCTGGCTACTGGTGCATAAGTTTCATCAAAATCTATGCCTTCCTCTTGAGAATAGCCTTGAGCTACCAATCTGGTCATGTTTCTAGTGATCACACCAGCTTCATCCAATTTGTTCCTGAACACCCATTTGGTGCCAATCACAGGATGATCTGATAGTCTTGGAACAAGGGACCATACTTGGTTTCTCTTGAACTGATTAAGTTCTTCTTGCATGACTAATATCCAAGATTCATCAGACAGTGCTTCATTGACTGTCTTAGGCTCTATTTGAGATACAAAGGCTAAATAATCACATGGCATTACGTTACCTCTAGTTCTTACCCCAACCGATGGATCTCCAATAATGTTATCCAATGGGTGATCCTTCTTGTATCTCCATTCTTTTGGAAGATTATCATGACATATATCTTTTTGTTGTAGATCTTTCAAGGGTGGATCTTCCTTGTCCTCGATGGATGTGTTCTTTAATTTCTTGGACAATTCATCTAGATCATCAACATCACTATCTACTTCCTTTCTCAAGGAAGGGTTAATTTCATTAAAGATAACATGTACTGTTTGTTCAATTAGTAAACTATGCTTATTAAAAACTCTATAAGCTTTGGGTTTAGAAGCATACCCCATAAAATTACCTTCATCGGATTTGGATTCTAGCTCACCAATATCCCTTTTTCCGTTGTTGTGGATGAAGCATGGACATCCAAAAGTTCTGAAATGACTAATCTTTGGCTTCTTATGCTTGAATAGCTCGTATGCAGTCTTCTTCAGGATTGGTCTGATCATCACTTTGTTGATTATATAGCAAGCTGTGTTGATGGCTTCGGCCCAAAAATACCTTGGTAAATTATATTCTGACAACATTGTCCTTTCCGTATCCAATAAGGTTCTGTTCTTCCTCTCAGCAACTCCATTTTGCTGAGGTGTCCTTGGTGCTGAGAAATTATGTTCTATTCCTTGATCATCACAGAACTTTGCAAATTGTTCATTCTGAAACTCTCCTCCGTGATATGATCGAATGCTGACAATGCTATACTTCTTAGCTTTCTGAACTTTCTTGTTGAAGCTAACAAAACTATCAAATGTGTCATCCTTGTGCTCCAAGAAAGATACCCATGTAAATCTGGAATAGTCATCCACTATGACGAATCCAAAGTTCTTTCCTCCAAGACTTGTGGTCCTCATTGGCCCAAATAGATCCATATGTAGAAGTTCTAAGGGTTTAGAGGTTGTTACCACTGACTTTGATTTGAAAGATGATTTAGTGTGCTTACCTTTTGCACACGGTTCACAGAACCCTTCCATTTTGGTGCTTACCTTGGGCAGACCTTCTACTAGATTTCTCTTGATTAGCTTTCTGATCCCATCCAAGCTACAGTGGCCCAATCTTCTGTGCCAAAGTTCAATTGACTGCTCTTTGTCTACTGCAAGACATATGTCCTGATCATTTAACTCGTTTAATTGAAGCACATACAAGTTCTTTTCCCTGCTTGCTTCAAACACAACTGCACCATTTTTCATGATACTGCACTTTGACTCTTGAAACTTAATCTGATGCCCTTTGTCACACAGCTGGCTAATGCTTATAAGATTGTGCCTGAGTCCTTTTACACAAAGTACATCTTCAATAATGATTTTTCCTTGACTCCCAACTGATCCGCAACCTATTACTATCCCTTTTCCATTATCACTATATGTCATTGTGCCTTCTTTGGCTTCGAGGTGAGAGAACATCTTTCTATTGCCAGACATATGCCTTGAGCACCCGCTGTCCAGGTACCACTATGATGCTCGAAGGCTTTCCTTTTCCTCTACATTTGCAATGAAGGCCAAGTTGGCCATTTCTTCTTCTTCTTCGCTTGAACTTGACTCACTATCTGAGTCGTTGTTGTTGTCCCAAGCTGCTGCCATGGCCTTCTTCTTGTATTTTTTGAATTTTCTAGTTGAATCTTTCTTTCTGACTTCAGTCTTCTTTAGTTTTGGACACTCGTCCTTGATGTGTCTCGGCTTCTTGCACTCATAGCAGATAGGCTCAGCTCTCTTTGTGTCTTTGCCTTTGCCCTTCTTGAAGTCTTTACTCTTCCTGATGTATCTCCTTCTAGATTGGTACTTCTTCTTCGCAAGTATACGCTGTAATCTTCTAGATAGAAGTGCTTCTTCATCATCATTGTCTTCATTGCTGACTTCATCCTCAGATTCTTTGTCAGAGCTACCTTATGTGGCCTTGAGAGCATTGCTGTCTTTTTTCCTACTTAAGGATTCTCCGCGCCTCTCCATGTTGATCTCATGAGCCATGAGTGACCCAATGAGTTTCTCTAGTGACATTCTCTTTAGGTCATTTGCCTCTTCTATTGCTATCACTTTAGGAGTCCACGAGGCTGGTAGGGATCTTAAGATCTTTCTGACCATATCTCCCATTTCGTAGCCTTTTCCAAGACCAGCCAGCCCGTTTGTGATGTCTGTAAATCTGCTGAACATCTGATTTATTGACTCTCCTGGCTGCATCTGGAACCTCTCATACTGTGTCACCAGAATGTCTATTCTGGTCTCTTTTACTTTATCTGTGCCTTCATACGTAATTCTAAGCTTTTCCCACATTTCCATTGCTGATTTGCAAGCTGAAACTCTATTAAACTCTTTCTTGCTAAGTGCACAGCATAATATGCTCTTAGCTTTGCAGTTGAGAGAAATCTTCTTTCTATCATCTTTTGTCCAGTTTTGTCTGTTGTTTAGAACAACTAGATCCCCTTCTTCAATGATGGACCATATTTGAAAATCGAATTCTTGTAGGAAGTACTCCATCCTGGTCTTCCAGTAGTTATAGTCCTCACCATCAAATAGAGGGGGTCGGTTTACTAACTGACCTTCAATACTCCCTTCAGCTGCCATTAAATCTTTTCTCGTCAGATTGTTGGATCTTCTTTGTCGAACAAACTAGCTCTGATACCACTTGTTGCCCAGCTAGCAAGCCCAGAGGGGGGGTGAATGGGATTCTTAAACTTTGATTGTCCAAACCTCTCAACAAAAACATTCACACAAAAATACTACGTTTGACTGTTAGTGTTAGTAGTAAAGAAAACACCAATCACAAACAAGCAATCACACTACACAAGGATTTTATCCTGGTTCGGACAACCTCTCCACAGGAATCCTACGTCCAGTCCCTGAGCAACAACTCAAGATTCCACTACCCAAGGGTATAGTCCCCCTCAAGGACACTTACACATCCAGCCGCAGCTGGCCTTCTCTTCACAACCCGAAGAGGAATACAACACCCTGGAACCCAGGTCTTCCTTCAACCACGAAGGGAATAAAACCACCTGTTACCAACAGGTCTTCTCTACTCAACACGAAGAGGAACAACACTAAAAAAGTGTTAAAGAGAAGACAAGCCCCCAGACAAGCTCATAGAACAATGCTTGATCTGAAGCAAGACTGAGAGAGAAAGATCTATAATGGATGAATTCTCTCAGAACTCAAAGGTGCTCTCCAAGGAATTAAACAGGGACACTGAGAGCGAGAGCTACACAAGAGTTGGAATGAAAATCGCTCTTCTATGAAGACTCTTTGGCGTGAAAGATTGCTTTTTTAAAAGTTATTCTCTAAGAGTCTTCAGCCTTGAATATATAAATCTTCTCGCGCGGAAGTAGTCGTTTATATGTCTGTTGTCTCTATGCTCTGGTATACGTTAGATTGCATGGTATTATAGAGCCTCTAATCAACGGTCCTTTATGTTCCACGCATGCAAAGAGAAAATCCTTCTCGATATCCATTATCTTTCATTTTGTCCAACGTTGTAGATGGTTGTGCTGTCAGAGACCTGCACACAATAAATGCTGAATGATAGATAGCTACGCTATCTCTTGTTTTCAGTCAATGTTAGAATGAATATACATCAAAATAGAAATGCATTCTACTTTCTAAAAAGATGTTTCCAATATAAGCATAGGAATAGAAGATATCTGAGCATGGATTGTGCAGTGAAATGTTTAGTCAAAATAAATCCATGGATATCGGAGAAAAGCGAGGGAAGACTTTGACATTCAAAATATTTGAAATATGTTTAAATATCAAGTCGTTATAGCTCATGAAATCGTTGTAAGTACAACTTATGAAATCGTTGTGTGTATGAGTCGATGTTCATGTAAAACGTTGCACATATATAAGTAAATCGATGTGAACATAAATCATTATACAATCATAACCAAATCGTTGTAGAGACAAATCATTATGAACAAGTCGATATAACCAAATCGTTGTCTCACTTATCGAGTCGATGTAGTGATCAAATCGTTGTTTTGCTTTATCGAATCGTTACACAGACTAAGTCGTTGTTGTGACTTATCGAATCGTTATAGCAAGCAAATCATTGTGTAACTTATCGAGTCGTTATAATGACCAAGTCATTGTTGTCACTTCTCGAATCGATATGAAAGACAAATCGTTGTGAGAGCAAATCGTTGTTCTCACTTATCAAATTGTTGTAAAAACTGAATTGTTGTGAGAGCAAATCGTTGTTCTCACATTTCAAATCGTTATGAGAAACCAAATCGTTGTGAGAGCAAATTGTTGTTCTCACTTATCAAATCGTTATGAGAAACAGAATCGTTGTGAGAGCAAATCGTTATTTTCACTTATCAAATCATTATGAGAAACATAATCGTTGTGAGAGCAAATCGTTGTTCTCACTTATCAAATCATTATGAGAAACATAATCGATAGAAGTAGGGAAATCATTATGAGACAAAAATTGGTATGACATTACAAATCCTTATGAGAATGAAATCAATATCGTTGTAGCATATAGAGAGTCGATGTGTACTTAGAGAAATTTCCTGCTCTGTATTTTAAATGGTACAAAGTAAGAAATACTTACATATTTTCTTGATTTCGCCTATTTACTTCATGTGCCTAAGCTTCATGACACTTGTTAGAAGAGTTTTGTTAATCACCAAAATAGATATATAATTCATAAAATTATATGTGGATGAACTGATCATCAAGAATGGCGCAAGTGGGCTGGAATCTTGGGCAGTTGCACAGACCAGGTAAACCCAGGTTGATGGCAAGCAATGCTGCCGCCAACCCCATGCAAACGTCAACACATATGGCCGTCAACCATAATCGGCGTCTAGGGACCTTGCCGTCAACAAGGAGTCAGCGGCGGTCGATGTGGACGTCTACATGGGATCCGAGGCAAGTCTACAAGTGGTCAAACGAGCCTTATTGTGCCATGAACCACGCAGAGATGGGCCAAATCTCACGTCTACAAATGCCTCTCCGAGTCATCCGATCTTGCAAGGGAGCAGAGCGGACTGAAAGGTTGGTGTCTCGGTAAACAAAGGACGTGGAGATTTGATGAGAGGGACCATCTCCGAGGATAAGAATTCTAGCAAGCCACACAAATGGGTTAGGCTAGAAGCAAGTGAAGAATCATCTGAGAGACAAATGTGGAAAAGAGGGAAGGTGATCTACCTGTGTAACTACAACTGCAACCCAACGGTAGGGTCCTTGGCATTGCCGTGTAGGACTTTGACTAGTTTCTGGTGTTGTCTGAGTCAAAGGAGTTGTAATATGACGGTTGAATCAAGGAAATCTCAAAACCGAAGTCTGTTTGGGCCCGTCGACCTAATTAGGATGTTTGTTCAATCAGGGGGTTGTGTAGACAAGGGATTGATTGTGCTCTCAAAGGATTATCAAAAGATTCTAACTGGAATCAATGTTTGGAAAGCCGGATGTCCAGAATTAAGCTCATGACTGGCGAAAGGTTCACATGAACTCAACAAGATTGGAATGATTACTTGTGATTTGCACAGTGGGACAAGTTGGAGAATGGGCAACAAAGATCCGATATCGGCTTTGGATATTCAAGAAAGTGGTGCTAACCCGTTTGGCCACTTGAGCTTGGAGCCACATAGCAATTGAGGAAAATCCCCATTTTTTTTTGAGTTAGTAAGAGAATGTTAGCAGTGAAATCCTAAATGCATGTTGGTGTGGGCTCCCAATCTAAAATGCAAGTTAGAACCAGAGGAAATTCTAAGGCCATACGAATAACTGAGAGATTGCAAACCCGTCATAGTTTTTAGTAAAGGGGAACTTTGGGTTCCTAGTCTCCAAGTTATTCGCCTCTGGTGACTAAACCTATGTTATACATACATGTGTAACACTCAAGGTCACATGAGTGTTTTCGGATTTGAAGCACTGCTTGTGCTTAAATATCTGCAAGACAACTTGAAGCACAAGATGAGAGATAATGGCCATATTGACAAATAAAGCTTTTGAAAATTCCGGGTGATTAACGTCCATATCAATTGCCTCCAACTTACAATTGACATCAACAGGTACTGCCGTCTACCAGAGCCGGCATCCACACATGCTGCCGTCAATAGTAGACTGACGTCAAACTATGTTGCGTTAACATGCCAGCGGATCAGTAGAAAAAATAGCTATTGAAAGGCCATAGAAACTCTTCTATCTTCCCTCCGTCCTTCCATCCTCAACTCTTAACCAGAGAGCTTCTTGAGCGACCTGCAGCAGCAAGCAAGGCTTCCTCATCGACCGGAACATCCACGAGCATGAACTCAAGGATTTTAAGCGAGGTTCCGGGACATTTGAGCACCCGGCTGGCCAATGGGGAGGTAAGGACCATCCATTCTTGCTTCTCTTCCTGCTGAAAACACCCCAAATTCTTACTCAAGGTTCTCCCTGGATGTGCAGGAGGTTCCTGCCTTCCCAAGCCAGGCCACTTGCGGGCCTTCTCGTGGCTGGTCAACCTGATAAACGCCATCACCATAGACATGAGAAGCTACATCGGAGCATGGAATTTGAGCTTCATGGTGGTGCTGGCAGAGAATATGAAGGAGGGTGGAGACAATGCTTGGACTATGATGTCACCACTCCTCTTCTCCAGTGGGAAGAGATCCTGGTGGACATTGTACGGGACAAGAAGGAGGTGCTGAGGATGACGAACAAGCATAGGATCTTCCTGGATCGGCTGGCCTGGTGGTTGATCCAGCATGCAAAGGATATTGGCGGAGAGAGGGCGACCCGGGGATTGACACTCTACCTGGAGGGTGTGTTCTTGTTCCCCACTAATGGCGACTTCCTCCTATACGAGCATGTGGGAATCCATTCTCTGCTATGGCATGGGCAGTCACTAGCCCCTGCAGTGCTAGCACATCTCTATATCTCCCTCACCACGATGAGCTTAGGTCGACGCACATGCGGGAGTTTGTTCCTGCTTCAGGTATGGATGGAAGCTCACATGAAGTTTGATTTTGCTGAGAAGCAACCTGCCCCCTCCAGAATCTTCCTTCGGAGTTCGGTGCACTGCAACAGGGCATGGTATGAGCCATAGGATGAGATCAAGTGTGTGACAGCACACTTGAAGAGCTAAGATGCCTGGCGGGACTACCTAAGCTACTTCCCTGTGGAGGATTTCATAGTGAGGCCACTGTTCATGAGGACAATAGAGTTCAGGGTTCGCACCTGGGAGGACATGGACTTATGGCTGGTTGGTGCTGATCAAATGGTGGTGTACCAGCCACACCGGTGCTAGTGTCAGCTCGGAATACCACGAGGAATTCCAGCTTCATCTCACTGCACCAAGATGATCATTGCAGGGAAGAATGAGAAGCTGATGAAGAAAGCAAGGAAAACTTGGGACAGATACACAGTCAACAGGAAAGTGGGACAGGAAGTGCAGGAGAGCTGGGAAGATATCTGGAAGTATGAGGAATTCATTGACACCATTTGCCCAATTTCTTGTGATTTTTTTATGGCTCGTAGAGCAAAATGATGTATCCTCTAAATTCGATAAGTGTAACACAAATTTGAATGAATAAACAATGAGTAGGTTGTGTTCAATGTGTTGAAGAGTGGCGGAATGGACTCAATGGGGTGTAAATTGCCTTCAATTGTACTAAATTGAGTGTTGAGAGTGTTCTGTGGAGACTTAGTGCGCAGGGTTTGGTGTCCACATTGATGGACGACGGGGAGAAGTAGACGGCCACATTGTGGCTGCTAACCAACAAATAGAGGGTAGACGACCAAATCGATGGCCGTCTACAATGAATTAGACGTCCACTACCTGGCGCCGACGGTGGTCCTGTGTCTGATAGGGTACCGGCGAGGAGAGAATAGACGGCCAGCGGTGTGCTGTCAACAAGAAATGAACTACCAACTTGTTGACGTCAAGGGAATTTCAGCGGCCAAGACCTGGACGTCAAATTTAAAATGCAACTTTTGTGCCTGAGGCCCATCTCCGGCGCCTCTTCACTCCATTGAGAAACGCTTCTTCTACCCACATTTGTCATCTCTTTCCTCACCCGTACATCCTCAGATCTTCCAAACTTCTTCTAATTTACTTAGAACTCTTCTAAATCCTTCATCCTTCTTCTTCTTCTTCGGGACTTGAACTAGCCGAACAATGGTGAGGGGGAAGAAAACCGCCCTCCAGGATCGCCCTCGTCGAACGGAGGAAGAGGAAGAGGAGGAGACGACGATGGGTTCGGCAGCAGAGGAGGAGGCCGAACCGGCAGCGACAGACGCCGGCGGCAGTAGACCGGAGGGGGAGGAGACTGCCGGAGATGAGACAGATGCGGGAGCACCTCAGAGAGCCCCACGACGACCCAAGGTAGTTCCTCAGAGCCCTAAACACAGTGGATGAATGATTGTAAAAGTGGAAAAGAGGGGGAAAATAGGGAAGAGTCCGTCGGGTTCAACAGGAACTAGACGTCAATATCGGTTGACGTCAGGTTTCTGTTGACGTCCAAGCAATTGCCGTCAAGAAGAACTTGACGGCAAGGGCAGGACGTTAACTGTTGAACTCGACGGAGACCCCCTTGATGTCAATGAGAAGTCAGCGGCAAGCATGTTGCCGTCAACTTATTCTTAATAGCAGTTGATCCTGACGTCAACTTTTCTATGTTTTATGTATGGAAAAGGCAGAATGAGAAGTAGAGTGACTTGGGACTTGTGTTGGGCATGGTACCAGGCTCTGCTAGAGGCTCAGCAGATGCGGGTGGCACGGATGGGGTTTGGACACCTCCTGGCTGTGTGCCCGTTCCACGTGGACGTCCACTACCTCGAGGCGCTGAGAGAGAGGTGGGACGAGGACTGCTAGGCATTCATCATGCCTTGGGGACATATGATACCCACATTATAGGATGTGGCGTATCTTACGGGACTTCCAGTTCAGGGAGAGCCGGTGGTCGAACAGGAGAGGAGAGACTATTATGACGACATGGTGGAGTTGCTGGGGCCAGAGTTTGTGGCCAGGAGGAGGCGACTGATCTGGAGCATCCTGCTCGGATCGTTGTTAGAGCAGGCAGTAGGACTGAGAGGAGGGAGGAGGGGAGCCCTAGAGACACTTGAGGAGTTTGGCGCCAACGTCCAGGCGTCGATCCAGTTGGGGGACATGAGTGACGAGCGGTCAGTCTGGATCTTCGTGGCGTACCTGTTCGGACGCCTTCTCTTCCTGACGTAGTCATCACAGATGAACTACAAGTTCATGCTGCTTCTATGAGACTTGGAGCAGGCGGGGCACTATGCTTGGGGCGCCACGATGCTGGGACATCTTTTCTCTCTCCTACCCAGTAGCTCACGGCGTTCTCAGAGCACCGGGGGCTTCACCGCTTCCTACAGGTATGCAACTTTTCTATAATGCTCTTCATCAAATTAAATTGATAAACTGCCTGACTGACACTCTTTTTCTCTTGCAGATCTGGGGGTACACTCGCTTCCCCATGGGACACGGGGTGCAGACAGAGGGGAGCCAGGCCATGGTACCCCTCATGGCCAGGTGGGAGGTAGCACTCAATCCGAGAGTAACGGATCGACGTGTGGAGGACGTGCGGGCAGGACTCGACCTCTACCCTCATCATCAGGTAAGAATCTCAACTAGCACTCCTCCTTTCTTGCTTTCAACTCGCATTTGATGTGACTAACCAATGTTTTCTTCTTGCAGGTGGTTTGGACTCCCTACCTGGGGGAGGCAGACGCGTCCCACCCGGCGGTGGCGGCGAGGCCACGCTGTTCGACCGCCACCTGCTCTTGCTATGCCTGGGGATGTGTAAGCCCCTCTACCTAGAGCTAGTGGTACGCCTTGGGTTGGCACCAGCCGGCTTTAGAGGTACCCTCTCTAGGGAGAGAGGTGCACTCCCGCTTACAGCTCTTCGCCGAGGACCGTGACTGGGGGGAGGAGCACAGGAGCACAGCACGCCTATTGGCGAGATGGAGGGGAGCAAGTCTTGCGGGACCTCGACCTCAGGACAGCGTGGGCGTACCTGGAGGACTACCGGGCACACTACACCGGGCGACTCCGGCTAGACCGGCGAGTGTAAGTGAATTTCTAATTCTAAGCCTTGGTCATTTAATTGATTGATTGATTCTAACCTTGAAGTGTGGATGATAGATGCTGGAGTCGGAGGCCGTGCGACTCCTCGAGGGGAGATTGGCAGAGTAGGCCGTGGAGGTGGAGAGGCTCCACGCCGAGACACGGACACTGGTAAGTCACAACTCACCCTTGACCACAATTGATTTGAGTTGATTTGATTTGAGGACTGACCAAGGGATATGAATGTAGAGAGAGGAGCTAGCGTAGGTACGGGCAAGCCAGGACATGGGGACGAGCTCGTTCGCGCAGCCAGCTGGCGAGGACCTGGCGGTCCGATTGTAGGAAGCCCTGGATCAGGCGGAGGCGAGGGTCCGGGAGCCTGAGGCTGAGGTAAAACACTAAACAACTACTTTTTTCTGTACAAGATTTGATTGACCTGACATATTTCCTGATTTGTGTGCAGCGGCAGGGAGCGGGGGCAGCCCTCCAGGCGCAGATGGAGAGTCTGCGGCTAGATTTGATGAGGACGGAGGGTCGCCTGCTCGAGGCGAGGGATAGGGAGAGGGAGGCAGAGAGGGCCCGGGCACAGATCGCCATGGATTATGAGATCCTGAAGAACTGGGTGCTGAAGAAGCGCCGGGAGTAGTAGCGGCAGGCCTAGCAGGAGGCGTAGGTGAGGACGGGGTCGGCCTTTGCATCACTCGACGACATCCTATCCTTGGTGGACCCGTCAGTGGTGCGTGGAGGACTATGACCAGAGGCATCGACGGCGACGTGACCTCCTCTCCCAGACCGACGTTGGGAGAGGGAGGAGGAGGAGGTGAGCAGCTCACATAGGCAGAGGCCTAGTGAGGGAGAGAGGAGAGAGGAGAGAGGAGCGAGGCTCCAGATGTACCACCAAGGGTATGCCCCTGTTATGATATGTACAAAACTTTTATCCTTTAGTGGACTTTTTTTTGGACTTTGTGCATTTCATGCTTTGAATGGTTTGCCAATGTTGCTTTGGTTCCTGCATCTACAACACTTAAAGAAAAAACATTAGTGTAGATCTGTCTTTAGCCCCTTGCCTAAAAGATGTACCTTTCTTGAGATCTGGTCAAGGGGCTAATTTCTAATTAAAGATAGAAACACAAATAAAATAGTGAAGGGAAATATGTGCATGCATTTTTTTATTTTTGATTTTTTGTTGTTTTTGAATAAGGAAAATAATGTTAGTATATGTACATGATATGACTATTTTTTTTGGATTTTGATTTTCTGATTTTTTTTATTAAAATAAGAGGAAAGATATGTACATGGGCGAAACTATACACATCAAGAGACTCTTTTTTTGTCCTATTTCATTTTCATTTATTTTTTTGGACTCTAAGACACATATTCATCACAAGTCAAGGTACAGAGTCCTTATAATTTACTTAACGACAGAGGCCATGAGCAAGGAGGATCGTGCATGATATCCTTGACGTTGGAAATTGCCCCTAGCCTTCTTGATATTTTCCACCACGGAAGGTCTTACAAGGTCAAATTGCCCCTAGGGGGAGGAATTGGAAGAAATAGATCGGAAGTTGTGTAAGGATTTGGTTCAAACCTCTTTTGTTTCCAAACCAATATCTCACACCAAAAGAGTTGGTCTTCAATTATTTTCAGGGGTACTTTTCATTTTGATTCTTTGGTGGAGGCATGTACTATTTGCTACCTCCTTGATTTGGTCAGTCTTTTTCTGCGTACGTACTTTTTGCTACCCTTTTTTGACCATTTTGGCTCTTCTTAACCGTTTTAGGCTTGCTTTGGCATTTTGCCCTTGCATTTTCATGATTGCCCTTGTTTATGGTGACCTTGTCTTTTAGGTGAGAGTGGATGGTCCCCTACTTGTAGTTTGCCCCTTTTCTAGACTTGACCGAGTGGAGAGAGAAAAGGGGAAGCATTGACCAAATTAGACACCTCTAAGTGTACTTATGATTTTTCCAGCTAATGGACAATATCCCAACATCATGTGGTGTGCGAAGAGACTCTACCTTGCTAATGGCCAAGCGAATAAGCAAAGTCTCAAACCCATGATATTGACAAGTGATGAATGACAAACTGACTGACTAAGGGTAAAATTTCTTGAGGTAGACTACGTTCCAAGGATGCGACAACTCAACTCACTCAGCATCCACTAACCTGTAAGCGTTCCCCGAGTATGCTTCTTTGACAACGAACGGACCTTCCCAATTTTCTTGCAATTTACTTCTGGGACCTGGTGTCTTAATGATTTTACACTTTAGGACCATTTCACCCACTTCAAATTTTCTCTCAAGCACTCTTTTCACATAAAAACGTGCAATTCTTTGACGATAAACTTGTGCATGGTCAGCCGCTATCATTCGCCTTTCGTTTAAGAGTTCAAGTTGCACTAATAAAGCATCCTAACGTTGACTGGGGTCAAGTTCGGAATCCAATTGAACTCTAAGTGAAGGGACGAAGATCTCATATGGGAGTATCGCATCTGATCCGTATGTCAAAGCATAGGGGGTTTGCCCTATAGGAGTTCGGACCGAGGTGCGGTAAGCCCAAAGAGCCTCAACTAAACGGTCTGGCCAGTCAATGTTATTGTGAGATCTGCAAGTTTTCTTTATAATTTTGATGAGAGTTTTATTAGTAGCTTCCGCTTGTCCATTATCTTGTGGATAATATGGGGATGAATGATGCAAATTAATACCATATTTACCACACATGTCGCGAAGCTCCTGTGAAGTGAATTGCGGTCCATTGTCGGTGACAATGTCCCGAGACACGCAAAATCTTGCAAGCATGTTGCGCTTGATGAACTTGACAACCATTGAACCTTTGATCTCTATGAATGCTTCCGCTTCAGCCCACATTGTGAAGTACTCGGTGGTGGTCAGAATGAAGGACTTCTTACGAATTTCTCCGGTTCTGTCCTCGAGTGGACCGACCACATCGAACACCCACATGGCGAAAGTCCATGGAGCAATGAGAGGGTGAAGAGAAGAGGAAGGAGCATGGTTTTTGTCACTGTGTAATTGGCATTTAGCACAGTGACGAATAAAGTGAGTGGAATCTTCTACCATGGTTGGCCAGTAATAGTGTCTTAGCAATTTTTGAGCAATTGCTCTACCATTGACATGGCCACCACATTCACTAGAGTGAGCGGCTTCAACAATGGTTTGAGATTTGATTTCATCAAGGCAATGTAGATAAACCACATTGAGGGACTTCTTGTATAGGATGCCACCTATAATCTTGTAATGCTCGGAGACACGGCGAATGGCCCGTCTGTCAGAAGAGGTGGCATAATTCGGGAAGGATCCATCTTTGAGATAATATTCTATGTCAAAGTACCAAGGATGGCCATCATCCAGATCAATTTCTGGCTCTTTTGAAAGTGCATGGGCTCGAAGGGAGGGAGACTTGAGTTGAGAGAACCAAGGATCAATATGAGAAGGGACTTTCAATCTTTCGACGGAGACGATTTCGGAAGACCTCCCTAACGGGATAGGGATGGAAGAAGCCAGGGAGGCGAGTGAATCCGCTAGAATATTTTGAGCCCTAGGAGTGTGGACAAGAGTGAGCTTCCTAAACTGCCGGATTACCTTACAAACTAAATCCTGGTATTGTTTCAACTTGGGATCCCGGGTCTGGTACTTGCTAAGGGATTTCTGGAATATCAATTGCGAATCTCCAATTATCCTTAACTCTTTGACTCCAAGCAATAATGCCATTTTCAGCCTAACTAGGAGTGCCTCATACTCGGCCACATTGTTCGTGGCAGGGAAGGTTAGTTGGTAGGCATGCGAAATGACTACCCCTTTCGGTGAGAGGAGGGCTGCCCCTATTCCACACCCTTTGGAATTAAGAGCTCCGTCGAAGTAAAGTATCTAGGAAGGTTCACCATCAACAATGGCTCCTAACTCTTCATCCGGAAAGCTTTCATCGACAGGAGAATATGAAGGTAAGGTGTGGTGATCCAAATGCTTGGCAATAGCATGCCCCTTGATTGACTTTTGTGTGTCGTAGGTGATATCAAATTGGTTGAGAAAACTTTGCCACCTCATCAACCGCTCAGTTAGGACGGGATAGTACTGAATTGGGTCCATACGCGCCAGAAGCTTCACATCATGAGCTAGGAAATAATGCTTCAACTTCTGTGCAACCAGACGACAGCCGCACATGTTCTTTCTATGGCAGTGTACCTTTTCTCGGCTTCATTTTACAACTTGGATATATAGTACATCGCTCTCTCCTTCTTCTCGTTATCATATTAGGCCAAAACAGCTCCAGTTGAGTCTTCAATGGTTGACACATAAAGCAATAAAGGCCGACCCGGGACCGGAGGAGCGAGAATAGGGGGATTGAACAAATAACTCTTTAATTCTTCAAAGACCTTTTGACATTTATCGTTCCAATCAAACTTAGCCTCTCCTCTAAGCATCTCATAGAAGGGCTTACAACGGATGGAATGTTGAGAGATAAATCTCCTAATGAACTGAAGTCTGCCAATTAGCCCTCTAACTTCTTTGATATTCCTAGGAGGAGGCATGTCGATTATTGCTTTGGCCTTATTGGGGTCAATCTCAATTCCTCGCTTGATAACTATGAACCTGAGCAACTTCCCTGAGGACACTCCAAAGACACACTTCTTGGGGTTCATTTTGAGCTTATGTTCTCTAGACTGTTGGAGAACTGCCCGGAGGACCTCAGCATGGCCATGTCAAGTTCTAGATTTAACCAAGACATCATCAACATAGACTTCCATGTGCACATGAATCATGTCATGAAAAAATTACCATCATTGCCCTTTGATAGGTTGCTCCCGCATTCTTCAGTCCGAAGTGCATCACAACATAACAATAGGTCCCCCAAGGTGTGGTGAAAGAAGTTTTCTCCTGGACTTCCTCCACCAGACGGATCTGGTTATATCCTGAGAAACCATCCATGAATGACAACATCTCAAAACTGGCAGTATTGTCCACTCGGACATCTATGTGGGGAAGAGGAAAATCGTCCTTAGGGCAAGCACGATTAAGGTCGCAGAAATCTATGCAGATCCTAACCTTACCGTCCTTCTTCATCACAGGGATGATGTTAGCTACCCATTGTTGATAAAGCACAACCCTAATGAACTTGGCCTTGTGCAGCTTATCAACCTCCTCTTTGATCTTGAGTGTAAGCTTGGGATGTAGCCTCCTTAGCTTTTGTTTGATAGCTTTTGCTTCAGCTTTTAAGACCAACCGGTGCTCGACCAAAGAGGTGTCAATCCTCGGCATGTCCTCGTAGGACCAGGCAAAACCGTCGGAAAATTCTTTTAGGATAGCTACAATAGCTTCTTCTTCTTCTACACTCAAGTTGGCACTAATCAAAACTACCCTCGGGGATTCTTTGGTGCCAAGGTTGATCTCTTTGGTTCGCTCGTCGAACCTCTTTGTGCCATCCACATAGGAGCTCACTGGGTCCTCTTCTTCTGACCTAAGATCTCCTGGCTCATCTTTCTCATCAAAATCTAGAAGATAGACCCCTAAACCATCGTATAAAGAGTCGCCTTCTTCAAAATCCGTCTCTACAAGGGCAGGCTCCTCAAGAAACTCGAGGACTTGACTTAACTTAACACACCTCTCATCCAAGGCCATAACATAACGGATAGGAACTTGCCTACTCTTCTCTTTGTGAATGCATGGCTGAGAGGGACCAGACTCCTCTAAACCTGGACCTGACTCTAAACTAGAATCTAAACTACTATGTACAGGACTATGTACAAAACTATGTACAGGGGAAGTGCCCCTAGAAGGGCGAGAATTTAGGCTGGAAAGCATCAGCCCCTAGTCGATCAGAGGAGACTTCATGGAGGAAGGATGCTCGACGGAGACCTCACACTCCCACCTTTGAGAATTGGCATTTTTTTTTTGGAGTCAATGCTCAGAACCATGAGTTCTTGACTCAAGGCTGCCCCGACTGGCCAGGTGAGGAATGGAGGGAGGACAGATTGAGAAAGGAGGGAGGAAGAAGGTATTGGAGAAAGGGACTCATGTGCCGAACACACTTCAATTAAGGGAGAAGATGAAGGAGATGGGGAAGAAGGAGAAGGAGATGGGAAGTCAGAACCAAAGAGTGAGAGAAGGCCGAAGTCTTCGCAGACTTCCTCAATTTCGGCAGCTTCCTCTTTTTCTTTGCTCTCAGATTCAGACTCGGACAATTCTTCCACTATAGGCTCCCTTGTTCCAGGCTGAATGGGCCCCTGAATGAAGTGCTACTTCACGGTCCAGGTAAGAGGTTCATAGGGTATGAATGGATCTGGATGAATTGGGTCTGGGTGAAAACCTAGACCAGCCCTAGCCAACAACCTCTTGACCTAAACACTATGGACAAGACCCTGTCTGCCTCTACCCAATCCTCGGCCATGAATATAGCCAATCATGGCCATCACCTCCCAACCTTTCCCCTGGGGACATGGGATAGTCTCAAACTCTTCATCCAAAAGGGGAGGTTGGTTCAAATCAAAGGACAAGGGGAAATCAAAAATGGACAAAACAAGTTTCTTCCCCTTGTGCAGAATGAACAGGTGTGGCATCTGCTCCGAAGTGATTGAATTGAGGGTTTCCACAGTAGGAATGCTCTTCATTTTGATGATGCGCCCATTGAATGGGAATTTAAAGCATTGGTGGGCGGTGGAAGGGACCCCTAAAGTTTGCTCCAGCCAAGGACGACCAAGAATGGCCTTATAGGCCGGATCGACGTCCAGGACTAGAAACTCGGAAGACATAGTGACGGGTCCAATCCCCAGTTGCAGGGCGATCTTACCCTTAGAAACCCTCTTGGAGTTGATAAGCAGCAATGGTAGAGCATATTGTCTCCAGATTGTCCTCTCCCAAGCCCAATTGCTTAAGGGTCTTCATCGGACAAACATTAATGGATACCCCGGTGTCGATAAGAGTGGAATCCACCGAAACCCCATTGAGGTTAACGGTGAGGAAGAGAGGAAGGGAGCGACACTCTGGGGCTGCAAGGTCTTTGTCTGAGAAGGAAATGGAGGGTCCTTGGGTGAGGGAGAGGATGGCATTGGTTACCTGTTACGCCCCGACGCGGAATATCGGAACGCGAGGCAGTTGCAAGTAAACGGGTACAGAGCAAGTACTAGACATCAAACCATTGCACAATAAATAATACTAAAGAAATTCTTCTCATTAATAACATTCCAATGTCTAGTTACAACCACTAATATCAGAGCCAATATATAGGGCCCAATTACATTAAAATAAAAGTAAAAGACTAAACTCAAACTTCTAACATAGCTACTATAATTCTAACACAGTACTAAGATACTAGGGTGCTCATAACATCACTCCTGGTCATTCCCGTCCTCTTGAGTGTATCGTTCATCCTCTGTCTCACCTGAGAACACAACGACAAATAATGCAGGATGAGCGATAATGCCTGGTAGGACTTAAATCTCAATAGTCAAGCAGGCTTTAAATAATTAATGCATTAAAAGGCAGAGTAACTAATGATAGAGCGAGAGAGTCAAGTAACGTGAGAGATAGCATGATAGCACGTGAACGAAATAGCACAAGTTTCCAAATATAGCAAGAGTGTCGAGTATAGCACAAACAGCAAGATGGCCATAGCACAAAGTATAGCAATAGCACGTCTGGTATAGTATAGCGCTTTTGTCAATAGACAACGAGAGAACATAGTACTTTTTTATTGTCATTTAGATAGTCAAGATAGATAGCACTCGAGTGTAATGCCAAACACTCTGATCCTTTAACTCCCATGGGCACTAGCACTTTCGGGCGCACATCCCAGGACCAGATTGGGCCCTTTATATATTGCCAGGCATTGGTTATATTGTTTATCTTTAGACAATCAGTCATTGGCCAATATAGAGTACCAAGAAATAGATGAGAGCACTAGATGAATAGACGAGAGAGTAGAGTGAATGAGAATAGATGAGCGAGTAGAGGATAGATGAGAGCTAGTGGACATTGCACGTAACACGTCGAGTAAACAGGCGATAGTAACAGTTGCACAACACGCGCACTTGGTGTTGGTAGTTAGGTGGAACTCACGACCCTTCCACTGGCCATGTTAGGCACAGGTCCAGAGGTCCGATGTGATTCAAGATAAGAGATAACTTCTAATAGCCGTTTGGATCATGTTGATCCCTAAAGGGTAAAATAGGTGTTTGGGTGCAACTGGCTCGTCGACCATGTGGTAATCCATGGACAGAGGAGACTTACGGAGGCCTTGAACAAAGACTCACTAGTCCGGCAGAAGGAGTATCCGACGGAGAGTTCGCCCAAGTCAAGAGAAAGTGTGTATATAGAAACAAGTGCCCGATGTTCTAGAGGAATTCTAGAACAGTGGAGCGTCGATAACGGTATTCCCAAAACAGTGCGAGAAAACGTAGACAAGTATATATTGAAATATGACAATTTAATTACATAAATTACCAGATGTATTATGAGTTAATTACATGCCAAGTTAAGCCATAATTGGATGGTTCAAAGTGGTGTATGTATCATGAAATCAAAGCTAGAACATCATGTGCATGTCATTTAAAATAACACATTTATGTTCAGTTTATAACATGTATTTTACTGCGTATATGATTGTTAACAAAGGGTATGAACACTGTAACAAGTGTTAGCAACAAAAGTTATGGGTTTTCAAGCAAAAAGCCAAAATGCGACGCACCCTTGTAAGGGTCGCAATTGGCTCAGCTGGGAGCGCGACGTGGGCTAGTACAGATCGCGACGGCCTTTTCAGTTCAGGCAGGCAGGTCGCGACGGAGTCGCATGAGGGTCGCGACGGGCTCTTCAGATCAGGCAGCAGATCGTGACGACAGGCCATGTCACGATCAGATCATGATGGAAGGCTTTGTCATGATAGCCTTGTGAACGCGGCCTATCGGGCCGTCCCGTTCACAGGGTCTGCGTCCGAGTCCGACAGGGAAAGGACATTACATTGGATTGTGGGCCAGAACTTACCCTATTTGACATAGGGGGATTTAGAAAATCGTAACTAATTGTACAAGCGATGAAAAATCATGAAACCAATTGCAAATTGATCTAGACATGCATGGGTACTTACAGTAAATAGGAATTTGACAACAGACAGGGTTCAACATGCTTTAAACATAGGTATTTATGATGAACTTGAAACAGTACATAGTTAAGATAAACGATTTAATTCGCAAGATAGGATGAATCAAAATTAGGGCTTTCAGGGGCAAAAGATGCCTAACATGCATCAGTTCCTACAGTAAAAATCTCGTGGCATGGGGTTTAGTATTCAAGGAGAACAAGAATTAAGATGAAGGGTTGGGCTGATGCTAGTTGCAGAACATGAAAAATCAAGAAGAAAATATTGGTTCAATGAAAAATTATGAAACCAAAGGGCTTTTTTTTATGAGGTTTAGATCAACCTACAGACGAAATTGATTTAGTTTTGCTCGTGAGAATGCCTACCTTTAGACGATTTCCTCTTCTAGGGCTAGAACTTGAAGAACGAGAGAGAGAGCTTGAGAGAGACTTCTTCCCACGAAATTCCCTCCTCCTTGGCCTCTCCTCCTGGTCTAACAAGTCTTGGGTACGAGCTAGGGCCGGCCATGGGGGTTTAATGAGAGTATTTATGCCTCTTGGGTTTCTATTTCCTAATAGGACTCTAATTACTAATTAATTCCGAGATTTCCTATTTCTCTTCTCTTTCTAAGCATACCAATTCCAATTTGGGTTAAGTTGGGACTCAAATTCGTAGCCAACATATTAGGGTTGGTTTAGGAATGCAAATCTGACTCAAATTAGCTATTTAATGCATTAAATACCCCTTTTATATTTAAGTAATAATTTAGTTACGAATTTAGGGTATTTTCCTATTATTCCCATTTTAAAAATCTCTATTTTGGCCCACTAATTTCTAATGGGTCTATTTAACAAAGCCCATTACTTCTTTTCATTTAATGGGTTTTATTTAATTCTCTTTTATTTAATTTTCTACTTGCTTTTATTTTTATTATTATTAAATTTTATTTTTCGAAAAATCTAGGTTGCTACTTTACCCAACTGGCAGGAAGGTCAACATTGACCATGATTTTCTGAATGAATTGGAGGAGGGTGGACTGCTGTGATGGCGATTTCCAAATCAATTCTAAAATAGACACCCTCGCGGGAGTCTTGTCCAAGTGTTGCAAAATGTCATATTCGGTGCCAGCATGTGGTGGGGGTCCGTTGTCCTCCTCATCATGAGATGGGCGCGGGAGTGGAGGAACGATCCGGTTCCCAAAGCGTGACATGAACATCCTCCTGAGAGCTAGGGAGATTGAGTTGGAGGGGTTTGGAGCCATCGGTGAACGACTCATAGGAAGGGGGAATGGGAATGGAAGAATAGGCATCCTAAAGAGCAGGTCAGATAAGCACTAAAGGTTGCTCTTCTAGAATGGCATCTACGGTGGTGGGGGTTCCTGGGATTCTACGGAAGGATAGGGGTACGACTCCTCAAAGCCTTCTACCCCCATTGTTGTTCTCTCCTCACAACCCGAGGCTCCGAATGTGTCATGGTGTTGACTTTTTCCTGAGACATAGAAGAGGAGGGGTTGCTGTTGTTTTGATAGTTGGGGAGGGGGTCTCACATAATACCCAGGTCCCTTTTTGTGTACCTAGATTTAGCAATAGCGACCTTAACATCATCCCAATTGATCCTACCCTGATCGTTCATGTCATACACCCAGTCACAGAAGGTGAAACAATTATGGATTTCATGACCAGGGGCCCTATGATAAGGACAATATTTGAGGTATCGGCCCTCGGATGGAAACTCTCCTTTTGTGGGGGGAGTTGGATAGCATCGCAGAACATGAGGGCAAAGAATACGTCCCCGAGGGATTCGGGGAGGGTAGGATAATGAGACCTTTTGGGACTAGGACGGATATAGCCAGATGGAGAAGGAATAGCGGAGTAGGGCCTAGATGGATGTGATGGGAATTGGTGAGGGTTGGAGGAAGGATTGGAAGGTTTGGAAGGAGGCCTCAATGGCTGACTACAAGCACTAACGGACTCATTGACAGTCACCCCCTCGGTAGTAGGTGTCGCGGGAGCCTTGCATCCCTTAGGCTTCCCTTTGAAGAATAGTGGGAGAGAGGAGTCCTTAATTTGATTTTGGACCACCCTAGCTCGGTTGTAAAGGTGTGCAAAGGAGGGGAACTCGCCAAGCATAAATATGGATCGGAGAAAAGGGGTGGTGTTGGTAACTATCATTGTTATGGCTTGGGACTCTGGGATGGGGAGGTCGGCCCTTGAAGCCATGGATCTCCAACAGTTGGACAATGTGACAAAGTCTTCGTCCGGCCTCATCTTTTTTGCCACCAAGTCGGGAAGTGTAGGGACTTGGGTGGCCATGTAAGAGAAGTGGTAGATGAAGCATTTGGAGACAATGTCAAATTGATAAGGTCAGATGCGGGCAAGGAAGTAAACCACCTCAAAGCCTCCCCTTCTAACGATTGTTGGAAGAGGTGGACTAAGAGGACCCGATCATACAACCACCGGTGGGAATCCATGGTGAAGCCGGCAAGATGGAATTGGGGATCGGAGGTCCTATCATACTTGCGGTATTTCGGGTCCTTGAAACCTGGGGGAAAGTAAGCGTTGGGGAGCTTGCAGTAGTTTTGGAGAGAATGAGGCTTGGAGAGGGACAAGGACTCAGCTAAAAGCCTCCTAACAAGACCCATCTCTGACCGGGAGATGGATTCGGATTGAGTGGGGGGTGTGGGTTGGACATAGGGTGGATAGACGGAGGGAGGAGTTGGAATGGGAGTTGGTGTAGGAGTGGGAGGAAACAGAATGGGGATGGGAACCCGGGGAGGAGTGACTGGTCTAGGAATGGGCCTAGACAGAGAGGCATTGAATGGAGAGGGAGAGGAAGGAGAGACCATTGCCCAGATAGTATGCTTGGAAAGCATTGAAATGATGTCCTCGAGTGAATAGTAGGAGAGGAGTTTGGAAAATTCGGGGTCTTCTTGAACTTCCTGAGCATATGTGGGGTTGACCCTCAAACTTACCTCCTCATTGTCAACATGAGAGGAGGATTGAACCGACTCTTAAGGTTCAATATTAGAATTTACCATTCCGACAAATTCATCATGGATATTGTCATCATATTCAAAAGCCGGATTGTTAGACAGATTGACAGAATTCAACCAAGAGTCCATTAGCAACACAACCTACTGATTTTAAGATGGTTAAGCTGATTAACTACACTGTTATTAGGAGAAATGCGGATTTCTACCAAACAATGTTATCAAACTACGTCCCAAAATCTTTAGATGTTGAAGTTGTATGTTAGTTGGACTTGCAAACGCCGGTTCTCTCAATCCTCACTCAAAATCGGGTGAATAGGCCGGCTATCTTGGACGGTGAAAGGTCCTTCTGCCACGTATCATGAGGGAATCTACGGAATTTAGGCACTTATAGAGTTCTCCTTGAAGCCAACCCGATTTATCCGAGAGGGAATCCCTGAGTAAAAGGTTGTGAATCAAGAAGGGGCTATCCTAAAATGTGTGGGGAGGCTAGAACAGATGAGAATGAAGACCCCCCTGTGACTGAGGACCGTTAGGGATCAAACAGAAAGCGAACAGAAAGAAAAACTGATCAAAATCCAACCAAAAATAGCTCCTATGAAATAAACGGAAACACATCGGACGTTAAGTTCTATAGAAAATAGTAAACGGAAAGATCGATTGGCGCTAAGATGAAATAAATGACAAGATATATTGACGGAAAGAAGAACTAAACGACAGGAAGTGTGGACGTTTACCTGGGTAAACGGAAAGATCACTTGCCGTCTACCTGTATACAGATTGAAAACCATGGCAGGAGCAGTTGTCCCACCGTGATCGCCAAACAAGAGCTGTGGACGCTTCGTTCCGCAACCCCGCTATGCAGCAGCTGCTCCGAAGGTTCTCTGAAGGTTGTCTTGCTCTCTCGTTGAGTGGAAAGGTGCTGGTTGACCCTTGCTTGCTTCTTTGACTTCGGTTTGACCAGATTGACCAAGGGAAAGACAAAGAAACTAGCAAAGTAAATGAAGGGAGGTGATCGCCATGGCCTTACCTGTGCCCAAGGAAGTGCCTTGATCATGCCGGTGACGCTGCCTCACGTAGCGGATGATGATGGGACTCCAACTTTCCTCTCTTCAGTCGGCCAAAGAAAGGAAGCTCCACGGTCTCATTGGAAGTGTTACTGCAACAAAAGAAAGCTCTATTAGACTTGGATGTAAGTGTAGTAAATGTCCAGAAAGGGAAGAAGAAGCCCAAAAGGAGAGCCCCATACCGGTTGCAGGCTTGAGAAAAGGGGTGTCTAAGTGCTATGACCACCCTTCTTCCCTCCATTTTTTGGTTGGAAAACCCCTTTTGGGTGTGTATGGAGGTGCACTACGTGCCTAGAGTGTATATGTGTGTGTGTGTAACATGCAAAGCTAAGAGAGAGGGAAGGGAAAGAGAAAGAAGAAGAGGGAGATGATCCTCATTTGTAGTTGTTGATGATTGCTTTGTGGGCTCCTCCAGCTCGTGGTGAAGCCTTCTGGACGCTCCAAAGGTTGAGAGGAAGAGAGGGAACAAGGGTGGAAGCTTAGGTGCACTTTCTCTCTCTTCTCTTAAGGCAACAAGGCTTGGGCTCGTCCAGCATCTCCCCCCTCACTTAGAAGGCCAAGGAGTACCCTATATTGGTAGTGGGGGCGGAGATACTGAGCATAGGATGCTCAAGTGTGAAGAAACACACTTAAACATGTGGCAATCCATTTGTTAAGGCTTGAACCAATGAGAGGGGGGGCATGTAGGACTTTTACTGGGTCAAGGGGGTGCCAAGGTGGCCCATTTGCCCGTTGGGAATGGCCCCATGCGTTGCATGGGGGAGAGAATGGCGCAAGTGGGCTGGAATCTCGGGCAGTTGCACAGACCAAGTAAACCTAGGTTGACAGCAAGTGATGCTGCCACCAACCCCATGCAGACGTCAACACATATGACCGTCAACCATAATCGGCATCCAGGGACCTTGCCGTCAACAAGGAGTAAGTAGCAGTTGGTGTGGACGTCTACATGGGATCCGAGGCAAGTCAACAAGCGGTCAAACGGGCCTTATTAGGCCATGAACCACGTGGAGATGGGCTAAATCTCGAGTCTACACTCAGGTCGCACTCCAGGCTCAGCTGGAGGCTCAGGTAAGAATAATAGATAGAGTTGTCTGTTTTATTTAATTATATGATTGTTATGTAGCTATGTTGCATATGTATTATTTATGTTTTTTTTGTAGCAGGCTCATGCTCCAGCTCTAGTTCCCTAGGAGCATGGCCATGGTGGTCCTTCCATCATGGAGCGATTCAAGAGGATGGCTCCACCCTCTTTTAAGGGGGAGAGTGATCGACTGCTAGCGGAGAGCTAGATGAGGGAGATCTAGAAGATCTTCCGAGCGATTAGGTGCTCTATGGAGGACAAGGTCAGCTTGTCCACCTATATGCTATAGGTATGAGTTAGTTGCATATGCATTCATTTATAGTAAGTTTAGATTTGTCTAGATCTAGTCCTTATGGATGGCTTGATGCAGAAGAGAGCCGATGTGTGGTGGGCCTCGTTACTGCGTACCAGATTCGAGGACGGTGCTGTCGAGGTAGCATGGGACGAGTTTGTTAGGCTCTTTCGGGCCAAGTTCGTTCCAGAGCATATCTAGGACAAGATGGAGCAAGAGTTTCTTACTTTGACTCAGGGATCAATGACTGTACTTGAGTACGAGGCAAGGTTTACGGAATTATCAAAGTATGCACCTCACATAGTGGTTGATGAGCGTAGGAAAGCGAAGAAGTTTGTGATGGGCCTTAAGCCATCACTGAGGTCGAGGCTGGTGGTGTTTGACCATCGTACCCTAGATGAGGCTCTCAGCACGGCTTGTCGACAGGAGAGCGAGATGGAGCAATATTTGGAGGAGAAGAAGGCTTCACAGAAGAGATCTGCACCTCCTTTCCAGGGGCAGGATAGGAAGAAGGCGGCATATCAATCACCGCAGCATCATGTGGTAGCGAGCAGTCAGCAGGTAGCTTCTCAGCGGTCCTCTAGTAGTACGCCTAACGACAAGAAGGATTGCCCTCATTGTGGAAGGGCACACGTTGGTACCGAGTGCTGGAAGATGGCAAGAAAGTGTCTCAAGTGCGGGATCAGTGAGCATCAGATTCGGGACTGCCCTAGACTTCAGCAGGGAGTCTAATGTGTAGCACTAGCCCCAACAGTGACAGCAGTAGCAGGGCCAGTTATAGGAAGACCAGGAAGGCCTCGAGCCCAAGCTCGAGTGTTTGCCCTAGCACGAGATGATGCCGAGCATGCGGATAATGTCACTGAAGGTACGGTTCTTTTCATTGGTGTGTACGCTTGGGTTTTGTTTGATACGGGTGCCACTCACTCGTTCATTTCTGAGCGGTTTGCTAGGCAGTTAGCTTTAGAGTCAGGATTAGAGGCTGAGGAGTTAGAGGTTCCGTTGTCTGTGCACACACCTACGGGAACGGTATCGACTAGGAAGTGTATTCCTTCGTTACCTGTGTGCATTGAGGATCGAGTCTTAGATAGGTGTTTCTTCTTCCTAAAGATGAAGGACTGATGCTATTCTAGGTCTGGATTGGCTAGAGGAGCACTATGCTTTAGTTGATTGTCGTGGGAAGAAGATCACTTTCCGTATTCCTGGTGAGGATGAGTTTTCACATCCCTTGCCAAGGAACTTAGTGAGAAGGTTTGTTATCTCCGCCATGAAGGCGATGATGATGGTCAACAAGGGTTGTGACGCTTTTCTTGCCAGCATGGTATTGGTACCGAAGGCTGATCATTCACTTACTCTTGCAGAGATTGATGTAGTGCAGGAGTTTCCAGACATTTTTCCCAATGATTTATCTAGAATGCCACTGGTTAGATAGATAGAGTTTACCCTAGAGTTGCTTCCGAGCACCTCTCCTATCTCAAAGGCTCCATATTAGATGGCACCTGCGGAGTTAGCAGAGCTAAGAAAGCAGTTGCAAGATTTACTGAATAAGGGATTTATTCACCCTAGTGTATCTCCTTGGGGCGCACTTGTTTTATTTGTAAAGAAGAAGGATGGGTCACTTAGGTTATGCATTGATTATAGGAAGGTCAACCAAGTGACTGTAAAGAACAGGTATCCCTTGTTGAACCACTTTATGGTTGTCCTTATATTTTGGTGATAACAAAACTTATGATGATTTCATATATATCTTTGTTGATTAAATACTATTGAATATTTTGTTTCATCTGTGTCGCATTAATCTCATAGCAAAATGCTGAGTCTCACAATGATGCAATATGGCGCACTAAAATGATAAAATCGATGTTAAATCTATATACATCGATTTCAGCTTAAGTGCCAAAATTAATAAGCGCTACAATGACTTCTTAAGTGGCCTTAACGATTTGTTAAGAAATCGATCTCAGAACGATTCGCTAAGTGGGCCATAACGATTTTTTAAGAAATCGATCTCAGAACGATTCGCTAAGTGGCCATAACGATTTGTTAAGAAATTGATCTCAGAACGATTCCTTTTATAGCCACAACGATTTGCCCTCATATCGATTTCGTTCTCATAACGATTTGATAAGTTTCACATCGATTTGGGTCTCGTAACGATTTCATAAGTGAGCGCAACGATTTGCTTGCATAATGATTTCATAAGTGATCACATCGATTTCTTCAGGCGATCACAACGATTGCTTGCATAACGATTTCATAAGTGATCACATCGATTTCTTCAGGTGATCACAACGATTTTCTTGCATAACGATTTCATAAGTGATCACATTGATTTCTTCAGGTGATCACAACGATTTCCTTGCATAACGATTTCATAAGTGATCACATCGATTTGTTCATAATCTTACAACGATTTTCTTATAAATGAGCAACGATTTTATAAGTCATATTCACATCGATTTCTCTTGTATGTTCAAGTGCTTTTGGCGCCTAAATGAAAAGTCAAATATCTTTTGACAAAAAGCTGCATGCGTAATTTCTCAGTCCTGTCAAAAAAAGATATGACTTATCAGTTTTAGCATGTTAAGAAAAACACAGTAGCATGCACAGATTTCATGTAAACACTCTTTTATGCTAACACTTTCTTCCATGCTCACAGACCTCGAAGACCACAAGAGTGATCAAGACAAGAGATGAGCAACGGGTTGAACTCCAACAGATATCTTCAACGGATCCTTTTCAAAAGCCTCTCATATAAAAGATGAAGCATGGATGAAGAAAAAAAAAAGAACCTTTTCCTGAATATTTTTCAAGGAGTGTACAACTATGAGAAGAACCTTCACGCCACAAACACTCAGAGAAAGAGAGAAGAGCTCGAGCCAAAAATCTACAGAAGCTTTCAAAGCAGAAGTCTTCATAGCCTTCAAGCCTTCTTCTCTTCCATTCTCCCTGTGCTCATTGTAATCTTGGGGGAGAGTCTGTAACTGTGAGCTAAGTCCTTAGTGTTCATCTTGTTTAGCTCTCAGTCTGATCTTTCTTTTCTAAGAAAGATTTCTGTCCAGCTGTAGGACTGTATACATTGTGTAACCTAGCTAGAGGTTAGTGTCTAGCAGAACCTTATTGGGGTTTGTACCAACAGGACCTAGCTGGGGGTTTAAGTCTAGCAGAACTACTCTGGGGTTTCTTCCAGGAGGTTTACTTCTGAACCTATAAAAGAAGTAGGTTTGCTTCTGAGCCTAGAAAAGAAGTGGGCTGCCTTCTTGCCTGGGAAAGAGAAGAAGACCTGGTTGGGTATCCAGGGTGTTGTAGTGTCCTTGAAGGGGACTGTACCTTCGGTTAGTGAAATCCCAAGTGTTTGCTTGGGGACTGGACATAGGACTTCCATGTGGGAAGGGCTGAACCAGGATAAATCTCATGTGTTCTTTGTGTGATTGTTCTTTTGCTTCCGCACTGCCACTCTTCATCACACTAACACTAACCAAACTTTTAAGTGTTCACGTTTTGATTTCAGATTTCAGAAAAACCTATTCCCCCCTTTCTAGGTTACCTTGCTGCCGTACATAAAGGGCCAACAAGTGGTATCAGAGTGAGGTTCTTTGATCAATCAAGAAGATCTAATGATCTTATAGAAAATCCATGGTAGCTCAAGGATATGCTGAAGGTCAATCAGTCACCTGACCTCCATTCTTTGATCGAGAGGACTACCAATATTGGAAGATGAGAATGGAATGCTTCATTCGAGGCATAGACTTTGATCTGTGGCAGGTAATCGAGGTGGGTGATTATGTTATTGTTCCTATTCCAAGCACTACTGCCATTACAGCAGCAGATAAAAGTAAATTATCTTCAAACTTTAAAACTAAGAACTACTTATGTTCTGCTTTATCCAAAAGAAAATTTAGTACAGTATCTGCATATAAATTAGCCAAAGAAATATGGGATAAGCTGTAGATAACTTATAAAGGAACAAATAAAGTGAAACAAACTAGGATAGATATTCTTGTTTCACAATCCGAACAATTTAAAATGCTTTAAAACGAAAATATCACTACTATGTATAATAGATTTTCAAGCATAGTAGTAGGTTTAAATTCTCTTGGAAAAATTCTTTCTAATGAAGAAACTGTTAGAAAAATACTTAGGTCCTTAACTATTTCATGGACACCTAAAGTAACTGCTATTGAAGAGGCCCATGATTTAACCAAATTGTCGATTGATAATTTAATAGGTTCTCTCATGGCACATGAAATTAATATGGAGCGACTATCTGAAAGCTCATTAAAGAAAAAAGGTACTAATGCTCTTAAAGTTGCAGCTGCTCCTTCCACTTCTTCTTCTTCTAGTTCAAAAGATGCAGATTCTGAAGACAGTGATGTAGATGATGTACTGTCCAAGCTTCAGAAAATTCTCAAGAAGAAGAAAAATGGATCAAGAAGGATTCAAAAGAAAGAGAGAAAGGAAAAAGAACCAGTCTGCTATGAATGCAGAAAACCTGGACATCTAAGACCAGATTGTCCTAGACTAAAGAAGATTGGTCAACCAGAAAAGTCCAAAATAAAGCACAAGAAATTCAAAAGAAAAGCCATGGCGGCTGCTTAGGAAAATTAAGAAACCACATGCTCATAATCATCAAGCTCAGAATCAGAGAAAGAGCAGGTAAATCTAGCCCTCATGGTAGGACTAGATGAGGTACATCCTAACTCATCTTTTGATTCTTACACAGATTCAGGATCAGAATATGAAGATTTAGATCATGTTTTTAATGAACTTTATGATAAATACAAGGTTGTTGTAAAAGAACTCAAAAATCTCAAGAACAACCTTACTTGTTTGGAAAATATTAATTCTGATCTCACATCAGAAATGGAGCAATTAGAAAGAGAATTAAAAGATAGTAAAGAAAATAATCATCTTTTGAATGAAGATTTGAAAAGAAAAAATAATGAAAAGTTAGAGTTAGAAGAAAATTTTAAAACTCTAACTGAAGAAAATCTCTACTAAAAAAATCAGTTAGAAAATTAACAAAAGGAAAAACTTCTTTAGCTCTATGTTTAAAATGGTAAAAACCTGGAAATAACAAGCAAGGCCTTAGACACAAACCTTCTGAAAAGGGAAAACAAGTTATAACCTCTGAACAGTATCCATTACCAAAATTTGTACAAGCAACCAAAATGACCCAGAAAAAGGCCCCTGTAAATGAAAAAGTTTACAGAAATCACGTTCTAAAAACTTAGCACAATGAAAATAAGAACAACAAAACAATCTATATTCATTGTTGTTCTCATTGCAATAAACTAGGACACACTGTAAACACCTGCACAACAAGGCACTTAGTTTGGATCCCTAAAGGATATTTTCATGCATCTAACCATCAAGGACCCAAAAGGATTTGGGTACCTACTTTTGAGTAATTTACTTGCAGGTTAGCCTTGGAGCATCAAAAACCAGGATGCTCAAGGCAGGAGTGACTGCAGACTCTTCATTCAAATCACATCTGAAGAAAGAGTAGTCACAAAAATTGAATTGGTCTTTATTACTAAACAATTATTTGCAAGTTTCATTCAGGTGGAGTCTCTCATGCTCAGGGGGAGCACAGATTAAGGGGGAGTCATTCCTTATCAACTATTATTGTTGAACCCCTCTATGGTAAGAAATTCTCTCAAAGGGGGAGAGAAATGCATGGTAAGATCCTTCCTTTTTGGCTTGTGACAAAAAGGGGGAGAGTTTGTATGAATTTTTGAATCCTCTTTGCTTTATATATTTTTATCAGAAAATTCACATAAATTTTGTCATCACCAAAAAGGGGGAGATTGTTGAACCACTTTATGGTTGTCCTTATATTTTGGTGATAACAAAACTTATGATGATTTCATATATATCTTTGTTGATTAAATACTATTGAATATTTTGTTTCATCTGTGTCGCATCAATCTCATAGCAAAATGCTGAGTCTCACATTGATGCAATATGGTGCACTAAAATGATAAAATTAATGTTTAATCTATATACATCGATTTCAGCTCAAGTGCCAAAATTAATAAGCGCTACAACGACTTCTTAAGTGGCCTTAATGATTTTTTAAGAAATCGATCTCAGAACGATTCACTAAGTGGCTATAACGATTTGTTAAGAAATCGATCTCAGAACGATTCCTTTTATAGTCACAACAATTTGCCCTCATATCGATTTCGTTCTCATAACGATTTGATAAGTTTTACATCGATTTGGGTCTCGTAACGATTTCATAAGTGAGCGCAACGATTTGCTTGCATAACGATTTCATAAGTGATCACATCGATTTCTTCAGGTGATCACAACGATTTGCTTGCATAACGATTTCATAAGTGATCACATCGATTTCTTCAGGTGATCACAACGATTTCTTGCATAACGATTTCATAAGTGATCACATTGATTTCTTCAGGTGATCACAACGATTTCCTTGCATAACGATTTCATAAGTGATCACATCAATTTGTTCATAATCTTACAACGATTTTCTTATAAATGAACAACGATTTTATAAGTCATATTCACATCGATTTCTCTTGTATGTTCAAGTGCTTTTGGCACCTAAATGAAAAGTCAAATATCTTCTGACAAAAAGCTGCATGCGTAATTTCTCAGTCCTGTCAGAAAAAGATATGACTTATCAGTTTTAGCATATTAAGAAAAACATAGTAGCATACACAGATTTCTTGTAAACACTCTTTTATGCTAACACTTTTTTCCATGCTCACAGAACTCGAAGACCACAAGAGTGATCAAGACAA
The DNA here is from genome assembly GCA_014218235.1 of Colocasia esculenta. Classification (NCBI taxonomy): domain Eukaryota; kingdom Viridiplantae; phylum Streptophyta; class Magnoliopsida; order Alismatales; family Araceae; genus Colocasia; species Colocasia esculenta. Next base: position 44,889,465 of record CM024761.1, on the reverse strand, counting down.
CTGATGAGCAACGGGTAGAACTCCAACGGATCTCTTCAACAGATCCTTTTCAAAAGCCTCTCATATAAAATATGAAGCATGGTTGAAGAAAAAAAAAAAGACCTTTCCTGAATATTTGTCAAGGAGTGTACAACTGTGAGAAGAACCTCCACACCACAAACACTTAGAGAAAGAGAGAAGAGCTCGAGCCAAAAATCTACAGAAGCTTTCAAAGCAGAAGTCTTCATCGCCTTCAAGCCTTCTTCTCTTCCATTCTCCATGTGATCATTGTAATCTTTGGGGAGAGTGTGTAACTATGAGCTAAGTCCTTAGTGTTCATCTTGTTTAGGTCTCAGTTGATCTTTCTTTTCTAAGATAGATTTCTGTCCAGTTGTAGGACTGTATACAGTGTGTAACCTAGCTAGAGGTTAGTGTCTAGCAGAACCTTGTTCGGGTTTGTACCAACAGGACCTAGCTGGGGGTTTAAGTCTAGCAGAACCGCACTGGGGTTTGTTCCAGGAGGTTTACTTCTGAACCTGTAAAAGTAGTAGGTTTGCTTCTGAGCCTAGAAAAGAAGTGGGCTGCCTTCTTGCCGGGGAAAGAGAAGAGGACCTGGTGGGGTATCCAGGGTGTTGTAGTGTCCTTGAAGGGGACTGTACCTTCGGTTAGTGAAATCCCAAGAGTTTGCGTGGGGACTGTACGTAGGACTTCCATGTGGGAAAGGCCGAACCAGGATAAATCTCCTGTGTCCTTTGTGTGATTGTTCTTTTGCTTCCGCACTGCCACTCTTCATCACACTAACACTAACCAAACTTTTAAGTGTTGACGTTTTGATTTCAGATTTCAAAAAACCTATTCCCCCCTTTCTAGGTTACCTTGCTTCCATACATAAAGGGCCAACATCCCTTACCGCAGATCGATGATCTATTTGACCAGTTATAGAATGCATCGGTCTTTTCCAAGATTGATCTATGGTCTGGCTAACATCAGTTGAGAATTAGGAGTGAGAATGTGTCCAAGATGGCCCTTAGAACTCGTTGTAGACATTATGAGTTTTTAGTTCTTCCATTTGGTCTGACCTACGCCCCTGCAGTGTTCATGGATCTCATGAACAGGGTATTTAGACCTTACCTAGATAGTTTTGTCATAGTGTTTATCGATGATGTGTTGGTCTATTCTACAGATGAGGCCACACACCGTTAGCATTTGAGGGTAGTGTTAGAAGTTCTCCAAGAGCACAAGCTGTATACTAAATTCAGCAAGTGCGATTTCTGGATGCGCAAGGTTCATTTCCTTGGGCATGTTATCTCCGGTGCTGGTAAAGCAGTTGATCCAGCGAAGGTCCAGGCTGTGTTAGATTGGGAGATTCCCAGAACCCCATCAGAGATTCGTAGTTTCCTTGGTTTATCAGGCTATTATCGGCGATTTATTGAGAGGTTTGCATCTATCGCTGCACCTTTAACTAAGCTAACTAGGAAGGGTGTGAAGTTTGTTTGGTCCGAGGAGTGTGAGAGTAGCTTTCAGTTGTTGAAGGCTAAGCTTACTTGTACACCGGTATTGGTTTTACCAAGTGGTGAAGAAGGTTTTGGCATTTACTCGGATGCATCTCGGATTGGTTTAGGCTGTGTGTTGATGCAGCAAGGAAGGGTAGTGGCATATGCTTCTCGTCAATTGAAGAAGCATGAGTGTAACTATCCGACTCATGATTTGGAACTTGCGGCAGTGGTTCATGCACTAAAGATCTGGAGACACTATCTTTATGGTGTTCACTGACCATAAGAGCTTGAGGTATCTCTTCCTGCAAAAGGAATTAAACCTCTGACAGACAAGATGGATTGAGTTCCTTAAGGACTACGACTTCGATCTTCAGTATCATCCTAGAAAGGCAAATGTCGTAGCGGATGCTCTTAGCTAGAAGAGGTTTTTACTCCAACAGGATTGGAAGATGTTGGAGGATGCTGCTGTGTGATGACTGAGATAGAGCCATTATGTCAGGCTTTTGTAGCTCAGTTGTCCATTCGGTCCACTGTTTTGGATGAGGGGATCGAGAAGCAAAAGGCCGACCCTAGACTCCAGGAGTTAGTGGGCAAGGCAGGCATTGCTCATGATGAGGATGGTGTGATTAGGTTCCATCACCGAGTCTGTGTTCCCGATATTGTAGATGTCCATGAGCATGTTCTTGGAAAAGCTCATAGGTCTAGATTCTCTATTCATGTGGGTAACACTAAGATGTACCAGGATTTGAAGAGATCATTTTGGTGGTCTAGCATGAAGAAGGATGTAGCGAATTTTGTATCCAGGTGTTTAGTATGCTAGCAAGTGAAGGCCGAGCGGCAGTGACCATATGGTCTCATGCAAAAGATGGAAATCCCAGTATGGAAGTGGGAGGCTGTCACTATGGATTTTGTAACGGGCTTGCCTAGATAAAAAAGGGGCAATGACTCGATTTGGGTAGTTATAAATAGATTCTCTAAGACTGCGCATTTCTTGCCTATGAAGAAGAAGCAGTCGGTTAAGAGTTTAGCTAGGTTGTATGTTAGTAGCATTATTAGATTGCATGGTGGGCCGACGTCGATCATTTCGGATCAAGATCTGAGATTTACTTCGAGGTTGTGGAAGGGTCTTCAAGATGCATTAGGTTCTGAGTTGAAGCTTAGTTCGGCGTTCCATCCCCAGACAGATGGACAGTCTGAGAGGACTATCCAGACGCTCGAGGATATGTTGAGAGCGTGTGTGCTGGATTGGAAGGATGATTGGGAGCGTCATTTATCTCTTGTGGAGTTCGCATATAACAACAGATTTCATGCGAGTATCGGTATGGCTCCAATTGAGGCGTTGTATGGAAGGCCTTGTAGATCTCATTTATGTTGGGAGGAGACTGGTGATAGGCAGTTGATTGGTCTAGAGTTAGTGCAAGAGACTTCGGATAAGATCCAGCTTATTAGGAAGAGGCTTGTTGCGGCGTAGGATAGGCAGAAGAGTTACACCGACAATAGAAGGAAGGATTTGGAGTTCAAGGTTGGCGAGCATGTCTTTTTGAAGATTTCGCCTACTCGAGGTGTTGTCAGATTTGACAGGCATAACAAATTAAGTCCCAGATTCATTGGCCCGTATGAGATTCTCAGATGTTTGGGTAGCATGGCATATGAGCTAGCTTTACCTCCGTTGTTAGCTAGTGTTCATCCTATATTCCACGTATCTATGCTCAGGAGATATATCCGAGATCCATCTCATGTATTAGTCACGAGCCAGTGGAGATCTAGCCAGATCTGTCATATGTTGAGCAACCAGTAGCTATTCTTGACCGGAAAGTTCAGCATCTCCGGAACAAGAGTATTGCATCTGTGAAGGTGCTATGGTGGAACTTCTCGCGAGAGGAGGCTACTTGGGAGCTTGAGGATGCTATGATGAAGAAGTATCCCCAATTGTTTGAATAGCATCGGTCTAACTTCGAGGACGAAGTTTCTTTAAGGGGGAGAGGGTGTAAGGCCCTCAAATTTTGCCCTCTTAATTAGATGTTTGGTTGTGTAATGTTTAGATGTTTGTGTGTATAGTTACATGTATATATATATATATGTATGTATTTTATACATATTATAATTAAATAAGGTTGTACATGTATGTATGCTTGTTTAATTATGTACATATGGTGTTTATGTGATACATTATACATTACATGTGTATATGTACATAGTGTAAGCATGGTTACTACATTTTTGTGTTCTGGACGAAGGACCATTTAACGTCAACATGCATGGACGTTAAGGGTTGAGTCGACGTCCAGATCAATGGACGCCAACTCCAAGTTGGCGGCAACCTAGGTGGATGTCTATTTCCCAAAACCAGTGCGATCTCAGATCCAGAAACGGCCGCGATTTCTTCGCCCCCTATTTAGGAAACCTCCGCCCAACGGTAGGATAGCCTATCTACGCATACCCCAAAACCCCTTGGCTTATAAAAACACCCTTTTTCGGTCAAATTGAGTCTTTTTGGCTCTTGTCAAAACCCTAGACTTCTTGTGCAAAAATTGAGACTTTGGAGACTTGATCCGACGACTCAGGGCATTACCTGGCGATCTTCATCGACCAGGAAACTCTTTGAACATATGTGGATCTTCTCCGACGCCGGTGTACAACCAGCATCATCAATAGAGCCGATTCGGGAGGGGATTTGAGCACTTCTTGGCTTGGCCGAGGAGGGCTTCTTCGGCTTGATTCGACGGTTGTGGAATTTCTATGAGGTAAGTAACTTGTTTATATCATCCATACTCATGTCTAGTAGGTCCCAGGCATTTTTATCAAATTTTCCTCGTGTCTTGGAACCCCCATTCACCTTTGTTTTGTGCGTTCAAACTGTATTTCTGTAGACATGAACTTAACGGCAACATTTGCTACCGTTAAGATCTCTGGTTTGCAGCATGATCTTGTACCGTTAACCTATGTTGGTGGCAACACCTGTGCCGCCATGTTCTTCTAATTTTACAGGATGCATGTTGTGTTAGATTTTTTCGGATTTCTAGATATGTATACATGCTGTGGATGTTATTTGGGTTAAACACATTCAGTAGATCATGCCATGTGATTAGGTCAAATTTTTGTCAACTGTGTTATTTTTAGAATTTCTGTAACAGAATATTGAGCCTAATTTAGCATTGATAAATTCTGTTTAAATAGATCCATGTTAAATTAGAATTTCAAAAAAAAATTGTGAGTATGTAATGACTATTAGCAGGTTTTGAAACTGCTATACATGACTGTCCTATTGTGTGCCATGCATAGTTGAATTTAGTGAGAAATGTGATTGAAGCATGTTTTAATTATTAAAATTATTTTACAGATCTGAAAAATATGAGAAATTGAGCATGTAATTGGGTTACTGTTGGAAACCTGTGATTAAATTTTTATTACATTTGATAGCAGTAGGTACTGTCATTAGTTAAATCAGCAAAAAATGACATGATAAACATGCTAATGTTAATTGTATGAAGTTCAATTGTTAGCAGCATGTTTAGGTCTGTATTAAGAGCCAATTTCATTGTGAAACAGTAAAAGTATACCATGCAAACTGATCCATGTATATGTGTTAAAATGCATGTGTGTGAGTTTAGTGCATGTGAATACTATGATAATGTGATAATGTGAAAAGTGTATAAATTGTGTCGTGTGTGACACTGCTACCATAGAGGGCTATGGAACTGTACCGTAGTAAAGTCCCTACGGAAAGGTTCAATGTGTGTGAAATCTTATGGGCATTTAGGATGAAATCCTGGAGGTGGACAAGTACGACTAGTTAGGATGGAGAGTGATTCTCCCAATTTTGCGCAGTTAACCAAGGTCTATCACTGTGATGCCTAGGTGATGGATATGTGAATGTGTATATATGTGTCCTTCTAGTGGTGGTTTGGACTATGTGTCACGACAACTAAGTGTAAAATGTGAAATGTGAAATGTGAAAGTTGTGCAATGTGAAATTGTTAAGTAAATGTGTTACCATGTGAATAAATGTAAATCCATATGAATATGTTTAATTCATGTTAGAACAGTAAGCAAAAGGTATGTGTATTGATATTAAATGCATGTGAAAAATGAATAGAATCCATGATAGGTATGTTATTTATTTTGTGCAAATCCATGCTTAAATTATGGGTAGTTACTTAATGATTTGAATGAGATTTAAATTTTGAAAGCATGTTGAATAAAAGGTGTAAGATGCATGTCATAAGATTTCATGTTTAGTTGTTTAATTGATATGGAACATGGACCATGTACTTCTATTTGTATGGCTTTCAATGTATAGTAAAATTAAATTGTTTAAAACATGCAATACGTATTTCTTCTTAGTAAAAAGGGTAACTTATGTAAAAGATATGTGTATGGTTTTGTTCATGGTTTGCTTGCTGAGTCTATTAGTCTCATACTTGCTTCGGCGTACAGGTGTGACAGGTGTCTCCACTTCCGAGGAGGAGATAGTTAGGAGCGACTCCGAACGCGATGAGTAGCTTGTGTTGTGGAGACTTCGACATTGTATTTTTATTTTCATAAGTATGTAATGAATAAGCGATGTATCTCATTTAGAATATGTAAATTTGATTGAAAATTTCAATTATGTGGACTTCAGTCTTTCTTTTCAATGATATATGGACTGTGGATATTTATGATGATGATGTAATGAGAATAAACTTCTTATTATTCCGCTGTATTTGTGTTATATTTGTGTACATCTCAGCTTAGTGTTTAGTGTTGGGTCAATGTCCCACTGTGACGACGTTCGTTATATCAACGTGGATTGGTATAATCGTACCGGTATAAGGAGGGTCGTTACATGTGTACAGTCACAATAAATGCAGGATACAAAGATATTCGCGGGAAGAGTTCTAACTCCTTGATATTTGAAAATATATATGAATATCATGAGAATAATGGAGGTATTCATGAAGTCGATGTGATCAATGTTCTACTTATGAAATCATTGTGTTAACAATTCATTGTTCAAGTAAATCGTTGTTTAAGTAGAAGCAAATCGTTGTGAACACAAATCGTTGTACAGATATAAGCAAATCGATGTACAAGCAAATCGTTGTACAGATAAGCAAATCGTGTACAAGTAAATCGTTGTACAGATATAAACAAATCGATGTACAAGCAAATCGTTGTACAGATACAAATAAATCGATGTACAAGCAAATCGTTGTATAAGCAAATCATTGTTTCACTTAATAAATCGTTGTGAGACCAAAATCGATGTTTCAAAAAGGAAATCGATGTTTCACTTATGAAATCGTTGTGAAGCCAAAATCGTTGTTTCACTTACGAAATCATTATGAAGCCGAAATCGTTGTTTCACTTACGAAATCGTTGTGAGACCGAAATTGTTATATCACTAATGAAATCGTAGTTTCACTTACAAAATCGTAGTGAGACCAAAATGATATATCACTAATGACATTATTGTGAGGCCGAAATCGTTGTTTCACTTACGAAATCATTGTGAGACCGAAATCGATGTTTCACTTACGAAATCGTTGTGAGACCGAAATCGTTATACTCACTTATCAAATCGTTATAAGATGAAATCGTTGTAGCGATAGAATCGTTCTTCTATAAAGGAAATCGATGTAGACTTAGAAGAAATTCATGCTCTGAACTTTAACTGTCAGTCTAAGAGAATAACTTACAGATTTTGGTTGACTTATTCCCTATGGATAAACTTCATAAAGGATTGTTAGAAAATATTTGTTAAGGTTTTGTTAATCACCAAAAGAAATTATAATAAATAAAATTATATGTGGATGAACTGATCATCACTTTGCTCTCAAGATCGTTAGATCTTCTTGAAGTTCAGAGACCAGGGCTCTGATACCACTTGTTGGCCCACTTGATATGGCAACAAGAGGGGGGGGGGGGGGTGAATAGATAATATGAAAACTTAAACAAAAATCATCACTTGAAAATGTTTGGTTAGTATAAATAAGCGTGCACAATAGAAATTAAAAGTGCGGAAGTAAGCACATGAGAAACAGAAAGATTTATCTTGGTTCGGCCCTTCCAGATTGAAATCTTACGTCCAGTCCCCAAACAAACTCTTGAGATTTCACTAACCAAGGGTATAGTCCTCCTCAAGGACTTACAACACCTAGTGTAACAACCTGGATTTTTAAAATCATAAATAAATAGGAATATATATATATATATATATATATATATATATATAGTAAAGAGATTTGATTAAAGGCATACCAATTGACATGACAATGGATAAAATAGCCAACAATCAATATGCACAACAGCAATCGATAGTAAACAAGGTTTATAACATCAATCGGTAGAAATAGAATGGCAATCGATATGCATAACAATAATCGATGTTTGATGACCAATCAATGTTGGTCAGCAATTGTTGTGTAAGGCAATCATTATATCTATTCGACTTCCAACTTCGACTGACCATGACCAAACCATGCATGATGAAGTGAACTTTGTATATGACGAAGTAGACTTCGTATATGACGAAGTTAGCTTCGACTGATCACAACAAAATCGTGCATGATGAAGAAGACTTTGTATATGATGAAGTTGGACTTCATATGATGATGAAGTTAGCTTCGCCTAACAATGACCAAATCATGCATGACGAAGTGGACTTTATATATGACAAAGTTATACTTCGTATATAACGAAGTAGACTTTGTATATGACGAAGTTACCTTCGACTGATCACGACCAAACAGTGCATGACGAAGAGGACTTGATATGTGACGAAGTTAACTTTGACTGACTATGACCAAACCGTGCATGACGAAGTGGACTTTGTATATAACGAAGTTAGCTTCGACTGACCATGACCAAATCGTGCATGATGAAGTGGACTTCGTATATGACGAAGTTGACTTCATATGATGGAGTTAAGTTTCGACTGATCAAGACCAAATCATGTATGACTTCGTATATGACGAAGTTACTAGTTATTGCCAAACAATAAAACACATGTTAGTTAAATATCTGATGATAAAAAACTACAAGTTAAGATAAATATGGAAGGTACGGACCATAATTCGTGACCAAATCCAATAGAGGATTCCGAATATGCTCCTATAACTAACCAATAGTAATAGACATGTTATAGAAACAACTTCTATGGAAGTTCTGAACATGACAAGACTCCTACCAAGGGTTAGGTAACTACAAAACCCAGACGTTTGCACCATCACAGTGCTGTCATGTTCAAAACATCCATAGATCTTTTCATTCATTGCTAGACAAGATTCCAGAAGCAAGGAGGAAGAGCTGGTAGCATGGTTCGAGGATTCTTCATCCCTTAGCATCTGCTTCAACTTGTAAGGACACTGTGTTAGAAGCAACTAGAGGTAGGTGATCTCGGGCATCAACTTAACATACAATATATCATCTGAAAACTATTTAAGTTTGTTCTTATATGACCTTTTCTTTCTGATTATCGTCGCTCATACGAAGAGTCTCAAGCTATTTCTGAACTTCGTGCATGATCTGGACTTCTTGTTTTCTTGTATTTCTTGTGGCTGGATCAGACCAAGGCCATATATTTGGTTACTTTCTGTTTCCCGCAACCCTATTGCTTATAGTATTGACCTAGGAACCCTAATTTGGAGTTATGGGTCAAACCAGGAAGACTACATTTTCTTAGTCTTGTTGGTATGATGATTGGTCTAGACGTATACTTAAAATTATCAACCACATGACAAAGCCTTAACTACATGAATAACATTCTATACGAAAGTGATAGATCATACTCTTCACTGATTCGTCCTTATATTCCAACCCAATACTACAGTGAAAATAAAAAAGGAAACAACGACTTGTCTTAATAGGTACCATAATCTGTTAGGTCCATGTGAGTCTATATTGTTAAGTTTTTTCCATGGTTCTAATGATCTCATGACTGTTGCGTTATGAACTTTCCATATCGAATATGCTTTTCGATTACCACTTGGATTACCCTCTTCGCATATATCTGGGTCAAAATATCTAAAGTCTATGGAATTTAAAGGCAAGTATATATGCTATCCAGAATGATCTCTTGATCTATTGTCATATTTTGAACTCCTTGAAAGATCTTGTCCTTGTTACTATGAGCTTGTTTTTGGAAATCTGTGGCCATAATATGTATGTGTTTGATCGGCACAACGTGGGACTTTGCTCCAATAACCAATGCCTGTGCAAATAAGGGCCCTGTCTGGTCATGGGAAGGAGTGCCCCAATGTACTTATTAACCATAGGAGTATGGACTTGTGGTGTGTGGCATGACATCGATATGTGTGCAAGATTTGTGAATATGCCTTCCTGTAATAAGATAAGTTTGTTCTATGTGATAAGTGTGATATGGCCAATTCTGTTGTTGTACTTTTGATACGTTCCATGTCCTGAATCTTTGTCATAATCATGTGAGAAATTATTCCCAGAATCATTATGAGATTTTTTCTACATTTGTCGACACTTACTTGTGTCAGTCGTCAGCTTTACATAGTTTTGTCATTGTTTAGTTGGGTTTTTAATATAAACTCTGAGATCTTTATGTTTGTTCTTTAATATGCTAATCACGTATACCATTGCCCGCACATGTGATGTAAATCCTACTGGGTGTTAGCACGCTCACACCTATTTTCCCGAATGTTTCAGGAAGTGATGAAGAGGATATGAAAAATGAAGGGGAAGGGTGAGAGTGAAGAGCACCCCAAACTTCATGCAGTCGTGGCATCGAACTCTTAGAATATGATACAGTCTGTAGTAGGTTGATTATTTAAGTTTGTCATGTACTTGAACATGGGCCCTTTGGTTGGCTCTGAAGTTTTATTGATGTAGTAGGAGTTGTTATTGGAATTATTTTAGCTTATTGTTTAATGTATCATCTCCTTCTCTATATATTTGCTCTATTTATGACCCAAAATACAACTACACATCTCAAAATCCATGTCGGGGTGTTATAGTTTTATTGGTATCAGAGCTTAATTCTTTAAGGTCCTAGGAGAATAGGAAGTAGAATGAAACTGTCAAGACCACATGCGTCAGTTGCCATACCTAGTGTGACCTCGGGTAAAGCCATGGGAGAGGACTCATATGTGTTGTAATTAGATCTCTAACCAGTGTTACCATCTGAAGGTACTTATTTCTTGCCATGGTCGCTGAGCGAGCATAGGCAAGAAACATGCAACAGACACTCCAAAATCTGACCAGGCGATACTACAAGCCACTCAGGGTGGTGGAAACGGTGGGATTGGTGAACTCCATAAAAAACTTTCGTAGCATGAACCCGCCAAGGTTCGAGGGTTAGTATTGATCCAGGCACTATTGAACACTGGATCAAGGAGATTGAGAGGGTATTCAGGTTATGTAGTGAAACAACAAGATAAGGTACTACTAGCAACTTTCCAACTAGAAAAGGATGTCAGGGCAGTAGAAACCAAATTACAAGGTCAGCAGGTGACCTGGGAGCAGTTGTTGAGCATTTTAACAATAAATACTCTCTGAAAGAGTGCAAGAGAAAAAGAGCCTGAATTTGTAGCCTTAAACAAACGTGGGCTTACTGTGGTTGAATGCGAGGCTCAGTTCTGTTGCTTGTCCCGATATGCAGCACATTTGGTCAGGATCGAGAGAAGGAGGCCAAACGGTTCTTGAATGACCTGAGGCCTCAGTATATCACACAACTAGCGCCAATGGACATCCAGACCTACACTGACATGATAAAGAAAGCTCAATTGCTAGAAGATGCTATGGAAACTATAGAGAGAATTACAGGAAAGATTGTAAGAAGAGAACAATATCGACTACAGGAAGATTCCAACCAACCATAGGAAAGAAAAGGCCCAGTGGTGGTCTCATTGATCAACAAGATAAGAAGTTGAGGGAGGCATGCAAGTATTTGGCAGTAGTTCCCTCTGAAAGATGCAAACACTATGACAAGGCTGGTCACGGGCTGAACAATGCTGGAGAGCTCAAGGCCGATGTTTACATTGTGGAAGTCAAGACCACATGATATCCGACTACCCTATGATCAAGGAGCAGACCCCGTAGGATAAGCAACAGAATGGACAAAGGAGGCAAGGGCCGCCTTCAAGCCATACTGGAACCAGAAGCAGTGAGAAATGGATGTAGTGGTAGAAGGTACTCTCCAAATACTTCAAGGCCCACTTTGTTTTATTTGATACTGGTTGTCACACACTCTTTATATCATAAGAGTTCACTAATACCCTATCCACTAAACCAGTTACCATTAAATGGTGAAGTTCCAGTTGCAACAACCCTTGGGAAAGGAACCAAACTTAGCCACTAATTCCCTCTATGTCGTGGACATCGGAGGAAAGAACCTATCAGCTAACCTAATATGCATGGCCATGCTCATTATGATGTGATTTTAGAAGCTGATGGCTAACATAACATGGTGCTAGTGTGAATTGCAAGAAGAGTAGAGTAATCTTTAGTGAGTATCTTGGGCTGGTTTACTCAGAACTAAAAATTGTAAAAATCTATCCCTTGCCTTTGCTCTCAGAGTTCATAGGATGAAGGAAGGAGTGTGTAGCATTCCTGCTTTAGTGGTAGATAACAAGAAAGATGTAAAGATGGAGGATGTCATTGTGGGTAAGGATTTCCTAGATGTGTTTCCAGAAGAGCTTCCTGGTATTACCCGGAAAGAGAAGTGAATTTCTCTATTTCACTATTACCTGGAGCTACCCCTATTTTTAGGGCCTTTTATAGAATGTCACTTGCCGAACTGAGAGCTGAAGGAACAACAAGAGTGTTAAAGAAGGGGTTTATCAGACCTAGTACTTCACCATGGGGAGCCCCCGTGCTATTTGTCCGGAAGAAGGATGGTTCAATGAGACTGTGTATTGATTACAGGCAGGTTGAATCAACTCACAATCAAAAAAAATATCCCCTGCCAAGAATTGATGAACTATTTGTTCAGATCTCTAGAGCTAAATATTTTTCTAAGAGCGATCTCAAATCTGGCTACCACTAGTTGAGGATTTTGGAGGAATATATTTACAAGACAACATTCAGGAGCAGGTATGGGCATATGATTTGTTGTCATACTTTTTAGACTGACAAATGCCCCTACAAGCTTTCATGCAGCAAATGAATGATGTGTACAGACATATCTCGATAAATTTATGTGGTGTTTATTAATGATATCTTGATCTATTCAAAGACTAAGGAAGAACATGGGAACATTGAAGATAGCCTTACATTATTAGAGATAACCAACTATATGCTAAGTTGAGCAAATGTGAGTTCTTATTAGAGGAGGTGTCCTTCTTAAGACATGTGATCACTAAAGATGGAATTGCAGTGGATCCATTGAAGGTGGAGGCTGTGAAGAACTAGGAGGAACTGTTGACCAGGTTGCAAGCCCAGAGGGGGGGGTGAAGGATTGCTAAAAATTTCTTTTAGAGTATTCCAATAAATAAAAATGCTTTGACAGAAGACACTAAGTTTGATGGTTAGAGTTATAAAAATGAAGACACAATAAGATCAATAACACAGACAACAAAGATTTTTCCTGGTTCAGATCTCCTATCACAAGGAATCTACGTCCAGTCCCCAAGCAACAACTGGGATTTCACTAACCAAGGCTACAGTCCTCATATGGACACCTAACATCCAGCTGCAGTTGCCTTCTCTTCTCTACATGAAGAGGCACTAAACCACCTGATGCAACACGTCTTCCTTCTTACCAAACGGAACAACCACCCACTCCACAGCAGGTCTTCTCTTCACAGATAAAGAGGAGCACTCAGTAAAATTTAAAGGAGATGATGGCCCTTGACCAACCTTATAGATATTGCTTGATTTGAGGCGCAATATGAGAGGCAGAAAGATTCACACAGAAGAAGGTCTCTCAGATCTACAACAAGCTCTCAAACACTAGAACTGTTGCTATGGAGAGTAAGAGTAGAAAACTATTTTTCGAATGAAGGAACGAACTCTTCTATTTTTCTTCAAGATGTCAAGGTGTGTCTTCATGCAGTACTCAGTCTTATATTTATCTTTATTTTGAAGAGGTATCGTTGAAGTATTCGTGTCTCTCATCTTCAAGCACGTTACATGTGTCTAATTCGATGTACAAATCAAGTAAATCTGCAGCTATTAAATGCGGGGATGGACACATACAGAGAGAAAGATTATTGAATCTCTTCTTGCTTCTGTCAGGGTGATAGGTCCAATCGTTGCAACGTGTGAGACCATGGAAACCTACACACAATTAATGCTGAAGCATAGACAATTGAATGTGTCTAAACTGTAAGTCAACGTTAGTAGTCATGCTTCAGGAAGATATAACAAGAGGAAGTTCCATTCTGTCATCCTTTAAAGTTCTACTTTCGTGACATGAATATGGTTGCATGAAGATATGTTGTGCAGAGATATTGTACCCACCATAAAAGTTGACTATACAAATACAACAAGGTTCGCGGGGATATATGAAATCCACAGTGATTTGAAAATATATGTCAATATCATGAAGGATAGAATATATTCAAGTATCTGAAAAGATTATAATAATATCCATCAACTGTCTAAAGCATAATCGTTGAAAAAGGAAGTTGATATTTAGAGACAGTCGATATTCAAACACAACGATGTTCAAGAGAAGTCGTTGTCAGTGTAATCATTGTTGGAATGAAATCGATGTTAAGATATAATTATAATCTATGTTGAGATGTAATCCATGTTGACATGAAGTCTATGTGAACATAATCCTTGCAGTGAAATCGATGTTCTATATGAAATCATTGTTTAACTGAAGTCGAGTTCAAGTGAAATCGATGTTCTAAGTAAATTGTGTTGTTGTACTTAAATCAATGTTCAAATAAAATCATTGTTGTTCTGAAATCGATGTTTGAATGAAGTCGATGTTCAAGATGAAATGATGTTGAATTGAAATTGAAGTCGATGTTCTACATGAAATTGATGTTTAGTGAAATCGATGTAGAAGAAACGAAATCGATGTTGAATCAAAATCAATGTTCTAATATGAAGTCAATGTAGAACCGAAATCGATGTTTAAATATGGAGTCATTGTAGAACCGAAATCGATGGTTTTAATATGAAGTCATGTAAAACGAAATCGATGTTCTAATATGAAGTCAATACTTAAGTGAAATCGATGTTCTTTTTGAAATCGATCTCTTAACATGAAGTCGATGTAGAACGAAATCGATCTTCTAATATGAAGTCGATACTTAAGTGAAATCGATGTTCTTTCTGAATCGATGTAGAAACAAAATAGTAATCGATGTGAGCTTTTTAATAGAAGTCGATCTATACTTAGACAAATCATAGCAATAGACTTCAAAGAACATGAGTGTAGATAACTACTGAGTTTGTTTTATTGAGACCTATGATAAACCTTAGAAAACAATGTTAGTCCATAATTTTCAGAGCTTTGTTAATCACAAAAAATACATATAATAAATAACAAATTATATGGAGATGGACTGATCATTAATCTCCCCCCCTTTTTGGTGATGACAAAACATAAAGTGTTGCGCACATGAAAGAGCTGAAATAAATATTCTGAGAATTTATAAAGTATGTATTCATTATGTTTCTCCCCCTTTTTATCATTAAGAAAAAAAAGATAAATAAGCAGAAGCTAAAATAGAAAGAAAGAGACAAAGATAAATGGGAGCAAAGATGCAAAGCTTATTAATTAGTGAGG